>CAMQGK010000110.1:26300000-27711155 GCA_947000775.1 Pterois miles | reverse complement strand
TTGAAACCAAACTGACATCATGACAAAAACATGTTTATCATGTAGTGTGGGTTCAAAATAGCCCTGTTTGCAGAATATTAATGACATAATGAAAAGCTTAAATAGTTTACTTATTTCTGCAACATAATTTATTGTATCACAATTTTAACATTGTGAATCACATATTTCATAAAATATACATACCTGTAATACATTTTTGAAATGTGTACTTGCTCAATTTTAAAATGGATAAATAGAGTAAATCCTTAGGACCTTTACTCATAATGTTCTGTATATCAGGTCTTTTTTAGTGTCAATGCCAATGTCAAATACCAAAATGAATAAAAAACATTTGACATTTGGAGATTTCCATAAAAATTGCATTTTTTTCTGTGATTGGATGGTGAGCATTTCTGTTCTGGAAACTGCTCAGAAACCCCCTCATTGTCAATCTGAAAGTCACAAGTTGCGTTAATACTTTAACGAAATTAGTGGAATTAAATTTGATATATTTAAAGCAGTGCTGTCAAAGTTCACGTTACTGACACATTAACTATTTTCATTTTAATGCAACTAATTTTCTTAACATGTATCATTAATAATCCTTTGACATCTGATCTAAAAATAGGTACCCACGAGTCTCCCCTTTATAGACATGCCACTTTATGTCAATAACATTACATAATTACAATACATTATCAATTTTCCATGAATTGTGGTTAATCACGGACAATCATGAGATTAATCGCGATCAAATATTTTAATCAACTGGGGCGCTAGAGAGCCGGCGATGGAGTAGGTTGTGTTTTTTATCAGCTCCTCCACCCTAACTTGTTATAAACATTTAACAGTCGCTTTTTTGCATTTTCCGACGGTGAAGTTTGTTCGTTGTAAAACTCAAAAAGATGGTTAAACCCAAGAAAGCGACTCAAAAAACAAACGAGTCCCCCTCTAAGACCGAAGTTGATCCGCTGATGGAATCGGCTAACGGTAGCTCACCTGGCTCCGCTAGCCCCGGATGTGCCCGAACAGGCTCACCGGAGGGAGACACCGCTTCGTCGCTCATCCTGGAGGCAATTAAACGGATGGAAAGCTCCATTAATACGAGGTTCGACAACCTAGAGACAACAATGGACAGGGCTAAAAATGCTGTCACCGCTAACACCTCCCGTATTAACAACCTGGAAGAACGGCATGGAGAATTTGATGGTCGCCTAATCGAGCTGGAAAAAAGCTACGGTGAGTTGTCTGCACAATTTAAGCTCTTGAAAGCCAAGGTGATTGATCTGGAGGGCCGCTCAAGGAGACAAAATATTAAAATTGTGGGTCTACCTGAGAAAATTGAAAGAGGCTCCTCAGCTGCATTCGTATCTGACCTGCTGCCTAATCTTTTGGGAGCTGAGCACTTTCTCCAGGGAATTAAAGTGGACCGCGCACACCGCGTCGTTCCAACAAGCAACTGACCACGAATCATAATTGCCAAGATACACCACGATACTGTAAAGGAGGAGATACTCCAGTTAGTGTGCAACAAGGGGCCGCTAAGCTACGATGGGCAGCGCATAAGCATTTTCCCGGACATCACCGCCGAAGTGATTAAGGACCGCAAGGAGTTTGATGCTGTTCGAGTGAAACTTAGGGAAGCTGGTATTTGGCATGGGTTTTTGTTTCCTGCGCATCTGATTTTTACGCACGCTGGACATACCAAAATATTTGGATCGCCAAATGATGCTACCATCTATGTTGACGAACATATGAAGCCGGTGAGTGACCTGGACATTATTAACTCCATGGATATGACGATGATGATGATTAGGATACGACACCGGCCGGTCCATGCGGGTGCATAGCCCACACATATATACTTTCATCTAATGGACAAAGGGACCAAATGACCGGTGAGGGACAAGTCGATTTGCTTTTGCTAATTAGTATAACGCTTAGAGTTTATTTGCATTGTGTTATTATGGCCATAATAGAATTTCCGAGTGGAAAGTCACCTGGCCCTGACGGCTTTGGCATTGATTTCTACAAAGCATTTATTGATGATGTGGCTCCTCTGCTGCTTAGAATGTTTGGGGCGGCAGTAGCTCAGTCTGTAGGGAGTTGGTTTGGGAGGGTCACCGGTTCAAGTCCCGACATGGACCAAGAACTGAGTGTGAACTGGTAGCTGGAGAGGTGCCAGTTTACCTCTTGGGCACTGCCAAGGTGCCCCTGAGCAAGGCACCAAACCCCCAACTGCTCGGGGCGCTTGTCAGGAGCAGCCCCATCACTCTGACATCTCTCCATTGTTGCATGTGAAAACAGAGTGAAAAAATTGAATTTCCCCTCGTGGGACTAATAAAGGAATATCTTCTTCTTCTTCTTCTTCAAGAATCAATTGGAAATAAACAATTACCAGATTCATTATACGTTGCCAATATCTCTTTAATTTTGAAAAAAGATAAGGATCGGACTGACCCAAGATTTTCCTTTTTTAATGTCCGCAGATTACTAAATATTGTATATAGTAAACAAAATAAGTCAAAATCCACTGCACTTACGCTTGATGCGCACAAAGCATTTGATCAGGTTGATTGGAAATATATGTTGTTAACTATAAAGGAATTTGGCCTGGGTGAAAATTTTGGTTCATAGTTAGAAATGCTTTACGCGCACCCGACTGCATCAGTCCTCACTAACTCAGACAGATCTCTCACCCTTTCAGTTTGTTCCGTGGTGTCCGGCAAGGCTATCCTTTTAGCCCTCTGTTGTTTTCTTTATGCATTGAGCCCCTGGCTGTAAGCATCAGATATAACCCAAAAATCTTCCCTATACAATTACGCAAAATAGAACATCATATAGCTCTATACGCTGACGACGTCATTTTGTTTCTTTCGCAACCTGAAAAATCGACTCAATTATTACTGGACCACATCAAAAATTTTGGAGCGCTATCAGAGTATACTATAAACTGGCAAAAATGTGAGTTTATGCCTTGAACTTCAGACTTAGACCCCAGTTTTCTCAGGAATCTACCAGTAAAAGTGACCACTCACATCAAGTATCTCGGAATCACAGTGCCAAAACAATCCGATCAGCTTTATATCCTGAACTACAAAACCTTGATTGATAAACTTAAAAGTGATATTGAATTTGTGACTGATTGAAATGGTGACTTTGCCCAGATTTTTGTATATATTTCAGAATATACCCATTTTCCTACCCAAAGTGTTTTTTAAAACATTAGACTCAATCATCATGCCTTTCATTTGGGGATATAAATCACATCGTATAAATAAGAAACACCTTTGCAAGGCAAAAGAGTGGGCGGACATGGGCTCCCTATATTTCAACATTATTATTGGGCAGCCAATGCACGAGCACTTATATATTGACAAGGAGCCTATCCAACAGTACCTAAAGACACCACCCCATCATGGTTGGCTATAGAACAGGATATTGTTGGTACTTCCCTCTCCTCAACACTACTAAGAGAAATCCGGGACCATTCAAAGGGATTGGATTTATAGTAGAAAATTCATTAAGGGTAGGGTATCAAACTAAAAATATATTTAAACTAACAGAAACTTCTATCTTTGCCCCCATTTGTTACAATCATACATTTCCTCCTTCACAATCAGATCCCGTTTTCTCTGTCTGGAAAGGGAAAGGCCTGGTCACTGTGAAGGACTTGTACACTGGCAACGTTTTTTCCTCATTTACTCAACTGAAAGACAAGTTTGAATTGCATCCATCTCATTTTTTTAGGTACTTACAAATTAGGAACTACGTTAGAGTGAGCATTCCAAAATTTGAGACCTACAACTCCCCGGATGAAATCCACTCACTGTTGTAAAGGTTAGGTCTTAGTCTGCGTGTTGTGTGTTGCATGCTTTGGTTTTTTCACTTCCTGTTTTATTTTGTATTCTAACATCCCCTCGTTTCAGATCACGTCACTTCCTGCCTGCATGTTTCCCTGCCTGCACGTTTGAGCGCCTCCATCTGACCCAGTTTCCAGCACCACTCACCTGAGTCCTATCGTCTCCCCCTGCACCCTGATTGTGTCCACCTGGTCCATAGCTAATCACTCCCTCCACTAGTATTTAATGTGCGTCTCCCTTTCCTCCCGTTGCTAGTTCGTCTTGCTCACTATGCTCAAGCGTCCTCGCGTGTTTTCCTTCTTAGACTCCTCGTGTTTTGACCTTCTTCCTGTTTATACTGACTTCGATTTAGCCCGTCGATTTGGATTGTCGTCTCTAGTGATTTTGATAACCTGTGTACCGACCTTGGACTGAATTAAAGACTCTGCCTTTTGTCTCAACCTGTTCCCTGTTTCCTGCTTTTGGGTTCAAACCTGTTGATCTCCACGGGCTTAACACTCACTTCTAACAAAGGAACCTGAGTCCAAAAGATTGGTGTCTATCTTTGTAAATCTATTTGCAGCTCAAACCGCTCCAAGTACACAACACCTGAGAGAATGTTGGGAGAAAGTTATCTCAGAAGATTCATGGTGCAAATGTTTACGTAGCATACACACATGTTCAATTAATTCAAGACACCAGTTAATTCAATTTAAGGTTATACATAGACTCCATTATTCAAATGTGAAACTGCACTCATTTTTCTCATCCTCTTCACCACTATGAGTAAAATGCAAACATACGGAGGGCACACTGGCACATATGTTTTGGTTCTGCACCAAACTTCGTAGATTTTGGTGCAGGGTTTTTCTGTTCTATTCTGAGGTTTATGGAAGTGATTTCTTCCCAGACCCAGAGACCGGCAGTCTTGGCTGGTCACAACAGCTGGAGACTCTTAGCCACTGGAAGGTTCTATCAGTCCAGTACTGGATGGTCATGGCTAAAAAAATTATTCTCAAAGTCTGGAACAAAGAGATATTTCCATGCTTTGAAACCTGGCTCACAGAGTTTTCAAGCACCTTGTAAATGGAGAAAATTCGATTCGAGACGTCAGGGAATTTAAACAGATTTCATCAGATTTGGCGACCATTTCTTGATCACATCACACAACGAAGAGGACCCTCATGACACCCCAATGTCTTGATTGTGCTTGAATATGTTCTTCTTTGTGATTTTTTTAGTACAATGTGATTATTGGTATTGATGGCCACAAAATATTTTTGTTACAGTGTACAGATCTTTTTTTTTTTTATTTTATTTATTTATTTATTTATTTATTTCTCACCTGCCCGGCTTGGGGGAGGGGGTGGGAAGAAAAGGGTAACTGTTCGGGTTGTTCTCCATGTTTGTGTTCTGTTCTGTATGTATATATATTAAAAAAAACAATAAAGTATTTTAAAAGAAATATTTTTATCAACTAATAGCCCTAATTTAAAGCCTACCGATTTCCACATCATTTTCATTGAAAGGGAAAATACATATTTGCTTGTTTGCTGTGTTTCATTTTTCCATTGATAGCTCATATTATAGACCTGCTGAATATATGAAATATCTGAATACACAACCTGCATTACAAGGTCTCACACAGAGCAGAGTGTATCTGCTGTATATGGTTTCCCTTTTCAATTCAAGTATATCTGCATGTGCAACTTGTAAATTTCTTGTATCTACAGCAAATATTTTGTTCATCTTTAAGCAATCTTTTCGATCTGAAATTATTGATAATATCCAGTCTTTCTTTTTGTTCCTGTCATCATATCATTCATTAAAATAACTTACAGAAGAACTTTTCAGAAGAGATATGACCTCTGCTGTTTCATGTGATCATGAACATATTTTAACCTAAATGTGAACATTATATAATTTATGTCTTCACAAAAACATGTAGGGCTGCACGGTTAGCAGTGGTTAGCACTCTCGCCTCACAGCAAGAGGGTCGTAGAGTCGATTCCGGCTGGAGCATGTTCTCCCCGTGTAAGCGCGGGTTTTCTCCGGGTTCTCCGTCGTCCTCCCACAGTCCAAAGACATGCTGTTTAGGTTTAGGTTTGAATGTGAGCGTGAATGGCTGTCTATCTCTATGTGCCGTACGACTTGTTCAGCCAAATGCCAGCTGGGATCGGCTCCAGCCTCCCCATGGTTGACGATGGATGGATGGACAAAACACGTAATCATTAATTAGAGAAATGTAGATGTAAAAATCACGTGACAAATATTTTTTTGTTTAAAGACTATTGTTGCTAAATTTTACTGGATTTGAAAGTCAACATTAGTTTAGGCTGAATGTAAAATATTTCATATGAAAGTCAAAACTGGTTACAGCTTCGTTGAACCTACATTTCTTTTTAGGAACATTATCATGCTCTGCTTGAGTTCTGCTGTTTTCAGTCCATATATAATCGGGTCCAAAAAAAGGGGGAAATATTAAAACTGACACACCCAGAGCTCTTCTCAAGTACGGAGATGAACTCTCAATGCGATGAGCAATGAGTGTAAATGTGATATTAATTTGAAAGATTAAGAAAACAACTAAATGTGTACCACATGTCTGAATGGCTTTTCTCCAGGCATCTGTGCTATTAGTCAGGACACATGTGTACAAAATCTGTGCATATGTGTATATTATTATTACCAGTGGTCCACCTTGGAGTAAGATAATACCAGTTATCCCATAGTAGTTGTTGACTCTGGTGTCCTCACAGACCAGTTTCAATAATGACGGATTGTTACAGAACAAATCAACTATATTCGTCCTGCAAATTTGAAACTGTGCAACCATCAAAAACAGCGTAACCATCATTGAGAAATTAATAAACCATATTAAAATAATAATTCTGATTAAATTATGTGGACTCATGATAGCATTATACCTCAAAGGACAACATATAGCAATATATCTGTCATATGCCATGGCACTCAAGATCAGCAAGTTTCCTGTACAATAAAGATGAATCATAAAAGCCTGAGTAATACATGCAGGATGGGAAATCAGTCTGTTCTGTGTCACAATGCTGAAAAGAAGATGAGGGAAAAAAGCTGTAGCACCCACCATGTCACTAACAGGCAAGTTGAACAACAGGATAAACATGGGCTTGTGGAGCTTTTTACTCACAGCAATAGTTGTTAATACCAACAAGTTGCAAAACATAATGATTAGATAGGTGAGTGTGCCAAATATAAATGCTGGATAAATTTGAATAGCAGTTAAATCCAATGGTGCAAGTGTTAGTAATTCCCTAGAAGATGCATTCGTATACATAGTTATACCAACATTATTATGTCGTGGCCTCCCCTGTTGAAAAAAGAAACATGTTCCTCAGTACTCAAGTCAACTGATGAAGGATCTAACAAGCAATTTTGAATCAAATGTTATGCATTGATTTAAATCAGCCTCTGGTTTTGTACCTGTTGCAGCACATCTCATCCTCACCTGCACTGTGTGGATCAATGGAAAAGACTCTGTCTTTTATTAGCAACACAAAGATGACTCCTGAGGTTAGAGAGCACAGTGTGTCAGCTGAGGCAACTGTTGAAACCAAACTGACATCATGATAAAAACATGTTTATCATGCAGTGTGGGTTCAAAATAGCCCTGTTTGCAGAATATTAATGTCATAGTAAAAAAGCGTAGCGTAGTTATCTCTGCAACATAATTTATTGTATCACTGCTTTACCCTTTATATATTTGTACAATATACATACCAATAATATATGTCTGCAATCTGTATTTGTTCAATTTGAAAATGGATAAATAAAGTAAATCCTTAGGACCTTTACTCATAATGTTCTGTACATCATCTCTCTTCTTCTCTTCTCATCATCTTGCGCCGCCTTCGGAGTGGCAGCACGTCTTAGCAGCTCTCTCTTTGTTTTCTCTTTTTTGTCTTACTTTCATAACTTTTGACAACTTTCTACCACTTTTATTGGGTGTAGCTCTCACTAAACAACAGAACTACACACCATTGTAAATAGTTGGTAGAAGTTGTCCTTTTTCTCTGCATTTTCTCAACTTTTCACCCGACCATGCCACCAAGGAACAATAACAACAACATCAACAACAATGGAGACGGCCGCCAGCAGTCGGACGGTGTATTCACGCTCCTCGCCCTTCGGGACAGGTAGAGGCTCCACCGGCGGATTTACCTGCCGAATTACGGCAACGGAGACGAGGAACCAGAGCCGGCGCTCTGGTGAAGGCAAAGAGGGAGAGACGGAGGACCTTTAAACCCGTCCTGCCCTCGGTCATCATGGGGAATGTCCGCTCACTCGCCAACAAAACGGACGAACTTTCAGCCCTAGTGAGGAGCCAGAGGGAATATAAGGAGGCCAGTTTGCTGTGTTTTACGGAGACATGGCTGAACGGGACGACACCGGACTGCTTAGTGGAGCCGACCGGCTTCACCTTAGTGAGAGCGGACAGGGACCAGCGGAGCGGTAAGAGGAAAGGAGGGGGGCTCGCTGTCCTTGTTAACTCTCGATGGTGTAATCCCAATCACGTCTCCGTTAAACACCGCATCTGTACTCCCAACATTGAGCTGCTGGCTGTGAGTTTGAGGCCTTATTATTTGCCACGGGACTTCTCACACGCCATCACAGTCATTGTGTATATCCCCCCGGGCGCCGTGGCTGCACAGGCGAGTGACGTCATCAGCTCCACCGTCGCCGGTCTACAGACCAAACACCCGGACTCATTCATCATCATCAACGGAGACTTTAACCATGTTAAAGTCTCCAAAACACAAACTAACTTCACCCAGTATGTTACCTGCAACACTAGAGAAAACAGGACCCTGGACCTGCTGTATGCCAACACTAAGGAGGCATACAGCTCTACTGCCCTGCCCCCCCTCGGAGGATCAGACCACAACCTCATCAGGCTGGTACCTAAATACAAGCCTGTTGTCAGGAGACAGCCCGCCACCATCAGGACTGTACAACAGTGGTCTGCAGACGTTGAGGAGCAGCTGAGGGAGTGTTACAGGTCTACAGACTAGGGGATGTTTGAGAGGGTCCACGGTGAGAACATCGAGGGACTCTCTCACACCATAACGGACTACATCCGGTTCTGTGAGGAGAGCATCGTACCCACCAAAAAGGTACGTTGCTTTCCCAACAACAAGCCCTGGATCACAGGGCACATCAAAAGCCTGTTGAACAAGAAGAAGAGGGCTTTCATGGCCAGGGACACAGAGGGGACCAAGGCTGTCCAGAAGGAGCTGAAGAAGGAGCTTCAGCTGGCTAAGGACGCCTACAAAGACAAGCTGGAGGGGACATTACAAGCCAGCAGCTCCAAGGAGGTGTGGGGAGGCTTCAGGAGGATAACGGGCTACAAACAGCCAGGCCCTGCAGTGGAGGGGACGCTGGAACAGGCAAACCAGCTAAACCTGTTCTTCAACAGGTTTGACCATCCAGCCCCCAACAGCCCAGCAGGACATCCTGAGCCTCCACCCACCAACTCTGGAGCCCCCCTCTCCCTTCTCCCCCTCTTCTTCCTCTCTCTCCTATCCTAACCTCTCCATCCCCTCCCCCCACAACACCCTCCCTGCCCCCTCCCCTCCCTTCAACCCCAGCACCCCTCCCCCTCCCACCCTCAACTCCCCACTTCCCCCACCCTCCTGCCCTCACCTCTCCCACCCCTCATCCCCCTCCCCCTTCCCTCTCAGCACAAAAACACCAGCACCATCCCTGGTCATCACCTCTAGCCAAGTGATGAAGCAGCTCTGATAACATCAACCCTAGGGTGCTCAAGGCGTGTGCCGGGCAGCTGGCAGGAGTGTTCCAGCACCTCTTCAACCTCTCTCTCAGGCTGAAGAAGGTACCACAGCTCTGGAAGACCTCCTGCATCGTCCCAGTGCCCAAGAAAGGACTCCCTAGCACCCTCAAGGACTACAGGCCAGTCGCTCTGACGTCACACGTCATGAAGATCCTGGAGAGACTGGTCCTGCAGCACGTCAGGCCCGTGGTGAGTGACTCCCTGACCCCCTTCAGTTTGCATACCAGGCAAACATTGGCGTGGACGACGCCATCATCTACATGCTCCACAGAGCTTACACGCACTTGGAGAAGCCGCAGAGCACAGTGAGAATCATGTTCTTCGACTTCTCCAGTGCATTCAATACAGTCCAACCACACCGGCTAGCAGAGAAGCTCTCAGCTATGCAGGTGGACCACGACCTGGTGGACTGGATTACGGACTACCTCACCAGCAGACCACAGTATGTCAGACTGCAGGGCAGCCTGTCTGACGTGCTGGTGAGCAACACTGGTGCTCCCCAGGGAACTGTGCTGTCACCGTTCCTGTTCACCATCTACACCTCCGACTTCTGCTTCAACTCCGGAACATGCCACCTGCAGAAGTTCTCCGATGACTCCTCCATCGTCGGCTGCATCACAGATGACAACGAGGAGGAGTACAGGACACTTGTGGAGAACTTCGTGAGGTGGTGCGACATCAACCACCTACAGCTCAATATTGGTAAGACCAAAGAGCTGGTGGTGGATTTCCGGAGGAGGAGGAAGAGCTCCCCTACTCCCATCACCATCCGTGGGGAGGAGGTGGAGGTGGTGGACAACTACAAGTTCCTGGGAGTTCACTTAAACAATAAACTGGACTGGTCCAACAACTCCGAGGCCCTCTACAGGAAGGGACAGAGCAAGCTATTCTTCCTGAGAAGGCTGAGGACCTTCAATGTGTGCAACAGGCTACTTCAGATGTTTTACCAGTCTGTAGTAGCCAGCTTTCTGTTCTTTGCCGTGGTATGTTGGGGGGGTGGCATCAGCACCAGGGATGCCACCAAACTGAACAAACTGGTGAGGAGGGCTGGGTCTGTGGTTGGATGTGAGCTGGACAGTCTGGAGGTGGTGGCAGAGGGGAGGACCAGGAGGAAGCTGGAGTCTATTCTGAAGAACCCCTCCCACCCCCTCTATGACCAACTGGTCCAGATGAGGAGTACATTCAGCCAGAGACTGATCCCCCCTCAGCACACTACAAACCGTCTAGGTCAGTCCTTTCTTTTGGTGGCCATCAGGCTCCATAACCAAGGTCTGACCCCCATGTGACTCTGATCATCTGCTCCATATTTATTCCAAATGTATATATTACATATAATTATATCATTACATGTACATATGCTGTGCATATACAATACTCACCACCTGCTGCACTTTACTTATTACTGTTACTGTTATTTATTTTACTGTCAATTTTCTTCATTGCACCTTATTTCATTCACTGCACCTTCTCTTTTACTTTTTACTGTACAGTATTTATCTGTACTGTTGTTGATGCTGCTGCTAAGACACCTGAATTTCCCTCCGGGGATTAATAAAGGTTCATCTTATCTTATCTTATCTTATCACGTCTTTTTTAGTGTCAGTGCCAATGTCCAAGTCCAAAATGAATAAATAAATAACATTCCAGTTGATTGCAATCTGCAACCTCGCTGCTAGATGCCACCAGATCTTACATACTGCACCTTTAAGTAAAAATCTCAGTCTCTACCTTCTTCCTTAGAGACTGATGTAACAAACCACAGTGACACTCACTGCCATAATTTACTATTTTCTGCCAAATTCATCTGAGGTAAACTTTGACCTGTGATGGCCTTGTCAGTGTGAGTCTCTGTCTTGACTTTCCTGTTTGGCTCTTTCAGTCTCCCTCATTGCCTGGCCCCTCCCCTCTCATTAAGAGACTGACCTCACCTGCTGGGAGCAGATATAAGCAGGGTGATTCCAAGATGGCCTCCCTCTCTCCCTCCTAGAAGGCTGGGGTCTTGCTGGCTTCCAGTTTGGTTTGTTTGGTTGGCTTATATTCAGTTATACTTCATATTACAGGTATTTAAGGTTAGCAATATAGTTTCACAGCACCCACATCTCGCTACTGACTACTGACTTTACATCCTTATGTTCATTTTGCTTTAGTTACTTTATCATTAATAAAGTTACTTGCTTATTTAAACTGTTTGTGTGGACTTCCCTTTTTTGCTCGTGAATGAGTTGAGCATAAAAAACGACAAATATGCAGATGTCCACTATGTACAGTATATCCAGCGAATTTCAAGATTGGCAGGAGGTAAAAGATGTGACAGGACCAATTTCACCGTAGAGAAGACTGGAGGACTTTTTCCAACACTAATGTAACTTTATACATTATCAGGAAATGTCTGTTTACATTTCACTGTTGTCTGGAGAATCATAGTCAGCTGTGTTGTCAGATAGGTAATGCTTGACTCACTATGTTTCCCTCTATGTTGTATCTTCACAAAGCTACAGTACTGTATGTACGCCTGCACATTTGGTGTGAAACTGACTAATTCTCTGTAGAACTATGGACTGATTAAAGATGTAGCTCCATAGTGGAGGAACAACTGGCTAAAGTGACACACAGTCACCTCAATGATTGAGACACAGTATCACAATAATAACACATTAATGCCAACATGATTATGACTTTTAGGTTGTAGCGGGCTTAGTTTTAAAGCTAGAGTGAAGATACTGGTATCGTATGAACACAGAAGGAATCACTTAGTACCAACGTCATACTAGCTTGTCTCAAAGGAAGCTACATAGCTCTCCAAACTTGTGCAATGAAGGCAAAGAAAAACTGTTGTGGCTATTTTCAAAGGGATCCTTGATCTCTGACATCAAGATATGTGAATGAAAATGGGTTTCATAGGTACCCATGAGTCATATTTTTGTGTTAAATGCAGTACCTGTGAGGGTTTCAGGACAATATTAGCCATTGTTTAGTATTGTAAATTGATTTCCATTAGTAAGTATAAACATACATTCACATGAAGCAAGTATATTTGTCCACTCCCATGTTGATGCATATTAAATACTTGACAAATCTCTAATTAAGATGCATTTTGAACAGATCAACCAAATATGGGCAATCATGCAATTAGTTGTTATAAAATATTTTACATTTCCACATAATTTCTAATGTAATGGAAGATCCATCTTTCTGTTTCATGTTTAGATCAAGAATTCATATCGTAGTCCTTGTCTGAATATCTGAAATATCTGAAGACACAGTGACCTACATTACAAGGTTTAACGCAGAGCAGTATTATCTAAATATTTTCCCTTTTTATATTCTAATATAAATATATGTGCAACTGTTGTAGATTTATTTTATTTACAACAATTTGTTCAACTTTCAGCCCTCTTTAAGATCTGAGAGAATCTGTAATTATTGTAATTTCAACATTCTTTCTCTCACATTAGTTTCTGTCATCATGTCGTTTATTAATAACTTTTAGAAGAACTCTCCAGAAGAGAAATGACCTCTGCTGTTTCATGTGATTGTGCACATATTTTATCATAAATGTGAACATTATATAATTTAGATATTCACAAAACATGTAAACATCAGATGGAGAAATGTATATGTAAACAAAATATGACAGATATTTTTGCATGAAGACTATTGTTGCTGAATTTTACTGGATTTGAAAGTCAACATTAGTTTAGGCTGAATGTAAAATATTTCATATGAAAGTCAAAACTGGTTACAGCTTTGTTGAACCTACATTTCTTTTTAGAAACATTATCATGCTCTGCTTGAGTTCTGCTGTTTTCAGTCCATATATTATCGGGTCCACAAAAGGGGGAAATATTAAAACTGACACACCCAGAGCTCTTCTCAAGTACGGGGATGAACTCTCAATACGATGAGCAATGAGTGTAAATGTGAGATTAATTTGAAAGATTAAGTAAACAACTAAATGTGTACCACATGTCTGAATGGCTTTTCTCCAGACATCTGTACTCTTAGTCAGGACACATGTGCGCAAGATCTGTGCATATGTATAAATTATAACTAACAATGATCCACCCATAACCACAATCATGATAGCTATTCCATAGTAGTTGTTGACTCTGGTGTCCTCACAGACCAGTTTCAATAATGATGGATTTGTACAGAACAAATCAACTATATTCATCCTGCAAATTTTAAACCGTGCGGTCAACATCAACAGCGTAAACATTGTTGAGAAATTTATAAACCATATTAAAATAATAATTCTGATTAAATTATGTGGACTCATGATAACATTATACCTCAAAGGACAACATATAGCAATATATCTGTCATATGCCATGGCACTCAAGATCAGCAAGTTTCCTGCACCATAAAAATGAACCAGAAAAGCCTGAGTGATACAGGCAGGATGGGAAATCAGTCTGTTCTGTGTCACAATGCTGAAAAGAAGATGAGGGAAAAAAAGCTGTAGCACCCACCATGTCACCAATGGGCAAGTTGAACAACAGGATAAACATGGGCTTGTGGAGCTTTTTACTCACAGCAATAGTTGTTAATACCAACAAGTTGCAAAACATAATGATTAGATAGGTGAGTGTGCCAAATACAAATGCTGGATAAATTTGAATAGCAGTTAAATCTAATGGTACAAGTGTTAGTAATTCCCTAGAAGATGCATTTGTATACATAGTTATACCAACGTTATTATGTCGTGGCCGCCCCTGTTGAAAAAAGAAACATGTTCCTCAGCACTCAAGTCAACTGATGAAGGATCTAACAAGCAATTTTGAATCAACTGTTATGTATTGATTCAAATGAACCTCTGTTTTTATACCTGTTGCAGCATATCTCATCCTCACGTGCACTGTGTGAATCAATGGAAAAGACTCTGTCTTTTATTAGCATTTACTGTCAACACAAAGATGACTCCTGAGGTTAGAAAGTGTGACACAGTGTGTCAGCTGGGGTTACTGTTGAAACCAAACTGACATCATGATAAAAACATGTTTATCATGCAGTGTGGGTTCAAAATAGCGCCATTTGCAGAATATTAACAAGATAATGAAAAGTTTAAATAGCATGGTTATCTCTGCAACATAATTTATTGTATCACAATTTTAACGTTTCGATATTTGTAATTGCAGGGATGAAGCAGCCCTGAAGAGAGGGGTAGCTATGTGCTTTAACTATGGCACAGACAAAACAGGCGAGGATGTAGGCTTTGACATCAGCCTCCATGGTAGGCCACCAGAAATGTCTCTTCAGGAGAGAGACTGTATAGTTTGGGGATGACAGGCAAGCTTGGAGTCATGTCCCCATTGTAAAGCTTGGGACCAGCTTCTTCTGGGACAAAGAGGCGATTGGGTGGTCCAGTACCAGGGTCTGGTTCAGTATGCTGCATCTCACAGATTATCAACTCCACCTCCCATGTAAGTGCCCCTGCCACACAGGTCAAAGGCAGGATGGTGTCCGGATTCACCAGAGATTCCTTGAAGTAAAACTGATGGGAGAGGGCATCTGGGTTTGTGGTCTTGGATCCCGATTTGGATGTGAGGGTGAAGTTGAAGCATCCAAAAAAAAAAGCTTATTGTGCTTGATGTGAATTCCGACAGTTGGTTGACTGGATATAGGTGAGATTCTTATGACCTGTCCAAACCACAAAAGGGATCTCTGATCCCTCCAGCCAGTATCTCCACTCCTCCAAAGCTAGCTTCACTGCTAGCAGCTCCCACTTTCCAACATCATGGTGTCTCTCAGCAGGGGAGAGACGGCAAGAGAAGGCACAAGGATGCATTTTCTGATCACGTATTGGGTGACAAGACAGCTCCCACGCCAATGTTGGATACATCCATCTCCACAATGAAGTGATAGGACAAGTCAGGTTACACCTGCACAGTTGTGGAGGTGAAATAGTCCATGGGAGAAGGATTGGTCAGAGCTCCAGACAAAAGGGATGGAGGGAGAGGTGAGCCTGGTAAGTAGTGCTGTGACTCAGCCGTAGTCTCGAATGAATCAACGGTAGAAGTTGGCAAACCCAAGGAATCTTTGAAGCAACTTCCTTGACATTGGTCTAGGCCAGTCCTTCATTGCTTTCAATATCTGGGCCATGTGGTCTCTGCCCAGGGGGTCTCCACTGATAAAAGCAAGGCAGAGGTAGTTGCCAGTTGGCAGCCCCCATCACCATCTCTGAACTACGCTCCTTTCTTGGGTTTGCTAGTTATTACCGCTGCTTTGTGGAAGGTTTTGCCAAATTGGCAGCTCCTCTACATAAGCTGGTGGCAGAGCTAGCTAGAAGGAAGCCTAAGGGGGCGGAGCGAGCTGTGACGGAGTGCCACTGCAGTTTTGAGGCACTGAAGGGTAAACTTACCACTACACCTGTGCTTGACTATGCTGACTTCTCCCTACCCTTCATTCTGGAGGTTGATGCAAGCTATAGTGGTCTTGGAGCTGTGCTTTCACAGGACCAGCAGGGGAAGGTCAGGCATATAGCTTACGCTAGCAGGGGGTTGAGGCCTGCAGAGCGAACTATGTCAAACTACAGCTCCATGAAATTGGAATTCTTGGCTCTTAAGTGGGCCATGTCAGAAAAATTTAGAGAGTACGTGCTGGGTCACAAATGCATTGTCCACACTGACAACAATCCGCTTAGTCACTTGTCGTCTGCCAAGCTGGGTGCCACTGAGCAGCGTTGGGCAGCCCAAATAGCGGCTTTCGACTTTGAGATCAAGTACCGGTCGGGGAGGAGCAACAGGAATGCTGATGCTTTATCTCGGAAGCATTCCCCTGGACCACAGGACCTGGAAGCAATGATTCCTGGTACCTCACTCCCCGAGCCTCTACGGCAAGCCCTTCGGCATGACGTCATTGCTGCTTTGCCCTATCATGCACCAGTTGACCTAGAGGCGCTTCAGCTAGCTGAACCAGTACTCCAGGAGGTTTTGGCCTCCCAGCTATCAGGAGCGGAAGCGCATGTCTCCTCCTGCACTTACTACCGTAAGTCAATGGAATCGGTTGGTTGAGCAGGATGGTGTCCTCTTTCGACGGGTCTTCCATCCTGATGGTGTTGAGGTGGTATTGCAGCTGCTATTGCCTGGCACCTTAAAGCAAGAGGTGCTGGCCCAGGTTCATCAAGGGCACGGGCACCATGGTGTGGAAAGGACGCTAAAGCTCCTGCGACAAAGGTGTTACTGGCCAGCTATGTCCCAAGAGGTGGCACAATGGTACAGAGAGTGCAAAAGGTGTCAAGTTGCCAAGGATACACCCATAACTGCACCCAGTTTTATGGGACATTTGTTGGCTTCGCGTCCAAATGAAATCTTGGCAATTGATTTCACTTTATTGGAGCCCAGCAATAACGGGTTGGAAAACGTCCTCGTCATGACTGACGTTTTCAGTAAGTATACCTTGGCCATTCCTATCGGGGATCAACGAGCCCCCACTGTGGCTCAGGCCTTGGTGTCTGAGTGGTTCTACAAATTTGGTGTCCCTGCCCGTATACACTCTGATCAGGGCCGTAACTTTGAGAGTTCCGTCATTAAGCAGCTCTGTGGCCTGTATGGTATTGAAAAATCTCGTACCACTCCCTACCATCCAGCGGGTAACGGCCAATGTGAACGGTTCAACCGCACTCTCCATAATTTGTTGCGTGCCCTGCCTGCATCTTGGAAAAGAGACTGGCATTCCTGCCTGTCCCAGGTGCTCTACTCTTACAACACAATTCCCCATCAGTCGACTGGCGAGTCTCCATTCTATCTGATGTTTGGGCAAGAACCCAGGCTGCCAGTTGACTTTCTGTTGGGTAGAGTTGTAGACCCTGTTGGTGGTGAGGTCCATGAATGGATACAGGAACACCAAACCCGGCTCCAACTTGCTTTTGATGGTGCCCAGGAAAGATTGAAGGTGGTGGCAGAGCACCGAAAGAAGAATTATGGTTGTCATGTTCAGGATGCACCACTAAATGTGGGGCAATTAATGTGGTCGCATGATCATGGTGTGAGGGGACGCCATAAGATCCAGGATCTGTGGGGCCCTGTGGTGTATAGAGTCATAAGGGCACCCCAAGAAGGAGGTGCTGTGTACACCATCGCACCAGTGGATGATCAGACCAAAACCAGGCAGGTTCATCAAACACTGATGAAAGCTGTGGCCGGAACAGCCCAACAGCCCCCCACAGCCCAACAGCCCCCCAACTGCATCGTCGGGGCGATGATGCAATTGGTGGGTGTAGAATGTAGCAGTATGATTGTAGTGGTGCTTTAATTAGTGCTGCAGTACCAGCTTGTTTCTGCTGGGGGCGCAGTCTATAAAGGTGGGTGGTTGTTCACCGGGAGCCCTCTTGCCTTGACGCTCCTGGTGGTCCTGCTTCTGCTCGTCACCGCTCCTGAAAACTGTGTTAAAATTAAAATATGTTAAATAAATTTAACTTAAATTGTATACTGGACCCACTCTCAAGTCTTCAATAGCAACGAACCTGCGTGTTTTAAATCTTGTTAAAAGTGTTGATATAATTCTCCAGGTGAAATTCCTGGGGTGGCGTTGTTGGCAACATAATTAACTAATTTCTAATTTTACTATCCACCATTCTACCCCAGGAAAACTACCGTAATTTCCGGACTATAGAGCGCACCTGATTTACATTACATTTTTAAAGGAAAAACCATTTTGTACATACATAAGCCGCACCTGTCTATAAGCCACATGTGCCCACATTGAAACATGAGATATTTACAAAGAGAGACAGTACACAGAAAGAGTTTTCAAAGTTTTAATAATGTACCTTAGCAAACAGTGCCTGTGACGCGGCAGTAACACAGCAGCAATACGGTAGTAACACTAACAGGGCTGGTTAAAAAAACATACCGGTAAAAATCACTGAGAGCCGTCTTCATCTTCCTCCTGTGCACTGAAACCATGGAAGTCTTCCTCCTCAGTGTCGGATTGGAATAGCGTCAGATATACTTCGCCACACGCTCTCTCAGTCTCTCTTTCGTTGTCGCTGTCAGTGTCACACTCATCCTGAGGCAAATTCACTCCTGAGCTTGTGCTGTCCTCTCCGTCACGCAGCAGACCGGCTTTTCGAAACCCGTTGGTGCTGACACAGACTTGTCCGTGTCCTGATGGACAGACCTTTTCGTTTCATAAATATAAGACACCACGACGGTCCTCCTTTGAAATCCTGAATTTTCTTTTCGGTGGCGATTGTTTTTGCTTTCAGTCTGATCTGCACAGTGGAAACACCTCGGCCATCTGCTCTCTGTGTGTTCACCCAGTCTTCCAGAATGTTTTCCAGTTCGGGCCACCTGCTTTTATTACCTCTGAAAGCTTTCTTCCTCTTTTTACATTGCTCCAGTTCTTCCCGTTGCTGTTTCCAGCATCTCACCATCGATTCATTTACGCCAAGTTTACGTGCAGCAGCTCTGTTTCCTTCTTTATCGGCCAGCTCGATTGCTTTTAACTTGAAAGCTGCGTCATATGCACTTCTTGCATTTTCCACGATGAGGGTCTGTTCATGCTAATTTTATTCATGCACAAAGCGCGAAGTTACAGTAAACTTGCGTCTTCCTCGACACATATATTCCGCCTGTCTCACTCTTACCTTTTCTGCTCGAACGCCCCTGGCGGCCGTTGGAAAAAATGCCGTTTATGCCGATTAGCCGCATCATTGCATAAGCCGCAGGGTTGAAAGCGTGTGACAAACGTCGCGGCTTATAGTCCGGAAATTACGGTACTATTCTTTCCTCCAGAGTGAAACTTCAGACCATCACCGATGAGATATCCAATTTTGTGGCGTAAAAATTGGTGGCTGTGAGGATGTGAAGAGGTCTGTTCACGCTTAAGATTAGTTAACTAAGATTTGTTTACAACTATGGAGGACTGCTTTCCTTGGGGCACTGGGCTGTGCCGTAAACAGAAGATGAACACAAGTCTGTCAGTGGTATTCTGCATTTCATGTCCTACTTAAGGGGCCTTCACTTCACCCTCAGGACCGACCACTCTGCCGTCCAGTGGCTGATGTTGTTTAGTAAGTGAGAGCCAAGCTGACTTGTTGGCTAGAGGAATTCCAAGATAAACAGGCTGCAGGGCTACACATGACAATGCAAATCATATGCACAGATCACATGAGTGCTCCAGTGGTCCAGCACCCACCAGAAGGGTTGAGCATCCACTGGAAAGGCTGAGCAAAAAATAAATGATGAGGGCCCAAATTCCAGGGCCTGATGATGGAAACGAGCCCATGAGGCTCTGTGTGTGTGTGTGTGTGTGTGTGTGTGTGTGTGTGTGTGTGTGTGTGTGTGTGTCTTTGTGTGTACAAGGAGGGGGGGCTTGAAAAAGCCTTGATAAAAGTGTCAGCCCCACGGCCCATGGTACTTTAATGCAGCCTTGCTCCCCAGTGCTGACTGGGCACATTTCCTCTGCTGCGGCTGGTTCTATATCACCTACGAATGGTCTGAGTGTAAAGGTGGATCACGGCTCAGTAGTGGTCCTGCAACAACCCAGTCAAGGTCTTTAAATATCTCACCTCTTAATGTTGCTCTCAAAGTAATCCAGATTGATGCATGGAACTTAAAAATGTACAACATAGTCATCGGGGGACCATGCTGCCGGACCCCCATACAGTTTTCGAGGTCCACCCACCACAGACTCACAAAATCCTGTGGAAAACACTGGTGTAGCCTGCTGTGATTTGTAGCTGAGCAGTGTCACATTTTGTTAATATTTACTAAAGCATGTCAATGAAAAGTGATTTTGAGACAATCATCATCTTGGTGAGAATCACAAATTTGGATACAAATGCTTTAGTTTTTCAAGACCCACACCGTGTCCCTCCACCTGTAGAACTATGGGCTGATTAAAGATGTAGCTCCATAGTGGAGGAACAACTGGCCAAAGTGACACACAATCACCTCAGTCATTGAGACACCCTGCCCCTTGTTGCTTGTTGTGTACCAGCTATTACCACTTATTACCACGATAATATTACTACCACATGTTATCACTAATTTCTTTTGGCTTTAATGCAACTTCCACTTTTTAGGTTGTAGTGGGCTCAGTTTTAAAGCTAGAGTGAAGATACTGGCATCATATGAACACATAAGGAATCCATTGATACCAACATTATCCTAGCTTGCAACAAAGGAGGCTAAATAACACTCCAAACTCGCACTTAATTTGGCAAGGAAAAGCTGTTATGGACATTTTCAAATGGGTCCCTTGACCTCTGACCTTCAGGTACAGTATGTGAATGAAACTGGGTTCTGTATGTACCCACTCCTCTTTACAGACATGCCCACTTTATGATAATCACATGCAGTTTGGAGCAAGTCATGGTCAAGTCAGCATACAAGTACACTGACAGCTGTTGTTACCTGTTGGGCTGCAGTTTGCTGTGTTATGATATGAGCATATTTTTTATGCTAAATGCAGTACCTGTGAGGGTTTCTGGACAATATGTGTTATTATTTTGTGTTGTGAATTGATTTCCAATAATAAATACATTTGCATAAAGCCACCATATTTGTCCACTCTCATGTTGATAAGAATATTCAATAATTGAACAGATCACAATTGACTGAGGGAAATCATGTTATTATCATTAATTAATATTTTACATTTCCACAACATTTCCATTGTAAAGCAAGGTGCATCTTTATTTTTCATTTTCTACATCATTAGCTCATATCATAGTCCACGTTTGAATATCTGAAGACACAATGACCTACATTACAAAGATTCACACAGAGCCGAATGTGTGTGTGTGTGTCTGTATATATATATATATATATATATATATATATATATATATATATATATATATATATATAAAAATATATTCCCTTTTCAATTCAAATAAAACTGCATGTGCACCAACATTACAAGGTCTCACACAGAGCAGAGTGTATCTACTGTATATGGTTTCCATGGTTTCCCTTTTCAATATAAATTTACCTGCATGTGCAGCTGTTGTAAATTTCTTGTATCTACAGCAAATATTTTGTTCATCTTTAAGCAATCTTTTAGATCTCCAAGGATTTGAAATTATTGATTAATATCCACAGTCTTTCTTTTAGTTCCTGTCATCATGTCATTCATTAAAATAACTTGCAGAAGAACTCTTCAGAAGAGAAATGACCTCTGCTGTTTCATGTGATCATGAACATATTTTAAGATAAATGTGACCATTATATAATGTACATATTCACAAGACATGTAATGATCATTTGGAGAAATTAAAATGTGAAGAAAATATGACAAATATTTTTGTACAAGGACTATTGTTGCTAAATTTTACTGAATTTGAAAGTCAACATTAGTTTAGACTGAATGTAAAATATTTCATATGAAAGTCAAAACTGGTTACAGCTTTGTTGAACCTACATTTCTTTTTAGAAACATTATCATGCTCTGCTTGAGTTCTGCTGTTTTCAGTCCATATATAATCGGGTCCAAAAAAGGGGGAAATATTAAAACTGCCACACCCAGAATCCTTATTAAGTACGAGGATGAACTCTTAATGCGATGAGTAATGAATCCAAAGGTGATGTTAATTTGAAATATTAAGTAAACAACTAAATGTGTACCACATGTCTGAATGGCTTTTCTCCGGGCATCTGTACTATTAGTCAGGACACATGTGTACAAAATTTGGGCATATGTGTATAGTATTATTGCCAGTGATCCTCCTTGGATTAAGATCATACCAGTTATCCCATAGTAGCTGTTGACTCTGGTGTCCTCACAGACCAGTTTCAATAATGATGGATTGTTACAGAACAAATCAACTATATTCGTCCTGCAAATTTTAAACCGTGCAGCCATCATCAACAGTGTAAAAATCCATGAAAAATTTAGAAACCATATTAAAATAATAATTCTGATTAAATTATGTGGACTCATGATAACATTATACCTCAAAGGACAACATATAGCAATATATCTGTCATAAGCCATGGCACTCAAGATCACCAAGTTTCCTGTACCATAAAAATGAATCAGAAAAGCCTGAGTAATACATGCAGGATGGGAAATCAGTCTGTTCTGTGTCACAATGCTGAAAAGAAGATGAGGGAAAAAAAGCTGTAGCACCCACCATGTCACTAACAGGCAAGTTGAACAACAGGATAAACATGGGCTTGTGGAGCTTTTTACTCACAGCAATAGTTGTTAAAACCAACAAGTTGCAAAACATAATGATTAGATAGGTGAGTGTGCCAAATACAAATGCTGGATAAATCTGAATAGCAGTTAAATCCAATGGTGCAAGTGTTAGTAATTCCCTAGAAGATGCATTCGTATACATCGACCATCCACCAACGTTATTATGTCGTGGCCTCCCCTGTTGAAAAAATAAACATGTTCCTCAGCACTCAAGTCAACTGATGAAGAATCTAACAAGCAATTTTGAATCAAATGTTATGCATTGATTTAAATCAGCTTCTGGTTTTAAACCTGTTGCAGCATATCTCATCCTCACCTGCACTGTGTGGATCAATGGAAAAGACTCTGTCTTTTATTAGCATTTACTGTCAACACAAAGATGACTCCTGAGGTTAGAGAGCACAGTGTGTCAGCTGAGGCAACTGTTGAAACCAAAATGACGTCATGACAGAAACATGTTTATCATGCAGTGTGGTTTCAAAATAGCCGTTTGCAGAATATTAATGACATAATGAAAAGCTTAAATAGTTTACTTATTTCTGCAACATATTTTATTGTATCACAATTTTAACATTTCAATATTTATAAAATATACATACCTGTAATACATTTTTGAAATGTGTACTTGCTCAATTTTAAAATGGATAAATAGAGTAAATCCTTAGGACCTTTACTCATAATGTTCTGTATATCAGGTCTTTTTTAGTGTCAATGCCAATGTCAAATCCCAAAATGAATAAAAAACATTTGACATTTGGAGATATCCATAAAAATTGCATTATTCTGTGATTGGATGGTGAGCATTTCTGTTCTGGAAACTGCTCAGAAACCCCCTCATTGTCAATCTGAAAGTCACAAGTTGCGTTAATACTTTAACGAAATTAGTGGAATTAAATTTGATATATTTAAAGCAGTGCTGTCAAAGTTCACGTTACTGACACATTAACTATTTTGATTTTAATGCAGCTAATTTTCTTAACATGTATCATTAATAATCCTTTGACATCTGATCTAAAAATAGGTACCCACGAGTCTCCCCTTTATAGACATGGCCACTTTATGTCAATAACATTACATAATTACAATACATTATCAATTTTCCATGAATTGTGGTTAATCACAGACAATCATGAGATTAATCGCGATCAAATATTTTAATCAACTGGGGCGCTAGAGAGCCGGCGATGGAGTAGGTTGTGTTTTTTATCAGCTCCTCCACCCTAACTTGTTATAAACATTTAACAGTCGCTTTTTTGCATTTTCCGACGGTGAAGTTTGTTCGTTGTAAAACTCAAAAAGATGGTTAAACCCAAGAAAGCGACTCAAAAAACAAACGAGTCCCCCTCTAAGACCGAAGTTGATCCGCTGATGGAATCGGCTAACGGTAGCTCACCTGGCTCCGCTAGCCCCGGATGTGCCCGAACAGGCTCACCGGAGGGAGACACCGCTTCGTCGCTCATCCTGGAGGCAATTAAACGGATGGAAAGCTCCATTAATACGAGGTTCGACAACCTAGAGACAACAATGGACAGGGCTAAAAATGCTGTCACCGCTAACACCTCCCGTATTAACAACCTGGAAGAACGGCATGGAGAATTTGATGGTCGCCTAATCGAGCTGGAAAAAAGCTACGGTGAGTTGTCTGCACAATTTAAGCTCTTGAAAGCCAAGGTGATTGATCTGGAGGGCCGCTCAAGGAGACAAAATATTAAAATTGTGGGTCTACCTGAGAAAATTGAAAGAGGCTCCCCAGCTGCATTCGTATCTGACCTGCTGCCTAATCTTTTGGGAGCTGAGCACTTTCTCCAGGGAATTAAAGTGGACCGCGCACACCGCGTCGTTCCAACAAGCAACCGACCACGAATCATAATTGCCAAGATACACCACGATACTGTAAAGGAGGAGATACTCCAGTTAGCGCGCAACAAGGGGCCGCTAAGCTACGATGGGCAGCGCATTTTCCCGGACATCACCGCCGAAGTGATTAAGGACCGCAAGGAGTTTGATGCTGTTCGAGTGAAACTTAGGGAAGCTGGTATTTGGCATGGGTTTTTGTTTCCTGCGCATCTGATTTTTACGCACGCTGGACATACCAAAATATTTGGATCGCCAAATGATGCTACCATCTATGTTGACGAACATATGAAGCCGGTGAGTGACCTGGACATTATTAACTCCATGGATATGACGATGATGATGATTAGGATACAACACCGGCCGGTCCATGCGGGTGCATAGCCCACACATATATACTTTCATCTAATGGACAAAGGGACCAAATGACCGGTGAGGGACAAGTCGATTTGCTTTTGCTAATTAGTATAACGCTTAGAGTTTATTTGCAGTTACGTCGCCATTAAGGCATCTCTTACTTTTATATAGAGGCGTTGTCATCAGAATGGGCATATATGTTATAAAGACATCAGCTGTCCTTACAAGAAAACTTGCTTGAGCTTCAAGCAGATTATAGCACATATTTGGTTGCTTTATTTTCCAAGTTTATTGATACCTTTGGAGGTTTAAAAATTGGTTTTAAGAATGTTGGTTATATAATTGAAAAGCAGTGTTAACAACTCTCCTGCAAAAGGGTGGCAGGGGACTGAGACATAGTGTAGAAGATACTTGTTTTGTTAGATGTTTCTTTATTGCATGCATAGGCTTTTCTCTGAGCAGTGCCGCTGCTATGGGAGGTTTCCATTCCCCCTTTTCTTTACGGAGGGCAAAGCGGGAATTAAAAGGGGTTCCTTTTTTTCTTTATTATTTTGGTATAGTCTGTACTCATCATACTTTCTTTGCATACAAGGCCATCTTGTATTCTTATGTTCCAGGAGTGTCATGAGCGGTCCCGAGACTGATCACAAGGTGAATAACATTATTAACCTAACCTCTTGGAATGTCAGAGGTCTAAACAACCCATCCAAAAGAGCCAAGATATTCGCTCACCTGCACGAACTACATGCTGATATCTTGTTTCTACAAGAAACCCATATTAAACACACAGGCTTTGAAACTTAGGTGTAGCTGGATAGGACACATATGTCAGTCTACTTTCGCAACTAAAGCACAAGGCGTAGCAAGAACATTCCCTTCAAACACATTTCAACTAAAATAGACCCAAATGGTTGTTTTATAATTGTGACTGGCACTATCCTGACCGTTCATGTTACCTTCCTTAACTTATACGCTCCAAATTTTGACAATCCTGGCTTCTTCCGAGGGGTTTTTCGCTCTATACCTGATCTGGCAACCACCAACTTGATTGTAGGTGGTGATTTCAACTGTGTTTTAGATACTTTCTTGGACAGGTCTTCAATACGTCTAATTTGTCCCTCAGACTCCACAAATGTACTCAATAACTTTATGAAGTCGCTCAATCTCACTGATTGACTGACATTTGGAGTTGACAGTTGGGGTTCACAATCCCACAGAGAAAGAATACTCTTTTTTTCTCACAAGTTCACAATACATATACAAGGATTGACTACTTTTTAATTGATTGTAAGCTAACAGCAATTACTAAATCATCTAAATATCATAACATCTTAATATCAGATCACAGCCCGGTTTCCATAGGTATGGACTTTGGATGGAAAAAAAAACATTATAATTGGCGATTTAACCCAGATCTTCTTAAAGACAAAATGTTTTTGGAGAAATGCTCACTCTCGATTAAGGACTATTTAACTTTTAACGATACAGGTGATGTCTCAGACTCAGTCTTATGGGAAGCCTTTAAGGTTGTAATAAGAGGTTTCATTTTATACAATGAAACTGCACAAAAAAAAAAACTGAGAAACCAAAGGTTATCTGTTATAGACCCTCAACTTGTCTTACTTGAAAAACAGTATCGTGAGGCTCCATCTCCATCTTTATTGAAGGAGATTATTAATTTAAAACATGAATATACCAATATTCTCTCTCAGCAAATTAGCACTCTACTGTTGAAAGTGAGGCATAAACAATTTGAGTTGGGGGATAAACCTGGCACTCTGCTCTCACGACAACTACGAGGTGTACAAGTCAGCAGAGCTATTCACGAAATAAAAAATCCTTTGAACACTCTTGTAACGGATCCCGTGGAAATAAATAAGTGCTTCAGGAATTACTATGAAAATTTATACAAATCTCAAAGTTCGGTAGCTGAAGAGGACATTTTACAATTTTTACGCTCTCTCCCACTTCCCAAAATAGACTTCAATGCGCGAAATGAGTTCAACGCTGAAATTACATTACAGGAAGTTATTACGGCCATAATAGAATTTCCGAGTGGAAAGTCACCTGGCCCCGATGGCTTTGGCATTGATTTCTACAAAGCATTTATTGATGATGTGGCTCCTCTGCTGCTTAGAATGTTTGGGGCGGCAGTAGCTCAGTCTGTAGGGAGTTGGCTTGGGAACCGGAGGGTCACCGGTTCAAGTCCCGACATGGACCAAGAACTGAGTGTGAACTGGTAGCTGGAGAGGTGCCAGTTTACCTCTTGGGCACTGCCAAGGTGCCCCTGAGCAAGGCACCAAACCCCCAACTGCTCGGGGCGCTTGTCAGGAGCAGCCCCATCACTCTGACATCTCTCCATTGTTGCATGTGAAAACAGAGTGAAAAAATTGAATTTCCCCTCGTGGGACTAATAAAGGAATACCTTCTTCTTCTTCTTCTTCAAGAATCAATTGGAAATAAACAATTACCAGATTCATTATACGTTGCCAATATCTCTTTAATTTTGAAAAAAGATAAGGATCGGACTGACCCAAGATTTTCCTTTTTTAATGTCCGCAGATTACTAAATATTGTATATAGTAAACAAAATAAGTCAAAATCCACTGCACTTACGCTTGATGCGCACAAAGCATTTGATCAGGTTGATTGGAAATATATGTTGTTAACTATAAAGGAATTTGGCCTGGGTGAAAATTTTGGTTCATGGGTAGAAATGCTTTACGCGCACCCGACTGCATCAGTCCTCACTAACTCAGACAGATCTCTCACCCTTTCAGTTTGTTCCGTGGTGTCCGGCAAGGCTGTCCTTTGAGCCCTCTGTTGTTTTCTTTATGCATTGAGCCCCTGGCTGTAAGCATCAGATATAACCCAAAAATCTTCCCTATACAATTACGCAAAATAGAACATCATATAGCTCTATACGCTGACGACGTCATTTTGTTTCTTTCGCAACCTGAAAAATCGACTCCATTATTACTGGACCACATCAAAAATTTTGGAGCGCTATCAGAGTATACTATAAACTGGCAAAAATGTGAGTTTATGCCTTGAACTTCAGACTTAGACCCCAGTTTTCTCAGGAATCTACCAGTAAAAGTGACCGCTCACATCAAGTATCTCGGAATCACAGTGCCAAAACAATCCGATCAGCTTTATATCCTGAACTACAAAACCTTGATTGATAAACTTAAAAGTGATATTGAATTTGTGACTGATTGAAATGGTGACTTTGCCCAGATTTTTGTATATATTTCAGAATATACCCATTTTCCTACCCAAAGTGTTTTTTAAAACATTAGACTCAATCATCATGCCTTTCATTTGGGGATATAAATCACATCGTATAAATAAGAAACACCTTTGCAAGGCAAAAGAGTGGGCGGACTTGGGCTCCCTATATTTCAACATTATTATTGGGCAGCCAATGCACGAGCACTTATATATTGACAAGGAGCCTATCCAACAGTACCTAAAGACACCACCCCATCATGGTTGGCTATAGAACAGGATATTGTTGGTACTTCCCTCTACTCAACACTACTAAGAGAAATCCGGGACCATTCAAAGGGATTGGATTTATAGTAGAAAATTCATTAAGGGTAGGGTATCAAACTAAAAATATATTTAAACTAACAGAAACTTCTATCTTTGCCCCCATTTGTTACAATCATACATTTCCTCCTTCACAATCAGATCCCGTTTTCTCTGTCTGGAAAGGGAAAGGCCTGGTCACTGTGAAGGACTTGTACACTGGCAACGTTTTTTCCTCATTTACTCAACTGAAAGACAAGTTTGAATTGCATCCATCTCATTTTTTTTTTAGGTACTTACAAATTAGGAACTACGTTAGAGTGAGCATTCCAAAATTTGAGACCTACAACTCCCCGGATGAAATCCACTCACTGTTGTAAAGGTTAGGTCTTAGTCTGCGTGTTGTGTGTTGCATGCTTTGGTTTTTTCACTTCCTGTTTTATTTTGTATTCTAACATCCCCTCGTTTCAGATCACGTCACTTCCTGCCTGCATGCTCCCGCCCCTCTGAGTGAATGACTTCACTGACCCACTTTTCGTCTCCACTCACCTGCGTCTGATCGTCTACCCCGCCCCTGATCGTGTCCACCTGTTGATAGTTAATCACTCCCCTCACGGGTATTTAAGCTGTGTTCCCCTGCCCTTCTGTGCCAGTTCGTTTTGATCCTCCGTGACAAACAACCAGCGTTCTTCCTAGTGCATTCCGACTTCCGTGTACCGAGTATTCTGCTTGTGTTTTTTGACCCCTGAGTTTTGGATTTTGTCTGCCTGATTGACTGCCTTCACGTGTACCGACCCTTGCCTGGTAATAAACTGTCAGCGTTGATTGAATCTGCCTGTCCTCTGAGTTGTGCTTTTGAGTTCTGTTCTGCCTGCCTTAGGAATGGAATGTTTCCCTCTATGTTGTATCTTCACAAATCTACAGTACTGTATGTACGCTTGCACATTTGGTGTGAAACTGACGAATTCTGTATGTGTGAAGGAGAGACTAAGTTCAGGTCTAACAACAGAGTTCATTGTTTTCTTTGTTTTGTCAATGGCTACAGTAGCCAATGTACTTTTCTCCTGGTAAATTGTCAGAAAATTCAGTTATCATCTCTGCATCTTCTTCCTGAGAGACGTTTCGTTTAGTGTGAAAGATGTTGATGGTGGAGTGCGGATGGGAGGAACGAGGGAACTAACAAGTATGGGTATTACTTTGTGACTAAACTGTAGAGAACAGCAGAGAGAGATGATAGTACAGGAAGATGCTGTGGTCACTTCACCCAGACACAACCTCTTTACCCTAAACCACAACTCCATCTTCCAAGATGGCGTCCTGCTAGTGGCAGCCTGTTGCAGTAGCTCCAGTTAACCTTTTGTGTTTTTATGTTTTTCTTGTCTTTCATCACCCTTTTTTCTACACTGTCATACCGAAGGATTATCATGTTCAACAGGAATACTTTACAGTGAAGTGCATTCCTGCTGCTACTTCTTCTACTCTACACTACGCTACACGATCAACGTTTCTTTTGTCGAGTAATTATATCAGTGGGAGTGGGGGTGTTGTTTACCTTAACAGCCTGCTAATTGTGCTTTTCAAGCCTAAACTACTGCCCAGAGCAACATCTCAAATCTCAGATGAATTGAAGAGGGTACTTCTGCAGGTCTGGTTCCAAACGAAGAGCAAGGAAATATAAACCCTTTCTTCCCTCAGCTGTCATGGGGAATATGAGGTCTCTGATGAATAACATGTCCAAGCTGAGGACACCGATGATACACAGCAGGAATTACAGTTAATGTAGTATTATTTGTTTCACCAAGAGGAGTGCAGCTTGCAGTGTTTGTGAGCAACAGATGGTGTAATCCTGGACATGTTACTGTGAAAGACTGTTTCTGTTTCTGGGAGACACAGGTGAGTGGTGCAGAATCTAGGTCAGAGGGAGGTGCTCAAACGTGGTGGCGGGAAGCATGCAGGGAAGGAAGTGATGTGATCTGGAACGAGAGGGAATGTTAGACTTCAAAGTAACAGAAAAGCATGCAACATGCAACACCAAACAAAACTAAGACCTGGTGTTCCTGACAGTGGGACCAGAGGGCTTTCTCGTACAGGTTTTGGTGTACCCACATGGAAAGTGGGGTGTAATTTCATAGAACGAAGTAGTTGGAGACGTACAGCAACTGGGTTAATTATCTTAGAAATAGGGAAAGGTCCAATGAAGGGGGGGCTAGCTTCCTGGACTCTACACGTAGAGGCAGTTCCCTGGTGGATAGCCACACCCTCTGCCCTGGTTAGTACGCCAGTGCCAGGGTCCGTCGTCGGTCCGCAGCCCTCTTACTGCTGGCGGAGCTCCTCAGCAGCATCTGTCGTGCACCCTTCCAGATCTTGTGGCACCGACGGACCAAGGCTTGGGCAGAGGGAACAGCAGACTCACTCTCCACCTCAGGGAATAGTGGAGGCTGGTAGCCATAGGCGCACTGAAAAGGAGAGAGACCGGACGCAGAGCAGGGCAGGGTATTATGAGCGTACTCAATCCATATTAAGTGCTTACTTCAAGAGGAGGGGTTCTGGGCCACAAGGCATCTGAGTCCAGTCTCTAGCTCCTGGTTGAGTCTCTCCGTCTGGCCATTGGACTCAGGGTGATGACCAGAGGAGAGGCTCGCTGAGGCCCCCAACAGGCTGCAGAACTCCCGCCAGAGTTGAGAGACGAATTGGGGCCCCCGGTCTGACACCACATCACTAGGAAAACCATTTTTTTTGTTTCTCCAACCTTTAACACAATCCAGCCTTTGTTGCAGTGACAGGAGGTCCAAACAATGCAGGTAAGCACCTCCACAATCTAATTATTAACTGCTTGACAAACAGACCACCGTTTGTGCAACTGAGGAGATGTGTCTCTGAGCAGGATGTCAGCAGCACAGGAGCACCACAGGGGAATGTACTCTCACTGTTCCTCTTCACACTGTACACCTCAGTTTTCCAGCACAACTCAGAGTCCTGAACTGAATACAGGAAACATTGTGGACCAATTTTTGGAGTGGTGCAAGAGCAGCCCTCCTCTTAAAAGTGGCCAAGACCAAAGAGATGGTGGAGGACTAGGACTGAGGTCCTTTAATGTGTGCAGCAAGATGTTGAATATATCTTTTACCAGTTTGCTGTAAGTCCAGTTTTCTTTGCAGCCATCTGTTGGGGTAACAGCATCAGAGGCAGTGACACCAAGAAACTGAACAGACCAATGAAGGAGGTTGGCCCTGTGCTGGGGACTGCCCTGGAGCCCCAAGAGCTGGTTGTTGAGAGAAGGATGTTGCACAAACTGTTAAGCATAATAGACAACACTTTGCATCCCTACAGGACCTGGTCAGACAGCAGAGTGTTTTCTGCATTTGAGAGATTTGAGATTCAACTTGGCAGGTCAGAGATGGCTGCTCAGTGAGTGAGATGAGGATCTCCATGTGAGACCTCTCCCCGGCACCGTTGTTTAAATGTATAGGCTTACCGGTCCCCAAACTGTAGGGCCCAATGATGGAAAGGGGTGCACGAGGTTCGGGGCAAAACAAATAAAAATTAATTTCACAGGGAGAAGTGTTATTTGGCATGCCATGAAATGCATGATGCAGAAAGACGTAGGAGGGATTTTATTTCTAAACAAGTTGCCAGGGGAAGAAAAAAAGCTTTTTGTACCGGTTGTATAGTATATCTGACCGAGAAAGATCTGTTTTTCTAACTGAATGACTGACTGACTGATGCTCATAAACACAAGGAGGTTCACCATTGACATGGTAGAGACTCTCTCTCTCCATATGTGTGTGTGTGTGTGTGTGTGTGTGTGCAAGCGCACATAATACACTTGTGTGAGAGAGGGGGGCCTTGAAACAATCTTGAAAAATTGTAATTTTTTCAAATTGTGTTTCAAGGTCCACCCACCACAGTCTCACAAAATCCTGTGGGAGACGCTGGTGTAACCAAATGTGCAGAGTCACATTTGGTTAATAATTACTAAAACAAGAGGCTGATGTCTTTTAACAAATGAAAGTCCAGCTGAGCTGTTAGCTAGAGGAAGTCCAAGATACACAGAGTGACAATGACAATGCTTTATTTATTTATTTTTTTTCAAGACCCACATCGTGTCCCTCTACCTGCAGAACTATGGACTGATTAAAGATGTAGCTCCATAGTGGTGGAACAACTGGCCAAAGTGACACACAATCACCTCAATGATTGAGACACAGTATCACAATAATAACACATTATTGCCAACACGATTATGACTTTTAGGTTGTAGCGGGCTTAGTTTTAAAGCTAGAGTGAAGATACTGGTATCGTATGAACACAGAAGGAATCACTTAGGACCAACGTCATACTAGCTTGTCTCAAAGGAAGCTACATAGCTCTCCAAACCTGTGCAACAAAGGCAAAGAAAAACTGTTGTGGCTATTTTCAAAGGGATCCTTGATCTCTGACATCAAGATATATGAATGAAAATGGGTTTCATAGGTACCCATGAGTCATATTTTTATGTTAAATGCAGTACCTGTGAGGGTTTCAGGACAATATTAGCCATTGTTTAGTGTTGTAAATTGATTTCCATTAGTAAGTATAAACATCCATTCACATGAAGCAAGTATATTTGCCCACTCCCATGTTGATGAGTATTAAATACTTGACAAATCTCTCATTAAGATGCATTTTGAACAGAATCACCCAAATATGGGCAATCATGCAATTAGTTATCAAATATTTTACATTTCCACATAATTTCTAATGTCATGGAAGATACATATTTCTTTTTCATGTTTAGATCAATAATTCATATCGTAGTCCTTGTCTGAATATCTGAAATATCTGAAGACACAGTGACCTTCATTACAAGGTTTAACACAGAGCAGTGTTCTCTAAATATTTTCCCTTTTTATATTCTAATATAAATATATGTGCAACTGTTGTAGATTGATTTTATTTACAACAATTTGTTCAACTTTCAGCAATATTTAAGATCTGAGAGAATCTGTAATTATTGTAATTTAAAAAAAAATGACAGATATTTTAGTATAATGACTATTGTTGCTGAATTTTACTGGATTTGAAAGTCAACATTAGTTTAGGCTGAATGTAAAATCTTTCACATGAAAGTCAAAACTAGTTACAGCTTTGTTGAACCTACATTTCTTTTTAGAAACATTATCATGCTCTGCTTGAGTTCTGCTGTTTTCAGTCCATATATAATCGGGTCCAAAAAAGGGGGAAATATTAAAACTGACAAACCCAGAGTCCTTATTAAGTACGAGGATGAACTCTCAATGCAATGAGCAATGAGTGTAAATGTGATATTAATTTGAAATATTAAGAAAACAACTAAATGTGTACCACATGTCTGAATGGCTTTCCTCTTGGCATCTGTAGTATTAGTCAAGACACACGTCCAAAAAATCTGTGCATATGTGTATATTATTATTACCAGTGGTCCACCTTGGAATAAGATCATAGCAGTTATCCCATAGTAGTTGTTGACTCTGGTGTCCTCACATATCAGTTTCAGTAATGACGGATTGTTACAGAACAAATCAACTATATTCGTCCTGCAAATTTTTAAGCGTGCAGCCAACATGAACAGTGTAAAAGTCATTGAAAACTTTATAAACCATATTAACATAATAATTCTGATTAAATTTTGTGGACTCATGATAGCATTATACCTTAAAGGACAACATATAGCAATATATCTGTCATAAGCCATGGCACTCAAGATCAGCAAGTTTCCTGTACCGTATAAATGAATCATAAAAGCCTGAGTAATACATGCAGGATGGGAAATCAGTCTGTTCTCTGTCACAATGCTGAAAAGAAGATGAGGGAAAAAAAGCTGTAGCACCCACCATGTCACTAACAGGCAAGTTGAACAACAGGATAAACATGGGCTTGTGGAGCTTTTTACTCACAGCGATAGTTGTTAATACCAACAAGTTGCAAAACATAATGATTAGATAGGTGAGTGTGCCAAATACAAATGCTGGATACATTTGAATAGCAGTTAAATCTAATGGTGCAAGTGTTAGTAATTCCCTAGAAGATGCATTTGTATACATAGTTATGCCAATGTTACTATGTCGTGGCCTCCCCTGTTGAAAAGATAAACATGTTCCTCAGTACTAAAGTCAACTGATCTAACAAGCAATTTTGAATCAACTGTTATGCATTGATTTAAATCAACCTCTGGTTTTATACCTGTTGCAGCATATCTCATCCTCACCTGCACTGTGTGGATCAATGGAAAAGACTCTGTCTTTTATTAGCATTTACTGTCAACACAAAGATGACTCATGAGGTTAGAAAGCACAGTGTGTCAGCTGAGGCAACTGTTGAAACCAAACTGACATCATGACAGAAACATGTTTATCATGTAGTGTGGGTTCAAAATAGCCCTGTTTGTAGAATATTAATGACATCATGAAAAGTTTAAATAGCATGGTTATCTCTGCAACATAATTTATTGTATCAGAATTTTAACATTTCAATATTTGTATTTGTAGCCCTGAAGAGAGGGGTAGCTATGCTTTAACTACAGTACAGACCAAAAGTTTGGACACACCTTCTCATTCAAAGAGTTTTCTTGATTTTCATGACTATGAAAATTGTAGATTCACACTGAAGGCATCAAAACTATGAATTAACACATGTGGAAATATGTACTTAACAAAAAAGTGTGAAACAACTGAAAATATGTCTTATATTGTAGTTTCTTAGTAGCCACCTTTTGCTCTGATTACTGCTTCATACACTCTGCATTCTCTTGATGAGCTTCAAGATGTCGTCACCTTAAGTGGTCTTCCAACAGTCTTGAAGGAGTTCCCAGAGATGTTTAGCACTTGTTGGCCCTTTTGCCTTCACTCTGCGGTCTAGCTCACCCCAAACCATCTCGATTGGGTTCAGGTCCAGTGACTGTGGAGGCCAGGTCATCTGGCGCAGCACCCCATCACTCACCTTCTTGGTCAAATAGCCCTCACACAGCCTGGAGGTGTGTTTGGGGTCATTATCCTCTTGAAAAATAAATGATGGTCCAACTAAACGCAAACCAGATGGAATAGCATGCCGCTGCCAGATGCTGTGGTAGCCATGCTGGTTCAGTATGCCTTCAATTTTGAATGAATCCCCAACAGTGTCACCAGCAAAGCACCCCCACACCATCACACCTCCTCCTCCATGCTTCACGGTGGGAACCAGGCATGTAGAGTCCATCCGTTCACCTTTTCTGCGTCGCACAAAGACACGGTGGTTGGTACCAAAGATCTCAAATTTGGACTCATCAGACCAGAGCACAGATTTCCACTGGTCTAATGTCCATTCCTGGTGTTCTTTAGCCCAAACAAGTCTCTTCTGCTTGTTGCCTGTCCTTAGCAGTGGTTTCCTGGCAGCTATTCTACCATGAAGGCCTGATTCACACAGTCTCCTCTTAACAGTTGTTCTAGAGATGTGTCTGCTGCTAGAACTCTGTGTGGCATTGGTCTCTAATCTGAGCTGCTGTTAACCTGCCATTTCTGAGGCCGGTGACTCGGATGAACTTATCCTCCGCAGCAGAGGTGACTCTTGGTCTTCCTTTCCTGGGGCGGTCCTCATGTGAGCCAGTCTCTTTGTAGCGCTTGATGGTTTTTGCGACTGCACTTGGGGACACTTTCAAAGTTTTCCCAATTTTGCGGACTGACTGACCTTCATTTCTTAAAGTAATGATGGCCACTCATTTTTCTTTACTTAGCTGCTTTTTTTCTGCCATAATCCAAATTCTAACAGTCTATTCAGTAGGACTATCAGCTGTGTATCCACCTGACTTCTGCACAACACAAATGATGGTCCCAGCCCCATTTATAAGGCAAGAAGCCCCACTTATTAAACCTGACAGGGCACACCTGTGAAGTGAAGACCATTTCAGGTGACGACCTCTTGAAGCTCATCAAGAGAATGCGTGAGTGGGTGAAGCAGTAATCAGAGCAAAAGGTGGCTACTTTGAAGAAACTACAATATAAGACATATTTTCAGTTGTTTCACACTTTTTTGTTAAGTATATAATTCCACGTGTTAATTCATAGTTTTGATTCCTTCAGTGTGAATCTACAATGTTAATAGTCATGAAAATAAAGAAAACTCATTGAATGAGAAGGTGTGTCCAAACTTTTGGTCTGTACTGTAGTTAAAGCATAGCTACCCCTCTCTTCAGGGCTTCTTCATCCCTACAAATACAAATATTGAAACGTTAATAGGTCTGTACTCTATGGCACAGATAGAACAGGCGAAGATGTAGGCTGTCGCCTAAGATTCATATTCACAATTAATAATCCAAAATTATTAATTGTAAGATAAATTATCATAGAATGTGAAGAAAAGGGGTAACATTCATCTTTAGATATTACCCTCAGTTAACTTCAATGTGAGGATTTACTTGGGTCACCACCCAGTTTTCTAAAAACAGGGAAAAATAATTAAATTTGACATTAATTAGTTGCATCTCATAATCTCATGGTTGCTACGGAGTTCTTGGCCTGGTGAACAGTGATTTGAATAATTTATATATATATATATATATATATATATATATATATATATATATATACATACAACATACACACAAAATCAGGTAACCAAGTACTAACTACTTGACTAAACTACTAACAGAATATAATTGAATGAATGATAAAACAATGATAAAATTGAATAAAGAATAATTGAAGGAATACAGCACATACCAAAGATGAACATTCATGGATAGAACAACTTAAAGATGACCAGATCAATTCAATGACTGATATCTCTCTGATTGGATTTAACAAAGAGTTTAAGAAACACCAGGGAAGATTGTGAATCAGTTTCATGTCATAAATTTAGACGTGGTCTAATTTTAATTGGAAGGTTTGTAACTTAGTTATTAGTTGACTATGAATTGACTATGAATTGGTTCATTAGTCTAGTCATCAAACTCTTTCTCTTCTGAAGACACAGTTCTCTTCAGTTTGGATCCTCTGGATCCAACGATGCGACCCGGCTTGGATCGTTTCTCCCCTTCAGTGGTTCTCTTTGGTTCCTCGGACACCCTCGTTTTTGGATGGCTGGCATGTCACCTCAATGCATGTTTCCATCTTCGTCTCTCTCTGTCTGGTGAGGCATCTCTGTGCCATTTCTTCAGACCCCCCCTCCTCGGAGCTGGATGGGTCACTGGATTCAAAAGATTCTGGACCTAAAGTCTTTCTTTAAGTCTCTCTTCACAATGGCCAGGATTCACCAGCACGTAGATACAGCGGAGCTGCTTCAGGCTTCAGCAGCTGGCTGTTTCAGCCGTCAGGGCAGAGCGGCAACAACAAACAACAACAAATAAATAGGGCTCAGACAAGAGAGAGACAGCGTAGCAAAACAGCATTCGTTTCTTCAGCCGGACTGGATCAAGTCCAAAGATTCAGAGCCGCCTTTCAGGTAGACTGGGTGCCGGTATCATCTGGGCCCATGGAGGGGAAATGCAGAGGGGCACAGCTCTAAGAGCTGAACAACCCCGAACAGCCTGAAGCCCCAGAAAAACTCTAGAAAGCCCTCCTAGACTAAATGTTTGAAGCTTCTTATTATCAGTTGAGAAAGGGGGTGCGCCGTTTAGTTGGCGGGAGAACAGGATTCTCCTCCCACCTGAAAAATTATTCTGATTCTTTAGTAACTTATTTTGTTAGGTTAAACTAATTGACTAGTTTCAATATGATTAATTATTTCATATTTGAAATCTGGGCTTCATCTCTTTCAGATACAAACCAAACACAAGACATCAACCACTGAATAAAACTGATCAACTGAATTAAAATGAATCAAACAATTACATCACAGATGAAACCTGTAAACAGAGTTGATTATCAGGAATTAATTCTATAGGTTCTGAGCATGTGTAATACTATGAATCAATTTATGTGTGGTTCACAATCAACATAAAATGGTGTAATACACTTCAACTACCATAGATTAATATATATCAAATATAACATTAACTAGGCGTTAGTGTGCACCCAACTTTATGTTTAAGATACACATGTAAAGTATTGATGCAGACAGATATAATGACCTCATTAGCATAAGAGAGAAGTTTTGATCTACAACAAGCAAATATTTTAACTTGCTTTGATTGAATTTATGTCAACAACTTCCTGCCACAAGAGCACATGTTAGTAAAGCATAACACATCGATTCACATACATTGTAATGTTAGAATTAGATTGTTCTGCTTCATAATGTGTCTGTGTTTCACCACTTCTCTGCCAGAGAAAGACCAAGTATTTGACCTGTTGACCTGTAAGTCATAAAAACTTCATCTGGTCAGGACCGTACTGGGTTGTTATCTAGTGAGATTCACCAGGCTGGTTGTAAATGAAGAATCTCACCACTTAGCGCCCTGAAAGGTGAAACAATCAGTTTCTGGGAGGATGTAAAAGTTAAGATGTGTACTGTGGATTCATCAATATTTTCATTATCACATTTCATATTTTTCATCTCTCAGTCATCATCCGCTACAAGGCTTTGACATCAGCCTCCATGGTGGAAATGTCTCTTCAGGAGAGAGACTGTACGGTTTGGGGATGGCAGGCAAGCTTGGAGGCATGCCCCCACTGTAAAGCTTGGGACCAGCTTCTTCTGAGACAAAGAGGTGATTGGGTGGTCCAGTACCAGAGTCCGGTTCAGTATGCTGCATCTCACAGATTATCGACTCCACCTCCCATGTAAGTGCCCCTGCCACACAGGTCAAAGGCAGGATGGTGTCCGGATTCACCAGAGATTCCTTGAAGTAAAACTGATGAGAGAGGGCATCTGGGTTTGTATTCTTGGATCCCGGCTGGTATGTGAGGATGAAGCAGAAGCAACCAAAAATTAAAAAAAAAAGCTTATTGTGCTTGATGTGGATTCAACAAAATAGTGTCTCTCAGCAGGGGAGAGACAGCAAGAGAAGGCACAAGGATGCAATTTCTGATCACGTATCGGGTGACAAGACAGCTCCCACGCCAATGTTTGATACATCCATCTCCACAATGAACTGATAGGACGAGTCAGGTTACACCTGCACAGGTGTGGAGGTGAAATAGTCCATGGGAGAAGGATTGCTCAGCTTCAGAGCTCCAGACAAAAGGGATGGAGGGAGAGGTGAGCCTGGTAAGTAGTGCTGTGACTCAGCCATAGTCTCGAATGAATCAACGGTAGAAGTTGGCAAACCCAAGGAATCTTTGAAGCAACTTCCTTGACATGGGTCTAGGCCAGTCCTTCATTGCTTTCACTTTCCCAGGGTCCATTCTCACACGCCCACTCTCAAATATGTAGCACAGGAATGCTACAGAGTTAACATGAAACTCACATTTCTCTGCCTTCAGGAACAGTTTGTCCAGGGCCAGACCGGCCATGTGATGAACTCATCGCAGATACATAACCTGTTGTTTTTCTTTTCAGCGTACATGTTAACAGGTTAGAGCAGCCACACTGCCCACATGAAGCATGCGTCTCACATGGGTCTCCTCTAGAGATTTGAGGTCTCTCCTATTTTGATGCAAGCTGCGCATGTTTCACTGCAGCAACAGACAATGAAAGTGAATGTTTGACTGTATATTGACATCATATCAGCAGCGTAACTATACTTTCCATATCTAGATATCTAGATTTTAATTGTGGATTATTACTATTATTTACAAATGAGCATATATTTCTTGACCTTGCTCTGTCTAAAATAAATATAATTGACATTTATAATTAAATGAAATGGCCATTATGAAAGTCAAACTCGCTGAAGAAATGCAGCTAATACACAGCTGGTGGGAACAAAGGATGCATGAATCTTGCAGCTGTGAGGTAACGCAGCTGCCACATGCTCTTTACGTGGCCGGTCTGGCCACCAAGAAACTGAACAGACCGATTAAGAAGGCTGGCCCTGTGCTGGGGACTGCCCTGGAGCCCCTAGAGCTGGTTGTTGAGAGATGGATGTTGTACAAACTGCTGAGCATAATAGACACTACACACTTCACACCCCCTGCATGATCTATGTGTTTTCAGTGGGAGACTCAGTCAACTCCACTGTAGTATGGACCGATACAGGAAATCATTCCTACCTACAGCGACAGCAATGTACAATGACTCTTTTCTGTGCCAGGAGAAGAGACTTATCTTCTGAAAGGCAATGCACAAGACATATTCTTCTTCAATTTGCACAACAAAGACATATCTTTAACTATTCATACCTATCTCATGTCTTGTGTGAGTGATGCATGTTTTATGTGCTTTATGTAAATTGCTGTTGCAACACCTCAATTTCCCTTCGGGATCAATAAAGCTAATTAACTATCTAGCTATCCATAGGTAAATAACAAGAACATCTGGTGTTGTGGAAGTGAATTTTAAATCACCAAAATGAAGAGGGCTGAGTTAAATTCAACTGAACTTGAAGTCTGCGTTAGTAGCGGTCCCCCAAGTCATGCACAGGAGTCTTGACAGCCTGGTCACCTTGTCCATTTGTGCATCCAGACACCTGTGAAGCAGTTCAGCATTGCAACCAGGTACAGGCAGAGTTAGAAGACAGTTGTGCTCCGGTGACAACTGAGGAGACACTCAGCTCAGTGTTACTGGATGCAGCTTCTTAGCTATAAGTAACAAGGAAAACAACTATTCTTTCCTCTGGATTGAAACTTCAGACGGTCACCGGTCAGCTGTCCAATTTTGTGGGGTAAAACTTGGTGGCTGTGAGGATGTGAAGAGGTCTGTTCACCGCTAAGATTGATTAACTAAGTGTAGCAGTATGATTGTAGTGGTGCTTTATTTAGTGCTGCAGTACCAGCTTGTTTCTGCTGGGTGCGCAGTCTATAAAGGTGGGTGGTTGTTCACCAGGAGCCCTCTTGCCTTGACGCTCCTGGTGGCCCCGCTTCTGCTCGTCACCGCACCTGAAAACTGTGTTAAAAATAAAATATGTTAAATAAATTTAACTTAAATTGTATACTGGACCCAGTCTTCAATAGCAACGAACCTGTGTGCTTTAAATCTTGTTGAAAGTGTTGATATAATTCTCCAGGTGAAATTCCTGGGGTGGTGTTGTTGGCAAGATAATTAACTCATTTCTAAATTTACTATCCACCATTCTACCCCGATCGCCACATTCTTGGCGTTGTCGGCAGGATCTGCTTTTGGAAGGCACAGACGTGTGGTCCAGTTTCTTTTTTTTTTTTTTTGGGGGTTATTTTTAATGGTCACCCAGGGTATATATTCGATGTAGAGGTGTGTTTTGAATATTGTTCTGAAGCAAAACAGCAGCTGGGCCATTTGGGGTCTGCAGAGACCCAATAAATTTTTTTTTTTTTTCCCCTTTACCATTTATTGTCCAATCTGCTTGGCCTTAGTACCAATACGGCCTTAGTACCGCACCCTCCACTTCTGCTGTGCCACCTATGGCCCCTCTTACTGCTAGTAACCCCATAGCAGAGAGGTTGGTTTTTGTGCCAAGGGATCGAAAATGTCCTATGTTTAGGGGAAAATCAGGTATAGGGTTGACTGAGTGGCTCGAGGAGGTTCAAGCCTGCATGAGGGCACTTATCTGCATCAGATCAGGCATTTTTCTTGTTTGATCATCTGGAAGGGGAGGCTCGAGAGGAGATTAAATATCGGTCTAATGTGGAGAAGAAGGATCCAGGTAAAATCATCTCTGTGTTACAGGAACTGTATGGGTTCTCCCAGTCTTATGTAGCTCTACAGGAAGCGTTCTTTTCCCGACGGCAACAAGAAGGGGAGACATTGCAGGAATTCTCCCTCACGTTAATGGGTTTGATGGCATCAGTGAAAGAATGTGCACCTAGTGGGATGACAAATGCAGATGTGACCAAATGCGACCAATTTGTTGAGCATGTTTTGGATGGTGCTTTGCGTCGTGAACTGAAACAGTTGGTGCAGAGGCAGCCTACTGTTACTCTACTCGATGTCCGAGATGAGGCAATCCAGTGGGAGCGCGAGGGTTTGCCTGGAGATGTAAGGGATCAAAGTCAATCTGTCCCTTCAGCTTTTGGTCTCCAGTATGGACTACGGAGTGGCTCCCGGGGAGCAACCATCCCACCTCAGGGGACGGAACTAGCAGAAATGAGAGAGATGCTGAGACTGCAAGAACAGCTGAACCAACTTACTCAGAGCATTTCTGCATTACAGAGCTCTCATCAGCGCCGCCCCCCACCTCGTCATGGTCCTGTTATATGCTGGTGCTGCCAACAGCCAGGCCATTATGCAAAGGAATGTGATGGGGTACGGGTTCCTCCTTCCAGACAGTCTTCTCTGCCCGCTCGTCAACAATCCAACTGGCAGTCTCACCAGGAACAGGAGTCGGAAAATTAGCACCCGCCGAACTGCAGAGCCACAGTTCAGGGGGAGAAGCTACTGGCTCGGAGGAAGTTCCTGATCTCATGGCGTCATGTCCTCATGTTAATGTGAGCATAGGTGGAGCTCAGGTTTCTTGCTTGATAGACACCGGCTCTATGGTGTCTACAATTACAGAGAGCGTTTTCCTCCATCATTTTCAGTCTTGGGGTCCTGAGAAGCTCCGATCCTGTAACTGGCTGGAGCTCAGAGCCACCAATGGGTTGGACATCCCCTATGTTGGCTTCCTGGAACTAGATGTGGAGCTCTGTGTTACTTCATCGCCGAGGTGTGGGGTCTTGGTGGTCAAGGATCCTCCTGGGGAAGCGTCTTCTTATGTTCCTGGTATCTTGGGGATGAACATCATTCGGAGATGTTATCAGGTTCTCTTTGGACAACATGGACAGGCTTTGTTCAAATTGCCTGCTATGGCGGAGGTGCCCGAGTCAGTCACACAGGCACTGCAGAAGTGCCATCAGGCCAGCAGGGAAACCTCTCAGTGCCCCGCCGGTCAGGTCAAAGTTCGGGGAAGGAGGCCTGCCATATCCCTGGTGGTACAATGAAAATCATTGCAGCAACATGCTCAGAGCAGTACTCGGGTACTAGTGTGTTGTTTGAGCCTGGTCTCCCTGCTGGATTGCTTGCTTTGCCTGCTTTGGTTCGAGTGGTACGAGGCACCGCGTACATCCCAATTGTAAATGTTGGTTCCACAAGTGTTTTGTTGTACCCACATACCATTGTGGGCACTGAGGCGGTTGCAGGAGCAAGGTCTCAAGGCCAAGCTCAGTAAATGTGCATTCTTTCAGCAGGAGGTGCAGTATCTGGGCCATGTGGTCTCTGCCCAGGGGGTCTCCAATGATAAAAGCAAGGCAGAGGTGGTTGCCAGTTGGCAGCCCCATCACCATCTCTGAACTACGCTCCTTTCTTGGGTTTGCTAGTTATTACCGCCGCTTTGTGGAAGGTTTTGCCAAATTGGCAGCTCCTCTACATAAGCTGGTGGCAGAGCGAGCTCGAAGGAAGCCTAAGGGGGCGGAGCGAGCTGTGACGGAGTGCCACTGCAGTTTTGAGGCACTGAAGGGTAAACTTACCACTGCACCTGTGCTTGACTATGCTGACTTCTCCCTACCCTTCATTCTGGAGGTTGATGCAAGCTATAGTGGTCTTGGAGCTGTGCTTTTACAGGACCAGCAGGGGAAGGTCACGCCTATAGCTTACGCTAGCAGGGGGTTGAGGCCTGCAGAGCGAACTATGTCAAACTACAGCTCCATGAAATTGGAATTCTTGGCTCTTAAGTGGACCATGTCAGAAAAATTTAGAGAGTACTTACTGGGTCACAAATGCATTGTCCACACTGACAACAATCCGCTTAGTCACTTGTCGTCTGCCAAGCTGGGTGCCACTGAGGAGCATTGGGCAGCCCAACTAGCGGCTTTCGACTTTGCGATCAAGTACCGGTCGGGGAGGAGCAACAGGAATGCTGATGCTTTATCTTGGAAGCATTCCCCTGGACCACAGGACCTGGAAGCAATGATTCCTGGTACCTCACTCCCCGAGCCTCTACGGCAAGCCCTTCGGCATGACGTCATTGCTGCTTTGCCCTATCATGCACCAGTTGACCTAGAGGCGCTTCAGCTAGCTGAACCAGTACTCCAGGAGGTTTTGGCCTTCTGGGGGCGGAAGCAGCATCCCAGCTATCAGGAGCGGAAGCGCATGTCTCCTCCTGCACTTACTACCGTAAGTCAATGGAATCGGTTGGTTGAGCAGGATGGTGTCCTCTTTCGACGGGTCTTCCATCCTGATGGTGTTGAGGTGGTATTGCAGCTGCTATTGCCTGGCACCTTAAAGCAAGAGGTGCTGGCCCAGGTTCATCAAGGGCACGGGCACCATGGTGTGGAAAGGACGCTAAAGCTCCTGCGACAAAGGTGTTACTGGCCAGCTATGTCCCAAGAGGTGGCACGGTTCAACCGCACTCTCCATAATTTGTTGCGTGCCCTGCCTGCATCTTGGAAAAGAGACTGGCATTCCTGCCTGTCCCAGGTGCTCTACTCTTACAACACAACTCCCCATCAGTCGACTGGCGAGTCTCCATTCTATCTGATGTTTGGGCAAGAACCCAGGCTGCCAGTTGACTTTCTGTTGGGTAGAGTTGTAGACCCTGTTGGTGGTGAGGTCCATGAATGGATACAGGAACACCAAACCCGGCTCCAACTTGCTTTTGATGGTGCCCAGGAAAGATTGAAGGTGGTGGCAGAGCACCGAAAGAAGAATTATGATTGTCATGTTCAGGATGCACCACTAAATGTGGGGCAATTAATGTGGTTGCGTGATCATGGTGTGAGGGGACGCCATAAGATCCAGGATCTGTGGGGCCCTGTGGTGTACAGAGTCATAAGGGCACCCCAAGAAGGAGGTTCTGTGTACACCATCGCACCAGTGGATGATCAGACCAAAACCAGGCAGGTTCATCAAACACTGATGAAAGCTGTGGCCGGAACAGCCCAACAGCCCCCCACAGCCCAACAGCCCCCCAATTGCATCGTCGGGGTGATGATGCAATTGGTGGGTGTAGAATGTAGCAGTATGACTGTAGTGGTGCTTTAATTAGTGCTGCAGTACCAGCTTGTTTCTGCTGGGGGCGCAGTCTATAAAGGTGGGTGGTTGTTCACCGGGAGCCCTCTTGCCTTGACGCTCCTGGTGGCCCCGCCTCTGCTCGTCAGTGCACCTGGTTGTCTCACCTGATCGCCTTACGGCAGGATCGCTCGGCTCGCCGATCCCGGGTATGTTGTGATTGCTACGTGCTTCTTGAAAAGTTTTACAGCCATCATCACTTGACTTTGTCATTCCTGCAGTTCCTGGATTTGGGTCCTCCCTCTCCATTGTTGGAGCTAAACACAGGACACGTGTGTGTGCCGCCTCTGTTCCTCGCCCCATGTGCTGTGGCAGTGTGGGCGATCAGCTGCTCTCTGCCGCTGTGGCAGGGTGTGCTCGTTTTCCTCACCTTCATGATGCTCATTCAATGCCTGACGTTAAGTAATTGTGATGACCCTACATTACCAACAGCTATTTTTAAGCTTCTAAAATGTGTATTTCTATGGCAGGGTTAATGTGTGTGCGCTACCAGCGCTAAGCCCCGCCCCTCCTCTCGCCGTGTCGGCCGGCTGCTGTTTTGTGTGGCGGTGATTTCATTCATCCAACTCTGCATCTCCAACTGCATTGTTTCAGCACTCAGTAAGGTGGTTGTTGCCCTGACCCTGGGTGGCGCTATATGTATATATTAAGGACTTCTTTTAAACTATGCATGGATTGATTTTAAGTGGGTTGCATGTTAGAGGGATTTAAGTAATTGTGAATATTATTACTTTTCTGCTTGTGGTTTTGGTTGCTTTGCATGTTTTGCCTTGCTTATAAGTTTTGATAATTTCAAGATTTCTTTTGATTATTTGCATTTATTTGGTGTGGGTTGCCTGCTGCTTTTTCTTGTGTATTTTGTTGTTCTGTTAAGCTTTGTGTGGTTAATTATTTAACCTTGATTTAAAACTTAATTTAGTTATTTACCTTTTCTGTTTATTTTCAGGGTTTGTTTAGAGGTGAGTGCATGTGTGTGTGTGTAGGTGAGGATGTTTATAAATTGATTTTATTGAAAACTGTGTTAAAAATAAAATATGTTAAATAAATTTAACTTAAATTGTATACTGGACCCACTCTCAAGTCTTCAATAGCAACGAACCTGCGTGTTTTAAATCTTGTTGAAAGTGTTGATATAATTCTCCAGGTGAAATTCCTGGGGTGGCATTGTTGGCAACATAATTAACTAATTTCTAATTTTACTATCCACCATTCTACCCCAGGAAAACTACTGTAATTTCCGGACTATAGAGCGTACCTGATTTACATTACATTTTTAAAGGAAAAACCATTTTGTACATACATAAGCCGCACCTGTCTATAAGCCACATGTGCCCACATTGAAACATGAGATATTTACAAAGAGAGACAGTACACAGAAAGAGTTTTCAAAGTTTTAATAATGTACCTTAGCAAACAGTGCCTGTGACGCGGCAGTAACACAGCAGCAATACGGTAGTAACACTAACAGGCCTGGTTAAAAAAACATACCGGTAAAAATCACTGAGAGCCGTCTTCATCTTCCTCCTGTGCACTGAAACCATGGAAGTCTTCCTCCTCAGTGTCGGATTGGAATAGCGTCAGATATACTTCGCCACACGCTCTCTCAGTCTCTCTTTCGTTGTCGCTGTCAGTGTCACACTCATCCTGAGGCAAATTCACTCCTGAGCTTGTGCTGTCCTCTCCGTCACGCAGCAGACCGGCTTTTCGAAACCCGTTGGTGCTGACACAGACTTGTCCGTGTCCTGATGGACAGACCTTTTCGTTTCATAAATATAAGACACCACGACGGTCCTCCTTTGAAATCCTGAATTTTCTTTTCGGTGGCGATTGTTTTTGCTTTCAGTCTGATCTGCACAGTGGAAACACCTCGGCCATCTGCTCTCTGTGTGTTCACCCAGTCTTCCAGAATGTTTTCCAGTTCGGGCCACCTGCTTTTATTACCTCTGAAAGCTTTCTTCCTCTTTTTACATTGCTCCAGTTCTTCCCGCTGCCGTTTCCAGCGTCTCACCATCGATTAATTTACGCCAAGTTTACGTGCAGCAGCTCTGTTTCCTTCTTTATTGGCCAGCTCGATTGCTTTTAACTTGAAAGCTGCGTCATATGCACTTCTTGCATTTTCCACGATGAGGGTCTGTTCATGCTAATTTTATTCATGCACAAAGCGCGAAGTTACAGTAAACTTGCGTCTTCCTCGACACATATATTCCGCCTGTCTCACTCTTACCTTTTCTGCTCGAACGCCCCTGGCAGCCATTGGAAAAAATGCCGTTTATGCCGATTAGCCGCATCATTGCATAAGCCGCAGGGTTGAAAGCGTGTGACAAACGTCGCGGCTTATAGTCCGGAAATTACGGTACTATTCTTTCCTCCAGAGTGAAACTTCAGACCATCACCGATGAGATATCCAATTTTGTGGCGTAAAAATTGGTGGCTGTGAGGATGTGAAGAGGTCTGTTCACGCTTAAGATTAGTTAACTAAGATTTGTTTACAACTATAGAGGACTGCAGGATTTCCTTGGGGCACTGGGCTGTGCCGTAAACAGAAGATGAACACAAGTCTGTCAGTGGTATTCTGCATTTCATGTCCTACTTCAGGGGCCTTCACTTCACCCTCAGGACCGACCACTCTGCCGTCCAGTGGCTGATGTTGTTTAGTAAGTGAGAGCCAAGCTGACACTCACATGAGTGCTCCAGTGGTCCAGCACCCACCAGAAGGGTTGAGCATCCACTGGAAAGGCTGAGCAAAAAATAAATGATGAGGGCGCAAATTCCAGGGCCTGATGATGGAAACGGGCTCTGTGTGTGTGTGTGTGTGTGTGTGTGTGTGTGTGTGTGTTTGTGTGTACAAGGAGGGGGGCTTGAAAAAGCCTTGATAAAAGTGTCAGCCCCACGGCCCATGGTACTTTAATGCAGCCTTGCTCCCCAGTGCTGACTGGGCACATTTCCTCTGCTGCGGCTGGTTCTATATCACCTACGAACGGAGTGTAAAGGTGGATCACGGCTCAGTAGTGGTCCTGCAACAACCCAGTCAAGGTCTTTAAATATCTAACCTCTTAATGTTGCTATCAAAGTAATCCAGATTGATGCATGGAACTTAAAAATGTACAACATAGTCGTCAGGGGACCATTCTGCCGGACCCCTCATACAGCTTTCGAGGTCCACCCACCACAGACTCACAAAATCCTGTGGAAAACACTGGTGTAGCCTGCTGTGATTTGTAGCTGAGCAGTGTAACATTTTGTTAATATTTACTAAAGCATGACAATGAAAAGTGATTTTCAGACAATCATCATCTTGGTGAGAATCACAGATCTGGATAAAAATGCTTTAGTTTTTCAAGACCCACACCGTGTCCCTCCACCTGTAGAACTATGGGCTGATTAAAGATGTAGCTCCATAGTGGAGGAACAACTGACCAAAGTGACACACAATCACCTCACTCATTGAGACACACTGCCCCTTGTTGCTTGTTGTGTAGAAGAAGAAGAAGATAGTCCTTTATTAGTCCCACGAGGGGAAATTCAATTTTTTCACTCTGTTGTTAACTTATTCACGGTACATGCAGACCCGAACACACACATGCACAAACATGCATTAATGGAGAGATGTCAGAGTGATGGGGCTGCTCCTGACAAGCGCCCCGAGCAGTTGGGGGTTTGGTGCCTTGCTCAGGGGCACCTCGGCAGTGCCCAAGAGGTAAACTGGCACCTTTCCAGCTACCAGTTCACACTCAGTTCTTGGTCCATGGCGGGACTTGAACCGGTTACCCTCCGGTTCCCAAGCCAACTCCCTACAGACTGAGCCGCCCCCAGCTATTACCAGTTATTATCACGATAACAACATGTTATCGCTAATTTCTTTTGGCTTTAACGCAACTTACACTTTTTAGGTTGTAGTGGGCTCAGTTTTAAAGCTAGAGTGAAGATACTGGCATCATATGAACACATAAGGAATCCATTGATACCAACATCATACTAGCTTGTAACAAAGGAGGCTAAATAACACTCCAAACTTGCACTTAATTTGGCAAGGAAAAACTGTTATGGACACTTTCAAATGGGTCCCTTGACCTCTGACCTTCAGGTACAGTATGTGAATGAAACTGGGTTCTGTATGTACCCACTCCTCTTCACAGACATGCCCACTTTATGATAATCACATGCAGTTTGGGGCAAGTCATGGTCAAGTCAGCACACTACTACACTGACAGCTGTTGTTACCTGTTGGGCTGCAGTTTGCTGTGTTATGATATGAGCATATTTTTTTATGCTAAATGCAGTACCTGTGAGCGTTTCTGGAAAATATGTGTCATTATATTGTGTTGTGAATTGATTTCCAATAATAATACATCTGCATAAAGCCACCATATTTGTCCACTCTCATGTTGATAAGAATATTAAATAATGGAACAGATCACAATTGACTGAGGGAAATCATGTGATTAATCATTAATTAATATTTTACATTTCCACAACATTTCCATTGTAAAGCAAGGTGCATCTTTATTTTTCATTTTTTACATCATTAGCTCATATCATAGTCCACGTTTGAATATCTGAAGACACAATGACCTACATTACAAAGATTCACACAGAGTGGAGTGTGTGTGTGTGTGTGTGTGTGTGTGTGTTTGTGTGTATATATATATTCCCTTTTCAATTCAAATATAACTGCATGTGCAACAGCTGTAAATTTCTTGTATCTACAGCAAATATTTTGTTCATCTTTAAGCAATCTTTTAGATCTGCAAGGATTTGAAATTATTGATTAATATCCACAGTCTTTCTTTTAGTTCCTGTCATCATGTCATTCATTAAAATAACTTATAGAAGAACTCTCCAGAAGAGAAATGACCTCTGCTGTTTCCTGTGATCATGAACATATTTGAAGATAAATGTGAACATTATATAATGTACATATTCACAAGACATGTAAGGATCATTTGGAGAAATTAAAATTGAAAGACAATATGACAGATATTTTTGTACAAGGACTATTGTTGCTAAATGTTACTGGATTTGAAAGTCAACATTAGTTTAGACTGAATGTAAAATATTTCACATGAAAGTCAAAACTGGTTACAGCTTTGTTGAACCTACATTTCTTTTTCGGAACATTATCATGCTCTGCTTGAGTTCTGCTGTTTTCAGTCCATATATAATCGGGTCCAAAAAAGGGGGAAATATTAAAAGTGACACACCCAGAATCTTTATTAAGTACGAGGATGTACTCTTAATGCGATGAGCAATGAGTGCAAAGTTGGAATTAATTTGAAATATTAAGTAAACAACTAAATGTGTACCACATGTCTGAATGGCTTTTTTCCGGGCATCTGTACTATTAGTCAGGACACATGTGTACAAAATTTGTGCATATGTGTATATTATTATTGCCAGTGATCCACCTTGGAGTAAGATAATACCAGTCATCCCATAGTAGTTGTTGACTCTGGTGTCCTCACAGACCAGTTTCAATAATGATGGATTGTTACAGAACAAATCAACTATATTCGTCCTGCAAATTTGAAACCGTGCAGCCATCATCAACAGTGTAAATATCCATGAAAAATTTATAAACCATATTAAAATAATAATTCTGGTTAAATTATGTGGACTCATGATAGCATTATACCTCAAAGGACAACATATAGCAATATATCTGTCATAAGCCATGGCACTCAAGATCAGCAAGTTTCCTGTACCATAAAAATGAACCATAAAAGCCTGAGTAATACATGCAGGATGGGAAATCAGTCTGTTCTGTGTCACAATGCTGAAAAGAAGATGAGGGAAAAAAGCTGTAGCACCCACCATGTCACTAACAGGCAAGTTGAAAAACAGGATAAACATGGGCTTGTGGAGCTTTTTACTCACAGCAATAGTTGTTAATACCAACAAGTTGCAAAACATAATGATTAGATAGGTGAGTGTGCCAAATACAAACGCTGGATAAATCTGAATAGCAGTTAAATCCAATGGTACAAGTGTTAGTAATTCCCTAGAAGATGCATTTGTATACATAGTTATACCAACATTATTATGTCGTGGCCTCCCCTGTTGAAAAAAGAAACATGTTCCTCAGCACTCAAGTCAACTGATGAAGGATCTAACAAGCAATTTTGAATCAAATGTTATGCACTGATTTAAATCAGCCTCTGGTTTTATACCTGTTGCAGCATATCTCATCCTCACCTGCACTGTGTGGATCAATGGAAAAGACTCTGTCTTTTATTAGCATTTACTGTCAACACAAAGATGACTCCTGAGGTTAGAGAGCACAGTGTGTCAGCTGAGGCAACTGTAGAAACCAGACTGACATCATGACAAAAACATGTTTATCATGTCGTGTGGTTTCAAAATATTCCCTTTTGCAGAATATTGATCACAAAATTAAAAGTTTAAATGGCATAATATCTCTGCAACATAATTCTCTATCATTATTTTAACATTTATATATTTCTACAGTATACAAATTGCTGCAGTGTGGTTTCACATGTAAGGCCCATAGAGCATTTTCTGCCCTTGGTTCTGCTGAAAGTGGTGATTATGCTAAAGTTACAGCTGCAGTTTTGAAAGCATATTAACTAGTTCCTGAAGCATACGGGCAGAGATTTAGGAATGGGAAGAAAGGGGCCAAACAATCACATGTCAAGTTTGTCCAGGATATTTTGGCTCATTTCACATCTTGGTGTGCTGCTTCCAGTGCAGACAGTGATGAGCATTTGGGTGATTTAATTGTGTTAGAACAGTTCAAGAGTTCTTTGCTGGCCCGCCTTGCTACTTGTATTAATGAGAGAACTGCATCAGCAGCTGCAGTTATGGCAGATGAATATGTTCTAACACATGCTAAAGTTCAAGGGGTAGACATTATCCTGGGGAAAGACTTGGCTGGGCCTAGAGTTTGGAAAGACCATCCACCTTTGTATGTGGGTTGTGGGAGGAACTGCATGTGTGTGCTAAACAGCGTCCCAAAGTTTATTTTCTTCTTGTGTTACACCATTATCTTCACTGTGTTTTAGTTACTTGATCATTAATAAAGTTACATGCTCATGTAAACTGTTTTTGTGTGGACTTCCCTGCTTTGATGAGCTCTTGAATGAGTTTGGTATAACAGACCAAAATATGCAGACGTCCACAACATACAGTATATCCAGCCACTTTCTATATTGGCAGGAGGCATAAGATGTGACAGGACCAACTTCACCATAGAGAAGAATAAAGGGGCCAATAAATGAGGAGAAAGCGTTTTGGAATCGGTTTTCAGCAAATGTCTTTAGAGGTTAACCAACCAGTAGTTAGGGAGCTGGGTCCGATGACGATCTGCCATCTGCTTGTTTCTGGCTGCAGACTGGTTTGAGTGTCCCGTCAGATTTTACGGCAGCATTTGAGGTGATGCTGGACAGATGGCACTGAGATCTCTTCCTCCAAGGCCAAAAAGAGAGGTGGTTGATACCATAGAGAGGCCTCAAAGGGAGTCAACCGGTGGCAGAAGAAGAGAGAGAGTTATTCATGCATATTCAATCCAACTCAACTGGATATCAGGTGGAGGGATTGGTGGCCACAACACATCTTAATGGAGACTCCTGGTCCTGGCTGGTTCTCTCTTTCCGGCCATTAGTTTGGGGATGAAAACCGGAGGACAGACTGACTGTGGTTCCTAATGCTTGACAGAAGGCTCTCCTCACTTGAGAAGTGAACTGGGGGCCATGGTCCGACAGAATACCCAAAGGAATTCCATGAAGACAGAAGACATGGTTAACCAACAACTCAGCTGTCTCCTAGGCTGAAGGAAAATTGAGGAGGCAATAAAATGTGCTGCTTTGGAGAAACAACCAACTATAGTAAGAATGATAGTCTTACTGTGACGACTTAGTGAACAGGCAGGTCTGGACTCTAATGCAACACTCAGAGAGCAGGTGGACTTAGAAAACGCTGGGTCTTTAATAACAGAAACAGGTCGGTACACAGGTTGACAGCACTTACAAGCAACAGTGTCCAGGACAGCAGGCAAAAGTCAGAATCGAATAAACAGAGTTCAGAGGCACAAGTAATCAAACACTAGGAAAACTGCTGGAACACTATATCACAACGGAACAAGACGATCTGGCACAGGAGGAAAGGGAGACGTTGCTTAAATACTGGTGAGGGAAGTAACTAACTATGGACAGGTGGGAATGATCAGGGGAGGGGGTGACGATCAGACACAGGTGACTGGTGCAGGTAACTGGGTCAAGAGGAGGTGCTCAAACGTGAAGGCGGGAGGCATGCAGGGCAGGGAGTGAAGTGAACTGCAACGAGAGGAGAGGTTAAACATGCCAAAATAAAACAGGATGTGCACCAAAATAAAAGCATGCAACATAAAACACACAATGAAGAGAATCTAAGTCCGACGTCACAGTTACCCTCCAAGGGGGGTAAACTGGTCACAAAGTCTAAGGCTATGTGGGACCATGGCCGACCAGAAAAGGGTAAGGGGTGAAGCAGCCCTGAAGAGAGGGGTAGCTAGGCTTTAACTATGGCACAGAAAGAACAGGATGTAGGCTTTGACATCACCCTCCATGGTAGGCCACAAGAAATGTCTCTTCAGGAGAAGGCAAGCTTGGAGGCATGTCCCCATTGTAAAGCTTGGGACCAGTTTCTTCTGGGACAAAGAGGAGATTGGGTGGTCCAGTACCAGGGTCTGGTCCAGTATGCTGCGTCTCACAGATTATCAACTCCACCTCCCATGTAAGTGCCCCTGCCACACAGGTCAAAGGCAGGATGGTGTCTGGATTCACCAGAGATTCCTTGAAGTAAAACTGATGGGAGAGGGCATCTGGGTTTGTGTTCTTGGATCCCAGCTGGTATGTGAGGGTGAAGTTGAAGCATCCAAAACAAAGAGGCGATTGGTTGGGACAAAGAGGTGATTGGGTGGTCCAATACCAGGGTCCGGTTCAGTATGCTGCGTCTCACAGATTATCGACTCCAGCTCCCACGTAAGGGCCCCTGCCACACAGGTCAAAGGCAGGATGGTGTCCGGATTCACCAGAGATTCCTTGAAGTAAAACTGATGGGAGAGGGCATCTGGGTTTGTGGTCTTGGATTCCAGCTGGTATGTGAGGGTGAAGTTGAAGCATCCAAAAAAAGCTCATTGTGCTTGATGTGAATTCAGACAGTTGATTGACTGGATATAGGTGAGATTCTTATGGTCTGTCCAAACCACTAAAGGGATCTCTGCTCCCTCCAGCCAGTGTCTCCACTCCTCCAAAGCTAGCTTCACTGCTAGCAGCTCCCAGTTTCCAACAAAATAGTGTCTCTCAGCAGGGGAGAGACGGCAAGAGAAGGCACAAGGATGCGATTTCTGATCACGTATGGAGTGTTGGGACAAGACGGCTCCCACACCGATGTTGGATACATCCATCTCCACAATAAACTGATAGGACGAGTCAGGTTACACCTGCACAGGTGTGGAGGTGAAATAGTCCATGGGAGAAGGATTGCTCAGCTTCAGAGCTCCAGACAAAAGGGATGGAGGGAGAGGTGAGCCTGGTAAGTAGTGCTGTGACTCAGCCATAGTCTCGAATGAATCGACGGGAGAAGTTGGCAAACCCAATGAATCTTTGAAGCAACTTCCTTGACATGGGTCTAGGCCAGTCCTTCATTGCTTTCAAATTCCCAGGGTCCATTCTCACATGCCCACTCTCAAATATGCAGTACAGGAATACTACAGAGTTAACGTGAAACTCGCATTTCTCTGCCTTTCTCTCTCCCCGATTAAGAAAGCTGGCCCTGTGCTGGGGACTGCCCTGGAGCCCCTAGAGCTGGTTGTTAAGAGATGGATATTGCACAAACTGCAAAGCATAATAGACACTACACACTTCAGTCCCTGCATGATCTATGTGTTTTCATTGGGAGACTCAGTCAACTCCACTGAAGTATGGACCGCTACAGGAAATCATTCCTACCAACAGCTGCAGCAATGTACAATGACTCTCTTCTGTGTTGCACAACAAAGATATATCTTTAACTGTTCATTCCTATCTCATGTCTTGTGTGAGTGATGCATGTTTTATGTGCTTTATGTAAATTGCTGTTGTCACACCTCAATTTCCCTTTGGGATCAATGAAGCTAATTAATTATCTAGCGATCCATAGATAGATAGCAAGAACATCTGGTGTTGTGGAAGTGAACAGTAAATCACCTAAATGAAGAAGCTGCAAGAGAGCTGAGTTAAATTCAACTGAACTTGAAGTCTGCGTTAGTAGCGGTGCCCCAAGTCATGCACAGGAGTCTTGACAGCCTGGTCACCTTGTCCATTTGTGCATCCAGACACGTGTGAAGCAATTCAGCATTGCAACCAGGTACAGGCAGAGTTAGAAGACGGTTGTGACAACTGAGGAGACACTCAGCTCAGTGTTACTGGACGCAGCTTCTTAGCTACAGGTAACAAGGAAAACTACTATTCTTTCCTCCAGAGTGAAACTTCAGACTGTCACTGGTGAGATGTCCAACTTTGTGGCGTAAAAATTGGTGGCTGAGAGGATATGAAAAGGTCTGTTCACTGCTAAGATTGATTGACTAAGATTTGTTTACAACTATAGAGGACTGCTTTCCTTGGGGCACTGGGCTGTGCCGTAAACAGAAGATGAACACAAGTCTGTCAGTGGTATTCTGCATTTCATGTCCTACTTAAGGGGCCTTCACTTCACCCTCAGGACCGACCACTCTGCCCTCCAGTGACTGATGTTGTTTAGTAAGTGAGAGCCCAGCTGACTTGTTGGCTAGAAGAATTCCAAGATAAACAGGGTGCAGGGCTACACATGACAATGCAAATCATATGCACAGATCACATGAGTGCTCCAGTGGTCCAGCACCCACCAGAAGGGTTGAGCATCCACTGGAAAGGCTGAGCAAAAAACATATGATGAGGGCCCAAATTCCAGGGCCTGATGATGGAAAAGGGCCCATGAGGCTCTGTGTGTGTGTGTGTGTGTGTGTGTGCGTGTGTGCGTGCAAGGAGGGGGGCCTTGAAAAAGCCTTGATAAAATTGTGAGCCCCAAGGCCCATGGTACTTTAATGCAGCCTTGCTCCCCAGTGCTGACTGGGCACATTTCCTCTGCTGCGGCTGGTTCTATATCACCTACGAACGGTCTGAGTGTAAAGGTGGATCACGGCTCAGTAGTGGTCTTGTAGAAACCCAGTCAAGGTCTTCAAATATCTCACCTCTTAATGTTGCTCTCAAAGTAAGCCATATTGATGCATGGAACTTAAAAATGTACAACATAGTCGTCAGGGGACCATGCTGCCGGACCCCCATACAGCTTTCCAGGTCCACCCACCACAGACTCACAAAATCCTGTGGAAAACACTGGTGTAGCCTGCTGTGATTTGTAGCTGAGCAGTGTAACATTTTGTTAATATTTACTAAAGCATGTCAATGAAAAGTGATTTTGAGACAATTATCATCTTGGTGAGAATCACAAATCTGGATAAAAATGCTTTAGTTTTTCAACACCCACACCGTGTCCCTCCACCTGTAGAACTATGGGCTGATTAAAGATGTAGCTCCATAGTGGAGGAACAACTGACCAAAGTGACACACAATCACCTCAGTCATTGAGACACAGTATCACGATAATAACACGTTAATGCTCATACAATTACTTTTAGATTGTCGTGGGCTTAGTTTTAAAGCTAGAGTAAAGATACTGGTATCGTATGAACACAGAAGGAATCACTTAGTACCAACGTCATACTAATGGAAGATACATCATTTCATTTGTATATCAATAATTCATATCATATTCCACGTCTGAATATCTGAAATATCAGTGTTATCTAAGTATTTTCCTTTTTTTAATTATAATATAAATATATGTTGTGTTAGATCCTGTGATATACCCCTATCGGGATATACCAACCAGCTCTCCGTTCAATCAGTCCGATCTTCAGTCTTACTGGTATTACTCAGATAGGATTTACAGAAGACTGTTTAAGCTGGTGACGAGGAGACTCGCCTAACATCTAACTGCCTTCTTTTCCGGACGTCTACCCGGCTTGCTCCGATGCAGCACCAGATTGAGTCGCTTTGGATCTGATACCATCACCGGCCACGCCCGTTAACGGCAGCTCTCCTCTAATCGATCTATGGCTCTTGGTATTGTGTTAGGAAAAGTTTTAAAGATTAGGAAAACAAGTCTTAAGGGTCTGTTAATTTCTGTGAGCTAGGGCAACCGATAGGAACCATAAAAATGTTGACACACTGTACCTTTAAGACCACAGTCCTAAAGAAGTGAAAAAAGTCAATGTCCAAAAACTAGACTTTAATTGGAGTTGGTAGTTTTATTGCAGAATTAAGCAGGGCAGAGCATACAACTCAACTAAAAATTCAATTAATGGAATTGAAGATTTGGTAAAAGTGATGACTTGCTGTAAGTGAGAAAAATATTCAAAAACCTGATGAAAATGAGTTGCTGAACCGAGTCCTTCTGGGTGAGACAAAGAGGAAATGTAGCTGGCCGCTGCTGCACTTCATTCGCTGCCGGAAAAGAGGAACTTATAGAAACCCTGTGGTTTTATCCAAAACTCACAATGTCTCTTAATGTTCCATAGTTCGACATTCATAAATCAACTTATTTCTTACTTATTGTTTTCTATTACAGATTTCAATAATGATATCAGTGGATTATGATCTCCTCATAAATCAGTACATTCTATTGAATAATCTGTGTTACATGATCACCATTCTGTGTGACAGGAAACTACCTCACTCTGCCGGCTTCTGGTAGAGTGTCCCTGAGGCCACTTGGTGTAAAGTCCTAAGAGTTTCTGGTATTTTCAATGTGATCAGGCCATAATGCTAACTTTAGCAGTGGGGGATTCTCAACTATTCTGACAATGTTCAACTGTTGTAAAATTATGTTATTGACAACAAGCATTTTGTTCAACTTTCAGCAATCTTTAAGATCTGAGAGAATCTGTAATTATTGTGATTAATGTCCATGGTCTTTCTTTTACTTACTGTCATCATGTCATTCATTAAAATAACTTACAGAAGAACTCTCCAGAACAGAAATCACCTCTGCTGTTTTATGTGATTGTGCACATATTTTAACATAAATATGAACATTATATAATTTACATTTTCACAAAACATGTTCATTGTCAGAAGGAAAATGTATATGTAAAGAAAATATGACAATTATTTTTGTTTAAATACTACTGTTGCTGAATTTTACAGAATTTGAAAGTCAACATTAGTTTAGGCTGAATGTAAAATATTTCACATGAAAGTCAAAACTGGTTACAGCTTTGTTGAACCTACATTTCTTTTTAGAAACATTATCATGCTCTGCTTGAGTTCTGCTGTTTTCAGTCCATATATAATCGGGTCCAAAAAAGGGGGAAATATTAAAAGTGACACACCCAGAGCTCTTCTCAAGTACGCCAATGAACTCTCAATACGATGAGCAATGAGTGTAAATGTGAGATTAATTTGAAATATTAAGAAAACAACTAAATGTGTACCACATGTCTGAATGGCTTTTCTCCGGGCATCTGAATTATTAGTCAGTACACATGTCCATAAAATCTGTGCGTATGTGTATATTATTATTACCAGTGGTCCACCTTGGAGTAAGATCATAGCAGTCATCCCATAGTAGTTGTTGACTCTGGTGTCCTCACAGACCAGTTTCAATAAAGATGGACTGTTACAGAACAAATCAACCATATTCGTCCGGCAATTTTTTAACTGTGCAGTCAACATCAACAGTGTAAAAATCACTGAAAAATTTAGAAACCATATTGAAATGTTAATTTTGATTAAATTATGTGGACTCATGATAGCATTATACCTCAAAGGACAACATATAGCAGTATATCTGTCATATGCCATGGCACTCAAGATCAGTAAGTTTCCTGAACCATAAAACTGAATCAGAAAAGCCTGAGTAATACATGCAGGATGGGAAATCAGTCTGTTCTGTGTCACAATGCTGAAAAGAAGATGAGGGAAAAACGCTGTAGCACCCACCATGTCACCAATGGGCAAGTTGAACAACAGGATAAACATGGGCTTGTGGAGTTTTTTACTCACAGCAATAGTTGTTAATACCAACAAGTTGCAAAACATAATGATTAGATAGGTGAGTGTGCCAAATACAAACGCTGGATAAATTTGAATAGCAGTTAAATCCAGTGGTACAAGTGTTAGTAATTCCCTAGAAGATGCATTCATATACATAGTTATACCAACGTTATTATGTTGTGGCCTCCCCTGTTGAAAAAAAATACTCAAGTCAACTGATGAAGGATCTTCGCCTAAAAGAAATGGTTTTATTAACAAACAATTCTGAATTGAGTGTTATGCATTGATTTAAATCAACCTCTAGTTTTATACCTGTTGCAGCATCTCTCATCCTCACCTGCACTGTGTGGATCAATGGAAAAGACTCTGTCTTTTATTAGCATTTACTGTAAACACAAAGATGACTCCTGAGGTTAGAGAGCACAGTGTGTCAGCTGAGGCAACTGTAGAAACCAAACTGACATCATGACAGAAACATGTTTATCACGTAGTGTGGTTTGAAAATAGCCCCGTTTGCAGAATATTAATGACAAAATGAAAAGTTTAAATAGCGTAGTTATCTCTGCAACATAATTTATTGGATCACTGTTTTAACATTTATATATTTGTACCATATACATGCCAATAATATATGTCTGAAATCTGTATTTGTTCAATTTGAAAATCGATAAAGTAAATCCTTAGGACCTTTACGCAATGTACTGAACATCAGGTCTTTTTTAATGTCAATGCCAGCGTCATATGCCAAAATGAATACCATATTTTCTGGACTACAGAGCACACCTGAATATAAGCTGCACCCACCCAATTTTAAAAGAAAAAAATATTTGTACATATATAGTGTAACGCCATCTGTTTCCTAAGTTACGTTTGTATTTGGTTTTCCTCTTTTCCTCAGTTTCATCTATTTCCATTTCCTGTTTTATTTTGAAGTTACTAACCTCCCTCTCGTTTCAGATCACCGTACTTCCTGCCCTCATGTGTTCCACGCCCCCTTGACCTACTTCCTACTCTGCACGGGTGTTTCGAGTTGTCTGGGTCCCGCCCCTGATTGTGTCCACCTGTGTAGCATTCAATCACTCCTCTTGTATATAATGTGTCTGCTCCCTTCCTCATGTCGCCAGTTCGTATTTGATCTTCGGAGAGAATAGTCCTTGCGTTTTTCCTCGTGTCCTGCTTCTTATGATCTTTGACCCACTGCCTGTTACTAGACCCTGCCTCTTGCCTAGCCCTCATCGGAGTTGTTTGCTGTTTGGACTGATTTCCTGTGTATCGACCTTTGCTTATTAAAGCATTTCTTGTGAACTATTTTGAGTCTTGCGTTTGAGTCCAACTCTGTGCCTAAGCCGGTCGTTACAGTACGAACTGGCCAGAATGGACTCAGCAGACTTAAACCCAGTACGCGACGCCATCCGTGCCCAAGGTAATCGCCTCCGGGCTCAGGAGGAACAATTATCTGCCGTCCGTTCTGGCATCCAACAACTCACCGCTAACCAAGACAGTTTCCTGTCTTGACTTTGAGAAAGATATTTGATCATACCGCTCCAGGTAGAGAAGCAGCACGAGCACTGGTGGGGCTCCGCCAGGGAAAGAGACGCGCTTCGGACTACGCTGTGGATTTCCGGACGCTGGCGGCGGACAGTGGATGGAACGACGCGTCACTGCTCGACTGCTTCCTGCACGGACTCTCCGACCCGGTAAAAGATCATTTAACCCCTCTTGATCTCCCCCCAGACTTGGATTCTGTCATTTCACTAGCTATTCGAGTGGATAACAGACTGTGGGAGCGTGAACGGGATCGACGCGGATCTGCAGTTCAACCGCTCACCCAGAGAGGGCAGACCGTCCGACTCCATCCAGCCTGGCAACCAACTCCTCCTTCCACCTCTGAGACTCCTCTGCCGCCATCTGCTGGGTCTGAAGAGCCAATGCAGCTAGGCCGCACTAAGCTTTCTCCAGAGGAGCGGCAGCGCAGACAGATGGAAGGGAGATGCATCTACTGTGGCCAGCTGGGACATTTCCTCGCCCGCTGTCCAGTAAAAGGCAGGACTCACCAGTAAAGAAGAGGGTACTGGTGAGTCAAACCTCTTCCTCCCTCTCACCCACTCGTCCACTAACTATTGTCTCCATCCAGTCTCCTTCCCAGTCTTTGAAGCATCCGGCTTTGGTGGACTCTGGCGCTGACGCCAACTTTATGGACAGCAGGCTGGTTGATACACTGGGGCTCCGGAGGTTTCCGCTTCCTGAACCTTTGGAGGCTCTAGATGGCCGTCCCCTGTGTACGATTACTCAACGTACTCAACCGGTCAAAATATCCATTAACGGTAACCACTCTGAGACATTACAGTTTCATATCTTTGACTCTCCTCTCCATCCCATTATATTGGGCTTGCCCTGGCTGATGCTCCACAACCCCCGCATTAACTGGAACACTGGGCAGGTAGTGGAGTGGGGAGAAAAGTGTGTTAATTCCTGCCTGTCCAAACTGTCTGTTTCCACGGAGGTTTCTGCTGGAGCTAAGCCGGGGATACTGATAGGAGCTGCTGAGGCTGCAATCCCACCTGCCACCAGTTTACTTCCAGACCTTTCCCGTGTGCCCACCTGCTACCATGATCTCAAGGAGGTATTCAGTAAGAGTCGGGCTACAGCCCTCCCCCTCACCGGGATTTTGATTGCACTATTGATATTCTCCCTGGCTCTACTCTACCCAAAGGAAGACTTTATTCCCTGTCCGCTCCGGAGGAGGAGGCCATGAGGGATTATATTGAGACTTCCCTCGCTGCGGGGATAATCAGGCCGTCTTCCTCCCCGGCAGGAGCAGGGTTTTTCTTTGTCGAAAAGAAAGATAAGACACTCCGCCCCTGTATTGATTATAGGGGCTTGAATGACATTACGATTAAGAACAGATATCCACTTCCACTCATCTCCTCTGCGTTTGAGCAATTGAAAGGGGCAAAGCTTTTTACTAAGCTCGATTTAAGAAACGCATACCACTTGGTAAGGATTAAAGAGGGAGATGAGTGGAAGACCGCATTTAACACACCCAGCGGCCACTATGAGTACCTGGTAATGCCGTTTGGTCTCGCTAACGCCCCAGCTGTATTTCAGTACTTGGTTAACGACGTTCTCCGCGACATGTTGAATCATTTTGTCTTCGTGTATTTAGATGACATTCTGATTTTCTCCCCTGACCCGCAAACTCACATTCAACATGTCCGTTGTGTACTACAGCGCCTCCTCGACCACCAACTGTTCGTTAAAGCCAAAAAATGTGAATTCCACGTCGATACCGTTGCCTTCTTGGGCTTTGTGGTTTCACCTAACCATCTCCAGATGGACCCGGAGAAGGTAAGCACGGTAGCTAATTGGCCGACACCCACCAACCGTAAGCTCATACAACGCTTCCTAGGATTCGCTAATTTTTACCGGAGGTTTATCAGGAACTTTAGCTCCATAGATGCCCCACTACATGCCCTCACTTCCCCCCAGTGTAAATTTGTGTGGTCCCCATTAGCAGACGAGGCTTTCTGCAGGCTAAAGTCGTGTTTTACATCTGCTCCGATTCTCACCCTGCCAGATCTGAAACGTCAGTTTGTGGTGGAGGTGGATGCTTCCGACACCGGGATCGGAGCTGTGTTGTCTCAACGCTCTGAGGGGGATAACAAGCTCCATCCCTGTGCCTACCTCTCCCGCAAACTGACGCCGGCTAACGCAACTACGACGTGGGTAACCGCGAGCTGCTGGCGGTAAAGTCGGCACTTGAAGAGTGGAGACATTGGTTAGAGGGAACTGAGCTGCCCTTCTTAGTATGGACTGATCATAAAAACCTTGAATACATCCGTACTGCTAAAAGATTGAACTCACGTCAGGCCAGATGGGCATTGTTCTTCACACGATTCAACTTCACCCTGTCATACCGTCCGGGTTCGAAAAACATCAAACCAGATGCGCTGTCTCGCCTGTTTGATCCTGACCCGGCCCCTAAGGCTCCTGAACACATAGTGCCTCCTTCATGCATAGTGGGACCTGTTACCTGGAGTATTGAGGGGAAAGTGAGGGAGGCTTTAAAGGGGGTTTCCGTTCCTGAGGGCTGCCCACCTAATAGACTGTTTGTCCCTGTCCCTCTTCGAGCTCAGGTGATCCACTGGGCCCATACCTCTCGCCTCTCTTGCCACCCAGGAACCAGGAGAACATTTTTCATTAAACAGCGTTCTGGTGGCCATCCATGAGAGAGAGGTGGGAGAGTATGTGTCCGCTGCCCGGTTTGTGCACAGAATAAGTCCTCTCATCGCCCTCCTGCTGGTCTTCTGCAGCCCCTTCCAGTCCCTCTACGCCCCTGGTCCGACATCTCCCTGACTTTGTGACTGGTCTTCCCGTCCCACAAGGTAACACCACCGTCCTACAGTGGTAGATAGATTCTCTAAAATGGTTCATTTCATACCTTTGGCTAAGTTACCTTCCGCCAAGAAAACGGCGGAGGTTATGCTGTCCCATGTTTTTCGGCTACATGGTTTTCCTAGAGACGTTGTGTCGGACCGGGGGCCCCAGTTCATCTCGAGGTTCTGGAAGGAGTTCTGCACCCTGATAGGGGCCACTGTAAGCCTCTCCTCCGGCTACCACCCCCAATCCAATGGACAGACGGAACGCCTTAATCAGGAATTGGAGACAGGCTTACGTTGTTTGGTATCCCAGAACCCGTCCACCTGGAGCAGGAACCTGATCCGGGTGGAATATGCGCACAACACACTCCCCTGTTCCCTCCTCGGGCCTGTCGCCGTTCCAGTGCGCCTACGGCTACCAACCCCCGCTCTTCCCTGAGTCCGAAAAGGAGGTCAGTGTTCCATCTGCTCATGCCCTCATTCGCCGGTGTCGTCAGGTGTGGAGGGGAGCCCGGCTCATGCTGCTCAGGAGCGGAGCGCGCCGCAAGACCGCGGCAGACCGTCACCGGACCCCAGAACCTACCTACAGTCCTGGTCAAAGGGTATGGCTTTCTACTAAAACTTACCGTTAAGAGTAGAATCCAGGAAATTAGCTCCTCGCTTTGTTGGTCCATTCCCTGTGTCAAAAGTGATTAATCCTGTTGCTATGAGGTTACAACTCCCCAGATCACTGAGAGTTCATCCTACCTTCCATGTGGGACGTCTCAAACCTGCCAAGTCCAGTCCTCTGGTCCCAGCCTCCAGACCCCCACCACCCCCCAATCGTGGACGGAGGACCGGTCTTCACGGTCAAGCGTCTCCTCGCTGTTCGCCGTCGGGGCCGTGGCTTCCAGTATCTGGTGGACTGGGAGGGGTATGGCCCAGAAGAGAGGTCCTGGGAGTCCTCTAAGAACATTGTGGACCGGGACCTCATTAAGGACTTCCACCGACGTCATCCTAACCTCTCGGGGAAGTCAGGTGCCGTCCCTAGAGGGGGGGTCCTGTAACGCCATCTTTTTCCTAAGTTACGTTTGTATTTGGTTTTCCTCTTTTCCTCAGTTTCATCTATTTCCATTTCCTGTTTTATTTTGAAGTTACTAACCTCCCTCTCGTTTCAGATCACCGCACTTCCTGCCCTCATGTGTTCCACGCCCCCTTGACCTACTTCCTACTCTGCACGGGTGTTTCGAGTTGTCTGGGTCCCGCCCCTGATTGTGTCCACCTGTGTAGCGTTCAATCACTCCTCTTGTATATAATGTGTCTGCTCCCTTCCTCATGTCGCCAGTTCGTATTTGATCTTCGGAGAGAATAGTCCTTGCGTTTTTCCTCGTGTCCTGCTTCTTATGATCTTTGACCCACTGCCTGTTACTAGACCCTGCCTCTTGCCTAGCCCTCATCGGAGTTGTTTGCTGTTTGGACTGATTTCCTGTGTATCGGCCTTTGCTTATTAAAGCATTTCTTGTGAACTATGTTGAGTCTTGCGTTTGAGTCCAACTCTGTGCCTAAGCCGATCGTTACATATAGGCCACACCTGACTACAATCCGCTGGTGTCCACGTTGAGATATTTACACAGAAATATGGTAAACAGAAAGATTATTTAAATATTTATTTACATGCCTTAACTGTGTTTTTCCAAACAGTGCCTGTAACATGGCGGTAACACACCAGTAAAACGTCAGTAACATGGCTGAAAAGTCATTTATCGCTATCTTCCTGCTGTGCGCTGAAACTACTGAAGTCGTCCTCTGCAGTGTTGGAGTTGAACAGTCTTAGAAAGGCTCCGTCACAGACCTTCTCAATCTCTCTTTTGTTGTCGCTCTCAATGTCACTTTCATCTGGAGGCACAAGCTCAAGCCCCTGAGCTTCCGCTGTCCTCTTCATCATGCAGCAGTCCAGTCTTTGTTTGAGTGAATTTGTGGAAGTTCGCAACTTTTTCCTCATAGTCTGGAGGGAGTTGCTGACAGGGTTGTCGGTGTCCTGATGGACAGGCCTTTTCATCTCATTAATCTGAGACACCACAATGGTCCACCTTTAAAATTGTCAATATTCTTTTCAGCGGTGATTGTTTTGGCTTTCAGTTGGATCTGCACGGTGGAAACACCTCGGCCGTCTGCTCTCTGTGTGTTCACCTGGTCCTCAAGAACGCTGTCAATTCGGGCCATTTGCTTTTATTACCTCTGAAAGCTTTTGTCGTCTTTTTGCATTGAGTCAGTTCTTCACACTGCTGTCTCCAACGTCTCACCATTGATTCACTGATGCCAAGCTTACGTTCAGCAGCTCTGTTTCCTTCTTGGACAGCCAGATCGATTGCTTTTAACTTAAAAGCTGCATGATTTGCATTTCGTCGTGTATTTTTCATGAGGATGTGTGCATGACACGCAAAATGATTGTTAAAAGTTAAGCTAAAAACTAGCGTCTTCCTCAGCGCATCACCTCTTCCACTGTACGTCTCGCTCTTCCACTTCCTGCTAGAGCGCCCCCTGGAGGCCGTCAGCCAGTAAAAATCTATAGATTAGCCGCAACATTGGATGGGCCGCAGGGTTCGAAATACAGTTCGAAAATACAGTAAATAAATAACATTCAGTTGATTGCAATCTGCAACCTCGCTGCTAGATGCCACCAGATCTTACATACTGCACCTTTAAGTAAAAATCCCAGTCTCTACCTTCTTTCTTAGAGACTGATGTAACAAACTACAGTGACACTCACTGCCATAATTTACTATTTTCTGCCAAATTCATCTGAGGTAAACTTTGACCTGTGACGGCCTTGTCAGTGTGAGTCTCTGTCTTGACCTTCCTGTTTGGCTCTTTCAGTCTCCCTCATTGCCTGGCCCCTCCCCTCTCATTAAGAGACTGACCTCACCTGCTGGGAGCAGATATAAGCAGGGTGATTCCAAGATGGCCTCCCTCTCTCCCTCCTAGAAGTCTGGGGTCTTGCTGGCTTCCAGTTTGGTTTGTTTGGTTGGCTTATATTCAGTTATACTTCATATTACAGGTATTTAAGGTTAGCGATATAGTTTCACAGCACCCACATCTCACTACTCACTACTGACTTTACATCCTTATGTTCATTTTGCTTTAGTTACTTTATCATTAATAAAGTTACTTGCTTATTTAAACTGTTTCTGTGTGGACTTCCCTTCTTTGCTCTTGAATGAGTTGAGCATAACAAACCACAAATATGCAGATGTCCACTAAGTACAGTATATCCAGCAAATTTCTAGACTGGCAGGAGGCAAAAGATGTGACAGGACCAATTTCACCGTAGAGAAGACTGGAGGACTTTTTCCAACACTAATGTAACTTTACACATCATCAGGAAATGTCTGTTTACATTTCACTGTCATCTAGAGAATCATAGTCAGCTGTATTGTCAGATACAGTTGTGTTCAAAATTATTCAACCCCCACAGTAGATAAGTGTTTTTGCAAGTTTGACATTTATTTTTCATCTTGTTTATAATCACATTAAACAATGACATGTCAAATAGACAAATACAACTGAAATAACAAAAATATTTTTTGGAATATTCCAATTAATGGCCTTTCTGTGATTACCTCATTGACAAAATTCAACCCCCCTAGTCCACCTCTCTTAAGAACAGAGGTTTCCATCAGGTGTTGTCAAACAGCTGATGAAAACACCTGTAGATGTGAACGGAACCCAAATGAGCAGCAATTAAGCAGATTTAAAAGGACTGTGACACATGGCTCTTCTTGGCAGTTAATGACATCTTTGCAACATGGTGAAGTCCAAGGAATGGTCAAAAAAGTTCAGAGAGGCGGTCATTTCACTTCATAAGCAAGGATATGGATATAAAAAGATGGCAAAGAGGCTAAACATTTCAAGAGACACAATTGGGAGCATAGCCCGCAAGTTTAAAGCTAAAGGCACAGTGGAAAAGCTACCTGGGCGTGGTAGAAAGAGGTTACTGTCTGCAACTGCTGTGCGATACCTGAGGCGAAAGGTGGAGAAAAATCCCCGGGTGACAGCTGAGGAACTACGACAGGACATGTCAAAGGGAGGTATTCAGGTTTCTGCCCAGACAATAAGACGCACACTGCGAAATGATGGCCTCCATGCAAGAACTCCCAGGCGCACCCCCTGCTGACTCCAAAGCACAAGAAGAGTCGACTCCAGTATGCCAAAAACCATGTGGACAAACCACAAAGGTTTTGGGATACTGTTCTCTGGAGTGATGAGACCAAACTGGAACTTTTTGAGCCAATGGATCAACGGTACATGTGGAGGAGAAAGAATGATGCCTATAAAGAAAAGAACACCATGCCTACTGTGAAGCATGGTGGGGGGTCAGTCATGCTCTGGGGTTGTTTTGCTTCTTCAGGTACAGGGAATCTTCAGCGTGTGCAAGGTATTATGAATTCAGTTCACTACCAGGAGATCTTGGATGCAAATGTCATGCAGTCAGTGACAAAGCTGAGGCTTGGGAGACATTGGACCTTCCAACAGGACAATGATCCTAAGCATACCTCAAAATCTACCACAGCTTGGTTGCAAAAGAAGGGCTGGAAGATTCTGGAGTGGCCATCACAATCACCAGACTTAAATCCCATTGAAAATCTCTGGTGGGACTTGAAGAAGGCAGTTGCAGCACGCAAGCCAAAAAATGTTAATGAACTGGAGGCCTTTGCCCATGAGGAATGGGCAAAGATACCTGTGGATCGCTGCAAGAAACTTGTGTCAAACTATGCTTCACGTCTAAAGGATGTTATTGTTGCAAAAGGATGTTGTACTACAGTTGTACATACCTAAGGGGTTGAATAATTTTGTCAACGAAGTAATCACAGAAAGGCCATTAATTGGTATATTACAAACATTTTTGTTGTAATTTCAGTTGTATTTGTCTATTTGACATGTCATTATTTAATGTGATTATAAACAAGATGAAAAATAAATGTCAAACTTGCAAAAAACATTATCTACTGTGGGGGTTGAATAATTTTGAACACAACTGTAGGTAATGCTTGACTCACTATGTTTCCCTCTATGTTGTATCTTCACAAATCTACAGTACTGTATGTACGCTTGCACATTTGGTGTGAAACTGACTAATTCTGTTTGTGTGAAGGAGAGACTAAGTTCAGGTCTAACAGCAGAGTTCATTGTTTTCTTTGTTTTGTCAATGGCTACAGTAGCCAATGTACTTTTCTCCTGGTAAATTGTCAGAAAAGTCAGGTATCATTTCTGCATCTTCTTCCTGAGAGACGTTTCGTTTAGTGTGAAAGATGCTGATGGTGGAGTGGGGATGGGAGGAACGAGGGAACTAACAAGTATGGGGATTACTTTGTGACTAAACTGTAGAGAACAGCAGAGAGAGATGATAGTACAGGAAGATGCTGTGGTCACTTCACCCAGACACAACCTCTTTACCTTAAACCACAACTCCATCTTCCAAGATCGCGCCCTGCTAGTGGCAGCCTGCTCCAGTCAACCTCGTTTTTATGCTTTTCTTGTCTTTTATTGCCTTTTTTTTCTTTGAAACACTTTAATTATCATGTTCGACAGGAATACTTTGCAGTGAAGTGCATTTCTGCTGCTACTTCTTACACTATCAACTTTTCTTCTGTCGAGTAATTATATAGGTAGGAGTGGGGGTGTTAACAGCTGATTGTGTCACGCCCAGAGAGTCTTAAGTCTTTTTTATTTCCTTGTCGTTTCTGTTATGTTGTGCCTGTTCCTGCCCTTCTGTTCTCCCGCGTCTTGAATGAATGACATCCCCTGACCTACTTTCCAACCACCCTCACCTGTGTCTGAGCGTCTCCCCGCCCTGATTGTGTTCACCTGTCCATAGTTAGTCACTCCCCTCCTTAGTATTTAATCTGTACTTCCCCTTCCTTCTGCGCCAGTTCGTCTTCGTATCTACCTGAGTGCAACTGTCCTCGCGTTTTTTGTAGTGTGTAAGTCTCCTCGTGCTTTTTGATACTCTGCCTGTTTTTTGACCACGTCTCTGCCTAGCGTTACTTTGGATTTGTTAGCCTTCCTGTATTTGATCAACTGTGTACCGACCCATTTCTGTCTCAATAAATATTTTGTCAACTTTTACCTGCCTGCTCTCCGTGTCGTGCATTTGAGTCCAAACCTGTTTGAACCAGTACCTCACAGATTGTGCTTTTCAAGCCGAAAGGTAAGAACAAACAGTCCATTGACTTTAATGAAATCAACTGAAAAAAAAAAAGGTCATTGAGGGCATTGTAAAGCCATGAACATTCATCTGTAATTTATCATTTCAGACAGGTTCATTTCCAAATAAAATGAAAATAGCTAAAGTCAGGCCACTGTTCAAGACTGGAAACAAGCATCTTTTCACAAACTATAGACCTGTCTCCCTGCTCCCACAATTTGCAAAAATGTCAGAAAAACTATTCAATAATGGATTGGATGCATTTCTAGAAAAACACAAAATTCTGGCAGAGAATCAGTATGGGTTCAGGTCAAATAGATCAACATCATTGGGAGAAGCAATAGAAGAAATCACAAATGCAACTGATCGTAAGCAATATACTATTGGAGTACTTCTTGATTTACAAAAGGCTTTCAACCATCAACCATGAAATATTAATCAAGAAAATGAAAAGATATTGTATGAGGGGAATAGCACTGGACTGGGTGAAAAGTTATTTACAGCAGTTTGTGGAACTGGGTGACTGTGTTTCTTCATGATTGGACATTGCTTGTGGTGTCCCCCAGGGGTCAGTGTTGGGACCTAAGTTCTTCATTTTGTACGTTAACGATATATGTAAAGTCACAAACGTATTGAGTTTCGTGTTGTTTGCTGATGACACAAATATTTTCTGTTCAGGGGATGATTTACAAAAATTACAGAAGGGCATCACTATAGAAATTAACAAACTAAAGAAATGGTTTGACAAAAACAGGTTATCATTAAATTTAAGCAAGACAAAATTAATGCTATTTGGTAATTGTACACTAAATACACAGGTACTACTATCAATTGATGGAGTTGAAATAGAAAGAGTTCACGAAATTAAATTTTGGGGGGTAACCATTGATGACAGAATCAACTGGAAGTCTCATATCAAATATATTCAAAGTAAAGTCTCAAGAAGCATTGCAATAATAAACAAAGCAAAAGAGGTTTTGGATCAGAAGTCACTCCACACTCTTTACTGTTCCCTAGTCTCACCGTACTTTCAATACTGTGCTGAGGTTTGGGGAAACAACTAGAAGACTTCATTACAGCCACTGATCACCGTTCAAAAAAGAGCAATACAGGTCATTCACAAAGTTGGCTATCAGGAACACACTAACTCACTGTTTCTACAATCCAAATTACTAAAAATTACAGACATCGTGGATTATCAAACAGCTCAGATAATGTTCAGAGCTAAAAATAATCTATTATCAGTCGATATACAGAAATTATTCAGCATTCATGAGTGGACTTATAATCTAAGGGGAAAAATGAACTTTAAATTAAACTTAATTCATACAAACAGAAAAGGTTTTTGTGTTTCAGTTAGCGGGGTGAGGCGATGGACCAGGTTCACCATGGAGCTGAAGCAGTGTCCAAACATGAAACAGTTCAAAATGATGTACTAAGACCCAATTCTCAAAAGATACAGAGATGAGGGAGGTGTTGGTAAATACTATGTTAAGGAAGGCTAAGTTAGGATACTTTTGTTCCTTTTCGTATGTGTGCTGATATGTATGTGTGTGCGTATGTATATATGTGCATATGTATAAATATGTATATATATGTACATATGTATATGTGTATGGACATTTATATAAGGACATATGCAAATTACATTTAGGTTTTCTTAATATAAAGTCACAAATACATTATATGTATTTTCAGTGTCTGGCATGAGCATCTAGACGTCGTTATTCATTAGTTAAGGAGAAGGAGTGGGAGTTTATGTTATACTTCTTCTCACTCCTTTTCGAATATGTATTTTGTGTTATGTTTAAATGCTGTTTTGTTTTTCCATTGTTTTAGTTTTCGTATTCCAAATAAACACTTAAATAAAAAAAAAAAAATCAAACTACTGCCCACAGCAACATCTCAAATCTCAAATGAATTGAAGAGGGTACTTCTGCAGGTCTGGTTCCAAACGAAGAGCAAGGAAATATAAACCCTTTCTTCCCTCAGCTGTCATGGGGAATGTGAGGTCCCTGATGAATAAGATGTCCAAGCTGAGGACACTGATGATACACAGCAGGAATTATAGTGAATGCAGCATTATTTGTTTCACCAACAGGAGAGCAGCTTGCAGTGTTTGTGAGCAACAGGTGGTGTAATCCTGGACATGTTACTGTGAAAGACTGTTTCTGTAGCCCTGACATCAATCTATTAGCCATGATTTCTCATCTATATTATTTACCAAAGAAGTTCACGTGTGCTATCATTGTTGCTGTTTACCTTCCACCATCAGCTGATGCCAACACGGCGTGTGACATCATCAGTTCAGTCCCTGCCAGGCCCCCCTTTTAGTAGATCAGATCATCATCTGGGGCTTCTCACACCCAACTACACACCTGTTGTTCAGGAGCAGCTTGTGACTCCAAGGACTGTGAGCAGGTGGTCACAGGAAGCACATGAGACTCTACAGGGCTATTGTGAGGCCACAGACTGGGATGTACTCTGTGAGCCCCCCATGGTGATCACATTGATTCCATGATTGACTGTATAACAGAGTACATCAACTTCTGTGTTGATAGCATCATACCCACCAGGACGGTGCAACGCTTCCTTAATAATAAGCCCTGGATCATCAGTGATTTGAAGGCACTACTGAACAGGAAGAAGAAGGCCTTCAGAGATGGGGACAGGGATCTGCACTGCAGATGGAGCTGAGGGTGAAACTAAGGGAGATTTACAGGAAGAAGCTGTAGGACAATCTCCAGCAAAACAACATGAGGGATGTGTGGTCAGGAATGAAGACAATCACAGGGTTCAAGGTGAAGTGGAATCAGGCAGAGGGAAACCTGATCCAGTTCCTCCTCACACTGTATACCTCAGATTTCCAGCACAACTCAGAGTCCTGAACTGAATACAGGGAACACTGTGGACCAATTTTTGGAGTGGTGTGGGAACAGCCCTCCTCTTAACCCTAGAACACTAACGTCGGGTGATTTTCACCCACACAATTCTTGTTATGTGATTTTCATTGTGTTGCCATTGTCTGAGTTTCATGGGTCCTTGGGTAGCTTCAGACTGCTTACTGATGTTATTAATTGTATGTTTGTTTCCCTCCTCCCATCGATGGTTTTTTCAAGAGGCATGCGTTCGGGTGATTTTCACCCGACTTTAGTGATAGAGAGTAACATATTTTACGGGTGGAATTTACCCGAATTGATAAAACTGCTTTTTATCAAGGATATTGTATTGGGTAAAATATACCCAACGTTAGTGATGGTGTGACTTATTTTAACGTTAGTGTTCTAGGGTTAAGCCATCTGTTGGGGTAACAGCATCAGAGGCAGTGACACCAAGAAACTGAACAGACCAGTGAACGATGTTGGCCCTGTGCTGGGGACTGTCCTGGAGCCCCAAGAGCTGGTTGTTGAGAGAAGGAATCTGTTAAGCATATTAAACAACACTTTGCATCCCTACAGGACCTACTGGTCAGACAGTGTTTTCTGCATTTGAGAGATTTGAGATTCAACTTGGCAGGTCAGAGATGGCTGCTCAGTGAGGGAGATGAGGATCTCCATGTGAGACCTCTCCCAGATACCATTGTTTAAATGCATAGGCTTACCGGTCTCCAAACTGCAGGGCCCAATGATGGAAAGGGGCCCACAAGGCTCGGGGGCAAAACAAATAAAAAATTAATTTCACAGGGAGAAGTGTTATTTGGCATGCCATAAAATGCTCGATGCATAAAGACGTAGGAGGATTTTTACTCCTAAACAAGTTGCCAGGGGGAGATAAAAAAACTTTTTGTAGCAGCTGTAAAATATATGTGACTGAGAAAAATCAGTTTATCTAACTGAATGACTGACTGACTGAAGCTTGTAAAGACAAGGAGGTTCACCATTGACATAGTGAGACTCTCTGCATATGTGTGTGTAAGCACATATTATACACTGATGTGTGAGAGAGGGGGGCCTTGAAACAACCTTGAAAAACTGTGACCCCATGAAGGTTTCAAGGTCCACCCACCACAGTCTCACAAAATCCTGTGGGAGACACTGGTGTAACCTGTTGTGAGAGCAGAGTCACATTTGGTTAATAATTACTAAAACAAGAGGCTGATGTCTTTTAACAAATGAAAGTCCAGCTGAGCTGTTAGCTAGAGGAAGTCCAAGATACACAGGGTGACAATGACAATGACCCCGTGTCCCTCTACCTGCAGAACTGTGGACTGATTAAAGATGTAGCTCCATAGTGGTGGAACAACTGGCCAAAGTGACACACAATCACCTCAATGATTGAGACACAGTATCACAATAATAACACATTAATGCCAACACGATTATGACTTTTAGGTTGTAGCAGGCTTAGTTTTAAAGCTAGAGTGAAGATACTGGTATCGTATGAACACAGAAGGAATCACTTAGTACCAACGTCATACTAGCTAGTCTCAAAAGAAGCTACATAGCTCTCCAAACTTGTGCAACAAAGGCAAAGAAAAACTGTTGTGGCTATTTTCAAAGGGATCCTTGATGTAACGCCCCGCAGGACTTAGTCTCAGTGTTATGTGTTGCATGCTTTTACTTTGGTACACATCCTGTTTTATTTTGACATGTTTAACCTCTCCTCTCGTTGTAGTTCACTTCACTCCCTGCCCTGCATGCTTCCCGCCTTCACGTTTGAGCACCTCCTCCTGACCTAGTTACCTGCACCAGTCACCTGTGTCTGATCGTCGCCCCCGCCCCTAATCATGTCCACCTGTCCATAGTTAGTCACTTCCCTCACTAGTATTTAAGCAGCGTCTCCCTTTCCTCCTGTGCCAGATCGTCCTTCATCATCCTTCGTGCCTGAACATTCTGCTCATTTTTTGACCCTGCCTTCTGCCTGCCGTTTTGGACTTGTTGCCAGTGAGTTTTGACTTTTGTGTACCGAACCATTTTTTGTGAATAAAGGACCAGCGTTGTTGTTTAAACCTTTCGTCTGAGTATTGCTTCTGAGTCCAAGCCTGTCTGCCTCCGAGTCGTCACACTTGATCTGTGACATCAAGATATATGAAAGAAAATGGGTTTCATAGGTACCCATGAGTCATATTTTTATGTTAAATGCAGTACCTGTGAGGGTTTCAGGACAATATTTGCCATTGTTTAGTACTCTAAATTGATTTCCATTAGTAAGTGTAAACATACATTCACATGAAGCAAGTATATTTGTCCACTCCCATGTTGATGCGTATTAAATACTTGACAAATTTCTCATTAAGATGCATTTTGAACAGAATCACCCAAATATGGGCAATCATGCAATTAGTTGTTATTAAATACTTTACATTTCCACATAATTTCTCATGTAATGGAAGATACATATTTCTTTTTCATGTTTAGATCAATAATTCATATCATAGTCCTTGTCTAAATATCTGAAGACACAGTGACCTTCATTACAAGGTTTAACGCAGAGCAGTATTATCTAAATATTTTCCCTTTTTATATTCTAATATAAATATATGTACAACTGTTGTAAATGTATTTATTTACAATGATTTGTTCAACTTTCAGCTATCTTTAAGATCTGAGAGAATCTGTAATTATTGTAATTTCAACAGGCTTTCTCTCACATTAGTTTCTGTCATCATATCATTCATTAAAATAACTTATAGAAGAACTCTCCAGAAGAGAAATGACCTCTGCTGTTTCATGTGATTGTGCACATATTTTAACATAAATGTGAACATTATATAATGTACATATTCACAAAACATGTAAACATCAGATGGAGAAATGTATATGTAAACAAAATATGACAGATATTTTTGTTTAAAGACTATTGTTGCTAAATTATGCTGGATTTGAAAGTCAACATTAGTTTAGGCTGAATGTAAAATCTTTCACATGAAAGTCAAAACTGGTTACAGCTTTATTGAACCTACATTTCTTTTTAGAAACATTATCATGCTCTGCTTGAGTTCTGCTGTTTTCAGTCCATATATAATCGGGTCCAAAATAGGGGGAAATATTAAAACTGACACACCCAGAGCTCTTCTTAAGTACGGGGATGAACTCTTAATGCGATGAGCAATGAATGTAAAGTTTGAATTAATTTGAAAGATTAAATAAACAACTAAATGTGTACCACATGTCTGAATGGCTTTTCTCTTTGCATCTGTATTATTAGTTATGACACATGTGCACACAATTTGGGCATATGTGTATAGTATTATTGCCAGTGATCCACCTTGGATTAAGACTGTACAAATCATTCCATAGTAGTTGTTGACTCTGGTGTCCTCACAGACCAGTTTCAATAATGATGGATTGTTACAGAACAAATCAACTATATTCATCCTGCAGATTTTAAACCGTGCAGCCATCATGAACAGTGTAAAAATCACTGAAAAATTTATAAACCATATTAAAATAATAATTCTGATTAAATTATGTGGACTCATGATAACATTATACCTCAAAGGACAACATATAGCAATATATCTGTCATAAGCCATGGCACTCAAGATCAGTAAGTTTCCTGTACCATAAAAATGAACCAGAAAAGCCTGAGTAATACATGCAGGATGGGAAATCAGTCTGTTCTGTGTCACAATGCTGAAAAGAAGATGAGGGAAAAAAGCTGTAGCACCCACCATGTCACTAACAGGCAAGTTGAACAACAGGATAAACATGGGCTTGTGGAGCTTTTTACTCACAGCAATAGTTGTTAATACCAACAAGTTGCAAAACATAATGATTAGATAGGTGAGTGTGCCAAATACAAATGCTGGATAAATCTGAATAGCAGTTAAATCCAGTGGTGCAAGTGTTATTAATTCCCTAGAAGATGCATTTGTATACATAGTTATACCAACGTTATTATGTCGTGGCCTCCCCTGTTGAAAAAAAAACATGTTCCTCAGTACTAAAGTCAACTGATGAAGGATCTAACAAGCAATTTTGAATCAACTGTTATGCATTGATTTAAATCAGCCTCTGGTTTTATACCTGTTGCAGCATATCTCATCCTCACCTGCACTGTGTGGATCAATGGAAAAGACTCTGTCTTTTATTAGCATTTACTGTAAACACAAAGATGACTCCTGAGGTTAGAGAGCACAGTGTGTCAGCTGAGGCAACTGTTGAAATCAAACTGACGTCATGATAAAAACATGTTTATCATGGAGTGTGGGTTCAAAATAGCCCTGTTTGCAGAATATTAACAACATAATAAATAAAAGTATATAATAAAAGTTTAAATAGCATAGTTGTCTCTGCAACATAATTTATTGTATCACTGCTTTATCCTTTATATATTTGTACAATATACATATCAATAATATATGTCTGCAATCTGTATTTGTTCAATTTGAAAATGGATAAATAAAGTAAATCCTTAGGACCTTTACTCATAATGTACTGTACATCAGGGCTTTTTTCAGTGTCAATGCCAATGTCCAAGTCCAAAATGAATAAATAAATAACATTCCAGTTGATTGCAATCTGCAACCTCGCTGCTAGATGCCACCAGATCTTACATACTGCACCTTTAAGTAAAAATCTCAGTCTCTACCTTCTTTCTTAGAGACTGATGTAACAAACCACAGTGACACTCACTGCCATAATTTACTATTTTCTGCCAAATTCATCTGAGGTAAACTCTGACCTGTGACGGCCTTGTCAGTGTGAGTCTCTGTCTTGACCTTCCTGTTTGGCTCTTTCAGTCTCCCTCATTGCCTGGCCCCTCCCCTCTCATTAAGAGACTGACCTCACCTGCTGGGAGCAGATATAAGCAGGGTGATTCCAAGATGGCCTCCCTCTCTCCCTCCTCCCTCCTAGAAGGCTACATCCAGGATACATCCATCTCCACAATGAACTGATAGGACGAGTCAGGTTACACCTGCACAGGTGTGGAGGTGAAATAGGCCATGGGAGAAGGATTGCTCGATTGCGAGAGATTCGAGGTCTCACCTATTTTGGATGCAAGCTGTGCATGTTTCACTGCAGCAACAGACAATGAAAGTGATCGTTTGACTGTTCATTGACATGATATCAGCTCCATAACTACAGTTTCAAAGTCTAGACATCTGTACAATATCTCGCAGACAGTGAAGGTGATCTTCTGTCTGTATATTGACATCATATCAGCAGCATGACTACACTTCCCGTATCTGCATCTGTAGAAGATGTCATGGACATGAAAAAAAGATTTATTTTTAAATTAACACTTCCTGCTTTCATTTCAAAATAAAACCCCTCAAGTGTTTTTCTGTGGAGAGAACACAAGGCTTTTATTCTGAAACAGTGCTGGACGGTGGGACTTGCAGTGATCAATGAATGAATATAGTATGGGAGCATATATTTCTTGACCTTTCTCTGTCTAAAATAATTATAAATGACATTTATAATTAAATGAAATGGCCATTATGAAAGTCAAACTCGCTGTATAAATGCAGCTAACACACAGCTGGTGGGAACAAAGGATGCATGAATCTTGCAGCTGTGAGGTAACGCAGCTGCCACATGCTCTTTACGTGGCCGGTCTGGCCACCAAGAAACTGAACAGACCGATTAAGAAGGCTGGCCCTGTGCTGGGGACTGCCCTGGAGCCCCTGGAGCTGGTTGTTGAGAGATGGATGTTGTACAAACTGCTCAGCATAATAGACGCTACACACTTCACACCCCCTGCATGATCTATGTGTTTTCAGTGGGAGACTCAGTCAACTCCACTGTAGTATGGACCGATACAGGAAATCATTCCTACCTACAGCGACAGCAATGTACAATGACTCTCTTCTGTGCCAGGAGAGGAGACTTATCTACTGAGTGGCAATGCACAAGACACATTCTTCTTCAATTTGCACAACAAAGACATATCTTTAGTTATTCATACCTATCTCATATCTATCTCTAGCTATCCATAGATACATAGTAAGAACATCTGGTGTTGTGGAAGTGAATTTTAAATCACCAAAATGAAGAAGCTGCAAGAGGGCTGAGTTAAATTCAACTGAACTTGAAGTCTGCGTTAGTAGCGGTGCCCCAAGTCATGCACAGGAGTCTTGACAGCCTGGTCACCTTGTCCATTTGTGCATCCAGACACCTGTGAAGCAGTTCAGCACTGCAACAAGTACAGGCAGAGTTAGAAGACTGTTGTGCTCCTGTGACAACTGAGGAGACACTCAGCTCAGTGTTACTGGACGCAGCTTCTTAGCTACAAGTAACAAGGAAAAATGCTATTCTTTCTTCCAGAGTGAAACTTCAGACGGTCACCGGTGAGATGTCCAATTTTGTGGGGTAAAACTTGGTGGCTGTGAGGATGTGAAAAGGTCTGTTCACGCTTAAGATTGGTAAACTAAGATTTGTTTACAACTATAGAGGACTGCAGGATTTCCTTGGGGCACTGGGCTGTGCCGTAAACAGAAGATGAACACAAGTCTGTCAGTGGTATTCTGCATCTCATGTCCTACTTCAGGGGCCTTCACTTCACCCTCAGGACCGACCACTCTGCCCTCCAGTGGCTGATGTCGTATAGTAAGTGAGAGCCCAGCTGACTTGTTGGCTAGAGGAATTCCAAGATAAACAGGGTGCAGGGCTACACATGACAATGCAAATCATATGCACAGATCACATGGGTGCTCCAGTGGTCCAGCACCCACCAGAAGGGCTGAGCATCCACTGGAAAGGCTGAGCAAAAAATAAATGATGAGGGCCAAAATTCCAGGGCCTGATGATGGAAACGGGCCCATGTGTGACGCACGAAGTAAGACAAAGTGTGGACCCAAAAGCACAACCAGGGAGACAGGCAGATTAAATCAAAAGTCTTTACTGAAGGCAAGGTTTGGTACACGGGAGGTCAGTCAAGAAACAGGCAGACAAATCCAAATCGTAAGGCTGAGACGTAATCGAAGAAACAGGCGGAGTAATCAAAAACACTAGGACACTTACACTAAAGGACGCGAAGACGCTTTCACTCAAAGTACAAAGACAAACTGGCACAGAAGGATGGGGAAGCACAGCTTAAATACTAAAGAAGGGAGTGACTAATTATGGACAGGTGAACACAATCAGGGCTGGGGAACGATGATCAGACGCAGGGGAGGGAGTCAGGAATCTCATTCATTCAAAACACGGAAGAACAGGAGGGCAGGAAGTGACGTGCTCTGAAACAAGAGGGAGAGTCAGACTACAAAATAAAACAGGAAATACACACACAAATGAACAAAACACACATGAATACAAACTTAAGGGTTAACTGGCGTGACACCATGAGGCTCTGTGTGTGTGTGTGTGTCTTTGTGTGTACAAGGAGGGGGGCTTGAAAAAGCCTTGATAAAATCGTCAGCCCCAAGGCCCATGGTACTTTAATGCAGCCTTGCTCCCCAGTGCTGACTGGGCACATTTCCTCTTCTGCGGCTGGTTCTATATCACCTACGAACGGTCTGAGTGTAAAGGTGGATCACGGCTCAGTAGTGGTCTTGTAGAAACCCAGTCAAGGTCTTCAAATATCTCACCTCTTAATGTTGCTCTCAAAGTAAGCCAGATTGATGCATGGAACTTAAAAATGTACAACATAGTCGTCAGGGGACCATGCTGCCGGACCCCCATACAGCTTTCCAGGTCCACCCACCACAGACTCACAAAATCCTGTGGAAAACACTGGTGTAGCCTGCTGTGATTTGTAGCTGAGCAGTGTCACATTTTGTTAATATTTACTAAAGCATGTCAATGAAAAGTGATTTTGAGACAATCATCATCTTGGTGAGAATCACAAATTTGGATACAAATGCTTTAGTTTTTCAAGACCCACACCATGTCCCTCCACCTGTAGAACTATGGGCTGTTTAAAGATGTAGCTCCATAGTGGAGGAACAACTGGCCAAAGTGACACACAATCACCTCAGTCATTGAGACACACTGCCCCTTGTTGCTTGCTGTGTACCAGCTATTACCAGTTATTACCACGATAATAACATGTTATCACTAATTTCTTTTGGCTTTAACGCAACTTCCACTTTTTAGGTTGTAGTGGGCTCAGTTTTAAAGCTAGAGTGAAGATACTGGCATCATATGAACACATAAGGAATCCATTGATACCAACATCATACTAGCTTGTCACAAAGGAGGCTAAATAACACTCCAAACTCGCACTTAATTTGGCAAGGAAAAACTGTTATGGACATTTTCAAATGGGTCCCTTGACCTCTGACCTTCAGGTACAGTATGTGAATGAAACTGGGTTCTGTATGTACCCACTCCTCTTTACAGACATGCCCACTTTATGATAATCACATGCAGTTTGGAGCAAGTCATGGTCAAGTCAGCACACTGGGCTGCAGTTTGCCGTGTTATGATATGAGCATATTTTTTTATGCTAAATGCAGTACCTGTGAGGGTTTCTGGACAATATGTGTCATTATTTTGTGTTGTGAATTGATTTCCAATAATAATACATTTGCATAAAGCAACCATATTTGTCCACTCTCATGTTGATAAGAATATTAAATACTTGATAAATCACATTTTAATATGCATTTTGAACAGTTCACAATTGACTGAGGGAAATCATGTTATTATCATTAATTAATATTTTACATTTCCACAACATTTCCATTGTAAAGCAAGGTGCATCTTTATTTTTAATTTTTTACATCAGTAGCTCATATCATAGTCCACGTTTGAATATCTGAAATATCTAAAGACACAATGACCTACATTACAAGTTTTCACACAAAGCCGAGTGTGTGTGTGTGTGTGTATTCACTTTTCAATTCAAATATAACTACATGTGCAGGTGTTGTAAATTTCTTGTATCAATCTACAACAATCTTTTAGATCTGCAAGGATCTGAAATCATTGTGATTAATATATAATATATAATAGTCTTTCTTTTAGTTTCCGTCATCATGTCATTCATTAAAATAACTTACAGGAGAAATGACCTCTGCTCTTTCATGTGATCATGAACATATTTTAAGATAAATGTGAACATTATATAATGTACATATTCACAAGACATGTAAGGATCATTTGGAGAAATTAAAATTAAAAAAGAAAATATGACAAATATTTTTGTAAAAAGACTATTGTTGCTAAATTATGCTGGATTTGAAAGTCAACATTAGTTTAGGCTGAATGTAAAATCTTTCACATGAAAGTCAAAACTAATTACAGCTTTATTGAACCTACATTTCTTTTTCGGAACAATATCATGCTCTGCTTGAGTTCTGCTGTTTTCAGTCCATATATAATCGGGTCCAAAAAAGGGGGAAATATTAAAACGGACACACCCAGAGTCCTTATTAAGTACGGGGATGAACTCTTAATGCGATGAGCAATGAGTGCAAAGTTGGAATTAATTTGAAATATTAAGTAAACAACTAAGTGTGTACCACATGTCTGAATGGCTTTTTTCCGGGCATCTGTACTATTAGTCAGGACACATGTGTACAAAATTTGTGCATATGTGTATATTATTATTGCCAGTGATCCACCTTGGAATAAGATGATACCAGTCATCCCATAGTAGTTGTTGACTCTGGTGTCCTCACAGACCAGTTTCAATAATGATGGATTGTTACAGAACAAATCAACTATATACGTCTTGCAAATTTTAAACCGTGCAGCCAACATCAACAGTGTAAAAATCCATGAAAAATTTATAAACCATATTAAAATAATAATTCTGATTAAATTATGTGGACTCATGATAGCATTATACCTCAAAGGACAACATATAGCAATATATCTGTCATAAGCCATGGCACTCAAGATCACCAAGTTTCCTGTACCATAAAAATGAACCAGAAAAGCCTGAGTAATACATGCAGGATGGGAAATCAGTCTGTTCTGTGTCACAATGCTGAAAAGAAGATGAGGGAAAAAAGCTGTAGCACCCACCATGTCACTAACAGGCAAGTTGAACAACAGGATAAACATGGGCTTGTGGAGCTTTTTACTCGCAGCAATAGTTGTTAATACCAACAAGTTGCAAAACATAATGATTAGATAGGTGAGTGTGCCAAATACAAACGCTGGATAAATCTGAATAGCAGTTAAATCTAATGGTGCAAGTGTTAGTAATTCCCTAAAAGATGCGTTCGTATACATCGACCATCCACCAACGTTATTATGTCGTGGCCTCCCCTGTTGAAAAAAATACTCAAGTCAACTGATGAAGGATCTAACAAGCAATTTTGAATCAACTGTTATGCATTGATTTAAATCAGCCTCTGGTTTTATACCTGTTGCAGCATATCTCATCCTCACCTGCACTGTGTGGATCAATGGAAAAGACTCTGTCTTTTATTAGCATTTACTGTCAACACAAAGATGACTCCTGAGGTTAGAGAGCACAGTGTGTCAGCTGAGGCAACTGTTGAAACCAGACTGACGTCATGATAAAAACATGTTTATCATGTAGTGTGGGTTCAAAATAGCCGTTTGCAGAATATTAATGACACAATGAAAAGTTTAAATAGTTTAGTTATTTCTGCAACATAATTTATTGTTTCACAATTTTAACGTTTCAATATTTATACAATATACATACCTGTAATACATTTTTGAAATCTGTACTTGTTTAATTTGAAAATGGATAAATACAGTAAATCCTTAGGATCTTTACTCATAATGTTCTGTACATCAGGTCTTTTGTAGTGTCAATGCCAATGTCAAATACCAAAATGAATAATACATTTTTGACATTTGGAGATTTCTGCAAGAATTGCATTTTTTCAGCGATTGGATGGTGAGCATTTCTGTTCTTGAAACTGCTCAGAAACCCCCTTATTGTCAATCCGAAAGTCGCAAGTTGCGTTAATACGTTAACGGAATTAAAATTATAATATGTAAAGTAGTGCTGTCAAAGTTTACGTTACTGATCTAAAAATAGGTACCCACGAGTCTCCCCTTTATAGACATGCTCACTTTACGTTAATTACATTACATAATTACAATACATAAGAAATATTTCATAAATTGCGATTAATAATGGACATTGATGACATTAATTACAATCAAATATTTTAATCAACTGACAGCCCTAATTTAAAGCCTACAGATTTCCACATCATTTTCACTGAAAGGGAAAATAAATCTTTGCTTGTTTGCTGTGTTTCATTTTTACATCAATAGCTCATATTACAGACCACATTGCTCAATATTTGAAATATCTGAATACACCACCTGCATTACAAGGCCTCACACAGAGCAGAGTGTATCTGCTGTATATGGTTTCCCTTTTCAATTCAAATATAACTGCATTTGCAGATGTTGTAAATTTCTTGTATCTACAGCAAATATTTAGTTCATCTTGAAGTAATCTTTTAGATCTGAAAGGATCTGAAATTATTGTGATTAATATCCAGAGTCTTTCTTTTAGTTCTTGTCATCAAATCATTCATTAAATTAACTTTCAGTGGGACTCTCCAGAAGAGAAATGACCTCTGCTGTTTCATGTGATCATGAACATATCTTAATATAAATGTTAACATTATATAATTTATGTCTTCACAACGCATGCAATCATCAATTAGAGAAATGTAGATGTAAAAAACACATGACAAATATTTTTGTATAAAGACTATTGTTGCTAAATTTTACTGGATCTGAAAGTCAACATTAGTTTAGGCTGAATGTAAAATATTTCACATGAAAATCAAAACTGGTTACAGCTTTGTTGAATCTACCGTATTTTCCGGACTATAAGGCACACTTTAAATCCTTTAATTTTCTCAAAAATCGACAGCGTGCCTTATAATACGGTGCGTCTTATATATGAATTCTGGTTGTGCTTACTGACCTCCTTGAACCAATTTTATGTGGTACAGGGTGCTCAAAAATCTGTCAAAATGTTTTATTATGAGTTTGGTAAGCTTCGAAGATGCACCGCTGGATGGATTGTCAGAGCATTAAGGTAACAGTAGTCAGGCGCCTCGCGGAGTAATACTACTGATACCGTGCTTTGTCATATAGGCACCGTAACATTATCATGTGTGTATGAGGAGCCCAAAATAGCATCTGTGAAGAGACATGCTTACGACGTGGATTTCAAGCTTCAGTCATGCAGCAGAACATGGGAATAGAGGAGCGGCGAGAGAATTTAATATTAATGAATCAATGGTACGGAAGTGGAAGAAGCAAGAAGATGACCAGCGCCACGTAAAGAAAACCAAACAGAGTTTCTGAGGGAACAAAGAGCAGCGGGTTATTCAACAGAGAGCAGCATCTCTACAGTTTCTATTCCACTCAAGGCAGGAGCGATAGCGCTTGACATGAAAATCAGCGACTTTCGAGGAGGTCCTTCTTGGTGCTTTCGTTTATAAAAAGGCGTAATCTCTCCATACCCACAAAAACTACCATCTCGCAGCAACTGCCAAAGGATTACAAAGAAAAGCTAGCCATTTTCTTCACCAACTGCAAGGACAAGATCACTGAGTGAGTAGCCGAGAGAAATCAAGAGACCGAACGGCTTTTTCCACAACTCTCCATCCCTATTGATCTGCGACTCCATGCGTGCCCATCTCGTCAACACTGTCAAAACGAAAGTGAAGAAAACTAATTCGGAGCTTGCCGTCATTCCAGGTGGATTAACTGGAGAATTTGGTGTCAACAGGTCGTTCAAAGTTAAACTGCGAGCTGCGTGGGAGCGTTGGATGACAGAAAGCGAACAAACAGAGGAGGAGACAACGACAGGGAGGCAACGCCGAGCGAGTTACTCCACTATCTGCCAAAGGATCACGAAGGCAGGAATCATCACTGAACAGCAAAGTAACAGCAACGAGACTGACTCGGATAATGACGAGACGGATTCGGGCGTGCTTGATGCCGAAGTCGCCCAACGGTTTAACTCAGACACTGATAATGAAGGATTTGATGGATTTATGGATGAGGAATGAACTGAAAAAAACTGAAAGTGAGTGTATTGTTTTGTATTTCGTGTGTTCCAACTGAAAAATGTTGAGTTATTGAAGTTATTGAGTCACCAGGAGCAACTCACTGCCGTATGCAACAATATGCAACTTCTTACTGACAACCAAGAGAAGTTTCGCAACACCGTCGGTGATCAACTAAGTCAGCTTGGAGTTCAGATGCAAACCCTGTTGAATCGGTTCAAGACGTTAACAGCAGACCGGGCTCCGCCGGCTGCCGCTCCGCCAGCGTCTCCACCTCCACCGGTCTCTACCGCCTCACCCCACCTCGCCAAACTTGAAAGATTCTCCGGTGAGTCTGCTAACTGTCGATCATTTTTGGTACAGTGCAGCCTGCATTTTGAATTACAGGCAGCTCAGTTTCCAACTGAGAGATCCAAAGTAGCATTCATTATCACACATTTATCAGGCAGAGCTGAGGCATGGGCCACGGCAGAGTGGGCTCGCAACTCCCCTGTGTGTTTTTCTCTGAAGTTGTTCACAGAGACTCTGCAAAAATTTTTTGATCACACCACCCCGGGACGGGAAGCCGCCAGAGCTTTGGTCAGCCTGCGGCAGGGGAAGCGGAGAGTTTTGGACTACGCCATCGAGTTTCGTACTCTGGCCACCGACAGCGGATGGAACGACGCCTCCCTCCTGGACACCTTCATCCACGGACTTTCGGACCCAGTAAAGGACCAGTTGGCGCCAGTCGACCTATCTTCCGATCCAGATTCTGTTATTGCTTTAGCAATCCATATTGACAACAGATTATGGGAGAGGGAGAAGGAAAAGAGGAGTGCAACCCCACCTCCCAGCCTGATGAGACAGTCCACCCGACCCCGGCTTCCTTGGCATCCTCCTCCTGAGGTGAGTGGTCTCTCACCTCCCCCTAGTGTCCCAGAGGAGCCGATGCAGGTGGCCAGAGCCCGACTGACGCCGGAGGAACGACAGCGACGCCTACGGGAAGGGAGGTGCATTTATTGTGGCCAGCTGGGACACTTCATGTCGACATGCCCAGTAAAAGATCAGGCTCGCCAGTGAGAGAGAGGGCGCTGGTGAGCCAAACCTCCTCCTGTAAATATTCCTCTCGCCCTTTAACCCAGGTCCAGCTTGTTTTTCATTCCCAGACAATGACTTATCCGGTCCTGGTGGACTCCGGGGCTGATGGGAACTTTATGGACTGGAGATTGGCTAATGCGCTGGGTCTCAAGAGGGTGCCTGAGGCTCTTGATGCCAGCGCTCTGGATGGACGCTTATTATGCCGAGTGACGCATCGCACACGCCCTATACAGATCATCATGTCTGGTAATCATTCTGAGACTCTCAGTTTTCATGTGTTCGATTCCCCCCTTCACCCATTAGTTTTGGGACTACCATGGTTGATTAAGAATAATCCACAGATCGACTGGTCTACAGGGAAGATATTGGGGTGGGGGGGGGGATTGCTCACTGACCCGTGGCTCCTCTGTTTCCTCCTCCAAGTTGTCTGAACACCCAGTAACTTCCCCTGTGGCGGTGGGGGGTACTACCGGAGGTCCGGAGAGAGTCTTGAACACTGTGGAGCCTGCAACTCCTGATCTCTCCGGAGTACCTACATGCTATCACAACCTAAAGGAGGTGTTTAGCAAGGCTAGAGCCACATCTTTACCTCACCATAGACCATATGACTGCGCTATTGATCTCCTTCCAGGCACATCTCCTCCCAGAGGCCGTCTGTACTCCCTCTCCGCCCCTGAGAGACAGGCTATGGATGAATACATCGAGGCGTCTCTGGCTGCAGGAATAATCCGTCCCTCTTCATCTCCAGCGGGAGCTGGTTTCTTCTTCGTGGACAAGAAAGACAAGACCCTTCGACCCTGTATTGACTATCAGGGACTAAATGAAATAACGGTCAAAAACAGGTACCCCCTCCCTCTCATCTCTTCAGCATTTTATCTACTAAAAGGGGCTAAAGTTTTTTCTAAACTTGATCTGAGAAATGCCTACCACTTAGTGAGAATAAGGGAGGGGGATGAATGGAAAACTGCCTTCAATACACCTAGTGGCCACTATGAATATTTGGTTATGCCATTTGGGCTAACTAATGCACCGGCAGTTTTCCAGGCCCTTGTGAATGACGTCCTCAGGGATATGTTGAACCAGTTTGTTTTTGTATACCTGGACGATATCCTGATTTTCTCTCCAGATCAGTAGTCGCATGAGAGACATGTACGCCACATACTACAGAGACTCCTAGACCACCAGTTATTTGTAAAAGCAGAGAAATGTGAATTCCATGTTTCCACCATCTCATTTCTCGGGTTTGTGGTCACGCTTGACAACGTCCAGATGGACCCAGTTAAAGTTAGCGCAGTTGCTAATTGGCCCACCCCCACAAACCGCAAGTTATTACAGCGGTTTTTGGGGTTTGCTAACTTTTACAGAGGGTTTATTAGAAACTTTAGTACGATCGCGGCGCCCCTACATGCTCTCACTTCTCCCCAAAACAAGTTTGTATGGTCCAGTCAAACTGACCAGGCTTTTAATAAGCTAAAAGACAGTTTTTCCACTGCTCCTATCTTAACTCTTCCTGAACCCCAGAGACAGTTTGTTGTGGAGGTAGACGCCTCCAACACCGGCATAGGAGCAGTCCTTTCCCAATGTTCTCCTTGTGATAACAAAGTACATCCTTGCGCTTTCTTCTCCAGGAAACTCTCTCCTGTTGAGAAAAACTATGATATTGGGAACCGTGAGCTGGTGGCAGTGAAAGCCGCTCTGGAAGAATGGCGTCACTGGCTTGAGGGAGAAGACCAGCCATTTATTGTTTGGACAGATCATAAAAACCTGGAATACATTAGAACGGCCAGGCGTCTGAACTCCCGTCAAGCCAGGTGAGCGCTATTCTTCAACCGGTTCCACTTTACCCTTTTGTATCGACCTGGGTCGAAGAACGGTAAACCCGACGCACTGTCTCGCCTCCATGATCCTGATCCAGCCCCAGTAGCTCCGTCATACATTGTAGCTCCATCATGTGTGGTGGGCGCCGTTACCTGGAGCATTGAAAAAGATGTAAAAGAGGCGTTGAAGGATGTTGTTGCACCCGATGGGTGTCCCCCTAACAAACTCTTTGTTCCAGTGTCTGTCTGACCGCAGGTTATCCACTGGGCACACACATCACGCCTTTCTTGCCACCCAGGGACCAGACGTACAATGTTTTTTTTATTAAACAACGCTTCTGGTGGCCCGCCATGGAGAAGGAGGTGGGGGAATATGTCGCAGCATGTCCTGTATGTGCCAGGAATAAATCGTCGCACCAGCCCCCTTCAGGGCTCCTGCATCCGCTCCCTGTCCCGAGCCGTCCGTGGTCGGAAATCTCTTTAGACTTCGTCACGGGACTCCCCGTTTCTGAAGGTAATAACACTATTCTCACGGTTGTCCATCGCTTCTCCAAGATGGTACATTTTATTCCACTGCCCAAATTACCCTCCACCAAGAGAACAGCGGAGGTGTTGCTCTCTTACGTTTTCTGTCTCCATGGCTTCCCCAGGGACGTGGTATCCGACAGAGGTCCCCAGTTTGTTTCCAGATTCTGGAGAGAGTTTTGCTCCTTACTGGGCGCATCGGTTAGCTTAACATCAGGTTATCATCCTCAATCTAACGGCCAATCTGAAAGACTCAACCAGGAATTAGAGACAGGGCTGAGATGTCTGGTTTCTCAGACCCCCTCCTCAGGGGGGCAGGGGACGTCAATACTTAGTCGACTGGGAGGGTTATGGGCCGGAGGAGAGGTCTTGGGTGTCCACGAGGAACATCATGGACCCCGACCTCATTCGAGATTTCCATCGACAGCACCCAGATCAGCCTGGGACTTCTGTCTATTTCCTGTTTTATTTTGAAGGCTAACTCTCCCTCTCGTTTCAGAGCACCTCACTTCCTGCCCTCCTGTTCTTCCGTGTTATGAATGAATGAACTCCCCTGACCTACTTTCCAACTACCCCCACCTGCGTCTGATCGTCTCCCCGCCCTGATTGTGTCCACCTGTGTGGACAGGTTAGTCACTCCCCTCTTTAGTATTTAAGCTGTGTTCCCCTTCCCGTCTGTGCCAGTTCGTCTTCGTATCTCTCTGAGTGCAAGTGTCCTCGCGTTTTCTTCTAGCGTGTAAGTCTCCTCGTGTTTTTGAAACTCTGCCTGTTTTTTGACAACGACCCTGCCTAACGTTACTTTGGATTTGTCTGCCTGCCTAAAGACTGATATTCTGTGTACCGACCCTTTGCCTGCCTGATTAAAGATTTTGTCATTTTGAATCTGCTCTCCTGGTGGTGCGTTTGAGACCAAACTGTTATTCCCAGTACTTCACAGAAGGGAGTAAAGAACAGGAGTGATGTGGTCTTGTCTATTAGTGTTGGTTAAAAGATGGGCAGCAGCGTTTTGCACAAGTTGTAGCTCCATAGTGGTGGCACAACTGGCCAAAGTGACACACAATCACCTCAATGATTGAGACACAGTATCACAATAATAACACATTAATGCTAACACGATTATGACTTTTAGGTTGTAGTGGGCTTAGTTTTAAAGCTAGAGTGAAGATACTGGTATCGTATGAACACAGAAGGAATCACTTTCACTTTCTCTCATACTAGCTTGTCTCAAAGCTCGAAGCTACATAGCTCTCCAAACTTGTGCAAAGAAGGCAAAGAAAAACTTATGGCTATTTTCAAAGGGATCCTTTGATCTGTGACATCAAGCTATATGAATAAAAATGGGTTTCATAGGTACCCATGAGTCATATTTTTATGTTAAACGCAGTACCTGTGAGGGTTTCAGGACAATATTAGCCATTGTTTAGTATTGTAAATTGATTTATATTAGTAAGTATAAACATCCATTCACATAAAGCATTTGTCCACTCCCATGTTGATGAGTATTAAATACTTGACAAATCTCTCACAAAGATGCATTTTGAACAGAATAACCCAAATATGAGCAATCATGCAATTAATAGTTATTAAATATTTTACAGTTTCACATCATTTCCATTGTAATGGAAGATACATCTTTCTTTTTCATGTTTAGATCAATAATTCATATCATACTCCACGTCTGAATATCTGAAATATCTGAAGACACAGTGACCTTCATTACAAGGTTTAACGCAGAGCAGTGTTCTCTAAATATTTTCCCTTTTTATATTCTAATATAAATATATGTGCAGCTGTTGTAGATTTCTTTCATTTATATCAAGTATTTTGTTCAACTTTCAGCAATCTTTAAGATCTGAGAGAATCTGTAATTGTAATTTCAACAGTCTTTCTCTCACATTAGTTCCTGTCATCATATCATTCATTAATAACTTTTAGAAGAACTCTCCAGAAGAGAAATGACCTCTGCTGTTTCATCAGATGGAGAAATTAAAGAAAATATGACAAATATTTTTGTATAAGGACTATTGTTGCTGAATTTTACTGGATTTGAAAGTCAACATTAGTTTAGGCTGAATGTAAAATATTTCATATGAAAGTCAAAACTGGTTACAGCTTTGTTGAAGCTACATTTCTTTTTAGGAACATTATCATGCTCTGCTTGAGTTCTGCTGTTTTCAGTCCATATATAATCGGGTCCACAAAAGGGGGAAATATTAAAACTGACACACCCAGAGCTCTTCTTAAGTATGGAGATGAACTCTTAATGCGATGAGCAATGAGTGCAAATGCCATATTAATTTGAAAGATTAAGAAAACAACCAAATGTGTACCACATGTCTGAATGGCTTTTCTCCAGGCATCTGTACTATTAGTCAGGACACATGTCCATAAAATCTGTGCGTATGTGTATATTATTATTACCAGTGGTCCACCTTGGAATAAGATCATAGCAGTTATCCCATAGTAGTTGTTGACTCTGGTGTCCTCACAGACCAGTTTCAATAATGATGGACTGTTACAAAACAAATCAACTATATTCGTCCGGCAAATTTTTAACCGTGCAGTCAACATCATCAGTGTAAAAATCATTGAGAAATTTAGAAACCATATTAAAATAATAATTCTGATTAAATTTTGTGGACTCATGATAGCATTATACCTCAAAGGACAACATATAGCAATATATCTGTCATATGCCATGGCACTCAAGATCAGCAAGTTTCCTGAACCATAAAACTGAATCAGAAAAGCCTGAGTAATACATGCAGGATGGGAAATCAGTCTGTTCTGTGTCACAATGCTGAAAAGAAGATGAGGGAATAAAGCTGTTGCACCCACCATGTCACCAACGGGCAAGTTGAACAACAGGATAAACATGGGCTTGTGGAGCTTTTTACTCACAGCAATAGTTGTTAATACCAACAAGTTGCAAAACATAATGATTAGATAGGTGAGTGTGCCAAATACAAACGCTGGATAAATCTGAATAGCAGTTAAATCTAATGGTGCAAGTGTTAGTAATTCCCTAGAAGATGCATTTGTATACATAGTTATACCAACGTTATTTTGTCGTGGCCTCCCCTGTTGGAAAAAATAGTCAAGTCAACTGATGAAGGATCTAACAAGCAATTCTGAATCAACTGTTATGCATTGATTCAAATGAACCTCTGGTTTTATACCTGTTGCAGCACATCTCATCCTCACCTGCACTGTGTGGATCAATGGCAAAGACTCTTTCTTTTATTAGCATTTACTGTCAACACAAAGATGACTCCTGAGGTTAGAGAGCACAGTGTGTCAGCTGAGGCAACTGTAGAAACCAAACTGACATCATGACAGAAACATGTTTATCATGCAGTGTGGTTTCAAAATAGCCCTGTTTGCAGAATATCAATGACAAAATGAAAGGTTTAAGTAGTGTAGTTATCTCTGCAACACAATTTATTGTATCACAGTTTTAACCATTATATATGTATAAAATATACATACCTTTATTGTATGTTTAGAATCTATACTTCAATTTGAAAGTGGATGAACAAAATATATCTTTAGGCCCTTTACTCATAATGCACTGTACATCAGGTCTTTTTGAGGTCTTCCCAGTGCCAAAATTAATAAATAAATAAGAAGAACAACCTTTATCAGTCCCACGAGGGGAAATTCAATTTTTACACTCTGTTGTTAGCGTATACACAGTACATGACCCGAAACACACATGCACAAACAGGACCCATATATGTGCATCAATGGAGAGATGTCAAAGTGAGGGGGCTCCTGACAAGTGCCCCGAGCAGTTGGGGGTTTGGCACCTCGGAAGTGCCCAAGAGGTAAACTGGCACCTCTCCAGCTACTCAGTTCTTGGTCCATGTCGGGACTTGAACCGGTGACCCTCCGATTCCCAAGCCAACTCCCTACAGACTGAGCTACTGCCATTCAACGTAATCAAACTTTGACCACAAATACACAGACCTCCACAACATACTTTATATCCAGCAACTTTCCAGATTAGCAGGGGGCAAAAGATGTGACAGGACAGATTTCACCTTAGAAAAGAATGGAGGACTTTTTCCAACACTAATTTAACTTTACACATCATCATACTGTGATTTGGGTAAACATAACTCCTGTGAAATGATCAGAGGATAGAGATATCAGGAAATGTCTGTTTACATTTCACTGTCGTCTAGAGAATCATAGTCAGCTGTGTTGTCAGATAGGTAATGCTTGACTCACTATGTTTCCCTCTATGTTGTATCTTCACAAATCTACTGTATGTGCGCTTGCACATTTGGTGTGAAACTGACTAATTCTGTTTGTGTGAGGGAGAGACTAAGTTCAGGTCTAACAACAGAGTTCATTGTTTTCTTTGTTTTGTCAATGGCTACTTTCCTCTTCGTAAATTATCAGAAAATTCAGGTATCATCTCTGCATCTTCTTCCTGTGAGAAATTATGTTTAGTGTGAAAGATGCTGATGGTGGAGTGGGGATGGGAGGAACGAGGGAACTAACAAGTATGGGGATTACTTTGTGACTAAACTGTAGAGAACAGCAGAGAGAGATGATAGTACAGGAAGATGCTGTGGTCACTTCACCCAGACACAACCTCTTTACCCTAAACCACAACTCCATCTTCCAAGATGGCGCCCTGCTAGTGGCAGCCTGCTCCAGTCAACCTCGTTTTTATGCTTTTCTTGTCTTTTATTGCCTTTTTTCTTTGAAACACTTTAATTATCATGTTCAACAGGAATATTTTACAGTGAAGTGCATTTCTGCTGCTCCTTCTTACACTATCACCGTTTATTCTGTCGAGTAATTATATCAGTGGGAGTGGGCGCTTTGTGTACCTTAACAACCAGCTGATTGTGCTTTTCAAGCCCAAACTACTGCCCAGAGCAAAATCTCAAATCTCAGATGAATTGAAGAGGGTACTTCTGTAGGTTAGGATAATCCTTTCTTCCCTCATTCATGGGAAAGGTCCTGGTGAATAACATGTCCAAGCTCGGGACACTGATGATACACAGCGGGAATTACAGTTAATGTAGTATTATTTGTTTCACCAAGAGGAGAGCAGCTTGCAGTGCTTGTGAGCAACAGGTGGTGTAATCCTGGACATGTTACTGCCATGTTACTGCCTGACTTGTTATTAGCCACGATTTCTCATCTATATTATTTACCAAAGAAGTTCACGTGTGCTATCATTGTTGTTGTTTACCTTCCACCATCAGCTAATGACAACACGGCGTGTGACGTCATCAGTTCAGTCCCTGCCAGGCCCCCCTTTTTGGCAGATCAGATCATCATCTGGGGCTTCTCACACCCAACTACACACCTGCTGTTCAGGACCAGCTTGTGACTCCAAGGACTGTGAGCAGGTCAGAGGAAGCACATGAGACTCTACAGGGGTGTTTTGAGGCCACAGACTGGGATGTACTCTGTGAGCCCCCCATGGTGATCACATTGATTCCATGATTGACTGTATAACAGAGTACATCAACTTCTGTGTTGATAGCATCATACCCATCAGGACGGTGCAATGCTTCCTTAATAATAAGCCCTGGATCATCAGTGATTTGAAGACACTACTGGACAGGAAGAAGAAGGCCTTCAGAGACGGGGACAGGGATCTGCACTGCAGATGGAGCTGAGGGTGAAACTAAGGGAGATTTACAGGAAAAATCTGGAGGACAAGCTCCAGCAAAACAACCTGAGGGATGTGTGGTCAGGAATGCAGACAATCACAGGGTTCAAGGTGAAGTGGAATCAGGCAAAGGGAAACCTAAACAGAGCCAATGAGCTTAATCTGTTCTTTAACATGTTCAGCACAGAACCCTCAGCTGTCTCCTCCACCTTCAGGGGGAAAGCAGCAGGTCTGGATGACATCAAACCCAGGGTTGTGAAGACCTGCATGACCAACTGTGTGGGAGTCTACAGCACCTCTTTAACCTCAGCCTGAACCACGAGAAGGTTCCAGTGCTGTGTTAGACATCCTGTCTTGTTCCAGTACCAAAGAAGTCTTCTCCATCAGCCTTCAATGACTATAGACCAATTATCTTAACATCATACTGCATGAAAGTGCTGGAGATGCAGGTGTTGGTCCATCTCAGACCTCATGTGACCACCTCCCTGGACCCACTACAGTTTGCCTACAGCCCTGAGGTTGTTGTTGAGGAAACAACCATCTACCTTCATAGGTCATGTCTTATTTTTTAACTTCATTCGTTGTCCATGTTTCCTGTTTTATTTAGGTGCGCTAACTCTTCCTCTCATTTCAGATCACCTCACTTCCTGCCTTCGTGTTTCCCTCTTTCTGCTTGAGTGACAGCCCCTGACCTATTTTTCATGACCTCCTTCTGTGTCTGATTGTCAGCCTCGCCCCTGATGGTGTCCACCTGTGTCTCGTTTTCCACTTCCTCTCTTGTATTTAATGTGTCTCCCCTTCCTTCTGTGCCAGTTCGTCTTGTCTTCTTGTGAGTAAGCATTCTAGCCTTTTTCCCAGGGTGTGTCTCATCATGCTGTTTGAAACTTTGCCTGTTTAATGACCTTGGCCTGCCTGCCACTTTGGATTTGTTTGGCTGTGCCTTTTGCCCACCTGTGTACCAAATTCTTTTTATGTCAAGTAAAGATTTTGATCTTTTTGAAACCATCTGTCTTGTGAGTCGTTCGTTTGAGTCCTGTTCACTCCTGTTACCAGTTATGACAGTACGAACCAACAAATGGACTCAGCCGACTCTAACCCGATCCACGGCATTATCCACACTCAGGGTAAGCAGCTTCATCGCCACAGGGAGCAAGTCACCTCTGTTTGTTCGGCAGTACAACAACTCATCAAGAGCCATGAGGGTTTCCGTGCCACGATCAATGCGCATGTGAATCAACTGGGGTCCCAACTGTGACTTCTGGTCAGCCGGTTCAACATGATCTGGTATTCCCCTCCTGCTGCCGCTGCTCCCGCTCGCGCCACAATGTCTCCTCCCAATGCCACTTCCACATGCTCTCCACATCTGGTAAAGCTGGAGCACTTCTCTGGGGATTCAGGTAATTGCCATGCCTTCCTGATACAGTGTGGGCTTTATTTCGACCTGCAAGCTCCCCACTTTTCCTCTGAATGATCAAAGGTGGCTTTCATCATCACCCACCTCACTGGCAGAGCAGAGGCTTGGGCTACAGCAGAGTGGATGTGCAATTCCCTGGTATGTGACGCTGTTTCCCAGTTCATCAAAACATTATGCAAGATTTTTGATCACGCTACTCCTGGCCGTGAGGCAGCATGAACCCTGGTGGGTTTTCATCAGGGCAAGAGATGTGTTGCAGACTATGCCATTGAATTCCGCACCCTGGCAGCTGACAGTGCTTGGAACAACGCTTCGCTCCTCGACACCTGCCTTCATGGTCTGACTGATCCAGTGAAAGATCAGCTGGCTACCATGGATCTTCCTGTGGACTTGGACCCTGCCATTGCCTTTGCCGTCCGCATAGATAATCGCCTGTGGGAGAGAGAAAAACAGCAACGGCAACCTGCAGTTTCGCCGCCCACCCAAATGGAGCAGTTGTCTCGTCATCGCCTATTCTGGCTATCTCCTCCATGCCCCTTACTGGACAGTGCTCCATCTCCCCCTGCTGTTCAGGGGGAGCCCATACAAGTGGGCAGAGCAACATTAACTCCGCAGGAACAGCAGTGCCATCTAGGGGGGGTAGAGGGGTGATGTCTTTACTGCTCTCAGCCGAGACATTTTCTGTCATCCTGTCCAGTAAAAGATCAGGTTCGCCAGTGAAAGAGGTCACTGGTGAGCTGAACTAACCCTTCCAAATATTCCTCTCATCCCCTGACTCAAGCCCAGCTCATCACTCAGTCTCAGTCTCTCGTTCATCCTGTGCTGGTGGATTTCGGTGCCGACGAGAGTTTCATGGAATGGAGACTTGCTGAAACTCTTGGGCTTCAGTGGGATCCCTTACCTGAGCCCCTGGAGGCCCACCCTCTGGACGGCTGTCTGCTGTGCAGAGTGAATCATTGCACCCAGCCCTTTCAACTCACCATAGCGGGTAATCATTCCGAGACTTTGTGTTTTCATATTTTTGACTCACCTCTGCACCCTCTCATACTTGGTCAGTCTTGGTTAATTCAACATAACCCTCATATGACCCTACTGGAGAGGTGATGGGCTGGGGAAGGGGCTGCTATCTAACTTGCTGCCCTTCTGTTTCTCCTCCGGAGCTCCCTGAATCACCTGTGGCTTCTCCAGTGGAGGGAGATGATTCTCCAGTAGAGCCCACTGTTTCATCCAGCTCTGTCATACCTGACCCATAGTTTCTGGACCTGTCCAGTGTTCCCTCCTGTTACCATAACCTTAGGGAGGTTTTCAACAAGATGCAGGCTACCTTTCTTCCCCCCCTATCTTTAATTTTAAAATTTTCCCCCTTCCTCCCCCCCCCCCTCCCAAGGGTTGGCTGTACTCACTCTCCGCTCTAGAGAGGGAGGCTATGAAGGAGTACATTGATTTATCACTTACGGTGGGAATCATCCGTCCCTCCTCCTCTCCAGCTGGAGCTGGATCTTTCTTTGTGGACAAGAAGGACAAGTCTCTGCGTCCCTGTATTGATTATAGAAGACTCAGCAACATTGAACATTAAAACAGGTACACCCTCCCTCTCATTTCTTCTGCTTTTGAGCTTTTGAAAAGAGCTAAGATTTTCTCAAAACTTGATCTTAGAAATGCTGACCAGCTTAGTGAGAATAAGGGAGGGGGATGTATGGAAACAGCTTTCAATACCCCTAGTGGCCACTACAAATACCCAGTTATGCCCATTGGTCTCACCAATGCACCCACTGTTTTCCAGGCCCTTGTGAATGATGTACAGTGAATCCTCGCTATAACGCGGTTCACCTTTCACGGCTTCGCGGATTTTTTTTTTACAGTGCATTTATTGTGCTCTGAATCCTGAATGAAAAAGAAAGAGTGCCAACAACTACCCATAACGATGTTCTTCTCGGAGAAAGACTCCTGCGCAGCCTGCAGTTGAAACAGACGCTACAGTGCAGCGGAGTGAGGACGGAGAGGCTCAGCTGGAGGGACTGTGAAATACGTGAGTGACAATGTTTCCAACCTTGTGTTCATTACTATACTGTCCTGTATTCAAATTATTGTTTTACAATACCGTTCTTTAAACTATCATAGTTATTTGTAAGAAAACGTTAATATTTTTATTTCTTAAACAAATTTTGGGCCTGAAAACAGGTTTTGATTTTTGGTTTCATTCTATAGTACAGTATTGCATTGTAAAATAATAGTAAAAAATAAAGCTGACTACTTCACGGATTTCACCTATCGCGGGTTATTTTTGGAACGCAACTCTGCGCATAAACAAGGGTTCACTGTACTGCGAGACATGCTTAATTAGTTTGTATTTGTCTATCTTGATGACATTTTGATTTTTTTCTCTCGATGAGCAGAGCCATATTAAGTATGTTCACCAGGTTCTTCAGTGGCTTCTTGACCATCAACTCTTTGTAAAGGCTGAAAAATGTGAGTTCCACGTCTCAACAGTCTCCTTCCTTGGCTTTGTGGTAACATCAAACAACATTCGTTTCCTGGGCTTTGCGAACTTCCACAGAAGATTTATTAGGAACTGCAGTTCTGTGGCTGCTCCGTTATATGCATTAACCTCACCTCATTAAACTTTGTGTGGTCTCCCTAAGCAGATCAATTTTTCGTAAACTAAAAAAACTCTGCCCCTATACTCACCCTCCCAGACCTCCATCGACAGTTTGTGGTGGGGGTGGACACACCCAATTTTGGCATTGGAGCTGTCCTCCCACGACCCTCCCCTGAGGACAACAAAGTGCATCCATGCACTTTCCTGTCAAAGGAACTCTCACCTGCTGAAAAGAATTATGATGTTGGAAACAGAGAGCTACTGGCAGTCAAGGCAGCGTTCGAGGAATGGCGGCACTGGTTGGAAGGGGCAGATCAACCACTCGTGGTTTGGACCAATCACAAGAACCTTGAATATATTAGGACTGCAAAATGACTCAACGTTTGTCAGGCAAGGTGGGCTTTATTTTTTTATAGATCTGACTTCATCTTGTCTTATCACTCTGGTTCCAAGAATGCCTGACGCTCTGTCTCGCGTCTTTGACCTGACTCTGCTTCTCCTCCAGCCTCTTCTACATCCTGCCACTCTCTTGTGTGGTGGGAGCTGTGACATGGCGAATTAAGAGCAGAGTTAAAGAGGCCTTAACTAATGTTACAGTGCCTGAAGGGTGTCTCCCCCCCCCCCAAAATATTGTTTGTGCCAGTTTTCATGCGCTCAGGTGATTCACTGGGCCCACACCTCCCGTATCTCCTGCCACCCAGGAACCAAAAGAACCGCGTTCATCATCAAACAGCGGTTCTGATGGCCAATGTCAGGTCAGGTCAATGTCACGCCTGTCAGGTGCATGCTCAGAGCAAGTCGTCTCATCGCTCCCCTTCTGGACCCTCCAGCTTCTTCCTGTGCCTCATTGCCCCTGGTCCGACATTTCATTAGACTTTGTCACAGGACTTCCCCCCTCACAAGGTAATACAACCATTCTTACTGTTGTCGGTTCTCTAAAATGGTCCATTTCGTTCCTTTGCCTAAACTGCCGTCTGCCAAGGAAACAGCAGAGGTGATGCTGTCACATGTGTTTCGTCTCCATGGATTCCCCAGGGATGCGGTGTCGGACCGGGGGCCCAAATTTGTGTCGTGGTTCTGGAAGGAGTTTTGTTCCCTGCTCGGAGCTTCAGTAAGTCTCTCCTCTGGCTACCATCCCCAGTCCAACGGCCAGACGGAGAGACTCAATCAAGAGATGGAGACCAGTCTTCGATGTTCTCAAAACCCTGCATCATGGAGCAAGCATCTTATTTGGATTGAATAGGCACACAACACACTTCCATGCTCTGCCTCTGGTCTCTCCCCCTTTCAGTGTGCCTACGGCTAACAAACTCCATCATTCCCTGAGGTGGCAGTCAGGATGCAACTTTCGAGAACCATGAGGATCCACCCCATTTTACATGTGCCCCGTATCAAGCTGGTTAAGGAGAGTCTATCCCTACAGGACCTACTGGACAGACAGCAGAGTGATTTCTGCATTTAAGAGATTTGAGATTCAACTTGGCAGGTCAGAGATGGCTGCTCAGTGAGTGAGATGAGGATCCCCATGTGAGACCTCTCCCCGGCACTGCCATTTTAATGCATGGGCTTACTGTGGCCCATGAGGCTTGGGGGAAAAACAAATAAAAATTAAATTGACAGGGAGAAGTGTTTTCTGGCGTGCCATGAAATGCTCTGTGAATAAAGACATAGGAGGATTTTTACTCCTAAACAAGTTGCCAGGGGAAGAAAAAAAAGATTTTTCTAGCAGCTTTAAAGTACATCTGACTGAGAAAAATGTTTTTCTTACTGAATGACTGACTGACTGAAGCTCGTAAAGACAAAGAGGTTCACCATTGACATGGTAGAGACTCTCTCTCTCCATATGTGTGTGTGCAAGCGCACATAATACACTTATGTGTGAGAGAGGGGGGCCTTGAAAAAACCTTGAAAAAATTGTAACCCCATGAAGGTTTCAAGGTCTGCCCACCACAGTCTCACAAAATCCTGTGGGAGACGCTGGTGTAGCCTGTTGTGAGAGCAGTGCAACATTTGGTTAATAATTACTAAAACAAGTGGCTGATGTCTATTATCAGATGAAAGTCCAGCTGAGCTGTGCGCTAGAGGAAGTCCAAGATACACAGGGTGACAATGACAATGCTTTATTCCTTTTTTTTTCAAGACCCACATCGTGTCCCTCTACCTGCAGAACTATGGACTGATTAAAGATGTAGCTCCATAGTGGAGGAACAACTGGCCAAAGTGACACACAATCACCTCAATGATTGAGACACAGTATCACAATAATAACACATTATTGCCAACACGATTATGACTTTTAGGTTGTAGCGGGCTTAGTTTTAAAGCTAGAGTGAAGATACTGGTATCGTATGAACACAGAAGGAATCGCTTAGTACCAACGTCATACTAGCTTGTCTCAAAGGAAGTTACATGGCTCTCCAAACTTGTGCAACGAAGGCAAAGAAAAACTGTTATGGCTATTTTCAAAGGGATCGTTTCATCTGTGACATCAAGATATGTGAATGAAAATGGGTTTCATAGGTACCCATGAGTCATATTTTTATGTTAAATGCAGTACCTGTGAGGGTTTTAGGACAATATTTGCCATTGCTTAGGATTGCACATTGATTTCCATTTAAATACATTCACATAAATCATGTATATTTGTCCACTCTCATGCTGATAAGGATATTAAATACTTGACAAATCTATTATTAAGATGCATTTTGAACAGATCACCCAAATATGGGCAATCATGCAATTAATTGTTATTGAATACTTTACATGTCCACATGATTTCTATTGTAATGGAAGATACATCTTTCTTTTTCATTTTGGATCAATAATTCATATCATAGTTCACATTTGAATATCTGAAATATTTGAAGACACAGTGACCTACAATACAAGGATAACGCAGAGCAGTGTTATCTACATATTTTCCCTTTTTAAATTCTAATATAAATATATGTGTAACTCTTGTAGATTTCTTTCATTCACATCAAGTATTTTGTTCAACTTTCAGCACTCTTTAAGATCTGAAAAACTAAAAAAACATAGGCTGTAGCCTACGTTATTTAGCATAGATCACTACTTAACTTTCCTCTTGGTAACTTGATGGAGAAGTGTGCGTAATGCGGAAGTGTAGCCCGAGCTGGAGCCAGGTCCAACGCACCAATAGAATCTCTTCTCTCAGCCATCAGTGTAGGCCCCGCCCATTAAGTGCTGCTGAATTTGCAGGCAAAACTTTTGTACTCACAAGCAAAGAGGATTGATTTATGAGTAAAATGATCATACGTTTTTACTTACAAACACTGGTTTTGATTGAAGTTGAGGAAATATGCTCTCAAAACATTTTTTTTCAATTGCAACCTATTCTTTTCTATCTCAAATCTAATTCTAGTTGATTGAATCATAAAGAGACAAATGTATCTCCATAAAAGTCAACATTAGTTTAGACTGAATGTAAAATATTTCATTTGAAAGTCAAAACTGGTTACAGCTTTGTCGAACCTACATTTCTTTTTAGGAACATTATCATGCTCTGCTTGAGTTCTGCTGTTTTCAGTCCATATACAATCGGGTCCACAAAAGGGGGAAATATTAAAACTGACACACCCAGAGCTCTTCTCAAGTACACAAATGAACTCTCAATGCGATGAGCAATGAGTGTAAATGTGAGATTAATTTGAAAGATTAAGAAAACAACTAAATGTGTACCACATGTCTGAATGGCTTTTCTCCGGGCTTCTGTACTCTTAGTCAGGACACATGTGCGCAAGATCTGTGCATATGTATAAATTATAACTAACAATGATCCACCCATAACCACAATTGTGATAGCTATCCCATAGTAGTTGTTGACTCTGGTGTCCTCACAGACCAGTTTCAAAAATGACGGATTGTTACAGAACAAATCAACTATATTCGTCCTGCAAATTTTAAACCATGCAACCATCAAAAACAGCGTAAACATCATTGAGAAATTTATAAACCATATTAACATAATAATTCTGATTAAATTATGTGGACTCATGATGGCATTATACCTCAAAGGACAACATATAGCAATATATCTGTCATATGCCATGGCACTCAAGATCAGAAAGTTTCCTGTACCATATAAATGAACCAGAAAAGCCTGAGTAATACATGCAGGATGGGAAATCAGTCTGTTCTGTGTCACAATGCTGAAAAGAAGATGAGGGAAAAAAAGCTGTAGCACCCACCATATCACTAATGACCAAATTTAACAACAGGATAAACATGGGCTTGTGTAGCTTTTTACTCACAGTAATAGTTGTTAATACCAACAAGTTGCAAAACATAATGATTAGATAGGTGAATGTGCCAAATATAAACGCTGGATACATTTGAATAGCAGTTAAATCCAGTGGTACAAGTGTTAGTAATTCCCTAGAAGATGCATTTGTATACATAGTTATGCCGTTATTATGCCGTGGCCTCCCCTGATAAAAAAAAAAAATAAATACTCAAGTCAACTGATGAAGGATCTTCACCTGAAAAAAAATGGTTCTATTAACGGGCAATTCTGAATCAACTGTTGTGCATTGATTCAAATGAACCTCTGGTTTTATACCTGTTGCAGCATATCTCATCCTCACCTGCACTGTGTGGATCAATGGAAAAGAAAAAACACAAAGATGACTCATGAGGTTAGAGAGCACAGTGTGTCAGCTGGGGCAGCTGTTGAAACCAGACTGACATCATGACAGAAACATGTTTATCATGTAGTGTGGTTCAAAAATAGCCCGTATTAATGACAAAACGCAAAGTTTAAATAACATACTGAGAACATGCAAAATAATTAATTGTATCATTATTTTAATGTTTATATATTTCTACAATATACATGCATACAATATATATTTGAAATCTATTTTTGTTAAATTTGAAAATGGATAAGTAAAGTAAATCCTTAGGCCTTTTACTCATAATGTACTGTACATCAGGTCTTTTAAATATCAATGCTGAAGTCAAATGCCAAAATGAGTAAATAAATAACATTCCAGTTGATTGCAATCTGCAGCCTTGCTGCTAGATGCCACTAGATCTTACATACTGCACCTTTAAGTAAAAATCTTATTCTATACCTTCTTTCTTAGAGATTTTTACAGATATTTAAGGTTAGCACCATAGTTTCACAGCACCCATCAACCACATCTCACTACTGACTACTGACTCAACACTCTTATTGACTTCATTTTGCTTTAGTTACTTAATTATTAATAAAGTTACTTGCTTATCTTAACTGTTAGTGTGTGGACTTCCCTTCTTTGATGTGGTCTTGAACAAGCTGGGCATAACAAGTGGGAGCTCGTCCAATTGTGAAACGTCAAAGTAAAAATTTGAGGCAAATTTAAGTGTGTGGGGAGGTCCACACTGACAGTTTAGTTCTACATTGTGTTAAGTTGCAGATAAGTCGAGTATCCAGTAAGAACGGTGAGTGTGGGCTATGCAGCACATGCTGTGGGGAGGATTATAGTGGGTTAGCTGCACTATTTTTGCTTTCTGGCCAGAGCTTTTATTTGGTCCCCCAGATAAGTTTTAGCTGTACTTATCTCACAAGGAGGAATTGTTGGATTGTTGTTTTCAGGGATGGTTGTTATTTTTGGAGGCACTATCTATGTGACTCAGGAGCACCCTGAAGTTTTGGCTGGGTCAGGTTGTCTTCCCCACTGCAGACGGTACATAAATACCCACCGCCAGTAAGCACATGAAGACTAGGGTGTAGTTCGACAAATCTGGGTTGGTCACAGACTGAAAAGCTGCCAAACAAGGCTGAGCTAAGGGGCATTGTTGAAGGACTAGCAGTATCTGACAAGCTTTTGGAGGTAGTTCAGGCTCCAGTGTTCAGGGCTTTTTGTGGGACGTTGTCATTTGAGCAGTATATGCAACTAGAAAAGGAAAAAGCAAAAACAGAAAAGGAATGTCTGCAGTCTGAGTTGGAGCATGAGCGAATCAGGGCTGATGTATCACTGGAAAGGGAGAGATTAAAAGTAGAGCAGATGAAACTGGAGTTGATAAAGGAGGAAAAACCACAGGAGTAATTGTTTGCTATTGGTAGACTTCAAGCTACTGAGGTTGCTGTAGGTTTTCATGTTGCTGAAACTTGCGTTTGAGTGTCCCACCAGATCTTATGGCAGCATTTGAGGTGATGCTGGACAGATGGTACCAAGATCTCTTCCTCCAAGGCCAAAAAGAGAGGTGGTTGATACCCTAGAGAGGCCTCAAAGGGAGATCAACCAGTGGCAGAAGAAGAGAGAGAGTTATGTGCATCTTCAATCCAAATCAATTGGATACCAGGAGGAGGGATTGGTGGCCACAACACATCTTAATGGAGACTCCAGGTCCTGGCTGGTTCTCTCTTTCTGGCCATTAGTTGGGATGAAAACCGGAGGACAGACTGACTGTGGTTCCTAACGCTTGACAGAAGGCTCTCCTCACTTGAGAAATGAACTGGGGGCCACAGTCCGACAGAATACCCAAAGGAATTCAATGAAGACAGAAGAAGGTTAACCAACAACTCAGCTGTCTCCTAGGCTGAAGGAAGCTTAAGAAGGCCAATAAAATGTGCTGCCTTGGAGAAACGATTAACTGTGGTGAGAATGATGGTGTTACCCTCCAAGGGGGGTAAACTGATCACAAAGTCTAAGACTATATGGGACCATGGCTGACCAGAAGGTAAGCTTGGAAGCATTCCCCCATTGTAAAGCTTGGGACCAGCTTCTTTTGGGACAAAGAGCCGATTGGGTGGTCCTGTACCAGGGTGCGGTTCAGTATGCTGCGTCTCACATATCGACTCCACCTCCCCTGTAAGTGCCGCTGCCACACAAGTCAAAGGCAGAATGGTGTCCGCATTCACCGGAGACTCCTCAAAGTAAAACTGATGGGAGAGGGCATTTCTCTTTGTGTTCTTGGATCCCAGCTGGTATGTGAGGGTGAAGTTGAAGCATCCAAAAAAAGCCCATCATGCTTGATTCATGATTGAATTCAGACACTTTGCTGACTGGATATAGGTGAGATTCTTATGATCTGTCCAAACCACAAAAGGGATCTCTGCTCCCTACAGCCAGTATCTCCACTCCTCCAGAGCTAGCTTCACTGCTAGCAGCTCCCAGCTCCCAAAAGCGTAGTGTCTCTCAGCATTCTCACCAGGAAAACAGTGGGAAAAGCCAGACCAAATTCCAAGATATATCACCACTATATTTTTGTCTTAGTAAATTAGCAGAAAATTCAGGTAACACTTACTGCTACTTCTTACATTTTTCACATTTTTTATGTTGAGCAATTATGCCAACAGCAGCAGGGATACTGTTAACTGTCATGACCACCTGATTGCACTTTTCAAGCCCACACTACTGCCCAGAGTGAGATCTCAAATCCCAGACAAACAACAAGCAAATGAAGAGCAAGGAGAACGAAATGTGAACTTTTTCTTCCTCAGTTGTCATGGCGTGTTGTTTACCTTAACAGCCAGCTGATTGTGCTTTTCAAGCCCAAACTACTGCCCAGAGCAACATCTCAAATCTCAGATGAATTGAAGAGGGTACTTCTGCAGGTCTGGTTCCAAACGAAGAGCAAGGAAATATAAACCTTTTCTTCCCTTAGCTGTCATGGGGAATATGAGGTCCCTGGTGAGTAAGATGGACAAGCTCAGGTCACTGATGAACACACTGTGGGAATTAGAGGTAATGCAGCTCTATTTGCTCTATTTGCGGCTTGCGGTGCTTGTGAGCAACAGATGGTGTGATCCTGGACATGTAACTGTGAAGGAGTGTTTCTGAAGCCCAAACATCAAACTATTCTTCAAGTCATTGGATCACCAGTGACTTGAAGGCACTGCTGAACAGGAAGAAGAGTGCAGGGAAAAGCTGCTGTACTCAGTGGTACAGCTCTGGAAGCTTCTCTTGGCTCTGAGGTTAAAGAGGTGCTACACCCCTGAGGATATGTGTGTCTGAGCATGTGGTCAGCAGCACAAGGTGTTTAATTTCTTAGAAAAAAAAAAAAAAAAAAAAAAAAAAAAAAGCAGACATAAATGAACACATTAAAAATCTCTGTTTCATTTCAAAATTTGTTATTCCTTCTATAGCACATACAGTCGATAAAAATACCAGATCACATCATCACACAAGTTCCCCATTTTATTCATTTGGGAATTACAGAGGTTGCATACTTACAAATTAAACAAGTAGTGTATATACACTGATCCCCTGACCCCTGGCAGGGTCACGGGACAGCAGGCAATTGCAGACATCCCTCTCCCCAGCAATGTTTTCCAGCTCTTCCTGGAGGACCCCAAAGCATTCCCAGGGGCCTCTTACCAGTTTGCGATGGCTGGAAAACCTCCAAAGGTAGGTGTCCAGGAGGTATCCTGATCAGTTGCCAGAACCACTTTAGCTGGCCCCTTTGGCCATGAAGGAACAGCGGCTGGGGTGTTCTGGTACCAAGTACACTCATGAACCACACTGTGCTCAGACATGGTGTTTGTTATGTCTAATCACTGACTAGCACAGAAGTCCAAAAGCATAGCACCACTCTGGCTCAGATCATGCAGACTGTTCCTCCCAATTACCCTCCTCCAGGTGTCTCCAGCATTGACCATGTGAGCTTTGACGTCCTCCTCCAGAACAATAGAGCCCCCAGTTGGCCCCCCTTCCTGGACACGAGCCAGAGACTCCAAGAAGGTTGCATAGTCTGAGCAGCTGTTTGGTGCATAGGCACAAAAAATAGTCAGAGACTTCCTCCCAGCAACTCACAGCTGCATAGAGGCGACCCTCTCGTCCTCTGGGGAGAACTCCAACACAGCTGTGCTCAGCCGGGGGCTGGTGAGTATACCCACACCCACTCGCGCCTCTCACCTTGAGCAACTCCAGGAAAGGCAAGAGTCCAGTCCCTCTCTAGGAGTGTGGTTCCAGAACCAGAGCTACACATGGGGGTGAGCCCAGTTATACCTGGTTGGAACCGCTCCACCTCGCATATCAGTTCCGGTTCCTTCCCCACCAGAGAGGTGATGTTTCCTGAGATGATGTTACCAAGAGCCAGTCTGCGATGCCTAGATCCCCGCCTTTACGTGCCGCTCAGCTCGTATTGCACCCAACCCCAGTGGAGGGTGGCCCACATATACTGTGTGTGTGTATGTGTGTGTGTGTGTATTTACTGTATATATGTATTAGGGTTATTAGTCGATTCAAATATTCAAGCCTGATTAATCACATGATTTTCCATAGTTAATCTTGATTAATCACACATTTGTATCTGTTCAAAATGCACCTTAAAAGTCCAGAAACTCTTACAGGCACAGAATTTGTGTTCAAATCATTACACAAACTCAAACCCAACAGGCAACAACAACTACTACTTGGACATTCCTATAAACTGTATGAATGAATGGACTCAGTATTTAACGAGCCTCACTGTCACGCCTGTTAAGTCTTGGGTCCTGTTTTTTTTTTTTTTTTTGTCTGTTCATTCATGTTTGCACCTCCTGTTTTATTTTGTTATTCTAACTCTTCCTCTCGTTTCAGTGCACTTCACTTCCTGCCCTAGTGTTTCCTGCTCCCTGCCTGATTGACATCCCCTGACCTACTTTTCATCAGTGTTCACCTGTGTCTGATTGTCAAACCCCGCCCCTGATTGTGTCCACCTGTCTCTTGCCAGTCACTCCCCTTCATTACTATGTAATGTGTGTCTCCCCTTCCTTCTGTGCCAGTTTGTCTTTGTTTCCCCTATGAGAAAGTGTTCCAGCCTTATTTCCATGTGTTAGACTCCTTCTGCTTTTTGAACCTCTGCCTGATTTTTGACCATTGCTCTGCTTTGGATTTGTTTGCCTACCTGATGTTGACTACCACTGTGCCAAACCCTTTTTGAGCCAGTAAAGATTTTGCCTTCTGTTACACCTGCCTGAATCCTGTGTCGTGCATTTGAGTCCAGACCTGTTTGAATCAGTCATTACAGTCACTGAGTTTAGAAATCATCTCTTATTAATCATTTATGATTTGGTGGGAGTGTAAATTACCTCAGCATGGTCCAGTATATTTGCATAGTACATTGTTTTCATGTCTGCTCATTTTCTTCTTCTTTATGCCAATTTTATCAGCAGAAAAAAAAAATACAGCAATGATTTTGTTCATATGTTTTAGCAATATTTCATGGAGGGGGTGTTTTGTGCTCAAAGATTAAAAAAAAAAGAACAAAGAAAGAAGGTTATTGTGAGAATATGATGCATGACTAGTAGAAGCTGCACATAAGACGTTATCCTCCAAACTCATGCCAGTTTTGATCCGAGCAGCGACAGGTAAATCTGTTTATGTCTGTCAGTGTGTCTTTCTAGTTAGTTAGCTAGTTAGGTGTAGTTATATAACCCAACTTGTTGTTTTCATGTTATTTTAAATTTTATTTTTAATTTCCTCCACCTTAGTTCAGTGTGTTCATTTTCACAATGGCATTTGTGTGTGCCGCTCTCTCTCTCTCTCTTCTTAGCTGTCTCCTCCTGCTGGAGATGAATTAACGGAACAGAACTGATGCTGTTTTGGAGACTTTCCAGCCTCTAACAAGAGAAAATGAAAAAAGTCCCGTTAGAGAAATAAACCAATCAGTGCAGGCTGGTGCTGTGTCAGTGCTGGAGCTGAGGTGAGAGTGGCTGGTCGACGTGCACTTTCGAAACCGTATTTCAAATGGCGAGTATCGGTACCATGTCTATCCATCCTGTGCTGTGGGCGGCGTGTGGCGGTGTGACTCCTCTGTGCAGCAGCCAGCAGACGGCCGCCTCTCCAGCAGAGAGTCATTGTGTTGTGTTAACTCTTGTCTCATTCGTCTGATAAACACCAAACTGGTTTCATCTACACAGAGTTGAAAATGATGCTGTCTGGTTGCCCTGGTAATGAATTACATCTGACAATTAACCACACCACCATTCTCTGGTTGAGAAACACTGACCAAAACACACAAAGTAAAACTCAATGAAGGGAGGTTTAAAAAAAAATCCTCAAAGATAAATTCATGAATAAATAAAAGTGGCAATGAGCCAGATGAAAAAAATGAAAATAATATTAAATATTTTAAAAAGAACATTAAAACATAAATACCAATTCATGTCACATTTCATCAGTTTTCCGTTTCATCAAACTATAATTATTTTGAATATTATTTTTGCTACATTTCAAGCCTTATTTATTCATTTATTTATTTACTTTGGCAGGTTTTGTCCTCCATACTCTCACATTCCGCATCATTCACTAAAATGACTTACAGAAGAACTCTCCAGAAGAGAAATGACCTCTGCTGTTTCATGTGATCGTAAACATATTCTAACATAAATGTGAACATAGATCATTTACAGTTACAAGTAACAAAACATGTAATCATCTGTTAGAGAAATGTAGATGTAAAAAACACATCACAAATATTTTTGGTTAAAGACTGTTGTTGCTAAATTTTACTGAATTTGAAAGTCAGATCAGATCAGATCAGAGAAGTCTGATTGAATCATAAAGAGACAAATGTATCTCCATAAAAGTCAACATTAGTTTAGACTGAATGTAAAATATTTCATATGAAAGTCAAAACTGGTTACAGCTTTATTGAAGCTACATTTCTTTTTAGGAACATTATCATGCTCTGCTTGAGTTCTGCTGTTTTCAGTCCATATATAATCGGGTCCAAAATAGGGGGAAATATTAAAATTGACACACCCAGAGCTCTTCTTAAGTACGGGGATGAACTCTTAATGCGATGAGCAACGAGTGTAAATGTGACATTTATTTGAAGGATTAAGAAAAGAATTAAATGTGTACCACATGTCTGAATGGCTTTTCTCCAGGCATCTGTGCTATTAGTCAGGACACATGTGCGCAAGATCTGTGCATATGTGTATATTATTATTACCAGTGGTCCACCTTGGATTAAGATGATACCAGTCATCCCATAGTAGTTGTTGACTCTGGTGTCCTCACAGACCAGTTTCAATAATGATGGATTGTTACAGTACAAATCAACTATATTCGTCCTGCAAATTTGAAACCGTACAAACAACATGAACAATGTAAACATCAGTGAGAAATTAATAAGCCATATTAAAACAATAATTCTGATTAAATTATGTGGACTCATGATAGCATTATACCTCAAAGGACAACATATAGCAATATATCTGTCATATGCCATGGCACTCAAGATCAGCAAGTTTCCTGTACCGTATAAATGAATCAGAAAAGCCTGAGTAATACATGCAGGATGGGAAATCAGTCTGTTCTGTGTCACAATGCTGAAAAGAAGATGAGGGAAAAAAAGCTGTAGCACCCACCATGTCACTAACAGGCAAGTTGAACAACAGGATAAACATGGGCTTGTGGAGCTTTTTACTCACAGCAATAGTTGTTAAAACCAACAAGTTGCAAAACATAATGATTAGATAGGTGAGTGTGCCAAATACAAATGCTGGATAAATTTGAATAGCAGTTAAATCCAGTGGTGCAAGTGTTAGTAATTCCCTAGAAGATACATTTGTATACATAGTTATACCAACGTTATTATGTCGTGGCCTCCCCTGTTGAAAAACAAAATAGTTCCTTAATACAAGTCAAGTCAACTGATGAAGGATCTTCACCTGAGAGAAATGGTTTTATTAACAAGCAATTCTGAATTGAGTATTATGCATTGATTTAAATCAACCTCTGGTTTTATACCTGTTGCAGCACATCTCATCCTCACCTGCACTGTGTGGATCAATGGAAAAGACTCTGTCTTTTATTAGCATTTACTGTCAACACAAAGATGACTCCTGAGGTTAGAGAGCACAGTGTGTCAGCTGAGGCAACTGTTGAAACCAGACTGACATCATGACAAAAACATGTTTATCATGTCGTGTGGGTTGAAATTATCCCCATTTGCAGAATATTGACAACATAATGAAAAGTTTAATAGAATAGAATAGACCTTTATTAATCCCACAGTGGGGAAATTTGGTTGTTACAGCAGCACATTTAAAAACAAGTTGACATAAAAATATGTGGAAAAAATACAGACAAATATACAAAGGATATACAAATATAAACAGATATACAGCAGTATGTACAAATAAACAGGAATATAGACAATTCATTCACGTTCAGGAAGAGTTCCTATAAAAAAGGGAAAAAAAGAATAAAGGAAGTAGATTGATCTGAAAATCTTGGAAACTGTAAATTCACCGGATGGAGTATATATAAAAGTATAGATAAATTCATAAATTAAATTGCATACATTGCAACATAATTTATTGTATCACCATTTTAACCTTTATATATTTATAAAATACAATGTATGTAATATACAGTAAATTGGGAAGCCATACTTGTTGAATTTGAAACTGGATGAATACAGTAAAACGTTCGTCCCTTTGCTCATAAATTACTGTACATCAGCTCATTTTTAGGTGTGCTCAGTGCCAGAATGAATAAATAAATAACGAATCTACAAATGTCTACAAATGTACAGTCCCTGTTTCTATGACAATAATGGATCAACCTGTGACAACAGTCTCATGAATGTGCATTAAATGTGTGTTTAACTGACATGGACCGTGTATATAGCATTTAAGGGGATCTAATGACAGATATGAAATACAGTACAGAAGACTTACAGAAGAACTCTCCAAAAGAGAAATGACCTCTGCTGTTTCATGTGATAAACATATTTTAACATAAATGTGAACATAGATCATTTACAGTTACAAGTTCCAAACATGTAATCATCAGTTGGAGAAATGTAGATGTAAAGAAAATAGCACAAATATTTTTGTATAAACACTATTGTTACTAAATTTTACTGTATTTGAAAGTCAACATTAGTTTAGGCTGAATGTAAAATATTTCACATGAAAGTCAAAACTGGTTACAGCTTTGTTGAAACTACATTTCTTTTTAGGAACATTATCATGCTCTGCTTGAGTTCTGCTGTTTTCAGTCCATATATAATCGGGTTCAAAAAAGGGGGAAATATTAAAACTGACACACCCAGGGCTTTTCTCAAGTACGGGGATGAACTCTTAATGCGATGAGCAATGAGTGTAAATGCGATATTAATTTGAAAGATTAAGAAAACAACTAAGTGTGTACCACATGTCTGAATGGCTTTTCTCCGGGCATCTGTATTATTAGTCAGGACACATGTGCGTAAAATCTGTGCATATGTGTATATTATTATTACCAGTGGTCCACCTTGGATTAAGATTATAGAAATCATCCCATAGTAGTTGTTGACTCTGGTGTCCTCACAGACCAGTTTCAATAATGATGGATTGTTACAGTACAAATCAACTATATTCGTCCTGCAAATTTGAAACTGTACTAACAACATAAACAATGTAAACATCAGTGAGAAATTTATAAACCATATCAAAACAATAATTCTGATTAAATTATGTGGACTCATGATAACATTATACCTCAAAGGACAACATATAGCAATATATCTGTCATAAGCCATGGCACTCAAGATCAGTAAGTTTCCTATACCATAAAAATGAATCATAAAAGCCTGAGTAATACATGCAGGATGGGAAATCAGTCTGTTCTGTGTCACAATGCTGAAAAGAAGATGAGGGAAAAAAAGCTGTAGCACCCACCATGTCACTAACAGGCAAGTTGAACAACAGGATAAACATGGGCTTGTGGAGCTTTTTACTCACAGCAATAGTTGTTAAAACCAACAAGTTGCAAAACATAATGATTAGATAGGTGAGTGTGCCAAATACAAACGCTGGATAAATCTGAATAGCAGTTAAATCCAATGCTACAAGTGTTAGTAATTCCCTAGAAGATGCATTTGTATACATAGTTATACCAACGTTATTATGTTGTGGCCTCCCCTGTTGAGTCAACTGATGAAGGATCTTCACCTGAAAGAAATGGTTTCATATTATTTAATTTACTGTTATGTATTGATTCAAATGGACCTCTGGTTTTATACCTGTTGCAGCATCTCTCATCCTCACCTGCACTGCGTGGATCAATGGAAAAGACTCTGTCTTTTATTAACATTTACTGTAAGCACAAAGATGGCTCATGAGGTTAGAGAGCACAGTGTGTCAGCTGAGGCAACTGTTGAAACCAAACTGACATCATGTTAATCATGCAGTGTGGGTTCAAAATAGCCCCGTGTGAACAATATTAACAACATAATGAAAAGTTTAATATGTGTACGTTGCAACATAATTTATTGTATCACTATTTTAACCTTTAAAAATTGAATTTCCCCTCGTGGGACTAATAAAGGACTATCTTCTTCTTCTTCTTCTTTATATATGAATAAAATACACATACATGTATTCTATTTTGGGAATGTATACTTGACTACATACTTGAATTTGAAAGTGGATGAATAAAGTACAATGTTCGGCCCTTTGCTCATAACCAGCTCATTCACCTGAAAATAAGACTCGTTCTGTACTCGTTACCTTAGTGTCAGGTCATCCAGATCCTAGATAATGTTTTATTTTTCTTTCTTCACATTCATTATTTCCATTTCCTGTTTTAATTTGTCATTTGTAACCTCTCATTTCAGACCACTACACTTCCTGCCCTTGTGTTTCTCCACACCCCTTGACCTACTTCTTTGACCTACCTTCTTCACGGCACTGGTGTCTGATTGTCTGCCCCGCCCCCGATTGTGTCCATCTGTGTCTCATTGATCACTCCCCTCTAGTATATAATGTGTGACCTCCCTTCCTCATGTTGCCAGTTCGTATTTGGTCCTTATGGTGACGGTAGTTCTGGTGTTTTTTCCTTGTGTTTGTCTCTCTGTGTTTTTGAACCTCTGCCTGTAATTTGACCCTGCCTTTTGCCTGCTGATTTTTGGATCTGGTTGCCTGTCTGACCCCTTGCCCATGTACCGAACCTCGCCAAGTAAAGATTGTTTTGAACTTTTTACCTTTCTGAATCTGAGTCGTGCATTTGAGTCCAGTGCCTCTCTAAACCAGACGTTACAGTACAAACTGGCCAGTACGGACTCAGCCAGCTTGGACTGGCACAACACCATCCGCGCTCAGGGTAAACACCTTCGTATTCAGGAAGAGGAACTCACCACCGTCTGTATTGGGGTTCAACAACTTACCCAGAGCCAGGAGGATTTCGAAGATCAAATCGCTCAACTGGGTTCCCAGCTACAAAGTCTGATGGGCCATTTCGACGCTCTCCTATCTACCTCATCTGCAGCTGTTCTCGTTGTCATGCCGGTGCTAGTTCCATCCATGGTGCCGGGTCCCACCATGCCGTAACCACCGCTTCCTGTTTCCTCCTCCTGTTCACCTCACTTGGCAAAGCCTGAGCGATTGTCCGGGGATTCAGAGAATTGCCGCTCATTCCTGGTTCAATGTGGTCTGCATTTTTAAGCTACAAGCTTCCCACTTCCCTACCGAGCAATCTAAGGTGGCGTTCATCATCACACATCCCTCCGGCAGAGCAGAGACATGGGCCATGGCACAGTGGGCAAGGGATTCCCCAGTATGTAACTGCCTGAGCCTTTTCACTGAAACTTTAAAGAAAATTTTTGATTACACTACTCCAGGAAGAGAGGCTGCACGAGCGCTGGTGGAAATTCGCCAGGGGAAGAGACAAGCCACAGACTACGCAATTGAGTTCCGCACTCTAGCAGCTGACAGCGGTTGGAACGACGCATCCCTCCTCGACACCTTCCTGCATGGACTCTCCGATCCTGTCAAAGACCAGCTTGCTCCGCTCAACCTCCTGCCAGACTTGGACTCTGTCATTGCGCTCACCATCTGAGTGGACAACTGGCTGTGGGAGAGAGAACGAGAGAAGCTCAGACCAGCAGTTCCACCTCCCGTCCAGATGGGATAGTCCTCCCGTCCTCAACCAGTGTGGCGTCCTCCTCCGCCTTCCGCTCCTGAAGGCTCTTCATTGCCCCCTGGTGTGTTGGAGGAGCCCATGCAAGTGGGTCGCACAACATTAACCCCAGAGGAACAACAGCGCCATCTTCAGGAAGGGAGGTGCATCTACTGTGCTCAACTAGGTCACTTCTTTTCCTCGTATCCAGTAAAAAACAGGGCTCGCCAGTAAGTGAGAGGGCACTGGTGAGCTGAACCACTTCACTGAAGTACTCCTCTCGTCCCCTGACCATGGTTCATCTTCAGACTCCTTCCCTGTCCACTGATCATCCAGTTTTGGTGGACTCCGGAGCGGATGAGAATTTCATGGACCGCAAACTAGTGGAGGCTTTGGGTCTCCAGAAGGTTCCGCTTCTTGAGCCCCTGGAAGCCAGCACCCTGGATGGTCAGCTCTTGTGTAAAGTGTTCCAGCGCACTCAACCGGTCCGCCTCATCATTAACAGTAATCATGCAGAGACAATACAGTTCCACATTTTCGATTCCCCTCTCCATCCTCTGATTTTAGGGTTACCATGGCTAATGAAACATAACCCACACACTGACTAGTCCACGGGGAAGGTAGTGAATTCGGGAGGGGACTGTTCATTAACTTGCTGCTCTGAGTATCCTGTTTCTCTGGAGGTTTCCACTGAGGAAAGACCGGGTCGACTTTGGGACCCTCAAACCTGGTGGCACCTCCCTCCATTCCTGCGCCTCTGGACCTGTCCAACGTGCCTTCCTGCTGTCATGATCTTAAGGATATATTTAGCAAGGCCCATGCAACCTCCCTGTCTCCACACCGGGCGTACAACTGCTGCATTGACCTTCTTCCGGGTTCATCTCTCCCCAAAGGGAGACTCTACTCTCTCTCTACTCCTGAGGAGAAAGCCATGAAAGACTACACTGACTCCTCCTTCGCAGCCAGAATCATTCATCCTTCTTCCCTTGCTGGAGCCGGGTTTTTCTTTGTGGAGAAGAGGGACAAGACCCTGCTTCCTTGCATCGACTACTGGGGTTTGAATGGCATTACCGTAAAAAACAGGTACCCCATCCCACTTACCTCTTTCGAGTAACTAAAAGGTACTAAGATCTTTACCAAGTTAGACTTAAGAATTGCCTACCATCTAGTGAGAATAAGGGAGGGGGATGAGTGGAAAACCACATTCAATACTCCTTGTGGTCACTCGGACTCCTAGTAGTACTAGGAGCCTTTTGGACTTTTAAATGCCCCAGCTCTTTTTCAAGCTCCAGTGAATGACATTCTTCATGACTTGTTAAATCAATTTGTCTTTGTTTACCTAGACGACATTCTGATTTTCTCACCAAATGAGCAGATTCATGTTGAACACGTCCGCCAGGTCCTTCAGCGCCTTCTAGACCACCAGCTCTTTGTCAAGGCTGGAAAGTGTGAGTTCCACATCAACACAGTGACTTTCCTCAGGTTTGTTGTCACACCAAATAATCTCCAGATGGATCTCGAGAAGGTTAGTACTGTCGCCAATTGGCCCACACCAACCAGTAGAAAGTTGGCTCAGCATTTCCTAGGCTTCACTAACTTTTATAGGAGATTCATTAGGAACTTTAGTTCTGTAGCTGCTCCTTTACATGCTCAAACTTCCCCCCATGTAAAGTTTGTGTGTTCTCCTCAGGAGGACCAGGCGTTCCGCCGTCTCAATGACTGTTTCACTTCGGCCCCTGTTCTCACACTTCCTGACCTCAAATGACAGTTCGTGGTGGAAGTGGATTTAAAAAAATCATTCATGGCAGAAATGATCAGAGAGGATGGGGATATCAGGAAATATCTGTTTCACTGTAGTTTGTAGAATCATAGTCAGCTGCTTTTCAGGGTAGGTTTTTTTCATACCATGGTTCACTCTGTGTGGCACCTTGAGCTTTCTGCAGTACTGTATGTACGCTTGCATGTTTGGTGTGACGCTGACTGAGAGACTATGCTCAGGGCTACAGCAGAGTTCATTGTTGTCTTTGTTTTGGCATTGGCTACAGACTACAGGAGATGGTGTACTGTTCTCTCACTTCATACCGTCACCAGTAAACTGTCCCCCATTATGGGGAAAATCCTTGGTGACTGTGGGGTTGTGAAGAGGTCTGTTTATTGTCCAGTATGGATGACAAGCATAGAGGACTGTATACATGAATGATGTCCCTGGGGCACTGGACTGTGCCATAAACACAAGAAGAAGGAATCATTCCTTTCCAGATGGACATGGTGTCCAGATTTCTCTCAGTTACATCCTTGGGCCACAGGTTTGACAGCAGTGGAGTCAGCAGCACCACACATGAGGAAGTGTGGGCTGTGAAGGGCTGTCCCAGTCTCTGACAAAATGTTTGTTTGCCAAATGATAGTTGTTGTCTGAGTACAAACAAATCGGTGTCCTTAACTGTCTTCCTGGGGGCGAAATTCCCCCAGGTTGCGTTGTCAAGCAATACCAATTATTTAGTAGACTAATTTATAAATCCCCCCCATGTCACATTTTGGCGTTGTCGGCAGGATTTGAACCTGCGTGGGGATGCAGTCACTCCCTCCCATCCCTGTATGGCCTGCAGTATGGTGTGAAGGACAGTTCTCGGGCCAGCTCCTCCTCTCTCTTTACCTGACCCTGAGTTTGGTGAGTTAAAAGAGCTGTTAGAGCGCTAGCAGGAACAACTTAATCAACTCACTTACACTGTTGCCTCCATGCAGTTTTCCTTTCGGTCAGCTGGCTTGTCTCGTGATGGCCCTGTGATTTGCCATTGTTGCTGCCAGCCTGGTCACTTTGCCAGTGATTGCTATAGAAAATGGGTCTGTGCTCGGCCTGTTGCTAGTCTGTCTTCTACTGTAGCCAGGTCCACGAACTCCCAAAACCAGCCAGAAAACTAGAGCCGACTAAGCTGCCGAGCCACAGCTCAAAAGGAGGATTCAGCAGGCTCACAGGCAGCAGCTGCCACCAGGTTAATGGTATCCTGTCCAAATATTGAGGTCTGCATGCATGGGATCACTGTCTCCTGCTTAGTGGACACTTGGTCCATGGTATCCACTGTCACTGAGCGCTTCTTTTGTGAGCACTTTGCACCTTGGGAGCATGACCGCCTCCAGTTCTGTCATTGCAGCTCAGGGCTGCTAATAGGCTTGCTATTCCCTAAATTAGCTACCTGGAATTGGATGTCATTCTTTGCAGTAAGAAGATCCTTTGTTGTGGGATTCTGGTGGTGAAGGACCCTGTGAACGTTGACTCTTCAGTTGTCATCCGTTGTTGCTACCAAGTGCTCTTTGGGGTACATGGGCTTTCCCTCTTCGACCTAGCAGCAGTCACTTAGTCTCCTGATACTGTCATTGAGGCTTTGCAGTATTGCCACCAGGCCAACACTCGGTATCATGTTCCATCTACGGGTGCTGTTTGAGTTCGAGGTTCTCCAGTGGTGCGATCCCTGGGAGCGTTATGAAGACAGTGGCTAGCACTTGACCTGAACAGTCTTTGCTTTTTGAGCCTCCAGAGTACGGTTTGCCAGCTTGTTTGGGTTGTGCGAGGGAAAAACCTACATTCCAGTGGTCAATGTGGAAACCGCTGAGCTTCTCCTCTATCCACGAACGTGCCTTGGTGTCCTGAGTTGTGCTCAAGTAGTCAGTCTTTCTCTAGCGGTCACAGAGGTCACATCCTCTGCCACTGTTTCTGCTCAGGTCACTGCTAGCTCAGGGCAGGATGGGGTCGAATCTGTTGATTTGTCTGCACTGGCAGAACCAGAGCAGGAGCAAGTCCGGTCACTGTTGCAAAGGTTCAGTTCCGTCTTCTCTACTCATGAGGGTGACCTTGGCTGTACAAATCTAGTTTCCCATGACATTCCTTTTCTTGATGATGTCCCAATTCAGCAAAGATACAGATGCATTCCACCTTCGGAGAATGAGGCAGTCAAGACACATATCAATCAGTTACTTGAGGCCCAGGTCATATGAGAAAGCAACATCCCTTATGCTTCTCCAATTGTTTTTGTGAGGAAGGATGGTAGCCTACACATATGCGTTGATTACCGCCTCCTTAACACCAAGACAAAGAAGGATGCTTTCCCTTTACCTTGCATTGAGGAGAGTCTTGATGCTCTGGCTGGGGCTTAGTGGGTTTCCACTTTGGATAAGTACCAGTCTCAGAGAAGAATAAACCAAAGACTGCCTTTTGCACACCATTCGGGCTCTTTGAGAGGAATCGTATGCCTTTCCGGTTCTGCAATGCACCAAGCACCTTTCAGCGTCTCATGCAGAGGATGCTCAGAGATCAGCAGTGCCAGTCACTTCTCTTGTACTTGGACGACATCATTGTGTTTTCTTCTTCGGTGCCCCAGCATGTTCAACAGCTGGAGGTGGTTCTGAATCGGCTCCAGAAAGAAGGTCTAAAGGTCAAGCTTACTAAATGTTCCTTTTTCCGGCGAGAGGTCAGCTACTTGGGTCACATTATTTCAGATAAGGGTGTTGCCACAGATCCAGTGAAGATCGAAGCAGTAGTCAAAAATGGCCACGTCCCAGCCAAGTGTCGGAGCCACGCTCATTTTTGGGCTTTGCAAGCTATTACCGTCACTTTGTTGGCTGGTCCTTTGCACAAAATGGTGGCCAAACTGGCAGGCACAAAGTCCAAGAAGGGATCTGGACAGGTGTTTCAGAGTGTGTCAAAATGGTTTTTGGTTCTGCTAAAACAATGGAAGGTGTCTTGTACCACCGGGTCCATCATCCAGATGGAGGAGAGGAAATTCTCCAGCTCGTCTTGCCGTCTGTCCTTAAGTAGGACGTCTTTGACACAGTTGCACCAAGAACATGACGACCATGGTGTGTTCCACACCATGGAGTTCGTGCGCCAGCTCTGTTTTTGGCCAGGGATGACATCTGATGTCAAGCAGTGGATATAAAGGTGTTAGCGTTGCCAGGTGGCAATGTATACCAGGCCAGTGTCAAGTAGCTTCATGGGTCACTTATTGCTATCACAGCCTGGAACCTTCTTGGAATGGTTTGGAAAATGTTTTGGTGATAACGGATGTCTTTAGCAAATACACGGTGGCTGTACCAACTCAAAATCAGAGGGCATCCACTGTTGCCCAGGTTTTGCTAAATGAGTGATTTTTCAAGCTCAGTGTCCCAAGTCGCATTCATTCTGATCAGGGCAGAAGCTTTGAAAGTGCATTAATCCAACAGCTCTGTCTCTTATATGGGGTCGGCAAGTAATGCACTACCCTGCCAGCAATGGGCAATGCGAGAGGTTTAATAGCACACTTCATGATCTCCTGTGTACCTTACCAGCATCCCAAAAGCGTGACTGGGACTTGTGCCTTCCTCGTGTGATTATACCACCCCACATCAGGGTACAGGCGAGTCATCTTTCCTGCTGATGTTTGGTCGTGAACCCCAACTTCCCATTGATTTCCTTTTGGGTCGTGTCCAGGGCCCAGTGCCGGGGCTGGTTGAAGACTGGCTGGTTGAACATCGGGCCCGACTGGAGGTGGCTTTTGGAAATGCGTGGGAGCAGTTGTTGGCTGCGGCTGAGTGGCGTAAACACCGTCATGATCAGGGAATAAGAGAAGATAAGATAAGATGAACCTTTATTAATCCCCGGAGGGAAATTCAGGTGTCATAGCTGCATCAACGACAGCACAGATGAATACAATATAGTAAAAAGTAAGAGAAGAGAATGAAGAGACAATGAAGAGAATTGACAATAAAATAAATAAGTAACAGTAATAAGTAAAGTGCAGCAGGTGGTGGGTATTGTATATGCATAGCATATATATGTAATTATATAATTATATGTAATTATATACATTTGGTCCAGGAATAAATACGGAGCAGATGATCAGAGAGTCACATGGGGGTTGGGGCTTAGCCAGCTGAAGCTCCTCCTTCAGCTCCTTCTGGACAGCCTTGGTCCCCTCTGTGTCCCTGACCATGAAAGCCCTCTTCTTCCTGTTCAGCAGGGTTTTGATGTGCCCTGTGATCCAGGGCTTGTTGTTGGGAAAGCAGCGTACCTCTTTGGTGGGTACGATGCTCTCCTCACAGAACCGGATGTAATCTGTTAACAACTGTGAGAGAGTCCCTCGATGTCCTCACCGTGGACCCTCAAACATCCCCCAGTCTGTAGTCCTGTAACACTCCCTCAGCTCCTCCTCAACATCGAATATGTCATTCTCCACTGCAGGTGGGCCAGTTGGTCTATCTCCGTGACCACAGTGCTTGGCGTCGCCATAAGATTCAGGACAACTAGAGCTCTGTCATTTACCAGGTTCTGAGGGCTCCTTCTGGTGACGGCCCTGTTTATACCATTGTCCCAGTGGATAGATAGATAGATAGATAGATAGACAGATAGATAGATAGATAGATAGATAGATAGATACTTTATTGATCCCAAGTTGGGAAATTGTGCTGTTACCGCAGCAAGTTATCAGCACAATATACATGAGAGAATATACACATCTATGTACACATAAAAAAGAGAATATACACATCTGTACGAAGTGTGAAGTATATACAGAGAATCTTGTTATAAACTAATCTAATTCTAAGAAATGTAAACATTATACACTATAATAATAATAATAATAATAAGATAATAAAAATAACAAATAATAAAATAAAATGATATGATATAATGATATAGTATATAATGTAATGTTGTATAACATAACATGATATGTATGTATACATGATATGTATGTATGATACATATAATATATGTGGAAATAGATATATAGAGATGTGGTATAATAATATAATACAATATACACGGCAATACACAATATAACAACACTGTATAATGCTATATAATACACCTGACCAACAATTAGCTGGGGGTCTATTACACACTAAATATAAAAAATATAGAAGAGATAAAGAATAACACTCTATATATACAGTCAGTAGTGCAGATGCTAAAGTTAAATTGTGCAATGTTAGGTGTCAGGGGGAGCAGAGAGCTCTCTGCCAGCCAGAGGTGATGCGTTGAACAGCTTGATAGCTGTTGGCAGGAAAGATTTCCTGTATCTGTCCTTGTGACAGCGGAGCTGAACCAGTCTGTTTGAGAAGCTGCTCCGCTGTCGCTCCAGTACCGGGTGAAGTGGGTGGTCCGGATTGTCCAGAATAGACAACAGTTTGTTCATAGTTCTCCTTTCCACCACAGCCTCAAAAGTGTCCATTTTGCAGCCAATCACAGAGCCGGCCTTCCTGATCAGCTTGTTCAGTCTGTTGGTGTCGCCGGCTCTGATGCTGCTCCCCCAGCAGACCACAGCAGAGTACAGGGCGCTGGCTACAACGGACTGGTAGAAGATCTCCAGCATTGTTGGAAGTGAGGGTGGGTGGGGGGCAGCAGGAGGTGGTGAACTAAACCTGTTGAAGAAACAGTTCAGCTCGTTGGCCCTCTCCACGCTGTGGGCTGGTTCCCTGTCCTTCACCTTGAAGCCGGTGATCTCCTTCATACCAGCCCACACCTCCTTGATGTTGTTTTGTTGGAGCTTGTCCTCCAACTTCCTCCTGTAGGAGTCTCTGTACTCCCTCAGCTTCAACTTCAGATCACGCTGCACCCTTTTCAGCTCATCCCTGTCCCCAGTCCTGAAAGCTTTCTTCTTCTTGTTGAGAAGCTCCTTCAGGTCACTGGTAATCCAGGGCTTGTTGTTGGGGTAGCAGCGTACGGTCCGGGTTGGAAGGGTAGTGAATTCACAGAACTTGATGTAGTCTGTGATGCAGTCCGTCATGGAGTTGATGTCCTCCCCATGTGGGTCACAGAGCACGTCCCAATCTGTTGTCTCAAAGCAGTCCTGCAGTCTGTCCCTCGCCTCCTGAGTCCACCTCCTCACAGTCCTTGTGCCCACAGGTTGGCGTTGAACAAGGGGGACATACTTAGGGGACAACAAGACCAGGTTGTGATCTGCTCTGCCGAGCGGGGGGAGGGCAGTGACACTGTATGCATCCATGGTATTTGCATACAGGAGGTCCAGAGTCTTATTGTCTCTTGTGGGACAGTCAACATACTGGTGAAAAGTTGGCAAAGTCTTCTCCAGTGTGACATGGTTAAAGTCCCCGGTAATGATAAATAAGGCGTTTGGCTGCTGGTTTTGTAGTTTTGTCACAGTAGAGTGGATAATGTCCATCGCCACACCCCCACCAGCTGACGGCGGGATGTAAACAGCAACAACAATGGCGGAGGTGAACGCTCTCGGCAAGTAAAACAGGCGAAACCCCACAGCCAACAGTTCAATATCCGAGCAACAGAGACGTTCCTTAACAGTCACATGTCCGGGATTACACCACCTCTCATTCACCAAAAGTGCAATCCCGCCCCCCTTCTTCTTACCGCTCGTTATAACGTGCCTGTCCGCCCGAACCGTCCTGAAGCCGGGTATGTTAACGCTGTGGTCCGGGATGTGTGAGTGTAGCTATGTTTCTGTGAAACACATGATGCTACACTCACGGTACTCCCTCTGGGTCTTGACCAGCGCACCGAGCTCGTCCATCTTATTCCCCAGAGACCTCACGTTCCCCATGAGCACCGCTGGCACCGAGGGCTTGTATTTCCTCTTCTTTGCCTTGAGTTTGGCTCCAGCCCTACAGCCCCGGCGTCTCTTCCGCAGCTCCTCCGAGACGTGCGGCCTCGCTCCAGGCAGCAGCAGCGCTGGTTGCCGTAACGCCATCAGCTGATCGCGACTGTAAACAATGCTGCTCCACTCCGCGCAGCTCTCCGGTAGAAAAGTTGTAAAAATAACCAGGAAAACCACGAGAAAAGCAGCTCTAAACTCCATAGTGCAAGAACGTGCAAAGTAGTACAGAGTGCAAGAAAGAAAAAAAAAAAAAAAACACACAAGAAAAACACGAGAAACGTGACAAAAACACTAACAATAACGGGAGCTACTGTAACAGGCTGCTGCTCCGCACAGCGCTGGAAAAGGATGACTTGGAGAAGACCAGGGATGTGCACCGTGACCAGCATGAGGCCCACATCAGGCCCGAACCGGTTCCTCCTTTTCATCAGTCTCCCCCTCCAAGTTTCTGATGATTCTTTTGGGGGTGATCTATGGGTTCTGGTTTCCGACAACCCAGCACCACCTGTTTCTATGGCCCTGAGGTTATCAGGGTCCACAAGACCCAATCCGGTGCCCTTGGTGGACGGTCAACCAGTTCCTGAGACCCCTGTACCAACTCCCATCTCCCAGCAACATCTAGCAACCACAGGTCAGTCACTTGACAAATAGAAGCTGCAAGTCAGACGTCATCCTCCAAACTCATGCCAGTTTGCATCTGAGCAGCGACAAACAGGTAAATCTGTTTATCTGTCTGTCAGGTTGTCTTTCTAGTTAGTTAGCTAGTTGTAGGTGTAGTTATATAGCCCAACAAGTCGTTTTCATTTTATTTTTCATTTCCTCCACCTTAGTTCAGTGTGTTCATTTTCACAATGGAATGTGTGTGTGCCGAAAACAGGTCAATTCAATGCAGTGGATTACATGAAATCCCATAGCAACACACTGACTCTCTCTCTCTCTCTCTACTCTCTTCTTTACTGTCTCCTCCTCCTGGAGATGAATTAACAGAGAGTCATTGTGTTGTGCTAACTCTTGTCTCATTTGTAGTCTGATAAACACTATACTGGTTTCACCTAAACTGGGTTGAAAATGATGCAGTCTGGTTGCCCTGGTAATGAATTACATCTGATGATTAACCACACCCCCATTCTCTGTTAGAGAAACAACACTGACCAAAAACAGGAAGTAAAACTGAATGGACGGGGGCTTTAAGCACATAAATAAATACAAACCTTTAAATATGACTGTTAAATAAATAAAAAAGCAATGCCAAAAAATACATAATGATAAATAAATGCAAAAATGTGTTAACTAATTTAAAGATTCTCAAAGATAAACACATGAATAAATAAGTGGCAATGAAACAAAAGAAAAAAATATTAATAATGAAAAAATAACATTAAAACACAAATACCAATTCATGTCACATTTCATCAATTTTCAATTTCATCAAACTATTTTTATTTTTAATATTATTGTTGCTGCATTTAATTGCTTATTTATTTATTTATCTATCTCTCTATCTATTTATGTATTTATTTTTTTACGTTCCGGTTCTGTCCTCCATAGTCATACATTCCTCATCATTCGTTAAAATGACTTATAGAAGAACTCTCCAGAAGAGAAATGACCTCTGCTGTTTCATGTGATCATGAACATATTTTAACATAAATGCGAACACAGATGATTTACAAAGTTACAAACATGTAATCATCAGTTTGAGAAGTGTTGATGTAAAACAACACATGATAGATATTTTTGTATAAAGACTATTGTTGCAAAATTTTTCTGTATTTGAAAGTCAACATTAGTTTAGGCTGAATGTAAAATATTTCACATGAAAGTCAAAACTGGTTACAGCTTCGTTGAACCTACATTTCTTTTTAGGAACATTATCATGCTCTGCTTGAGTTCTGCTGTTTTCAGTCCATATATAATCGGGTCCAAAATAGGGGGAAATATTAAAATTGACACACCCAGAGCTCTTCTCAAGTACGGGGATGAACTCTCAATGCGATGAGCAATGAGTGCAAAGTTGACATTTATTTGAAAGATTAAGAAAACAACTAAGTGTGTACCACATGTCTGAATGGCTTTTCTCTGTGCGTCTAAATTATTAGTCAGGACGCATGTCCGGAAAATCTGTGCATATGTGTATATTATTATAGACAGTGGTCCACCTTGGAATAAGATTATAGAAATCATCCCATAGTAGTTGTTGACTCTGATGTCCTCACAGACCAGTTTCAATAATGATGGATTGTTACAGAACAAATCAACTATATTCGTCCTGCAAATTTGGAACCATACAAAGAACATGAACAATGTCAACATCAGTGATAAATTTATAAGCCATATCAAAACAATAATTCTGATTAAATTATGTGGACTCATGATGGCATTATATCTCAAAGGACAACATATAGCAATACATCTGTCATAAGCCATGGCACTCAAGATCAGAAAGTTTCCTGTACCATATAAATGAATCAGAAAAGCCTGAGTAATACATGCAGGATGGGAAATCAGTCTGTTCTCTGTCACAATGCTGAAAAGAAGATGAGGGAAAAAAGCTGTAGCACCCACCATGTCACTAACAGGCAAGTTGAACAACAGGATAAACATGGGCTTGTGGAGCTTTTTACTCACAGCAATAGTTGTTAAAACCAACAAGTTGCAAAACATAATGATTAGATAGGTGAGTGTGCCAAATACAAACGCTGGATAAATCTGAATAGCAGTTAAATCCAATGCTACAAGTGTTAGTAATTCCCTGGAAGATCCATTTGTATACATAGTTATACCAACGTTATTATGTTGTGGCCTCCCCTGTTGAAAAAAATACTCAAGTCAACTGATGAAGGATCTTCACCTGAGAGAAATGGTTTTATTAACAAGCAATTCTGAATTGAGTATTATGCATTGATTTAAATCAGCCTCTGGTTTTATACCTGTTGCAGCACATCTCATCCTCACCTGCACTGTGTGGATCAATGGAAAAGACTCTGTCTTTTATTAGCATTTACTGTCAACACAAAGATGACTCCTGAGGTTAGAGAGCACAGTGTGTCAGCTGAGGCAACTGTTGAAACCAAAGTGACATCATGAGAGAAACATCTTTATCATGCAGTGTGGTTTCAAAATAACCCTCTTTGTGTCACAACCGTCAGGTCTTAGGTCATGTTATTTTTTTTAATTTTTTTTGAGTTATTTTTCTTGTGCACTTCCTGTTTTCTTTTGGTATCATAACATTCCCCCTCATTTCAGAGCACTTCACTTCCTGCCCTAGTTTTTCCCGCTCCCTGGCTGATTGACGCTTCACTGACCCACTTTTCATCAGTGTTCACCTGTGTCTGATTGTCAAACCCCGCCCCTGATTGTGTCCACCTGTCTCTCGTTAGTCACTCCCCTCACTAGTATATAATGTGTCTCCCCTTCCTTCTGTGCCAGTTCGTCTTTGTCCTTAGTGAAAAGGATTCCAGTATTACTACCTCGTGTATGATTCCTCATGTCTTTTTGAGCCTCTGCCTGTTTTTAACCTCTCTCTGCTTTGCGTTTTTTGAATTTGTTTGCTCACCATATTCTGACCTCCTGTGTACGAAACACTGCTTGAAGATTAAAGACGCTGATTGTTTTGAAGCCATCTGTTCTCTGAGTCCTGCACTTGAGTCCAGAACAGTGCAGTATCCCAGTTGTGACAGTTTGCATATTAAGGACAAAATATAAAGTTTCAATTACGTACATTGCAATATAATTTATTGTATCAGTATTTTAACCTATATATATATATATATATATATGAATAAAATACACATACATGTAATCTTTATTGGGATTCTATACTTGAATTTGAAACTGGATGAATACAGTAAAACGTTCGGCCCTTTGCTCATAAATTACTGTACATCAGCTCATTTTTAGGTGTGCTCAGTGCCAGAATGAATAAATAAATAACGAATCTACAAGTCTACAAATGTGCAGTCCCTGTTTCTATGACGATAATGGATCAACCTGTGACAACAGTCTCATATGAATGTGCATTAAATGTGTGTTTAACTGACATGGACCGTGTGCAGCATTTAAGGGGATCTAATGACAGACATGGAATAGAGTATTAATACGTATGTTTTCCTTAGTGTATAATCACCTGAAAATAAGACTCATTCTGTATTCGTTACCTTAGGTTGCCCCATTTCTATCTACATAGGGTCCTCTTCATGGAGCTAGCCACCATGTTTCTACAGTAGCCCAGAACACACAAACCAGACACTGGCTCTAAATAGGGACATTCACCATTTCTGTGTTTTCGTATCAGCCACCAGAGTTCTTCCACGCGATTGGCACATGGGGGAGATTTCAGTTGGTTGCAATTTGCAACCTCACGACTAGTTGACGCCAGATCTTACATACTGCACCTTTCAGCAAAAATCTTGTTCCATACATTCAGTTCAGTGAAGTGAATTCTTACCACCAATATGCAGACCTCCACAACGTATATCCAGAAACTTTCAGCATTAGCAGGAGACAGAAGTTATGACAGCACCAAAATCAGTGTGAAGAGGTATGGAGGACATTTTGTGTATCTCTGGATTCCAGCACTAACGTAACTTTACACATCATCATACTGTAATTTGATTTAAAAACATAATTCATGGCAGAAATGATCAGAGAGGATGGGGATATCAGGAAATATCTGTTTCACTGTAGTTTGTAGAATCATAATCAGCTGCTTTGCAGGATAGGTAATGTTTTACATACCATGGTTCACTCTATGCCAAACCTTGAGCTTTCTGCAGTACTGTATGTACGCTTGCATATTTGGTGTGACGCTGACTGAGAGACTATGCTCTGCAGCAGAGTTCATTCTTTTCTTTGTTTTGGCATTGGCTACAGACTACAGGAGCTGGTGTACTAAAACTCACTTCATACCATCACCAGTAAACTGTCCCCCATTATGGGGAAAATCCTTGGTGAGGGTTGTGAAGAGGTCTGTTCATTGTCCAGTATGGATGACAAGCATAGTGTAGACTGTATACATGATTGATGTCCCTGGGGCACTGGACTGTGCCATAAACACAAGAAGAAGGAATCACCCCTTTCCAGATGGACATGGTGTCCAGATTTCTCTCAGTTACGTCCTTGGGCCACAGGTTTGACAGCAGTGGAGTCAGCAGCACCACAGATGAGGAAGTGTGGGCTGTGAAGGGCTGTCCCAGTCTCTGACAAAATGTTTTAGTTTGCCAAATCATATAAACTGCCATTACATGATAATTTGTATAGTTATGAAATATTTATTGCATCTTTTTCAATCAGTGCTCTCAGTTACTAAAGTAATAGACTATGTGTCGCTGAATTTACTTTTATTCCATTGTCAAGAATGTGGCCCAGAGATAAACAAATTAAAAATCTCAGTGTTTCATTTCAACATTGGTTATTCCTCCTATAGTGCACACAGTCTTAGAAAATCACAAATACAATTATACATTTTCCACATTAGCCATTTCATGTATATATATATGTATATATATATATAGATAGATAGATAGATAGATAAATAGGTAGGTAGATATACATAGACAAATATATAGATAGAGAAATATTTCCATAAACATCATTTCAATTGTAATGCAAGATACATCTTTGTTTTTCATTTTTACATCAATAGCTCATATTTTAGACTACATGGTTGAATATATGAAATATCTGAAGACACAATGACCCACATTACAAGGTTTCACACAAAGCAGAGTGTATATATATATATATATATATATATATATATATATATATATATATATATATATATATATATATATATATATATATATATAGCTTTTTTAATTAAAATATAATTGCATGTGCAGCTGTTGTAAATTTCTTTTGTCTACAGCAATGATTTTGTTCATCTTTCAGCAATCTTTAATTCTGAAATTATTGTGATTAATATGCACAGTCTTTCTTTTAGTTCCTGTCATCATATCATTCATTAAAATAACTTACAGGAGAACTCTCCAGAAGAGAAATGACCTCTGCTGTTTCATGTGATCATGAACATATTTTTACATAAATGTGAACAATGAACATGATTGAACATGTGATCATGAGTTAGAGAAGTGTAGATGTAAAAAACACATGACAAATATGTTTGTTTAAAGACTATTGTTGCTAAATTTTACAGGATGTGAAAGTCAACATTAGTTTAGGGTGAATGTAAAATCTTTCACATGAAAGTCAAAACTGGTTACAGCTTTGTTGAACCTACATTTCTTTTTAGAAACATTATCATGCTCTGCTTGAGTTCTGCTGTTTTCAGTCCATATATAATCGGGTCCAAAAAAGGGGGAAATATTAAAACTGACACACCCAGAGCTCTTCTCAAGTACGGGGATGAACTCTTAATGCGATGAGCAATGAGTGCAAATGTCGCATTTATTTGAAAGATTAAGAAAACAACTAAATGTGTACCACATGTCTGAATGGCTTTTCTCCGAGCATCTAAATTATTAGTCAGGACACATGTCCGCAAAATCTGTGCATATGTGTATATCAGTATTACCAGTGGTCCACCTTGGAGTAAGATTATACAAATCATCCCATAGTAGTTGTTGACTCTGGTGTCCTCACAGACCAGTTTCAATAATGATGGATTGTTACAGAACAAATCAACTATATTTGTCCTGCAAATTTTAAACCGTGCAGCCAACATCAACAGCGTAAAAATCATTGAGAAATTTATAAACCATATTAACATAATAATTCTGATTAAATTATGTGGACTCATGATGGCATTATATCTCAAAGGACAACATATAGCAATATATCTGTCATATGCCATGGCACTCAAGATCAGAAAGTTTCCTATACCATAAAAATGAATCATAAAAGCCTGAGTAATACAGGCAGGATGGGAAATCAGTCTGTTCTGTGTCACAATGCTGAAAAGAAGATGAGGGAAAAAAAGCTGTAGCACCCACCATGTCACTAACAGGCAAGTTGAACAACAGGATAAACATGGGCTTGTGGAGCTTTTTACTCACAGCAATAGTTGTTAATACCAACAAGTTACAAAACATAATGAACACATATGTTAAAGTCCCAAACAAAAATGCTGGGTAAATATTTACATCAGATATGCCCAGCGTTTCCAATGTTAGTAAAACTGCAGAAGATGCATTTGTGTACATAACTGTACAGTACTGATGTGACGGAGCAATGTCAACTGAAAAAAAGAAGAGATAAACACATTAGACGATATTGTAGTAAGTGCCATGGAGTAATGCGGCTCTGCTTGTGAAATCTTACCTCTGGCAGTATGTTATTCAGTTCTCACCTGTGGCTGAACCATTGTTGTAAGCTGTCATGTAAAAGACTCAGCCTCTTATTGGCATTGCAGCCCAAGTGATATCTCCCAAGGGTACAGTGCATGTGAGGCTGTCAGAGGCAGAATGAAGGAGCTTTCTTACTGTATCTCCACCAGTTGGTTTATTTCGGGTGGCCGGCCCAGACTAGGCCTCCAGACCCCATAGTTCTGGATAATTCATGGCTTTATTTATAAGTTTTTGCTTTTTTAAAAACTGACTCTCAGATATGGTGTCCTCTGTATATGTTGCTAGTCACAGGGTTGAGTCAGATGTTTTCCTGTTGTGGCCATAACACACACACACACACACACACACACACACACACACACACACACACACACACACAGTATATGACAATTTGAGACAAATTAAACAGAATCTTCATTTGTTTTCTTTGGGTGTGTTTAGGTCAATGTGGAGTGTGCAGATCAATTTGAGAGGTGCCCATGTTTGCATGTTCCACATTTTATCATGAGCGTGTCATGCAGTGTGGGGCTCTGGTCTGGTCTTGGTCTTAACCCAGTTCGTGCCTTGTCTTAGTATTAATCTTGAATTACTCTCAACCCCTCAAAGTCTTGGTCTTGATACACTCTGGTCTTGGTCACGACATGTCTCGGTTTAGGTGGTCTTGATTACAACACTAGCTTGGTGCTTTTGCATTTCCCTGTCAAGTTTATAAACTTAATTACACTGATACGTACCACATGGAATAAAAAAATATTTGTTTTAAGGTGTCAGCATCACCAGTGCTACAAAATATGCCATATGGATTTGAATATAAATAATACAGTATGTGCTCTGTATATTGTGATTGAAAGATTACTTTACAATACTGCTGTTCTGTTTTTCTTATTAAGGAGCTAATAATGAATTTCATAATAAAAGCTCTGTAACCATAGATCTGTGGGGTTCTGCTTTACTCATGAAGCACAAAGGGGATATGTAATGGCAAAATAATCATGAAGTAATGAGGGGCTGCTCCCCTTTACCCGAGGGACCTCAGACTGGCTGTAGTAACTAATGTTTTGTGCCACTCAGCAGCAGATTCAGAGTTAATCATGAACTGCTCATGAATAAAGTTGTCAGTGTGCCACTTCAGATATACATCACCAAATGATTTAATAATATGGTACCTAATTTACAACTACTTCTTCATAATTAATCAATTACATGAAGTGGAAATTTACTATAAGATGTATTGTAAAGCACAAGAATAAACCATGTTATAACCCTGATCCCTCATTATATAGGATTATATGAAATCAGTTTTAATTTATCTGAGTTTAGTATGAAAATGAAATCTATTTTGTGATGTTAACTCTGCTTTTTTCATTTTTTTCTTCTTGTTCTCATTAAATGAGGGAACAACACGAAATATGTTTCAAAATATTTGGATTTTATTTATGACCCGCACGGCAAACATCAGCACATCTTGTAGGTGTTGGACATATTTTTGTTTGGTTTGGACTCTGCAATAATTACAGTGTGATAAATGTAATGCATGATGGGTAAACATAAATGTGAACACTTCTCTACAGCAAACATACAAACATTAACCATGTAATTATATGTGAAGAGAATAAGAACAAGTAAAGAACAGGCTTTATATGAAAACGTGATGTATGATGAAGGATTACATGTTAGACTATTACAGTATGAGACTAGTATCTCCATTTATAATTGTACACTATTGTACTTAAACAACACAAAATGCTGTAAACAGCAATAGAAAGACAAAAGAAGAGATCACAATAAAAACAAACTCTGAACTTCTAACAAGAACACAAAGTCAAGTAACAAATTTGTGTAACTGCAGCAAGATGCACAGTTTCGTCAGTTTTATCCTTATCAAATGCAAGATCCCAACATACTTAAAACTTGACTCAGTATCACTGATGAGGCAAAATATGTTTCCCACTTTTTCAAGACAGTTTTGTTGTGTTGAGGAAAAACTATATTGACAAAAATATGAGTCAGTACACCTCAAAACCAGCGCAACGCTTTCTGTCCTACATTAGAAAAACAGCATTTCAATATTGAATCCAGGGTTTGCACAAGAAAAAAAAACTGTTGAAAGTGATTTTAGGTTGTGTGTGTTCAAGTTCATGCATTTGTTGTGGTTCTGTGCATAGTTAACACACTGTCAGAGAGACTAGCTGAGATAACACAGTGTTATGATTGTTACTGCAGTTCAGAAAGTGAAAATAACGTGCTGTTCACCACCTTGTGTAATGATTTAGACAGATACCCTGTTTTTCAAGACTCTTAGGAGAGTGTTTCGTATTTCACCTGTATACAGCCCATATACAATTGGATTCAGAAGCGGAGGTACAAGAAATATTAGCATTCCCATTATCTTTTGCAAGTCAGCTGAGACATTTTTGAACCTATGAGATAAAATTGTGAAAGTTCCCACAATCTCAAATATGATTAATATAAGCAACTGTGCAATGCACGTGTTGATAGCTTTTGTCTTTACTTCACACCTCCTTGTAACCACACATGTGATCAGAATCTTCACATAGGAAAATGCCTGAATAGACACACTTACAGCTTGCATGAAAGCTGTGTTAAATAAACCTACGATATTATTGACTGTCGTGTTTCCACATGTAAGTTTTAGTAGAGATGGGTTATCACAGAACACATTCATAATCACGTATCTGCACCTGGGAAGCCTTGTCTGTAAAGAGAACAATGATACATTCAAGACAAAGTCAAGACTCCAAACTAGAGAGATGATAGAAATAATAACTCTGGGGGTCATAAGAGAGCTGTAGTGTAACGGCATGCAGATGGCAGCATAACGATCAAAAGACATTGCTGCAAGAATAAACAAAATCCCACCACCATACATGTGGAGCAAGAATGCTTGTAAAACACAAAGAGGATAGTAAACCTTATTCGTCTCCGTCACAATGTCTGAAAGCACTTTTGGTAGCATTGCAGTTATGCCTATCAGATCATTGAGGGGGAGACTAAACAGGATGAAATACATGGGCTTGTGAAGGTTCCTCTTCAGAATGATCAAAGTCAGCAAGGTCAGATTGCAAAAAATGCCAAAAAAATAAATAGCAATGCCAAGAAAAAATATGGGATACTTTCCTCCAGGTGGAATAACAAATGTGTCGAGGGTTAACTCAGTGCTGAACCCAAAAGAGCCGTTCTCCATTTTTTTTTCTCCACTTACTGTCGATTAGGCAGAATAAAAACAGTGAGGAAATTTCATCCCTGAAGAACGTGTCTGAAGCAGTCGAATGAAGTGGTGAGAATTGTCCTGCCCATCCTGCTTTATTTAATGTTACCAGAACCATAACTTGTTTACGTCACCTTTGCCTCTGGGATTATCTTTAGTGCTGCAAAGATGAATAATATCAGGATTACTGCAAGTGCAGTGACCTTTTGTCTCTTCTTGTGGGCTGATCTGAAAAACTTCTGCAGATAAGTACTGACCAGCCTGAAAATAGTGGCCAATGTCTTCTAAGCCCATTTCCAATGCTGTACTTATTTCTTATTGAAGTTTCCCTGTTACTGACTGGGTTTGAGCTGCTAAAAGAATAAACGAGGAATGTCCAAAAAATATAGTTAAAGTTGAACTCAAAATAATTGTGTGTCACATCCCATGTTCTTTAAATAAAAGGTACCATAAGCATGATATCAAACATAAAATAAACATACTGGCACGAAAACGAGAATTGCCCTTTACAGTAAGAACAGAGTTATGAGATACCTCATAGAAGAAAACCAAAACCCAAGATGTATTAAAGGTATTTCTGTTTTTAAGCCTCTGTGCAAGTGACAGCCGTGGCTGCAGGCATTGTGTTTTGGGGTTGTCTATCCATCCGTCTGTACGTCTCAGGCTTTCCTGAGATGAGAGACTTATGGACGGAAGAACTGATTAGATTTTGGTGATCAATCAAGGTCACTGTGACCGCCCGTCCGTCCCATTCTCGTGTCAAATTTAGAACAAACTCAAGGATGAACTGATCATTGGTGGCCAAAGACCAAGGTCACAAAACACGTCTTTTGCCACAACCCAAGACTTCTTATGCTAATTAGGAAAATTTCATACAAATGTCTAATAGGATAAAATGATAAAGTGACATTTTGGTCAGACATGGATGCAAACTGCAGCTTAACTGGTTGGCGAAGGCATACGACCACAGTAATTCTAGTTTGTTAAATCCTCTTAGTTTGTTCCCCAGAAATAATGTGTAAATTATTTTTGATTGTTTTTTAATAAATATGCCCAAATAAATTAAAATGTGTGGTCAAATTACAGTTAAGTACAGCAATGAGACACAGTGAGATGTCTGTCTGCAGCACAGGGAACAGGATGACAATATGAGAAATAAATAATGAATTATTTAAAATTTCATATCTATAACAAAACAAAGAAGAATAATGGCCGACCAGCAAGCCTATTAAGACACAAAAGAGTGTATTATTACAACTACAGCAGTAGCATCTGATGACTTTTTGGAAATGCAGCGCTGTAGCTGATTTTATGACCAACTGCATTCAAACGGAGAGAGAATCAGTATAAAGGTCGACGAACAACAAGTAACAAGTTTTTATTGCAATATGCAGTTTATGATACACACTTTTATGACGACCACTGCTGTCAATCACAACAGGTGCTTAGCATGTTTCATGAGCACATTTCATCCCAAAGAGGGATAGAAGGTTATTTTCAGTCCTTTGTGAAGGTAGGTTTCACCTTAAATTGTAAAGAAATCATGGTACCAATGTAATGTCACCGGCCTGACAACAATTGTCTGTTATCTGACATCACAACAAGGCCTCTACCTTTTCAATCACAGGTCCTTAGGGACAACCATTCTTGTTTTTTTCTTACCGGTAATTACCGAATTTGCTCAGTGTATCACAACCTTTACAGTGTGAGACAATAAATGAAAGGAGGCTGGCATCATTACATTCACTTTAACCTGTTAAATCTACAGTGTTTCTGTTTCAGAGTTTGTATTTTATAAATCCAGGAATAGAGTTAGCTGTTGTTTTAATGGTGGACTATCAAGTCTAATATCAGGACTACACTTTAGGGCCTCACTACTGCCGGGAAGGCCTGGCTGGAGTTAAAAATCCTACTGCAAACGTATCTGAAGTTTTTAGTTTTCATTACTTTGAAAAACTTTTATTGATATGACACAACAATACTTCCAGCTTTTACCTTATCCATCTCTACAGGGCATCTGCAGCAATATTATGTAACTATGATACACTACAAAATGGTAGAGTTACATCAGCTAGATGCTTCATTACTTTGTCAAAACATGTTTATTAGTGAGCCCCTTTGAGAAATAGTTAAATGATGTATTGTTAACTGTCTCACATTGTAATTAATCCCTGGACGATTACTAAATCTCCAGATGATAATGAGATTCCTTGTTGTTTGTTAGCCAAGGTTGTTGTTTAATAACACCCAAGGGTGGCTGTAACATGAGGCTGCATGTGACATTACAACTTACAAACATTTGATTACTTAACTTTAATCACTTAATATATGTACATTTGAACAGATTAGTTGAAGTTACCACAACATAGTGTGTGCTTTGTGTGTGTGTGTGTGTGTGTGTGTTTTCTCCATGCAGCTACATGCTTCATTAAAAACAGTTTCAATATATGTGTTTCAATATATATACATACAAATATGTCACATGGCTTAATAAATTAAAAATGTATAACATATTATACAGCGTTTCCCATTTGTTTATATGTCCCAGAAGAAAAATACTGATTGAAACAGCACTGAAGTGGTCAGATGAGGCCTTTGGGAACAAGGGCTTGTTCATGCACACAAAAGAGCTGTTAGGACATTCGGAAAGACTAATCATCTCTCCCAAGAGAAATGGACATGATGGACCCTTGAGTTGCTTTGATAATTGATTTGACCATCTAATTAGTTTCTGTGGCCTTTCTCCTGCGTCACAACTGAAGTATGATAATCATCAGGCCTGTGATTTGGTTCGGTGATTAGTTCTGTCACCTCACAGCAAAGTGCATTGTGGGAATCTGCTATCTGGGGCCTTTCTTTGTGGTGTTTTGGTGTTTACATAGGTTTTTATCCCAACCCAAACACATTCAGGTTAGAAGAACATTATACTTGTGCCATAGGCGGTCCGTAGGTCTGCTTATACTGTCCATATTAATCCTCTGTATGTAATAGTGCTATTCCTGTGTGTGGAATATAGTATTCATTTTTACTTTCATAAGATGTTAAGTAGTAGTAGTGATGTAATTTGTGGTATAGACATGAGGCATTTGTCACTGGAGAAAGGCCCAAAGGCCCAGTGTGTGGGTGTGCGGCCCAGTTGCACAGCAGCTTGTGAAACAGTCACAAAATTGACTGTACATTGACACAAATTTCACATTTTCAGTGGTCAGCACAAAATCAATTTGTATGTAATAGTGAATGGGAAGTAAAAAGAGCAACGAGCGCCGCATAGAGAGGAGGTCAGTGTGGATGGGTGGGTTAAAAAACACCAGACTTTCGCACAGGAGATCGGTGTTAGTGTCCTGTGTGAAACCAGAAGTCAAAATCTAGCCAAACTTTAACCCAAACCACGATCATTTCTTAAACCTAACAAAGTAGTTTGTTGCCTAAGCCTAACCAAGTTGATCTATTGCTAAACCTGAGTGGTTTTATTTTGAAAAGACTGGAGGATTGGAAATTGACATGTGTCACATGTTGCTGGACATTTGTAGTAAAATGCACTAAAAATGGGTTGTTGAAAGTCAAGAAAAGAGTGTCAAGAAAAAAAAATAAAGCGAAATTTGTTTATGTACACAAATTAAATAGATTAAATGCTGTGAGTCTGTTTTGCAGTGCGTCTGGTTGTAAAGGTACACTACGCTGTATTTATATAGTATGATGTGTTTATTTACTCAATGAGAAAATATATTTCCATATCCTCTATAGGCTATAAACAACATGTAATATCTATTATGACCGTGTGATGCTTCACAATTCTGCTCTTCAAATTAATGCATCGTTTAAGGTAATTTCATATTTTTTAATGTAAAGAAAGTAAAATGAAAGAGCGCTTTCCCTTGTTCGATCAGTTGCTCACTTTTTAAATTCTGGTTAGATGAGATTTGATTAAACTTAATTGTCAAAGGTAATGGGAAAGACTAACAAACTTGACTCTTTGTTTTAAATCCTGTTTGCTGACATAACTACTTAGCTTTTTATTTGAGTTATCAATTCATAGAATTAGCATACAGTATGGTTTATTGGGTTTGACTGGTGAGATGTATTGGAAAAAAATACATGTAGAAAGGTTGACGTTAGTTACAAAAATAGATGTGATGTCCCGTAATGACCTCTGCCCAACTCTGTGTCTAAACAAGCTAAATCAGAGTTGTTCTATATCATATTCAGAGTATTAATATTACATCAGACAGCTATAGTGGAGAAATGTCTACCTGAGCAGAGAATGAAGTGGTGTTTCCACTGCACACTGTTAGCTGCTCAGCTCAGGTCGGAGGCAACAGGAAATGCTCCCAATATCGCATTTAGCACCTTTAAAATATGGTAAATGCAAGGAGCATAAACTTTGATAATTAAAACACTGGCGCTCCAGAGGTGAGGACACTGAATTGATGTCATATGTTACTCGCGCTGAATATAAAAGAGATCAAGACCAAGCAGCTGAGTTTGGACTCCCACCTCCACAGGCAAGGCACTATCATCCAGAAGAGCAAATGCTGCAGTGTTATTTCACATACAGCACCACGACTATGCCTGGTTATAGTTTGTGTTGAGCATTTATTGTACGTTTAAAGCTCAGTATCACTGTGGTGTAACATTTAATGTACAGAAAGTATCTTTATGCTTCATTTTTGTGTTCATAATGTAATTGCTCCTGCCATCAGGGAACACATACTGAGGTGGACCACAGGACACGGAAACTGAAATTCAAATCAAAAGTATTGTCTTCTTGTCACATTTTTTTTAATTAATTGGTGTTTATTTCTTGTATTATGATTAGTTATTGTAGGTATTTCTTTTTGTCTTTTTGGTATAAAGAATGAGAGATGCTGTAAATTACACAATATACTACCCAAAATGTCATTTACTTATTTAAAGTTTGGTATGTTTCAATGTGGATTTTTCATTTTTCACTTCTAAAGCTTTAAACATGTTTTTCTCTTTTAGGTAACAAGTTTAAACACAATGGAAAGCAACATGACAGGTGACATCCTACAGATGCAAGGATTTGACATATCTCCAGAATTCACCTATCCTCTGTTTTTCTTGCTGCTGTTTGTTTACTTTACCCTGCTTTGCTCGAACATTGGAGTCCTTGTGCTTATCATGACGGAGAGAAGTTTGCACCAGCCCATGTATATTCTTTTTTGTAACCTGTCCGTCAATGATGTGATAGGTAACACAGTGCTACTGCCTCAGCTGATGGCTCACATCATTTCAACAGAGCGGTTCGTCACCTACAACCAGTGTGTGGTTCAGGCCTTTCACAGCCACACGTTCGGATCAGCCTCACATATGATTCTCATCATTATGGCAATCGACAGATATGTGGCGATATGTCACCCACTGAGGTACAGTTCAATTATGACTACCAAAGCTGTGATTGGGCTGTCCGCAGCCGCGTGGGGGGTGTCAATACTGCTGGTGTCTGTTCTGATAGGCCTCACGGTGAGGCTGTCCCGCTGCAGATCGTTCATACAAAATGCTTACTGTGACAACGCATCGCTGTTCAAGCTCTCTTGCGAGGATGTGTCCATCAACAATATCTACGGGCTCTTCTTTACTGTGTTGCTGTTTAGCTGCTCAATGGGAGGCATAGCTGTCACCTATTTCAGAATAGCTGTCATCTGCTGGGTCAAGAAAAGCAAAGAGCTGAAAAGCAGAGCGCTTCAAACCTGCGCCAGCCACCTCGTTCTTTATCTTATTATGCTCTGGTCGGGGTTTTTAACAATCATATTGCACCGCTTTCCAAATTACCCAGATTTAAGAAAAATTGCATACATTTTATTTCATGTGGTCCCTGCTAATTTAAATCCAATCATTTATGGTATGCAGTCAAGGTTATTACGTGATAAAATTGTCCAAATACTGCGAAGAAAAGTGACTCCAACCTAATATCTTCTCTTTGTGCTTTGCTTTTTTGAACATAAACACACATGGAAGTGTTTTCACTTGTTACACCTGTTTCCAATTGAATCATCTCATTTTAAGTGAAATTCAGATTTATTTCAGCGAATCATAAAAAGGTGCAAAAAAGACACAATCTCTGTCTTCTGTAACCAGATTCAATGTGGTTTATGGAAGTTGAATTTTAACTCAACACAACAAATTATCACCATAAAGTGTGAAGACAATAGAATCAGTGTCTCCAGGCCCGTGTACTAGATCTCAGCTCTCTACCGACCTCTTGTGTCTTCATGCAGGAAAAGCATGAAAATCACAATTTCCATTTACTTTGTGTGTACACACACACACACACACACACACACACACACACACACACACACACACACACACAGTGTATATTCATGTATTTATTTTCACTTTGAGTTACAAGTATTACGGTAATGTTTCATATAGCATAACTACAGTTTAGCAAGACAGTACAAAAAATACTTGTGCATATATATTAAATTGTGCATACAATTGTATAAGATGTAGTAATATCCATCACATACACTATCACACAATCTCAAACTAACAGCTGTTTTCAGCTCTTTTCATTGAATGACAAAATCCTGAAGTGGCATACGCAGTGAGAATACATATATATATATATATATATATATATATATATATATATATATATATATATATATATATATATATATATATATATATACTATATGATATATATATATATAAATATAGAGAGAGAGAGAGAGAGAGAGAGAGAGAGAGAGAGATGCAATGTTGCAGTAATGAGGATGTATTCAGGGACCTAGATGACCTCTTGTTGAAAGGTCAACCAGAGGTCTCAACCGTTCATGTGGTCTGATGAAGTTGTCCCTTACATTAATTCTGACTGAACTCAAACACTTTTTTTTCCTTATCAAAACTGATTTAAAGCACAGTTGTGCTGATTAAGCATACAATTTTCCCTTTGGTTGAGATTAGAGAGTCATCGCCCATTTTGCAACATAAAGACCAGGGATAATACACATCACGAGCCAAGCAAATGGTGGTGATCCAGGGGATTTAACAGATAATCCTTGAGCTGCAGAGATGTTGTTTTCTCTTGCTCTGTTTTTAAGTGTAGAAGCTTAACTGGTTGTATTAACATATTGACTCCTTTGTAAAGTTGGATGATTCTCCTTCTTTCACTGAGTCGTGTTATGAGAGTAAAATCACATTTTCCCCAGTGAGGGATTATTAAAGTCCTTCTTCTTTTCTACCACCTCCTTACGTCTATTACAGTATATTACACATACAAATTTCAATTATTATTACCTCATCCTAGAATGTTTATTTATGTAATTATTTTTAATTTAATCAAAAATGAGTAAAATAGAGCCACATTTTCAGTTTTTCTGAAAGCACAGGATAATAATACTGTAACCCCCCTCAGTGTTTTTGGGAGAAGTGAGGCCTCACTCTGTCATGGCATCATCAGAGCAATAATAGTCTGTCTGGTGTGTTGTTTATTTCATCATTGCCCTTTAAACTGTATCAGTAGAATAATGAATTGGTTTCAGAACAGCAATTTTTACCATTTCATCCACAACAGACACAAAATGTATGTATCATATTGACTCGTCACTTCTTTATGTTGCTTTTTATTGTTTCAGACAAATAGAAATAAATCCACAGAAACTAATCAATATTTATTTATTTCAAATAAAAGCACACGCTTGTGGAAAATACCATCTGTAGAAAAAAAATGATTGCTGATTTGCTAACCAACTTCCTGTTTCTTGATGAGCTCAGTAACTTTCACACAGCATCAGGGCAAAAGTTGTGCAAGTATTTATCAACAATACCCATAAAGAAAAGGTTTATCAAAGATCTAATTCTACCAATAATTAGGACCGTAGTGGGTGGGTGATGACAGCCTCCAGAAAAGACCATAATATGTCGGGGAAAAGGTGCAATCTGAAAGTTAATTAAATTACTGGATAATGTATAGTACTTAAAAGAACAGTGTGTAACATCTCAGGGGATCTATTAGCAGAAATGAATATAATATTCATAAGTATGTTTTCATTAGTGCATGATCACCTTATCTATCTCCATATCTATATCTCCATATCTACATAGGGAGCTGGTCCTCTTCATGGACTGCGCCATGTTGCTCCACCATGTTTCTACAGTAGCCCAGAACAGACAAACCAAACACTGGTTCTAGTGAGATCTTTTCACATTTTTACATTACCTGAAGTTCTCCCGTACCTCACCAAAGTTCTCCAACATGCTTGTGAAACTGCTGTAAGGTGAGCTGCAAAACGCAAAACTCTTTCTCTTAAAGTAGCGTTATTATGGTGAGGATGGCCTCTGAGTAACAGCGTTACCATGGTTTTGCACTCTGCGGCTCACGTTGCCGTAGTCTTGGAAAGGGAGGAGTGAGGGGAGGAGTGAGTGGAGGGCTACTCAGTCGGTTACAATCTGCAGCCACATCACTAGATGGCACCAAGTCATCCACACTGTCCCTTTAATGAATCCTGTACTAACCTGTGGGAATATTTGTGTTATGTACACCAATAATTAAGACCAACTTCTCAGATCTGCAGTTAGATGGCTTTGCCCATGATGAGAAGGCTCATGAAAAACACCATTATAAAAAATATCCACATGAAGAAGCGGTCTAAAACTTTGGCTACTTTCTTCCACTCCCCAGTCCGTTTCTGCGTTGCCCTCTGATCTCTGTAACAGTTAGCTATGTACTCAATGTTACGCAGCAGCTGCCTCTCATTGCTTTGGCTGTTGCAGGAAACCTCTCTGTCTTTTCGCTCTCCATCACTCACACCTCCCTTTCTGCATCTCGTCTGACCCCCCAGATCTCCACAGTCCATGCTCATGAAAATGCCATTCTTCCAAGTGGTGTAGTTGTTGGTTGGGTTCCTCCCAATTGAGCCTCTCGGGCTCATCATCTGATCCATGTCGTCTCTCTCGTCTGCAGTCACGGAGCCCACTGGCTCTTGTCCTCTCTCCATTTTGAAGACACAGTCCTCTCTGCCTGGTCCTGTCTGACCATTCATGGTGCAGTTGGCATTCTTTACAAGTGGAGGCTCCTCTTTCTCTGGCTGTGGTGACAAGCAGTTCTCCCCGACTTCATAAACAAAGCACATTCGGGCCATGTACTGCAGAATGACCTTCTTGGCCCACTTGGGAACAGGCTTGGCATCTGGGCCACAGTGGTGAATGTTCATGATGAAGATGGTCAGGGCAGTGGAGGCAGTGATCATGGTCATCGTTGCAATGTAATACTTCCCTGGAGGAAGAAGAGAAGACAGGGAAATCAATACAGATCAAGGTCATCATGCATGTTTGGATTTAACCTCATTTTATCGCCCCCTACCAATAAGTGGCACATTTTCAGAGGGCGGCATGATCTCTGCAACCAACAGCTGAAAGACGGTGAGTGCCAGCATCACAGTGACACCCAAGGACACCTTCTCTCCGGAGTCAGCAGGCAGGTAGAAGCCCAGCGGAGCCAGGAAAGAGATCATCACACATGGAATAAGCAAGTTGAAGACATAGAAAGAAGCTCTTCTCTTCAGTTTCAGCGTGTAAGTCACATCTGGGTAAGGGTCAGCACAGCAGCCATACTGGATAATGTTCCTCTTAGCCGGCATACCCAGCACCTCCCACTCCACATTTTCCACCAGGTCAGCCAGGTCGGCGCTCTCCAGGGCGTTGAGGATGTCCAGCTGGTTGCCGTTGTAGGTCCAGGAACCGTATGTGAACCGGCACTGCTGAGCATCGAAGGGGAAGAAGGACACGTCCACTTTGCAGGAGCTCTTTGTGATGGCAGGGGAATCCCACATTATCTGGCCATCATGCCGGATCACCACATTGGTGTCCATGGAGCCAGTGAAATGGTCATCAGCACTGAAAAGCAAAGAAGACTTTCATACCAAACAGATATTTTGGACACCTTAAAGGAACAGTGTGTAAAATTTCAGGGGCTGTATTAGCAGAAATGGAATGTAATATTCATTACTATGTTTTCATTAGTTTATAATCACCTGAAACTAACTCATTGTGTTTACATCAGCTAAGAATGAGTCCTTCATGTCTACATAGGGAGCAGGTCCTCTTCACAAAGTCCACCAGAAGGCCACCACAGTTCTCCGACATGCTTGTAAAACTGCAGTAACGTTAGCTGCATAGAGCAAAACCGTGGTGCCACCAGCTGGCGTCCATTGAATTATTATGGTAAGGGTGGCCTCGGGCAAGGCAAACAGCATTTCCACGGTTTTGCCACAGATGTATAAAGAGAACTGGACACAGTGTTCATTCCTATGAACGTTGCTCAGATGGCTCCACTGTCAAGAGCTAAAGTACCCACATCTTACAGCTATCCTCTGTATCCATGGGGCCCATGGAGTAAGCGCAGTAGTGTTTCCTTTAACCCGCCATCCAGCCCTCGGTCCAGCTCACGGTCCAGCCCTCGGTCTGGGGCTCATTCACATGAACGCAGGAAGGGAAATAACTCTGGATGTGGCTATTGGTGCATGTTCAGCTTTTAGGACCTGGTAATTAATTTAATTTAAATTTTGGGGCCACTCAAGTGTTCATATTGGGAAGCTGATTTACCTATGTCTCTTTCCCAATATAAAACCATGGGGAAAAGTCTTTTGGGCCCATTGGCAGATACAGAAATTGTAATTCCATCGTTTTGGCCACTATGAAAATTTGAAACACCCGGTGTCTCGCTTTACCGCTGTCTTGGAAAGGGAGGAGTGAGCTAACCGGTGTTCAGATGGTTGCAATCTGCAACCATACTGCTGTCAAATCCTACACACTGTACCTTTAAGAAAATAACTGAGGAGTAGCTGTAATGTCCTGGATCAGGTTGAGAAAACTGGAGAAAGAAACTTGATCAGGATACAAAGGCACAAGTATGCCAACTGAGGGAAGAGTCAATACATTTTGGAGAGTTGTACTCATTCCTCAGTGTTACGTCTGCATTTTATATCTTTTTCAGTAATGCTAAGTGTTTGTGTTTACATGTGTCAGCATGTGGTTAGTGTACATAGTGTGAGCTGTTATCAGGTTGTATGTAATTGAATTCTTGCTCCCCAAATCTACACAGGCAAAACTTCCTTCCTTTTCATCGTACAAGTGATATCTCTGATTTTAATTGTAAATTTCCAGTGTTATTATGGTTTTTCATGTAATTCTACTGTATAAAAAGCAGACAGAGGCCTGGACACTCCTATGTACAATAGCTTCAAGGAATGTTCAGCTTGTGCCTTTTATACTGACCAATAGGAGCCACACTGGGATAACCAGTGATGATTAACCCAATACCAGTCCGACCTACTTGTTATATAGGACTATATCAGGTCTCCATACATAACTACTAGGTATGCGGATGGTATCGAGTCCATCGTAATCATCTTTATTCCATGTGAGGTGTGCATCAACCCACACTTGCCGTATCCATAAATATGCAGTCAAAATTTGGTTTCGCTCATCCTGTAAAACATTGAAAATTATAGAAAATAATTGACAACAGAAAAAACAGAAATATGATACGCTATAAAAAATGGCATTGTTGTGTGGGTATCTGCACAGATCTGGTAGTGACTTGTGTGCACTGTGGTGTTTTACCATGTCAATAATTTGTGACAGTGTAACCTGCAGGGTCACGTTCAGTATGGTGTTTGTGTCCTCCACAGGCCTCAGCGCACTAGTATAGTCGGTGAATAAATCATTCAGCAGCTTCTGAGCGTATTTCCCCTGAGCACACCAACAGGCTACGACAGGGAGAGAATTATTGTACAGTCATATCACCACAAAGCACCTGTTGTACTTCATTTAAGCATTTTTCTTTACATTTTCACTAAAGGACATTTGCATGTAATCACATTGTATCATTCATGGTTCTAGCCAGTTACAGTCAGAGCAAATGCAGCGGTGTGGACGCTGAGGTGGGAAGATGTGAAGAGAAAATGTGAGCGCATGACAGATGGTGGATGGGAGCGAAGAGTGATGCTCCTCTATAAAGCTCTAAGAGGTCAGGCAAATCTGGCATAAAGTACCAGCAGTGACTTTCTCTGTTCAGACCATGTATGTGGAGTTAAGCATGCATTGATTGAACGCTCACATGACAAACAACATGAGGATTAAAATGCACCTAAACATTATTTGTGAAAACAGTAATGTGTAAGATTGTTAAAAATATGCAGAGGTAATGGCATCGTTAGCTATAATTTTGTGCTTTTTAAGGAGATGATTCATGCTACTTCTACAGTAATAATAATATGAGGAATAGTTTTAACATGGAAACACTAGTTTTTATTCTAACTGAAGCTTGTCTGCAGTGACAACAATGGATTTGGGTTGTCCAGATGTTAGCCCTGAAATGCTGTTTTAATAAAGCCTCTGAGCTGGATAAAAAGAAGGTCTATGGGATTACGATGGTAGCAAATCCCTGAACAACTGGATCCCAATGTACGGATTCTGGGCAACAGCTTGATGGGAGAGGAAAGAAATCTGAGAGGAAATGGATGATAAAAACAATGACATTAATAAAATGAAATATAACCAGAGCACATGAGCGTTGATAGACAATATTTTATGCAAATGTTTTTATCATCATCTTTGTTGGGACACCGTTGAAGGTTTTCTCATTTTCTCCCTAAAAATGTACTTAAAACAGCAATAAACAATTGAAAATACAAGCTCACACAAGGTAAAATAAAGAATAAAATGAATGGGAACTTACTTGGCAAAATACTGGCACACAGAAGCAAGGGAAATAAAGTTTGGGTTCTCCTTCGTTTCATCTTGCTGAAACAGATTATCTCGATCCAAAGACCATCTGAGCTGCCTGATACGTTTCATCCACTAAAGATAAAATAAAAACAGAGAAGAAACCTAAAATCAGCCTGAGAGCCAGTGCAGCTGTTTGCGGACTGTACCAGGCCACCAAGGCTACTGATGGAGAGCAGAGAGGCGGGGCAGCACCACATGTTGACCACATCAACTACACACCATCTCACAAATAGCAAGCTGCAGACATGTGCAGTATTTCTCCTATAGAGAGTGATTATGAGGAAAAAAATGTATATAGCATAATTAAAATTGGATCTCTGTTTGTTCTTGTTCAGCACCACGGAGAGGTGCCAGCTTCCTAATAACCATCAAGCGATGTTTTTGACATTATGGCTACACATATTTATTACATATTTATTTATACATTATTTAACACGTGGGCTGTGATCCGTGCATCATTGCTGATAGGCTGCGCGGACTAAACGTGGCCACCTCTGTCGCTTTCTCTTCCGGGTGCTGATGTTTTTCACGCGCTGACTGCAGGCTGTTTTCCTCCTGCTAGCTGTGGCGCAAAGAGGAGGATGCTCCATCCGCGGGCCTGTTATCGTTTTCTGGGAGAATTCACTTGAAATGTAGGGGATGCAAAAAGCGTCTCAGGAAAAAAAAACAAAAATTGATGGACGATCCCCAGCTCCTTGTAAGCCATTGCAGCCTATTGTTGGTATCCGGATCATTCGGGTCCATCCTGCAGCCTAATAACATGACTAATACTGTAATAGCGTATTGATAAGACAAGTGGACTGCAGTCTGTGGTAGCAGTTCCTGGTAAACAGCAAACCAAGTGCAGGTAGGTTGGTTTCGATTTTCAGACTGTAGATGTTAAGTAAATGCATGCATATGTATAAAAAAATCCCCAAGTAATGATGTGGATATTGACAACATATAGTGTGCATACATTTTACTTCAAACATAGGGGAGAACGGGGTCGGTTGAGACACTTTTTTGTTGACACCAAATAACATTACATTATTGACTACCTGAACAGTAATGAAAATAATTTGATCTCTGATTTTTTTTTAGAGTTCAACCTAAACGTGAAAGACGCAGTTTTGTTAAATGTACAAGGAGTGTGTTTTACCACTCTTCCTCCCACCAGATGGTTGGGAATGTGGGTAGGCTCGGTTGGGACACCGTGTTCTGGGCTAAAAAATATCCTTTGTTATATTTTCATAAATTACTGAGATATGGATTTGTTTTGACAAAAAGAGGATTTATGACTGGCTGCCACTTGAGTAAACAAGTCTTGTTCAATGAGGAAAAGCCTTTGTCTTGTTTTGTCTGCTTTTTGTTGATTAATAACAAGGTAGGAACTGAACAATACTGTCCAAACCATCCCAGGGAGAGAAGACACAGCTTGGACTCTTGTTTTAACTACCAACAAAAACAGCTAACATCAACCGGCCAGAAAACAAGCTGTCCAACATGATTTGGTAGAAGAAAAATAAAAGTGCCTGAGCATTTCAAAACTGAATAAAATGTGAGGAATAGTCAGACGGTGTCCACTTTGAGGTTGAAAGTGGAGAAAGTGTGGATGAGTATGAGCATGTTGAAGGGGCGTAGTCACTTTCTAACTTACTAAAAAGGCTCTGTCCCTACTGTCCTCCTGTCCCAACCGACTCCGCTCTCCCCTACCTCTTAAGTAGCCGTTTTTATCTGGGGAAAGTTATTCATGCCATATGCATTATTATATTTACCTGTGTGTGATAGCCTGAGCAAGACGTTTTCCCTATTTCAGACCAAGATGCTACAAGGCTCTGGTATCTTAGGGCATGAGAGGCCCCTGGTCATCAGGGTATCATTCAGCTCCTGTGTTGTGGCTACCGTGTGCCTACCACTGCTTGGACTGATAACTTGTGTCCTCATATCCTCTGTTTTTCATTATGAGGACTCTACTGGTACACATTGTCAGGTAATTTCCTTATTTTGCAAACTGAATCAACCATTTGTTTTCTTTTGGTGCTGATGCTATAGTACTAAATCATTACTGTGTGTTTCCAGGTTCCTAATTACCTGCCATCTATCAGTGCCTCAATTAGCCTGAGTCCCGAGTGCCACATTTGGCGTTTCTGTATTGGACTGCACTCGGCGCCGAGGCTCCTGGTGGCGTTCACTTACTTCAAGTTTTACAAGACACGTTTTGCCTCGAGGTTCCCTGAGAGTTCACTCAGTTGCTTCAACCTGGCCTTTTCTATTTGTGAAAACCTCGGCCTCTTGCTCCTCACATATGTATCATCCAGTGAAACATACTGTAAGTAATCCATAGTTTTTATTGGAAAGGTTTTATTCAAACCTCTATAGACGTGAATTTAGGGGGCAAAACTGATTTGGTATCCCATTGCAATCAATGTAGGTTTTGCATTGTTTGTACATTCATGCTGACTATACTAGACCCCTAAAGAGACCAACCACCATATCGTATGATGTGTTAGTATGAGATTTGTTTATTATTATCACCTGTTATGAAATGTGTATTATTAGATCAGACATCCAGTAAAAGTGATTTGACTTGAGTTCAAGTTATGTGAGCTCTTCTTGATGGCCACCAACACACTTTTTCCTCAGTGATTCAACAGGTATAATCTTAATATAAAACTGGAGACTTGGATTTTGGTCTTAATACAAGCAGTCACACAGCAGCTCTTTGTGTGTCAGCCTGGTGAACATTAACATTAGACCCCTGGCAGCTCTCTATTAAATAGCGAGTTGCTGGTTGGAAGCTAATGTTAACGGTTAGCTCTCAGCCAGAAACATAACACCAAAAGTGAATACAATATTGCTGATATATCCGATTCAGATTTAAGATAACGTTAGCCTCCGTGGCTGCTTGTGGTTGTGACCGTGCATAACGTCACAGCAGTTTAGAGCCAAGACTTGTATCACTGTTAAGTTTTACGGCATGGTCGCGAAATCTATATAAATATTTCGTTAGAGTGTAGATCGATCACGCTGTTGTTGACCAGTTCATTTTTATTGATCTATGGAGTATGACAGCTCACCATGACTGTGTGTCTGGACTGCTTTTCCCCACCAAGCTTGGATTCACAATCTTAAGTTTTTAAGCAAAGGCACGTGATCTCCTTGGAATATTAAATATTTTCAGTCCATTTTTCTGTGGCTCTGCTAGACGTGTTCACAGAAACCCATCTATTAATTTACGTCCTTTAGTTAACGGAGGTTTTGATTGACCATGTTGGCACTTTTAAATACATAGCAGAGAAAATACAGTGTAGGTTTTAATGGTTTATGAAAATTGTAAATTAAGCATAATTTCTATTCTAAACTCTTCATCGTCCATTCAGTGAAATAAATAATATTACTGGACATACACATACATTAAATTTTAATTAAAAAAAAAAGGAAAAGCTAAGTATTATATTTTCAATAGTGATGTAGAGTTGAGCCACTGTGACAGGCCAGTCGATGCACTGACTCAAAGTTTAACTTTTACATGGAAATTACAATTACTGTGCCTTACTGACCAAATGTCCCCCTCTCTTTGGATATTTTTGCTCCTTAGTTGTACATAAGGAAGGGTTTGTGCTCTTCATTGTCAGTTCCCTTATCTACATGCTGATAACCTGCCGTTTATGGAAGACCATTAAGAAGTATTCATTAAATCCTGAGGTAAGGAAAGTCAGATCACACACTGCAGATTGAAATCTCTCCATTTCATCATCATTTGTCATTTGCAGCATTTCAATCCAATTCAGTATTTCTGTTTTTTTTTTTTTTTTATATATCCCTAATAGGATGCCAAGTCTCACCATTGGAAAGTGCGCTTCTTACTTCTCAATGTGTCCTTCTGTGCTTTCGCCGGATTCTTTTATTGGAAACACAACATGTACTGTGAATCAGGGAGTAAGTATGAAATCAGTTTGAAAAACATGTCATTGATATGAACAGTAAATGTAAAATTGTAGCTACAAAATGCTGACCAAATCATACGTCTATCATACACCCCTGTTTCTTCTCTTCACAGGTTACACGTTATTTGCCCTGTTTGAGTATCTGGTGGTCTTCTCCAATATGGCCTTCCATCTCACAGCAGTGTGGGACTTTAAGAGCCGGGAGGTCATGGTCATTTCATCCTCTGAGGATAAAGACTTCTGACTAGAAACTCAAGGACAACGTGTTACATGTACAACCACACAACTGTCTGATGTTAACAGCCTTGATCCTGCACAAGAGGCAGAATGGGATGAAGGCCTTTTCCATATATTTCCATGATGATGGCTCTCGAGTCCTTAGCGGGTGTAGATGTCAGACCATTTTGAACAAAAGACATGCACATGTGCTACTGTACGGTCAATTCAGTGAGCTGTAAGTGCTTTTTTTTTTGCTCATTCATGGATGCCTTCGCCCACATAAAGTACACTATTTTATGTAATGTGAAATTTTAACTTTTGTACAATGCACAAAAAAAGCGTGTGGTCAAACTGTATGTGTGCCAAAGTAAAGTGACTGTCCTTCAGGTGTGTTTGGACTTCATTTTCAAATACAGGTTGTACACCGGGGCTGCACGGTGGTGCAGTGGTTAGCACTCTCGCCTCACAGCAAGGGTCGCAGGTTCGATTCCGGCTCTTCTGTGTAGAGTTTGCATGTTCTCCCTGTGTAAGCGTGGGTTTTCTCCAGGTTCTCTGGCTTCCTCCCACAGTCCAAAGACATGCTGTTTAGGTTAATTGATGACTCTAAATTGCCCGTAGGTGTGAATGTGAGCATGAATGGTTGTTTGTCTCTATGTTGTCTGTCTCTATGTGCCCTGCGATGGACTGGCGCCATGTCCAGGGTGAACCTGGCCCAATGCCTGCTGGGATCGGGTCCAGTGGTGGTAATGGTAAGTATGGTGTTTAGATATATGTGTATACTATACACCATAAAAAACTGCAATGCTCTGAAGCCTTTTTTCATCCTACCCCCAAATCTGACACTGATGATGCAAGTACTGGCCAAGCACCAGCAAGAAGTTTCATTTTGGCTGCAAGACCTTGAATCATATTCATTTACAACAAAAGCCAGAAAGCTGTATTTTTACTTGCTATTGTTCCATTTTTTAATGTACATTAAGTTTCTAATGTTTTCAGGTTAATTAAGGAACAGAAATATCCTCCAATATACAGATAGTACAGACAAATGTAAAGGCAGACTGGAATGTATTACAGATGGGATTGGTCGACATTTGCCTCATTACTAAAATAGTTTCCTGATATCGTTGTATATCACAATATGTCAAATATATGAAAAATCAATCAATCACATGAAAAGCATAACAAGACTCAAGGAGACAAGACAAGGAGAAATTTAACCCAAACATAGCATGCTGGGAAGTGTGCTAACAAGCTAAAAACTTTTCTTAAAAAAAAATGATTTTAAGAGTTCAGCAAACAATTATTTTCACACTTAGTCAACACATTCATTGTATAATTTGGTTCCACAGCTAAGGAATACAGCTTCACAAATCTTTCTCATTTTGTACTGAAAGTGAGAAAGTTTTGTATCGTGAAGACTGAAGTCAGAGAACTGGCTTGGTTGTGTTGCTACAAATGAAAATTTTACTTTAAAGGTAAGTTTAAACATGTCCATCACTGTAGCTTCTTCATCACTTTTAGCATTCCTCACTGAAACTAATACAAACAATGGTTGTAATTGTGAGAAGTGTCTTATGAGAAAGTAGCATTCAAAATTACAAAAAAATCCACTAAGATATCAAACGTGAATTAATCTGTTTTAGTCTAATTCTGGACTAAAATGATCTGATCTGACGACTGGAGAGATTGGTGGATTTGTTGAACATGGAGAGGAGCAGCAGTTGGAGGTGATCATGGAGGATAAGGAGGAGGTATAAGCATCTCTGATGCAGCTCTCGTAGATGGATTTATCTTTATGGCTGCTGATGAGCTGCTGGCAGATCTTTACGTCTGTGAAGTCCACCAGGGCCTGATGAAATACCACAAAGAAAATTTGTTGTGTGAAAATATCATACAGCTCGAAACCTCCATTAAATAAATTACATATTTACATTTAGGGTGTCAGACCTTCAAACATATTATAAGACGTTCTATCACAAAAACATCCCTGTTTTCACTTAATGACTTCTACAGGCTTGATCATTTCCGACATGCATTAAAAAATATGATTTAGCAGAAATTCGTGGGTAGACAATGACACACCACCAAATACCTCGTACTGTTGTGCATGATACTGATAGCCGAACCTTAACTGCAAAGCCTTGTGGGAGGAGGACAAGCTCTTTCTAATAGATGAAGCTCAGCATCACAGTCCTCTTTTCTGGATAATATAGTTTCATGCTGATGTCTGCGTGTTCATCCTACACACAACATAATACTTGTGAGAAGAAGAAGATAGTGCACATTTAAAAATAAATGCAGATTTAATTCTTCAGCCCAGGCAGACTAGACACTAGAGGCAGCTGCAGGATGCTGGCAGAGGCTATAGGTGGATGTTTTGTCTGAAGCTGTCTGCCTGAATATTTACTTGAAGCCGGCTGTAGGTTGCTGGTTGCTGTCTGTAGACTGTCGCAGCCTGCACCTCCACATATAGCCCCAGCCAGAAACCTGCAACCTGCAGGGGCCATAGGTGGAGAGCCAGTTAGCGGTTTGCAGGTTGCTGGCAGAGGCTATAGGTGGAGGTGCAGGCTGCAGCAGTCTACCACAATCTGCAGGTGGAGGTGGCTGCAGGTTACTGGCCGAGGCTGTAGGTGGAGTTATGGGCTCTAGTTGTCTGTCAGAATCTACCGGTGGAGGCAGCTGCAGGTTACTGGCAGAGGCTGTAGGTGGAGGGAGAGGCTGCAGGTGCAGGTTGCTGGTAGAGGCTGTAGGTGGAGGGAGAGGCTGCAGGTGCAGGTTGCTGGTAGAGGCTGTAGGTGGAGGGAGAGGCTGCAGCCGCAGATTACTGGTAGAGGCTGTAGGTGGAGGGAGAGGCTGCAGGTGCAGGTTACTGGCAGAGGCTGTAGGTGGAGGGAGAGGCTGCAGCCGCAGATTACTGGTAGAGGCTGTAGGTGGAGGGAGAGGCTGCAGGTGCAGGTTGCTGGTAGAGGCTGTAGGTGGAGGGAGAGGCTGCAGGTGCAGATTACTGGTAGAGGCTGTAGGTGGAGGGAGAGGCTGCAGGTGCAGGTTGCTGGTAGAGGCTGTAGGTGGAGGGAGAGGCTGCAGCCGCAGATTACTGGTAGAGGCTGTAGGTGAAGGCTGACGGATGTCAGAGGAGTCGGTGGAATGTTGCCAGAAGTGTTTTAGGTGGAGCATGTGCTCGCAAATGTCTGCTGTCTGGTCAGGTGGAGGTCATAGGTGAGAGTTGCAGAGGCTGTACACTGGATGGTCGAGGCTTTGGGTGGAGGACTGAACATGGAACAATCCTTAAAACTACATTATATACTGTCCAGTATTTACAGACTCCGTGTCCACATAAAGGAAGGACAGACTCAAACCTTGTATGATGTGTCCACGTGGACCAGCCCGTCTTCATCCACTGAGGACGTCAACGTGGGACGCGTCAGCTTCTCTCACAGCTTGTTCTTGATGCGACGTCCCAGCACCAGACTGTACAGACGCTGACGCCCATTCTTGAACCTGTGAGGAGCAGAACATTCAGATATTTAATTATAGTGATTCATGTGATTAAAAAGTGTATTAATGAAATATCTGGGTTTTTTAGGTAGCAATTATATATACCATATAAATATAATTATTATCTGACTGAAAGAGACATGGTGTTTGACTCAAACATACCTCAGCATATAATCTACCACGTCATGGTAGATCAGCTGGTAGTCCTCCACTGCATGGGCGTTGATCTTCAGAGGGGCGTCGTTGTCCAGTGGAGCGGAGGAGGGCTGGGGCCTGGGGGCCACCTTTGACACCACCGGGAGGTCAGCAGGTGGGATGGTAGCAGAAGGTCTAGGCACCAAGTCAGGAGTGTCAGCAGCTAAGGAGGGAGAACACAACTCACCATCTCCAGATGTGCTGCAGAAGGCTTGGAAGGACACGCCACGGAGGTCATCTTCCTTTTCAGGGAAGGCCGGCAGTACAAGTAGAGTGCTGGTGGTCCTGGGGAGGGTCAGTAACACAAGAGAGGATGTCAGTTAATTTCTCACTTAACAACATACTTTTATAATCTCACTTTGTCAGATTAACAGATGCTTCACAGTTGCTGTCTATTTAAGAGAAACAGCTTTAATTTGATTTTACATCTGGCTTCAATTTGAAAAAAAGGGTATGACAATTAACTTTGAATTGTTTTCTTGCAATTGTATTAAATAAATTAACAGCTATTGGGAAATAGCAGAGTATCATTATCAAATAATGTTTGTAATAAAGTTATTTTGATAAATTTTGAGGTAAATATTGGGGTAATTTGGCAGTAATTCCAAGGAAATTTCAAATAGGTTACTTGCTAATTATCAACTAATTAACATGACATTTGCAAACCTACACACCAACCTCTACATGTCTACATGTTTCTTTCTTTTTTTTTTTGTAACTCAGTTTGTCTTACCCACAAGCTGTATTTATGTTCCTGAAAAGCTAGTTTAGTGTTGCTTCGTATTGAGATGCTTATATATGAGGAAACAGTCTAACATTGTGGGAAATACATTTGTTTACATCTTATATGAGGAGATGGATATCTGTGTGTCCAGTACAGTCTTAAGCTGGGCGTTTAGCCGAGCTTAAAGACTAAAAGCAGGAGGGAATCAAGTGAAAACAGAAATGTACACATGACAGAGGCTTGATAATAGTACTATATGTATTTATTCTAGTAATGCTGTTTCTGATAAAGACAAATTTGTTCATGCAAAAGTTTTGGTTAAAACATCACCCAACTAAAACACAACACAGACATCCCTCTGGATGTGATCCTTGGTTTTGGATCATGTGATTATAACAACAAAAAAAAAAATATTATTTGACACTGAAAATACAGCAGGAATTTGTTCCTTGGTGTAAGTGAGGAAATCAGGTCAAACTCCCATCAACATTTCATATTTTGTAACCCTTTGCTTTGTAAATGTCCTCTCCTGGTGAGTTATTTAGCAAATTGTAATCCCATTTTACAGCTATTTCTTCTGCATTTTCAACATGTGTTATAATTTATTTTAGCTTCCAGCATTCACATGCATTTTCTGCAGGAAATGCATTTTCTAGTTTAACAAAATACCAGTGTGGTGCATTAAAGTATCCGCTAGATGGCGTGCTTCGGCAGTTTAGATTAATTCAACGGGCTGTCCAGTACACACTCCGGACGATAGGGGGCGATACTTGCTGGTAATCACGAGGGACGCCGTGATGTAGAGGAAGACAAGCCCGCTGTCAACCACACTCTGCGGCTTTTTCGGTCCAGTCTCGGTCGGGGGAAAGACCGAGACCTTTCTTCCAGGAGGTGGAGTTAGCTGTGCTTCAACTTCGGCTGACCGGGCGTCTGCTGCAATGTTAACAGAGAGCTGAAACTACACATCCGCTGGCTCTGATACATGACAGGTAACTTTATTTTGTAACACTACGGTGTCCCTGTTGTAACATTAACATATAGCCTAGCTAAAACTAACATTACAGAGCTCTTTATTAACGTTCACTGTCTGGCTGGCGGTGTCTTGTCGTTAGCTAAACGCCAGCGGTGGCTACGGGTCGTCCGTAAAAAACGCAGTAAGTCGACACCGACATGTGGAAAAAAACACGGAAGCGCCAGTGTGAGAGCTCCGTAACGTTACCCCCCTTTGTTGGATATTTCACTTCATTTCCTAGTTAGCCGAGATGTTTAGCTAGCTAGTCGGGGCTTGTCAGCCACCCACCAGACACACACAGACCAGGCTGCTGTCAGCCTACTTTTCCCTAATCTTGTTATTTTTCTCCCTGGAGGGACATGTGTTTGCAAACATGCCGCCACGAACCCAGAAGCACCGCTGAACGGAATAAATGAGGGTTTTAAAAGGCTGACTTTAGCGACAGCCAGGTATTAGCATGCTAACGTTACGTTCATTCATTCGGGGAGAAGAGCTTCACTTGACGGCATGTGTCCGCAGCTGCTGCAGGAAATCTTTATGTAACTACCCGTATTTCTTGGCGTGCGCTAAGCCGATTAAAGCAGTCTCCTCTCCTTGTTAATGTGTCATGTGTTCTTGGAGATAAAGGAGATCCATTGTTTTAATCTGAGCGATGTGTAATTGATTAACGTAGACACTGTAAATTAGTTTGACTTGGATTATCGATGGACTCATGAGTCTGCTCTCTTCCCAGCACACACCAGTCATGGAGTTCAACAAAGTGGTGACCTTGTGGATACTGTGTCTGTGTCTCGTTGGAGAAAGTTGGACTGAAAAACCAAGTTCACCTACACCTGACAGTCAGATTGTTGAAAATGGGGTATCAGGTGAGTAATCAATCATGACATTCATTTGTTGTAGCATTTTAATACAGCAGTCTATTTATATCCACCTGCTAAGCTAAGATGACACACACTATAAATTGGCAGTTGGATTATTACTGTTCATGCCACATCTTTGTGATTGTACCGGCACTATGTAGCCACGCTGAGAATAGTCCAGCTGGCCTTCTCCATTTAGTCCCGTCCTCCAACTCAGATCTAGCTTAGTCAACAGGAGGTAGTTGATCTAGTGGAGCACAGGAGCAGCGATATGAGTCCTTTCTGAAGCAGGTAGCGCTAATCAAGATGTTGAATTATTTTCAATAAATCATTAATTAGAATCAGTATATTTTAAGGATTTGCCGATCTGATCCAACTTTCTCATCCGCGATATCGATAGCACTAGGGCTTTGGTTATCGGCTGCTACAGAGTACCGATCTGATACCAGTGACTGATTAATAAGCTGTGTGTTTCACAGTGTGGAAGTGACTGGGATCATTCTTTTATGTGTAAGGCATCAGGCTTGACTTAAACATTAATTTCCTAACTCTGTAAAACCAAAGTGCTTATACTACAATATACTTTTATTTAATTGGTCTCTGTTATGAAAATACTAAATCATACACTGGCAGCATGGTAAAAAAAAAAGAGAAAATGTCTAAAAATTAACAGGAATTACAATTCAAGAGTAAACCCTTTTTAAAGCAACAATAAATTTGTCAAAAAAAAAATTAAAACACAGAACTGAATTGTTTGTGAGGGGATAATGGAATATAAGATTGGCTGGAGAATCGGAGCAGCGGGGGCGGTATTGCACTCGCTGAACCGCACCGTTGTGACGAAAAGAGAGCTGAGCCGGAAGGCAAAGCTCTCGATCTGCCGGTCAATCTCCGTTCCCACTCTCACCTGTGATCATGAGGGCTGGGTCATGACCGAAAGAACTAGCAGTGCAAGTGACCGAAATGGGTTTTCTCAGTGCCTGGCATCTCCCTTAGAGATAGGATGAGAAGCTCAGCCCTCCATGAGGGACTCTGAGTAGAGCTGCTGCTCCTTTGCGTTGAAAGGAGCCAACTGAGGTGGTTCAGGCATCTGGTAAGGATGCCCCCTGGGCGCCTCCCTAATGAGGTGTTCCAGGTATGACCAGCTGGGAGGAGGCCCTGGGGAAGACCCAGGACTAGGTGGAGAGATTATATCTCCACACTGGCCTGGGAACCCCTCGGGATCTCCCAGTCAGAGCTGGTTAATGTGGCCAGAGAAAGGAAACTTTTAGGTCCCCTGCTGGAGCTGTTGCCCCCTTAGACCCAACCGCGGATGTGTGGTTGATGATGAGTGAGTGAATTGAATAGGTCGGCCCTGTTGCCACAGATATCCAATCCAGCATCGGTATCACTGCATCCCTATAACATAATTGTTATTCTTTATTACACTTCAGTTGTTTCAATTTGTCCACAAATGTTGGCTTAGCATAGCTCTATGCAAACATTAAATTATTAATTGTAATACTACAGAGGACTCTGTAATGCTACTATGTTGATACTCATATCTTGGATTTGCACTTATCATCACAAAAATTGTGAATTACAAAACCTGATGTGTAGACTCGCATGTTAAAGGCGACAGGAGGTTCTAGTAACAGTATGTTCCTGTGGTGACTTACAGCTTTACATAATACAACAGGAGTATTTGATTTCAAGCTCAAACATGTTGAGTGAATTTAACAAGCTCCTCTTGTCAAAAATACTAATCTTGTTAGATGAGGTCCTCTATCACTGTGATAATTTCTTTACCAATGAAGTGATTTCACATCAGTGATAACAGTGCTTGCATCTGTCAAGCCTATTTTGAGGCTACAAAACCAACCGTAAACTATGAAACCTGAGTGTACTCGGGGCTAAGTATGTGCCAGTTATGACATACTATGACTAAGGGTTTTTTGACATGTGCTCATGTAAGAATTTATATCTGTTTACAAAAGGCATATATATATATATATATATATATATATATATATATATATATATATATATATATATATATATATATATATATATATATATATATATATATATTTTTAGCAGCAATTTGGCAAAGACCCAGTACTCCAAACTTGCTCGGTTGTGATTTTATTATTAGTGCAGTGTGGTGAAACAGGAAATGTTGAGACATTGTCCAAGTTGCTCATACACATTTTACTAATGTGTGTCACATGTCCCAAGGGGCCACAGTGTGGCAAAAAATCTATTATTAACAGTGTTTTTTGAAGCTTGACAGTGTGAATGGCGACAGGCCACAGCAACTGCTGCAGTTATGAAGCAGCAAAGTTAGAGTGTTTTTCATCTACATGCTGGCCCACAGAATGACTTGCGTAACTTGAGCTTTTAAAAAAGGCAGGCTGACTGGTATGTAAATATCTTATTTTGAGTGTCCAGAGGTTTGCAAGCCAAATGAGAAAGGGGGCCAGGTCCGGTTGTATGAGAGTGTTGCAGGTGTTAGGCTTTCACTCGGGTAACTGTCTTTCTTTGTTTAACATGGTGAGTGGGAATGAGTGAGAGGAATTGCCTTTTTGGTATGTGGCTTTGCAGGTTCTCTGAAGCTTAATGCTTGCATTGTTTGGCTCAAAAATGTACTCTTCACAACACGGAAGTACACGTTGTGCATCAGGCCTTCCTTGTTAAGATAAGATATTCCTTTATTAGTCCCACAGTGGGGAAATTTACAACATGTTCATGTTCATGTTCATGTAGAGACATAAAAGGCCCACTTTGCCAACTATGCAACCGTTCATGGACACAGTGACCGTTGCAGAGATTAATCTGTTACAAAGCTTACTTTCTGTTTTGTCTCTCTAAGTGCCGAGCAGACCTGTCATAACATATGGTTCTGGGAATTAAGAAAACATTGCATTGGTATGAGAAGTTAATCCGTGGGAGGGAGTATTACAATGTAAATGCCAGCTCAATGCAAACCAAATGCCTGCAGTTTATACACTATTGTGTGGGAGACAGTAATTAATGATGACTCATGATCAATGGAGATATGGACCTGAGCTCGGCCATATATGAAAAGGAAAGTGAATTTCCTTACTGCTGCACCATAGTGCTGTTAGGAAGATTTAGGCATCAATGCCTGGGGTTTCATTTTATCCAAGCATTAAAAGCAGGGTTGGTAAAGATTTTAGAAACACTTTTGTTGTATTAGTTGGAATTCTTATTACATTTCAACAGCAATCAATAAATCAAATGCTCTGGAAAAAGAAAGTCAGATATCTGTGGCTGTCGCAGGACTGTAATAAGCCCCTTCAGTCATTTTGTTGGGGCTGAATGAATGCTACCTGCGTGCACTCTGCCCATGCACTCATTTTGTATCACCATAGACTTCCACAAGCTGCTAGCTTGACAGCTGTGAGTACTAACAAGGGCCATGTGTGCCATTCACATGCATTATGATGCATACTGATAATTTTGGGGGAATGGCTTTGGAGGGAGGCCTGAGTCAGTGGACTGTCAGTGTTGCCGACTTGGTAACTTTCTCTCTAGATTTAGGGACTTGGAGACCAGAGGGACTAGAGCTAGTCGGTAGCTAATGCTGCGAGCTGCTTTCTTTGGAAAAATGTAGCACTTGGCTGGATCATTTTTAAAAATCTAGTGTACTCTCGGTAGTTTCTCAAGATCGCCCACCCTGCCTTTAAAAACAAAAAATGCCATCTACTACCAAACCAGAATTAGCAAGAATCAAACATTTCATCCTATGAGACTGTAATGTTGGGATTAGAAAAGTTTGGTTAAAATTTATATGTAGAGGCACATTCAAGCTTGTAAAAACCAAGCTCAGGAAGTGCAAACCACTCCTCCATGTTAGTGAACAAGGCCAGCCCTCCCCCTTAACCCTCACCATAGCCTTCCTCTCGTAGTTATCGGCTAATGCAATGAAATACGCAATAAAGCATACTGTGTTTGACATATGCTTCTTATATAACCTAATTTAACTAAGAAAAATATGAGATTGAAATCACAAATTAACTGGAGTGTCCGGGCATAGACAGCAACAGCACATACTGTAGAACATAGAGGTTATATAAGACAGACTTAAAGTGAGCTAAATAAAATATACACCCCAGAAGGTTTTAGGGGTAGTATTTGTTGTGAATTCACTTCACTCCTTTGAATATAACTTCACATTTAAGCTTTCTGTTGTTATTAGTACAGGTAGTCTGCCGTGCCCTTTCACTCAACTCCAGAGTGTCTACAGTACATGCCAAACAAGGTTTCCTCTCAGTGGGAGTGGCAGCATAATCTTTGATCTATGGCAGAGGATCTCTAGTCCCTCAGGAAGGAGAGGGAACGCAGAGGCGAGCCGGATTCTCCAGATAACTTACAGGCTGCTAAATTACACCATAATTTATAATGGAAACATGCATTTCTGATTTATACACAATTAATTGTGGAGCTCTGCACACTGAATTCAGTGAAGTTATAGAAGCCTGACAGTCAAAATGCTGACTATAGTTTAAAATACATTTAAACTAACAAACCCAAGTTTTCTGACAGTAAATAGGACTGTGAAATCAAATTGACTATTATTATTAAAAGTCGATTTGCCTTGGGACATGGCCTGTTTTTGGTCTACACACTAGGTCTGACAGTCATGGTATCAGGCTTCTTGGTAACATCCCACATTGAGTGAAAGGCTTTACATAAACAAGGTTTTGTCTTCAGCCAAGGAATTTTGCAGTTCGGTTGTATTAGCGAGATAGAAAGGGTGAGTGAGGGCAATCCAACAGGGGACGCTACATTCATATTTTTCTGCAAAAAGCACCAAAAGTTTAAATGTCATGAACTTTTATGGCCATTATGGGATTACTTGAAGTTAAGAGAGTGATTGTAGCTTTGAGCTAAAATCAATACTTGAGTAAATTATCACTTTAATGCTTCAGATTATATCTTTCTATTGTGTCTTTCTATTTTCTGTAATTTTTTTTTTCTTTTCTAGTTTCTATTTTTAATTGAAAAACATTATTATGAGACATACCTGACATGGCTAAAATTGCACATTTGGTGCTGAAATCTAAAACTTAAGCGTTTTCTGTAATATTACATTGCAAGGAAGGACCATGTCTAGGATTTATTTCAGACATCTTTTGAACAGTGTTCATTCACACTGTAGGAACTGGTCACATAGAGGATGCATTCAAGTTCGGGAATGGAGTCTCCAAATGATGGAGCAAGTGCAACGGAGAAATAAACTACAAAAAGTGCCAAAGACTTTTTTGTGTTTTTATATTCAAGGTAATTTAAATGAAACAAATGGTCTGTAAAAAAAACTATTGTAAAAATACATGTTTAATCCTGTTGAACAGTGAATGTAGACATTTGATAGATGTCCCCTCTTTTCATGTTTACGTGACAGCTGTGGCCGGAGGCATTATGCTTTCGGGTCGTAGGCATGTACGAACGTTCAGTCCATTTTCGTGAAACGCGATATCACAGGAATGCCGTCAGGGAATTTCTTCAAATTTTGTACCGTACGTTAAATGATGAACTGATTAGATTTTTAAGTTCAAGGTAACTTGAGAGCATGTTTTTGGCCATGACACAGGAATTCAGGAAAGTCTAACAGGATAAAATGAAGTGATGACATTTACAGATGTAAATGTGCAACCTGACTGGTCGGTGATGGCATACTGTTGTTATTGTAGTAGTGGTAGTAGCCATGAGTTTCAGAGTTGCCTGTTAACCCCATCATGTCTCTGTTTCTCCACCAGATTTTTGTCGCATCGATGAACCACTATGCAAGGATGAGAACGGAGTTCTGAGCTACGAGGCTATCCGTAGTATCCACAAGCAGATGGATGATGACGCAAACGGCAATGTAGACGTGGTAGAGACAGACGGCGTAAGTATCAGCCTAAAAAGTCCTCATCAGCATGAGCTGATGCTCTGTTGAAGGGGTTATTCTGGTTTGTACAGTCAAAGAGGTGGTCTTCATTCAGTCTGAAGAGGCTTACAGGTGTCATTATCGTAATCCTCTACCGTCTGACCTGTCGTAGTATTTGCTGCTAAGATGATCAGTTAATCATAGCCCTGTAATGTCCTTAACTCACTGTGAGTAACTGGGGAATTTGCCTGTTTGTGCTCCAGTGCCCTTTTTACTGAAGTTTTTGTCAATAATTAACCTAATTCACATTAAATGTGGTTGTAACTGGCATCCATGTTGTAGACACTGATGTTGCCACATTTATACAAACACATAACAAAGAATACTAGTTTACCTTTTATCAGGCTATGTGGTTTGTAATCTTGAAATACATGACAAATAGTGTTAGCTGCACATAGCAAAAGCACAATATAAACAGTTACAGCTGTTCATTGGAAGTAGTGTGTTACTTCTCAGACATCACTGGTGTCTTAAAGACATCCAGAGCTCTAGTCTAAACTAAATGTTGTGACCTTGAGGAGGCCTCATTTCACTTCAGTTCAGCGTGTGGTTGAGGCCAGACCGAAGCCGTCTCTGTTTTTAGAAAAGGCACTTGGCATGCAAATACCCCAAAGTCGAAGAATCAAATGCAGTACAGTGAGCATCTGTAGTGGCTTTGAGCCGAGAAATAGAAAGCTTAAAATGATGAAGAGCTCTTCAAGACAGTAGTCCAACTGCCTGCTTTCATACAGTGATTAAATAAAGAGGATAGCTGATTTCTTTATGACAAAGATTAAAGTCTGCACTTGGCTATTAAGAAAAAGTTTTGGGTTTAGGCCACATTATAGAGATCCTGCTAAATTTTCAATGAATATACTGTCAGTAGCATGATATTTCACCTGCGGTATAGACATCTCTCTACTCTGTCGTGAAATCCCCCCACACACATCTATCAAGAAAGAAAGGCATCATGACTTATTACAGTATTCCACCCATGTTGCATGAGTTGGCTTTTGTGGGAGTGCAAGATGTTATGCATGCGACTGATTTAGCCTACAATATAGTGGGCAACCAGTAGTGTGGTTCCATTGGCCAATGGTTGATCACTACCACTACAATGGGGGCGAAAATGGAAATCATAGTGTTACAAATGAGGGTTTTGGTGCCATTCACTATGTGCCGTGGTGCCATACTGTATTCTTAAAGGAAAAATTCACCATTGTGGGAAATGCTGCTGTCAGCAGCCAGTTGGCTTCGATCAACATAAAGACTAGGAACAGGAAATGGCTAGTCTGGCCCTTCCTGCTCTACCAGCACCTCTAAAGCTCGCTAATTAACAAATTATATCTTTGATTCATTTCTACAAAAGAAAATTTTTGTTACACTTTGTGTCAAAAACCTATGGTACTATGATAGTCTTAGCTCTGTTGGTTTTTAATAACAGTACCATATGGCTTTTAGGTATTGGTGATTGACAATCTTGTAATATAGAGTACTTTTAAAACAAGTGAGGACAAAGTTCTGAGCTGTTCCTGAGCATTATTGTTAGTGGAAAATCTTAGCACTTTTTCAGGGTCAGTGTTTTATTGCATTATTGTTTTTCAGTGGGAATTGCATTTTCTTTTTTATGGGGGTCATAAATACCGCAGTAGTGAAACAGGTCACAGTGTCATCCTAACCCCTCAACAGCAAATTTGCAACTCTCTTTGAAAATGTGCTATTCGTGCTCCAGCTATTCATGCTAGGACTGTCATTTGATTAAAATATTTAGTCATGATTAGTCGCATGATTGTCCATCATTATTCATGGTGAATCGCAAATTAATAACACATTTTTTTATGTGTACAAAATGTACCTTAAAGGGAGATTTGTCAAGTCAATCAACATGGGACAAGACAAATATGCTTGCTTTTTGCAAACATATGTACACTGCTCAAAAAAAATAAAGGGAACTCTTAAACAACACAATGTAACTCCAAGTCAGTCACGCTTCTGTGAAATCAACCTGTCCAGTTAGGAAGCAACACTGATGTAAATGAGTTTCTCCTGCTGTTGTGTAAATTATACAGACAACAGGTGGAAATGAGAGGCAGTTAGCAAGACAACCCCTAAAAAGTAGTGGTTCTACAGGTGGTGACCACAGACCATTTCTCTGTTCTCATCCTTTCTGGCTGATGTTTTAGTCACTTTTGCATTTTGTCAGTGCTCTCACCCCTAGAGGTAGCATGAGGCGGTGTCTACAACCCACAGAAGTTGCTCAGGTAGTGCAGCTCATCCAGGAAGGCACGTCAATCTGAGCTGTGGCAAGAAGGTTTGCTGTGTCCAGAGCATAGAAGACATACCAGGAGACAGGCCAGTACACCAGGATACGTGGAGGGGGCCATAGGAGGGCAACAACACAGCAGCAGGACTGCTACCTCCACCTTTGTGCAAGGAGGAACATGAGGAGCACTGCCAGAGCAGAAACCGACTCCATGAGGGTGGTATGAGGGCCTGATGTCCACAAGTGGGGCTTGTGCTTACAGCCCAACATCGTGCAGGGCGATTGGCATTTGCCAGAGAACACCAAGATTGGCAGATTGGCTACTGGCACACTGTGCTCTTCACGGATGAGAGCAGGTTCAGACTGATCACATGTGACAGATGTGACAGAGTCTGGAGACGCCGTGGAGAACGTTCTGCTGGCTGCAGCATCCTCCAGCATCCTCCAGCATGACCGTTTTTTTTGTTTGGAGGGCTGCACAGCCTTTCATGTGCTAGCCAGAGGTACCCTGACTGCCATTAGGTATCGGGATGAGATCCTCAGACCCATTATGAGACGATATGCCACGTTGCACCACTGACTGTCCAGGAGTTGACTGATGCTTTAATCCAGGTCTGGGAGGAGATCCCTCAAGAGAACATCGGCCACCTCATCAGGAGCATGCCCAGGCGTAGTAGGGAGGTCATACAGTCCCGTGGAGGCCACACGCACCACTGAGCCTCATTGTGACTTGTCTTGAGGGATTTCCACTCAAGTTGGATCAGTTTTTTTCTTTTGAGTGAGTCCAAATTTAGACCTCCATGGGATAACAATTTTTATTTACATTGATCATTTTTATGTTATTTTGTTCTCACCGTATTCCACTATGTAATTAATAAAGTTTTTTTTAACTGGAAATTTCATTCATTGAGATCTAGGATGTTATTTTACTGTTCCCTTTATTTTTTTTTTAGCAGTGTATATATTTAGCATTGGAAATCAATTAGCAAAACAAAACAATGACAAATATTGTCCAGAAACCCTCACAGGTACTGCATTTAGCATAAAGAATATGCTCAAATCGTAGCATGATGAACTCCAGCCCAACAGGCAACAACAGCGGTCAGTGTGATTATCACAAAGTGGACATGTCTGTAAAGGGGAGACTGGTGGGTACCCATAGAACCCATTTTCATTCACATATCTTGAGGTCAGAGGTCAAGGGTCCTGTTTGAAAATGGCCATGCCAGTTTTCCTCACCAAAATTTAGCATAAGTTTGGAGCACTATAACCTAAAAATCGCAAGTTGTGGTAATGCGTTAAAGAAATGAGTGGTGTAAAAAAGAATTTGCATGAACGCGTTATTGCTGCGTTAACTTTGACAGCCCTAATTCCTACATTTTATTCAAACAACACCCACTCTACAGTCTGTGCTGTTCAGTATGTGGGCATAAATTATTGAATTAGTTGAAAGGGAAAACCCAAAAAATTTCACTATGAAATTCTTCATTGCAGCGCTGATCAAACTAAACTAACTAAACTTCAGCATGCAGATTGTGTCAGTAATGGAGCTAGAAATGCAGTTTTCTCACAAAAGGCAGTTTGTAAGATTGAGGCCTGTTGTTATACGTTTTTCAGTTAAAACTTGTGCAGGTTGGATTCTTTGTAACCACTACAAACCTCCTTGTCATTGTGCAGTTCCTGAGAGAAGATCTAAACTACCACGACCCCAAGGCCAAGCATAACAGCTTCCACGGGGATGACCAGTTCATCAGTGTGGAGGACCTGTGGAATGCATGGAAGGGCTCTGAAGGTACTGCTCACACACGGTACAGTGCTGATGTGTCCTGTACTTATGTGCAGACAACAGCAGCGTCTGCACACACAGTTGTAGATCATGTGAATATTGTTTGACACACTATGCTTCTCATTGATACGCCCTGCCGTTACTGACTGCATGATAATGGATGTAGAAACACTCCTTGTGACTTTCATTGTTGGACTAGTGTGTTAAATATGCAATAATTAGAGTGTATGTATTTCCTTGTGACTGAAACTGTTGGCCACACATTACCACTGCTTGATCTTCTCATGCATGCAACAAAGGAGCAATGCAGTTGATCAGATCGCATGTCAAGCAAAGTGCAGTCTGCTTATCAGCTCAAGCCAGTGGCAGAGCAGGACATCATTGACTCTGTCAGCACAAAAGTTACATCCACACTCTCACCTCCTTCTGCCTATCTGTTTGGCTGGGCCATCTTGTAGTCTTTGAGAGCACTGTTCATGTGCTGTATCTGGCACGCATGTCGTTTCACACCCTTTCTGCCTGCCTTTTTCCCCCTTTTTTGCTCATTCTACTGACTCATCCTGCATTGCAGTTTTCTTGACAAGTCTCTGGTGATTTGGAGCCAGGAATCTGGGTTTTTGTTCAAGAGAACAACACATTAACACAGTCAGCCCACAGTGCTGACGCTCTGCCAGGAGCTGGGGAGTGTACTCTCCTTCCCCAGTTATTACTGTGGGCAGACCAGTGCATGCTAGGCTACAGGACACCTCATAGATCATTCAGGATACAGCTGCACATGGTCATATACTGTCTCATGTGTCAAGCTGTACATACAGCGCAGTTAAAAAGTGCTATGATAGTGACATGTTGTTTGGCTCTGTATATTAGTTTTAAAATCAAACAATAAGTATGAAATTAGTGCTGATTCTAGCTTTAATTTGAAGGTGTTTACATTAATTTTACATCAGTGTAGGTAGAAAAGGGATATTAAGAAACGGACAGTATTTGGACAAGTTAACACAACCTTTACTACGGTCTGTTTAATTTTTGTTGTTTTTTGTAATCACTAATCGCTTGAAGTGCCCCACCCGTAGACATCAGCAACACTCTGTACCTTCTAGTTCTCCACAGTTATTCAAAATTTTATCAAAATTGCAATATGGCCTCCTGCAGTTTTCAAATCACAGGATGAGGAGGAAATCACAGTATTTGTTAAAGGTCAAATTTGTGTCAAAATACTGTTTTAAATTAGATATTGTGGTGCTACAAAGATGTCCTGGCCTGCGCATCGTATTCTACAGGCTTAAAAAAAAAAAAAAAAAAAAAACATCTCACACCATAATCATTATAATATTTTTTTGTCAGTGAAACTGAGAATAATGATGTAGACATTATCATTCCCACTTATATCGCATATCATATCGCAGTTTTAATATAAGTCAAAATAATCAAAATTATATATTTTCTTTTTCTAAATTGTGCCAATTTGTGCCAAATTGTGTGATCTTCCCTGATGATGCTCTGATTGGCCTGCAACCATCTTCGCCTCTCACTGTTTTATTTTGCTTTCAGCCTTACTTAAGCAAGTGAAGCACATGATTAGCTGTACTGGGGTCAGCTGACTGACTGCTTGGCTTCAAGAAAAAAAAATCATAGTTGCTTTGTCTGATTTGTTTAGGGTCACTGTTCTACATTTTTCACTCAAACACAATTAAAGTTAAATGTCAGCTGTTTCATCAGGAGGCTTATTTTAGCCATGTAGCCTTATCAAAACTGAACTCTGTAGGTACTGGATGAATGACAATGTGATGCACTGTAACTATATGTTTTATTTTTATTTTTCCCTCAGTGTATAATTGGACAGTGGATGAGGTGGTGGAATGGCTCATCTCCTATGTGGAACTGCCACAATATGTGGATGCCTTTCGCAAGATGAATTTTAATGGAAGTGTCATGCCAAGGTAAGGGATGCCATGACTTTTCAAACTTCTCCAAATGAAAAATGTGCCACAAATAAGATTAAGAGAGACTGGTGAGAGTTTTTGTTCTAAGAAATGAAAATTGAATTCTTCAGTGAAAGTGATACGACTCAAACTACAAAGTGTATTCATGACAATGGTGATGCACAATGTGAGAACGATGCCAAATAATTAACTTGATGCAACCTCTTTAGTGCCAGCAATTAAAACCCTTTTACATTTCTCTCTTTTTGAGTCATTACATTCCCTATTCTGATCAGTCAGTGTCAGTTTTATTACAGTTATTTTAAACTGGTGTGTGTAATGACCCTAAGTGTTTTAAATGAGACTGGGTGGATTTAGAAGATTTGTTGAGGGGTCACATTACACATGCCTCAAAATGGATTACACTCTTTGCTCTTCCTTCCTTGTTCCTGCAAAATGACCGTGTGTCTGTTCTGCGTCAGGCTCGCCGTAAAGAACACCACCCTGACGCTGTCTATTCTGAAGATCCTGGATCGCAGCCATGTGCAAAAGTTGCAGCTCAAATCTTTGGACACTGTGCTGTTTGGAGCGCCCCTGAGTATGTGAAGCTATTCTTTCTTTAATTTCATTCACAGCTGTGATTTATACTGTCATTCATACAACAAAAAGCAGATTTGTTTTGGATACTTTAAAAACCTAAAATAGAGACGGGATGGGGGCTCAGTTTCATTATTCCTTTTATGAAGGTTTCGATTTCAGTCCTGTTTTACTCTCTGATGTAGGATATCTCAAAAACCTGTCAACACAATTCAGTCAAATTACCGTATTTTTCACACTATAAGGCGCATTAAGCGTAACAAAACGGTCAGAAAAGTCAAACTTTATTCAATTCATGTAATAACCCAATAACTTCAATAACTCAACATTTTTCAATTGTAACACATGAAATACAAAACAATACGCTTACCATCATCAACAGTTGGGCGATTTTACATGTGCCTTATAGTATGAAAAATACGGTAGGTGGGAAGACTGAAAATTTAGCTGGATGCTAAAATATCTGTCACATACTGAAGTTTTCTGTTATTAGTATTTTCATTGAGGTACTGATCGAGATGCAGATTTTAACGAGGTATCAATTTAGGGTATTCTGCATCCTTTACAGAGTTATTTGCCCTCATGCGTACTCTGTAATGATGTATTGGAGCTAGTTTTTTTTACATAAAACAGGTCATCATAAAACACCGAATGACTACGTTAACACATCGTTACCTCAGAATTGGCGTAAAACAGAATCACTTCTCTTGAATTGTAAGAATATCACTGTGAAACATCTGCAGGGAGTTTCGAGTTTGTATTAACATCCTATCCCCTTTACCAACATCCTGACGAATGTTTACTACTCTCATTTTTCATCAGCACCTTGTTCCTTTAACATGTCGTGGTCAGGTTTTGTTTCCTTCATTTCTTCAATCATCTCCTCACTGGTGTTGGCATTTACTCACTTTAGTCTATTTTTGATATGTAGGTAAATCCTGTTAGCACCTGTATCAGTTTCAGGGACAGGAATTGAATCGAGGGTCAGACCACACTGCTCTGTATTCCAGACACTCCCCTCTGCGTACTGAGACAAATAAACACACCACTCATCCTCGCCTCCTCTGGTATCACTGCTCCATTTCTGTGACTACAGACTGTAGTCTCTCAGGTTTTCGCTTTTCTTTTTTCCCTTTAGGGGGTTCATAACATCACAATGGATGGGGTGTGTCTCAGCTGTAATACCTCTTGGCAGTACTTTATATTTTTTTAACGTAACCTGTGTTAACATTGTGATAACATGTTCCCAGTGTGACTGCCAAAATATATACTTTTCTTTCAAGAAAAACATGTTTGCTGTTAAAAGCGTAGTTACAGTGTGACAGCTGAATAGTAATGTTTTGTATGACTGAGCTAGAAAGTCAGCAGAATTCTGGACTAGGTGAAAAAAATGAATTTTTAGAGATTACACAAAATAGTAATGGTGCACAGAGACTTTCCCAGCCTTTTTTTGGGACTTAAATGGCTTAAAGGTGAAGTGTAACGGTGCATATTTGGAAGAAGAGTGCCATTAAGGGCAGATACTATATTTGTGATAATCAGAGAAAAAGTAATGAACCATCATAGCAAGCAGTCATTTGCATTAGAAAGAAATTGCAGAGGGAGACAGTGTGTAGTGGTCTGTGTCTGGCATGTGTCATTGTGGATGTGTTTTGTATGAGTCGCGCCCAAAGGAAGACATTAGCGAGCGCTGTCTGGCTTTGACAGCCTCTCAATGCCAGGGGGTCCCACTAATAGTCAGTCTGACTTGCGGTGTATATCAGCAGCCTTTTAAGACACATCTCACAATGGGGTGGTTGTAATCTGGTGGACAGTTGTGTAATAATAATTAACCCAAGCACATTTCTTATTTTGTGGTTAATTAAATGCCGCTTAATGCTCTCCTGGTGGTACTTTTGAAAGGCAGTGAATGTCGTGTTCATTGTGTGCAGCTGTTGAGGAGAGATAGTACAGTAACAGTAAATAAAACCAAAAGAACAGTCTAGCATTAGGAAATTATCTTATTTTATCTCAGATAATACACAGTATTTCCTTTTAAAGTGGGGTAGGCAGAATGTTTTCAGGCATCATTTGGTTAAAAAAAAAAATCCATAATAACCATTTAGCATATTGTAATTCAATCAAACAATACTGATCAAACAAAGTCACTGTAATGCCTGTTTCTCATCTCAGATGTTTTCAGAAACGTCTTGAATTTACTGTTCAGCTGTAAAATGAGAAAGTTTGCTCCGGCTGGTGGGCGGTGCTTGGTATTTCCTCAGTGATCCCATGGCAACTGGATCACAAAGAATTTTTTTCTCATTTTACTGCTAAAAAATAAGTACAAGATGTCTCTGAAAACATTCGATGTGAGAAATAGGCATCACAGTAACAGAATAATGATTCATATTTTATCAGGGCTGCATAGTTTGATCACAGTTCACGAGTGATTGACAGCTGCTCAGAGACTCCAGCTCAGCTCTGATTGGTTGTTTTCATCCGGTTTGTAAAATCTTGCATGCTATTAGGAGCACCGGAGGACACAGAGGCACATGGTTTTTTTCCTCCAGATTACCTGTCTCATGCGCTACTGTCATGTTATAATAACTGTTTATTTATATTGTATATATATTTGCTCCAATCTGCCTATCGCTGCTTTAAGCATCTGTGCTCAGTCACAATACAGCCCCAACTTGTATTTCAGCTAAGTATTGTGACATCATTTTTGGGAGTTGTCGTGATTAAAAGGTAATGATCCGTATATACCAGCCTAAGAAAAGACATGAGCAGAGGTTTACAGATGAGCTGCCTGTTTCTCTCTTCTGCTTTTTTACTTTGACACAATAACAGACACAACTGGTCCAAGAAAGAGACTTGATGATGTGTGTTTTTATCATACAGAGGGATCATGTGAAGAGTTGTTGGATTTGTGGTGTGACTTGACTTGGCGCTGTGTCAGTAGCAGCCAGTGGTACAGGAACATGTTTGTAAAGAACAATGTTTTCCAGATCGTATCTCAAGAGAAATAAGTCTGTTTTAACTTTTTCCTCCTAATTTTACTTCCTTTTTTGTCTCACTCCAGGAAGTAGAAGTCATGTTTTTGACATCTCTTTCCTGCACACCCCTCAGCAGGTTTCGCAAGATAAAGTTGTGTGGCTTGCAAGGCTGAAATTCAGGCTGTGTCAGTTGCTGCATGACACCATCAAATGACTAGGGGACTTATTAAACCCTAACTTAATTATGGGTTTAATTATACAATTGTTAACTCACCTGAAAGTTGATCTGAATCTAATCTAAGGCTTCTTACAAATGGGTTAGCTGCTTTCTAGCTGCTGTGACTTTTAATAGCTATGAATCCCTTACAGTGACAACATGAGAGCATAATCACACTTTAGTTATTCTTAGGGTTTGATTCATAGCTCCTCATGTTTACTAAAATGTTATAGTTGCCATTGTTTGGTTTTCTGTGCATGTTTGTTAGCATTGGTTACCAGACTGAAATAGGCCGTGTTAAGCTGGCTTTATGGTGGTCTTTTGCGCTAGGCCCCTCTCACTGCCACCTGAACTTATGCTACTGACTCTATTTGTGTCTCTCCACTCCAACACTTGCAGTATGACTCGGCTATGTTCACCACATCCTGGTGAAGCTTGCTCATTGTTAGCAGCAGCTTTATCGTTTGATCTTGATCTATATTTTATGGTTGAAACACAGATCTGCTTCGATATGTGTAAGTTTGTTAGCATTTGATGTCCAAGCAAAAATGTGACTTCTCTTCTTTATTTTTCTCTCTTTATATCAGTGAACAGACATAACCACTTGAAGGACTTCATGCTGGTGGTGTCAATAGTCATAGGAATGGGTGGCTGCTGGTTTGCCTACATCCAGAACCGCTACTCTAAGGACCACATGAAGAAGATGATGAAAGACCTGGAGGGCCTTCAGAGAGCTGAACAGAGTCTGCATGACCTACAACAGAAGTGAGGGTTTTTCCCACCACCCACACAATAAACTATGCTACACTCTACAAGTACTCGCTCAGTATTGTGCACACATACCATTAGTTTCCACATAACACAGCAACAGCAACAAATGCATTCATACTCACTGTTTTCTTTTCTAAAGTAGGTCTCTACCTTAAACTGACTTCAGACTAACTTTAGCTCAAAGTGTATTTTTGATAAATAATAATTATCATTCTTAACATCCGCTAGTGTTGAACTAGCAGCATGACATGGAAACATGTGCATGTCCTCACACACATCTAGCTCATTGAGTTTTTCTGTTTTCCCCTGACACAGATGTACTGCCATGAACTTATCTGAATTGATCACTATCAGCTGAGGTAATTCTGACAGACAATGATGGTCTAAATAGCAGCCTCTCTCATGAATTATCAAGCCTTTGGTGTGTGACATGACGCCCTGTAGGTTAAGGTTTTATTTCACAAAAGTGTATTTCTTTTGTGTAGCGTTTGCATGTTCTCCCCTTGGTAGCATGGGTTTTCTCCGGGTTCTCCAGTTCCCTCCCACAGTCCAAAGTCATGCAGGTTAATTGCCCGTAAGTGTGAATGTGAGTGTTAATGGTTGTTTGCCTCTGTGTGTCCTGCGATGGACTGGAGACCTGTCCAGGGTGTACCCCGCCTTCGCCCAATGCTAGCTGGGATCGGCTCGAACCCCCTGCCACCCCTAACAGGATAAGCGGTTGCGGATGGATGGATGGATGGATGGTATTTCTTCTTGTGTTGGCTGAAGCAGGGATTAATTCAAAGGAGGCATCATGCAGGGCATCCATTGAGTCTCAATGATTTACAATGCAAATAAGACTGTACATGTAGTGGTTCTCAATATATATTTGTTGGATTTTTTTAGCCGACAAAATACCAATCAAGAGAGCCATTGACTGCTCCAGTGGGGACGGACCACTGAGGTCAAACTCAGCCCAGTCTGCATGTTTTCTTTGTGGCTTTATACGTTCATCACGTTGTGAAACCATATCTGCCACTGCCAAATTTGAACACACACACACACACACCCACGCACCCACACACATACACACCACAGTCATCACTCAGTTATTATTCTCCCAGGATTGCATGGACAGAGCCACATTGTTCTAAAGAGGGAAGTGAAAGACTGGAAGAGCGGCACTATTATTCACTGGACAGACCTTTAGATAATGGCTATAGATGGATCAACTTCAGCAAGTCACATTTAACTTAAATTTAACCATTAAATTAGAGGAAAACCTTTTATGACTAGCTTTTTATATAATATAGATACCAGACTGGTACTCCGATTTTAAATGTGTTGTTTGAACCGCTGAAATGGTGTGTAAGCTGGTTTGACAAGTCTGTACAACTCACCAGTCAGGAGGTGCCATTTGTAGCTCGTAGGGCCATCTTCATCCTTTAGTTGGAAGCTTCATCATCTCACTACTAGAGTCAGCTGCAACACAGCATTGTTTTAACAAGCGAATTCCCAAGTGTGTTGTGTTTCCCAGAGATGTACTCATGAGTTCTTTGGAAATAAGTCATTTAGCATGAAAAAAGCAAAAGAAATAACTAAGTGACTCAAGAAACTGTTGTCAACTAAGACTAAAACAACCAAATAGTTGACCAAGAGGGAAAGTGAGAGGTTTTAAAATAGAGCATCTCAAATAGAGCCAAATTCAGTGTCCGCTCAGGAAGTTTATAAGATAAATTATCTATTTTCGTCCTGTTAATACTTGAAGGAATGCTTGCAATGTGCTTTTAAGCGTGCACTGTCACCTCATATTCCTCTAAAGGACATTCAAACACAGCTTCATCTCATACACAGGTGGGTTTTTTTAAAGATAAGGCATCATCAGATGGACAGATAGTGTCATCGAATTGTCTGAAGTAACAGTGAAATGGCTCTTGTTTTTTTACTGCTGATGTTTTGTATATGTTATTAAAATGTGTTACAGGGACTCAGGCAGAACTTGACATAAAAAGTGAGCCGCCTTCACTGTAGTTGCATTTCTCTGCCTCACAAATGCATCACAATGACTTACATTTTACACTTGCAGAGTTACTGCTTTTCAGTGGATAGAACTGTGGTCATAGATGTGTTTTTTTTTTTTATGTAGGCCACACCTGCAGCTTGTCACTGAAAATATAAGGATTAATTTTCTTCTATTCATGATTTTTCCACAGCATATTTCATAAAAGATCTGTCAAATTACTTTTTGACATTGTGTCTAAAGTTCAGTTTGTCCTGAGGTTGATCATAAAGCAAAGCTTAGTGAGTATCCAAAATGGAAAGTGTTCAACCTCTGGGGAGCAGTGAGAGGCATTGCCATATGACTGTTTAACATTCCTGTCTTGATGCTTGGGGACACTGAACAGGGAGAGATGAGCTATTGTGCTGTAGGCATTACAACTTTCAGTCTACCCTTATTACCCACATAAGTTGCTCTTTGTGTCAGCTGGCTGTTTAGGAGACACAGGCTGTTGATACATGACATGCTCTGATGACTATAGCAAATGGACTGTAAAGACAAACTGAGATTGGTGTTAGTGTCAGCCTTGGATTCTTCATTTTCTGTACAGTAACACCTCTAGCTATTGCACTGTAATATCTCAGTCATGGCTCTTGTGTATGCGTATTTATATATGAGGTGCATTTCTTCATTGGTGCAGTACAATAAGGGAGCGGAAAGCATTTTTGTGGGATTTTTTTGCCGACTAATACCAATCGAGAGTCCAGTGGGGACAGGCCACTGAGGTCAAACTCTGTCGGTCTGATAGACGGCCAGCCTAATCTGCGTGTTTCCTGCGTGGCTTTATACGTTGATCACTTTGTGAAAAAATACCTGCCACTGCCAGCTTTGAAGCTGGCTCAGACATTTTCTCCCAATACTCCCCCTCCTTTATTCTCCTCTGCACTTTGGGGGGGGGGCGGGAGCTCAGTCTGTAGGGAGTTGGCTTGGGAACCGGAGGGTCACCGGTTCAAGTCCCGCCATGACCAAGAACTGAGTGGAACTGTAGCTGGAGAGGTGCTTTGGGGTTGAAGAAACCAATTGGGGTTTCAGTAAGCCCCGTAACTTCTGACATCTCTCCATTGTTGCATGTTTGTGCATGTGTGTGTTATTCTCCTTGTGCAGTTTATAAAATAAAAAAAAAGAGAAAAAAATTAATTTCCCCCCTTGGGACTAATAAAGGACTATCGTCTTTTAATACATCTTAAAGGTTATGTGCAGACATTATTCATTGTGTTATGCAGGTACCCAAACTTACCTTCATAGACTGTAATATCTTGTTGGCTGTTTTGGACTCTGCTTTGCTGCAGACATTGCATTATATCTCACATCCCAAAGTTCTGCTATGCATTGAGTGTTACAGTACAGTTTATCTGCTGTAATAGTAGTGTTGTACAACCACATTTAAATCTAATCTGTGGTGGATGAGAGCTCAGAGAAAGGGCAACCAATTGTCTTGTGCCTTCTTTTCATAAAGTAGAATATGTCCCATAAAGCATAATAATTTTAGAATACTTATCCATTATACTGAGGATTTGCAGTATGTGTATTCATAATCAAAAGACAATTTAAAGTGTTCTGAATGGACAGCCAAGCACTGAAGCTGTGAGAAGGGATATGATACTATATTGTAGGTCAGTGTGACGAAGACCTTCATCCCATACAGTTACATGTTTGTAGAGCTGAAGGAGGGAGAGGTATGTCCTCTGTCTGTAGCTGTGCCTCTCTTCCTGATCCCTGCTGCCAGCTGCTGTCTTTCCATACCTTCAAGCAGATCCTGTGGTGGTATCAAGTAGCCTGGCCCAGCCGTGGCCGCCCTAATGGGAGACAGTGGGAGGAGATTTTGACTGGAGCTGGATTTCCTGGGTGCCTTTTACAGCGCTGTTTGACCCAGCCTCTGCCTCACTGGTGGGAGATGGTGTTAAGCATGACTGCTTAACATGTCAGCTCTCATGCTAATTCACCCCCATTTGGATTGGGGTGTGGTGTGCAGACAGACATCCTGGAATAGGACTAGCGACAAGGACAACGTTGTATTTGATAGGCTTTAATAAATTTCTATCAACATTTTATCAGCTCAGGGAAGTACTAGAGGAGCAAAATAAATACATATGTAGTGATATTACTGTTTAAAAAGTTGTGGGTTATTATTTAGCTTCGCCTGCAAAGTCTGCCGAGACATTCAGTCTGCGTCCTGTGAGCCCTGCAATGCAGGTCAGGTGAAACAGCATTTGTCGTCTTCTCGCCGGGCATTGTAGCTCTGCCAGTGGCCTCGAATCTTAGCTAGAGAATGGCAGAGGTCAGGGTCGAAAGCATTAGCAGGACTGCCCACCACCCACATTTTCCATAGCTAGCTCTCTGGATCACCTTTCATTTCTCTGCTCCCTCTGCTGTTGTGTTCAGCCCGACAAGAGGAGAGTGCTTCTCCCTAGTGACTGAAATGTAGTACTGCCTCCCGCTCTAATGTCTGGAGACAAAAGCAGGATTTTTCTGTTGTATTTTTGTTGCCATAAGTTGCAGTATAACATATAACAGTGAAATTCCCAAGTCCCAATAACTGCTTAGCCAGATGTAGAACTATTCAAGTAAAGGCCTAATGTAAGTATTATCACCTGAGAGCCCCCACATTATGTTTACAGATCAAATTAAAGTGTTTATATCTTGGTTTAAATTGTTTGAATTCATTTTCCATTCCCACATACCTGTTAATAGTAATGCTAGGGATTAGGTCGTTTTGCTAATTACAGTAACTGTATAAAGTATATACTATATATATATATACATATGTATATGCGATTATGTCATGGGTGACAAGCCCCTCTTTTTAAAAGACTTTTTTAAGAGGCTAGTCTAAAAATATCCCAAATACAAACCAACACACATGATACAACAGATCACTGGGTACCACACTGTACTGTTCTAAAGTTACACGGTGGCAGCTGTTCCCATTCTTCGCTCTGCCTCCTCTGATGTCAGTTTATTGTGAGCTGCCTAGCAGCTGGCTGCGGCTCTCTGATTTCTACATGTTAGCCATTGTTTCCGGTGATTCGGAGCTGATGCAAGTCGTACATTCCACACTCACATGCTTACATGTCATGCCTGCCCACAGACCCTAGCGCCTACTACACTGTGTTTCTGTTTGGCCTTATCACAGTAAGAAGCCACTGATGTCTTTCTTCTTAGACATACTAAAATAATGGTCTCTCTTTGTTCCGCTCCTTGTCCTCAGGCTGCAGATCGCCCAGGAGGAGCACCGTACAGTAGAAGTGGAGAAGGTGAACCTGGAGCAGAAGCTGAGGGATGAGATCAACGCAGCGAAGCAGGAGGCCCAGCGTCTGAGGGAGCTGCGCGAGGGCACAGAGAATGAACTGAGCCGCCAGAAATACGCTGAAGAAGAGCTAGATCAGGTACTTGAAACATGATGAATGTAAGGCTTTCAAAGTTAAGGCAATAATAACGCTATGATGCAAATTTGTTTTAATGTCACAAATTTTTTAACACAATTTTTAGAGTGTAGCAGGCTCAGGTTTAATGCTAAAGTGAAGTGTAATGAAGATACTTATGAGACATATGAAACTAGAAGACCTCAGGAATCCATTGGTGCCAAACACGTCGTACTTCCATGTCGTGAAGGAGGCTAAAAACACTCCAAACTTACACTGACTTTTGGCGAGGAAAAGCTGGCATGACCATTTTCAAAGGGATCCCTTGACCTGAAAATTGGTTCTATGGGTATCCACGAGTCTCCCCTTTAGACATGCCCACTTCATGATAATCACAGATAATCAGCAGTTTTGGGGCAAGTCATGGTCAAGTTAACACACTGATAGCTGCAGTTTGCCATGTTATGATTTGAGCATATTTTTTCAGCTAAATGCAGTACCTGTGAGGGTTTCTGGACAATATTTGTTATTGTTTTGTCTTGTTAATTGATTTCCAGTAATAAATATATACATGCATTTTAATAAAGCAGCATATTTGCCCACTCCCATGTTGACAAGAGTAATAAATACTTGACAAATGACCCTTTACAGTACATTTTGAACAGATAAAAAATGTGTGATTAATCGCGATTATATATTTTAACTGACTGGCAGCCCTGGATGAATGTGATTTGGAGTTTGTAGTTCAGCATAAAGGAGAAGCACTTAGACTGAGTGAATGGTGTGACCCTCCAAGGTGGCGACTGCACAGTATGTTTAGTTTTTATCAGATTCACACTGGCTATAGCATACATACTGTGCGCCCACTTAAGTCTTTGTCTATTAGGAATTTGGCAGCAACAGCACAGCACATCCCACACAAGTAAGTAAAACACACGAGTATTTGGTTGAAGGACTATCACGGTGATCTAATTCAGACACAGATGTCACAGTTTGTTTTTTTTTTATTCAGAAACACGGTGATAAATTGGAAACATGCACAGCTTTCGGATTCAGTTCAGTTTCATGATTTACATACTCTCCTATATTCAGGAGGCAAGTGTCAAGATCCATCAGTCTTTAACTATAAACATGGTTAAAATTATCCACGTTTTGGTGTATGTAGGATTGAGACATGCCAGTCTTTTATGTGTGTATAAAACTTTATGAAAGCTTACAGCAATTAAGACAATAATTTTCAACAAATTGTGTCAGTAATAAAAGTAAATGTTTCAACATACTAATCTTACATTTTATTTGTAACTTTCCTATTTTAGAAACTCAGAAAATCCTACAAATAAAATAATCAAGAATATGTCACTAGAAAATATCAGATTTGTAAGTGTGCTGTTTTATCTCTAAATTTGTCACTAATGTTTGACATTTATTGCAGGTGCGCATGGCGCTGAAGAAGGCAGAGAAGGAGCTGGAGTCACGGAGCAGCTGGTCGCCACCTGAGTCCCTCCAGAAGTGGCTGCAGCTCACCCACGAGGTGGAAGTGCAGTACTACAACATCAAGAAGCAAAATGCTGAAAGGCAGCTCCTGGTGGCCAAAGAAGGGGTAAGCATGTAACACTGCTAAAGGGGGAAGTCAGACCGTTTGAGAGTTGACGATATTGCCTTGAGTATTAAAATATGTGGATTATATACCAAAGCACCTATTTTACAACAATACCTGTAGCACCTAAGATTTGAGACTAGCCTCTCCATAATATCTGACCTGAGAAATTGTGTGTACTTTAAGACTTTAATGTAATAAAAATTAAGGCAGCCTCATTAAACAATCTTATTCAATCATGTTCTTGAAAACTGGAGTGTTGTTGTGCCTTGGAGCACGATTCCCCTTTAACATAGTGTATGAAAAATATCAATACAGCAGAGATACATGTTTGGTCATTTGTTTTCACAGGCCGAGAAGATAAAGAAAAAGAGGAACACACTCTTTGGGACTTTCCATGTGGCTCACAGCTCCTCTCTGGATGATGTGGACCATAAAATACTAGCAGCAAAGTAAGTCTGAGCTTGTAATTGTGGAGAACTTTAGAAAACAAACAGCATAAAATAAGTGACAAGCCCCATTCAGACAGGATTAACATCACAGGGGGAGGAGGGTAATAAAATAATCACTGCATTCCTCTGTAATTTGACTCGTTCTGGACAGTATTTACCATGTTTGTCTTTTTTAGGGGGTTACAGGGGGTCTTTAGGGGGAGATAGCAGATCATCACTACTGTCGCATAGATGTGGTGGATATCAATTTGAGATGCAGCTCAGCATTGTGTGTCATGTTGTTCTAGTCATAAATCAGAAATTAAAAGAAGATTCAGTAATTAATTAAAATAAAATTGTGAAAGTGTATAAAGGCTATGGACATTATGATAGAAGTATATGATGGCGATCCCCGCCTCTATTAAGTCTCAAAGTATTGTAGCAATGTTTTGGTTTGATACCATCCATATAACCATTTCTTACAACTCAAGAATGAGTAAAGGTTGAAAATCCCTCTAAAATACCATAGAAAAACCTTGATTAACATTGTAGAAAAAGCCATGCTGTCAATTGGTGTCAAAAACGTTTGATATTTGGAGTAGTGCTGTCAGGCGATTAAGAAAATTAATCTAATTAATTACAGGATTTGTAATTAATTAATCTAATTAATCGCATTTTAATCTCATACCTGCTAAAAGGCCCCCAAATAAAGAATTTGAATTCTAGGACATTACAAAATTGTAGTGCATGACTAATCAATAGAATACACCAAGAAGAGAAGATTTGAAATCCACATTTTTATTGGTTAAGTGTGCTTTGTAAATGAAATTCAAAAGAAAAAAGGTCAAGCACATCAGCAAACCAATTAGGCCAGGTGCATTTCTCAAAAATGCAATACAAATACAGTTAAATAAAATAAATAAAATTCAGAAATAAAATAAGGCTGAGTCTCAAATAGGCACATAAGCAGTCTCTCAATCAAAATGAATACTAAAGCTGACTCAATACAGCAATTCAAAATGACTAGTTTAACATGCCTCTAAATAAGGCAACATCAATAGCAAGATGCCAACAGGCATTTCCTTTAAAAGGGTCAGCTAACGTTACAGGAACTGACAACAGACAACTCTATGTGTCCTTGAGCCAGTTGCTCAGACAAACAAGCTTGTTTACATTGTGTGAGTGTAAGGCTGCTCTCTTCTTTTCAATGATGTTACCTGCGAGTGAAAAGAGTCTCTCACCTGGCCCAGACGTGGCAGCGGTAGCCAGGTAGGAGGAGAGGACAGCTGTTCATCAGCTCCTGCGTGAGCTGCCACCACTCCAGTGGACACTCATGCATTCCAATGCACGGCTCAGCTTTGTAGCGGGTTAGAGGCCCCTGCTCCTCCTTGTCCTAGTCAGAGTCCGAGTGACAGGTCCGAGTGGGCTTGCCTCGCTCTCCTGTGTCGTGTCCATCTCTGTTGTCAGTCACCCTGCTTTTGACAAGTGGCGCAGGTACGAAGTGACGCCACTGCAGCCTACGGGTCACTCAATGGGCCAAATTTAAAATGCTTGCGCATTGACTTGCCACTCATGATTAATTGCGTTAATTTTTATAGCGCGTTAATTTGCAGCGTAATTAATTAATCTAATTAACGCGTTAAACTGACAGCCCTAATTTGGAGATTTCAGCAAGAATTGCATTTTTCGGCAATTGGATGGCCAGCACTTCTGTTCCAGGAAACTGCTCAGAAACCCCCTTATTGTCAATCTAGCTAGTAAAGCCATCCATCCTCTGAAGGCTCAAGGTCTCTAGTTTATGGTTGTAAAGTTTCATGAGGCTATGATTGTCTTAGAGATCACCATGGGTCATTCTGTACAGGGAGGTCAAATTTTGGGGATTAATATCATTACACATGAATACAATTGGGCTCATTGGAGCCACATTGGATCTGCTGCTCCTCAAGTAGTGGAAGAGGTTAACCGTCACAAAATTACAAGATCTGGTCTGTAATAGACAAGGACATGATGTAGGACTAGCCAAAAGAGAGCACTAGGACCTACCTGTAGCTGACATTACAGCATCTTTTTTTTTTTTTTCGTCATATTGCTTGTCAGATTAGGCTAATGTGTGGGTGTTAACATGTTTTGTTCTATTAGATTAGTGAAAACATTAACCTGTTTATTTCAGTTTTGGATCTTTAGCCTCTGTAGAAAGGACTTATTTCTCCTCTCCTAATTCTCGTCTTTCATAGACAAGCCCTGGGTGAGGTGACGGCTGCTTTGCGGGAGAGGCTTCATCGTTGGCAGCAGATAGAGATCCTCACAGGTTTTACCATCGTCAACAACCCAGGGCTTCCCTCTCTGGCCTCGTCCCTCAACCTCGATCCCAGCTTCATGGGCGGCAGAGCTACGCCTCAGCACTTCATCATGACCGACGACATGGACGACTTGGATGAGGATATCGTGCCCGGAACTCTGCAATGTAAGAGTTCGTCCGAATCTCTCGGCCATTCTGGGGGGGTTAGCAAACGAACCCCTAAACACTCCAAGGCCCTGCTGGGAAAACACAAAAATCAGCCCACATGAGAATTTGGACCTTTTTTATGCTACAAAAACCTGAATCTGTCCTTGTGGCCTCCCTGGTGATGGAGGTAATGAGGGTCACACATGTCTGTGATTGAATGAGTGTTGTTTTACATTTGTATGATATGTATAATGTAAATTCACATAATTGTCTTGTTCTTTTACACACAATTCAAGTTAATGCCTTTTGTTTTTGTTCTCATTTTGGATAAAAGTGTTAACTTGACTCTCAGTCAATAATGGAGACTGAACCTGTAATTTTCCTCTGGAAATTAAAATGTCAAGAAAAATATACCTCTTAATGAGAACAAGTTTTGTGCTGACCTATTTGTAGTAGTTGTGTCCTAATACGTGCTACAGACATTTTGAACAGCTGCAATTAAAGGAAGCATTATTATATGCAATCTATTTAAATTATTGTTTCGGTTGAATATAAGACAAAAGATTCCCATCATTTTTACAAAATCCTTATGTACAAAAACTGTTGGTTTCATTGCAGGAGTCTTGGTTAAACACATCTCACACATTATATCTCCTCAACAAAATACAAAATCCTGATGACCATATTGCTGTCTAGCCATGTTATTACATGATCTACATTTGACTTATGTTAGAACATATTAGGTTTGGGTTTGACTAACCGCAAGTGAAACTTGTTCTGCAGAATCCTATTCCAACTACAATAGTGAGTAAGTCTTTTAATCAACATTAACTGCACTCCCTATCTCACTCCCCTCTCTCCCTCCACCACCTGTCTGGCATTTGGCTTCCACTGCTGCCTCATTGGGCTAACTACAGATTGCAACCGACTGTTGGAACGGCGAGCCAGCGACCTGTGGTCCGTCGGTTCAGACTGTCAGCACGTGTGGAAATATCCTGGTTGGACATTTATTCATGCCCCAGTTCAGTCCTCAGTTTGGCACCCCTGTCTCTCCCTTTTGACTCAAAGCCACACAGAGCTGTAATGTGTTTTAATCGGACAGTACGCTGCAGATGGACCCAGCTGAAAGAGAAACCACTCCATGCTGTGTTCATCTGACCAGTTGCTTGCTGCCACATTTACCCCCTCTTCTAAATCTTGTCAACTCCCAGTGCACCCCTGCTTTCTCCCGATAGTGATTTGTCACTTACTTTATTGTAAATGGGCACTTTCCAATTATTGTTTTTCCTTAAAGTATTTCTAAGTTGGTAACACCGTCACTGTTTTCTCCTTTTGTCTGATATAATATTGTTCCTTGTAAGGAGAGATAAAACAGTGGTGTTGGGATTTTATCATCATGTAATAATTGAGTGAATGTGATTAATCATAATTTTATTCCAAGTTTTAAGTCAGCAGAAGTGTATCCCAGCACCTGAGTATCTTTCCACTAATCTCCCAGTCAGTCTCCCCGTGTCTGTCAGACTTTACTTCACAAGTGCGTGTTGGTAATGCTGTTGTTTTGTTCCCACAGCTCCCAGTATGATGTCCCTGCGCCAACGCCACATTGACCCCCAGCTGGCCATGGGCTCCCAGAGGTTGGTAGAGAGTTGCCTGTTGGCGGGGCAGCAGGGGGAGGAAACCCCATATCCATCCAGGTCTAGGGCTACCCTCAGACAGTCACGCAGCCAGTCCTTTGGGCAGCTGGAGTGTCTTCCTCTGTCTCCTCTTTCCTCGGCCGTGTCTCACCCCTCCATCATCTGTACCTCCAACCTAAACCCTCATTCCAAGTCTTCCTCTTCCTCCTGTTTACCCAGCTCTGTGGGTGGCATCGTAGCCCCTCATTCCTCCCATATATATCATTTCCAGCCCATGGACCCTATTCCTGATGTCTCCAAAGCACACCCGTCGTACAGCGACAGCCACGGGTACCCGTCTCTTTGCAGTTCTCCGCACACATCGCATGTGCGTGGATGTGTTTTTACCACCTGCTGTCATTTCATTTTTAATGCGTGTAGGTACCTTCATCTGTCCATTTTATTTGTCATGCTTTCTTTAGTTTTCCTTTTCTTTCATTCATTTTGCTTTCACGTCATTGCACCTGGTGAGGAATTACAGAAAATATGCATACTGTACATCTTTTTCAACCTCTCAGTGTTCCTGTCCTTTGCCTGCACAACTAACAAGTGTGGATTTCCAGTGGCCAGGCTGTGCCCAGCGTGTGTCCATGGCTTTGCAGGCATAGTGTAGATAAACCCCAGCATGAAAGGCTTCAACTTGAAACTATTTGGGTTTGTTTTTTTTCCTCATTTCCACTAACTTGTGTTGTTTTCTCTCACAGGGACCTAAATCGCTCAGACTCCGACTCCTCCCTGTCCCTCTCCCAAGTCGGAGATCGGCTATCTGCCTATAGCTCCAAAGGCCACCTGATCAAGCCCACTTCTCTCATGCACGGCCTATCAGGCCGCTCAGATGACACCGTCTCTCTGCATGCTCACACCCCCAACGGAGGGAACCGCATTCATGAGGTCAGTCCTTCAGAGCTTGTCCCTGACAGCCCCATACTCATGAAGAAGGTGTACGGCACGGAGCAGTCTCCCTGCCTGGGAGAGATCAACAGTCTGTCAGAGTCGTCCCGCTCCCTCAGCCCCAACTCCACCGAACCTGACACACCGTCACCTACAGGGGGGCAGCCGGGGGCGAAGAGCAACACCCGCATCCCGCAGCTGTCCTCCAAGAAGAGCCCGCTGGAGGAGGACAGTGGCTCCACGGGTGAAGACACTGATTCCACTGCCAGCCGCAAGAAACACACCTTCAAGATCTTCAAGAAACAGAGGAAATAAGGGCTACATGAACTACCGGCTGTCTGAGCCGTTTGACTGTATTCCTCTGGTCTGTTTTTGAAAAAAAAAAAAAAAAAAAAAGTGTGGGTTCATTAATGTCAAATGATGGCACAATTTGTTGCCGTTGCATCTTTTTGTAGGTACGACACCTACTCTAACAAACTGTGGGAGCAACCAGCTGTTCAGTTTTATCTGCTTATTTGGTCAATGTTGAATATGTGGGGAATGGGTAGGTTTGTACATTAGAATGTAAAGTATTATTTATTCTGCAGGAAGTTGTGCCAGTCTCAAAGGGAAACGTGTCTCCTGGTTGTTGTTTTTTTGTTTTTTTCTTTCTTGTTCTACAATCTATAACATTTTGCATGTCTTCACTTTTGTTTGACTGATACTCGAATGCTCTTAGTGTTTGCTTGGTTCTTGTCGTTAACCTGCTTAGACAACACTTGATGTTTCCTTTATTACTACCTAACCACCTAGCCTACAAATCCAAAGTGAATGTGCACCCCTTTTTCCCCCACTGAATACTTTGTTTTTATTGATGGTTACATGTTTTTTTTGTCTTTTGTTGTCTTCTTTTTGGTAGAGCAAATGACGCATTCAGGAGATCCTCAGACAGAAGAGTAGTCGTAGAAAGTTTGGACTGGTATTTTAGTGACTCGGTACATTTTTGACAGCCAAAAGTGATATTTAAGTGCTGTTTGAGCACAGCAATAGCAGCTAGTTGATGTGATTTAGACTTAGAAGTGAGAAACAATATAGATTAAAAATGCTTGATCATTTTCATCTGAACTCATCCAAGAACACCTGGATGTCACCACCTCGTGTACAAAAGAGACGAGAGGTAAATCTCCCTATAAGAAGTTACAAAAGGACCACCAAATTGCAGCATTAGACCTTTTGCTTTATTTTTAATATTAAGGTGTTGAGCGCATGAGAGAGAGAAGTGCTTTGCTTAAATGTCTAGCTTTTAAACAACACCAACAAGTTTAACCACTGACTAACATTTGGATTAACGCTTATCCTCATGGAGCAGAAATTCTAGTTTGGATTATTATTAGGTACAAGTATTACCAAAAACATAATTGCCAATGAGACTGCATGACAATGACATTTTTATCTGACTTTGTATTGAAAATTAGGATGTGGCGAAAGTGTACAAACACAACATGTATCAAAGATGTTAACACAAAACGCTTGAAGCACATTTTTATTCAGCTAGTTAAGACTTTTGTTTTTGAAGATTATCGTCGTCAAAGGTTAAACATTTAAAGAACAGGGTGTGAGTTTAACTTGGGTTTGGTGCCAGCTGTCCTCTTGTGGTATTGTTTCTGTTCTACGACCATTTAGGTGGACAATGTCAGTAAGAGATGGGTGCTGGTAAGGGCTATAGTTACAAGGCAAAATCATTTACTCTGTTTAAGATAGACATTTTCCAACTTGTAGCCTCTTTGTAATCCACCTTTTATGGAAGATTTAGCTCAACAAGTTATGGAAGCAGAAGACCAATCATGTCAAAGTGCCAAATCCCTATTTCTGTCTGAGGCCTTTGTTTTTGTGGTGCATTCGGCCCTGTGAGCCCCTTCTACACAGAACCACGTGATATAAATACAGTCTGCAATGTATATCCTGAATGTCCAAGGGTATTGTTCCTGTAACAGTATCATCAGTACAGTATGTTTACATTTGTTACAGATAATCTCTATCCTCAGATTACCACGATAAAGAACATTGTACCAGTTTTAATATTGACGGCTTCCTATGAGCACAGAACTATGCATCAGTAGTTGTAGGTGATTGCTAAAGTAGTAAGGACGCCAGCACATTTATGGTGTTCCTGACCAATGAACAACCAAAAAGTGCTGCAGAAGACACAGTCGGCCTCCCCCAGCCTCATAATGTAAACGGTGGTTTGGATGTACAAGATATGTTTGAATATTTTATTTTAGAAACCAGCTTAAAAAAAATAGCAATTTCCTACTCGTACTTTTTTAAAGTGGCGTTTGTACCTTTTTTGCACGACAGAGCAGTAAATGATTATGCCATCTGAATGTGTGCGAGTGTGTGTGTGTGTGTGTGTGTGTGTGTGTGTGTCCGTCTGCTCCCAGTATAATGCACTGTAACGTTGATGCATGTCAACTACTGTAACAAGACCTATATTGGGTTAAAAGAGTGGATCATCTTAAGCTCTTTTTCTTTCTCTTCTTTTGAGCTTCTATTTATGAATACACACACAGTATATTTGTACAGAGAAAATGATAATTTTGCATCTTCTGTGATGGTCTAGACTTTTATGGCACTCCTGCATGATAGCAATAAACTATTTTGAATGAAAGATGAGCTGGTTTGTCGTAGACATCACACCACATGTTGCACAACACTTAACGCCCCATGTGTAGAAGGCATCTTCCCTTAAATGTGATTTCTCAAAATGTAAATTCAGCATAACAGGTGAATGATATCAGTTTACCTTTTGTTTGTATGTAGTGGTATGTTCCAATTCACAAAGCTCCACCTTTACTGCTCTGTGTGTATAGCAATTAGGGTGGGGCTATGTGCTGTTAAATATTTACTTATGCTTCAGCATAAGTGAGGTGGAGCAGGATGAAGTCCGGATCTTAAGGATTCTTGTTTTTTTACAGCTTGAAAATCTTTAATGGAGAGATTCATGAAAACACTTCATGAAGCATGGATTCCCAAACACTGTACAAATACATCTGTGTGTTTGGTCTCAGTGTGCAGGTAAGAGCAGCTTTTCCTTCATGATCTGTGATGATGATCTGCTTTTAACGGATTACATTAGCTAATGCGTGTCTTCTGTCTCGCAGATCGTCTGGGGTTTAGATGAGGTGAAGCTCCTGAATCCTCCAGAGGAAACTGTGTTGGACCATCTTTTGGAAATACTGTACTCTTGTGATGAACCTGCCACAGTACAGCTGGACTGTATTGTATCCTTTGAAACTGGCATCACTTCCACACACCTGCTCAAACAGTGGAGCTGTGTCCCCGGTGACCCCGAAATAAAGACTCTGGAGCTGAACTTGCCAGATTGGTTGGTGTATCAAGCTGATGGGATTATCCCAGACTCCCAGTGGGTGCTGAGCTGCATCCTTCTAGCATCTGTCAGACACAGTGGATTTGATGACACTGTCGCAGCTCAGGATGTGGCAACTTTGCAGCCTAAACCTTTTTTTAGTCGACCTGTCAAACAGCATCAACTGTGCATTTCCTGGAGTACACAAATGCTGCAGTTAACTCAACGGTTTTCTAAGAAACAGTGCACTTTGGAGCAAGGTAAGCGTAGAGGAGTGAACTTAATAATCTGCACATGTGGACAAAGGCACCTAAAAATCAAAAATAATTTAAAGGGAGCATTGAAAAAAAAAATTGTTGGTAATGTTGATAATGCAGTAAAATAGCAGAGTAGAGAGTACACTAGGTTTAAAAATCCAGCCAGAAAATCCCAGCCGGGTGTTGCCTGCTCTCTACCAGTGAAAGTAGCCGGCAGCATTAGCTCCAAAAGTCCCTAAATCTAGCAACAAAGTCGGCAACACCGACAGCCCGTCCCTTCAGGCCTCCCTCCAAAGCTACTCAAATATCTGTTAACATTCATCATCAAGCATGTAAAAGTATGTGCGAAAGACAAATACCCACATAAAGAAGCTGACAGTGGCAGAAAGGCCATATATCACAATGAGTGCACGAGCAGAGTGATTGCAGGTAGATAGACAGGTAGCCCATCCAATCATTTCATTCGGGCTGAATGAGATGATTGGATGAGCTTGTTCCATTCCTGCTACAGTCACTGATACCAGATGTTTTCCCCGCTTTATGTCAGAGCATTTGATTTATCAGTTTCTGTCGGGATGTAACGTGAATTTCAAATATAACAAGAAAAAATGTTTCTGAAGAATGTTACCAACCCTAACTTTACGAACCGGAGAACACAGATACACAGAACTCAGATATACAGATGATATTAGGATGTGTCAAAAACATGTATGTCATACTGTAGTGGTCTGTTAGATTATTAGAGAATAAAAATCTTGTTTTCAAAATCTCTCCCAAAAACTCTCATGTCATATAGAAACGGTGCATTTCCTGTCTTCAATGTATGCTTCAACCGGAGAAAGCTTTGGTATCACAAAGACACTGGACTGTCATAGCGATAAGGTCCTGGAGCACATGCGAGTTAAAGCCATCTCCTTTCCATGGTAAGACAACAAAGGTCACATCCCATATAACTTAGCTTTCTGGTCTGGTTCTGCAGATATGATTGTAACCAGCTAGGCTTTGTATTTTTGCCAGGTGCATGTTCTCCATGTGGATATTTGTGACCAGATACTGCCAGGACAACATGTGTGGCGTGTTTCACCATATAGACTCCCATAATAACTACGTCACACCAACAGTGTTCCTCAAAAAATCAGGTACGATTTTTCTGTCACCTCTCATATTCTCATCATGTAAATACAGTGTCATTATCTGGATTTACATTCAGTCATTGCCTCATATATACATGCAGGCCAGCTGCACGTCCAGATGGATGGAAAGTCTGAGGGATCGTCTGCATTCGTTCCTCCATTCAAGGTGCCTTTAAGTGAGTGGTGCCAAATCAGTGTGATGTTGCACGGTAGAGTGGTGAGTAGACTCTTATTGACAGAAGATGTCATTACAATGTAGAAATAACAGTAATAATGAGAAAGCGGTCATTGCCATGTGTGCAGGTGACTGTCTCCATGGTGTGCATGAAGAACGAGCAAAGAGTGGTTCATTCAATGCAGCACATGTAAGTCTGCTTCTGCCATTAAACTACACTACTTACTTCACTCTCTTAGACTCACTGAGCTGCAGCTCAGCACTGTGTCGAGTTGCTCTAGTCATAAATCAGAATTAAAAAATAATTAATTAATTAGTTCAAATTAATGGAGAAGACGTATAAGGGCGGAGCTGCACAGTGGTGCAGTTTGAATCCGGCTTGGGGCTCTTCTGTGTGGAGTTTGTATGTTCTCCCTGTGTTTGCATGGGTTTCCACCAGGTTCTCCAGTTTCCCCCCACAGTCCAAAGACATGCAGCTTAATTGATGAATATTCACTTGCCCGTAGGTGTGAATGGTTGTCTGTCTCTACATATCAGCCCTGCGATGGACTGGCGACCTATCTAGGGTGTACCCCGACTTCCCCCGACGTCAGCTGGGATCGGCTCCAGCTGACTTTATTTCTGATTTATGACTAGATTAACTTGAGACAGCGCTGAGGCCCCCTGCGAGATGTATGGATGGATGGATATATAAGGGCTTAGAACATTAAGATGGAAGTATATGGCAGTCATTCCCATGTTCACTACAATTAGGGCTCATTGGATCCACAAGAGTTTCAGCTTTACAGTGATACCCAATGTATGTAATTCCAAGACAGTTTAGACACCCTATTACACAGAAATATCCTCATTTTAGAATTAGCAAAAATAATACATTTATACTGCATTCAAAAAAACTGCATGCATATACTGCATTTGTCCAAAAATACATGTGATTGTCATAAAGTGGGCATAAAGTGGAGACTCGTGGGTACCCCTTTGAAAATAGCCATGCCAGTTTTTCCTTACCAAAATTTAACTCTGGATTTATTTAGCCTCCTACCTGACAAGCTAGTATACAGTATGTACCAATGGATTCCTGAGGTTTTGTAGTTTCATATATCTAGCTCTCAAACAGATCCTGCTCCAGCCTCTAAAAGACAGTAAGTAATCCCATGGGTCTCAGAGGGTTAACATCAGAAACAGAAAATGCGCTTCAAGTGTATCCCAACATGTCTGCATTGTGTCTTACTTACAGGTTGAGGCATAGTGTCGTGCTGGATGACACAGAGGGTTATTTTGTGATTAGTGGAGGGAAATACATAAAAGGTGTGGAAGGTTATTTTGGGCCACTGGTTTACTACCGCAACAGAATACCACCTCACAGCATGGTAATGTACTGCACCTGCCCACAGTTATTGTCTACGTCGATGATTTACTACATGTGGGTCTGATCGTTCTCCTCTTCTCCAGTCTGAAGCTGTGGTTCCAGATGTTATCAGGACCGTGAACCTGACTGGATGGCTGCGGACTTGTCACAATTTCCATCTGGAGATGAGCGTTAAAATCAGGGGTTATTCTCTCAAAGCCGATCAAGTGGCGCAGTCTGGTACTAGTAAGTGTATATATCCACTAGATGGTGCTAAAGTTAATGTATCTGAAATATTCTCTGCAGAGCTCCAGACTGTACAAAGAAACTGTCTATGATGTGTTTGCAGAGACCTTTCAGAGAGCTCTCCATGAGTGGATGGTGAAGGATAGACTGCCTTCTATGTCCCAGTGTGAGCTGTGGGAGGCGACTGTCCCTCATAGAAGACAAGCCGCAAAGCTGGCCAAGTTTCTGGCTTTCAGATATGGTAAGAGATAAAACACACAGATTGAATTCATCTGGCACTGGTACAAAATATCCAGAGGTGGGAAATAACAATAAATATATTTACTTAAGTACTGGACTTGAGTACAATGTTAAGGTTCTTTAAATGTCTACACCACTACCACCTATCTGATAACTGCAATAAATACTTTTTTATTTTCATAACATTAGATACTTCTACAACTGACATAGATTACAGGATAGCATATTGGTGATTTTACGCTGATAAATCATCCCACAAGCTATAAGACTGCTGAACTCTTGAGCTCCTGAGCTTGGAAAAAAGTTTGGAAATTAGTGTTTGGTGGATTGTTCCTCTGTTGTTACAATGCTCAATTGTCATTGTATTTTACATTTTTGGAAAGCCTGTTTATTTACCTTCACAGTCATGTCCAACTGTTAAGGATCATGCATTAGTGGGATGAGCAGCACAGCTGATTATGTGGGTAGCACCCGAGAGAAATTTGCCAAATAAAAAAATTGTCCTGTTGGTATTGACTCTTGTATTGATCTCCAGGTGCCAATCAGGCACCACAAGACAAGACCACAAGACCTCAAAGTGATCCCTTTCATTCTGAAAAGTCAGCCTTTTCAAAACCAACACGGCTCAGTTCAAACTTTTTTAAAACAAAGCTCCTCATCTCTTCTCTGATATTTTATTTTGACATCAGGTGATTTTCTACCAATGAGTGCTGCCAATCAGGAACAGAAGCTAAAAACAAGAGTCAGTACCAGCAGGAGAATACACTGTTTAGCATTGGCAGAGAATTTCAGCAAATTTCACTTGGGGTGTTACCTACGTAATCAGCTGTGCTGCTCATCCCACAAATATATGATCCTTTCAAGTTCATTCATCACTGATGAAGGTAAATAAACAGGTTCTCCAACGATGTAGAATACAATGACAATTAGCACTGTAACAAAAGAGAAATAATCCACCAATTTTCAAACTTCTCTTTTCCAAGGTTTTATATATATATATATATATATATATATATATATATATATATATATATATATATATATATATATATATATATATATATATATATATATATATATATATATATATCAAGGGCTTCATGGTGGTGCAGTGGTTAGCACTGTTGCCTCTCAGTAAGAGGGTCACAGGTTTGAATCCCTCTGGGGCATAGTGTCTTGCTGGATGGCCCCGGTGTCGACGTATGACTATGGTATAGTACGACAGCAGGTGAGAACACAGTGTGGGGTTAGCATGTCCTCTCTGTGTCTCTGGCTTCCTCCCACAGTCCAAAAACATGCAGTTTAATTGATGACTCTAAATTGTTCGTAGGTGTGAATGTGAGCGTGAATGGTTGTCTGTCTCTATGTGCCCTGCGATGGACTGGCGACCCGTCCAGGGTGAACCTCACCTTCTCCTAGTGCCAGCTTGGATCCCTGCGACCCCTAACGGGATAAGCGGTTGCAGATTGAGACGTTTTGTTGGGATGAGAAATGACGAATAAAGAACCTTGAACGTTGAAGAAAGGGAAACATCTTTCACAAGGAGTATTTACACTGGTATTACTTGTTTACATTTTGTATTTTCTTAACTCCTACATATCCAGTGTCCCTCTTTAATTTTCCCTTCAGCAGCTTTAAGGTTGGGAAAATCACCCTATCACACAGTCAGACGGTATTACTCCACATACAGTATATTATTTATCAGCTTCGTCCAGCTCTAAATTGAGGCTATTTTAAGTTGATTCTGAATTAATATTTAAACTCATTCCATTAAGAGGAAATATTATGTTCTAGATGTATTGTGTGCATATTTTATAGAAATCTGGGATCTCTACTAAAACTTAAAATAGGATCTGTGGGTTTGAACAAAGTTTGATTGCACAGCATGAGTTTGTAATGACTGACCCACTTGCTTGTCAAGGGGCTGAGGAAACATTCTTATTTCCTGAAGATATCACGTGTTATTAAACCTAAATCTTTGAAATCAGTTGAATTCCTGACTTGCAGGAGAAAGAAGAGCCAGCCTGCCAGCTGTGGGCAGAGCACTGTACTCCTTATCACTTCATAAGCTGAGCAGAGTGAGCAGCACCGGAGTGGTCAGCAAAATATTACCACTGCTGCTCCAAGCTGGCTGCTTAGCTGATAACCGAGCTCTGCACATGGCGTCGGTGCTCTACAGTGCTGGCCTGGGAGTCAAGGAACAGCCCAGTAAGGTGTGTGCTACTGGGTCAGCTACAGTAGGTCTCTGCCTGGGGTGAACACTTCTTTTAAAAGTATTCTGTCATGCCCTTGTGTTTGGTACAGGCTTGGCTCCTGGCCCTGCTGGCAGCCCAGCAGGATGATCGATTAGCACTCCTGCATCTTGGGCACCTGCACCACCAGGGCCTCCATGGCCTCCCCACAGACCCAGACCTGGCTTATGCATATTATGCAAACATCGCTAAACAGACAACTTTAGACCGTCACAATCCCACGCCACAGCAGGTAATGTATGTGTTTGTAACTGAATGATTTGATGTGCTCACTTGACATGTCTTGTTTAATCTAAAAGTAATACAGTTCTACTGTATGTTGAACCAAAATCTTCCCACTGGGGTCCTTTTTTACATCCCTACCTGTCAACTTTTTACGTGAGTCAGTATTAATCTCCTAATATGCATCATAATTAATAGCATGATTTAAATGATCTTAAACATTTTTGTGAAAATCAAACATATCAGAGTAGTCTGTGTACGATGTGTTCTGTAATAAGTGGCAGTGTCAGACATACTCAATTATAATGTAGAGACAGGGAAGACACATACAGTAGCTATGGGCTTATTGCAACATATGAGCTGATATTGTGATGCGGTGATTCATTTTCTTCCCCTTATTGTGACTATAGTTTTCAGATTTCAATCATCAATAAGTGTACCGTGTCACTGTTTTCCATTCCAAGAGAGATAGCAGTATGAAAAATATGGTAATATTGAAGAGCTCATAAGGGGTTCACATTTTATTTAAAGCATAGAGCAGCATTTCTGGATTATTTTCATCTATTTTAGGAAGTAAAAAAGACAAAAGAAAAGAAAAATCATTGACTTACGTGTGCATTTTCTCTTTCTCTTCATCTTTTAGACATTTGTTGAGGCTGTTTACTTAAACAATAATGAGGTGTTGAACCTCCAGACCAGCGAGGACCATCATCTCTTCCAGTGGCTGAAACTTCAGGCACGTAGGGGAGCAGCTGAAGCTGAGGTACCCTGCTCTGTCATCTCTGCTGTTTTAAGTTGCAGCTAAGTCCTGCATACTGTACACAAGCACACAGAGAGTCAGAGAAGAAGAAGAAGTGTGATACGTAGAAGACATGAGGCCTCAAACTTTAAGTTTGTGTTTCAGGGCAAAAAAAATGGCCCCATACACTTGAATGAGGTGAGGATGTTTTTATCATTTTTTAGTAATAATTCAGCAACTGTTTTGCAGCAAACAGTTGCCCGCATGCTGTTCTGGGGTCAGCAGGGAGTGTCTCCAGACATCCAGAAGGCTGTGAAACACTACGAAAGGGGAGCTGTCCAATGGGAGGACCCGGTGTCAATGTATGACTATGGCATAGTACTACTGCAGGTGAGAACTACACCTGATGTACACTGAAAAACATGATTTACAGTATAACAGAGCCAGTCGTGACCAATTTGGTTTTATTTGGCGCTCTTTGCATCGTGGCTAATTCCACCACCAATCATTGTGTTCATACACTCACTCAGAAACTGCTTAGCTTTATGTCTTTGAGATTAAGCTTTGCATATCACACGTTAATTAAATCAGTGAACATTACTACCGTCCAAAGTAAGCTCATAGCACTCTGCTTCAATAGTAACTACTATTTAAAGGAACAGTATGTACCATTTGGGTGATTTATTAACAGAAAAGGAATATAATATTCCTAACTTTATTTTCATTAGTGTACAATCACTTGAAAATAAGAATCGTTGTGTTTTGTTTGGGTCTTCTTCATGGGGCTGGCATGTTGCTCCGCCTTGTTTCTACCATAGCCCAAAATGGACAAACCAAATACTGGTACTAGCGTTTTTATATTACCTGGACACCACCGTGGTTCTTCATCACGCTTGTGAAACGGTGGTAACGTGAACCATAGGGTGCGAAACTGTGGTACCACCAGCCGCCTTCTCGCTTCTGTTGCTCCTAAAGTAGTATTATTATGGTATGGATGGCCTCTGAATGAGGCGAATGGCGTTACCATAAATTTGTACTTGGCGGCTCACGAGTGGAGGAGTGGAGGACTCAGATGCAATCTGCAACCACACCACTAGATGTTGCCAAGTCCTACACACTATACCTTTAATAGGCTATGTAGTGCCATGTGGGCTTTTTTGGGTAATATTTCAAAAAGCAGTATTGAAATAGTATTAGCAAAGGGCTGGGCAGCCAAGGGCTGACTCTGATGTATATTTTGATCTACTGAAAGAGTACTTCTGTTCATTCATCATTTAGTATTAGCTTTTATTATAAAAGACTGATTTGTGTCTTTGTAGGGGCATGGGGTTGAAAAGGACATCCCAAAAGCTCTCACTTTCCTGAGGAAAGCAATGGACCAGGTTTTGCATGATTAAATGTTAATTACTAATTTCTTATCTATACTTTAACACTATGAGTCCAATTTCTGTTGCAAAAAAACATTCAAAGTTTGCTCTCCCTTTATTGCTTCTTACAATATTCTGTCATACAGGACTTTGTTCCTGCAATCAGTGCCCTAGCCTGGTACTATGAGCACTTTGAGAAGGACTACCATCAGGCGGTGCAGCTATGGGAGCAGGCTGATCTCCTCAAGTGTCCAGATGCTGCATTGAATCTCGGTGTCCTGCACTCACAGGGTCTATATCCAGGAAAAGCTGCTGACCAGGTTAGCCCAAGTATGAATGCTTTCTGTGATCATCTGTTACAAAGCCTACAGACTAGAACGCTGATATAATTTATCCCTCCCGACAGTTTATGGCCTATCAGTACTATAGGAAGTCTGCAGAGAGAGGGCACATCAGGGGAGCAGTTCACCTTGCTAGCATCTGGACCACTGGAATACCTGGACTCGTCGACAGACGTCCATCAGATGCCCTTTTGTTAGCTGCTTATCCATTTATTTATTTCACTTCACATATATGATCAGTCCTTATGTACGTCGTGACTGATGTGTCTTTTTAACTGACTGCAGGTGGGTAAAATGGGCATCTGAGCACAACGGGTACCTTGGCAGCATCTTGCGGAAGGCCTTGGATTCATATCTCAAGAGTGACATGTAATCTTTTTCTCTATTCACACTTGCCATGATCCCGACGAGGCCAGTCAATTACAGTGGCAGCAAATTAACCTTCTAGCTTTTCAACAGGTTCAGCTCACTGTTATATTACCTCATGGCTGCTGAGTCCGGCTACTCACCTGCCCAATTCAATGTGGCGTATTTATGTGAACAAAATACGGTGAGTTATCTCTATTAGTTGTGGTTTTATTCATTCTTGTTGTTTTTAAACATTACCTTATTTTACTGCGTATGTTCCTAGTTAGGTTTTCTGGATCCTGCTGTTGCATCAAACTATATGTGGAGATATTACAACCGTACTATACAAAGTCAAAATCCTGACACTTATGGTAAATAACTATCCTTTAGCTTTAACATTTGGAAACTTGTGTGGAAACATTCACACATTAAAGCTTTTTTTTTTTAACGTTTAATTCTGCAACTCCTCCAGCCTTGATAAGGATGGGAGACCTGTTATATGAAGGGAAGGGTGACAGGCAGAAAGACTTGTTTTCTGCAGCAGTGATGTACGCCCTGGCAGCAGTGAGGAACGAGCCACAGGTCTGCTTCTTTTAAACTGATTTTATTCATAATTGAGCGTTGGTGTACATGTGTATAAAGCGTACTGTTCTTCCACAGGGATGGTTCAACCTTGGCCTTCTTGCTGCGGAGGGTTACAGGCTGCCACTGTCAGTATTGACTGACCTTGGTCTTTCAGAGCTGTACCTGGCAGACAACAGTTTGCTCCTGAGCGCTTTGTACAAAAGGTGGGTTGTACGTGTATATCAGTTGTGTAAGTGCAGCACAGTGTACTTTTTTCAGTGTAAAATCTGTAAGAAAAATGATTCAGTATTTTCTTCCAAAAGATGCAGAGACTCAGAAGACACAGATTCATATTTGCCGTGCAGTCTCGCCCTGTTCAGCGTGTATCTTCACTCATTTCAAAGGGACTACAGGGCTGCTGTTAAGGTCAGTGTGATATATGCAAGATACATTTGTAGCAAGTAAATATTTTACCCAAGTAAAAGTACACTAGTAATATCAGCAATACATGAAGTATCAAATATGAAAGTGTAAAATGGGCCTTTTCATCAATGGGTACTTCAGTTCATAACAATTCCTCAAATTTCATAATCTGATCATAGAAAACAATGTAATCTATAATATCTATCTATATATAATATATATTTATAGAAGTAACAAATTATATTTACTCAAGTAGTGTATTTAAGTACAGTTTTAAAGTACTTGTACATTACTGGAGTATTTATATTTTATGCTACTTTATACTTTATTCCTATGTATCTCAGAGGTAAATATTGTGCTTTTTATTCCCCTGCATTTATCTGACAGCTTTAGTTATTAATTACTTTGCAGATTCAGATTAGTGGTATGAAATTTGGGTGAAATATCAGTTTAATAAGATGTATTATTATAGATTGATCTACCTTTACCAACTGTAACATTAAAGTGAACACATGAATACATCAATAATTACAATTCATTAAATATATAATTATCATCCAAATATATATTATTCTGAGTCTGACTGTTGTGCATGGTGAGCACATTTACTTTTGGTACTTTAAGTATATTTACTGTTACTTCAGTAACATTTTTGATTGCAGGGGTTTACTTTTAACAGCGTATTTCTATGCTGTGGTACTACATTTACTTCAGTCAAATATGTGAGTACTTCCTCCTCTACTGAATTTAGTTCAAAAGCACAATATTTTCTTAGGAAATTTGGTAGAGTAGAAATATTATTTATCAAATAGAAATACTCAAGTAAAGTGTTAGTACCTCAAAATTGTACTTAAATACTTTACTTTAGTACATGCATAGTTATCTACTAAACATAGTTTCTTTCCACCACTGGCCAAAGTACAGCAGCATTATTGTGATGTAACAACTTGATGACATTTTGGTCATGTTATTTCCCACAGTTCTCCACTGCTGTTGCCGTGGTTGCAGCTCCAACGATACTCTTAATCATCCTCGGTGTGCTCAGGAGACATGGCCTGTCTCGCGACTAGAGCCACGGTTTTTACCAGGATTATCAGCGCCACAAACTCAGGGACTAAACAGCAAAGTCAACCTGCACAGCAGCAACATTAATGCATGTTGTGTTAGTTTACATGCTGTATGTTTAGTGTGGGATCACTGTAAAGAGCAAATGTGAATGTTATAAATATGAATATTGTTTTTTAGTACATGTCTGGAATGTTTTGGGTTCATGAGTTTCTTACTGTTAAATGAATGTATTGACTTTTTGTGAAAAGGCTAACATATTAGACAATACAGAGTCTGAATACGTGCCAGCAGACTTGCAGTCAGTTTCAAGGTACTTCTGGTAGGTTACAGGTATTTGTCTTGCGTGTCCTTTTGCCTCCCAGTGTAATGATTCCTTCACCCTGTGGTGATGTGTGAGTGGATGATTTAAAACATTTCAGGTAATGAATGCTCAGGTGTATCCTCAGTGTCCACCATCACCACTTCATTCTTCAAAATGCTCTAACGAGACTCCAGACCCCTGCAATGTGATGCATACACTTTAAATTTTCTACCTACACATTTGATGCAGTTTTCCTGTCTTCAGTCACTTTTGTCTGGACTGATCTGCCACTGTTTCAGCCTGACCGGCAAGAAGAAAGTTAGAGGGTTGTTCAAAACCATTGTCTTCCCTGGCTCCAATACACTGCAACCTTGATTTTGCTCTGGTCTGCTCCCATTTGAGGATTTAAGGTGTGGGGAAAAAATGGAGATTTTAAGTCTTCAGAAGTCAGATCTTTAGTTCTTGTGCCCACCGTTTATTGTTGGAATCACTGTTCACATGTTTAAAAGCATAATAAATGTATTGTTCCAAAATAATCTGTCTTATATTATGTATGATTTGTACATAATGCACTGCTGCTCATCAATATGGAAAACAAATCTGCCAGAAAATTTCCAGCAACTCGTAGTTTACAAACCAAAATCAAGCAAGCAATTACAGACACTTCTCATGAGACCAAATTCATTCAACAGTCAACATCTCATTAACACCGGCAGACAAGTTTAATTGCTTTGCTTCTGTTTGTTGGAAGGAATCAGAGTTTGTTGGAGCTAACGATGTTAAAGATGGGATGAAAATAGGAAAGACTTTCAATCACTTTTTAAAACAAAAATAGACATGGATTCAGAGTCATTCAGATGAACTGAATATAGACGTATTTTTCCAAGATGTTAGAGGGATACAGATCAAGAGGTCAAAATTATCCTGAAGAATACACATGGCAGATGGTCACATATGATGGGCCTAATATCCCCCACAAACACAAAGTCCTCAAAAACACTTTCTCATTAAAATACTTGCATAGGAATTTCAGTTCCATATTTTTTGCTTAGGTGTCTGTCTGTCCTGAATTGACCATACTCCTGACGATTATTTTCCAGGTATGCTCCACCTGTCATCACATTAACTGAAGCTACCATTGATTGTATTAACTAGAGGGGAGATTACATTCTATAACTAAAACATACAGTACGCACAGTTTACAGTACACATGTTTCTGTAGTATAGTTGATATGGCAGAGCTTTTGGGCTCCTGTCAGGAGTAACATAAAGGTCATTTTAAGAATAAAGTGAATGTAATAGTAATTGTAGACTGTACTGAGCCTACATATGAACTGTCAGGAAACAGGCACATAAAACATGTAATCAAGTATACCCAGTCCAATCATAACATACAGCATTTTATTTACTTTTTCTAGAATGACTTCCTCATATCATGAGTTCAACCTTTTCCATACATATGAAAGCGCTTCTAATCAGCTGATTTGATAACTAAACAGTTATATTGGGAAAATAAACTGAAATAGTTATAGAACAGCTGATTTAATTAAGAAATACATTAATAAATGTAAATGTTTTTTGAATTTTATTTTTAGATTTTAAATTTGATGTGTGGTCAACATCTCTAAGGGGTTATGAGTTGTTTTGTTTTTAGACGATGGGTTGATGGGAAATGACTCGTGACGTCAGATTTGTACCTGCACTCCTGGCCACGCCCTGCGTATGACGTAGCCGGTAAACAGCGCTCGGGAGGCAGGAAGTGAACTTTCTTTGCACGCTCACGTGTTAGCGTTAGCCCGACATACAAACTCAGTCGAGCTCAAATCATATTTCTACCTGCAGGAAGAAAAGTTGAAAAGTAGGTAAATACACTATAATGTACGTTCCTAACGTGGCTAACTTATTTGCCAGACTTAGCAAGAAGGAAAGCACACGTGTACTGTTAGCTAGTTTGCTAGCTAGCTAATATCACTAAAGATGCTGCTGGAAGCAGGTGTGTCGGTTGTTTGGCTCATGTTGCTGCTGATATCAGCAGGTGTTTAAATATACAGGCCTGCTAGTAAAAACGTCTCATGAAACACCAGTCTCTGTAGCCTGTATTATTTTAGGGATTTAGTCTGCGCTTGGTCTGGTTAAAGACCTTTATATGCATCTTCTGTGGAAAGTCTGGTTGATCTGGCTCTGTGGTGGTTCTACTAACCATCAGGAATATAATGTTGACCAGTTTTGGCATATTTTGCACTTGGTTCTCCTGAAACGTTAGTCACTTGTTGCCTTTTTCATTGCTCCTTATATGCTATCCATACTAGTATCCCTGGTTTTTGAGGCAGAAAATGCCCCTACTGGATTAAACCCTGTGAGAAGTAGACATGGTGTTACATTGGTTATGAACTGTGCCTGGTTTCGTGTTAGATTGCAGCTGCAGGATTCAATTTTCATTTCATCAGTCACTTGTCTTCTCTTCTTAGCATTTCACCACTTTTTTACAAACTGAAATTGAGAGGCACCTTTATTGGATGATACAAATTTGTATTGTTTTCCATGTATACCTACTGAACATAAAGATATGACACTGCAATAAAGGAGCATTATGTAGCTTATATAGAGTTTGTCATGTACACACTGTCTCTTTGATCAAAGTACAACAACTATTTATTTAAACTCCAATGTGAGCAGTACTGAGAGGTGACATTATGGGGTGCCTAATGTCAACATTACTGTTTTAAATTGTGTTTAATTCATGTTTGAATATACAGCGACTATAATTAGAACTGGTGTTAAAGTGTTGTCATGTGGTGCTTTCTATTTTAAGGAACGGATCAGTGATTTCTATGGTGACGTTACTTGGCATGTGACTAATGTACCTTTTGAACAGCAGGGTGTATACTCAGTGGGGAGAGTGTCCTTCAGCGGTAGACCCAGGTTCAAGTCCCTGCGTCAGCATTATGTTTTTGTGTAAGTTGCAAAATTTTTACAACCTCGAGGGTATTGAGCTGATGTCTTCTGTGACCTTCGTCTGTCGTCAAGGGCAGTAATGGTCAACACATCACTGATAAGGACTTCAATATAAAAGTGATTTAAATTACAAATGCTGTTAAAGTGGTAGGTCAAGTTATGCTGCCTACCAGGTAGACACATTTATCAGCAGTTAAATAAGTCCAAAAATCAGCACATTGTTATCTTTTATGAATATGAAACAACTAATAGCATTCAAACTGGCTCAATACAGTATGTACCTAAATTGCAAAAGCATTGGTTTAAAAATGATGAGAACCTAAATAAAGTTTACACCGCTCTCCATTCTAACTCTGCCTTTTCCTAGTCTGTCTTATCTCCGTTAGAGTGGTTGAGAACTGATGGCTTGCACAAGGGCACTTTGACAGAAGTTATTCAATTGCTCATCAATTTTCAACATAGTTATTCACCTTGTAAAATATTTTGAACAGCTGTTTTTTGTATAGCCTGACCAATACCAGATTTCTGAAGTAGATCTGAACATCTGAGAATGATACATTTCTAAATGACTTATCTTATCTTATTGATTCTGTACTGCAATATCTTGTTTATTGGCCAACAAATATGGAAATAATGAGATGTGAATGAGATAAGCCAGTTCTGGCAGATACATTTGTCTGGCTCAGTATAGCTGGAGTTTGCTGCCCTGTGTTATTACCACTGTTTTACTGTCTTTGTTTTGTTAATAGTTTAAGGCGGCAGTATCTAGTTTTTCCATGCTGCTTTTGTTTCCCTGCATCTTATTGTGAATTTCAAATGTGTTTTATTACTTTGTGCATCGGCAGGCTATAGGGTAGACTGTCCAGTGCTTCAATAACATCCTACATAGATTTTGATTTAAGTGCACGATAGCCCGGCTTGTGATTCGGAGCTCAAAAGCTGAAATGCGAACGGATGAATAGAAAAGGAAACAGCAGCACTGAGGGAATGTGAAATGAAATTAGTTTAACTCTGCGATTTTTACTCCATGCACATTGGCTTACCAAGAATACAGCTCCTGACAGTCTACATTATCAAAGCAATCCATCTCTCTTTTCCTTTTCTTCTCATTCACATCTATTGGTTTTCTTCTCCTTTTCTGTTTTTTTCTTTTCCCCCTCATTTTCCCTCCCTCTGTCTTTGCAGATGGGCTGTTTGGCCACTGAAAGGGAAGAGAGCCGTGCCAGTTGTGAGAGTACAGCAGAGGCTAAGAGAAGAAACTCAGACAGCAGTGAGTCTCGTTCATGGGATATACAGCAGAAACTCAACACGGAGGTGCAGACATAGCACAGGTACTACGTCTGTGTGTGTGTGTGTGTTTGTGTGTGTGTGTTTGTGTGGGTGTGTCTTCGGGGATGGGGGTGTAAAGCAGTCATCTGAAGCACTATATTATGAGTCTTCATGATTTGTTTCACTGCAGCACCGAAGACTTGCAGCATATTTTAGACTGTCCCTCTGTTAGACTTAATATCTATACAACATATTTAAGAAGTTAGTTTAGACTTCAGTTGAATGTGTGTACACAAAGTGTCACCTTTCTGTGTTGTTTTAAGTTAAACCTTTAGTTTAATCAGAAAATGACATGTCTATGCTTAAAGATGTTTTGTAATTAGCGTTTTTCCTCTGAATGTTTGAATGGTTTTCAGCTATGTTTGATATTCTGCTGTGAGTAGATAACTAAAATCTAACCATTTATTTTATTAGACATAATATAAAGCAGATGGTGAGAACACAATTCAAAACATATGCTCTTAATTTAATGTTTTTGGCAGTTTTTGGCAATGCTGATCAAAAGTGATCAGCGTAACAAAACAAACAATACAATCAACGCTAACTGAAAAGGTGTCATCGTGTCTATACCATGAATGTATAAAGAGAACTGGACACAGTGTTGGAGGTGGGCCCTGTTCATGACTACTATAAGTAAAAAAAGCTTGACTTAAGAGTTTAAAGTTACCAGGATCATCTGGTAATCTTCTGCATTCATTGGGCCTGTAGAGCAAGTGCAGTAGTGGTTCCCTTAACTCCGCCTTGCATCCCTCTTCCAGCCTCAGTCCGGGCTCATTCGCATGAATGGATATAACTCTGGGTTCGGCTTATGATTCAAGATTTAAGAAGAAGTCCCTCTGCTCACACATATTGCTGAAACATCTTCTTTGAAGCCAATCACAGTATTTACTTGATATCGCAATACATGTTTTCAGCTCAAAGATAAATACTGGGATATCCCCCCCAAAACCAGTTTGGCCATTCATCAAGAATTCATATGCTAATTATGTCTATTTAACACAAATGTCTAATAGGATAAAATGATGAAATGATGACATTTTGGACAGACACGGATGTAAACTGCAACTTGACTGATTGGAGGAGGTGTACAACCACAAGGCAGTAATTCTAGTGAATTTCATGTTACTTCTGTATCGTCTATGTTCACCAATCTGTACAGCTGTGTTGATCACAGGCACAAGAAGGTGACGTGCTCAGTCTTTTCCCTGCATTTTACAGGGCCAGTTTGCTCTATACTTTTATAACCAGTGAACACTGAATTGAAATCTATGGCAATTTGAAATGTTGAGATATGCAAGCACACTTTTATTGCAACACCCGGACAGAATCACAATCACACACAGGTTTTGGTGTTTAGACTACAGAATCTGATAATTGTAGCATCAATTTGAGGTTTTAATACTATTAAATGTTCAATACTAATTTATTTACCATCGTTGAATAGTGGCAATATATGAGATGTAATGTTTATGATCAGACATAGTTCCTGTTATTTTTTTTGGAGGCACAGCAAATTTTTATTTACAGTGATGCAATGGTACCAAATAATTCATCTCTCTCTTGGGTGTCAAGATGTGAATATAAATGAGTGCGTTGAAAATGTAGGGCCATTAATTTCATTCTCCCTTTGGACGCCTGTTGTGAAATGTCAGGGTGAATGATAGCACTTAGTAAACTTTGCCACACAGTGTGCATCAGTTATTAGGGCGACAGGATGGAGCTTTTTACACGCACATTTTATGTCTATTGTTTGCAGTTCATACAGATTACTTTGGGGCTGTCAGTTCATTGAATATTTCTTTAATATTATATCATATTTTTTTATTAAATATTTTAACTGTCCTTAGTTAATCACGATGAATTCCAAATTGATCACGCATTTTTTTTTTTATCTATGTATGTGTATTTCTGTGTGTGTGTGTAATGTATTTTAAAGGGAGATTCGTCAACTATGAAATACTCTTATCAACATTGGAGTGGACAAATATACTTTCTTTATGCAATTATATGTATATATTACTGAAAACCAATTAATAACGCAAAACAATGACGGCTATTGTCCAGGTTCTGCATTTAGCATAAAAAATATGCTGAAATCATAACATGGCAGACTGCAGTCCAACAGGTAACAACAGCTGTCAGTGTGTCAGTGTGCTGACTTGACTATGACTTGCCTCAAACTGCATATGATTATCACAAAGTGGGCATGTCTGTGAAGGGGAGACTCGTGGGTACCCAGATAACCTATTTTCATTCACGTATCTTGAGGTCAGAGGTCAAGGGACCCTTTTGAAAGTGGACATGACAGTTTTTCCTTGAAAAAAATTCAGTGCGAGTTTGGAGCAGTATTTAGCCTCTTTCATGACAAGCTAATATGACATGGTCCAATGGATTTCTTTAGTTTTCTACTTCATATGATGCCAGTATCTTCACTCTAGCTTTAAACTGTGCCTGGTACAACCTCCAGGAAGATCGATTGTATTAATGCATTAAAGAATTCAGTGCCACTAAAATAAATTTGCTTTAACATGTTAATTTTGCATTCATTTTGACAACCCTAATTTGGACCAAACTACCCTCACTCATTGGTCAAAGGTGACAAGGCCACAAGGTAACCAAATATAGATCTGTGTAACATCTCATCTATTGCTGATTAATCTCAGCTGTTTTGATATTAAGTTGTTGTATGACGTTTCTAGTTGATGTACTGTATATTTGCTTGAATGCTTTAAGAAATAATACTTGATTAAATGTAATGGCAATACAATACATTTTCTTCTTGAATGCATGTTTACTATTGTGTTATTAGAATCTGTTAAATTAGACGTGAAGCTGTGGTACTTTGGCCAGAGACTAATATTTAGTGCTGAACATCTGGTGAATTCAATATCTGCCAGATGATTTATCTTTCCTGTTGGGCCTCATGAGCCCAGTAGTCTCATATTTTCTTAGATTTTTTTCACATCATGTGTTTAATGAGCCTTTTCGCCAACTATATCAAGAAATGTGCAAGTAGAGTGGGAGTGTTTGTCAATATTTTGCTAGCTTGTTTCTCACAGCGTATGTCTTTTTCCCCAGTATCCGATGGTGCCATGGCCACAAGGAGCCTGAGCAGTGTGAGATTCAGAGCCCTACCAGTGGGTGTGCCTTCTTTCAACCTCCAGCTCCTTCTAATCCTCTGTGGACTCTCACTGGATGCCCAGGGTCAAGGTAAAAATTAAGCGTTTTCTACTGTTTCTTCTTGGCCTGGCTGCAAGAAGAGAGCATGCACAGGGAGAGAGTTAATACCACTAGATAAATGCTATAGGGCCATAATGCTCCCACGCTATAAATATGAAACCAATACTGATAAAACAGGTACAGTAAATGGAATAACAACTAAATTATAGCCTGTGCATAATGTGTGAAACAGAGCACAACACAAAGCAACAACACTATGATACAGAATGAGATAATTTAACAAGCAGGACTAGGTAAAATAGTTCATAAATAATTGCAACCACATGTTTAATGTGCAAAGCTACAGTGTATGAGGTACATAGTAAGCTATCAGCTTGTAGAGCAGATTTAAACCTCGTATCCTACGGAGACAAGGCCACTATGCCCTCTGCTGTCAAAGCACTCCGCTGGCTTCCATCCCTCCCTGTGACTGGTTTTATTTATAGCATGGTAGGAATTACTACACTAACAAGTGACAAGTGCTCAAAATATACGCACATGCACAATGCACACTCACACAAGAACACACATGCAGCACACCAATGCCAACTTTCAGGGGTGGTAAGGGGCAGCAGCAAGGTTAATGCATGAGAACTGGGAGCAGTGTATTCAGCTCTTATAAAATGAGCTCTGATTAATGGGCCTCAGCTGTGGCATATGCCGGGGCGAGATGTGTGGGAGGACAGGAGAGGACAAATGCCAGAGAAGATAAGAGCCATCCTTAAAAACCAATATTAAACATTTACCTGGCATTTAGAGTAATGATGTTACAGTTAGGAGAAAATGCTGTTTCTGTTAGCTACGTATTGAGAACTACTCCCACGTGTGAAATGAGTGAAAGTTATATTTATTTAACAGATAAAGAAAAAGGGGCCCCAAAACTCTTACCATTCAAGCCTGAAACTTGATAATTGTTTCATTTAATTTTGCTCTGATATCTGCACTCACAAGCTAAACATAAGCTTTGTAAATATTATTAATGTTAGTGTTGCATGTAACTGAGGATAAATATTTGAATGTGTTTGTCAGTAGTACTGCAATAGATGTCGAGTAGAGTGAAGACGTGGGTGGGATCATTTTGGGCTGCCAGCATTCAGCGGGGAAAATCCCTTTTTACATTGTTTGATGATAATGATAGGGCTGGAAGTTCAATCCTTTCCATCTCTCAAACTCTGGGATGAATTTTATAAACACAAACTGAACATCACCAACAGTGTACTACTGTATAAGATGTACCCTAATGAGCTGGCCTTCTATAGCTGTTTGTTTTTTATTGTGGTTTCTTTAATTTTCTGTTGATTCATTTGTAATTCATCAGTGTGTACGTAATAATTTGTATTTTGTTGATTTGATTATCTATCCATTTATTTACCAAACCATTTATCCATCAGTTTGCACATTCCACATGCTGTTATACAGTATATGATTAGGCTGCTGACCCTTTAACACTATTCCGTGTATGTTTGGTAGTGGTCAGAGATGCATTTAGCCAGTTAAAATTCAGATGTGTCTTGAATTTTTATGAATGGAAACTGATTTTTTTTTTAATCCTTGCAGAGAAGCAAACACACTGAAACAAGGAGGAGGCTCATTGAATAGTTTAACCTGTAAAGACTGAATAACTGTCAGAATACATGTGCGGTGCACAAATGGGATCAGGAGTTAGCTGTCAGTATTATTAAATACCACTAGTTGCATTTAGTGTCAGATTAAAGTGTATCTATATGCTCAGACTGTTTTACTCCTTTTTACTGCTCTGTGGTTTGTGGACTATATAAGAGTTTCTTTGTGTCCCACATCTGGTTATTAGCTTTTCTGCTTCCCATACTTCCCTGTCTGCTGTGGAGGATATGGTATTCTTGTCAAGGGGAAGTATCTGCTGCAGAGACACAGGCAGGAGAGTGAGCTTTTCCCGTATGCTTAACAGTTAGTGGCGGAGATAAATACCGTTTTATACAGTAGTTACCATGGCAATGTGAGCTTCAAAAGAAATTGGGACATTGCGTAACTGTCATGTTTTCAGAATATTATGTCAGGCTTTTATTTTGATGTAAATGGCTTAAATAATGTTTGCCACATTTTTATAACTATTATAAACGGTCTTATTCTTCCTGTTTTTTGTTGGATTGGTGGCACGGTGGTGCAGTGGTTAGCACTGTCGCCTCACAGCAAGAGGGTCACGAGTTCAAATCCGGCTTGGGGCTCTTCTGTGTGGAGTTTGCATGTTCTCCCCATGGTTGCCTGGGTTTTCTCCGGGTACTCCGGCTTCCTCCCACAGTCCAAAGACATGCAGTTTAGGTTAATTGATGACTTTAAATTGCTTGTAGGTGTGGATGTGAGCGTGAATGATTGTCTGTCTCTATGTGCCCTGCAATGGACTGGCGACCCGTCCAGGGTGAACCCCGCCTTCACCCAATGCCAGCTGGGATCGGCTCCAGCCCCCCCGCGATAAGCGGTTAAAGATGGATTGATGGATGGATGGTGGGAAGGAAAGAAATGAATCTTGACAGTTGCACAGGTGTGGTGTCCTCCTCCCCGTCTTCTTGGAATACGTTGGTCGGCAGTTAAAATGACCTGAGTTGAACTGCTGAGTAAACACCAGTGAGAATGCAAGGCCATCATCCAACAAACATTAAGAATCATTTATCAATCTTTTGAGGGATTATGGTTGGACATTTTTCAAGGGATTTCTCCCAGAGGGCTTTAGATTACATTACCAGGAATCTGCTTTTCTTTTAAGTGAATAAAGATGAGACTGTACTTGGTATGATGGTCATAAACAACATTCAACAACATCAGTGAATGATGCTGCTTGGAAAACATGTAACCAATTGATAAACAAACTCAATAGATTCATCTTTTAATATGCATCTTTTCTTGCTACTGCAGGAAATGCATATCAGGGTATTTATCAAAGATTGTTTTCTGCAGCTCTGAGTGTTCATTCTCTCAAATGCTGATGACACCAGAAATTCAGTCAGTCCTACCACAAAGAGAGAAATGCTCATTAATTATGAATATGTGTGAGATTATCTCCATAGTATCATGACTTTCCTCATCTGGACACTTAATTGATTTTAACCCCCCCACACTCTTCATAGCACTTGGTTTGTTTGATTTCTAGATTAAACTGTCATATAATTCTCATACGTCTGTTCATGGTAATTCTGCCAAGTTTTGATCTCCAATTAAACAATCAATGTGAATGGCATGCAAGTAATTTCTCTGATTGACTGGTCAACCCTGGGTGCAGCTGCAGCTCTGTATGCACTTCAGGTGCTTGTAATGTGCCAACAGACAACTCTGCCTTATCAGCAGCTGTGGAAGCCTGCCAACCACCTTGCAGATTGATTTTTTTATTACCAAGAATAAATGGATATTGAATCTGTGAGTAAGGGAGTGACCTGGCAATGAAGACACTAATGTTTTTAAGTCTAGTGTGGGAAAGTACAGTTTGACAGCTAAGCCTATTCTATTAGGTGTAGTGTTTTACATTTACACAATGAAAAGTGCCCAAACCTGCAAGTAGGAACATTGAGAGACTCATTACATCGGCAATGGTCATATTTTTTCAATCCCTTCTGTAAAGTGCAGTTTTATTTGTCATGCTCTATTTTTGTTTTAAATTAGGGCAGGCAATCGATCAAAAGATTAAATTGCAATTAAATTGGATCTTAAAGGGAGATTTTTCATGTATTTAATACTTTTATCAATAAGAGAGTGGGCAAATATGTTTGCTTTATGCAAATGGCTATATATATTTATTATTGGAAAACAATTAACAACATAAAACAATGACAATATTGTCCAGAAACCCTCACAGACACTGCATTTATCATAAAAACAATAAAAATATGCTCAAATCATAACATGACAAAGTGCAGCCCAACATGCATTAACAGCTGTCAGTGTGTCAGTGTGTTGACTTGACTATGACTTGCACCAAACTGCATGTGATTATCATAAAGTGGGCATGTCTGTAAAGGGGAGACTGGTGGGTACCCAGAGAACCCATTTACATTCACCTATTTTACGTCAGAGGTTAAGGGACAACTTTGAAAATGGCCATGACGGTATTTCCTGTGCAAGTTTGGAGCATTATTTAACCTCCTTCCTGACAAGCTAGTGTGACACGGTTGGTACCAATGGATTCCTGAGGTTTTCTATTTCATATGATGATGATGAGTTTCACTTAAGACTGAGCCTGCTGCAACCTAAAAATTCAAGGTGTGTTAATGCATTAAAGAAAAAAAAAAGTACTTGTGTTAACGTGTTATTATCACGTTAACTTTGACAGCCCTATTGTAAATATAATAAAACTGTAAACTGTGTCACTTTATGTGAAGCCCATAGCTGTAATACACAAAGTATATCTTAATAAAGCATCATACATAAGAGCTGCTACAAACCTTCGTGCATTGTGATGTTATAACAGTCACAGTACCTATTTTGCATTAAAAATGTTCAATATATCATGTTGCTTCATGTAACTAATGGTCGGAGAGTGCGGTGATGGTTTTCTATAGTATATTCCTGACAGCTCACTGTCTGTTCAAAGTAAAGTAAAGATGCTCTGATATCGAGATATCGTACCGGAGGGCTCAGGCAGAGACAGCATACAACTAACATGCCTTTTGTCACTGCAGGCATTTAGTTGATCCTGACACCTGAGCCAGCATTCAAAAACCTTGAGAGAGCATGGCAGACATTCAAAGAGGAAGGGTGAAGGCACACAGGAAACAGAACCGCAGCCTTGCTGAAAGAGCATCTGTAATAAGGGAGTGAGAGTCTTTGCCTCATTCGGGTCGACCCACAGGCACCACATTCTGGGGCGGATCATAAATGACAAAATACACAGACCCTTGCATACCTGAATCCCCGTCTGTCTCCATGCTTCTACAGTCAAACATATTTACATCTTTGTCATTATTAGGGATGCACCAGTCTAACTTTTTCTCTCCTAATGCTGATTGCAGTACCTAAACTCCTGATGTCTGACATTACAGATAAGCATACCTGGTACCGGATAGAGATAAATAAGGCAGTATTATGTACTAGGGAGTGACTGAATTTAACTGATAGTGGACCTTTTGTAATGACATTGAAGAAAAAAATGTGTTTAATGTGGATTGGTCACATCTGGCTGATCCATTTAATGGTACTGTCAGTGCATCTCTAGTTACATACATAGTAAATCTGAAATAGCAGAACAAGGTTCCTCAGGACTCAAATTATGACTATAAGATTGTTATTCCTGCATTCGCATGTTTGTAATATACCTTCATTTTATTTGGAAGTGGACAAAGAGCTGTTATTAAGTCAGTTTAGGTAGACAAGGGATGCTATGCATTCATAATATTTGACATGGCCACCCTTTCTCTCTGCTCACAGCGTATACAGTATATTAATTATTTTATGGCATCTTTTGGGAAAATGCTCAGTAAGGGCCTGTCTCATCACACTAGGTGGCAGTATTGCTTTGTTTAAAAGCAGTCATTCATCTTTCTTTTAAAAGTGGGAATGGTTCCATGTCAAAAGGACATAGGCTTTAATTAATTATAAGCACTATGAAGTGACTACAATATCCTTTTATTGATTAAGTCTGTTCCTGTCATATATTGCTTTCCATTCACTGAATTAGTTCAGTTATTATTTGTATCTGTACAGTGAAGAGGCTTTATAGATTTGACGATTTGCACTACTTTTTATTACCTTTATTGGTAGGATTTTATAATGAAACATTTCTATTTGGTAGAGACGTCGTAGTTGGGTGCAGATCTGTGGGGGGTGTAGTGTCTCCTTCTTTTTAATGAAAGTGTGAGTCAATCATCTAAGATTCATTAGCCCAAACATGGCTGTTGTTGTCAATTGAAAAAAGCCCGCAGCACAGCAGGTTGCAGCTCCATTACAACACAAATGACTTCAGAAAGCAATCTTTTGAAAACTACCATTTAGGAAGTTCATTTAAGATGCCTGGCTGCAATTGCTTATTCTGATGACCTTAATGTCACCGAGCCAAAATTCATCAAAGTGGGAGAGCTTCTGTGGCAGCGTTTATGTTAGAAGACTATGGCTGTTGCTACTGCTGTGCTTTTCATCTGCTTCGTTCTGATTTACCAATGTATAGGGTCATGAAATATTACAGAGCCATAAAAGCCATGGCACATCTAGCAGCCAGTACAGAATAAGGGGAGTGAAGTCCCAGCGGACTATGTCACAGTCACAGCCTCTGACTCCCTACACACAGCAAGGCCCATTAAGTCTAACTATCTGGCTTTATGCTTCCCAGTAGCAGCACCTCTTTTCCAGCTAAAATCACTGTGACAATAATGTTTATTCAATTTTACAGGAGAAAAATGATATAAATGTGACACACAGTTTATATTATGAGGTTGTGCCCTTTAAGTTGTCTCCCCGGAGAACTGGAGAGTACTGCTGTACCAATGAAATTGCATTTGAATACATTTTTAGCTGACAGTCATCCAGAGCAACTTGTAGGGAGTGCAGCCAACAAAAAGGTTCAGTTACTAGATCATCAGCTTCACAGGCAAACAGTACTCAGAAGTTCAAGGGAGGAGAGACACTGTATTTTCTTGTGACTAGATATTAGGGCTGTCAAATGATGGCAAAAATAATAATCTAGATTGGTCAGTATTAAGGTTATGATTTAACATGATTACTCACTGACTTTGGTAACATCATGGATTTAGAAAGATAATGACACAGCAAAAAAAAACAAGGCAAATGAGATGGGATCTTTGTTTCAAGATGGGCCACGTGGGGTGCCGACATGGCTGCGCCGAGGACGGTCCTCCTCATCCTGGGCCTTTCCAAGCTGACCCACAGCCTGTCGCGGTGCGCCACCACACTGAGCTGGGCCAAAGTGCACCGCTGCATAGGAAACGGGTACACTGGCTCGTTGCTAATTGCACAGCCCTATACAGCAAGGTCTGTTTAGTAGCTGTTGTTGAGGTTTTAATTGTATCACACAATCTCAAGATGTTTATCCAGTTGTCAGCCAACTTTAGATGTATTTTCAGTACTACTCACGCCGTGAAAAGAGTTGGATAATTTCTTCTGAGGCTCTGGAAAGAGTTTTGTAAAGTCTGAGAAAATGAACCTTGATGACATGATCAGCGTTATCTCAGTTTGGGCTTGGAGACTACATGTTTAACAGAAAGCTTGTGTTACAAACTGCAGCTTGAAGCTTCAAAGACTTATTCAAAGAGAAATTATGTTATTGTGTTGCATTTTGGGCAATGTAGGATCCAACATTGGTAGAGCTCGATAAATACTAGGGCATAAAAGTCAGCTTCTGCTGCGGCAGTTTTTACTGTCTGTCGTCAGCCTCCAAGTTTGTAGAAGTCCAATGCTACATCCCTGGAGTACTCCTGTACGGACTATGTTGGCGTAAGTTTCCATTGGACATTACATTCACAGTCTTACCACAAGGTCTATTTAGTAGCTGGTCTTAAATTCATCTTCCTCAGCACAGAGGTTTTGGTTTAGTTTTCTGTTTTAGATTTATTTAAATATATTTTCCATAAAATGTCTAAAGTTTACTTTAGCCACACTCACTATCATTTACTGTCACAGGGTCCAAATCAAGGTCAGCCAGATACCCCTTGTAAGGAAAAGTAGATGGATAGTTTCCAGCTGTGGTTTCATTAGATTATCTAAAATAAACACTTACAGCTATAATGGAACATGTTACTGTGGCTTGACCTGCCTTGAGGGGGGAGTTAAAGCTGCAGATGAAAAGGTCCAGTGCACCTTGTCATCCTACACAATATCCCTGCATTGTGAACTCCTGTGTGATGCCTTTTCTCCCTTGAGATGAGCCCAGGTCACCTTCTCTCCTGATCCTGTTGTTATAATAGCTGTGGACTCAGGACTTAGGCATACAGTACAACACGCGTGCCCTCAGAGATAAAGAGATTTGAAAAGAGACCCAGCGCCGGTGCTTGCACCAGGTGATGGTGACCATGCGTGTGATTTTTTTGTTGTTGCTGAGTTCACCCGTGTGATTATAAATTTAGCCGTGCTGCCGGAGTGGGAAGAATCCAGATGTCCTCGGAGTGTTTGTCCTCTGAGCGTGATGTGTTGTGGTAAGGGGCGTGGCTGCGTGACGGGGCTGCTTTGGCGGGAGCATTGACACTGTTCTTCAGAATGACATCTGAGGGAGGGACCTCTCACCAAATGCATCACAGTCTCATCAAGTGTTGCAGTCTGCCCAGATTAATGGGGCTGAGAGCTGATTATGCAGGGCTGTACATCATGTCTGTCTAACTGCCTGCTGCTCTCGCATCCTGTCAATGAGCCAACCTCCTATATCCTGTCCTGAAACTGGCATTGTCGCCTTCAGCAAGACCGACTCCTATGGTTTACAGTTTGTCATTTATCTCTGGATAAAGCACAGGTTTTGGTGAAACATCCCCACTTTCCTGAGTACTATACTCACTTGTAAAGCCATCTGTCTTTCTCCTGGCCTTTGTTCATACACATGCAAACACCTCATATAATGAGCTATGCTGTATGTTGAGACAGCATGAGTCATCTGTATAATGTCCTCAAACAAACAATATTTTTAAAAATTTGCAAAAAGTCATAATGTATGATCTGTGTGGCAGACTTGTAGTTTATGACAGTTTCACATTGTAAAGTTTAAAGTGTAATTAAATGGATTGGAACTGCTAATATACAAGCATTTTACAACTCCAAAGGCATTTACTGCTGAGTTGGGCTACCTGCATGTGTAAATTACCTCTGTCGCCGCACCCTGTGAGCCCAGCCCCATGTGGGGGATGGATTAATCTTCCCAGCACATTATTGAATGTGTTCCCTTGCTTGGGAGCAGCCGATAAATTGTGCTTGTCACAATGGCCCCGCACCTGCTCTCCATAGCCAAAGCATCACATTTCTGAACACAGCACTCGGGGTTGTAAAAAATAGTTACTACATGGATAGGAAATGTTATATGTTGTATAAGGTGCAGTGTGTAAGATCTGAGCCACATGCTCCAAATAAATAAGGGGCGGCGTTTCCCCTCTACTACTGGATCCATACAATCTAACTTACAGTCATCAGTACTGAAAAAAAGCCAACTACTAACTAACAGCAAGGCAAGAATACAGTTCACTGAACTGCTGAAGAGACGGTCAAAATAACACTGCTGTCTTATTATCTACACGTTTGGCATTGGCCTGTATTGTGTTTATTGTGCCACTAACCCGGGGCTCCACGGTCCATGTGTGTTTTGATAGTTTGTTTATTGGATTGAATCAAAAATACGAGCTGTTTTCTTGTTTCTGCCACTTTGGATTTAATCCAATAAACAAACTATCAAAACGTACAAACTGTCAAAACGTACATGGACCCTGTACCGTCAACGTAACTGACCAGCCCTCGGGGCAGCTCTTCTTCTTCGTCTTCTCATGGTGGACCGAGGGCAGACTGGATTCACTTTCAGTGACTCACTATTGCCTCGCAAGGAACAAGTGCTATTACAAGACAGGACGGGCTGGGGCTAACTGGTTAGCATGCTCATTTCGTTAGATATCTCTGCAACACAGTACATAGACATCCTTGACATAACGTCAACCCTGTAACCTCTTCGTATTCTGTTATAGTGTTGTAAAAATTATCAAAGTATTATTACGTATTGATACTGAATATCTGAAACCGTTTCAATACTCATTTTCCTCAGTATCGATGCATGGGTAGAAGCTACACTTTCTGCTCTCTGTTCTCTCTGACAGCGAGTTATTGTGTCAATTTTTCCCTGTGGCATCGAAAATAGTATTGAATATCAGTATTTTTCAAGGTATTGTAGTTATGTTAGACATTCCAGTATTGTGACAACACTAGACTGTTCGTAATGTTAAATCATTTCTTGAATGTTATCTGCATTGATCTCGATAATGATTTTATTACAAATAATGTATTAATATAATTTTATATTGCACATTTCCCCACTGTGGGAACAATAAAGGAATATCTTATCTTATTTAACTGACTGTCTTATCCAGATTGATTAGAAGGACTGTATTTTAGTGTCTTCCTCACATTTCAGTGTGACTGTTGGTTGTTGGTGGGACAGAATATTACAGTTGGTATACAGACTCCTACACACACTGGGCAACTGTAATGTTTTCACATGATTCATGTGGAAGTGAAATCCTTGGCTATTAACAGCTTTGAACGGTCCACTGAGCAGAATTTGCAAGCCAGCCCAATCCAATACGCTTAAATATATTCCTATCAGCCATAACATTATCATCACCTGCCTAATGTTGAGTAGGTCCAGAACATCCCACCCATCGAATAGATTGAGATCTGGAGAAACTGGAGGCCAAGTCAACACCTCAGGCTTGCCGGCGGTGGACATGGGTAAGCATGGGCACCCTGATCGGTCTGCAGGTACGCAGCCCCTTACGCAACAAACTGTGATGCACTTTGTGTTCTGAAACCTTTTTTTAATCAGAACCAGCATCACCTTTTTCAACAGTCTGAGCTACATTAGCTCTTCTACTGGATCAGACAACACGGGCCAGCCTTCGCTTCCCGCATGCATCAATGAACCTCACCTGTTTTTCTTCCATTGACAACCTTTGGTTGGTCCAGACCAGGAACATCCCACAAGAGCTGCAAGACATGCTCTGACCCAGTCGTCTAGCCATCTTTGTCTTGTCTTTCTTCCTGAGAAGGCTGAGGACCTTCAATGTGTGCAACAGGCTACTTCAGATGTTTTACCAGTCTGTAGTAGCCGGCTTTCTGTTCTTTGCCGTGGTATGTTGGGGGGGTGGCATCAGCACCAGGGATGCCACCAAACTTAACAAACCTGGTGAGGAGGGCTGGGTCTGTGGTTGGATGTGAGCTGGACAGTCTGGAGGTGGTGGCAGAGGGGAGGACCAGGAAGAAGCTGGAGTCTATCCTGAAGAACCCCTCCCACCCCCTCTATGACCAACTGGTCCAGATGAGGAGTACATTCAGCCAGAGACTGATCCCCCTCGGCACACTACAAACCGTCTGGGTCAGTCCTTTCTTTTGGTGGCCATCAGGCTCCATAACCAAGGTCTGACCCCCATGTGACTCTGATCATCCGTATTTATTCCTGGACCAAATGTATATAATTACATATAATGACATATATATGCTATGCATATACAATACTCACCACCTGCTGCACTTCACTTATTACTGTTACTTATTTATTCTTATTTATTTTATTGTCAATTTTCTTCATTGCACCTTTTCACTTTTACTTTTTACTGTACTGTATTCATCTGTACTGTTGTTGATGCTGCTATGACACCCGAATTTCCCTCCGGGGATTAATAAAGGTTCATCTTATCTTATCTTATCTTTTCTTATCTTATCTTGTCATAGTCGCTCACTCCTTACCCATTTTTTCTGCTTTCAACACATCAACTTCAAGGCAAAAACGTTCACTTGCTGCCTAATATATCCCACCCACTGCCAGGCGCCATTGTAATGAGATTATCAATGCTATTCACTTCACCTGTCAGTGGTCATAATGTTATGGCTGATTGTATATCCACTATGAATATTTCACATTTGGAAACAAACACAACAGAATCAATGGGCTCCCTCTACATGCTTTGCACCAACGGCTGAAACCACTCCCACAACTTAGTTTTTTCACCCACTCTCCCTGTACCCTTCCATGCAATTATTGTCAGCTAAATCACTAAACTTTACACACTGCTGAACTCACTAAAGACTATTGAGTTCATGAAAATTTCTCTTTTTTCTCTTTGTTTATTTGCTTGATTCAGAAACATCCTATACAATATACAGTATAGTTTTGCTGAATGGATGTTTGAGCCTAAAATGCCACTTATGACCTGTACTGAGGTATGTGGTGAAAAATAAGCTTTTTCCATTTCGCCAACAGGGGGAGCTTACACACTTGCCATCACCCGTGTTCTTCACAAGCTCTTTTAGTCTCTTGTCATACATCTTTATTCATGCCTCACCATATAGCCCTTTTTTACAGCTTGTGTTTTACTCTCCACCTTAAAAGGTCATATGCGCTGCATTTTTGTTACCTCTATTTATGTCACATCACTTGTAAATTGTTTGTGGGGCTCTCAGAGTAGTGATTAGTTTGCTTCATCATGTAGTCACTGAAAATATTGTTTTTCCTGAACAAGACCATTGACACCAGTTAAATGAATTTCACTACATCTCCTACTCCATCTTCACCCTCGTCATTCCTGTCTTTTTGTTTTCACTCACTCACTTCTCACTCTGTCTTTGCTTCCTCCGCCAACCACCACCCACCCCCACTCCCCACCCTGGCTGCGCTCATGCAGTTTCATCCCCAGAGGTGAAGAGCAGACTCCTATAATTACCCAAGTGTCTGTGAAATGAATCATTGGGCGGCTGATTGAGCTGCATGATGGGAAACATCCATCCTGAGTAGTACGACTGAGTGTTCTCAGCCCTCCACCCCATCTTTCTGCTGATGCCCAGGGCTGGCACGTGTGCATACTCCCCGCCACTGTCGAGAGAGGCAGGGTGTGGTCTGCAACCGCTGCATGCTTTTAGCAGAAACAGTGACAGCTGATGGGGAAATGCAGTAATCATGAACGCTGTTACATAAACAACAAACACCTGGATGACTGCTCTTGTACAGTGGTAGCACTTGAAAGTGTCCCACCCTACCGTGAGAATACCGCACTTTTGCTGCGGTTGAAGCGTATTTGTGCTGCAGCTCGGCATTTGTACAAGGTCATTAGGAGGCGCTCAGTTTACACATAGCCTTGCACAGGTAAACAAACTACAGCACTGTAGCTTGGGATATGATGTCAGGCTTTTGCATTACTGGTCTATGAAAAATATACTGTACTCTTTGCTTTTTAAAATGTATAGGCTACATGCGAAAAGTAAACCTTGTGGCACTTCATGGTAAGCACCAGCTTTGCTCACATTTGATGAGGGTTTTTCACAGTGTTTTTTATGTAAAAGCTGTACAGTAAATGTATCTATATGTACTGAAGATGGTACGTTGCATTATTAAACTGATCATTTCATCATTCCAAACTATAAACAGCTACAGTCAGCACGTTTCATTTAAATCACACATCAGTAGGAAAAATAGGCAACATACAATTACCTGTTAATCCGCAGTCATTGTAAGCTGTGACCCGCCGGGTAGCTGCAACAAACCACAGTGGAAAAGACAGACACATGTAAGAGCTACCACTGTATAACTAATGATTGCTTCATTAAAGTGTATGATTATGATCCAGGTTTTGTTTTGGTGCCAATGTTAAACACATTATATAGTGAACACACCTGCAGAGACAGGCAGTCTGATGTGGAAAGTGGGTGTGACAGTCTTTCAGTATTCAGTAGTAGAGTGCTGCAGGAAAAAGTCCTAAAACCCAGAAGTGAGTTAGCATTTTAGCGCTTCAGATTCGCTTGTCTGGAAGTCAATGGATTATTTGAATGGCTTTTTAATTCGATGTCTGAAATAAAGTCTGTGGTTAACAGTCTAAGTTTAACATTTTGTCCTACGACATAAAATACATCACAAAATACCCCACTCATGAATTTTGAGGCCATTATGTGTCTCAAAAAAAGTTGTTGCTAACAAGCGGCTAAATGAGACTACTAAACGCCATCAGGTTGACTTGTTCGCTTTTACAGCCTTGTTGTTTGTAGTTGCACTCGTGACTGTAATGTAGTTTGTTTATAGCCTAACATTTAAACTTCTGGTGATTGCATTTACGCTTCAAAAAGTGTTCATTTGCAAAGACTACCTTACTTCAAAGAGTATTTAAACAAGATGAAGAATCTAACTAAGCGTTTATTGACGTTTTGATGTATGACAATTTTTGATATTTGATTCGTCCAGACAAGCTCAGAGCAAACCTTCATAGTCCTACTCACTGACCATAAGTGTGTGCTACCTGGAAATGTGGTATTCCTTTTCTTTAGTCTATTTTTCTTTCTCTCTTACACATGAATAATCGTCGTCTCACTATGACAACCAGCCTCTTGTCATATCTTCAAATGTCAGCTCTCTAAAACCTGCTGCTCTGTGTACACTTAGTTTTTTAATGTGTGGATGATGTGCCTTCTGACCTCGATCTGAAAAAGCATATCTTCACCGTGTGGTATTGAGACAATGGTACAGAGAGCTGTCTGTTTTTGTAGATTTTTATGAACATAGTCACCACAGAGCACAGCAAACCGAGCACATTTATCTTTTTCTGCAATGAAATCTTTGATTTTCTTAAAGACATGAGTCGTATGTGCAAACTGAGTGAATCTTTCTTGTTCTTTATCAGTGACCATAAGTGCACCACAGAGTTGCATGACTTCTGACTGTCCTGACCTACTCCTTGTACACGGTTAAATGTATGCATCATCATGGACCCCATTTAAAGTGGCTACCACCTTTATGGTCCTAAAAATCCACAAGATTGACATATTGTCAGTAAATGTTTTCACTACATGACAATATGATCGTCCTCTACAGGAACTGCTCTCACTGCGTTCTGAACTGACCAGAATAGATCGTTTACATGATTGACTGGTTAAGAGTTCGTGGGGACGGTGATCTGAGACACCCACAGATGTGAAGTCACCTCCATCTTCAAAGCGTCACGACACTTATTACAGAAATGCTGAACCTTGTGCGTAATGTCCGTAACATTTTAATGCAGTTCACTTTGCCACCTTTTCCTGCTTACTACTTTCCATACTTAATAAGCAGTGCAGTCTTTTCGGTAGACTTGTGCTGCTGTGCTCATTTGAATGAATATTGTGTTTTCACAATCTGAACAGCTGGTTTCGCTCAAAAACCTGTACGGACTTCTTTGCTTCGAGTTTATCCACCCCTGGCTTAAACCTTTAGCACTGTCACTGTTACTGTTTTTGCTTTGCACTTATTGATTGTAATGTAATATATTTTTAGTACAGTTAATACCTCTAATCTTTTGTTGTATTGAAATAAACAGATTTCACCTGAATTTAAATATTTCAGACAAAGTAAGAGACTGTAAATTAAGTTATTGAGGCTGTGAATAAATTCAAATATTTGACTGATAATTGTCCAATTGTCGTGATTAATCCCAAATCATTATTAGAATTCAATTAACATCGCAAATCAGTGATGAAAATTGTCCAGAAACCTTCACAGGTACTGAGTTTAGTATAAAAATCTGCTTAAATCATAACATGGCAAATTCAAGCTCAACAGGCAACAACAGCTGTCAGTGTGTCAGTGTGCTGACTTGACTATGACTTGCCTCAAACTACATGTGATCATCATACAGTGGGCTTGTCTGTAAAGGGGAGACTCGTGGGTACCCAGAGAACCCATTTGTAATAACTGTGTCAAACAAGGCGAGGACTCAAAAGCATGACACGGAGAGCAGGCAGGTACAAGGTAGACAAAAATCTTTACTTGACTAAAAGAGGTCGGTACACGGGAGGTCAAACAACAGGCAGGGTAATCAAAAACACAAGGAGACTATCACGAGAAAAGGACGCGAGGACGCTTGCACTCAGGGTAACAAAGACGAACTTGCACAGAAGGAAGGGGAGACGCACATTATATAGTGGTGAAGGGGAGTGACTAACTGTGGACAGGTGAACACAATCAGGGGCGGGGAAGACACAGGTGGAGGTGGATCGAAAGTAGGTCAGGGGATGTCAATCATTCCCTGGGAGAACACAAGGGCAGGAAGTGAAGTGCTCTGAAGCGAGAGGGTGAGTTAGGATACAAAATAAAACAGGAAGTGCACCAATCACTGAAAACAAAACAAGAAAAGACATGACCTAAGATTCCATGGCATGACACCATTTCATTCACATTTCTTGAGGTCAGAAGTCAAAGGACCCCTTTAAAAATGCCTATGACAGATTTTCCTCGCCAAAATGTAGCATAAGTTTGGAGCGTTATTTGCAGCAAATAGTATGACATGGTTGCACCACTGGATTCCTTAGGTTTCATATGATGGCAGAAAAGAAATACTTCATAAAGAAATTAGTGCTGTTAAAATGAATTTGCGTTAACACGTTATCACATTAATTTTGACAGACCTAATATTTATACAGTATATAGATAGTATATACTGTGGGTGACATTGTTATTGAATAGTTATGGAATAGTTTACTTTTCTGTGTGTAAGGTTGAATATCCTTGCACCCTGATATGAGCAAGTGCTGTGTCAAATGGCTAATTTTTGCATCTGCTACGTCTAAAGAAAGTCATTTAAAGAGTCTTTTAGAAATGCAAGTCCACAGTACAACTTCAGTTATATTTGTGCTCAGCAGTTTAACTCAAACTCAACACTCAAAGCTTTGGTTTGCTCTCTCAGTGCTCAGTACGCCCGCTGCTTTGATGCTGACTCTGTGCTCACAGAGACGAAGAGAGATAGGAGGACAAACAGTGTGTGACAACAGCCCTTCTCCCCGGCTGGCATTAGACATGGGAGTTTATACTGGGGAGGATGAGTGCTGTGACAAAGTCAATAGGACAGAGGGGTAATGGGACTGCATGGGTTTGATTGTTTAATTAGACTTTACTTCATGGCATGCCAAGCCAAATGAAATGAAAAAAGAGGAAAAAGGGATTGAGGAAAAAAAAAAAAAAAACAAGCCTGACATTCTTGGCCAGAGCTCATTGTCACAATGTGATGGGCTCATGAGATTCTGGTGAGCTGCTGATAGCGTTGCCATTGTAGAGTTTGCTCCTCTGTTCAAAGCTAAGACTTTGCACACAAACAATGCCATTTTTAATGTAATTTTATTATTTATTTAATTAATGTAGTGTGGCACTGAGCATTTCATCGGTCATGCCTCCTTACGTCTCGCAACCACCCAGAAATGTCACTCCTTGGTGTCAACAGACTCTATCAAAGCAGATGTTAGATCTGAGAGCATTTTGCAGCAAGATGGCCTAGCTTATCCATTGAGTTCAGCTAATGTTTGGTGTCGCTGAATGCTGCCTATATTACACCAGCTGGTGAATGTGCGAGTGATCGAGACCCTGCTCAATATAACCTCTCAGGTCAATAAGGCTAGAGGCATGAAGCTCTGACATGACTGGGCAGGTTTGCCCTGACGTCCTTCAGGCATGGACCAGGGGACAAGTTTTCCTCAGCTCTTGAAATGATGCTTTTAGAGTCGACTAGTGCAGCGCTTCTAAAATGTGCCCGTTCAGAACAGACCGATCACACCTTTCTCAAGAACTGCTCATCCAAACAAGTTCACACGGGGTATCGGACGATACCGAGTACCAATCCCATACCAGTGTTTAGAGGTTGACCGATATGGGTTTTTTTTTTTATGGCCGATGCCGTTTTTTTTCCCACAGTCAGGCTAGCCGATGACCGATACATGACGCTGTTTTTTTTTTTTTTTTTAATTTTTTGGGGGGGGGGGCGATGTCTTTGGGTGATTTTCTTTTTTTTTCCTCCATCTGATAAAATATAATAACTTAATAATAACAAATGATACACAAAATTTCTCAACTTCAGTAAACATTTATTGAACAGCACCGATGGTCTGTCTCTCCAATCTACGTTTTCTGTCTGCACTGCTGTGCAGTTATAGATTTTAAGTAAAAAATAATGTATAAATTAAATATTGAATACATGAAACGGGTAAAAAACTAAACTATGTCAAATAAACTTTTGGATGAAAAAATAAAGTATATACAGTATAATATAGAACATATACAAACATAGAATTGAATTTATTAGATTAGGTACCATTGTCACCGATATCCAATCCAGCTGTTTGAGTCATTATTGGCTCGATATCTGGTCTGGTATTAGTATCGGTGCATCCCTATTGGAGAGTGAGGTGTACCCAGCATGCTGTTCATTGGTGTAATGTATTTTTAATACAATTAACAATGTGTACAAAACACACTGCTAATAATTAAGTCCCGCTGATCTCAAGAGCTCACACTCAACACTGAGACACTGCATGTCCTTGGGTCCTCAGCAATATACCTTCCAAATGTGAAGCTGATTGGATAAACTGTTGTCTCAAGGCCACTTTTTGAAGGTCTGGGTCTCGTCACAGAATTGACGTGATTTTTACTTGGTCTTGACTCTGTCTCAGACGAAGCAGACTCTTTTATTTCAAGTCCGGTCAAGACCACGACTGCGGGGATATCACTTAATTGCCTGTGAAATAGCCACTGATTTATTTGAACATCATTACTGTGATAAGAAAACAAAGACAATTTCAAAACATGAATTCTCCCCTGCAATGCCTTTTTTTTAGTATCAAGAAATGTCTCATGGTACGCTTTCATATACACACATGTGCGTGGCAGTCTTCATTGGTTTTCTTTGGGTGTTTTCATGTCAGTGTGTTTTCTTCAGATTGATTTGAGGAGTGTTTATGGTTTTGGATTTTCCACATTTCATTGTGTGTCATGCAGTGTGTGACTCACACTGGTCTGGTCTTAGTCTTGACTTGGTCTCAACAGCTCAAAGTCTTGGACTTGTCTCAGTCTCGATGCACTCTGGTCTTGGTCATGACTTGGTCTCGGTTTAGGTGGTCTTACTACAACACTGCAAATGAAAACATTATTCACTCTTTGATCAGGGTTTTAACATCAGCTGAATGTATTTTGAGTTATATTTTACCTTCAGTGGTTGAAGCTTTCACCTTGTTGCAGTCATGTAGTATGTAGTAGTGAAGTATTCAGTGGATGTGTTCAGTACAAGCAGGCATCATTGTTGGATGGCAATCACACTGGAAGTGAAGGGTACCTTTTTCTAAATAAATCCAATGGGTTTGAAGATGTAGTGCAATGCTATTCTCTGGATACCTTGAGTTGAGCCACCTGGCATGCATTGTGTTTTGGAGGAGGGCTCCACACACCTTGAGTTGAAAGAAAGTAAACTGAATCGATAAATTCCCGATATCACCATGAGTTTTTTTTCCCGCTGTCCAATTGCTAGAGTGCAGGGACAGGCCAGCCCGACCAAACTATCAGTAACAAGAGGGGAAGGCTGGCAGCTCTTGTGTGATATGGAGCTTTTTGATGTGCAACAAACTCCTGAACCTGAAGAACTTCAGACTGTATATTTCATTAGAAGAAGAAGAAGAAGAAGATCAACCTTTATTAGTCCCACTAGGGGAAATTCAATTTACACTCTGTTGTTAACACACACATGCACATACAGGACCCATATACATGCAACAATGGAGAGATGTCAGAGTGAGGGGGCTGCTCCTGACAAGCGCCCCGAGCAGTTGGGGGTTTGGTGCCTTGCTCAGGGGCACCTCGGCAGTGCCCAAGAGGTAAACTGGCACCTCTCCAGCTACCAGTTCAGACTCAGTTCTTGGTCCATGTCGGGACTTGAACCGGTGACCCTCCGGTTCCCAAGGCAACTCCCTACATGCTGTGCACTCCGCCCCCGGCAGTAGTATTGTGTCAATTTGCTCTTTGATAGTAACATAACAATATGACTGTCCCTCCGCTGCAGTACATATTCCCTCCATACTCGTCTCAGTATAGTGTAATTCACTAGCACACCTGATTTACAGTACCTCAGACTGGAGAGTGATTCCCACCTGTCTTGAGAAATTGACAGTGTGGTGTTCTGTGACATCTGTTCGCTGCTGCTGGGTACTCTGGGTAATCCAGTGCATTTGTATGGTAGCAACATCCTGACAACTGCAGTGGCTCCCTAGCAGTCTTAGAGGGATTATGACTGTGCAGTTGATATACCTGACTATTGACAGAGCCGGCACCTCCACCCACGCACATTTCAACACAATGTCACCCAGCCGTCACAGGCTGAAGAATTGATTGAACTCGCAAAATATTAAAGTCCTTCTTGTGTCCTTCCTTTTCCCAGGCTTTATCATCTGCAGTCTTTTTTTCATCATTTCACTGTTTCTGAGTCTGCCTTCAGCGAACATGCATACTTCTTTTCCAGAGGAGATCCTCCGTGAGAAAAATGATGGAAAATACTAACATCAGCTTTTGATTTTAATTACGTTGTCCGTTTGTTGACTGGTGTACACAATATTTCTGTTTCAAGTAGGACCATATATTACATTTTTCATATGGATTCCGCTCTGAAACAAACAAAAGATATTACCTCTTGTTTTTTTTTTCCATGTTTAATGCACTACTTCTCGAATATAAGTGCTTATGAGGCCTGATAAGGTCTGTGATATGTGACAGTGTAATATCACCGCTGTAGCCATTGCTTGACTAGCCAGTGTCTGAGATTGGGACAAAATGCCTGCAAGGATAAGCAGCACGAGGCAGTTTGAGTGTGACGGCATGAGAGAATTGGTACAGATTTATTGAATTTTCAATAGGAATGGAAAAAAAACACTCAAACTAATAAAACACCACCCGATATTTTCCTATAGGGCAGTATTTATGACTTTTTTCCTTTGTGGAAATGCAGCTTCAATAAGAACTGAGTGGCACAGGTTTGTGAATTTGTCTATAGGCTATGTTGTAATTATGAACCCCAATTGCCCCACTAAGAAGGGGTTGAGAGAGGGCTCGTCACGCTGCATCCAAAATGAGTTTGGTGCTGCCTTTATTCTCCTGTCATGCTGACACTGTTATATTCAGTCTTTCCTTTCATTTGCTTCCCTTTTATTGCAATATGATTTACATATGCTGCACTTTTGGAAAGAAATTTCTGAAGTGAAACAAAGGAGTGAAGCTCCTTTGGTGCACGTATTATGTGTGCTGTATTACATGTGTGGGGGTGGAAGCACTCCATGATTGAACAGAAGTCAAATATCTGCCCCCTTGATTGTCTTTATATTATATATATTATATTGACTTTACGACTTGTTTAGTGTTGCTCTGACACGTGTAGTTTGGTTATATGGTTATATGTAGTGTGGTCATACAGCTCTTACATGCTTCTTATGTGTTTGTTAATCTTCTCTAGTGTCAGAAAGAGCTCACAAAGAAAAAAACAAAACAATCATGAGCATTATTAGTCAAGATTGCAACAAGTCTCATGTACAATTCACTGACTTTTTAATGAGGAACTGCCAAAAAACATGGAGTTGGACACAAGCACAACACACCTTTGTTTTAACTCCATTTCATTCTTTGATGTGTGATTTTATCACCAAATGATTTCCATAAATATATATGCTGCTTATCCAGATTGCCTCCTTCACAGTTTCCAACCAACAGATGGATCTAATGGTGGTACAGCTTTTTGAATTTGTGCTAAAATCAGACATCTAGTATCGTAAAATTCTGAGGTTGGTCTGGTTTCTTTCACACCACAAACAACAGACCGATATCCTACTTTTCAGGAGGTTTAGTCGAGACCAGAGTTTGACTGACAGAGTTCACACCGACCTGAACAAACTGAACCAAACAGCCAAATGCACCAAAGTAAACTAAGTTAGGTGTGAAAGCATTAACAAATCATTTCACATTATCCTGATCTAGACTTTTATAGAGAGAGACATTTCAATTGGATAACAGAGCCCCTCCCTCTTCCACATATCTTCTTTTTAACAATGACAACTCTAATCATCAGAAATTGATATTTTAAATGCCAAGTCTGGCGCTTCATTAAAGTGGTGTCAGGGGCAATAATAAATATCTTTAAAGTAGGAACAAATGTGTTAAATAATGGCTTTAATCTAATTCATATCATCATGTGCTCTTGTGGAAGCTATTAAATTCTTGTGATTGGCATGTTCCTCTTTGTCTGGAGGCTAAAATGAGAAACGAGCCATATTTTTGTTAAGCATGATATGAAAGCATTAATTTTCACCCGCAAACCTGACAGAACAGGGCTCCTAGGGGCGAGTTAATTCAAAATGATCACATTTTCACTCATAATCAATATTGGTCAGTGACAGTGGGCCCCTATTTTTCATCCAGCCAGTTGTCTGGAGAGAATGATATGTGGCTCGTTCCTGGTAAAGGGCCCTCTCAGCGAGTTGGAGATGGAAATGGCATTTTTAACAAGTGGCTTGGGAAGCTATTGATTATAGTGCCATTTCTGGGGCTGCAGTTTCTGTGCCCCGAGAGCCTCTCCAACCATCTACGCCTGTTGGTTCTTAACAGAGTGAAAGCAGGATTATTGAAATTGTGTCCACTGTTGTATGTTGTTTTGTTTGGAGGGTTGACTGGTCATTTATCATGGTGCCACCTTGTTGTCTTTGTTGAATTTGTCAGTTCTCTGTCATACTGTATAGTCTTAGTTGAGCCACCTACTCAAATGCAAAGAAAGAGCAGCTGTACATGTGTTTACATATTTGAAAACCTTGCAAATACTGGCTCATCTGTGTCAGACTAAGTTTGTATTAATGAAAATATGGTAAGCTTTAACTCGTTTTTTTTTTTTTTTTTTTTTTTTTTTTTTCCTGCCCTGGCTGGTGGAAGTAGAAAACCAAACAAAAAATATTTTAAATGTCTTTGTAATTAAAAATAAGTTTGGACAGCACTTTAGCCACTGTGGTTCATGATGGACGAGGATTTCCCATCGGAAAATTATGACTTTTACCACTAGTGGGCTTCCAGTTGTTAGAGATGCACTTGAAAATACAAGGTATTTGTCCAGGTAGGACATAAATTAAGATGAGTAATTCTTAAATCTTCCAGTGCAATTGCGGCGTATATCCAGGGCCAGCTAAAGGTGGGGAGGGAAACATTTAATTCTTTGCAAGCCTCTTACATCATCAGCCATATAAAATAACAACACAGTCAGAGCAAACTCGTCTCTTAACTGTCTAGATATGTGTTTTCTCTCATTAAAGAAAATTATTAATTATTACTGCAAGTCTGCTGTCATGGACTACACGGAGAAGACTGCTGTTCAGATCAGACTGTGGGAGATAATACAAGATCCTGTCTGCTCTGCTCATAAATTTATAAGGTAGAAATCCTGTACAGCTCCTTGTTAAGTTGACTTCAGGCATAGCTCATTTTTGCAGCTTATTTCCCCTATGACACCTTTCCCTCATTGCTCCCAAGCCTACAATATAGTCCTGTAACACTGAGAGCAGAAGCAGTCTAGTAACTCAGCAGCATCAGCAGCATAACAATGGTGATTGTTTTTGAAACCTCGTAGGTCATAACCCAGTCTGAAAGTAGGACTAGGAGCAAGAGATGTCCAGAGCTGATCCAGATGACTGCCATCTGGGCCGATCATTTATAGCAGCCTCAAACACTGCCAGTGAGATTCAAGGATAAAGCTGGCATTATTCTGTGTTTTACCTATTGTCAGCACATCTCATGAACAAAACAAAACGCGTTAGTCCGTCTCACAATATGTTCTGACGTCCCTACCGCTTTCTTTGGCGCTTTCTTAGGCACAAATATGTAGTTTTGTTCCAGTAATTTCCTGAGGGTTACACAACATAATAGGTTAATGTACTTCTGTTGCTCTTGTAAGATTTTATATGTTGTCTGTGTTTATAGTATTGGAGAACAGGCTACCCAGTGGCTCACTGTGGTTCACTGAATGTTTTTTAATAGTTTTGGACACAGTGGAGGTCTATAACACAGAGAAATACACTAAAGCGTCAGCTTCACAGACAGTACTTGTTACTAGGATCAGTGTTGGCTGAATATTAGTGCTGCAATGTAACAGAAACATTTAAATGTATTTGACAGTTTTTATTATTTTAATTAAAGGTTAAAGATGTATTGCTGGTATGGTATAGAAAAACTATCCAGCTTTAAAAGGGTCTTGGCACTGCCCCCCAGTGAGCATTGACAGACCCCCAGAGTGTTCTGGGAGCAAAATGGCTGAGAAAAAGCAGTGTTGGAATCAAAAATTGTTCAGTGGAGATGTGTCTCAGACATTTTAGTTTGCATTTTGCCCGTGGACATGATCTGGTAGCCAGCAACTGCATAGAAGACCTGATACACTTACCCGTCTTTCATGTAACTGATGGTTTAATGCAAGGCAGAAGTTAACAAGTTAGCATGAACTACCTGCTGGCACCCATCTATTTGCCAGATGGTGGATTCACCAGGGTAAACAGATTTGCTGAGTCTGATTGTGTTATCCTGGTGTGAAGGCCCACTGAGACACAGCTGGCAAGAGAGAAAATTGTGTATTTGATATGTGGCATGGGTGTTAACCTGCATTAAAGGAGGTGGGCTTTGTCGTGATATTAAAGCTACAAACAGTTATATGTGGGATATGATGTTTAATCTGAAGCAGTTATACATTGATTGTCTTTAATGTGTCAGTATAATTGGTATTTGACTAAACTACCGTAAATAAAGACGTCCTAAATAGTATGTTAGCAGAGCAGCCGCTTCAGTGCTCCATCTGTGTCTGCACAAGATGCGTTAAGGCACAGTATTGAGTGTAGGTCACCTGGGTTTTGGCAGCACTCAGAGCCTGACACACCATCACTGTGGCTTTAAAATAGAAGTGTATCTGGTCTGTCAGATATGTGTGAGACAGACGACTGAAAAACACGGTTGAAACACTTTCTGTGCAGACTGCACTACATATTCATTATTCACTTTTATGTCATTTTAAAATGTCAGATTGTTCAGTCTTTCACATTAATTGATTGTAGTACATGGTCACACTACATGGTCATAGTTTTGTTGTCTTGTAGTAAGTGTAGTTAGTAGGGATGGGAACGGTTCGGGTAAGAAACCTAACCGTCGGTTCGCTAGTCATGGTCTGAGTCATGTATGTATTGTTTGGTTCATTTGAAATAGGTTATGAGGCCGATTGTAGAAATCAAAACCTGTTGAAAGAGGCTGGCACACGGTGGACAGCGGTATGCGGTGTAACACATGCGCAGTGTAACTGAAGCTGAGGTTGTGTGCTGTCATTGGCTCAATTTCGGCGAGGGCGGACCAGATTTTACTGTGCATGTCTCTCAACTACCACCACTATGTTTACACTACCACAGCTATTAACTTGCCGCCGCACATTAGCTTGGCGGCTAACAGCGAATGGTAAACGTGTATGTAAATAGCCTGCAGTGTTCAGGGGTTGTGTTTGGGGAGTTTATTGTGAAGGGAGGAACAGTAGCAGTGAAGCAGTGATGCCCTGTTATTGACAAGGGTGTGAACTACAGAGCCTCCATGTCATTAATATATTATCCTCATAAAATTTAGGAGCAACGTATCCTCTGCTACACAAGCTGAGACTAAAGCTGGCAGTAGGCTCTGTAGTCTGACTGTTTAGGTTCGTTTGTCATGTATCTTAGTAGTAAACTAAAGCTGTCAGTAGACTCTGTAGTCTGACTGTTAAGGTTAGTTTGTCATGTATCTTAGTAGTAAACTAAAGCTGTCAGTAGGCTCTGTAGTCTGACTGTTAAGGTTAGTTTGTCATGTATCTTAGTAGTAAACTAAAGCTGTCAGTAGGCTCTGTAGTCTGACTGTTTAGGTTAGTTTGTCATGTATCTTAGTAGTAAACTAAAGCTGTCAGTAGGCTCTGTAGTCTGACTGTTTAGGTTAGTTTGTCATGTATCTTAGTAGTAAAATGATCAGCTGGCAGTAGGCTCTGTAGTCTGACTGTTTAGGTTAGTTTGTCATGTATCTTAGTAGTAAACTAAAGCTGTCAGTAGGCTCTGTAGTCTGACTGTTTAGGTTAGTTTGTCATGTATCTTAGTAGTAAACTAAAGCTGTCAGTAGGCTCTGTAGTCTGACTGTTTAGGTTAGTTTGTCATGTATCTTAGTAGTAAACTAAAGCTGTCAGTAGGCTCTGTAGTCCGACTGTTTAGGTTAGTTTGTCATGTATCTTAGTAGTAAACTAAAGCTGTCAGTAGGCTCTGTAGTCTGACTGTTTAGGTTAGTTTGTCATGTATCTTAGTAGTAAACTGATCAGCTGGCTGAGACAAAGCAGCTCCTCCTCTCTACCAGCAGGACCTGTAGTGGTTCACATCAGCAGAGGGAGGAGGACAGGCGGAGAGAGGAGGAGGACAGGATGATGGAGGACAGGAGGATGGAGGACAGATGACAGGAGCAGAGAGGGGAGGACAGGAGGACGGAGGACAGAGGAAAAGAGGAGGACAGAGGAGAGGAGTAGAGAGCAGAGGAGGACAGAAGGACAGAGGAGGACAAGAGGACAGAGGACAAGAGGACAGAGGAGAGGAGGACAGATGACAGGAGTAGAGAGGAGAGGAGGACAGAAGGACAGAGGAGGACAAGAGGACAGAGGACAAGAGGACAGAGGAGAGGAGTAGAGAGCAGAGGAGGACAGAAGGACAGAGGAGGACAAGAGGACAGAGGAGAGGAGGACAGATGACAGGAGTAGAGAGGAGAGGAGGACAGAAGGACAGAGGAGGACAAGAGGACAGAGGACAAGAGGACAGAGGAGAGGAGGACAGAGGAGAGGAGTAGAGAGGAGAGGAGGACAGAAGGACAGAGGAGGACAGGGGTACGGACTGATACTGTCTGATGTTTGTGTTCTTCAGTCTTTATAAACTTCACTCAGGAATATGATTGATTTTATTAATATGTCAGATTGTCTCCAGTGAAATATTAATGAGTTTCTATGGTGACTTTGCTGTAAACATTACTGTTGCTTCTCTAGAAACAACACATGTCCTAGTTGTATTTAAATATTCAATTCTAATCTGGCTCTGAATTTAAAAACAACCAGGCTGACATAAGTATATAATACAGCTGATATGCACACTACAATATTTGTTTATTTATCACAAGTCTTATTATCATTGCAATATTGAGCAGTGTTAATGCATGTGGCAGGTTTTCCTCATATGATGCAGGCCTAGTAGATGTTGCTGTTGTTTAAAAAGCTCTAGTGCTGACTGACCTGATGCTTTTTGTTGATGACTTGTTTTTATTTATTATTTATTTTTAAATAACACAGTGTCAGTCCAGCCGTTAGATGTGACAATGAAGAGGTTTTGTTCCTGATGTGTTGAAACATCAAACAGTTGTTGACTTATTTTGCCAAATAGTTGATCAAACAGTTGTTGACTTATTTTGCCAAATAAATGAAAAGCATGTTTAAATTGAAGTTGTAAAGTGGCCTCCTTGCTGTACCATAAATGTACCAAACCAAACCGAAAACGTGACCCCAAACCGTGAACCAAACCAAACTGTGAATTTTATGAACCGTCCCACCCTGAGTAGTGAGTGATTATAGCAGTTTCTGGATGTGTGCTGTGTGGAGCAAGAGTTTTTTGGGAGTATGAAGACAAAGCTCACAGATGACAAGAAGCAGCACCTTGAGTGCAGGCTGCAAAGTGCACAGACAAATAGTTTCTTTAGTCAAGGTTTTATAGGAAAATATTATTAGACAAGAAGGAAATAAACTATAACCATGTTAGGCTTTAAAATAGGGTTCAAACATGATTACAGAAAGAATTAACTCAAATTATGAATCATGCAGGTAAAACGGGTAAAAATAAAATGACCTTTCTGTGAAAATATGTTGAAAAAGGTGAAGCTGAAAATGACCTTAATTTCAGCTTATCACCTAAAATGTAATTAAACCAGGATTTCTCCTGCCTGTTTGCCACCTGAAGTCCCTTAAGTGATAGTCCTGACAGTACAGTAGCCTAGTAGCTGAGCCAAATTATAGTCTTAGGTTGAAGTCGGTCTAAATGTACATTTGGACATCGGTCACTATCCAGCCCTACCATACGCTAAAGCAATGGCCTCTAACTTGAAACTGTGTGTAGTGTGTGCAGTTGCTAGTTGAGTCATGTGGTGCATGTGCATGTTAGTGTCACCAACAGTTTTGGTAAACAGACGCTTAACTGCAGTCCCGGCACAGCATGGTGCAAATTGGAAAAGAGGCTGGTGCAGCACATTATTTGTCGGAAGACTGCATATCTGCAGATGGAGTCAGAGTTGTACCTTTTCAGCTAAATTTTAAGGACAAACTGAAATTTGTGTCTGCATTATGAAGCGTTATGTAATAAATGATACAAGAATCGATTAGGCTCCAATTACAATGATGTTGTTGGGTTAACTTCTATCTTTTGAATAATAAACACCATTTAAAGTTTTTTTTACTGAGGGAAAACAGACGGTTTCAATTCAGCCAGTACAATGGATTCCAATAAGGGCAGCAGCTATCACTTAGTTTAGTGAATAAAAAAAAAGATTAAACCAAGCCTTGATACAAAGACTGCACTGATGATTTTCAGCAATCAAATTACTTGAGTCTCTTGAGGAATCGTCTTAGCCCTAATTGCAATGGTGCACGGTTTTCACAGCAGAAAAATAACTACCAAAATGGCCATACAAACCTCTCAAATCACTCCTGAAGCATATAGGAAATAGCATATTTAGCCGTAGTTGTGTTGATACATCCTAATGTTTAAAGGTAGGCTTAAATCTAGAATATGGAAAAAAAAAAAAGCTAATTTTGATGTGCAGTGTTGAAGAAGCAATACCGCGTAGAGATCTGCTCAGTGTTGTTTCTACACATTTAATTACATTGATCATTGTAGATTTTATTGCACACACACAGGCAACAAGTCTCTCCAATGTAGGTGGACAACAACAAAAGTACATTTTGCCTCTCAAGCTTCTCAGTGGGGTTCTCTGACCTGAGGACACCTTTGTATAAATGCTTACAGAGGCATCCATTGTTATTGCTCATTAATTGCCTAATTACGGCCCAACTGTCTTTGTTTGAAATGATGGCTTACTGAGCAAGAGGGCAAGTCCCCCAGCTGGTGTCTGAAAACAACCTATTACGGTAATCCTTTGTCACAGCAATGTTATGAACTCCCCTGCATTAGCAGTCCATTCAACTCATCACAACTGGAGCTTTGTTTTCCAGGATGCAAACTGTATATAGTCAAGTCAAGTGAGTCACGTCACACTAAAATACAATTCAACACCACAATAAACTCCAGCTTCCAAAATGAATATAAACAATGACTCAACAACTCTCTAAACATCTTTTAGCAAAAACTGACCATCGAAATGAAAGTTAGATTTACTGCATGGCTAGACTGCATTAGTTTTGCCTAGTTGTACCTAATAAACTGGAACTTTGGTGAATCTCATAATTTATATTGTAGTATAGTACTTTTAATCAAAAATATGCGTAGATGAAATGACCAGATGTCAATGCATGTTTTTGGTCTAATCCAGTAAATTGAAAACTGGACATATCAGTTCAAAAATCACACACTAGCTTTTGTGTAGCCTTCGCTGTTATCTTTGAGGAAAATGTAATTAAATCTGCGCCGTCCTCAATGAGATAAGTATTTGGGTGCATTTTGGATTTTATAATCTCCCGGGGAAGGAGGAGGTTGACAGGACTCAGACAGTTTGCAAGATTTGCAAGAAAAGAAGGTGAGTTGTTTTAACAATGCTACAGATATGAGGGTTGCCATCCTATGCCATCATCCAGAGACTACTATGAGTGGGGGGAGCAGCAAACCATACATTTCTGATTAGGATGAAGAAAACAACTTGGTCTATAGCCTGTTTCATTTCAACAGACGAGTGTCCGTACAGTTTGAACAGTTGAGCCCAGTTACCATCTCCCCAAGATTTAACTGAGAAAGCGGTGATACAGTTCTACTGGGAGATACAGGGAAGCCTCGAGGAAAACCAGAGTAGCAGTCACCTGTGATGTGTTGTCATCATGAGCAACTCAGATGGCAACAGACGACTGGCAGCAGAAGCCTACAAACTATGTTAATTAATCAACGCTACACAGATGAATATGTAAATGAGTTATTTCACCATGTTGCAGATGAGTGGCAGCTTCCAACCACAGATCTGGTCGTTGTCTGTGATGACATTGTGAACATGCTAGAGGCTGCACAACTGGACAGCTTCAAACCATAAACACGTCAAGTGAGGCCAGAATATCCTGACTATGGGAGCTGCCATCTTCAGATTTTGACATTGGTCGGAACCAGAATCTGCACAGCAACGATCGAGGGCTGAAGCCGCCGTATTGATGTCCCGCCACAGCTTGTTAGCATGAGCCATCTAGCTGCTACGTTAGCACCACGGTGGCTGTTTGGCTTAGAAGACACAATATCTAACTATAATGCCTTTGTAACTACATTTATGCACAGATTGACACATTTTCTATTACACAGACTGGCGGTTTTGGAAAGTTGAAGTTACGTCTTCACAGTCCCGAGCCTCCGGCTACACACCTACTTCATTCAGAGCAGCATCAATCGATAATTAAACAAACAAACAAACAAAAAAAACACACAGATTAACACTTCAAAATACACCAGCATGTTAACAACTACCTAAAAGCACAGAAACCATCTTTGGGAAAAATGAATTTCATGTGAACTTGAGTTTTTAGTTCAACACGTCCCATTTGCTAAGAGGAAAGGGGCGGGCATTGTGAGCCAGCCACCAGGGGACAATCAAAATGTTTTTGCTTCAGTTCAACCCCCTCAGCCATTTTGGGGAGCTGTCATGTCGCCCATCTTTATATACCATACGTATCCTCAACCTAGCTGCGTAGCGATTTCTACAGCCGCTTTCTGTGTCACAACTGCTTGAAAGGATTCGGCAAATCGCCGCAGTAATCATGACCTGGAGGAGAAACAAAACTACAGCAGTTACCACCTCACAAGTTGAAAACTGGTGTGGCTACCACATGGATAGCACCTTCCACGTGGTGGACAGATTCCTCTAACAGCAACCTGTCATACGCACTGCTCTCCGCCGTCATCAGGTGAGGGAAAGTGCAGTTGACATTCGCACACTAACCAAAATGGACATCTCCAAAGCGGATGATGGCGACTGCTCTCAAGCCAGCAGCCATCATCATGTCTGATGAGAGTACACTTAAGCTGTCAATGATTGCTCCTCCGCTTCATGACAGGAACAGGCGTCGGTGATGCACCAATTGTTCAGTAAATTAAACAGGCGTCACATTTAAGATGGCAAAGAGAAACACCACTGTGCAAGGGATGACTTTTCATATTAAAGGCAGTGACTTTTTTTCCCCCAAGTTGAACAACTGGACATACTGTACACTCCAACGTGATTGCTGAGGCGGCAGCACTTAAGTTAATTATATACTTTCACAAAAACACACAATTTATGCATGTATTTATTCTCTATCATAATTGTGATAGTTGTTCATTAACAAGCATAACCATGTGTAACAAGACAATTAATTTAGATATAAACAAGAATCTGGAAAGATGATTTTTCATCCTTTTCCGGGGCTGAAAAATCAAATCACCATCATCAAGTTCAGGTTCCAATGAAGAAAAGTATCTTCTGCTTTGGTGGATTTATTGAGCTAAGACATTCACTGAAGTCAGAGTAAAACCTGAATCTGATATCAACTTAGCCGTCGAGCTGAAGACATTAACGGAGCCCTTTCAGCTGCCACTACTGGACAACCCCCTCAGCTTGCAGATTTCCCATGAGGCAGTCTTTCCCTTAATGCCAAAGTTAGCCAAACAGTATTTGTGCATCCCTGATACTAGCATTGCGGCATAGACTGTCGGGCCATAGCGATAGCACACCAGCGCAATCCAGAGCATGTGAACCAACTTCTGTCTTCACAAAAGCATGTAGACATTCCAGTCAGTAGTGGTGGTCGGTAGATTACACGCCAATCAATAAGGCAATAGGCAATAATTGCATCTCTTTCAGCTAAATGTAGTCCAGATCTTATTTGTTGGCAGAACAAGTTTGGTGTTGTTGGAAACTGCTGCATTCTTGTCTCAAAGCTACATAGATCTTGTTATTATTCACATATTTTTATTATCTTCATATAGCCACAAGACTGTAACATGTTTCCAGATTATTGCTTACATTTTAAAATAAAAAAGCTGCCCACTTCCGCACATTTTCTGCTTTATTTTTCAGTCACATGGTGACCTTCATCCAGACCAGTTGGCTTAAGTGCCAGATATGTTTTTTGTTGTGGTCCGCTTAAGTCAACCAGAATGTAGAGCTGCTTTTTACTTTACTGCACTGATCCTGAATAAAATTGTTAGAGTCCCAGATTCCCATCCCTACTCATCCTTTATTCTCTTCATATCTTTGTACAAAACCTTCATATTCTGATTTGCAGAGAAGTGATGAAGAGTGAAGTGAAAGAGCAATCTATGTGAGCACCAATCCATATGCAACCTAATCTGAGAATCAGCAAGACTTCAGTGCACACTCAGCCAGGAGCTGTCAAGTGTGAGCTAAACAGCATCATGAACAAAGTCAGCTTTTTCTATGATTTTTTCCATAGCACACTTTTAAAGAAATACTAGATAGTATTGTGATGGCCAGGTCATAAAAGGCTGTAATGTGTTAAATATCTTGTTGCTGAAAACGATCATTTACAGTTTTAGCACCAGATTCTCATTACCCGCCGCTATCTATCTATCTTTCATAAAAATTGATTTTCAAAAATGTAATCAAAATCAGTATTGTTTTTAGCCATTTTTAGCCTTTCACATTTCAGATCCAGTTAATTGAAATTGCATGCAGATTTCAAGCAGTGATTACTCTCAAAAAGGATTTGCTGTGCAGGCATAGCAACCACTTGAACGCCACCATGTGTGAGATGATAATCACTCTTATGTCCTTGTGTCCTCTGTTGTTGTTACATGTTGCTCATTAAAGCTGCTTAGTGTGGGGCCGGGCCACAGCTGTACATGTGCGGCCATATGCAGGGATCCTCCTGTCCTTTCTCCTGTTTGACACATAAGCTCTGTTGGTGCCAGATGAGCTCTCACTGACAGCTGGATGTAGGCCGGTCAATCCTCACGGGTTCACCTGTCAGCCTGTGTTTCTCTTTGCTTTCTAAAGTAACGCTGACACTTCCTTTGTCCCTATCCTCTACTCCTCTGCTGTCACTCTCTCTCCTCTCCTTCACCTTCTCACTGGCTCGATGACTTCTATCACCAGTACAGGGTTAATCATGTAGCTGCTTGGCTAGGGCGCTTGTCTTCCCAACATACCACATCCTTCTACAGTATTTATCCATCTTGTCTGTATCCTTAGTTCCCCTCATTCTCCTCATCTCACTTCTATTCTAAGGGTTTATATTTCTAGTCGGGCTGTCAATAAATTAAAAATTTTAGCTTCTATTAATTGCATGATTGCCCAGAGTTAATTGTGATTAATTGCAAATTACAAATAATTTGTTCAAAATGTACCTTAAAGGGAGATTTGTCAAGTATTTAATACTGAAAATGTGAGTGCAAATGTGTTGCTTTATGCAAATGTATTAATTATAGGAAATCAATCACCAACACAAAACAATGACAGATATTATCCAGAAACCATCACCGGTGCTGAATTTAGCATAAAAAATATGCTCAAATCATAACATGTCAAGCCTTACGGGCAACTATAGCTGTCAGTGTGTCAGTGTGCTGACTTGGATCTGACTTCGCCAAAAATGCATGTGATTATCGTGGTGGGCATGTCTGTAAAGGGGAGACTCGTGGGTACCCAGAGAGTACATTGTCATTTACATATCTTGAGGTCAGAGGTCAAAGAGCCCCTTTGAGAATGATCCTGTCAGTTTTTTCTCATCAAAACTCTGGAGTGTTATTTAGCCTCCTTTGCGACAAGCTAGAATGACATGGTTGGTACCGATGGATTCCTTAGTTTTCACTTGACTAGCTTTAAAACTGAGTCTGCTGCAACCTAAAAAACACAAGCTGTGATAATGTGTTAAAGAGAGTAGTGGCATTAAAACACATTTGCATTAAGGCATTATCATTTTAACTTTGACAGCCCTGAATTTTACTTTTGCACTGGGTTAGCTGTTTTGTCAACCAGGATATTTGCACTGCCTTTTCATTCGCTCATCTTTAGAGGTCAACCAATGTGGATTTTTTATGGCAGATGCCGATTTTTTACAGAATCAGGATAGCCAGTGCCCGATATATGATACAGATTTTTTTTTTTTTGCCGATATCTTCGGCGGTTTTTTTTTTCCTCCATCTGATAAAATATAACAACTTAATAATAACAAATGATACAGAACATTTCTTAGCTCAAGTAAACATTTATTGAACAACATCTATGGTCTGTCTCTCCGATGCATTTTGTGTCTGCATGGTTTAGGACGTTGTCCTGCGAAGGTTAGCCCACCTCTACTGAGGTCTGCCGGTAGAACGGCAGTTTGATTGACTCAAGCGGCGAAGTCACATATTCTACAGCTACAACACCGGGCTGCCCGCAGATGTGCCGGCTTGCTAATCGGCTTAGTATGCTCAGGCATCGGCCCATGAAACCATGTCAAAAAATCGGCTCGATAAATCGGTTGACCTTTGCTCATCTTATTTCTGTCTCATCTTTTACTAATCGATCAACGGGCAGTTCATTAATTGGTTTATGCACAGCATGACATACACAATCCATATTTTATGCGAGCGGCGGTGTAGGCAAGAACATGCTATGAGACCATTGGTCATCAGCCAGGTTATGACTATTAATATGATCTCAAATTAATTGGCTGTGAACTGTTCGTTTGTGTCCCTCTATCGGTTGATTAAAATAAAAAAGCCTCTGCAGGTTTGTTACAGTTGAGATCAGTTTTTGCCCATTGCAAATGTTTTTCAATATTGGCTGTCAGATCAGATCAAAACAGTGTTTTTCAACCCCCCCAGTTATATACTAAATGTGGTGCAAATAATAAACTAATTTGTTTATTAGTCTAATTAATATTTGCCACATTTATTCTTACGTATTACTATACTATATATACTTATATATGCATCATCTATTTCATCACATTGTATTTTTTATTTGTTTCATAAGGACCACAGGAGCATATTCTGTCTGCTAACTCTTTTTTAAATTTAATTTTCTTACCTAACATAACGTCATGATAATTAATTGACACAGCTTTTTCAGCTAAATTTGATTAATTGCTCTTTGCAGAGTTTGGATGTGAACAAACAACATATGTCATTTATCAACTAAATCCACTGTGGATATTAAAGTTCAAATAACAACAGCATGAGCATAATTAATGCCAACACTGTGTAATAAGTCACAGTTAGAAAAAAAAGCATTGTTTGTATCTTTTACACACCCTTTAACTACAGTGTGCAATACACGTATGCAAAACATACACAGGTGTATTGACACATGTCCTGAGTGAATTACACTTTATCTACCATTTTTTTAATTCAACAAACGCACGCCTTTATCAATTTGAGGGGCAGAGAAATTAAACAGTGATGTGGATTAATCAGCCAGTATTCACACATCTGCATGAGAAAGAAAGTGACTAATCTGTGAGCGCCTGTTCATTGTTGAGGAACTATTTCGTGCATCTTTTTCAAATGAAGCATGCCCTCTTAAGCACAGCAGATTTCATAGCCTCAAAACACATAAAGCAAACAGATAACATGTCTGTCACACATATTTGTAGATCATATCTGTGTTGGTTTATTTGATCTATCCGTTAGGATGCATGTAAGGATGTCTTTATGCATCAGTTGTGTCGCACGGATTTGAAAGCAATTGAGTTTTGTTACTTAGAGATTTTACAGCGAATGTCGAATGTCGACTGATGCATCGTTAACAATCAAAACATTTATGAATATTCTCTTAATTGTATTCATTACGCTAAGAAGCATTTGTCAGATACAGAGCGTTCCACCTCTCTTACCACTGCATCTCAAGCTCATCTTCGATTTCTCAGCTCGTACCCTGGTGTTAATGCTAATGGCGTGCTGTATCAGTGGAGACAGTAAAGGTGATGGCTAGCCTGAGTGGACTTCTGTCCTGTATAAAACCCTATCTCCAGATGGGCCCAGGAAGATTTAGTGATGAGCGAAGGGGTCTTTTAAATGAGTGAGTGCTGGAAATGTGGAGACACAGCTCCACACCCAGCCATTTGGACTGGAATGGCAGGGAGGTGAGCACCGGGGTCCTGTCCATTTGGAAGACTGACAGCACAATCAGAGACGTCTTAATCACACCAGCTTGTCTCGTTAATCAAAGGAAGTACTATTGTTAAATGTTATGCCTCTGTCCATCAGTGCGCCAGTACATTTCCGTTAATAATTTGGCTAACCTTCAAGAAAGTTCTTTCAATGAATACATGGAAGGCAGAGCTTGCAGTTGATCTGCTATCTATTTCATTTTTTGCAGTTTGCAAATATAACACAACTTTTTTGGAAAGGTTTGATTATCTTGTAACGCTTTATAATAGCTGCCATCTGTACAATGGTGAATTGATAGTTAATTAACAATGAACAAACAATGAAAGATAATTAATGTTTACTAATTATTAGCAATGCTGTAATTTCTGTTATCATTGGTTTATGTAATATGAAATAATTAATTGGTAAATTATAGTAATGTATCATAGCTGATAAGAGACAATAAAAATAAAACTAAATTAAGTATTTGTTAAAAATGATCAAATTATTTGTAGATAGATGAACCAGAAACTAATTATTAACCGTCAACAAAGTATTAACTATCTTAATAATAATCTATAGATGCTTCATAAAGTATTTATTAACCATTTACCATGGTATTATAATCATTAATAAAGTGTTGCTGTCTGTGTTATGTTTATTGATGTTTTACAAACAATTTCTTAAAGGTTTACAAATCATTTCATAATCATTAACATGTACTTTATCAATTTACCATTTATAAATGATGGTTATTATAAAGTGTTATCTTTATTTTGGACACTATTGTGAAATATCATTGAATCTGAATTTTACAAGTGAATTTGATTTGTACATAATTTCAAAAGCAACTTGTTTCTGTATGATATTATTTTTAATGTAGGTGTTTTTGTTAGAAATAGATAAATTTCGCTGCCAGTGTTGGTGTCTTTTCAATGTGACTTTTGCGATGGGATGCGGCGGATCAGAACTCAGTCGTGTCAGCACACAGTTTGTGTCCACACTTGACACTTCAATGCCACCTCCCTGATCGGATAGTGATCGGATATATGTCGTGGTCAAAGGAGCGGCTCTAAAACGGCGGATAAACACTTTTCATCGTGCTCTTTTAACCTCCAGAGAATTTCTTAGACTTTTTCTTCAGTGGCACAGCACCAGGAAACCATCAGCGCACTGATCAGTTAATGATGATTTGCTGGTACGGTTGGACTCATCCTTCTCTTTCGCTGTAATGATCTTTCTATTCTGTTACAGTAAAGTCATTTCCACCAGATTTCATTAATCTTTCTAACTGCTGTGACCTCTCACCTCTGGACAGGACTGGGGTCCTCAACACCTGTCCACTTCCTAGCTGACTACCCAGGATCGTATCACTTGAAGACCCCTCCTGAATGCCTTCCCCTGTTAGCTGATGCAGTTCAATCATTGCAGTTAATAGAGAGATTTTTGTGTCCTTGGGGCTTGTTACCACATGAGAACATAAATGCTTAATACAAAATTGATCCACCGAATCAATCATCACCAATCAATACATTGCAGTGTGATACTGGTCCTTGGATTTAGATATCCTCCATACACCTCCTATTGGTGTAGAAATGTGTGCGTCCAGACTCCATTTACCATAGTATTTTATCAGAACCCCTCCCTCCCTGTTTCACTCTTTCTTGTACGCTCTTTCTGTAGCGCAATGCCGTGATATTTTCTTGTAGTAGAAGGGCAAACAATAGGTTACCTTCAGCCAGTGGAAACATGTTGACTTCTCTGTACAGTTAGCTGAGGTTCAGCCAGGGACAAACACACAACACAGACTCATGATGAGCGCCGGCTTGCAGCCAGCTATGACCAGGTGACAAGCAATTTATCTCTAAAACATTCATATTCTGCATTGTATCATCACTGCAGTCCGTATGATTAATGCACTGTGGTCAGCCTTGTGTCTGGCAGTTTCTTACTGAAGTATGAATTGAATTTATAGCCTAATCATAGTTGTTTGTTTAGAATCTTTGCATATATATTAAGTCCAAAAAACAAGCCTCGAGTTTGGCATTTTGGTACTGCCATCTTGAGATTTGGCCGTTGCCGTGTTGTTTTTTTGCAACCAGAAGTGACGAAGACAAAAGCACGGGCAACTCCCAGCTTCGACAACACCATGATAGCGACCGGTCAATCACAAGGCAGCCACACCTTAAAGCCTACCCTGCTTTATCACCTGTTTGACTCTAAATGGGACCATCATTTACTAAATGACCATCATGCTGTATTGAAGAAAACTTGAAACTAGCAATTGAGACCATAAACTCATGTTTCTAATGTTTACTGCGGTAGCAAAACAAAGCTATTAGAAAGAATGCAAGTTGGCTTCACTACCTGGACCCGGAGGTAGCCCACTGGTAAAATCCCATTTCAACGCTCTGTAAGTGAGCTTCTGCAACCTTCAAGTTGGGCTCATAAAAGCTGGCTAACCGTCGCCCCTGTCAGCACAGTGTGAGAGATGGACGAGACATGTCATCTTGACAAAATTTAAAATGTGTTTTGAGGCCCCCTAGCTGAGTGGCTGCCACTCTTTCTCATCGCCAGGCAGATTTAATACCCAACACTACTCCCAAGAGCAATGGGCCAACCCCAGCACATCAAGGGGTGTATTTCTCTCTCCCTCGCTCTCGCTCTCGCTCTCTGTCTGTGTGAAGGGGCTCAGGTGGGCGGTATTGTGTAGCTGGACCTTGAATTCCAAAATGTTTCTATAGGTCAGCAATTTGACCTCTCTGCTTCCTGTTGAAGGGATCTGAATAGAAATTATGTGTCAGGGATTTGTTTGCCACTGCTATACAGGAACCAGCACTCGGTCATAGTAGACAGTGTGTGCCTCCACTGTAGTAATGCAACTGCATATTCTCAATCGTAGCTCCATAGCATGACTTCATAGCTTAGATATTGATATGGGTGAAATCTATCTATTATATGCATTTCATAGAAACTTAAATGAAGGAATTGACCATTTGAATTGACGATTTTACCATTTAATGGATATACTGGTAGATTTAGACACTTTGAGGGTGTCATGGTCCTGGGTTTTTGTTATTTGTTTCATCTTTTAGTGGTTTCTAAGTTCTATATTGTGATTTTGGTGTCTTAAATTTGGCTTTTCTGTTATATCTGTGTGTGTGATGATATATTGTGCTGTGATATTTCGCGATATAAAAATGTGACGATTTGCGTTGAGAGAAAAACTGTATCGCGGTATTTTGGGGATGTGATATATTAAGAGAAAAATTTGCATCTGGTTAGCCTCCTCTCGCTGTAAGTGCTCTCCACTCAGTCTCCAACCAACCATCTGATTGATTACACCTCATCAGCAATAGCCAATCAGCACTGAGGATTACCATGCTTCAGACAGGCAGCAGAAAACACAGCCCGGAGCTGCTCCGGTGAGCGGAGCTGTGTTCTCTCAGTGACATGATTTAGTTGTAATGAACTTCCCAGTCCTCTATGCTGAAGTTGCAAAAACAACACAATCTTACGATCTATTTATATGGTGACAAGCATGCCCAGTTTCCCAGTTACACTGCTGAAAATATCTAAATAATGCACAGTCTGAACCAGGACTAACTAACGTTACTGAGTCTGTCCTCTCAGTCTGAACCAGGACTAACTAACGTTACTGAGTCTGTCCTCTCAGTCTGAACCAGGACTAACTAACGTTACTGAGTCTGTCCTCTCAGTCTGAACCAGGAATAACTAACATTACTGAGTCTGTCCTCTCAGTCTGAACCAGGACTAACTAACGTTACTGAGTCTGTCCTCTCAGTCTGAACCAGGACTAACTAACGTTACTGAGTCTGTCCTCTCAGTCTGAACCAGGACTAACTAACGTTACTGAGTCTGTCCTCTCAGTCTGAACCAGGAATAACTAATGTTACTGAGTCTGTCCTCTCAGTCTGAACCAGGACTAACTAACGATACTGAGTCTGTCCTCTCAGTCTGAACCAGGACTAACTAATGTTACTGAGTCTGTCCTCTCAGTCTGAACCAGGACTAACTAACGTTACTGAGTCTGTCCTGAAGCTGCTCTGACTCTGGTTCTGGTAGAGACGTGCAGGATATTGTTGTTAATGACTTTAGATGTAATTCATTCATTAAACTTTTATTTAAGGCTACTTTTTCAGTCATATAGTTTCATCATAAAAGTTTCGTTAAACTTATTGTTTTATTGTGTCGTGAGCCGAGTGTTTCATCACACCCCTAGTTACATCCATTCATTGTGTTTCCTGTTTTATTCTGAAAGTCACTCACCTCTTGTGTCATGTGTTTTCCTGTGTTTTTGTGAGTCTGCCCTGTCCCGGTTTGTTCCACCTGTGCGTAATCAGCCTGCACTCCTTGTGCATTTAAGCCGTGTGTTCTCCTCGCTGTCAGATCGTCTGCCTTGCAACCAGTGTTCATTCTGCTTGGTCTACCTTGTTTCTAGTGTTCTTGCTGCCTTGTTGCTCTTGTGTCTCCTGCCGTCCTGCCACTGTTCCTCATGTTCCTCATGTTCCTCGTGTTCCTCATGTCCTCCGGTTTGTAACCACTTCAGCTTTTTTTGTTCTCAGTTTAGTTTTTGGTCTCAGTGTAGTTTTTGGTGTTTTTTCCTTTGTACTTTCTTCCCTACCTGCTTTCTTATTTTTTTATGCCTGTTGGATTTGTTCCTTTGTACTTTCTTCCCCTACCCGCATTCTTGTTTTTTTTTGATGCCTGTTGGATTTGTTTTTGGACTTCAGCTTTTAGATTAAAGCTCGCTGTTGTTGGATTACCTGTTATGCCTGTCTTTTGTGCATTTGGGTCCACCACACAAACCACAACCCTGACAGAGGAAGCTCTCCAGTAATCTGAGCAGCAACAAATATTCTGCTAGAGAGCTCCTATCCTATGAACATTACATTTTTGTAAAGTAAAAAAATAATGATAAAATACTAAAAAGAGCTACAGCTGTTACCAGGGTTGGCCTGAGGGTGTATATGCAGAGTAGGCAGCGAGTGCCAAGTTATAAAGGCACCATGTAAGTCTGTTTTCATATGATTGGATGTTACTAGTCAGCTGGTACCCAAACGGCTGACGGATGAACGAATGATGGTGAAGCATAAATTAAGAATCTGATGCTAAAAAGCTGAAAAAAGCGTCACAAGTCTGTACAGAAACTAATGCAGTGCTCCATGTTAGTGCTGAAATAATAATTGAGTAATGGATTAGTCAGTCACTGTGAGGACACGTGAGGATTTCCTTATTTTCTCTGATATGTATGTTTAGCTTTAATATACAGTAGTTGCTTTTTAGACTACTGTTCGAACAAAACAAGCAAGATGAAGAAGATATTACCATAGTACTGGAGAACTTGTCATTTTTCACCATTTTCTTTCATTCAATTTTCATTTAATAGCTCAAATGATTGAATCCTTAATTAAAATAACAAAAGCATGGCTAATCAATTATGGAAATAATGGTTAGTTGCAGCCCTACTCCATATTGTGCACCTCATTGCTGGAGCTGAAACCCTCGACCCTGTGCGTGCTGTCATTCTTTCCAGCAGCAAGAGATTATGTAGATTGCAGTAAAGATCGTGTGAAGTCGTTGTCAGTGACTGTGTGGAGGCCTGCTGTTTATTTCAAGCCAATGCAAGACCGTGTTACCTCTGGGCTTAATGTTGTTGATTTAGATACATGGTAATACAAGCATGGTTTGAAATGCATCACTGACAGTTTACTGGCTCTGAGTATTAACAATTGACAGTGTTGTCAATCTGGTCAGGAGCTACCTGACAATCAATTTCAGCATTTCTCAGTAGCAGAATATAAATATACTTCAGCACGTACTGGTATCCATCAGTCAGACGTAAACATCTCTCTCAAACCAGTGTGTTAAAAGCAGACGCTTTTCCAACATTTTGTTCCCCATATGAGAAGTGATCAAATTTTGTGGAAGAGAGCAAAAGATTGCAGGGGAAAAAGATGATCATTATGGAAACTCTTGACTTCAGTGTCAGTGCGTCTCTCTCCTGCTGTTATTTCTACGTAGTGATATTTTGAACTGGATATAAGAGGGTGGATTTCATATTGACTGGCTTATTATGCTCATTCAATTTGCAGAGATCAAAAGTGTTGCTGAAATGGAAGGATGAGCTGTAGGCTTAGGTGACTGCTTGGATGCTGGGCTGGCAGCTTCAATAAAGCCTGAGGGAGCTCAAGTCTACCTGGAAGTGTCTGGGAGATGATGTGATTGTTGCTGATGATATGGGGTAATGGATGTGTATAGCTTTCAATCTACCGGCAGTCTCTCCTTCTCCTCTGCCTGTAGCTGGGGATCTCATTTTGTAAACACCTCCAGAAAGTTAGTCTGAGAGACTGTGTCTCACTCCATCCATCTGACTAAATAGCACTCCCATAATGCTTTGGGTGCGTGTTTTTATAATGAGAGCTTCTTTGCTGATCCCAGACCACCTTTTGGCATTTCTGCCACGGTTATTTTATGTTCGATAATAAATAACCCCAGCGGAGTTACTTTATATTCTTACAGCAAACAAGCCTCCAGACTGTATACAGCTGATGATCGATTGGCCAACAGTCTAGTAGTTTGCAAATGTACAGTATTCAAATGAATGAGACTGTGCAACAGCCTGAAGCTGAACTGAGGTAATGATTTATGTCTCGTAGCACACCGACTTCAGATAAGCACAGCCCATTTCTCACCTTTCCATAACATTACCTATTATGGTTGTTTTCTACTTGATGTACCAGTATATGATAGGTAAAATGGGTACATGTACTGTGTTGTCTACCTGTATTCAGTACAATGATAAAACTCAGAACATGAATGATTCTGTGAAGGTTCTCATTCATCCAGGTCATATTCATTCTTGCAAAAAAGTTGAATCGAAGGCAACTGGACTTAGATGGATAGATAGGTCAGACTAGTGGGGACTAGTCAGACTGCAGCGTTCGAACTGATGAAAACATGAATGATACAACTTTTGAATGACAGAGGGTAAAGGATGTAACGGTATAACTACGATCATTGATATATTCATCATAAGCAATAACTTGAAAATACTGATGATTAAAATTACTTTTGCCATAAAAATAAATATTCTGCACTCTGATCTTACACTGAATAATACAAGGAACATAAAGTCAAAGCCATAAATGGAGCTAAATAATACGTTACATTTACCTTCACGTGAATTTCGCGACATCATTGATAAGACGTTAAAATTATCAAACTTGATATTTTTACCTGAAAACGATCAGATAAAGTAACACATCATCAGCAAATGATGATTAACTTTTGCCAATAAAGTGAGTAAAGCTAGATCTGAATATGGACATCTGTCTCTATCAATCTGCAAGACTCTAATGTTGACTCAGCACACAAAGTAGAGCCTGAAACCTCCACTGTATAATGTATGGGCTGTCAGATACCAATATGGTATATTTGTCATACATTACTGTGTTATCTGTAGTTCGTCATTGCTGTCATGAGTGGACAACTGCTTATGAATGTCATTGTGATTATTTTTGAGAGTAATTGATGAGAAGTTAAGTACCACCACTAATGCGGTGATGCAGTATCTCTGCCACACCTGTGGTTGTGCTAAACTGTGGTCAGTTAAGCAGAACTTCACAGCTCCTTTGAGGGCAGTGACTGTAACAGCCTGGCCCTGCTTTTAAGGGTTTCCCTCATCACAGGCTGGGGAGTGTATTCACAGGCTGTGCTGCTGCACTTGCCACTTGTCCTTTGCTAGCACAGTCCAGTGGCTAATGCCGCAACATGTCACCTTCCCAGTTGAAATGCTTCCAAAACGTAATTTGGCATTTCCCCTTTACTTTCTCCTCCATTTTCAAATAGTGTGGATAATATACTGCAGCTTCATTGTACTATTTGTACTTCATAAAAACGTTATATTCTTGGAACATTTGGACAATTTAAAATTATTATTGGATAGTGTCCTATAGTCACATTGCAGTCATGAAAGGTTATTTTGTTTAATTTAGTTATTATACCCATTACCATAACTGCAGTCTGTGATAGCTTTATGATTATAATGCTGTATTCTGTAAAATGTGACAGTATGTCACTGTCATTTTAATAGCATCATTATGGCAGCATCTTGCAGGACTTTGTGAAAAACAAGTGAATAATTACAAACTACTGGTACATTCTTTTCATAGGCGGACAGATATTTAATTCTGCAGACCACAGCTGAGTGGGTAATTGAGGTTTTATAGTGTTTAGAGATGTGAGAGAAACAGGTGACCTTCACCGGTGAGACCAGTCATCAGGTGAGACTCCTCAGCCGAAATGGGGATCGAAGCGCTGTCCATATCTGTCCATGAAGCGCTCCCCTCCACCCCACTAATGGAGACTGGAGTAGCAATAAATTGATTCATCTCATTACAGTTTCATAATGCACTTCAATTGAAGCACAGCCTGTGCATTGTGATTGTAAACAAACAATATTCATGCTGTAATGGCTTATAGCAGAACGCAAATTATTCCTGTTAATGTCTGCAACACATATCTGCCCTGGTGTTCTGGGTCCTCTGAACCACAATGTCACGTCGATCTGTTTTCTTGGGATTTTATCCTGTAGGCACGGTGTTTTTTTTGTTTTTGTTTTTTTTACTTGGGTATAACTTGTTGTTAAACCCTGTTTTTCCACTAACAGCTGATTATGAGCATTTAACACTGTGCTAATATCATGCACTTTTACCATTATGGTATAATCAATCACACTAATCCTATTACCACATTATTTAGTATCCCTGTGTGTAAATCCAGTCTCATGCTACCTGTTGAAAGACTTTCTTCCCATTTACATCTTTTCTACAGGATTAACAATATTTTGGAGTATTGTATTTCATTGCTGAGCTGCCAGTGTAAAAACATGAAGGTTTTGTCTACTGTAAATATGACTGTCAAAGCTGTATTGGAAAAAATGCAGTGTATGTGATTGTAACCCTGGCATAGTTAGAGACTTTACAATATAAAAGTAAAATCTGGTAACAATTTTGTCAGACATACTATGATATGACTGAAAGATCATGATATTATAAGTCCAATATTCCTGTTAAACTAGTGTTTTCATTTATTTTGGCTGATTAATTCTCTACTCAGAAGTGTGTAGGAGGGCACAGACTGTGTTTGACAAGTCCCTTACTCTTCTTGTAGCTGTTCTGCAGCTGCTAGGGCAGAACAACAAATGACACCTTTATCATTATTATGGCTTCACAGAGTCAGGTGAACACCTGTGTGGGTGTGCAGGCCTCTGAAATGGTCACAGTACTGCTGCAGGACTTAAAGAGGACATGTTATGCTTATTTTCATGTGCATACTTGGATTTTAGGTTTCTACCAGAACATACTGTATTTACATGCTTTGTTCAAAACTGCTTTTCTTTCCTCATACCAGCTGTGCTGCAGCTCTTCTTTTCACCTTTTGTCTGAAACGCTCTGCCCCTCCCTCCCGAAAAGCCCAGTCCGCTCTGATTGGTCAGCTGGCCCACTGTTGTGACTGGTCAACTGAACCAAACTCTTTGGACTCCGCACCAGCTCCGCTCTAACAAGCTATGTTTGAAGGCATACCAAACTAGCCGTTATGCAAATGTGTTACTTGGTGACATCACAGTGTTACTTTGGGCTTTGTAACCTTGCAGATCTTTTACTTGCACAAAAAACTGCAACACACTCAAGGAAAGGAAAAAAGTTCAAAAACATAATAGGTCCCCTTCAAAGTATTGCATTATTACATGTACTATTGATATGGCGATGCTGAATTATTCTGAATGAATATTATATATATAATCCTCAGCGATCTAATGCACTGCAAACATGATGAATGAAATAGTAAATAACAGAAAATATGTGGTGTTTGAGATAATGTAAAACTATAAATAAGTATGTAGTATTGAATTCTGGGAAATTAATATTCATACATTGATATTGATTATATTCTTCCTCTGCACAGTTTGATGTATTCTGCAGTGTAGTTTAAAAACAGTTCACCTATATAGTTTTGAAAAGGTACAATCTTAAATTACCTTATTAATGATTTATATTGATGATTAATGGGATTTCAGTGATCTCGATGCAAGTCAGAAATCAAATGTGTTCAAATAATCTCAGCGAATACAGTGATGGACAACTGAATCTGGAGGCACAGTATCTGTGAAGTCCCACACCTCAACACCTAAAACTGGTGCCGCTGCCGGCATTTTGGACCAAAAAACTTTTACTATATTTATAATATTTTATTGTTCAACACAGGCCATTTCTGTAGAATATAATATAATAATTATATAATAATAATTTTGTTTTACTTTTGTACAGCAGCTCTTGGCAATATACAGTCTTTGCTTACACTATATACAACCTGCTGTTATCACATAACCAAAGTTAAATACGGTCACGTGATAACAGCTGGGCCATCTCCATGACAACTGAGCAAACTCCACCCATCAATTAAGATATGGTTGAAAGCTCTGAAAATGTTGTGGACCTTGTGCTAAAATAATTTTGTTAAATCAACACTGGACTGTAGCAAACTTGGACTGGCTTTGTAATGTGTGTCCCTCCCACATTGATATTATTACAATACTCTATGTGACATTTTTGTCCATGACTCCAGTGTCATCCCTTTAAATAAGGTTTTACTGTTGGTTGTTTACAGGATAAAAGAGTGGCGTGAAGGGGGACAAAGGCTTGATGTGTGCAGCGACGAAAGAAAAGCTGAGCACACGGTCGCAGTTTGGGTGGATGTCAAAGATGGAGGAAAACCTCAGGGTGGAGCCACGCTGCCACCAGAATACCATATAAGCATGACATTGTTGCTTTTTTTAGCACCTGCTTTCCGGTTTGCAATGCTCTATTAGACAAAATGTCCATCTGCCAATATATTCAGAATGCACTATGGAGGTTATTAACATGCCCTTGGCAAAAAGGGTTTAGCTCTGTGGGGCAAGCATCTCCATAAATCGTAGCAGAGGCAGTTTTATTACAGGTTGTAAATAGAAGCTCCTGCCATATTTTATGACAGCCATCACTAACTCATTCTGACTCTTATTACCTCTCTGTTCTTTGACTTGCGGGACCATTCACAGACACATTCTGTGCCCAAGTTTATGCGGTTTAAGGATTGATTGTAAAGGAATTTATTCCCAGTGTAATTGCACCTTCAGCTTGCGCCACACTTTTGACTTCAATTGCTGTTTTCATGTATATTATAACAAACCCCAGCCTGTTTCTGAATGGTTGCATATAAAATGTACATATAGGTGCCTGTATGGACAATTTGATGTAAGAGCTGTTTAGTGCAACATGTTACGGAGGTGCAGAACACAATACGTTTATGATTATTTTACAAAATGAGATCATCTATGTTAAGTCTGAAGGGAGCACCTACATTTATTTTTTACACACAGTAATTGTTGAATTTTATCTGATTTAATGGGAAATTATATATAATAATTTGCCATTAAATTATGATAATATAATATAACAGTCTATTGTATGGGGATAGTTAACTTGTTAATGTAATTTAATCATTAAGAATTGACATTTAATAAAAATCTTAATGGATTGCTTTACAAGCTGCTATGATTTATCAGTCATGTGACAGACGAGCCAGGCACATATGTACAAAGCAATCATATTTACTAATCGTTTTCTACAAGCAATGCCCTTTTATAGTCCGGCTTGTTTACTGATTTGAATTGGCTGACAGAGCTGTAATCTGCTTATGATCTTCAGCATGTGGTTGCCAGGAGCCATAGTGGGAGTAATGCTCTATTCAAGTATGTTGCTTTGTCGACCATAATCTGTACATTTTGTGCGAAACTTCGAATAAAAACACAAACAGACAGACTGACATGGATGTCCTACCGTTGATATGTTTGCTATGCCAATATTAGTAAGAACTCAGGGAAAAAGCTGCCAACAAAAGAAAGGTTTTACCTCTGATTATCTGGGTGGAACTGGTCTGATTCTGATTATAATTAGAACGTTAATCATTAACCAGAGGTTGGAACTGCAGGAGAAATGATCATTTCACTGCTGCACAACAGTCATTTCAAGAGAGACAAACAGCCAAATCTATTCCATTATAGACTTCCAAACTACACCCCTGTCCTGTGCTGGGACACACATGGGCGGAGTGAATGGGGATGGATGGTTGGATTAGGAATGCCGCGAGCAAGTAGATTATCCAGTATCTGGGCAGGCAGATGCGCAGAGGAGAAAACGACTACACAAAGAGCCAGATCTCCATCAGGGGATCAATTCATGGTGCTCGCTCTGTCACTTCCTGTGAAAAAGCAAATTTCATGGTGTGTTTTCAAGAGGCCAGCGTCTGAAAAACATCAAGAAGACATTTTCTCTCCCTCTCTCTCTCTGTCTCTTCTTTTTTCTTCCTCCTCGACTATTTGGCTCTCCCTACTCCACACTCACTTACTCTCCATTTCTGGGTTCAGTTGTAAGATGTGCAAATGCTCTCTGTCGTCTTTCGCACACATGCACAGTTGCACTTAAGAGACACATGAACGCACGCCTGCTGTAACCTATATTTGCTGAGTATGGTGAATGCCTATGTGTAAATTTTTTAAGAGGTTTAGCCAGTGAGAGCTGGAATGAGCGTTGCTGTTGGCTGAGTTTCTCAGCCCGGGGCCCCTCGCCTCGCTCCCCCATTTCGCCCAGTAGAGCTTCATTCTTATCGCTGTCCTGCACCCCATCGCTGCTGAAGCTGGGCTCCTCTCCTGCTTGACCACATTTATCCAGGGGCCTCTTGTCTGAGGGTGATAAGCTGTCAGACTTACCAGTATGGATGTAGGGGTTCCCATACCCTCCTCCACTTCACTCCACCCTACTCTGCATTACTCTTCCACAGTAATAGTGACTGTTGTGGTGAACCTACTCAGCAATACTGTTCGATACACCTGCCTTGACTATCACACACTGCACAGGTTTGCCTCTTATCCCTCTTATTCCCTCTCCTTCTTCCCCCTTCTGTTTCTTAGTGCTGAATTAAAGAGGCAGAAAGCATTTTCAAGCAAACACAACTCTGAATGGTTAGTGTAATGGGCTCAAAGGGACCTTAGACAAAGACACTGCGAATGCTAATTTCAGCTACACTTCACCAGATTTATGTCTGTGTGAACTAATTTTACACAAGAGGCAGCAGATATCAAAGTCTGTCCCTTTTTATCCGTCGATGTCACACAGGCGTGAGTTTGTTTTTGGAACATCTGTGCTGTTTTTCTGTTTCCGAACTTTGTATTCAGAACTTTTTACACTGTATTATTCTGACTATACCTGCTATAGACTTGTTTTGTTGTGGTGTCCAGCTGTCTTATGCACAGTAGCTTTTTGATTAGCCTCGCAAAATAACTCTTGCGACTCTCTGATGTCGCAGTGCGATGAATGCACTGCTGTGTGGGAGTTTTACCTTCAAAGGTGTAAATGAATGTAGTAGTTGCAACAATGCTAATGCCATTATAGCAACAATTGTTATTTTCAAGGTCCTTACCTTACACTCGTGGCTAATGAAGGAGCGCGCTGTGACACAGACGTAACAAGCTGTCACTGAAGACCACTTATTATTTAGCACAAGCTGTACCGCGTGTTCTATGTGTTTTCAAGTCATCCTCCACTTGCATCTAAGCTATTTGGTGTTTAGCCTCTCCAGCATCATTCAAATCTGGAGCCCAAGGTACCATGCCAGGCACTTTATATGCAAAAAGAATAATCTCCGGGTATTACTGTTTAACACAAAAAGCTCCAGGCTGCTGGTGGAAAAACTCCTACTTAGAGGTGTAGACATGCAGCAAGATATATCGTAGCGTTAGGGTTTGAATTTACCTTGTCTAGTGCAGATTTGCTTTGTAATTTTATAACTCAATTAACGAGGGACTACCATACCTTTAGAATTATGTACTTTAGCTGTGGTGTAATAGCCCAGAGAGATGCAAACACTGCGCTTGTTTATCTGTCATCGGAAATGTGCATCGCCAACAGCTGCTCCTGCTGGTGTCTTAGAGAAAATGCACGTCTCTTTCCACATGTGCAGAAATCTTAATTAGAGTTCCTGGTGTCGTTGCAGGTTGTTATGAGGGGAAAGCGAGATAGCGTGAAGGAAGAGGAGAATGGGGGTGGAGAGGCGGTTGCAGGTAGATTATGTGCGGATTCAAGATATTAATTTGCACTGTGTATAAAAAATTATGGACTTGATCATGGGTTTCCTCAGAAGCTGTAATTAGGACATTAAAGCCATGGTGTGTGCACGAGACAGCCTGTTCATACTCCCCGCTTGTGAAGTGCCTGTTTTATGAACTTGGGAGCATAATGACCTTGGAGCTATAGTCAGAGAAATGTGGCTGGTAGGCTATCTCAATAAACAGTGTGCCTCACATCCAAAAAAACAGGCTCTTACAAAATCACGGCTGTCCACGGCATGCCTTTCATTTGGTAAAATGCTTATGGTGGATCTGGTATATTAGAGAAGTTGAGCTTTTCCTCACTTTTTTGACATGTTTGCAATATTCTTGGAGTGATCAGTTTCCATTGTAGCACTGCCACTGGCGCTACCTTGGAGCAGGGACTGCAAGGATGTAGTGTTATGAGACTGCTATTGTAGTTTGTTTCAATGATGAAAATCTTATAAGATGGGTTCTTTCTTTCTCTTTCTTTCTTTTCTCTGTGGAGTATCGAGCTGATATTAGTAGATTAATATCAACAGAACTGTTAGCTATGCTGAAAATCAGTCATTTATCAAGAATGATAAATGTCCTCTGGTGCCAACACCTCAACTGTGAAGATGTGGTGCTTTTATCTGTTTTATATAAGGATGCACTGATTAGTCTTTTTCAGTACTGATACCGATAGCGATACTTGGGCTTTGGGTATTGGCTGATACCGGGTGCCGATACCAGTGTTTAATAATAAGCTGTGAGCCTCACTGTGTGGAAGTGACTGGGATCATTCTATTACATGGACGGCAACATCAGGCTTGACTTAAACACTGCTTTCCTAACTTTGAAAAACAAAATGTGACCAATAAATAGATGCACATTTAATTGTTTTTTATTATTAAAATAATAAATCATACACCAGCTGCTTGGTGAAAAAAAATATTCAAAATGAACAGGAATCACAGTTCAAGTAAACCTTTTAATACAGCAACAAAATTACAGTATATAAACATAAAATTGAATTCAATAGATCATCGATATTGGATCCAGTATCAGTGCATTTCCAGTTTTATATATTTTGACTTTTTATTGACCAAACAATAAATTGGCAGATTAATTAATAATAAAGATAACCATGGGGTTAGGAGAGGGCTCCTGGAGTAGCATGCTTTCGTTTTTTGTTGCCCAGAACAACTTGTTTAACTTCTCTCGCTGTGTGAATAGCACAGTTGTGTGATCCACAAATATGACTTATGCCACATTTTCCTTTGGTTTGAGCTGAAAATGCAACAATCAGATCACGCTGTAGACTACTCAGGTGTATACTGTATTGATAAATATGCTCTGATGTTATGTTACTTTTAAAATGTGGAAGTTTCAAATGCATATCGTTGTGAAGAAACAGTTTTGTTTGACATGGTCTGCACTGTTCCAGGATATTTACTCCACTTTTTTGACTAAGAGCTGTCACAGCAGAGGGGGATGGGTCAAGAGGCGAGACCCCGACAATTTCCCCACCAGAGTGCTCCTCTTGGTCCCCGATGCTCTTTTTCTCTCCATGCTCCGTTGCCCCCAGTCATTTCGAGCTCCTCACTTGGGCAAGGGTGACGCAACCTCCACGCAAATTTCTTCCTGATGGAGAGCATCTCTACAAAGATGGACCTTGTCTGTCTTCACCTGTTATTCTTACTTGCATGTTTGTTGGTTTACACTACCGGACAGCCTCCGTCAACACACCCCTGAAGAATACTGTCTAGAGTGCAGGAGGTGGATTGTGCTCTTCCACGATGTGAAGAAAACAGAGGAATGAAAACCCTGTGAAATCCAGGCTGAGGAGGGCAGGAAATAATTCAGCAGCAGCAGCAGCATCAACAGCAGCGGCAGCAGTGAGCGTGAGAGAGACGGAGAGAGAGGGAGTGTGTGTGAGAGAGTGTGTGTGAGAGAGAGCTTGAGTGAGAGCGAGTTCCTATGCACTGTGCCGAGCGTAGCTGAGCTGTGCCGTCGCGTGGCAAGCTGTGTGTTCCCGTTTGGTTCCTGTGCGCTTTGGCGAGGCAGAGCTTACAGAAGGGGGGAGATGTGGCTTCCCTCGGAGCCCCAGCGTCAGTGAAGACCAGCACCCAGCCGGGGCATCACAGAGCAGCATGGTAGGACTACAGACTCACTGCTGACAGCAGCGTGACTGATGATGACAGCCCACGCGTGGGTTACCGTGCGCCACAGCCGCGCCGCTCTAGGAGGAAACACAGCCATGTGAAAGTGACTCGGCCGCCAGCAACTCTTGGACATGTTTTCCAGGGCAAAGACTGGATTTCGTTCTGTGTTTGAACTTCTTTTTTTTTCTCTTGGTGCTGTCTGGCTGTCCCGAACTCACCTATCAGGCACGGACTAAAGGCAGATGGAACAAGGGGGGTAAGTGATGATGGGCAGCCATGATCTACATTCGTACTGTTTATTCATTTGTAAATTTGGGTTGAGATGTTGAGCTGTACTGGTGATTCTGGGTGGGACAGTGTTAAAATTTTGGATGACACATTCTCATCACAGACTGACCTTGCTTTGAAACACTTTAGGATTTGGATGTTTTGTGCCACCATTAGATGGATGTAAAAGTCTGGACTTATTCATATTCCTCTGGTATACTTTCGTCTTTACAATTATGACTCACTGTGGCAGCTGAGGTGTGTTCAGAGGAAGTTGACCTGTTTTTCTTTTTACCATAGGAAGATGTGATGACCACTTAGTCTGCTGAATGGATTTGTCTAACTTTTCAGTGGTAGCCAATGTATAGCTGTCCAACAAGGAACGCTTTAGTTGACTTTAGTTTTTAGGGTTTGGGTGTGTGGGACATCACACTTTTACTGTTCTGCTCCTATCATTTAGTGTTTTTTTTAAACCCTTCCACCGTCTAAGTGCGTATACTCACATAGACACACACCCACCCTGCCCTCGCTGTGTGGCGGAGTGTGTTGAGCGAGATCACGTCTATCAGTACACCCTGGAAGGTTTGGTTCGTGGGACATGCCACCAGTGTCTCAGAACTGTGATATTTGGTTTAAAGACTTAGATCACTAGTCTTGAGGAGAGGTGTTAATAATTCATCCCAGCACCCTCCGTGGGAGCGGTCCTCTCGCCCCTCTTGTAGCGTTTAATCCCCTTTGTCGGATTAAAGGAGCCTCTAATCTTAGTGCTAGTTCTCAGTGAGAAGGCTGAGAGATGCTCCCTGCAGCCTGTCGGCATTGCTAGCACTCGAGGCTCACGCTCAGTGGGACGTGTGTGTCTTCAAAGAGGCAGCGTCACCCCCGTGATCTATTTAATGATTCCTCGCCACTTTGCTTTTGCTCTTGTTCTGCTTCACCCGCGCTTACATTTCTTCAAATGCATCTCTTTTGCACCCCTCCTTGTAGCGCGTCCTCGTACTTCTCACCGACATGCATCATTACCACTCAGAAGTCCTAACTTAATGACTTGGACCGTGCTCTCAGATTAATGTTACACGCTCTCAACTATTGGATAATGAAAGAATTTCTCTTTTGATGTCCAGATCTCTTCCTTTAATCAGTTCGTATGTGCATAAATTGTTACGGTGATCCTATGAAATAGGTCGTACAAATTCCCGATAATTTCATTTGTTTTTTTTGCCAGTTTAACATCAGTTTGTGTTTCTGCTTTCAGAGTCGAGATGCATTTTCAACTCAATTTTTGAACCAGTTGAAATGATGGATAAAATGTTCAAGGTTGGAATTTGATATGTTTGGTGTAAATATGAATCAACAATTTGTAAACCAAGGGTAAAAGCAGACTAAATCCCAGCTATCACTGGTGTCTAGTGAAATGGAGGGCAGTGACCTCCCTCGGTGTAATTAGGCCATAGACTCCATTCCCATCTGTGCACAGTCGAACAAATCATTCCACAGTCACACTCTGAATTGTATCCCTGCTTGTTTAATTACGGTTTGTGAGGCGTTTCAGTAATACTAATATTTTTCCATGATTAAGATAAGATCTGTGCAGGGTTATCGGACGTTTATGGATGTCCTGTCATTACCTGTAGAAGATGTTGGGTGGGAATAGCTATTTTAACATTTCATTTGTGTGCCAGCATTGTGTCATTGGATTTCTTTCGCCAGCGGTAATTCTCATTGACTGTAAATTGCCGTTCATTATCACATTTACTGTCATGAGTTTCACACTTGTGGCATTTGCCACTGCACAGTGTTTATCAATATTTACCCTGCTGCTACCATTTATATATGCAAGAGCACACTGGATGTTTGCATGGAGAATGCCTAGTTGTAAATAGAGATGTCTCTGTGAGGAAATTTTCCACCACCAGTTGGTAACTCAAACAACACCGGTGTTACCTATTACGCTGGACATCGTACAAGAAAAGATGACAGTCAACACATGTAGAGCGCTTACTTTGATCTTCGCCGTGCACACCGGCTGCGAACGCTCCTTCCTCCACATGCAGATTGCCTCCTTAATGTCATGGTGCCATTAAAGCATTGGGTTTAAATCCAAAATATTGCCATATACAGTGGGCACTTTTCACTTTGACACCAAATCCTCCACCATCATCTTGTCTAACAACTCTCTCTCAGCTTGCTCCTCTGACACTTTCACTTTTACTTTGTATTGTTCATTGTCCGACTATGTATTGATAACACGCCACTGATATGCCAAAATAGACTAAATGGATTTTATTCCTAAAAAAAAAAAAAACTACCACGGCAAGCCAAGCTAAGCTGTACACCACTTTATTTATTCATTAGACGTGACATGGCTGAGCTGTAAGTTATACATCTATAGTATTTGTTGGACCAGTGTACTTAAATACAACTAAATCATGGCAGTGTGACAAATTAGTGACTTATTTTGAATAACCTACGATTATTAACTTTCTCAAACTATACACGATGAGCTAGGTCACCTAGTAGTCAATAATCAGCATATATGCAATCTAATATTTGATTAAAATAAAGTATATACCAAAACAGCACTGATTTTCCATAAACTTGAACCATGCATTGAATTAGGCACCAAAAATCTTTTGAATGCCAAACACACACCCTCTGTAGGCTTGAAAGATGGTTGTTGAATGTGTGTGTTTTGCTCTTCTTCAATGAGCAGCAGGTCTGGTCATGTTGAATTCATATCAGTCACAACAGACTCCAGCGGTGATAACTTGACCTGGTGGAAAACATATCAAAATGTCCATAGAAATTATGTCAAACCACCTCTGCATTCTAAATAGACCGATTCCAGTGTTGTGCTGTTACCGTCCTCGAAGCTTCAAAGCTATAAACTTTTACAGCTGCTGCACCTGTCGAGCCTACAGGGGATGAGTGTTTCACACTCACAAGGTTTTGGGTGGAGAATTTCTTCACTGGTGGATGTTGAAAACCAGTTCATATAAAAAAATACTGAAGGGCAATACAGAAAAGAATGACATACTATGAAGGAGTATTCCCAAAATGACCACTGAGATGTCTCTAATGTCTTAGCATGCTACAGCGTCACACCACGGGACAATGTAAGGCCAGCATATCCAAACAAATGGAAAAGAATTAACATTTTATAAAATTGTAGATAAGTTCTATGTATGTTTCTGATTCAATGCAACTAAACTGTGTTTGACTTTGAGCCATCCTTGCACCACCTGATGTAGCCTGACTGTGGGTAGCCAGTGGATTAACATCAGGTGTACCAGCTGTGGTGTGGTGAAGGTTATTTATTGTCCTCCCATATCTAGAGAGTGGAGCACTAGTTCTGAAGATCTTGTGATCCAGAAACAACCCACTTACTTACTTCTTATGCATAACGTCTTGCATCGCCCAGAATCCAGAAAATTACTGTTCCTTTATATTCCCATCCCACCCTGCAGGGAGAGCCTCCATAACTAATATCACACAGATCAGGGGCAGCAGAGATTGAAGTCAGCCTGGCGATTGGGGGGGAAATCCAATTGGATGTATTACGATCCCACCAAACTACAATAAATGGTAATGTGAAGACAGTAGCAGGTGGAGAGAAGCCCGGCTGTGTTCGCACAGAGCTCCGAAGACAAACGACATGTGGGCTACCCCAGGTTTAGGAACAGGGTCATTTTTCGTAATGTTCTCAACAACTGATTTACTAAATAGGGGCCTGCAGAGGCAGTCGTTGAAAGACTAATGGTAAAAAGGAGTGACCAACACCTATTACAGAAATACCGCTCACACACTCCTCTGTCTCCCACAGCTGAGTGTATCTGACTGTCTGGGATGGGAGTGAGAGAGTATCAGATTTATAGACCGAGAGAGGAGAGCAGGAAATATTATTACCACTTCCTTCTCACACAGGAATAGTGTAGCCTACTACAGATCAACAGCCCAAATTGCTTACTTCATCACTGCATTTGCACACACTCCATAACGGCACAATTAGGGAGTACCATTCAGGGATGCTCTGACCATGAGACAGAATAAAGCAAACCTTTACTTTGCAACATTTATTCCAGTTACCTTAATGCTCATTGAATTTTCAACTCTTATTCCAAATGATTTAAATAATTAAAATGACCGTTTAATGATCGTGATGTTGAATGATAGTGACCGCCCTGACTTTTGAGAGACTTTTATTGTTACAGGGTAAAACGTGGCAAGAAACAAAAGGTCAGATGGTCACACAGGTTTTAAACAACTCCTCAGGAAGAAAAAACATCCATCCATCGTCAACCGCTTATCCCGTTAGGGGTCGCGGGGGGGCTGGAGCCGATCCCAGCAGGCATTGGGCGAAGGCGGGGTACACCCTGGACAGGTCGCCAGTCCATTGCAGGGCACATAGAGACAGACAACATAGAGACAGACAACCATTCACGCTCACACTCACACCTACGGGCAATTTAGAGTCATCAATTAACCTAAACAGCATGTCTTTGGACTGTGGGAGGAAGCCGGAGTACCCGGAGAAAACCCATGCTTACACGGGGAGAACATGCAAACTCCACACACAAGAGTCCCAAGCTTGGATTCGAACCTGCGACCCTCTTGCTGTGAGGCAACAACGCTAACCACAATATACCCAAATGAATAACCATCAGTGTTTCGACCTACTTTATGTACCGTGGTTGTTGGTGCATACTGTTTCCCGTGAAGCGAGGGATTATTTCTTACCTTACGTGTGGACCCAATTTTACTTTTACCTTCTAATAAAGTGGCCACATTGTCTCATTGCCTGCTCATGTTTGTTGCTCGGTCAGACATGTTTAAAGATGTTGGAGTGTTTTGAGCTGTTGAGACCCAAGTTTAAATAAACTGGAAATCTTTAAAGCTTGATATTCATGGCTGGTATCTCCAGTGCTGTGTATGCATACCGGCAGCACATTGTTTCATGTCCTTACCTAATTTGATCAGTGCTTTAGCAGTTTTTTCTTAAATTAATTTATGTATTTATTTAGGCTGCTAGAGCTAAGATTTTGATGTAGTGTATGTTGTGTGAGCCAGTCTCCTCTTTAGAATTACTATTAATGGATATCATCCCCAACCCCCCCACATCCCACTCATGCCCTGGCCCTAGCAGGAAGACAGCACTGTCTGCGGGGATAGAAATATTATACAAACTAATGGGGGAAAAATTAGGCACCAGCCTGACAGAAAAATTAAATCACTGTCATTACTTTAAGTTAATTTGTTTTGACTTGTGTCTTGGGGCAGGGAACACAGTGATGGCTGTCATAGGGGAAAATAGCTCTCTATCTGGTGCTGTGACGTTTTGCTGACATACTGTGACTCAGTTTGGTTTCACTGGTGAGAACCGTTTTCAGCATCCCATGTGTGCTAATAAAATGTACGCTGCATTTTCAGTTCCGCCAAATCCATACGTTTTTAGAAACAAAATGTGTAAGACAGCCAGCAAGTACGTCTATAATGAAGCAGACTTTGCTGCCTCATAATTACTCAATCATGACAAAAAAAGGCTAGGACGGCAGAAAATACGCCTGCTGTTCCTCCTTCAATCCAGTTAGATCATTAAGCTTTATGCCACTGCAAGCTGAGAAGAATCACTTTCTCAAAATGACTTGCCTTAATTCTGTATGCCTACGCCTTGTTAGAAATAAATGTAATATATACAAGCTGAATAAATGTGGGCAAGATTACAGAGGCAGTGGTAACAGGATTCAGTCAACATTAGGTATATGCGACCCAGTTTAGAGCAGCAGGGGGCTGTTATCAAATCAAATCCAGTACTAAGAAAATCATTTTTGTGTGACTGTTATAGCATTGCTCTACCTATTGTAAAAAGTCATACTGTGCAACATACACCTATACAAAATAGGCACGTATACAAATGTTGAGACTTCCGGAACCATAATTATACCCCCACAACAACATGGTCGGGGGTATATAGCGCTATGTGTGTCCGTCCGTCCGTCCTTTCTTCTCCTGTCATTTCAGGAGCAGAACTCAGAAACTACTCGACATACGAACTTCAGATTTAGTGTGGTGGTTGACACGGTAGTGTAGTTGTGCCTTTCAGGGGTTAGAAGTCCAGGGTGCCCAAAATTTTTGAATTTTGGCCCAAAAAAAAAATGGATTTTTTTTTTTTTTTTTTATTTGATTTTGTCAAACTTTTTAACTTAAGAACTTCAAATCTACTATGATGGTTGACACGGTGGTGTAGTTGTGCCTTTCGGGGGTTAGAAGACCAGGGTGCCAAAAAGTCTGTGAAATTTTGGCCAAAGACAGATTTTTTTTAACTTCAGTTTTGTTTCCTGACTACACCGTGAAAACTATTCGACTTAGGATCTTCAAATTTGGTATGCTGGTTGACATTGTGGTCTAGTTGTGCCTTTTTGGGGTGAGAAGTCCAGGGTGCAAATCGGCCGAACATCGGTATCAGCAGATATTTGCCTTGTTGACTGCCATTGGCCTATCAGCAGTTAAGATTGCATTTGCCCTTGGCAGTGTGGCTGATGTTTATTTCTTGTGTTGCAGTGATTTTGTTTTGATTTTTTGTTTTTTTGCGGTTGGTCTCGAACAATAGCTGCAGACTCTGAGAAGCCACTGGCTCAACGCGACTGTGGCATGACGGCGGTGCCATGCATCATGTGCATGTGTGGTTTGTTTACAAATAAAAGTGAAAGAAAAAGTCTGCAGTGTGGTCTCTGAGAAAGATCAGCGGCAAGAATGTTATGTTAAAAACAAGCAGTAAGGAAATGGCTTATAAGAATCCTTAAAAACAAGATGGGAACAAATCTCGTGTGAAGGGTGATGCACCCAGTATGTTACAGTGGGAACATCCTCCATGCCCTGCAGTCTTTGCAGGTGTCCATCCCACATACCGGGATCCAGTCCCGAGTGCAGCAACATGTCAGGGGTCCATCCAGCCCTACAGCTGAGGCAACAAAGCCAGAGTTCTCCATCCTTTTCTAATCACTTTTACATTTACTTTATGTTTCACAAGTGGCTGCAGGGTGGTTAGCGCTGTCGCCTCACAGCAAGAGGGTCACAGGTTCAAATCCGGCTCGGGACCCTTCTGTGTGGAGTTTATATGTTCTCCCTGTGTTAGCGTGGGTTTTCTCCAGGGTTCTCCAGCTTCCTCCCACAGTCCAAAGACATGCAGGTTAACTGATGACTAAATTGCCCGTAGGTGTGAATGTGAGCGTGAATGGTCGTCTGTCTCCATATGCCCTGCGATGGACTGGGACCTATCCAGGGTGAACCCTGTCCCAGTCCCAGTGGCCAGCTGGGATCGGCTCCAGCCCCCCACCACCCCTAATGGGATAAGCGGTTGAAGATGGATGGATGAATATGTTTCACAAAACAAATATTTTGTTAGGCTGTGTATGTACTGAAACACTCCTCTCCTTTTAGGTAGTTGTATAGCAGCTAAAAAGGCTTTTAAAAATATAGATATTTTTCATGTGAAAGTTATTTAAATGCTGTTTCATTAAGTTTTATGATTGAACTTGTGCTCATTCAAAGACAGTGTAATGAAATGCTGAATGACATTAAAACAGCTCAGTCATTTTTCTGTGGTCTTTATTTCCCTGGCACAAAAGGGGAATAAATAACAGCAAAAACTAAACAAACAAAAAACTTTGGTATCGGCCCAGATTTTCACAATAAGTGCCCTAATATAAGAGAAAGGCTCACACTCATAAAAGCTTTATAAAATATTATGTTTGTTATAGTTAATACTAGTTGTGTTATTTGTTCCACACTATTTTTGCTTATGTTGCTTAGGTAACTTTGTTTTAGTAATACTGTTTGCACACTTATGTTAAATAATATTGATATTATGCAGTTAAGCATTTACCATATTTTTCGCACTGTAAGGTGCACTTAAAATCCTTTAATTTTCTCAAAAATCGACAGTGCGCCTTATAATCCGGTGCGCCTTATGTATCAGTTCTGGTTGTGCTTACTGACCTCGAACCAATTTTATGTGGTACAGGGTGCTCAAAAATCTGTCAAAATGTTTTATTACGACTTTGGTAAGTACGAAGCTGCACCGCTGTATGGATTGTCGGATAATGACGAGAGGGATTCGGGCGCGCTTGATGCCGAAATCGCCCAACTGTATAACTCAGACACTGATGATGAAGGATTTGATGGGTTTGTAGAAGAGGAATGAACTGAAAAAATGAGTGTATTGTTTTGTATTTCATGTGTTACAACTGAAAAATGTTGAGAGTTATTGAAGTTATTGAGTTATTAAATGAACTGAATAAAGTTTGACTTATCTCACCGTTTTGTTTCGCTTAATGCGCCTTATAATCTGGTGCACCTTATGTATGAAAATAGACATGTTCATTGATAGTGCGCCTTATAGTGTGAAAAATATGGTAAATTACTTCTAACACCTAGCTCATGTAATCTTCTCAATCAGGGATTTATCATGAAGTAAAATAAAATAGTTAATCTGAAGAAAGATTAGTTATTGTGGGTAATTATAGACAGAGGCAGTGAAATAACTGATTCAGTAAATTGGTAAAGTGCCATCACCGGGTATTGCACTTCCTCCTCCTCACCACCCCGACCCCCAACCCACTTGCTGTACAGCGCAGCTTAACTGCCACATTCCAGTCACACGTCCTCTAATGAAGCTGATTTCTAATTGCAGTGGAAATTACACTTTACAATAACAGTGTTTTATGGGTGAATTTCAGACAGTAAATATGACAGCTTAACGTGATGAATTGAAGTGGGTGCGTTTTACTGCCCAGGACCCTTTCACCCTGTCATTCCCTGACTTGGCTTCAACCAAGTTGCAGAGTATCTGCTTGATCACATGTGAAGATGGTCCACGTGTAATAGTGTATGCATGGGCGCTTTACTGCGCTCTACATCTTTCCCTCTTTCTCTCATTCGCTCACTAGAGATCATGACGATGGTCATGCTGATGATCGCGATGGAACACAAGTTTTGCTGTTTATATTTTTGATGTAAATACTCATAATGCAGTAAATGGACAGCGGCAGTCTGCAGAGAGCTTCTTCTATTTTAATCTCTTTTATTTCCTTAGAAATGTCAGCAGCTAAGGATAGAGTAACATCACAGTGTCTGTCCAATTGAATTTTAGTACTGTTGCCAGGAAGATGACGCTGTCATGGTCAGAAACAGCAATCGCAAGCATGTCAGTAGACTGAACTGTATCTCCGTAAGCTTTTTTTTTTTTACTTTATCTGTGACTCACTGCCTCACTCTTCCTCACTTTCTTTTGATATACCTCCTTACCTCTCTTTGCTCTCTGCAATAAAACTTTAAACAGATAAGAAGCTTTTTTCTATTTCAGGGTCACCATTAGCCTGAATAATACATTGACAAGAGAAGAGCAGTTTGAGTTCTATGGAGGATAGAAGCACAGCCTTCAATTAAATTATACATCATTATCACAGCTGGCAATCCTTGTGCGACGGTACCCTCTCCATCCTCCTCTAAATGTTCCATGTTACTGTCTTGTCCAATATTGTGTGTCAAGCAACAGCCTCTTCCTGTGCCAGCACAGAGCTAGGATGCAAGCATGGATGGATGGAGGTGCACATAAAAAAAGGGAAATAGTCTAATGCCGGGTACGCACTAGATGAGAATCAAGCCCGTTTTGGGCCTGATCCTCTCCTCCTGACAATGGTCAGCAAAGGCCTGATTTGTGAGGGGTCTAAAGATTATCTTTCCAGATATCCTTGTGGTGTGAGGTCTGTTATGAGTGTTTTTTACGTCCCCGATCGGCTCAGAGCTCCATCCTGGATGCGGCGATTTCAAATAGTAAATATTAAACATGTTCAGTATTTATGATGGGATAGCCTGTTGTGTGTGGAGAACCCCGTAGATGACGCAGTCACATGGGAAAGAATGAGCCAGTTGAAAGCAGAAGGACAACAACTACCGTCATGATGGCTGCGGCTAATGCATGAGCTAATGCAGAGCATAAAGTAGGAGTGAGATGGATCTCAGAAATGGAGGACCAACTTGTTGATTTGTGGCAACAACACAAGTGTTTATTTAACATGATGCCATGACTTCATCCATTATTTCTTCTTAATTATCTTCAGCACAAAGTAGTGCAAAAACTAACATTGCTAATTCTTGCTGGTCGCTTGCCATATTTATTCAGTTACCTTTGATTGTGAACATTTTTCTCAGTCGGGACTCTTCTGTTCATGAGTGGAGTCTGTTAGTGTGTGGTGTGCTGTTTTGGCCAAATCATTGCTCACTTCATCAGAAAAAAAACTGTTTAATTTAACAAAACATGTTGTTATGTGGGGGGTGTTTTTTCAAAATCTGTTCAGATTTTTAAACTCTTTTAGTGTGAGCCAGCCTTCAGCAGAGGGAGATGGCATAAAGGAATATACTGGTGTTCCTCTGACTGACTGTGATTGACAGAGACCATCCCTGTCGACAGTGGCCACTGGTTTGATGGCGTTAAACTGATGCATCCATCTGCAACCACTTATGGAGCCGATCCCAGCTGGCATTGGGTGAAGGCGGGGTACACCCTGGACACACAGGGCTCATAGAGACAGACACCATTCATGCACACATTCACACCTACGTGCAATTTAGAGTCATCAATTACCCTGCATGTCTTTGGACTGTGGGAGGAAGCCGGAGAACCCGGAGAAAACCCCCACTAACACGCGAAAACATGCAACTCTCTTGCTGTGAGGCGATACTGCTAACCACTGCACCACCGTGCCACTAAACTGATGCAGTCGGTCAATTAAAACCACAGCACTATGCTTCAGTCAGATGGTAACGTAATCTTCCATTTTGTTCCCAAAGCATACACCATGTACCCATATGCACACAGTTTAAAAACACAAATAACTTCCAGTATGCCAGGAAATGCACCAGTGTGGTAATGTAAAGTTGCTGCTGGCGGTCTGTTAGGTCAGATGCAGATCCACAGGGAGTAAAGGGGGCTGCATTTTGCCTCTTGCCTGTGCAGTAGAAAGTATGTCCAACCAGATGCTGAATGTCATTTTGGACCCCGGGAGATGCAGCAAGAAGCTCTGGCTTTGTGGGAAATATGTCAGTGCAGCATTTATATGAAGCAAGGGATTTTCACTGCCAGATTAAGGTGTCCACAAAGGCCCCCTTTACATTTTGCATTAGCATGCATCTTATCCAGATCCCCTCTCTTGCCCTCAGAAAGATGTCTCCAAAATGGCAAATGCTGTTATTTTTAAACACATGCCCTCTGGGTGCAGACTAGTACCATTTTTGAAATTTGAGTTGCAACTCCTTAACTTAAAAACACAGTGTAATCATGCTAGGTCTGTGTTATTGGAATGAGGTCAGGGTTGGAGGTCAGGGTTGATGATCAGGCACACAGTGAATATGACTTTGACATTGGAGACTAAAACATTTGGTAAGGGGTAAAATATTAAATATTAATCAATTTAAATCATTAAGACAAGCTCCTCATTCATGATGATTTTTGTGGTTAAGCTCTATCACTGCAGATGTGTTGCTCATACATTGGTTGTTCAGTAGGGCTACAAACACATAGACAGCTGGTCCAGATCTCAAAACATTTGTAGAAAGTGAACTTGGCATTAATTCCCTTGCCCTTTTCCTTTTCTAATAGTCATCAGCAAAGTAATTGTACTGATGACTAATTATGTTGTCATCCATTCAAAGTAATAAGAATTTTTCCACCCAGACAGTGATGAGAAAATGGTGTTTGGAAATGTGTTTTGGGTAATTACGTTTAAATCTGATGATCAGAGGAGGCTGTCATTCATTACGTTTTACAGAAATTTAAATGGCAATTGTGCTTATTTCAGGATGGAGGAGGTAGTTTCTGTTATAAAGGGGTCCATAACTTGTTCTGTCAAAGAAAGCAGTGCCATCACGACAACGTGCGCTGTAATGCAGAGCCGCCTGAAGCGGTGGTAAAGTGAAGAAGACATGGTAGAAAAACAGACCTGTCAGGACTCATCTGCTATTCTACTTGGAGAAGAACTGAAAGCTGGAGTTGAGAGGGACGTTCTCAAGTGTGTTATTACACCTGCCCCATATTAGTGCTGCATTATTAACATTGTCCTTAGACCACTAGTTAATTAACCCCGAAGACCTTAATTTACTGACGAATAATGCATAACAATGGATTAACTTCCTGTTCTCATTACTGAGATTGATTGATTAAAATCACAGCTGCTTTATCAGTCATGTTTAAATATGACCATATTATCAGGGAGTTGCCATTATTGAGTTACCGCCAGCAGTGAACTCCAGCAGTACAATATTCAGTTTTAAGCATGCCCGTCCCTCATGCTGAAAGAGCAAATCGTTTTGAAACTGGGCATGTGTTGTTGTTTCAAGTCAGACTTACTTGTAGTTCCAGCTTTATACACTAATTTCTTTAGTGCTTGAATGCAGTTGATCATCTGGAGGATGTAGGGAGCTCAGTTTTAAAGCTAAAGTGAAGATAATGTGATGATAATGTTCGTCTATAGCTCGTCGTGGAGGAGGCTAAGTAACGCTCCAAACTTTGGCGAGGAAGAACTGTCATGGTCATTTTCAAAGACATCTCATCTCAAGATATATGAATGAAAATGGGTTCTACGAGTCTCCCGTTTGCAGACATGACCACTTTATGACAATCACATACAGTTTGAGGTTATAGTCAAGTCAGAACACTGACACACTGACGGGTGTTGTTGCCTGTAGGGTTTTTTAACTGTTTAATTTATTTACATAGCTATTTAACTATGTTCATGTCGAAGTCAAGTCATCCGGCTGTGTAAGGGTACATTGTGTGTCATGTCCTGTTGTCTCCTGTCATGTACTATTGTAGCGCTCAGTGTACCATTGTTGTTGTTGTCTATTGTTGTTTTCTGGCTGCTAAGACAAATTAATTTTCCCCTTTGGGATAAATAAAGATGTCTGTCTGTATGTCTCGAGTTTGCCATGTTAGGATCTATATCATATCTCATATCTTTGTCATTGCAATGTGTTGTTAACTGATTTCCAATAATAAATATATGCATACATTTGTATAAAACAGCATATTTGCCCACTCCCATGTTGGTAAGAGTATTAAATACTTGACAAATCTGCCTTTGAGGTACATTCTGGTACATATATTAATATATTAAATACGTATACTGTGCATACACATTTGCAGAGTTTAAAATCATGTGGCAGCCAGTTTGTTGAAAAATATTCATAACACTTGTGAAACCATAATCTTACACTAGAAGTAGAATAAGGACAATTTGTTTGAGGCTTACTGGGCATCTTGAGGTCAATATTCAGATTAAAAATGATTAGTTTGTTGAAACATCATCCCTAACATATTTAATACAGATTATTCGAAGTGAGAATTTAAATCATGTAATGTTGTGGAATTATGTATCTTTAAAAACCTAAATGTTCTGGCACTTGACAGGTCCAAAAATGATATCTCATGCTGTATAAACAAACACATAGTATTTATGCAAATTTTGCTTCCACCATATTGCACATCTGCAGTTTCTGCATTGGCAAAGCTACAAATTGAGCAAAAAGATCTTAAAAGAAGCTTTGATTTTGACACATCTAGAGAAACCACATTGTACAACTTCTTTACAAACACTGACAGGACTGAGAGAAAGGTGAGAGTGGTTTCTGTGGTCTGACTATATAGAGATGAGAGCTTTTTCAAATGCCTGAAAACTAGCTGTTACACTCCTAAAAGTCAGTGCATTGTGTGTTGTCAGTATGACAACAGATGAAAATGCAGCGTGATGACTAATGGTGGGTTGGTAGAAAGATTTGTGTCTTCAAGTTGATGAATGTTTTCCAAATGCTGCACATGTGTAGTCAAGTTGGGGAAGATGTTTCTTCATTTGCTTGTGTTGTGTCTGTTTGTGCGTTGAGCTCTCAGCGCCGCCGCAGTTACGGCATATAAATTTCAATTACAAAAACAAGAGATTGTATAATAAACATGCGCATGTGAGTGTGACCGTGATACTCTTTGCGAGCGCCGCGCTCCTGTGACTGGCAGCGTTGCTTTGCAGGTTGTCGTTGTAAAGTCATATTTAGTGCAGCATTATGCCTCTGTGCACTTTTGTGTTGCAGGATTAGAGTGTTTATTGTCCAATTTATCATGCTCAGTTTGCCTGCCATGAAAAATATCTCCCCATCTCTGAATATGTAATGGCTCTGCTTTGCAAATACAGCGAGAGGAATATTAACAAGTGGTCTCTGCAATCTTCCAGCTGACGCCTCGCAAAGCCTCCAAAGCACGATTTCCTGCGGAGACCAAAATAACTTGTAGAATATTAACCTAAAGGCAATAAGCTTAAAACAACGTCAGGATATTGCTTTACCTGACAAGGATCATTTTCTGCTTAAGCGTATAAAATAAATGAAATGAGAAGGTGTTGAACTGGTCGTAACTGTTCCAGCCGAGCTTTCTCACCTTTGCTTTGCATCGTAACGGGTGGCGATGACGTAAAGGCAGCGTGAAGTGATATAAGGCCACGGATGCTTTGAAAGATGAGATGGAAGTCTGCACACTGAGGCTGGATTAAGAGTTTAATGACTGGTAAAATTGTGGCATTTTGTCCAAGGTGACCCCTGTGGAGAGATGATCATGCCAAAGCTAGATGAAAAGTGAAGGTAATCTGTTCTTCCTCATTTCCAGATAGCTGTCACCAGCACAGGCTTTGTCACCAAAGCCCAGGGCATGTAATTACACTTTTATTGGCTTTAGGGAGACTGCATCATTCATTTAAAGAATAATCTCACTTGTGAGCGCAAGCCACAGTATAGATAGATCATACCTGCATGGACGCCTCTTGTTCTTTCTCGCTGTGGTTTAATGGGCTTTTATGAATCTAGGTTTGATGCATCGTTAATAGTGTGTAGGGTTGTTAATACCTGAGTGTTATCCAGAAGTCATCCCTCTCCCCTCTTCAGCTGGCCGTTTTGTGAGTTGAAGAACAAGGCCATACGAGTGTGACAGCAGCAGCATGCGAGTGTCTGGGTCTACTGCCAACCAGCCTTGACACCATTAGCTCTGGTGACACATTAAGGTTCTGTTTGCCTTGTAATTTGTTTTGTCTGTCAATTTGATGGATGTCTTGTTTGCCGGCACTTCCTCACACGCTGGAAAACGGTGGCTCGAGGACATTGTTAAACGAACTTCAAAAAGGGGAGCAGAAGGCATTTGTTTTCTCCAAACAGGTTTTTTTTTGTGTTAATGGGTGTGTGCAACATTGTCTTGACTCCATGCCACACCAGACACTGGATAATTAAAGGTGAAAAGCTAATTGGAGGAGAAAGGCAGGGCAGATCCAGAGGCTCCATTGAGCTGGAAATAGAGATCTCAGTGACATTCTAGGAGTACATTTCTTAGCTGATATCAGTGTGGAAATCTTAACTTTGTGGCTGGCCTCTGCCTGTGTAGAAAAACGATTTGCGCTGAAGTGTAACGACTAAAACCACCTTGATGTCAATTTCTTCTGCACTTTCTTCCTGTAAATGAATGCCGGTACCCCAGCACATTAATTCTACCTCTAAGTAGCCACCGCTAATTCCTTTGCAAATTCTTTGTTCACACTATTGACCTCACCTCTGTGACTGAGCAGCGCCGCAATATCCATATAACTGCAGTTTAGCACACTGGAGGAAGTGTAGAGGGGGCGACAAAGAATGGCTTCACCTGTTTCTGCTCAGATGACAGGTCAGGCTCAGCACAGGACTGTTGGAAATTGCATTGCCGGACCACTCGCCTCCAGCTGTGCAGTGTGAGAAGCCATCAGAGCCCTCCACCCAGACCACTCAGCTGAGGGAACGTTACTGCTACACCACCAGCTCAGGTTAGGCATGTGGTCGTTTAGGTGACTTTTATGGAAATGTTTGTCTCAGCTTTTTTCAAACTTGACAGGAGAGCAGTGTTTGGAGAGTGAGCGCTGTCACTGTTTCAGAACAGCGGTAGCTGAAAAGTAACGACATCAAGAAAGATGAGCGCTGTCAGTTATTTCAAAGGCTGCACCAGTGATGGATTTTGAAATGTGTGTGTTTTTTTTTTTAAATGAATTAATGATCATCATGAGTGCAAGGGAGGTTTGCTACGGCTTCTGCAGTTCTGCTTCTTATTTATGTTCGCATTGAATTCTTGTATGCTGAAATGTAAAGTGAATATTCATAACAGTAGTAATAATCAGTATACAGGGAGGAAGGTAGGGGTGAAGAAAATCAGATTTAATTTTTTTTTTTTTTTTTTTACAATTTTGAAATAGATTTTAGCTGTGATTCAATCGATGCAGAGGTTAAAGGAAGTTATTTTACCTTTATTGTTGTAGTTGAGTAGCATGACGTCATATCCGCTTCAAAAACCAAAACAAAGCAGCAGCCAGCAGAAACGGGTCCGAGTGGATACGACCTGCACCCTCCCATTTTAAATCCAAAGTGGTAAACACTACACACACAGTAAAGTATGAAAACACTTTGGGTTTCACACATTGCAGGAAAAGCAGAGCCAGACATCACAGCTAAAGCTGCATGCTACCTCTGTCATGGACAGGTTTTTGTGGTAACCTGCGATCAAGCCGGCCGTCACTAATCTCCGTGGTCAAATCGTCCGACTACAACCGAAGAGTGTATTATTGGACTTTTCCATGGTCTTGTTTTATCTTATCACAATACTTGTAGAATTGCAATACTTAAAAATGACAGTACATCAAGTTGGCACCTAGCAAAGTGCATGTCTGAAAGGGGCTTTAGTGTGTTAGCACGTCATCATTGGTGCAAACAATATATATGATGATATGAAGACTTGTGACGATGATGGAGGACAGATTTCCTACTAGAGATTTTAGCCCATTTCGTTCCAAAGTGCGGTCAGGTGGCCATCTCCATTTCCTGCTATTATTAGGAGCAGCTCGGGAACAGCGTGTGGACTGATATCAGGTGCCACTATACTGTTTTGTTCTGTCAGCTGCAGTTGACAGTGTGAGAAAGCAGAGACGATGGAAGAAAGCTTACTCAGTCTCAAAACTTGACTGAAGTAAGCGCTGTGTGTCATTGCTCTTGACTCTTCCTCCCCGGTGCTTTCATATGTTACAACAGACCTTGAAATGTGAGAGGGAGTGTGTGAGAGGAGCAGTGTAAGACTGTAACAGACATATCACAGTCTCAAAACCACATTTTTTTTTTCCACATGTGGAGAAGATCATATGTTACAGCTGAATCTTTTCACCACTCTAATCCATGGAGCAGGGGATGAAATCTTATTTAGGGATCAGCACCAGAGCATCACTGCCATGATAGCGATGACATGCAACTCCGCAAGCTCTTTTTAAGAGCATTAGAGCCCAGGAATGAATCAGTCAGCAAAAACACCTCTTGGCTCAGTTGTTTTTTTCAATTAGAACAGAAACAGCCGAGATGCTGCAGTCCTAGACTGCGATGCTAAATTGGTCATGTCTTAATCTCTCCATTCATTCACAATATCAGCCATACCACCAGCCATTAAGTAGTCCTATATGTTCAATATGGACGCCTACTCACATTGCCATAGCAAAATATTTGAGACAGAGAGCCTTGGATTATTCAAATACAAAACCTTGGTGAATGAGCTTTGCTTTTGTATGTTTGTTTCTTTTTTTGTCCTTTTGAATCCGAAGCCAAGCTTGTCTCAGTAGGATATGCAAATTTAGAAGAAGAATGGCTGTCTGGCTCCCTGAGAAGCTCTTATCCTTTACTGCCTCAGTACTGAATACAGCTGGAAGATTTTAAAGTGCTATAAGGTGCTGTTTGGACAAACTATTATATTTGTGCAATGGAACAAATGTTTGTTTGCTGTCTGAAGAATGTAACTGGACCCTTTGGTGGAGATTAAAGTGTTTGTGTTTCTCTGTTCAGTTGTTGAAGGTCTGAATAACTTTGTCTAGTCTATAAATAGCCTTTTGTTATCCAGTACTCTGTAAACACTCTTCTTGTCATCTTATTTTAGGTCCTGACAAACTAGTCTCAGTTTGAATAACACCTGCCTGTACAAAAGAAAGGAGGGCACTTCACTTCATATCGTGAGGAATCATTGGAGGCTGAACTCGGCTGCCCTGTTACACTTGCATAGCAAATAAGGGTCTCCAAGGAGCCATGAAAAGCTGGTGGAGAGTGTCAGTGCTTATAAACGGAGCTCAGGAGAGGTGTTAGACTGCAAAGAGCCCAGACACGAAACTGCAGAGCTGCAATTTGACAAGCAGGTTCAATCTCAGTGTTACTCAAGTAGCTGCTGACTGTGATTGTTTGCCACACATATTGTTCACAGCAAAAAAATCTAATGGTCTCACTTTTGTTGCAAATAATGCTTGAAATGTTTCCAGCACGTCGTTGCAGAGTGGGGATTTCTGGCTCAACTTCAGTTATTTCCAAGGTGCGTGGAGAAGGGAAATGGAGGTGAAAACTCCAGCAACAGTTGTAGTATATGTTAAGGCTGTCAGACACAAAATTGTTTTAACGCCACACATTTCTTTAACACATAAACACAATCAATCTTTTGGAGATTGTAGCAGGCTCAGTCTTAAACCTAGAGTGAACATAACCAGCCTTGTTGGGAAGGAGGATAAGTAATGCTCCAAACTCACTACACTTGACCTCTGATCTCTAGATATGTGAATGTAAATGGGTTCTGTGGGTACCCACCAGTCCCACCTTTACAGACATGCCCACTTTATGATAATCACCTGCAGTTTGGTGCAAGTCATAGTCAAGTCAGCACTCTGACACACTGACAGCTGTTGTTGCCTGTTGGGCTGCAGTTTGCCGTGTTATGATTGCAGCATATTTTTATGCTGAATGCAGAACCTGTGAGTGTTTCTGGACAATACTTATCATTGTTTTGGGTTGAAAAACAATCATTTATGCCCACTCCCATGTTGATTAAAGTATCAAATACTTGACAAATCTCCCTTTAAGTTACATTTTGAACAGATAAAAAAAATGTGTGATTAATCTGTGATTAATTAACTATGGACAATCATGCTATTAATCGTGATTTAATATTTTAATCTATTGACAGCCCTACTTTATATAGAACCATCATCATCCAGCACTTGGTTGGACAGCTCCAGAGATGCAGTTATTCAGTTTGTCGATACATTCAAAATCGTTTTGCAGTCAACATGCGTTCATGATTAAAGAAGACACCATTAGCATATTGGAGCACTGTTCCAGTTAATGAAGATAATTTCATCCATGCCCACACATGCCCCAAATCTGTGCTCGGTGGCAGCCTACAGTAGCAGCTGAGAGGATAGGCTTTGACTCAAACAGATGAATGAGCAGATGTGAGTTGACAGTTTGCGACCACAGGTGAATGTAATGATGGGGATATTATGGAGGAACAACCTACTTACACCCTCGAATCATAATAGTGCTTCATTTCCAAAATGGTCATGCTTTATTCTAATATGCTTATAAGCTACTTATCAGTCAAAATGTAGTTTTTATTATATTATCATCTACCTGTTTTGACTATAGTGTAATGATATATTAATGTTAACCTTAAGATCGTTAACCTTTATGGAGGTAAGCATGGGTCATTGTATCAGTTCAAAGAATAATTAATGAATAGCCTATCTGTGCATCACTTTTGAGCTCTGCCCATGTTGGTTGTCAAGCAGATGCAGATGGAGCATAATACATTTTCATCATACTAGTGCTGTTAACTGTGCATCTACTAACTACAGCTTTCCAGACAGATGGTAGCAGAGTGGCTTATTGTAGTAGATGGGGCCCAAATGTTCTCTATCCACTTTGCTGTACTGTACGGGGCTGGAATGAAAAAGGTGTGGTGAGATTGTAAATAGGCCATCATGATCACATATGAATATTTTATTGTATGTGCTGTAATGGGTTACTTCAGTGAGCCTCGGGGGAAGAGCATTTTTTAAACTGGACTTCCTGGTACACAGCAACCATAGCTACTCTGTAGTTTTACCCCTCGTGAATAATCTTGTGTTGTTCTCTCGACCCCATGATTATAATAATAGATAATAGATAATAGCTACAAACAGTTTGATTTTTTTTTTGTCATTAGTGCGTAAATGTTACCGTCTCTTATTGTTCTTTTCTATTCTTTCCTTTAATTGTCTTTGTAAAAACATTTTTAAATAAAAGTTGTTATTTGTCAGGAGGTTGATAAAGCCTTAGAGACCTATTATTCATTTGTGCTTTTCCTCTGTCGTTTTTTTGTGCATGTAAAAGGTCTGCAACGTTACCAAAAGGAGTCACTGTACCTCACAGAAACACTGCTCCTGAACTGCCTTAAAGTCCTACCTTTTATTCAATAACATACTGATCAAGTCACCAAGTAACATATTTTTATAACGGCTAGTTTGACTTGCCCTCAAACAAAGCTAGGTAGCCGGTATGAGAGAAGTAACACGTTTTTGAACATTAAAGCATGTAAACATGTTCCAGTAAATACAAAATACAAGTGTGCACTTAAGATAAACATAATTGGTCCCCTTTAAATTGATTTACGGTTGCAATAATAACATAAACATATTTATGTTTGAGCACAAATCCATTTGTTTGCTGTTGAACATGTTAGTTTACTGCTATTTGTTTGCATTCGTAAACATCTGGTCATTTAGTGGTTCTGAAGGATCGTGCTTGTTCAGGGTTGGGTGGAACAACAGCGTTTGTACTGGTTGCATCGGGAAGCAACAAGCAGACAGGAGCGTCACCATAAGTATAAAACGTAGACTGAATGTAGTTGACCACATCCGTGTGCTCTTGTGTCTAAAGTCTGTGGTTGATGTTTCACCTAGTTTCAGGTAACTAGAGGGCTGAAGGGCATATCCCTGTATCACCACATACACCTCTTCTGAGCACAAGGGCATGAAATAGAGTAGAATAGTTCACAACTACTCACCTACAAAATTAGTGAAACAAATGTCAGTATATTTTGTATGTGTACCTTTTTGAAGAAAATACCACATTTTGGGGAGGGGAAACACCTTTTGTTGTGAAATTCACATTATTCTCACAGTACTGTTGTTGGCTCAAGCCCCCGACTCAGTAAAACCAGACAAGAGGCAGAGGGGGCGGCTTTATCCTCAACCTCGTCCCACTGGGATGACGTGCTGTCTTTGTTATCTTACACCCAACATCAAACTCCTGATCCCAATCATTCCCTCTTTTTTTTATCTGTCCGTACTCTGAGAGCACACTACTCCCCCACGTCACCCCAACTGCTCCGACGCTGCTCCTCAGATTAGAGAACTCGCCAGCTCTCAGCTTTATCTTCCACTGTTCCCAACCAAACAAAATTGGCTCCAGAGGGGAGTGGGAAGGAGAATCACTAGGAGATGAGACAGGCTGGCTTTATCGTAATCAGCAGCAGACATTAAAAGTTACACAGAATTAGTTTTTTCTCGCTCCTCTCTGACTAGGGTCGTTAGGGTTAACGCTGTAAAGAAGGGATGGGATGTAGGGGAGATTTGTCTCAGTGTGTTCTGACTTGGCGTACAAGACTTCAAGGACAGCTGTGAATTGAGTACGCCTGGTAAAACAAGTGGGATAAGCATGTAGGAGAATCAGTACAGACTTAACAACAGTTTTGTTTTTTTTTGGTTTTGGTTCTGATGTCAAGGGGCTTCTGAGTAATGCCCACAGTGTCAGTTTTGTTTCGTTATTATCTAATGTCAATTTCATAACTTGGAAAGTTTGCTTTGCTCATATCGTCACTGCAGCTGGTGTAGGTGAACAAGGCTCTGTTCTCGGATGTGTCAACATCATTTAACATTCATTCTTATGCAGACATGTCCCTATTATTTTCTTGGGATCTTAGTAATGCAGTACATAAGAGTCTTCCTATTGACCGTAACCAATAGCGTAACAGATACATATAAATACTTGAGGCATGGTTGGTTGTTTGGGAAGTGGAGAATATGGATACGATCAGCTTTGATAGAACTAAGGATGGTGACCTCAATCTTATTTTTTACCTCATTCACACTTGATATTAACTAGGGCCGGGACGTTACACCTAATGTATCTCCCGATTCAGTACTGTCATCGTACTTGGGTGCCAATGCAATATGTATTACAATTGTTAAGTATTGTCATTCAAGTATTGTGATTCGATATTAGGATTTATTGCAATTTTTTTTCTTGACTTTTTTTAACACCAGATCATGGGAAAAACACTTCTATGGACTGGGATGTCCTGGGGGGGGGGGCGACATTGGGCGCTTAAGTTTAACATGTTGCTTGAATGGAAATAAATACATTCACTGCCCTTGACCTGGGACCACAAAATCCACCAGCTCCATCTGCCTAATTTGCATATTGAGATTTGATCATAATGCCGGCAGAATTGCGATAAGGAGAGCAATTATTAACACCAAGAACCATGTAAAGACCCGTGATCTGATGTCATTGTCGAGATGAAGCACGCTGATACAGACCGCATTTTAATACCGGCATACATGTTTTCCAGCTGGTCGTTTAGAAACAAAATAAGCCAGTTAGTCTTTGGTTTTTTGGAGATTATATTACAAATCAGGTTTTACTTTATCATAAAAGGTTCATAACAGGTGTGGGCCTTAACAGTGCATTAGACATTGACCTATGCATTAGACATTGGGGCGGCAGTAGCTCAGTCCGTAAGGACTTGGGTTAGGATGCGGAGGACCCGGGTTCAAATCCCCCATGGACCAAGACCAACTGGTTGCTGGAGAGGTGCCAGTTTCCCTCTTGGGCACTGCCGAGGTGCCCCTGAGCAAGGCACCAAACCCCCAACTGCTCTGGGCACTTGTCAGGAGCAGCCCCATCACTCTGACATCTCTCCATTGACGCATGTATATGTACTGTGTGAACAACAGAGTGTAAAACTGAATTTCCCCACTGTGGGACTAATAAAGGAATGTCTTTCTTTCTTTCTTTCTATTTTAGACATTGGCAGTATTAATAATATTTCTCATTCCTATCAGTTCTCACATAATGGATTGTACTGTCCATCCAACAGTCGCTCATGACTTAAATGTGATGAAAAAGGCAGTGCAGTAAAGTGATCTCCCTGTGGCCAGAATCCAAAAAGATGGACTTCAAACATGACAGTGAAGGGCAGAGGTTATGGACAGTACCAAGTCCCTCATCAGAATTTTGATTGAAACCATAAGACAGTGACAGATTCACTTTGACCTTGACCCAAGCTGACATGACGGGGGCGAGCCAGTCAAAATGCCTCACCCATGACGAGCTCTCAGCTCCCTCGAAGAGTTGACCTAACTGGCATGTTTCTTTGTCATTAGCTGAGACACAGCCTCACCGCGTCTCCTCTACTCATCCTCCATAACTTAATTCTCTGCAACCTTTCGCAGCAAACCTCCCATTTGGCCTAATATTCCCGTGAGCTGCGTGTGTTAATCAAGCCCAAGGCCTGATTGACAGGAGTTATCACCAGTGGATCAGTTCAGCGCTGCCTATCTGGGCCTCTCCGTCTGACTGGGGGACTATCAGAGCTTCTGCTATCTCTTGCGCCTGCAGCCAGTGTCTACCATGAGGAAGGGCTGCTACATCTGTGGCTCTCTCTTATCTCTTCCATTTTTAAACATCCCCCAATCAAAGAGCCTGTAGCATTTCCTGGCTAATTGCCGGAGGATAATAAATTGCAAAATCCCCCAGCACCCCCACCCTCCCCTTTCACCTCCATCTCTGGTGTTTACAGTTACTCATTGGCAGCAGGTAGCTAATAATCCGCTTCATTGCCGCCGCTCTTGATCACCTGACTGTAAGCATACCCAGTATATGTATTCAGTTCCATGTTGAGTGACCCACTTTAATGGAAACTGTACCTGAATCCGTGAAACACATCAAACAAATGGAAAATTATCCTAAGCATCATTAGGCTACGCTGGCACTCTATCTACCAAGATGGAAATGTGGAGCACTGAAGCTGAGCGTGAGTTTTCATTTAAAGATATTGGTCTCTCTCATTGCCCCAATTTACAGGATTACTATCTTTTCATTATGAGCCGGTTATGTTAAACCAGATTTACTGTATTTAAACAGATGGCATACGAGGGTGTCAATTTTGCATGACAGGATTAGGCTCATCTCGCCATTTGGGTGTCTTAAAAAGCAGCAGAATATTAAAACACAAGCGCATTAGGCAAGATGCTTTCATGCAGTCTCGCTGAGTGTAATACTGAGGGGTGATAATTACTGGGGATACACCCTTGGTCCTAATAATGTAAGGCTTAATTATTCTTTGAAAAAGAAATGTTGCCTTTGGGCGACTGATGATCTCGACTCCGGCATTTCATCTAAGCCTTATCTAGATTCCTATAGTCTTTAATGGCTCTAATTCATCATTTGTAAGCTTCCTAATATTAAACAACATTGGCCCATTGAGATGTATCTGTGTCAGGATGTTCTCTCTGATTATCACTTACACCGGAGCAATCTCCATTTTGACGCAAGTGTGACAGTTTGTTATTAAGTGTATTAACTCATTTTGTAGCCCCCTCATACACTAAATACTCTAATACGCACACATAAACACAAGCATACAGCAGCACACATGCCACATATTGTTTCTGTATAACAGCCTGACACCCCTCTTTTTAAAGTAGCATTGTCTAAACCTTTATGTGAGGCAACACGTTTATCTAATGTTTCGCATGTGACTTTATGTTTTCCATACAGATTACATTGGTGTTTGGATTATACGGTTTTGATTTGATCTGAGCATCATCTCTGTTTGCTCACGATCAAAGTTGTTGTGAAGCATCTGATGAATACATACATTTCATCTGATTACAGCTGGCAACTTTATTTAGCTGCTCAAATAGCTGTTCAACAGGACACATTATGGATGTATTCAGCATTAAAGTGGAGAATAGTTTAAAGGGTTTGGGACGTGAGATACGGGTCTTTGTTATTGTGGATGAAGTGATAGTAACAGTTTTTACAGTATAGAGTGCTGCAGTACCAACAATATATGTATTAGAGTATGGTGTGTATGTATGTCTTTTCTTTTTCTGTTGTGACTCACTGTTGGCTGGGCCGCAGACGGCCAGCCCTACAAATGCAAAAGTCTGCCACGACTGGAGTTTCCTCATTGGCCGCTGCTCTTTCAAAATGAAAACGCGAGGAACAGTCCTTTATCAAATGAGCCCGTCCAGCCGACACATCCGGCTCACGAAACTAGAAACGAAACGAGAAACCACATTCAGCAGTGGCATCGCATATTTCTCAGCGAAAATGTTGTTTCCTGTTTGATTCCACAAGCAGAAAGCCAGGGACCAATCAGATGCTTTCCACATCAACTCTCGAAGAGCCAGTTGAGTGGACTTGTCCATACACGGCCCAGCCATAATGCTGGGTTATGAAGGAGTCTAATTTTAAGAAAGCCATTGTCCTGTCTCCCACATGCACAGTCACACCTGGAGCTGCCTAACAGTCACATACCACTGAGCAGCTCTCCTGTAGCAGTGAGGATTCAAAATATTGTACCATTTCAGCGCAGTTACATTGCAGAAATAAATAACCCCGAATTTGATAGAAGTAGTGACAACTAGAAGGATTTTTAGCTTTGATTTAAAAGAGCAGACGTCAGATCTTGAGGACGTTTGCGAGAGATATGTGGCGCACTGAAACTAAAAGCTGCTTCACCAAGCTTGTTTTAACTCTGAGATCAAGGCCAGCTCCAGATGACTTGGAAGGCTTGTGATACAGGAGCAGTAATAAGTAATAGTAGCAGTAGGTAATACAATTCTGAATGTGTAAAAGTAATATTTTAAAATCAGTCTTTTGATGCACAAGTACTGAGTGCATTAATCTGAGAACTGAAGCTCAATCATTAAAAACTTATCATTTATTAGTTATTTTGAGGAGATCTATCAGAATTATTATTATGATTATTAATCAATGATATTATTACTTATATCTTGACAGTATAACTTAATCTAACTTTTCTCGTTTACTTTGAGAAACTGAATAAGAAACTAAATATTTTTGCATATTACAAAAACAAAAATAGCAGCTGGATGGTGTCAGAGCAGTAACAGTTAGGATAACGTATTATTTTAGAGCTTAGAACTTCATCTCTGTTTCAGTAGTGTGTCCTCCAGAGTATGCAATAGGCTGCAGCTGTCGTTAGGGGATCCCATGTTGTAACCCCCCCAGTCATCCTTCTCACCATTCCTCTGTCCCAGTTCCCCCTCCCTTCTCCTCTGGGTACTAATTAATGTGTGGAGGAGGCTGAGAAGTTAACCAGCAGCATCTCTGTGTCTCCATGGCTCCTCCCAGGACAGAAGATGCTACTTTTGATACCACCTGAATACAGTCACACACACCGACGCTGATATTCACTCTTGAACTCTTGAACATATACTGTTCAAACTAGAGCTAACCACATGCTGTGCTAAACCATTTGCCGTCATAACGGAAGAGTAGTGACAAACTTTAGTGACCACATACTATCGTTGGTCTTAATCTGTTCCTATTTGGCTTAACCAATATAAAAATGTAAAGCCATTTCACTTTACTACACTCAAATCAAGTCATAAGTGAAGACATGTTTGTACGTTTGTTTGAACATTTTTGCATATTTGAGAAGAGCACAACAGTTCGTCATCGTGTGAGAATGAGTCTGCATTGAGTGGGCAGTGGCCCACTGAGTCAGGATGTAGGCTGAGGCACCTGCTCACATTAACTAGCCTAGCTGCTGATGCTGAGTAGTCACAGCGTCTCAGAAGTGTGTTTCAGCTCACCAGACACAGTCAAAGCTGGTTTCTCTTGCACCTCTAAAAAAGCAGAAACTTGATGCTTTTAATGGTTGATATACTGACCTATATGTGATCTCAGGAATCCATCTAATGTACATTTTCTGTGGATCCCTGTAAATAAACATTTCACATGGCATGGAGGCTTGATTTTATACAAACACAATGACCCTCATTTTTGTTATTGATAGTGTATCATTTGTATTGCATTTAATCATTATTATGGTCAATATAAACATCTTTACTAGCAAATCTTGAATATCCTACTGTGTGTATGTATAGTGTATATAATTCAATACGCTGGTGCAAAAAATAACAATGACTCCCATGTATTTAAACATCAATAATTACCATTTGCATACAGTTTTTTGCAAATTTGTTATTAATCCTTGATGATCCAGGCTGCACGGTGGTGCAGTGGTTAGCACTCTTGCCTCACAGCAAGAGGGTCGCAGGTCACATGCACACTCTGTGTGGAGTTTGCATGTTCTCCCCATGTTAGCGTGGGTTTTCTCCGGGTACTCCGGCTTCCTCCCACAGTCCAAAAGCATGCAGTTTAAGTTAATTGATGACTCTAAGTTGCATGAAGGTGTGAATGTGAGCGTGAATGGTCTCTATGTGCCCTGCGATGGACTGGCGACCTGTCCAGGGTGAACCCCACCTTCGGCCAATGCCAGCTGGGATCGGCTCCAGCCCCCCGCGACCCCTAACAGGATAAGCGGTTGAAGATGGATGGATGGATCCAAGATTTTACACAATTTATTTGAACACATCATGATATTGTTATAATTTGCCTTCGCTCAGTACACATTTTACTGAATATAGCTTAAACATAATGTAACTTAATGCAACCTGCATATGTTAGCACTATTATTTAGCCAAGCAGGACCGCTAACAGCTAATGCTACTAGCTCTGCTTATTTCAACACAGAACCAGTACTGGGGTACCTGCCATACTGTAGAAAAACAAGTCCAGTCACTTTTTCAGAACTTTTGCATCTCAGTGGTTCTTGTGACATCCATAGACATTATGATTAAACCAACTGAAATAAATTCCTGAAGACCTGTCTCCATTTTTCGCTTGGAGAAAAGGTGAATTGTTTTGTTTCCGATTCACCACCTCGTCTTCTACTCTGTTCACTGTTGGATTACTGCCACGTGGAAATCGTAGCCTAGTTTATTCTATCAGAACCAGCTGATGAAAACTTGCCTATTTTGCGTTTCTTTTTTTGCGACATTTCAAACATTCGCTTAAAATTCAATTGAATGGAAACATGAATTGTGCGAATATGTGTCACTGCATAAATGTTCATGAATGTACAATATTTTTTTTAAATATTTGGGCAAAGATTGAATGATATTTCTCACATATCTGAGGTCACGTTTAGCTATAGCAGACATAACATTTAGAGCACATAACATTTAATCACTCTGAATAAGAAATATGAATAATTTGTTGAGACAGCGGCAGCTTTAGCCAAGAATATATAGAACATAAGGAATGCAGCCACATACAGTTTAAAGGAAGTTGCTGGCTAATGATTGTGTACAGCAAGTGTTGGATGCATTATTGAAGTTTTACCATGCTGTGTGTAATAAATCCTCTTGACTGCTATTATTCATTGCATAATGGCTTCCATTCATCACTGAAAACATGAGGTAAATTAGCTGCTGGAACCTGATGTTTGGCTCCAAGGCTTTTCTAAAAAAAAAAAAGCCAAGTCTTTGTTCATTAGTTAATTTCTCAAAGAAAAGATAACCTCCAGTTACAGTATGTAATGTAGCCCTTCTTAGAGACTGCAGTTGCATTTTAACAATAAGATATCTCCATACAGTGACATATCATGCACTATTGAATGGGAGATATTGTTCGACCTCACATGCTTTAGCATTGCTCATGAGGTAATCCTCATTTCCTTCTCATGAGTGCTGTATTTTTTTTTAGATCATCACATTGCTCACATGAAATGTGTCAGTCTCCTCCTATTATATACAACCCTTCCCCCAAAATGATAATTAAACGAGGAATGCGTCAGAAAGCCTAGAATTAAGGCACTTAATTATGCATCCTTTACACATTAATCTTTCATGATTTGGGAATCAACATTCTTAATTATTCAAAACTGCAAAATGTATGAAAAGTTAAATGTGGAAAAGGCAGAACAGATGAATGCAGGAATAAACAAAACAAAATGCACATGGAGGTGGTGAAGTGAAGGTCTGAGACCGCACAGCGTGCAGCACAGTTTCTCTCATCGTTCAGCCAAAGATGTGCATCTGGGAGGAAGACCTGGTTTACATACCTGGTAAAAGTTAATGCAGGGCAGGGGGACTGAATGGCCTAAGCCATGCAGAAGACAACTTTGACCTGGAACAGCAGTCCTGCTGGCAACTTACACCAGGGGGGGACAGACAGAGGGTCAAATTTGACAAGAGGATCAAAGTGAAGCTTAAAGTGACAGTGAGTGAATGTAGAATATGTTAAGATGTCCCTGGTGTTTTTCTGATCAGCATTGTCCAGTTTATTTGCATCATATCTTGGAAGGAAAAGTAACCGTAACCGCAGAATTTGTAATTTTCTTTTCTGTATTTTGACATTAAGACGTTTATCCCACATTAAGTGAGAATGAAAATGAATGCATTTAATCCATTTTAAGTGGTTGAAAAGATGAAAGTCCACATTATAATCCATCCATATTTCAACAAAGACAACAAGCCCTTTTATGTTTGTTACAAGATCACGCTATTTGCTGTGTATGCTTTTTCTGGCTGTTTGTATGTGTGTGTGTGTGTGTATATATATATATATATCTTATATATATATATATATATATATATATATATATATATATATATAATATATATATATATATATATATCTTATATATATAAGATATATATATATATATATATATATCTTATATATATCTTTGTTTTTGGCTAACAACAGTATGGAATAAACAGTGAATGCATTTCCATTTCACTGTGCTGTGCATGTAAATAGGTTTCATGTTTATGTATTGTGAAGGTCCATCTGAGGGCAGCAAACACTGACCTGCTCCTCTGAAAGCTTCTGTAGTCTGACAGTGACCCTGTAAAGCACTACCCTAGGAAAGAGTTGCTCCTGTGGCTGGAGGTCACCCAGGCAGGTCTGCTGGGATGGCACAAGGGCTCCCAGCATGTTTTCTGGCCACTGCTGATTCCACCGCAGGCCACCATAACAAAGACAGTGGCCTGAGCCAGCGCTTGGTCTCTTTCTCTGGCCCTTGACGGAAATCTCACATGTGCGCCACTGTACGTGTGCATACACACATAACTGTGCACGAGAGTTGACCAAGGTTCCCCGTGAGGGTCTTGGCCTGTCATCTGACAGAGCCTAACAATAGCAGTGAGCAGATGCCTAGGTTCCAGGGCCAAACAGATGGATGGGCCAAGTGGCTTTGGATAAGAATCACCCTCCTAACCCATAAAGGCAGCTTGGGGTTCTGGCTGTCAGGGTGCTATGTTTTTAGATAAATTAGCACAGCAAGAGGAAAAAAACAGTGGGCTTTTGCAAAAGTCCAGGAACAGCTTGCAGGAAGGCAGGCATAAAGGAGTGGCTTGCTAAGGGCCCAGAATCTCACCAAGTCTAATCCCTAACCCACTGCTTAGAAGGCCAGAAGGGAGGGCCAGTATCTCTCCATGAGGGACTGAAATATTAAAGCAGTTATAAACCATCAGGCTGGCCTGTACCATGGCTGACAGGCTGACTTGAAATGGCCACTAGATTTAGAGTGCCATGGGCAGTGTGACAATAAAAAGGACACATTACACGGCAGTACTGATTAAAAACAAGCATAGCAGCCTTCACTACTAGTCCTACTTGTCAGACTTGCATCTCTTTGTAAATTTTGGCTTCTCTTCCAAGCTTCTGTTTTGCTTGTGTGTTATTTCTACATTTGCGTTTTGATATTTTATTTGCTTCAACACCTCTTCCAAGGCTTAGCGACCATCAACACCTGTGATATTAGGATTGCATTGACAGAGAGCCTTCCCCTTCAAACAGCCTCAGTGTGCTGCTGATGCTACATGCTCGGGCCTGTGGTGAGGCCTGTGTTGGCAAGGAGCTGTAATTTGAGGAAGAGGAGATGCTGGCTGTCTGACCTCTGGCTTTTCAGGCAACCCTCACAGCATACACAGTATTGAAACTCTGGCAGTCAAATAGGGAGGGGCAGGTGGCGTAATGGCCCTGAGTGGAGTGAGAGAGGGTGCTTAGCCAGGGTAATTTAGGAGCAGGACATATGGATGGGATTGGGGGCAGAGAAGAGACTCTGCAGGGCAGCAGTGATTAGACAGAAGGGCTCTCTTGAGTGCAGCGATGGAACTTGGCCACCCTGGCAGATTGAAGGGGAGAATATAGGGGGACCCACCTCGTGACATCATCAAAAGGGGTGAAAGCGGCTAGGGTGCTGACCGTAGAGTTCAGGGTTTTCATAATCAAAGGGCTTGTGTGAAATACTTATGACGCCGCTGATCATGCTGTTGGTTCAAAAGCAAGTAGGACACCAGGTTGCTTCGCTCAGTGAAAATGTCCCTGTGGTCAGCAGTGTACATTAAAGGTTTTCCCAGAGGATAAGGATACAGGAAGGTAAACAATCACCAGCCAAGAACTGAAACGCTACACTGCAGCATCAGGCTCTGATCACACACCATCGCAAGAATTAAGAAATAGCACAAGTCATCATACAGTGGAGCTGCGGAGTAGTTAAATAAACACCCTGAGGTTCAAGAGGTCATTGCTGATAAGGTGGGGGAACAATGAACGCGTGGAAACTTACCCCAGGCGATTTGACGGCGGGATGTTGCAGACCTATCAAACCAGGCAATGAATGCTCAGTGCCTGTAGTCGTTGAGCCCCCTGGCTCTTATTTATCTGAAGGTAAAACATAAATGGGAAACTGAAAATGGCACTTATCACCTGCACGCCACCCATGTCTGTTTGGACATTAAGTTTAATGAAAGCCACACGTCTCCTGTCGGGACGGGTTGGAAACGATGCAGCTCAAATGAACCTGCCTCTCAGTTAAATGTTTTCACACTTCACACTCCATTATGGCGGCGCTGATGTGAGCGGCTCCAGGTGAGCAGCGGGGATGACGGCTGTCAGTGGAGGAGAGGGGCTGCGGTCCTTAGAGTGGGAGTGGGAGAAAGGGATGGGAATGGAGCCACAGCTCATTGGGAACATCATCCTGCTACAGGGAGGACAGGGAACATGACTCATTAGGTATGGGCCTCTGCACTTACTATACTGAGCTGCATGTTAATGTAGGGAAGACATGGCTGAAGTGGGACTCCAGTCCCAGACAATCACAGTGCTAGAGAACCGACAGAGATGGCGGCTTTTTTCTGTAGCATATGGTGGATGTAGCATCACATAACCTGTAATATGGTCAACAATAACTGTGCATATACAGATACTGTAACATCATATTTGTCTGAGATTTACTGAGAACATTTAGAGCAAAATACCACATGATTGACTTGAATAGTTAATGAGAAAAAAAACGTCTTGGATCATATACATTATGATCATTGAGGAGCAAGTGAGCCCTGATGAAGATTGAAGGAGAGTGAAAACCTTTATCATACTAAAGAGGGATATTAGCCATACTTTCCAGGCTTCAACGACGTTGACAATTTTACACTTGACATTAATTGCCTTTCTCAAGTGCTGGAAATCTTTTTTTTTAACCTCAAGAGTGTCATTTCATGAGGCTGAGTTAGATATCGAGGGGGTTGGTAATGAACGTAGACAGGAGTCAGCCAAAAGTTTTCTGTTTGAAAGGTTGAGATGTCAATAAAAAAAAAGCTCTTGCAAAGGCATTTACCACTATAGGCGCACACACACACACACACCACGCACACACACACACACACACACACACACACACACACACACACACCTTTCCTGTTTGTCACATAGGAAGGCAGGCAAGGCGACATCAATTCAGTCACATTAAGTGGAGTAAACCGCCCTGTTAACGATTAATCCACATCAAATACACAGGGATGAACTGTGTTTAAACACCACAAAACAAATGAGGGCTTGTTTGCTCTTGAATTTTTCTTTCTTTCTTGCCGAGGACTAATTAGATGCTTGAGGATACATCTGATTAAAAAAAACACGCCACTCTCACAATGAAATGTCATGTGCAATTACGATGAGAGCATTGACTGATCTTCACGCCACATAACCCACTTTGCATATATCTTTCCATCCGTCCTACAAGCTCTTCTTTTCTATCTCTGTTTTCTTCTTGGCCTTTGTGATTATTGATCAGAACAAGATGCCCTTTGAGAATTAAGGACATTATGTACAGCACATAGCATTTACAACAACAGTGTGTCAAAAAATTCAATGAAATATTTTCACCTCGTGTTAGACCTCAAGACATGAGGACTGAGTGCTAACCATTCTTTAGTCTTAAGGGATAAGGCTGGAGATATTCTGTATTTTTCTTAATGTCAATAAATCACATGAAAAGGCCAAAACCAACAGTGAGTTTGTCATTTTCTCACTGCTTCTCCAGCATGTCTGTGGCTGATTAATAGTGAAAGGTTTGGATTACTATGAAGTATTTTAAAAATGATTTTGAAATAGATTTTTTAATGTTAGAATTGATATACATGTAAGTGTGTCATTTGTATGCGTTCCTGCTTTTATTGTTATAGTCTGCGTAATGTGATGTCCTGTCAGATTCAGTTCAAACCAAAACAAAGCCGCATGACCATGGACCAAGCCACCATGGATGTTTTATTAGAATGAGGAAACAGAAAACAGCGGACGGTTCACGTGGATACCGACTGTACCTGCGCAATTAATCGAATATTCATACGATGCTGCTCAGAGTAGTCACAGTGACCAGCTCGTGGTGCATTCAGGTGCATTCAAGCTCTGCTCAGTAAATATGAGTATTAGGTGATTATAAATCATAATGCTATCATGATGCATTCAAATGCAATTTTCTAAAATGTAGTTTTTGGCAAGAAACTTGAATAAATCCAGTTGTGTGAAGGAGATATTTTCATAATATAAAATAGTTAATAGAGAGAGAATTATGACCTGTTTAACCTCCTAACACTAGCTCTAAGCAGCTTCTAATTTAAAATTAAAACTACTAATACTAAAGATTTTTTTTAGTCAGAGCAAATATCTAAATAAAATAAATATTTCCTAATCATTTGAGTTTTGTGTTTTTCGGCAAATAACCACCATAGATGACAAAAACAAAGTAAAGGAAACATTTAGAGGTTTTTTTATGGTTGGACTGTAACACAATGTGGACGTGAAAGCAGTGCTCTGTTTATTTAAATATCAAATTGCAGAAAAAATATTTTTTTTCCCTAAAATCTATGAATAATTGTGCTATATAATTGTGATCTCAATATTGATCAAAGTAATCCTGATTATCATTTTAGCTATAATCGTGCGGTCCGGCCTGCACCCTCACATGTTAACGCCAAACACTACACATCCGGTAAAGTATGGAAACACTTTGGGTTTCACATATGGCAGGAAAAACAGAGCTAGACATCATGGTTAAAGCTGCATGCTAATATTTATCGTATTGTGGTAACATGCAGTCAAGTCAGCCGTCACTCTCATGTCTGTGGTCAAATCTGTTGCATGTTTGTGTTCTTCATAGTTTTGGGTCACCAACAGAGGTCCATGGCACACTCAATAATCTACATCAAGCTGTGGATGAACAGGTGGTTGTTGGTTTTTGGTCCTTTTTATGACAATAAAAATGTATATAGAATATCACCAGACTTTTCATCTAATGCCTCCATTAAGAATGTGTTGGTTTTGGTCCTATATCCCAAGTAGAGGTGTCCCAGTTTTAAGCAGATTTATGTGAGATTTACAGTCCCCAACTGAGGTAGAGAACATTCCCTCTGGGCAAAACTCCCACCCACTCACACCAAAGTGAACAATAACAACAACAACAACTGAAAGTGAGATCCCTTTGCAAGTTGCCTCAAGCCTCGTAAGCTTTCCGCTATGTTGTTTTGTTTTGCTTGTTGCTTACCTGCAGTGATTTATATGTGTTTCCTGCTGGGTTTCATATTTTAACTTTATTCTTAGGGCATTTCAGCTGCGGGTTAGGCTCAAGCCTCTGCCACAAGCACCTGGCCCGGCCCTGCTGCCTTATGGGGTATTTCAAATGGATCATATCATTTGGTCCCATCTTGACTCTATTTGAAGCATCTGAAGTGTTTTTGATTTGACTCACATGAGGTGACCGTTTCCTTTATCACAGTCTAGCCTGCAACAGTTAATCTCTGGAGGGCTCCTTTAGATTCTCCCCCATCCCGCTGCACCGCTGTGATCAGTCACCTGTTCTCTGTTTCACACAAAGCTTGCGTGGGCCGCTGCGGAGCGTTCATCCCCAGCGCTGCTGCTGCCATATCAGTGGGAGAGGGTGTTTTCCCCAGAGTAATCCTGATTTACTCCTCCGTAGAGCCTGCACACTGCTGCCTCGATGGCTGCGGAGTTGTAGCATACAGCTAGATCCACCCTACTCTCCCTCTCTCTCTCTCTCTTGCACGTTACCCCACCCATCTTACATGCTCTTCATCTGTTTCCAGAGGTGAGATTTGGAATCGGGTGGGAGTGTGTCCAATGGCATTAACCCACAGTGGAGCTTGAATCACAGATTAGAGCAGAGGAGGAACTCTGCAGAGTGGGGCTGGGTGGGAGGTGATACAGTGGTGAGATTGAGCTTCGGGCGCCTGGGGAGGGTGGACAGCTCTCATCAGGGCCAGCAGGGATGCAGGAATAATACAGAGATGTGGGGCTTGGAATCCAAAAGGGATAGGCTTAAATCTTCTGCCATTGAGATGGAGCTTTGGGGCTAATAAAGGATTCCCTTGAAGAAAGAGTGAGAGCTCTGCAGCCTCCAGAGTTTGTAGTGTCCCTGCTGGTGCCAGAGCAGACCAATTTATCATCTGTGTTCCCTCTGAAGGCTGCCACACTCATGGAGGAGGCAAATTTGCCTTGATGTCGGTGGACTTTTGTCAAGAAGTTTAACTGACCTGTCAGTTTGTTCTCAAATTTGTCTCCTTAAACCAGCTTTAGACTGCCACACTGAGATGTTTTGCAGCACTCATCTTCATGAAAACTCAGGCACAGTTTGCGTTGTTTCAGGGGACTCACTGAAACCCCTGTTGGCTGTAGCTAAGAAAGCATGTAGAGATATCTATATCTTTTTCTAAAAATTAATGATGAATAATATCGACCTTGGTGTGTCCTCTTATTGACACTGATAATGAGGAACCAACAAGATAACATTTTGTGGTCTTTTTATTTACGTACAATAACATCGGACGCCCTCTGTCCTGTCCGGATCCATTAAATATGCACTTCCTTTCACATCATGTAACCAACCCCTATCCATGACTGGAGACGTTATCACCTAAAAGATGGATGATACTTTTTTTGTTTACTATTTTTTAAACAGAAAACACACTTGTATTTTGCGAAATGTACTTGAAATAACAATATAGCCAACAGCTAGTAGAAGACTTTCAGGTGATCTCATTCCAGCCAATTGCCAACATATTTAGGTTTTTGTAGTGAAATGAGGAGGTATCATATCGATAACCTTTCCAAGTGAGTGACTTATTATTTGTCAGTGTTTTGAAGCTAGATACTCCCCGTTAACACTGATACCAGTTTTATTAATGCTAGTCTCTAATCGTTCAAATATTCCAGTAAGCTACTAATGGAACTAAGTATCTTTACAACATATGTGAAGATTTGATGATCATTTCTCATCCAATGAAGGATTATAATCAAAAAAAGTAATTTATGTTTTGTTTTTTTGCTTTGTTTGTGCTGCTACTTTTCAGTTTATTCAGTTTCACTTTAACTTGTTGGCTTTAAACACCACAAGAATGTGTGAAATATGACAAAGAACAACAACTCTGATGCTTATCTCTTGTCGGCAGAAATCAATAGTCAGTTTACAGTATATTATTATTTTCTCTCATGTCAACCATTGCAGGTACTGGCAAAAAGTATTTGTATCTTGACATCCTCTGCTTCTTACAGCATTAATGTCAGTCAGTAAAAAAAAAAAAAAAACTTACAGACATTATTTACATTCGGGTGAACTTTCAAAATGCTAAATACATCAATCTTGTATGTTCTGCTCTTTCTCTGTCGCATGTGCATGGGTGAATGAGCCCATCAGTCTTCTCTGCCCTCATTAATAAGAGTCAGGTTCATAAATAACAGGACTGGTCGGGGGGGCTCCCACATGCCAGCGGTAGCCTCCTGTCACCAGCACAAGAAACCCTGTGAAAAAGCACTGCTTCAATAAGGAGGCACTTGAAGAGTATAAGAAGTAGGTGGAAAGCAATTCAAAATTTTTTTTTTTTTTTTCCCAGCAGGTGCTAGAGTAAATGCTGAGTAACTGACTGAGGTTGTGTGAGCAGTAGGGTGAAGTGCGTGGGCAACAATGTTGTTTGAAACACGTTCATTGAATATGTACGTGGAGGGGTAGAGCTGGTGGTGGATGAATAGCCAGAGCTGCTTTGGTAAAAGAGCGATGGATCCATGCTCTGGTCACATGTCCATGTGTGAATGAGTATGTAGATTAGATCCTGATGGGCAAAGTTGGCACCTTAGCAGCCTCTGCCATCAGTGTATGAATGTGTGTGAAAGCTGAATGCTGACATGTGGTGTAAAGCACCAGAAAAGTGCAAGTGCATTTACCATTTGCTACCACAGATGTTTGCCATAAAACTGCAGCTAATAACTATTCACGTTAAGGATTTATGTGTTGCTTGTTTATTTAGATTCATCAATTAATTGTTTACTGTTGTTTTAACATCCTTCAACAACAACAAACACTACTGAAGTTGGAGTGAAGTGACTGTTATCATATGAAACTATAAAACCTAAGAATCCATTGGTGTCAACTGTGTCTTACTAGCTTGCCGTGGAGGCCGTGTAACACTCCAAACGTATGCTAAATGTTGGCGAGGAAAAACTGACATGGCCATTTTCAAAGGGGTCCCTTGACCTCTGACCTCAAGATTAGTGAATGAAAATGGGTTCTCCTGTTTACAGACATGCCCACTTTATGATAATCACATGCAGTTTGGGGCGAGTCATAGTCAAGTCAGCACACTGACACACTGACAGCTGTTGAGTCAGAGTCTTGAGTTTGCCATGTTATGATTTGAGCATATTTTTTATGCTAAATGTAGAACCTCTGAGGGTTTCTGGACAATATTTGTCATTGTTTTGATTTCCAGTGATAAATCTATGCATACATTTGCATAAAGCAAGCATATTTGTCCACTACCATGCCGATAAGAGTATTAAATACTTGAGAAATTTCCCTTTAAGATACATTTTGAACGGATAAAAAATCTGCAATTAATTGCAATTAACTGTGGGCAGTCATGTGATTAATCAAGATTAAATATTTTAATCGATTGATAGCCTTAGTATTTAATTCAAAATTATATTAATCAGGGAAAAACAGCTGATCTTCACATTTGAGGAGCTAGAATCAGCAAATGTTGATTATTTTTATTTTTATTTTTAAATCTGGCCTTGTTGAGACCACCTGGCGTCAGTATAACCAACAGAAACTCCTTAAGGAGCCTAACCTGTCTCCTAACAAGTACAGAAATTAGGACAACTAGCCGGCACCAGCCAGTTATTTACACTGCACTGAGCCAAGTAGTCATTATCATTCAAATTCATTCAATTGCAAAAGTGGGGGTCTTATGAAGATGAGGAATTGCAGATAATTAGCAGGAAGGCATTTTGTTTGAACCCAGCCACTTTCGACTCGGGAAGCGCTTCGAAGGTTGGGTGATAAACAAGCAGTGGAAAAGCACAAGGGGGAAGAGAAAAAAAAGACAACAAGCGCTTTCATCTAAACACACACAAAGAGAAAGATAAGTCTCAGGAATAATCAACTGTTGTGGTTTGGGTAGACAGCTGTGGAATTAGCCATCTCCAATCTGATTGTCCCCAGCACTTTAATCCCTAATGCAGATAAATATGGCTGTGAAGTCACTGGGAGAGAGCGGTTGCAGCAGCCACGGGTCCGGCCATCTAACAGCTTCCGTCTAAATGGCTTTGACTGTCGATGAAACGAGGCTGTGGCAGTGGCGCTGATGTGATGTTAGCTCGCTGCCTCTGTTTGTCTGTCTGCCTGCTTGTTGTTCGCTATAGGTATCATTGTTTCCATTCCATTTCACAGCAATCGGCCTTGGTGAGGGAAAAGTGCTTTTCTATCCTTGAGCTGTGTCTTTGTCATATCAAGGCCTCTAGCTTGAGCTGCCGATTCTTTATAAGCCTATAATGTGTGTGTGTGTGTGTGTGTGTGTGTGTGTGTGTGTGTGTGTGTGTGTATTTATGCTTTATCTACTCTACATGTCTATAGTTATTGCAGTTTAACTTCATGGTGCATGATTTTTTTAATGTGTGCAAGTGTGTGTGTGAGTGAAGATGTGTTTTTGTGCACAGAATATATTGGGAATGCTGATGGATCTATTTTAGGCTAAAAGAGCCTCTGTCAAAAGGAATTGCATTAGTATGACAACAGACATTCAAGGCTTGTTGAAAGCGCCATCACTAGAATAAAGCATCTTTTATCAAACCCAAGCCAGCACTTATTACAAATTGTATGCAAACACCTTTCTCGTGCCCCTTTATTTCTCAAAACTGACAAAACACATTTTGCGTTGCTATTTGAATTGCCTGTTTTCTTCGGGTACTTTTTAAAAATTTTTTTTTGATGGATGCGTATTCAGGTGCCCGCTGATAGTGGCTCAGTTTGATATAGCGAGCGCGTCCTCAGTATAGCAGCATTTTAAGCGTTCATGCAACTGTATAACTCCGACAACGTTCGCGGCTGAATCCTTTTCAGTTTTAATTGCGTTTTGAAAACCTGGGTACAATGATGTTCCAAGTAATTAATCACACGGCTCTTTTGTGAGTACATAACACACACTCACGCAGACACACACGTGCGCGCACACACAGGGCTGTGGCAGGGTGATCAATCAACCTGCGACAATGCTCCAAACACCGTCGTTCCCTCCATGGCTGCCTTTATCAACAGGCTAATTTGTCTCCCTGTGCACCTCAAACATTATGAGTCCTCACACATTTAGCCCTGCACCTTTCCCTTCTATCTTCCTACCCACCACTTAATACAGCAATTAGAGAGCTGTGGAGGTTGCAGCTTCCCATTAAGTCTCGCCAGCTCAGGCTAGCTGTCACAATCACATACTGTAACCTGTAGCCTGCTGTGACCGCTACAGTGTTCAGAAAACACAGCTCCCTCAGCCCAGCTCTCTCTGCCTCCTCTCTGTCTTTTCATAACACCACCCTGCAGATATTTTTGTCACATTATTTCTTGCGTACTTGTCTCATCGATCTTCCCACCTGCAATTCCTCCGTCTCATATCCAGACTCACTGGGGTTGATAAAGCAATCAGCACTTCAGCGGCATTAAGTAGGTAAATATATTAGCACTGCTGCTGCCATTGTGTGCTGTTTCCTCCCCCCGTTATTTCTTCCTAGTTGCCCTCAGCTCGTTTCTGTTTGGCTTGCCACGTCTCTCTCCTCCGCTCCGTCCCTCGCTCTCGCTTACTTTTCCGCTTTCATGTGCTCTCCTGCTCTTGTTCAGCCCTCACCCCTCCAATCTTTCATGTTGATTTCAAACCTGGCAAGTCCACAGATGAAAAGCGGAATGGAGTCGGTTGGAGAGAGCCAATTTCCTTGTCTCTTGTGAAGATTAGCCGAGGCTCATTGGAACGTATGCTTTGTGTTAAAGAGCCTGCCAAATGACAGAACACGGTTGGGGGATTCATAATTATCTTTTCATTGCTCTGCATGTATAATGACTGCCCCCATTATGAAACTCAGGACGATGTACACAGTGACATTACCCCAGACAGCACTGAAGCAGGTGCATCTATTATACATTACAGTTGATGTCTTTTTGATAACATGCTCATTTTCTTTATTTGTTCATTTGAAATGAGTGGTGCTTAACTATCAGATGGGATATTTTGCAAATAACATTGCATACTATCAGATGGCATTTGCTGAATGTGTAATTTTGAGAGTAAAATTTGAGTGCTTATAGCATCTATTATAGGATGTAGCTGGCATTAATATATACAACAGATAGACCTTACAGTACAATACTGTACCAGTTTTGTCTTTAGTCCTGGTTTACCTGCTATTGCTGTATGATTTCAAACAAGGTATGGAATATACCAACCTAATATCATGCCAAAGCGTGTAATAAACCTTCCTGTCCACCAGAGGATAGCGTGTCAGTGTCATGTTTCCTTGCGTAAGCGTGAATATTACAGGTGTATCAAGGTGCAGTAATAGCAGGGGGCAACAAACCTGCTCACTTAGGTTTAGGAAAAATAAGTATGTAACCTAAGTGAAATATATACAGAAATAACATAACGCCTTTTATTCTACGTCTTTACATTGCAGTCAGTACAGACTACCTGGCATGAAAATGGCACTCCTAAAATAAGACTGGCATTCTTATTATTATATATGTTTGCCCTGCGTGTTATTGTGTCACTGTGGGCAGTGACAGAGAGTATTTTATTTAAAATTACCGGTCACTCCATTTTTTTAATTCCCTGTCTGTTGGTCCCATTTTTTTATTTTTGATTTTGCGTATTACATTGGGAGAATAATTCCAAGTTTTTAATTGTGTTTGTCTTGTATAGAAAACGTGTGCAAATGTAAGCAGAGCCACCATTCGAGTGCACGTGTGTGCACCTACGCACACATGGCCCTGCCCGTGGTGCCAAATGGTACAGATGCGAGCGAGGACTGGGTTTATGGGTTTTTGAACGAGGATGGGATCGAGCAAATGGGTGGTTTGGCCGCAGTATTTCTGTCATCCCACCGCAAACAGCAAAAAAACAACAGGACTGCAGGCTTGTGAATAGACTCCGTTATTAACCCCATAAATCACTAGACTGCTGATGGTTTCCATATATGAGACAATTCATCAGATTTTCTCCCTCTCTTTCTCATTTGCTGTCAGACACACACAAACACACACACGTGCATGTGTACCAACACAAGCTTGACAAATGGGAAACGTTGCAAATCTTAGCATGACATTGCATCTTGGTCACCAGCACTGTTTAGTCCTGTTTCATTTTCTTGCATAACCACATCCATCACATCCTTACTGCTTCTAACTAATGGTGTTAGACAAGGCTCTTGCCACTTGGGCTGCTTGGATATAAGAGAAAAGATGCTCTCTTCATGAATAATCCTGGTGATTCTCATGGTTCCCCTGAAAAAAATCTAGAGGGTAGATAAGATTATAGGTAATGAAGAGCAATGGATTGAGGCAAAGCAGAGGGAAGTTGGAGGGGGTCTTAACTCCATGACCAGCAGCTTTGTGATAGTGATTTAAGAGGTCAGGGAAGGAAGATAAAGGCTTGTGCATTATTAATGCTGAAGGGATCCAACTGGATGTGATTGGAAGTTTCTGCTGGTGCTCCTGCTGAAGAAAAACGAAAATTCATCAAAGTGCCTGTGTGTGTGCACGTTCTCACATCAGCCTCCTGAAATGATACAGCATTTGAATCTTTATTTGAGCCCTGTCCTGTTTTGCATAGTGTAAAAATAGCACACATCTAAGTCTTTTTTCGCTGTTTTCCCAGAATGAAAGTGTTCGTGAGATGAACTAAATGCATCACAATGATTTTTTTTTTTAAACTCAATAGTACAGAAAGTGAGCCTCGTTTCTTTTCCGTGCCGCAGTGATTTCAAAAAGAAATATTTCAATTGGTGTTTGTAATACCGGGGAATGTTTATCTGCAACTGAGGAAAGTTTGTGCACAGAGCGCCGGTGAAACGGCAAACTGCTGGTGGAGCACAGTCAGGTTCATGTATGTGTGGATCGGTCCTGTGAATGTTTGCGCCTGTGTGTACTGTACATATTTGTACATGTGTGTTTGTGTGTGAGGTTGAGTGTAAGCTGGTGGTTGGCTGTCACCCCCGGTGCAGATTGACAACTTACAGACAGGTAATTTATGACCCCTCGGTGGCTGGTAGAGAGAAGGGTGACATGCGACTTTCCCCGCAGATAAATAGGCGCTGCTCTGGGGCCCACATCACCTCACCCCTGCATGTTTGTGAAAGAACAGATTTAGCTCCTGTTCTTTTACTTATTTCTTTATTTTGTCTTCTCAAACAGCGCTTGGCTTTCTGCTTGTCATTTTGCTTTCTGTAGTCCTTTTCTTTCATTCTCAACACACTTCAACTTGAGCTGTCAGTCGATTGAAATATTTAATCACAAATTATTGCGTATCTGTTCAAAATATACCTTAAAGGTAGATTTGTGAAGTATTTAAGAATCAACATGGGAGTGGACAAATTGATATGCTTGCTTTATGCAAATGTATGTATATAATTATTATTGCAAATCAATTAATAACACAAAGCAATGACAATGATTGTCCAGAAACCCTCACAGGTTCTGCATTCAGCATAAAAATATGCTGAAATTATAACATGGCAAACTGCAGCCCAACAGGCATCAACAGCTGTCAGTGTGTCAGTGTGCTGACTTGATTATGACTTGCCCCAAACCTGCATGTGATTATCATAAAGTGGGCATGTCTGTAAAGGGGTACCGATAGAACTCATTTACATTCCCATATCTTGAGGTTTATCCCCCTTCTCTACAACCTAGTATAAGATGGATGGTGCCAATGTATTCCTTAGGTTATCTAGTTATGACACCAGTATCATCACTCTAGCTTTAAAACTGAGCCAAAACCTAAATATTACAAGTTGTAGCCAGTCTGTAAGGACTTGAGTTAGGACGCGGACGTCACGGGTTCAAACCCCCATGACCAAGACCAACTGGTTGCTGGAGAGGTGCCAGTTTTCCTCTTTGGCACTGCCGAGGTGCTCCTGAGCAAGGCACCGAACCCCCAACTGCTCTGGGCCTTGTCATCAGCAGCCCCCCCACTCTGACATCTCTCCATTGACGCATGTATATGTACTGTGTGAACAACAGAGTGTAAAACTGAATTTCCCCACTGTGGGACTAAAAGGAAATCTTCTTTCTTTCTTTCTTTCGTGAATGCGTTAAAGAAATTAGTGGTGTTAAAATGAATTTGCATTGATACTTAATTATCACATTAACTCAGACTACCTAACCCTAATTTCCACACGTTTGTTTCTCTGTACCCCTCTTTTCATACCTTCCTACCCTTTTCCACCCTGTTCCTCTACCACCTCTGGTTGTCTTTGTTTTGCCCCCTCTCTCAGCGGGGAGCCGGGGACTTTGACATGCCAGCCATCATTTACAGGAATATGGTGTGAAATCGATCTCATGGAGAACCCTGCTGCAACAGTAAATTTAGGAGGGAGGGCCGCGGATTAATTTCAAGGTCTTTTTGGCGAAACGCATGGCCTGTCTGAATCGAGGAGAACATATGAAGGTGTGATATCATATTGTAATTTATCATGTGGTTATACTCTCTGCAAGACAAGACAGTTTCATTTGAGCCGAAATAAACATCAAATGGCGGCCTAGCTCAATCAATCCCTTTGTCCGTCCAAGTAATTCCTCCCCAGAGATGGAAGCTGTAGTGAGTCGGGCAGGAGCAGGAAGTCGAATGGCAGAGAGGGAAAGAGATGTGTGAACAGAGGTTGACTGATGGATGAGGAAGTTATTACACCGCTGGGAGGACGTGTCATTTATTGCCAGTTGCTTGTCTGTCGTTGCCTCTTGTTTCTTTTATGGCAGTGATTACAGAGCGGATGCATGGACAAACCGCTCCTCCAAAGATCCCCATCAGCCATACGAAACGCACAACACACACACACACACAAAGTAGATTTTAACCTTCCACAGCATGCCGAGCCACCATCAGGACAGTCAGGACACGTTGCAGGTAGAGGAGGAAGTAATCAGGAAAAGTTCCATTTGTCAGGGTCTGTTGCAGGACCTTGTCCTGTCCCTAATGTGATGACGGGCTGATGCCACAGTCCAGCAGACCTTGAACAAGTTCTCCTGCTTCGCTCTACTGGGGACCCGTTAACAAGCACAAAGCCTCTTCAGACAGGAGAGACGTGAGTGTGCCTGTTTAAGACCATCGCTCTTTCCCACGTCTGTCAAGCAAAATGTGTGGTTGAAATCGCAAAAACATGACGTCACAATACTTTTCGAAAGTGTTTCCATAACATGAAGTCAGACTGCGTCTCATAGACTTCATCAGCTACGCTGTAGCAGTATATACTGAATGGGAGGTCGAAACACGTCTCTGTCCGGCATCATGAGAGGTTTCGTTCTTTCTCCAGCTGTCCACTGCCTCCTGGTCAGTGACAAAATAAAAATATAATTTACTTCCATTAAGCATTTGTTTAATGTTTTAGATTAAACAACTACAGCTGTGCTCTCAGCACATTTATCTCAGTGTCGCCGGGTAAGTTCGGTGGGGAGGGACAGGATCTGAGGACATGCTGCCATGGGAAGGTGCCAAATTCACAATTATCCACAGTGGCTTTAATGAATTACAAGCAATTTATAGTCAATCAAATATCAGCAATCGAGTTAAAATTTAGAAAATTTCTTTCCTGGAAAAATACCAGATTCAGGACAGAGCACTTTAAAAAAAAAAAAAGAGCTTCGACTGAGTATTTCTACAAATCTTTTCATTTTCATTTGCAGTTCCAGTTTAAGGATGTTAATAATTACCTGTCTAACCGTTAACAGACATTAAGAATTGTAACCGATTGGTCCAGTGTGTAACATCTGGTGACATATAGCGGCGAGGTTTCACCTGCTCCCTATATAGATATTAACAGCTCATTCTCAAGGTAACAAAAACACACCAGTTCTTATTTTTAGTTGATTATACGCTAAAGAAAACATACTTAGCTTCTTCTTCGTTTAACAAAAGTAGAAAAACTCATTAAATGTTACATGTTTCTATGCATAAGAAGCTGTAACATTAACCTTGCCTGCACAATATAATCTAAAATAGGAAAAATTAGGATTTTACATTGGTACTGAAAAAGTCTGGCTGACCAGGCTTCTCGGCTCAGCGTTGTCACGCACCGTCCCCCAGCTCAGCGTCCCTAAGTGAGTAAGTGACCACAAATGGCAAGTCGCCGGCTATGGCACTTTCTCTACACCATGGCAGCGAGAACGATGCAGCGGGGCAGATGCAGCCTGAATGTACAGCCCAGCCCTAATTTTCTATCCAAGGACAGTGGCAATTTAGTAGTGCCTGTTCCTGACACTCTGCCAGGCTATGCTCTTCTTTGTTGTCCTATTTTTCATAATAACACTTTCTGCCAGGGCTAAACAATAACAGAGGGGAGGGACTTTAATAAGCCTCCATCTCAGTCCTGTGCAGCTCAGGGGCTTGTGGCAACAGTAACTGTGTGTATTTATTATTGATGGCTAGCACCTTGGCCCTGTGTTTGCAGTAGAGGAACGGAACAGGAGAGAAACCAGGTCATCTACTGCACAATGCCGGAGGCCCAGCTGACTCACCCAACCAGCATTATTGCATTATTATTGCATTTCTTTCATTACTGCTATCGCCTGCCTTTTCAATACCTCTGGCTTGAAGTCACAGTTCCCATAGAGTTTACCTTATGGCCTTATGGAGAGCCACTCCTCACTACTACATCTAGTCTATTACACACACACATACTCACACTCTCTCAATGCCTTACTCTTTCTCTTCTCTCAATCTTTCCACCCCACCCCCTTCCCTCTTTTTTCTTTCCTCCCTTCTCTAGAGTTATTTTTCTCCCCTTTGAAGAACAGCGATAACGATTTGCCTTGGAAACACACCGCTTCTATTCACTTCTGCTAAGTTGCTTCAAGGTATAATTTGCTGAATCAAAAAAGGATGTTTTGCTCCAAACGTTTACTCAGTGTTTTACTCTGGGGTAATATTCTAGCCTCGTGGATGATTATTTTCTGTTTAACAGCCTGGCTTTACACATGGGTCTGTGCTGTGGGTGCAATTAGGATGGACAGAACGCTGTTGCTGAAAATTATGTTTTGAGGTCAAATACATAGTAAACACATCAGCTATACCACATTGACCCCCTGTGTGCTTTTTATGTTTTAGAGGGGTGCATTAACTTGCTGCTGGAATAACAGTATATTAAACTTCATGTAACACCCACACATTTAAGGTGAGTTCGTTTTAATTTGTGGGTTGAGGAGGATGGTCACAGCATTTATAAACACAGAGGCAGAGCATTTTTATCCCTGTCAGATTGCTCTTTCTGTCTCAGAGAAGGCAGTCATGGGTTTGATCTTATTAATGTGGTGATTAAGTGTTCATTGTCTCGTATTTTTCAACTAGAAAATATTTTATTCCTTTTATGTGCCTGTGAATTGTAAATGTAATGGGGCTAAATGATACCATCACGTCCTGCATGAGCCATTACTGTTTCAGGGTAATTGTGTTTCCCAGAATTAGCAGTAGGTCAGCCCATTGTATTATCACACTCGGTGATCATGGAGATGAATACCACAGTGAAATGTTACCTATTCAAACATGTAAAATACACTCTTAAAACAGGGTAAATGCAGCTTTCTTGACTAAACCATTCCATCTTATTTTCCAGTCAATGACAATTTGATTTTGTCATGGTTGTATGAACCTGATATTACCCTTGATTTTATGTAATTGACATGCAATATGTCACACGTGTTGGTTAGTACTCTGGATTTATACTTGATGCAAGGGGTTACACTGCCGGTAATGGCAGCCCTGCTGTAGTTACGTACAACTTAAGTTTTCATCATCAGATTTCGCCCATTGATACCACCACCAAAACATGTATTTTACATGATCAGGCTGTATTGTGCTTCAGTTATATTCCCCACGGTTATACAGTGGCCATGAAAACATTTTCCTTGACTAGCCACTGAAACATAGACCATTGCTGTGCAACAAATACGCAGTAATCTTGTTTATGCTCTGTCACTTGCGAAGACAGAGCAGCGAGTAGAGGGTTTGAAGCGGGAATGGGTTTGTTAGATTATCTTAATGAAAAGAGAAGATTACTGAGACTTTCTCCAGCTATTTCATGTTGTCTTAACAGTCTCGGCATCAGAAAATTGTATGTGAAAACACAAGCAGCCCAGGGTATCTGCATAGATGTGCAGTCAGATTTTTCAGGAGGTGCACGTCAGCTCTAACAAAGCTTATGTGGGCTACATGCGTAGGCTCGAGTGGCTACACTGAGGTATATACTGATCAGGCAAGATCCTCTCCCAAATTAAATATCCAGTGTCAGTTGGCTTCATTTTAATCATATTAAAGCATGTGAATGATACAGCATTTGCTATATTGTGAAGTACGACTGGCTCTGTCGAGTCATGTATTGGTTTTACTAATGGTAAAACATATGTATGTACGTAAGTTGAAACGATGGGTTTAATAATTGATTTGTCAATCAACTCACTAAAACTCAATCATTTTTTTTTATAATTAATTGTTTTAGTAAGTTTTTAAAGCACAAATGCCTGACTTCAGACACAGATGTTGGCCAAATACAAGGCTTCAATACGTTTTGACTCCATTCTAACACCTGTGTACAGTCGCATGTGTTTCTGTAGTTCCAACAGTGGTGCATTCCCTGTTAAGCTTTCATTCAAAACAAATCAATAATTTAAGTTTTCAAACTTTAGAGTTTCAGTGCTGTCAATATTTGTATCAGATGCTTGTGAAATTATGGTGTCAGCTGTGATTTCATTGTGTTGAATACATACATAATCAACATTTAGGATAATTAAAGTATCAAATCAGGGACAAAAAAGAAAATATCTCAACATCCACCAACGGCTCTGGAAAGTGTGATGTGTTTATATATATTAAATGTAAGAAAATGTTTTATTGTTTAATTGATTATTGGTTAAAATAATTAACAGATGAATCAACAATGAAAATAATTGTTAGTTGCAGGCCGATTGGAGGTTTCCTTCTCTGTCCAGAATGCTACTGTTTGTCACTGGCCAATTTATACAGGCTGTCCATGCTCACCCTGTGACCAGCGTCTTTTATTTATTTTATACTGTATGTGTCTATGTTCGGTCCCATAAACTGTTCCATTCTGGCCTTGTTTAATGGAAGAGGCAGGGCCACTACAGGCCATTCAAGGCCAGAGGTGACCAGCCACCACATGTTCCTTGGGTCAGTCATAATTAGCTGGCCTGCAGCCTGGGGGCTCCATAAAAAAGTGAGACAGGTCATCTCAATCTCCGGTCGTCTTGATATATCTTTTTCCTGCGCTAGTTTTAAATGTGTTCAGCGAACCCAAACAAAGTGCTTCCATAAAACACCAAGCAGTGTCCCTGGGCAGTCAAGAGTCAGTCATGTTGTTTTTCCCCTCCATGAATATTTGCAAAATTACTGATGCATGAAGCTGCATGAAAGCATCAACGTATTTTTGTGTCTGTTCTCCTTTAAATCTTCTCTCTGAACACAAAGGCATCGTCATGTTCCCCTCATTTCACATAATGCACTTCATCTTCACTAGAAATCTGCATACCTTACTAATAATAATTGATAGTGTCAAAGCAGGCTTCTAGGAATAGCAAATGAGGGTTATATAACAAAAGCACCATCTCTGACACCTTTTATGGGTCCTGAGCTTAACTTTGATGCATTGGGTTAAGTGCTGGGGAGATGTCTTATTTTGCATTTGAGATCATTACGGATATGATGAGCTCTGTAGAAAAACTGGGGTGGAGTTTATATTAATTGCAATATAGTTCTAAGTTACAGCAGTAAAACTGAAAGTTTATGGGTTCCGCACAATAAATTTGCAAGACAAATAGCAACAAAGAGTAAAATCCATCCCCCCACCCATCTGGGACCAGGTCACGAGGGCTGCAGTCTAAGCAAGGTATTGCAGACGTTCCTCTCCCCAGCAACATTTTCCAGCTCTTCCTGGGGAACCCTAAGGTGTTCCCAGGCCAGATGAGGTATATAATCTCTCTAGCATGTTCTGGGTCTACCCCGAGGCCTCTTACTATTTGGACATGCCCGGAAATCCTCTAGTGGGATTTTCCCAGGAGGCATCGTGATAAGATGCCCAAATCACCTCAACTGGTCCCTTTTGACACAAAGGAGCAGCGACTCCGCTCTGAGCTCCCTCTGGATGTCTGAGTTGTGACTAAGGCTGAGCCCAGCCAACCTTGGAGTGAAACTTTGGCTGCCCACTTGTATCTGCAGTGTCATTTTTAGTCATTATCCAAATCTCATGATCATAGGTGAGAGTTGGAACATCTTCAACAACAGTGCAGTACAACGCTGTCATCACTGTTGATGCCGCACCAACCTGTCCATCTCCTGCTCCATTTTACCCTCACTTGTGAGTAAGACCCCAAGAGAGTTGAACTCCTTTTCTGGGGGCAGTAACTCACTTCCAACTTAGAGGGAGCTAGCCACCATTTTCTAGCATAGAACCATGGCTTCAGACTCAAAGACCACTTCACACTTGACTGCAAACTGCTCCAGTGCATGCTGGAGGTCACGGTCTGATGAAACCAACAGTACCACATCATCGGCAAAGAGCATCAATGCAATTCTGAGCTCCCCAAACCGGCCAGTGTCCCTGCACTGGTTGCACCTTGAGATTTTGTCGATGAAAATCACAAACAAATTGGTGAAAATGGACAGAGGCAACCCTGGCAGAGGCCAACTTCCACTGAGAACATCTGACTTTGTGCAGAGTATATGCACACTCACTTTAATTTAATTATGCAAGCAAAGGATGGCTTGTAGCAATGACCCTGGTACCCCATATTTCTGCAGTACACCTTAGAGACTAGTAAACTGGATAGGCAACACCACAATCCACATTGCTCACCCTAGATCTGAGGTTCAACAATTGGTCAGAGCCTTCTTTGCAGCACCCTGGAATAAACTTTCCAGGGGAGGCTGTGCAATGTGATACCCCAATTACTGGAGCTCACCATCAGGTCCCCTTTTTCAAAAATAGGAAACACAACCCGGTGTGCCACTCCACAGGCACTGTCCCTGAACGCCATGTGACACTGAAGATGCGTGTCAGCCGAGTCCGCCCAACAATGTCCAGTGCCCTCAGCATTTCAGGGCGAATCTCATCCTCTCATCCATGCCTGGTTCCTTGCCACCAAGGAGCGGCCAGGGATATGGACACGTCTTCCCCCGAGACTTGACTTCATCGTCCACAAAAGAACAACATAAAGGCGCGACCCTGTAAGTCCACCTCTCGCAGGGATAGGCATTGGCGTGGAGTGCATTGTAAGCTGGGTGGCTGGCAAAAGTAAGGACCTATAGGCAGGCTGACTCCTGGCACCACAGATTGGCAATATAGCGTATAATTATGTGTTTTACATGTCAAAATATTGAGGTCAAAACATATCTTGGTGTTAAGTAGATCAGGGCAATTAGGTATCAGCATTATGGCTGGCTGTTTAACCTTCTGATAAACATCCTCACAAAACATTAGCAGTTTAATTCTCAAAAGTACACTTATTTGATGAAACCATGGTTGATTTTAGCCCCAAGTGCATGCTTAGCTCTCTGTTGTCAACTATTAACTGACTCTCTGCATGTCATTCTTGACTTGTCTTGCCAAGCTCATCATTTATCTTCAGACTCCCATACTATTCAGACAGTGATGTCTTTTATGGCTATTATTAGAAATGGTGTCTGTCTTCAGAAGCTGGCACAAAAGTGTGAGTGGTCCCTTGGGCACTGTTTCATATCAAGGTTAACTTGTAGTGATTAGGATAAGGAGACAAGTAGTTGCCATGGGGATGAAGGAAACGGCAGTGGAGAGGACGATAAGCCCGGAGTGGCACAAGCCTGATGTTTCTGTTGCTCTGTATACAACAAAGCAAATCTGAATACTGTTTGTGTGTATTATTTCCTTGACAAGGTTTTTCTTGGCAGTATTAGTCAGGATGTGATGACGTAAACAAATAGATCCTTCTTACGTAATGATCATGGCACAAATGCTCAGTGCTGATGTTAAATGATAAAAGTACTGAGCACAGTAGTATAATATACAGTACAGTATAATACATAGTGTTAGTAATACTGTAATTATACTTAAGCAATTCTGTGGTTTTGTTTTTGGAAATTTAACAGCAGCCTGACAGATTGTTCAGAATAAATCAAGGGTTTTATTATTTTCCATTCACTGATGAGTTTTGGTTGATATATTGCTTTGGGAATTCTGCCATCTGTCATTGAAAAATATGCTGTCAGGGACACGAGTAACTTGATCTAGGTCAATCTTAATGGTGTTCAAACATTACATTAAGTAAATGTAATTGCCCTCTGATACTTCTTGAAGAGTATTGTATGTACTGTACTGTAAACAATGAAACAATCAATAATCTAGAGGCTGTCTTGGCTGAAAAAAAAATCCCAACAACTGCTATTCTTTAACTCCATTTAGCGACTATTATAGGGACTTTATTGTAAATCCTTTCAAATCATAATCCCAAATTATGTAAAAACCCTAATCTCAATCTGTTACTATCAACTGGGTCATCTTAATTCATTTTTAAAAAATGTGTATTTAGCCAAGAGATAGTTCAGAATGATGTGGCGAATAGTTTTATAACAAAACTCCCATTCTTTTTCATTTTGACCACTCCTATAATGCCAAGTAGGTTGAGTAGACTTTCTCATGGCACCCACTCCTTCTGTGGACTTGATCCAAAATCCTCTTCAGCATACTTTTCCTTTGGCAGTGCCTTGAACACGGCATGGATAATCCTTGGAGGAGAGGGCTAATGCCCCCAGATTGCCCCATGAGAGGCGCTATCCTTGCATCCCTTCTGCAGAGCTCTCTCCTCTCCCTGGTGCCGTCCCCAGCAACACAATAATTAATCAGCTCAACCAGCCTATCACTGCAAAAGCCTCCCTCCCCAATCTCCATTATCCACATCATGCAATGATAATTTGACTTACGTAGGTGCTAATTTCATATAAGTTAAAAGGCAATTAGGAAAATGTGTCTTTTTGACGGGCAGAGGGATTAATGCTAAGCTGTGATGCCACCAGTCTTCAGAGAGTGCAGGCTTATACTGGGTATGAAGGCCCCCGCATGGCAACACCCATTATCGGTCATCACATTAATAACCCCATATTTCACATCTCCATTTGATGTGCTACATTTAATTAAAGTGCGAGGTTGTGTGACGAATTAATGGCTAATTGGAAAGCACCTTTTGAACATTCCCATTGCCCTACACCAAATGTGGTTTGTTATGGGGTGAGAGAAGTTGTCTAATTTCCTTTCCTAATACAAAATTCATCTATTGGAAATGTTCCCTTGCTGGTAAAATGGACAAATTTTGTATGAAATGAACATTTCTTTCAGTAGATACATGCATCAGTGTGCCACCCTAGTCGTCCTGTATTTACATTTCTTTCACATTTCAGAAACAAAGGATTTGCTCTCATTAATGTTGCAGTGTTATGTAGCACTGTGTTTACATTTAGAAGGCGTGTTGCATATGAGAACCACATATACACATACCCACCTCACCTGCCTTCTGACAGTAAAGGTAAAAGCCCTGTCTGCATTGATATTACATATTACTGGAAATGTGGACAGCTGGCCTCCATCTCCTGTTTGGATTCTTAAAAATATGCTGTTCCAGATTAGTTTAAAGCTCATAAAAATGTAAATCTGCCGTAGAGGGGTGGAGCGTGCATAGAAAATGATATATAAATACCTTAGAAAAACTGTGTATTCCTCATGCATTTATTTCTCCCTTTAAAGGCTGGTGGCTGAGAATTGGAGCTAATCTGACATTTCATACATCTCAGACTATTTAGGGAGATATTTGAAGATAGAGGTATTATTTCCTCTCTTACCTCAGCATTCCCATAGCGGTGGAAGGATGATTATTGTGGCGTTGCAGAGAAGTGGTAACGTGTTTATTCAAACTGTTTAGATACTAAAAAGCAATTTTAACCTCAATAATAACCATGCAGGATATTGAATAATGAAGTAAGCACAGTGGAGTTCCTCGGTTCTACGTATTCCTTTGGTCTTCTGACTGTTGTTTAGATCCAGTCTCACCTGCTCCGGCTGTTTGTCTCGTGTGTTCTGCTCTGTAGGAGAACCAACAAATTAAATTTGCTTAAGAGCAGCAGTTAAACTAAGTCCCATTACAAACAAGTTGGCCCCATTTACTATCTCGCCCTTTGCCAAATTAAAGCCTTGATTCGAAGTTACACTGTGCTTGTCACTGTTTTTTCCCAACTCCACACCCAGCCTGCATCATACTCGCATCTGTGTTTTTTTCATCATTTATACCTCATACTGTGTAGTAATGACTCCCTGGAACTTGATTAATGCAAGTATTGATTTCTTTGTTAAATGTGAGATTAGATTCATGGTCTCTAGCACTATTCGTCAAAATGAACTGGCATATAATTAAATTTTCTGTTTATATTTTATGACTGTACACATTTATTAAATGTCAAACTTATGTTTGTATTTTACCCACAGGATAGGGAAATACTATATGTATACAGAGAGCAAAGTTTGAATACTGATATTTCTCTTTGGTGGTCAAGATTAATCTGAAACAAATAAAAATGGAAATTGTGTTATAAAAATGTGTATATCTACATACATATGTATATGTGTGTGCATATATATATACATATATATATATACATATATATATATATATATATATATATATATATATATATATATATATATATATATATATATATACATATATCTATATGTATATATATATATATATATACATATATATATATATATATATAATATATATATATATATATACATATATATATATATATATATATACATATATATATATATATATATATATATATATATATATATATATATATATATATATATATATATATATATATATATATATATATATATATATATATATATATATATATATATGCGCGCACACACACACACACACACACACACACACACACAATATATATATTTCAAGTATTTAATACTTATCAACATGGGAGTGGACAAATATATTTGTTTTATGTATATACAGTATTTATTATTGGAAATCAACAGCACGAAACAATGACAAATATTGTCCAGAAACCTTCACAGATACTGCATTTAGCATGAAAAATAAACTCAAGTCATAACACAGCAAACTGCGGCCCAACAGGCAACAACAGCTGTCAGTGTGTCAGTGTGCTGACTTGACTATGACTTGTCCCAAAACTGCATGTAATTAGCATAAAGTGGGCATATCTGTAAAGGGGAGACTTGTGGGTAACCACAGAACCCACTTACATTCACATATCTTGAGGTTAAAGATCAAGGGACCCCTTTGAAAATTGCCATGCGAAATTTGGTGAATTTAGCCTCTTTTGCTCTCTTTTGTCTTCACTTACCATTCGCTGTTAGCAGCTGTCGAGCTAGCACACTACAGTTGTGTAAACACAGTGGCGGTGGATGAGAGACATGCACAGTAAAGTTCTGCTTTCGCCGAAACTGAGCCAGCCACAACGCATGGCCGCAGCTTCAGTTACGCTGTGTATGTGTTATACCCCATCCCCTGTCCGCCCGTGTCCCAGCCTCTTTCCATAGGCCTTGATTTCAAGTGTGACAATAAACGCAATGAAAAAAAAATACTCAATCGGCCTCATAACATCATATATCGTACATACTGTATATATACTGTACATATATACTGTATATAACATGTTCACACTGGCATTATAATACACTTGAGGAAAATGTTGAGGAAAAAATGACATCACTGTTACTGTTATATTCAAGTCCATTGTGACATTTCCATTTTGTATATTTAACAAAAATGGTACTTTAAGAATGTTATTTAAAGGCCCAAGCTGATTTATACAGTTAAAACCTAATAACCTTTTGGGAACTGCCCTGTTTGGCTGCTTCGACTCAGCTAAGCTTTCACCTCCAAGTGAGTCACATGATCCTCTTCCTCATTCCTCTACTTCTTGTACTTTCTCCCTTGTCCATCATCCCTGCTATAGCTATAAAAAACCCACACATACCCCCCATCACCTCACACATACACACAAACACACACACATTGGGATTATAGACTGTGTCCCAATGCATCCATATTTCAGAGTTGTATCTCTGGTGTCACTCTACATCTTGTCTGTGGAAGCAACATGGAGGATCCAGCTCGTGTTTAAGCATGTTTATGTTGCTGACCCAGTTACTGAGTTCTTGCAGCGTTAGATATGTGGACAGGGTGGGGCAGCGGTGTAGGAATCATTTATATCAATTTAGCTCTTCATTACAAAGTATGGATGCACACGTAGAGGTGTACATGGTTACACATGCACACATGGACACACATGGATGCAGAGACTTTTGCACCTCAACATGCATGTAACCTAGCCTTGAGCTTTTCATGAGATACTCATCCTAAATAAATCAATTTATGCATCACTCACACTACACGCTAAATGTCCACATCTATAGAGATTCTATAGATCCTGCAGAGTAGCTACACGGTTACAAGTGAGCTCGTGGTTGTTGGATAATTGAAGACCTGAACTGTGTAGAGGAAGTGGTTAGATAACCAAGGATGAGGAATGCTTTAGCATTTCATTTAAAAATCCACTGTATTCAATAATGTAGAGAGCCCTTTGAGAGCTCAGTCAAGTATTCAAGCACAGAGGTTGTCAACAATGTCAGGAAAGTTAAAGGCACAGCTTGTACTGAGCAGTGTTTGTGGCGGGTATGGAAACCTGTGTGTTACGTATTATGTGTGTGTGTGTGTGTGTGTGTGTGTGTGTGTGTGTGGACGAAGGTGCAGACACATAGTTGTGTGTGCGAGAGCATGTTAATGTATGCTGACGTAGGATGTAGTGAAATGGCATGAAACAACGTGTGCATTTCTGTTACTCGCGTTTCCTGCCACGATTGGTTTCACGCCCTTAAAATCTACACTTTAACTGCTGGAATGTAACTATCCCAACACTGAAAGCCATCAACCTTGTGCTGTTATGTTTCCCAGAGGTGCTGCTCCATCCGCAAACTTATAGTCAGCATGTCATTTAAACAACCAAATGATGTCGTATCCCTCTTTGATGGAGTCAATCAATATTCAGGCTGCTCAGTGTACCCTGTGTATGTTTTATTTTATGTATATAACGTCATATCTTATTTCTTGTGTGTTTTATTATATTTCTTGACAATGTTGTGTTACATGTCATTATTGCGGTGACTTGGAATTGCATTTGGTAATTGAACAGCGTCGCCACCATTATAAAATACCATGTATTGCTCTGACATCTTTCTGTTTTCTGTGAATGACATTCATGAGTCTTGATCTTTTGTTTTTTAAGTCAAAGTGGCTATTCCTAGTGTTGCTAACAGCTGAGCTGCCTGCTGTAACAGCACTAAACATGTCAAATCCACCACTTCACGTGGCCTCACTTGCTGGGTGTTTATAACAAAACATGTAAATCTTTCATGAACTTAGAAGGGATCAAATAATTATTGTGTTACACAAGTTGGTTGGAGAAATTAGCCTACGCAAAATCAGAATTGAAATGAAAATATATGCACTTAACAATATGTGGTGTACAGTGTTGTAGACACAGAATTTTCTGGTTCTCCAATGTGAGTATTTGCTGGTTTTCTTCTTTCTTTAATAATCCACTGAATATTTTGCAGTTTTCACAAATGATTTACATTTTATAGACCAGACTGTTGAAGTTGAGAAATGACCAGTTTAATCAATAATGAAACTAATCGGTAGTTGAAGCCTTAAATTCAATATTGTGATGTGATAGAATCATATGGTGACACTGATCATATTATCTTCTTCCCCCCACTGTGCATGTAGTTGTACAGCTATACACCTCAGCTGATTACCTTTGAGGTTTTTACTGGAAGCAACTGTGAAACCGATAACAGTATTGGACAACAAATACAATAACAGTGATTACAAGTCATAAAACGTTGAGAAAACCGACTGTTTAACTGCTGAAATGGATTCACAAAAGTATAGACTAGCTGTCAAAGTAGTGCTTCACTGTGCTTCATGTCAGGAAGAAACAACTATCAGCAGTGAAAGGTCAACATCAACTTTATTGTATCCAGAATGATTTATCCCCCCGCCTTTATTCATTTGCTTATATCCTCTTAATTATGCCTGTGTTTTTCCCTCTATAAAGCACTTTGGTCAACATTTGTTTCTAAAAGTGCTCCATAAATACATCACTTGACTTGACAAATCGAAAATCACAGAACAGCTGTAATGAAAGGCGCGCCTACAGACGATGCTCCAACAAGGGCATTTGGGGCGGTAGATACAAGATGCTTGTCAATATTAGCCTGGACAGAGATCTGACAAAATGATGGATGTAAAGATGCCAGTTAAGCTGCTTTCGAACTGTGCCAGTAGTGGTTGCTACTGGCAACACAACGTTCAGCTGAAACAGACTGCTGTTGGCAGACGACAGTGGTTATTCTGTCAGACAGATAAGTCAAAGCAAATAGTGTTTAAAAGGGAAAGTAATACAGAGCAGGTCAATTTTATTAATTTCACTTCTATATTAGTAGGGCTGTTGGAGTTAACGCTTTACTAATGCATTAATGCAAATTTGTTTTTAATGCCATCTTTTTTTAAATGCATTTTTAAGCTAAAGAAAACCAACGTTGTGTCACGAAGGAGGCTAAATCCCGCTCTGTTATGCTAAGCTTTGGTGATTAATAACTGGCATGACCTCTGACCCCAAGATATATGAATGTAAACGGGTTCTCTGGGTACCCACCAGTCTCCCCTTTACAGACATGCCCACTTTATGATGATCACATGCAGTTTGGGAAAAGTCATAGTCAAGTCACACTGACACACTGACAGCTGTTGTTGCCTGTTGGGCTGCAGTTTGCCATGTTATGATCTGAGCATATTCATTTTTATGTGAAATGCAGTACCTGGGAGGGTTTCTGGACAATATTTGTCTGTGTTTTGTGTTGTTAACTGATTTCCAATAATATATATGCAATATACATATATTTGCATAAAGAAAACACAACAAATTTCCCTTTGAGGTACATTTTGAGCAGATAAAAATGTGTGATTAATTTCTGATTAATCAAGATTATCTATGAACAATCATGTGGTTAACCATGATGAAATATTTAATTGACTGACCACCCTATTTTTGTCTGTTTACATCTGTATATAATTATGTTAATGGATGTGATTTAAAAGTAGTTTTATTTTTCAGTCATATCACCTTGTCTTCACATGTAGTCTCAGTGTTATCTGTGTTTCACATGGAGCCTAATGAATGGTCTTTCTGACTGTCTTGACTTCATTGTGGCAGCTGTCTCCTGTAAAGTGCCCTACCACTACTACTACTGCTACTCCTGTATCCATCATAGACAGCTGGATCCCCCAGTAATGAGCCATGTCACCACATGTGAAGAAGTTGCTGTCTGCTCTCTGTAGAGACATTCTGTTGTGTTGAAACCACCACCACCTTCCCCCACACATGGCTCATTCACCACTATTGAAAACTCTGTTTGTGGGTCTTAAAAGAGAGATGCTCCCTCTCTTGTGTCAACAGAAGGTGGACCATCTCATGTGGAACAACTGCACCTTTCACAATGTGTTTATCAGCTTGAAGATGGGTTAGCATCGTCTTGTTTCTGCATGCACATCTACACAGGTAATTATTGGTTGATACAAGCTACATAATCTCCCCTTGATTGCGCTGACGACACATCCATCTGTCTGTCCTTCATTATTCCGCTGTCAGCCAACCTGTGACACCACTTGTCCTTGACACAAAGCATGTCGCTCAGACAGTGTTGTGAGATTGATGCATTTGCAAACCTTTGCTGATGTCTCTCTCTCTCTGCGTCTATCCTGCTACACTGGAGAGCTCAGTCCGTAGGAGTTGTGAAGGTTAAGAATAGTACTGTCATCATTGGGTTGTGTCTCTGTTCCTGTGTTTGGGTCCCTGTTGGTCTCTGAGGTAATTGTCATGATGTTCTCACTCTGAAACTAAGCCAGACGGCTGACATCATTGACTAGCTCCCTTTTCTCCCGTCTGCTGTCAGTACGACACCGCCCCAGCTTCCACTATCGGCTCAGCGGCAGACGAAGGAAGTTCGCTGCTCTTGGCAGTGTTGGCTGTGTAAGTAATTAGAATGCACACTTCCAGGGTCCTTACATAGATATGCTAATCCACTCCATTAATCTTGTCCCCTTGCATGTAAACGTGGGAGCCAGATGCCGCACCAGTTGCTCCTCACGCTCTAAACTCTGTTAAGGCTTCGCTCTTTTGCTGGGAGAGAGCAATCTGCTGGAAAATAATCAACGCCGTCTGGCCAGGACATTACTATGGTAACTTCCCGTGACCTCCCACTGCGTCGGATCAGAGATATCTGTAGGTTAATTAGATGGACTGCTATGAATCCTCCCCCTCCCATCACCCTCTATCAATGGGCTCCACTCTGGCTGCTGGTTATACAGTGACTCATTGATTGGATTGGTTCTCCTCCTCCTCTGTTGCAGTAGTTGTTTATTTGAATAACACTCTAAAGGGAATGAGTTGAATCGGTTCACCAAAAGAACTGAATTGAATTTTCAAACCACATCTGTGGGCTGGATGGTTTCTGTGCATTTCTAAGTGAGCCTATGAGATTGTGAAGCGGCCGGCAGCTTTGGCGAAATTGTCCTGAATTGACTCACTTATGTCTAACAGGCCTGAAAGAAAGTCAGTATCATATTAGTTCATGGTACTGCTGGGATCTGGATCAGAACAAAAGTGAGCTGCTGAGCCACTGCAACTTAAAAACCTGTGTATTCCTTGTAATTTGTGTCATCTCGTCATTTATAGCCCTATAATTAGAAACATTCAAATGATAATTATTTCACAAGTTTCTAATAATTACGTTGGTAACCTTTTTATGTTGAGACTTTTTCTCCATGTAATCTAAGTGTACCCCTCAATTAATGTACAAGTCTATCAAAAGTGATTTGGAAATCCATCATAAATCCATGATAGATAATAAATAAGTGTGGGGTGAGTAAAATGTAACTATAGTTAACCCCCTGAGACTCGCAGGACTGAGATCCGACCGACTGCTGTCTTTCAGAGAGCGAAGGTACATACTGTATAACCGTGTGAAACTAGGAAACTGAAGGAATGGTCATATTAACATACTAGCTACGTTAGGCTAAATTTTGACCTTTGACCTTTGACCTCATGATATGTGAATGAAAATGGGTTCTGTGGGTACCCATGAGTCTCACCTTTACAGACATGCACACTTTATGATAATCACATGCAGTTTTGGGCAAAAACCATGCAGTTTTTTGAATGTAGTATATATGTATTATTTTCACCTATAGTAAAATGGTATATTTGAATATTTCTACATACTGGGGTCCTTAAACAGTCTTGGAATTACATAAATTGGGTGTCACTGTAAAGCTGAGCCCTGATAGTAGCCACTGCATTGTAGTGAGACCATTTTTTGAAACTTGACCTCGCTGTATAAAATGACCTGTGGCCTCATGAAACTATACAGCCACAAACTAGAGACCTAGAGCATTCAGAGGATGGATGACTTTTCAAGGTAGATTGCCAATTAGAGGGTTTCGAAGCAGTTTCCAGAACACAACAGCTTGCTATCCATTCACCGAAAAATGCAGTTCTTGCAGAAATTTCAAAATGTGAAAAAATTTTGATACCAAATCACAACATGGCTTTTTCTACGCTGTTCCTCAAGGTCTTGTTGTTTTAATGTGGTATTTTGGAGGGATTGTTGATCATTTTTATCAATACTGAAGTGGTTAAATAGCTCCAAATCTGTGTAACAAATATTTGTAACAAGCTGAGACATAATAGAGCATGAGAATGACCATCACATACTTCTATCATCTTATACACTTTCAAAATGTTTTTATTTATTTATTTATTTATTATTTCATGTTTATTTCTGATTTATGACTAGAACAAACTGACACAGGTTCCCAGCTTTCAGATGATGTACACCACTCCTATGTGGCATATAGTGCTGACCTGCTATCCCCCCATAAAGACCCCCTGTCCCCTCCTAAAAAAAACACCACGGCGTCTCCAAACTCCATCGTCACATGTGCTCAGTGTGAACCTGCTGTCATCTGTGAAGAGAACGGAGCGCCAATGGACCTGCCAATTTGAGCTACAGGTGCTTGGCTGTGACAACAGGTCCCACTAGAGGACGTTGGGCCCTCATGACACCCACATGGAGTCTTTTTCTGACAGTTTGGTCAGAGACATGCACACCAGTAGCCAGCTGGAGGTCATTTTGTATGGCTCTGGCAGTGCTCCTCCTGTGCCTCCTCACACAAAGGAGCAGATACCGGTCCTGCTGCTGGGCTGATGTCCTTCTACGGCCCTGTCCAGCCCTCTCCGTGTAACGGCCGGTCTCCTGGTGTCTCCTCCATGCTCTTGAGTCTGTGCAAACCTTCTTTTGACCGCACGTATGGAGGCGTCATCCTGGGGGAGCTAGACTACCTGTGCAACCTGATTGGGCTGTAGGTACCGCCTCATCCTGCAAGTAGTGACAAGGACACTAGCAAAATACAAAATTAGAGAAGAATCAGGCAGGAAGGTAAAGGAGAGAGCAACTGTCTGTGGCCACCACATGTAAAACCATTACCTTTTGGGGATTGTAGTCTCCATTGCACCTGTAGTCACTTGTGCTTCCTAAATGGATGATTGATATCCCTGAAGTTTAACTGACTTGGTGTTATACTGTGATGATTAAGTGTTCCCTTCATTTTTTTGAGTAGTTAGGAAGATGGACAAACTTGTTATTCCTTTCAATATTTCAAACTGATCCTCTGCTGAAAAAACACAGAAAAAAATCTAGATTTAGATATCTTATTTTGAGCAACAAACTACTCCACGGAGGCTAGTGGAAATTATACTTTACATGCCTGCAGCTGCTTCACAGTAAAAGCCCTCCGTTGCTGCCAATGACTGCTATGCTGCTTGAATTCAAATGTAATGCCTGACAGTATCTTGTGGATTTCTTCTTTCTTACATGCGATAGCAACATTTGAACCAATCACTATACTGCAGTATGCGTTCACTTCCTCAGTGTCAGAAAAAGGTGAGTCACTTTGTATTTGTGTATTTTCTTATGAAAATAACTGGAAAGTTCCCACTAAAAATATATTCTGTTTGTTCTGTTCTGTTATAGCTAAAAACACATTGATCTTAGATTGTCAGACATATTTGGAGATCAAAAAAGAATAAAAAATGTAATCTTCACATTACAAATGCAAAAGAAATCCAAAAAATAGACACATGAAAAATACAAACCACCCAAGAGCTCATTTGTGGTGTTGACAATTGCTCCTTCTGAATGCACGAGCATGATTGTGAGCTTCCTGTAAAGTATATACAAATTCAGACCATAGCTCAGAGGGTTTACTCTGGTAATTAAAAACTGCTCAGCACGTAACACACATTGCCCTGCTGTTTATCCACTGTGTAAATTCATGTCACCCGTAGTCGTATAATTTGTTTTGCCAGTTGCAGTCCGAGTGTTGTGTGGATTTACTTCAGTGAGTCTACATTCCCTCTCCACAGCATTGTAGCTACTCTGGACCACTGACCATCACTGGTAGCTGATCAAGCCACTTTATCGGCTTTATCAGGTGCTGTGCTGTTTCACGGGGTTGGCTAGGAGAGAGCGATGGAGGGAGGGAGGGAAGGGGGGAGTTGTTTTCTTTTTTCACTTCATGCTTTGGTGGCCACGGCTTTGTTGACCAGGGTCTGTCTGTATGTGTACTTTGGGCTTGACATGAGGACAGTGCAGGATCAGTGGGAGAATCAGTGGAACAGAACTTGACAAGAGAACATGAAGGTTCCCTCTGGAGGAGGTTGGACAGAAAAAGACACTTTCTCTGTGGGGGAAACATTTCATTCAGCATTACTTTGATCCTCTGTTACTTCTTGTTTTACCTTGGTTGAGTCCTGATGCATGATTGCAGATGGACTCTCAGAAGTCCCTACGATAGAGTGGGTTGCTGAAGTATCACCCGCCCCTCTCGCACTAGCTTATCACTTACCTTGCACTGCAGCTAGATTCTTGCAATGTCGCACAATAGAATCGTATCGCATAAAAATCCACCTTGTCCAGCTTCAAATGATGCGTTTGTGTCCAGCAAGCTGCAGGCGTAGCTTAGGTGTGTGTGACGAGTGACGGCACAGAGAGGCGAGTGTTTGTTCTAAACAGCAAAAAGTGGCTCCTACGGAGGACATAATAGATGATGCCATAGCATCCGGTCTATCACAACTGGAGATTATTTCATCATTGAAAGCAGAGCAAAGAACAGCACTCAAGGCTGTGGAAAAGATGGAAAATATGTTTTCGCTCTTCCCCCGACTGGCTTCAGCAAGAGTTTGATTGACAGATGGTTCATCCAGTCACCTGCCAAGTACTTTTTGAAAGGGCTTGCCCTTCTCTAAATAGTTTCCAATGGAGATGGTTGTGTGTAACAAACCATCTGGTGGTCAGGTTAGCTTATCACAGCATGAAGAGCAAGATGCGATACCACTGGTTGTCACCATGATGGACAAAAAACATTTTGTACTTTGTACTCTTCAGTAAATATGGAAACATAGCTCTTACTTGAAGGGGAACTGGTCCATGCAAGTTAATTTAGCATTCACCAGTCACAGTACAGTACCATGGGCTCTGAAAACAGTTGAATGGTGTCATCTGTGTCTGTGGAGGGAGCTCATTCAAGTCTGAGAAAATGACTTAATTGACATTGCTTGAGTAATCTTGGCTTGGACCTGGAGACTGTAAACAGAAACCCTGCATTACAAGCTGAGGATGTGGAGCGTGAAAGACAGCAGTGTTAAACAGGCATGATGGTATAATTCATTATGGGAAGAGTACAATCCAGGGTTACTGGAGCTTGCAACATATCACAGAAAAAAAGTCAGGATATGCTTTATATCTGTCTCTGTTGCCTTGATTTTGACAATCAAGACAAACTCTTGTTCCCCAACTTTATTGAATTGCAAGTACTTGAACAAAAGGCATTTTATAGGCTGCCAAAGACCCAACATGCCTGTCAAAAGGGGTCAACAATTAAGTAATTAAAACCCTTTAAAATCAATTTTGTTACGGTTCAGTTTGTTTGGCCGGTGTTTGTGATCGCGAGCAGAGGAGGCTGCAACTAAAAGCAGCACCACATAAACAGAAAATGAAGAAGCGTTGGGTGCTGAGCAACACTAAACTTACTTCAGTGGAGAAAGAGAGCGCACGTCAGAGGCAGACAGGGAGCCGAACATTTATTTAGCTGTGATACAAACAGTTTTGTTTTTGCATATTTTTATACAGCAGCTGAATCCTTTTAAATTGATCGATCAGATTCTTATTGTTATGTTGAAATCAAATATAATAAGAGGGGAAACTCATCCTGTTAGTCATTAGACTGTTTTTGTAGACTAGATTCAGAGAGATTTACTAGTTCTAGTTATAGTCAAACCAATATTTGCTGTTAAATGGATGACAAAACACACAAGTGAACTGGCATATTGTCAGTGATAAAATAAAACATGTCAAGTACTGTGCTTAATTACAACCTTGACATAGTTCAGTATTTCCATTTTCTATTTCTTTTTACTTCTACTCCGCTACATCTCAAAGAAATAATGTACTTTTTACTTCACTGAATTTATTTGACACTTGTTGACTAAGTACAACATTAAAATACTCTTGCATGTACTTGTTACTTACAGATAATATAATAATAACAATAATAATTTAACACTGTGCATACTACTGTGCTGTACTTTTACTTTTGATACTTTTTTGAACTGTATTTAAGTTTCATTTACATTTAAAAGCCAGCATCATACAACATTCTGTACAACACATTTTGCAGAAAATTCTTCAGTAACATTTTAAACTTTTACTTGGTAGTAATTTAGTATTTTTAGACTGGTACTTCTACTTTTACTTAAGAGTCCCTCTTACACCTCTGATGGGGGGCACAATGTTGACATTAGTCTTGACACTGATAAACATGCAAATATACAGTATACTACAGTGCAGGTCACCCCTAATTTAGGAATTTTTTTTTACACTGTAAATAGTAACATGATGATCTTTGTCCTTATTGAAGTATTTCGTAATCTCTCATTGCGACCGCTTCTGTCTGGTAAAACAGGATCATTACTAGTTTCGTATTCAAATGATGATTACCTTTTGAAAGTTTACTGACGTGCTCTGACTACAGAAACACTGTGAACATTGACGCGTATGTAAATATAATCTGCTCTGCAAACCCAGATTTGTCACTTGGCTGCAGGATCCCTCGCACGGCTGGCAGTGTCACTGTGTGCGATGGCTGCCGTTGTGATGGGTAGTTGATTATGGCTCATCTGGCTGCCAGCGCCTTCAATCAACTTCCACAACTAAAGGGATGAGGAAGAGGGGTGTTTATTTGGGCCTGGATTCTGTAAATGCCAGTGTGGAGACATAAGCCCCATGCCTTATTTCTCAGCTCAATTTTCACTGCTTTCCCTCTCTTCCCCCGCCTGCCTCTTTCATGCTCCTTCTCATTCTCTCCCTGTCAGCTTTCTACCCCACTTCCTCTTCCTCAGTCCCTCTGCCACAATCAGAGAGAAATGTTTATGAGCCAAGCTTGAAATGGTGACCCAAGCCACCCTGTCCCCACTTCTCCATCACCTGATGTATTTTCCACCGACCTCCTGTCTCTATGCCAGGGTAAAATTGGCCAACCCTTAGCATCTCCTGCAACCCCAGCAGACACCCTCCTCCCTCTCCTCCTAGCCTGGCTCAACCCAGGCTGCCAGTCTGCTGTGCTGTTCTGTGCTCTACACGCTCCAGTGCGCTGTCGGCTGGTGACAGGCTATTTGGGATTTACCCACTGCTGCTGTGCCTGTCTCTTCATCTGCAGCCTTTCATGGCAGTAAAAAGCAGTCTCTCCTCCCCCTTATCCTTTTCCTCCCCTCTCCCCCCCCTCACCCTTCAGCTCAACTCATTCCACCATCCTCCCACTGCCCCCCCTCCCCTCCCACCATCTCTGCTCCTAATCCCATCCTCCTAAAGACTGTAATTGAGCAGCGCGGCGTGCTGGGATTAGGACTGTTATTGGGGGTATTCTCATCGCAGGAGAAATTTGGGTGAAAGTGTGGGTAACTGCAATTTACTGACACTCGAGCAGATGGTTGGGGAATATGGGGCGTAGAGAAAAGGGTGGGGGCGAGTATTCAAAGGCGGGGTCGGCCGAGAGAACTGCCGTCACTGGACCCCTGTTCTGACAAGGTCGATCTCCAGGTCACTGCTGATATCCAGCAAGCTGACAGAAAATCCATAAAACCATAACGCTTAAACAATAAAACATCAGCTCCTACAGCCCAATATGACACCAGATCACTGAACAATGATGGACAGAGTATTCTCCATATAGTATCTAACATTTTGAATTACATTTCACCAGAACTATGGGGGCCATTTGAGTGAGTGATAGCTTTTAATAGCAATCAGTGTGAGTCCATGGCATGCCAGCTGATCTGCCGTATGCTGAGGAAAACTTATGGCCTGGCACGACTGGGTGTGTGTTGGAGATTTACTGGTTGGCGAGTAGCAGCACGGGTTGTTTAGATGTATTTGCCAATTCTTATTGATCAGGTCTTTGGCCCCTGAGCCTGTATTTCAAGGCAACCCTCCTTTTTTTATCCTCCATCATGAGATAAGATAAAAGAGATTACACAGAAAGACTGATATGGAGTTTGTCCCCTCGCTCCCTGAGTTAATTGAGGGATTTGCCATGACCCAGATGAATATTGATTTCTAATGGAAAGCAGCCTCCAATTGGCAAGGGCAGGCCATTGAACCGGTCAGTGAGAAGAGCGTTAGTGCATCTAGCAACATCCAAAATGTCTTCAGTGACATAGGATACAAACATGAAGTGTGCAAGTTTATTGATTGGCCAAGTTGTCATGGGGCCAGCATGAGGTGGGATGTGTATTTAAACTCTTTAGGATTTTAAAAGTCTTGAAAACTGCTGTGGAATCATCAAGTTTATTTCCCTGTACTTTGTAAGCTGCTTAAGTCCTGTGCCAGCTTAGCATTGCCATATTAACATCACCCAGTGAGACAGCTCTGACAAGCTCCCTTCCTCCACAGTTGCCTCCTGCTCCTGCAGCCTGACTGGCACTGTGGAGGAAAAAAAAACATCTTATGAACTGGCACACACAACCACATGAATACACATGAGCACACGCCTTTTGCCACACTCACACCGATTGAGCAGACGTAGTTTTAGGTACTTTACATCGAAGCTTTGCATTTTGATATCATCACTCGTACACTCTAAGCTCTAATATTTGCTAAATATATAAATGTTTTTTTTCTTCTCTAAATGACTGAAAATCATGTAGCTGAGGTATGTAGATGCAATGACTGACAGAGCTTAATGTCATGTTAGCAGCTGATCAGCTCCATTCGCCTTCCCTTGTGTCTCTGGCTGGATTCCCTGTTTCCTCACTGCTGAGTTCCAGTGGAAAGGCAGGCATGTGGGGAGTCGGGATTATAAAGTCACTGTTTAATGCATTAGGTGATTCATTAATGACATGTCATGTAAGTAGTTAGCATTACATCATCTTATATGATGGCACCAGCTGCCCTATGACCTAGACCTGCACAATTAATGAAATATTAATCGCAATCAAGTTTTTGGCTTGCCACAAGTAAATGGACAAGACTGACATTGCGATATTGACTTTTAAAACCACCCTTCCAGTTTTTCTGGGAGACACCTGTTCTTCGTTGCCCTCTCCCGGTTTCCTCCCTGAGTCAACTTCTCCTGCATTTCCACTGATTTATGGCCACTTTTTGCACCATATTTCATCACTTTTTATTATCGCAACATGTGTCCGGCACTGTGCAGTGTCTTAAAGCCCTACTGTTTCCACCATTGTCGCGTTGTGTCTGAAAGGTGTTCAGAGAAGGACAGAGAAATGTAGAGCACTAAGAGAAAGAAATGAGTGAATGAATTGATGAATACTAGCCTAGTTTACTGTTTACTGAGATTCACACAAGTTCACGCCAGAGGGGCAAATTATTCAATTTTCTTTGCTGACAATTAAAAGTAAAATTAAAAGTAGGCCTATTTAACAAAAATGCTGTTGCAGTGTACTTATTATTTTGTTGTTTTTATTTTTTAAAAGTCACCAGATGCAGGAAAAAAAAGGCTTTGAAATTCAAACCCCCGCTTTGGTTTTGCAATCCTCCCTATTATTGAGGTCTCAAGGTTGGCGATTGTGATTAAAATGCGTGCTCTGCTCAGAGAAAACGCAACTGCATATCAAATCAAGCACATCGTAAACCAGAAGTTGGCCGCCAGGGGACAATCAAGATGTTTCCGCTTCATGTTTGTGGCGCCATCATGCTTTTGCATGCACACACGCTACAGCGGCAGCCTGTGAAAAACTTCCCTGAATGCTGGGGCTGCAGTCCAGAGTAGAAGATTAAAATACTGTCTGTCAGAGATCAGACAGGCACAATGAAAATGCACTGAACTCAGATGAAGAGCCTTATTTTAAGTCTTATTTTGATGTAAAGATTTGTATATTTGCAGGATATAGCACAAAGCGAAAGCAGTGCTCTGTTGATTTAATTCTGAGTAAAAAGTTTTGGTGCTATTTTATTCTGCTTCCAGGAGACGCGCTGTGAATTAGGACCAGTCTTATTTTGTTGCAAAGATTTATACATTGGCAAGAATGAAGCACAACATGGAAGAGAAAGCAGTTCTGTCATCCCTTAATCAATGAATAATTGTGATAGATAATCATAATGCCAGTATTGATTATCATTTTTGCCATGACTCTGATGAGTGTGGTTGTTAAAGTTTGGTGAGCTGGCAGTCACTCTAGGAGCTAATATTTTTCCTAGTGTGCTGTTATGTGGCATGAGCCACTTTTAGCTCGCTGTTATCATACTTGTAAACACTGTTGTGGCTGTCGGGGAAGGCTGGGTAACAACTAAACAAACACATAGTGGTGCTTATTTATTTTTACTGTCTACCTGACGTGGTAAAACACAGATAGCAGCCGTTTATGTAAAAGAATGAGTTTCAGCGAGACATTATTTACAAGAGTGTGACGCCTGAGACTGTGTGGGGCAGCTTCCATCTGATCTGTGTGTCAGTCTCGGCAAAGTAAAACTGACAAAACATGTTGGATGTTTATAGCAAGGAGTAAGACACTGTTACTTAGACGTTCAAGCTAAATTAAACTGTGTTTCTCTGAGTGCAATTATAGTACGCGTCAAGTGCGTCAGGGCGAGAACTTTAAGAACTGTCAGGTATTTTCTGCTGTGTAGTTCAGAGCCCACGAAGAGCTGTTTTTGTTTTTATATGAAAGCACAATTGTTCTCCACATCCAAACGCGAGCGATTCCTGTCTTCTGATCCATAATGTGAACATGGGATGAGCCCCAGCTTATGACAGGTCCAGCCTTTTGTCTCCTCTCCTGTCAGTGACTAAATTTAACATGCGTAAGCCTCTTACCAATACAGAGGCAAACAAGATGGACTTTTATTGGTTCTAACAAAACAAAGGTATCATTATTACTGCTTGAAGAAATGTGCCGGCAAAATTACGTTTGCCTGTCATACTGATTTCGGAGGCAGAGCGAAGCGATACGTTAGGAAAGTGAAAATGTAATTCTATTCATGACATTCTATATTGCAACATTCATATTATGTGCCAGGCTAGTTTTCCTCTGGTGGCTCTGTCGTCTCAAAGCCTTCTGTTTCCAAAATAAAGACCCTATAATGCTATAAAGTATTTTCATATTGCATATCATGTGCAATTTGCCCCTTTTAAGCTATTCCTATTGCCCACATTTTAACATAAAACCAAATATTTACTACAGACCCCATCGCTTCTCAGCGAATGATGGTAGGGAGCATGGAGCCCAGGGTTGGTGAGTGTAATTTATAATATGCAGTGTATGATTTGTCTGGATAATGAGAACAGAGCTCTTTTCTAAGCTATTCCACCCACCGAATGCCCTGATTGATTAGGGCCTGGCGAAACAAACTCACTGGATTCATGCCTGCCGTAATGCTCCAGACCCCAAGATGGAACATTAACCTAGATGTATTGCAATAAAATATGCACCTCCTTGCGCCTTATAAATCACAACGTGGGCAGAGATTACAGTGAGTGTTGCACTGGTGTGATCAGGGTCAGCCCATTTTCTCCTTTCTCTCTGCCTCTTCTGTCTGGCTTCCTTTTTTTTCCTGCCGAGACAGTAAGAGCATGTCAAAGACAGACCACAGGGTGGGGTAGGAGGACACATAACCAGCCATATGTCTTCACTCTGCAGCACAGCAGCCACGGGGGGAGATGGGAATACTGCCTAATCCGTCGCACAGTTTGTTTGCAAATGGACACACAGATCTCATTTGTTAACCTTTTCTGAGAGGCTGTATTCCATTACTTTATACTGTACAAGCCTCAATTAATCGTTAATGGTGTTACTAATTATGGGATCAGTATTTAGAGACTGTTTTTAATAGATAAATATTTAACTCTCTAGCCCTTTGTTTTGTATTTTCCTAAAAGAGAAACATTAAGAAATGGAGAAAATGAATGACATGTTATAAAACCCCAGAGACATGCATTAGTGCTTAATAGGTTTTGATAGCCATATGCATTCCTTTGTTTAGCAGTATATCCCATTGTGTGGGCGCTATACTGTGCCCCGAGGCTGTATTTGTAGGTGAGTAATGGCAGTACAAATGTAAACACCCGGTTTGGGAAGCAGTTCAATCCTGGGCTCACGCTAAGACCTTTAATATCCAACTGGAATTTCAGTTTGACATAAACTTTCATAAAATTGACAAGAGACATATTAACGCAACCATTGCCGTGGGTTAAACAGAAAGAGCTGAACAATGCCAAAACCCACACCGGCACACACATACAACACACACACTCTGAGAAACACACACACACAGACAGAGGCATGAGACAGGAAGACAAACAGTTTCCCCGTTCGGCGTGCCACATTAATGCAATTTAGAGATGAGTAACAGCGAGAAACAGACAGCATATTATCAACTAATGGCTTTGGTTTAGCAATCCATCTAACAGCAAATGTGCATGCTGATATAAATAACATTACTACTACCCTTGCTTGGAAATGTATCCGCTGCAAAGAAATGATTGGGAGACTGAACGAACAGCTATGCTATATGTAATGAAATAGGTCCGGTTCTGCTGTGAGGTTTAAATTGGACAGAGACATTGAAAGAGGGACAGCTGACTTGCTGAAAGTGCAGGAGGCAGAATGTTTTTAGGTAAATCCATAATAACCTTTCAGCATGTTGTAACTCAAGTGTTCTGAGAGAAAACCAGACTTCTGCACCTCCTCATGGCTTTAACCGAGACTTTGACCAATCACTGGTCATTTGAGAAAGAGAGCGTTCCCATTGGCTGTTCATTCAATGAGGCAGTTCGATCGAACAGTCTAGGGATTGCTGATCAAATATGAATCAATATTCTGCTACTGTAATGCCTATTTCACAGGTAAATGTTTTCAGAAACTTCTTGTAGTTACTGTTTAGCTGTAAAATGAGAAAGTTTGCTGGTGGGCGGCGCTTTGTATTTCCTCAACTGATCTCAACATGGCTGCCGGAAACAAACTTTCTCATTTTACAGCTAAACAGTAACTACAAGATGTTTCTGAAAACATTTTAACTGAGAAATAGCCATTACAGTAACAGAATATTGATTGATATTTGATCAGAGTTTGATCAGAGTTTGCGAGTGATTGACAGCTGCTCAGAGACAACAGGCTCCAGCTCGGCTCTGATTGGTTGTTTTCCTCTGGTCTGTGAAATCTGGTAGACGTCATTAAGAGCACCGGAGGATACAGAGGCACAGGCACTACTGTCAGGATACTGTTTCATAAAAATAACTTGTTTTAATCATATTTGCTCCAGTCTTGTCTACTGCTGCTTTAAAGCACTTGCCGATAGCGTGAGTCGACATAGACAGCTGACATAGCAAGAATAGCATAATATGGTTTGACAGCAGTCAAATTTCTAACTCAACAATGTTAAATCCCTTGAGTTTGACACATTTTATTGGTTCCTTATTGCAACTTTTTTTCCAAAGGATCATCTAATACTATGGTCTGACTGGTGAGATCAATGATTGACACGTGACTGATGCTTAGTAATAATGTTTCACTTTCTCTGTCAGGAATCATCATATGTTCTGTATAATTGTGCTGCTTCGCAAATTGTTGGAGGAATCAAATTTTGATTGCTACCGTTGTTCAAATTGAAACTACAGAAAAAGTTGGAGCCTTAAAGGGGAACTACGCCCATTAGCAAAATTCATACGTTATTCCTGTGGTCTAAGACAGTCAAAAAAATATTAGTATACATGAACAATGCTCTCTCAAATCCAAAAACTAGAGTGCTAAAACTGAAATTTATGATGTTGTTGTCTATGGAGCAGCTCCAGCCTTTATACCATGTGACATCACAAGTTTGAGTTTTACTCTAGGTTTTGGATTTGGAAGAAAGTTGTTCATGTTTCTCATATAGATATATATTTTTTTTTTGGACTGTCTAAGACCAGAGGACTAACATGTACGAATTTTGAAAATGGGCGTAATTCCCCTTTAAGCTTCCAGAGCACCATATAGTAACATATAAAGTTGTTTCAGAGTAGTTGTTCACCTTTTTTTTTTCAGCAATCAGCAGTATGGATTGTACCGCAGGTAAACTGCCACTAAAATGGGAAAGGTAAAAATTCCGAGTTGCACATTAACAAGAAGGAATGAGATGTATGTTTCACAGCCCGACGTTAAGCCTGCAGCAGTGAGCGTTCCTGGGAATGAGTGCCTGAGTGTCTGGGTTATTATTGTGCTCGTCCTCCCAGGATGGAGCTGGTGGCAGGAGCTACTCAGAGGTATAGGGAAACTAACAGGATTAACAACTCCATCCCCCACTCGCCCACTTTGGCCCTCACATGTGCATATAAGAGGCCATTTCTATGGTAATTCTCTGTTTACATGAATGGGGAAAAAATCTATTATTTGCCATTTTAGCCATAAAAGCAAATGACAGATTGTGTGTTTTTCTGCTTTACCAGATTCTTATCAGCTTTGTTCCTGTTTTTGATTTTCCAATGGAAAACAAATTGATGTCCACACTCTTGATAAAAGAGACCCCCCAGGATAGTAAATAGCTCTGGAAGCTTTCCCATCCATACAGCTGGCTCTTTTGTAATACCTTCATATTCATTCATATTTCTTAAATAAGTCATTCTTCTTCCCCTGTTCATCTTTGAAACATTTTTGTAAGTGGTTTCTCAGTACATTTATAACACCATTATTCATGAACAAAGAGCTAAAAAGACAACCATTAACATAATGAACAGCCATGTACACATGTAACACACTAGTGGAAACATGAAAACGTGAAACAACAAAATAAATTGATAAGCTCAAACATCACAGGGAGAACATGTGAAAACATTTTTGTGTTTTTGTTGTTAAGTATGGATATCTATGGCTAATACAGTGAGGCTAGTAGCAACGCTGGCTATGCCACTGCAACCCTGTCTCCTACAAAAATACAAAACTAAACTAAGCAAAATACAGTTCAAGGGAAACACATTTTCTCCCAGATTATGGTTGGTTATTAAAGTTGTAAATGGAAACAAAGCAAAACGAGAACGTAACAAAACTACTTAGTTAGGTTCAAGCAACAAATCTGCTTGGTTAGGTTTAGTGTAAGAACATCATGGTTTGGCTTAAATGACTGCAACACTGAAACAAAACCAAACCAAAATGCAATAAAATTACTCAGTTAGGTTTAGTCAACAAACTACTGGGTTAGGTTTAGTTAAAAAAAAAAAAAAAAAAACATCATGGTTTGGCTTAAAATGACCTGAAAACAAAACAACGAAGCAAGAAATGACTGTTTCACACATGACATGAGCAGCGGTCTCCTGGGGGAAAGTCTGGTGTTTGTTGGTATTGATAGGCATTTCTGATACGTAAAAGACAAACGTAATCTACAATAGAGACAAATTTTATTTTCTACTGAGATCATGTTGACTTAAAACCTCACTGTAAAAATATCTTTGATAGACCTACGGCCGATTCTTTCTTTCAAAGGATTTCACACCTTTTCTCTGTGGCATATTTTGCCATGTCTTTTGTGTAGAAAAGTGCAAAAAGGTTGTTCAGCTATTTTGTGAGATAGCAGCACCCTGAGAGGAAGGATATATTAGTTAAACTGCCCACACTGTTTGAGCCTAGGTTGGATTTTGATGGCTATTGAATTTTGTAACATAAATAAAAGTAAAAGAGGCAACATGCTGCACATGAAAGGGCTCTTCGGGACTTTAGAGACATATTTGTTTGTGCCTTCACCTAGTAAAGCTACCGACATTGTTCTGTATGTTCAGTAAGATGTGGTCTGTTTGTGCAGGTGAAAATACAACTTGAAAGCACATGATAAAATTGTATGGTGCTGCATTATCTGCATAAACACAACCTCTGCTGCTCCAAGCACCTTAGTGCAAGCAGTTTCCTTTGGAGCCCTGACATTACGCAACAGGTGCAAAAACATGATTTGTGCTAAACAAAATTTGTCACCAGCTTTGCACCAGTAGGCACCATTTGCAGCCATAGTGTCACATCTCCATTCTGCACAGAGTAAAGACAAAGTGAAAGTATTTTCAGTGCTGTGGCTAATGTAGTCTAGCATGAAGCAGCTCCCAGAACAGCAGTAGTAATGGGCAATTTAAATCATATACAAACTCATTTGCACAGTGTAAATGTTGCGTTATATGTACTGAAGCTACAAAGAAACGATTTGTTATCCTTCACTGTGACACAAAATACAACAGCATTATATTTTTTAAATGCATCAAGTAGTTTACATGAATGACGTTATTTTGATTTTACTCTGAATGAGAGCACTATCTCAGTTAATGTTTGTGTGTCGGTGTGGTGGTTAAACAACCCTGAGGGTTTAACTGGTTGGCATAGCTCCACATGGAGGAGAGACTGGTGAGTTGGCTGCTGTCATGTCTGCTAGTAAAGACATCACATCCAATGGGCATGCACACTCGCGTCCTTGGTTGGCATGACAAATAATACCATTAACCCTACCTCCCAAAGCAGCCATTTTGATTGATGTACGAGCAAAAGTGAATGGAGCGTGTGTTTGAATGTGTGTGTGTCTAAACCCACAGTGGTTTTTATTCCTGTGACATTTCTTGTCTGCATGCAGCTGGGCAGCATTCCAATTAAAAGTGGAAATGTTGCATGTGATGATGATGGTGATGAAGCTTTGGTCAGATCTTTGTGTGATGCCTCCACAGACTTGCAGAGTGGTTTTGCTGCACGCACATGGGCTGCCTGTGATATATCACCAGGTGGCAGCATTTATGTGCAGTATAAACAGGAGCTGCAGTGGATCTGAATTCCTGTACTCAACTCTATAGACCCCTAATAGCATGGCAGAGACATGGTATAGGATTTTGCACATTTCCTATCAGAAATTAAAAATCTAATTTCTGAGGACGAGATACCCCGATGTCTCATAATTAAAAAATGGAAGACATTTAATATGGATAAAAATTTAATGGCTCATTCATAATTTACAACAACAGATGGGCATTCTGGCACATGGGATTGGATGCATGTGAAATGCTGTCACTTTTCAGAGGACGCTGTGTGCTTTGTATGATTATGAAGTGATGGGGTCATTTTGTTTTGTTTACCCTGAAAATTATCCATCCTCAGTAAAACAGGAGATCCTTTTGAGTGTGAAATTGACAGTTGCTGAAGGTCAGTGGTCACTTAAGAAATTATGAAGTAAACGCACATGCACACCTGATGGTCCCACCAGTTTCTAAAGCAACTGTGCTTTTCTTGTTTGGTGCCAGCGAATTTCCTCAGCTTCTTTCAGCAGAGACTATTTACTCATTTAATTGATGAAGAGCACACTCGCCAGTAGCGTTAATGATTTAAAATGTGAGTGTGGTTTCATATATCTGTGTAAGACAGTTTAACTCTTGTTGGTAGATCATCTGTAAGTGCGACACCAATCCCAAACTGACAGATGCAGTCACATTTATTGTCCTTTTTACCAATAGAAAGAGTGACATTACATTACAATGGATTAACAATTACAGTACACATCTCCTGCTTTTCAGCCCCAGCAGCCCCCCCCCCCCAGATCGCCCTTCAGTCGGTAAATGCTGTGCGACCGAGAAGCACTGAACATGGCTGAATGTGGATCTGGCTGTTTTAATAAAGGAAATTGCAGTCAGAACACTCTGGACCCAAATCAGATTTGAGTGATGATGATTTGACTTACAGCAAGTCATGCTGAGAAGTCTTTGTGCCCTGTGCTGCATGTGTGCGTGGGTACGTGCTTGAACACACACATGTACATATGTGTGATTTGTGGGGCTGATTGCATTAGGTGCTAGGAGTTAGTCCCTGTGGAGGAGCCACATGCTCGTTGTACCCCAGCTGTAGCTGAGATCTAATATTCCTCTACCAGCACCATTATGTCCTTGATGGGCCAAACCCAATCTTCTGCTTCTTTGTGTCTGCCTGGCAGGGCGGAGAACAGAGCGGAACATTGTGTGAGGAAGCACATCGTATGCAATATTCATTTCTCACGAAGCAGACTCACAGTCCTGGCTGTAGGGTAACTTTAGCTCAAGGTTTTTCTGTTTCTTGCGCTGGCATGTGGGTTTCTGAGATAGAAAAGAGGTCAAACGTCAGTCTGAAGAGTGACACTTTAAAAGATTCTTGAACCTGAAACAGTCACGTGGTGCACTCATGCCTTTTTTTTGAGATTCATCTTCTGTATCATGTTTCTGCTTTGTTAATTTTCTCAGTTCAGGGACAATTGTGCATCCATTTCTATTTGTAGGTGACGTGTAGTTGCTGCTGTTTTCCTGCGTTTTTTGCAGTAATTGTTGCAGAGGCATGGTGTAGTGTGAGTGTGCCAGACAGAGGGCGCTATCGTGACCTCTCTTAAAATGGCCACAGTGAAAGCCTCCATTATTCAGCATTCAAGTTCTGCTCAACATCTCCAGCTACCCAAACAGCAGTCCTGACAAACAAGCATCGTCCTCGCTCTGTGCACATCAAGTTCAGTCGGCCAATTCAGTCTTCATTTTAAAATGCCCCACCATGCCAGATGGGCTATATTCTCCATTTAGGGTTAATTCTACAGCTGTTGCATTTGTTTAGCATATAATGAAAAGGCTCTGTCTATGTTAGGAGACGCAGTCCTTTCTGATCCGTCTGCATGCTTCTGTTATAGAGGAGAAATTGGTCTTTTCAGTGTGTAATCTCACTCCATTATCTCTGCTGATTTCCATTATTGTCATCAATTCATAAGCAGTTAGGAGGGTGCCATGTTAGATTGACAGTAGCAAGTGGAGAAGCAATTAACACAAACAGCTGGTTAGAGAAAGAGACGGGGACTGTGTCATCCATGAGGGACAAAAGACAAACTCTGTCAGTGCAAATGCTCTTCATCTTGGGGCAATTGATACACAAGCTGTTATAGGTGCATAGCGGTATAATATACATTTTAATACTTACAGTAGTTGAAGTAGTATTTTATATAAAGATAGAACTTGCATGCGTTTGGACTGTGGGAGGAAACCTGCAAACACCTCAGGTTTATGTGGGTCATGCTACTGTAAAGATATGGAGGAATGTCTACCTGAGCAGAGAATGAAGTCACTTTCCCTCTGTGTGCGTATTAATCCAAGCTTCTCCAGGCATTGTTGAGTAGCCGGGTCGGCCGTGCATGTTTTTAGTGCATGTGAGCATGCGCCACGCCCTGGCTTGCTCACGACAGCCACTCTGCACTGCGCTCATACGGCCGTTATAGCTGATAGCAGCGTTCCGACCAGTGGTGCCACTGCAAAAGCGTAGCAGCCCCCCCCCCCCCCACGGTGCACGGTGCATGGTGACCGTTGTTTTCACTGTTAGCACCTTTATCAAAAACATAATCACAGCAAATGCAGTTCTACGAACAGTAATTCTTCTTGAAGATGAGCAGTATCCCATACCAGCTACAGTATAATATATGAGTTTTTATGGTTGCATGAATCGTTTTATTTGATTTTCAAATTTTATTAAATGTTTTTTTCTGGTTACGTATTAGCAGATTTTTGAAATAGATTTAATTTCAAAACTGAGAGAGGCCGTTATATTCTAGCTAACATTTCTGTCAAATAAGGCAGTGCATGTTGATAATATATTCAGTTATTTGAATGGCTGAGGAGTTGAACTGTTTCTCCTAATACTAACTTTGTTGCCACGGTAACGCTTCACTCTGGCAGTACTGTGAAGGCTATTGAAGATAAATTGCCCATTTGCCACATGTTGCCTCTTTTGCCATATGTGCTAGTTTCTGACACCAGATTTATGCGCTCATATGAGCAGCAGTTAAGACACTACTCCTTTATTCTGAGGGGCCGATTCATTTCACCGATGACCTGCTTGTTTACCAACATCTGCTTAATTAACCTCCAGCCTTGGCTGCAGAGGAGCTGCCCCAACAAGCTACCGCAGAGTGCCGTCCCCCGATCCAAGACAGCTGCCAACTGGCCGGCAGGTTACCGCATATACCGCTGGACCCAGGACAAGACTGATCACTCCAATAACACCTCAGGATCCATATGTGTGAGATGATTGCTATAGTGATTGGATGCTCATAATAAACAGCAGGCTATATTTGGGAGAGCATCTCCCACTGGGTCATTTAGAGTCCACTGGGTCCAAACATGGCAGCTTCATGGCCAGATGTTTGATAGCTGACTGTCTACTGCCAAGCCTCCTTACTTCAGTAGCCTTAAAATTCCTGTTTAATTTCCACAGTGAGTCCAACTATTAATTTTTTTTTATGGCATTACTTTATTACTTAGAGACTTCTTCAGACCTGCATAAGTATGTTATTCCATTCTTCAGTGGTAACTGTGTACTGTATGTGTCAAAGTAAACATTTCAGGATTTTTTGACAACCTGGGTGTAGTTTTGGCCGTTATTCCATCAGTTGTGATAACATGACTCACCAGTGTAACTGCTGAGTCCTGAAGATGCAGCAGCTTCTCCAGAGAGGTGTCCAGCTGAGCAAGGGACACAAGAAACAAATAGTTTGTTCGAAAACCTCCAGTTTTTGTCAACATCTAACCCCAGTTGTCTTAAACCCAATCTCCGAACCCACTGGCTATTGGTCTGATGATGGACAAGCCTTTGGGGGCGAGGGGCTTTATTTCTGGGGTCCTGGTGTAGCCAGTGGATATGTGGGACAAGACTTCTTTTTCTGTGCACTGCTCATTGTTTGCAGTCCAGTTAGCAAGTTGAGAAGCAAGGCTGAGGCGATTTGACCAGACTGAGTCACAAGTAGCCAGTTTACAAGCTAATTTAAACCAATAAAAAGCTAAATCATTGTCAGAAGATAGTTGGTGGGTTCATTTCATGTGTTCCACCTCGCCACATGGACTGTTTTCTTGCATTCAACCAAAGCCTGCTCCATCAATACTACTCGGACTAAAAACGGAAACTAGAATGCATCTGATACCAATTTTTTATCCCTGTTTATGGAGATTATCTTAAACATCACATGACAGGTTGTGCCGTTTTGTGGAAATGCCTCTTCTTTGTTTTGTTTGTTGCTCATTTGCTGCAACTATCAGTGCTGCTGTTCCCTTTGGTCTTCACCACTTTTAAATTTCCTCAGTTATGTTAGTAATGTGCCTTCTACAGGGTGTAACAAACAAGTACAAAGCTGCAGTGAATGTTCTCACGAGGGATGTTAATAATTAATCATTTAACCATTAACCATCCTTAAGAATTTTAACCAATTAACACTCGGTGTGACGTCATTGGGCCAAAATAGACTTTTTCTCATAGACTTGCATTGAGAAAGAGAAGCCTGTAACTTGGCGGATAATTTTTTTTTTTTTGAGGTAAACCAACTCCCAGTACGAACACTCTAATAGCCCTTATTTAAATCATTAGGTCAAGCCGTGACATTGGGACCCTGTGACTGAGTCATGTGACCGAACGGACACTGCTGTGCGTATCGGACATGCGCGGTAGGGCCCAATAAGACCCGGAAGACCCCAGAAGATCCTTTTCCAGACGGAAGTTTTGCCATTTTGCCGTCATGCGCCATTGAGCAACTTTCATAGAAATGAACAGGCCCCCTCCTCCATCGCTGTATCCAGTTCTCTTAATATGTACAAATACAGCTATGTTCACAGCTACAAACCAACGCTCACCACAGCCACACATACGTGATCTGTCGGACACTCGCTAATGTTATGCCGTGATATCAGCGCTTAAGTGTGTAGTTCCCGGGAGCGTGAAGCTTCCAGCAGAGCTACAACTGCTGATGTACCACAGACACACACACGTTTTGTTGGACAATCGCTAAAATTATGCCAGGAAGACATACAACTGACAACCTGCTAAATTAAACTAAATGCAGTGGTGGTGCCGGATTTTTCTGGGAAAGTGGCTGCTTGTCGGCGACACTACATGCAGCACCTCCTACATGCACAGTAGCTCTCCTGACGGGCGAACTGGGGACTCAGTTGTGTGTTGTGCTTATACACTGCAGCTAGTGCACTGCTACATGAGACGCACTAATATTGTTGGTGAACGAGAGTCGGTTATTGGTTGATTTCTTTTTTTTTTTTTCAAAATTAGCATTCCTAGTTTACTCAGAAACAAACCAGAGAGTGTTTCCATTTTAATTCAGTTTTGAAATGTCAGGTTATTGCAGCTCTGTCATCCTAATATGTTTATCACTTTGATTTTCGCCCAAGATTTTATTTGATTTTGATTGATTGGTTGGTTGGTTGATTGGATGATTGAATTGTCAGACAGACATTCACAGACAAGTTGCAGCTGAGATCTGGTGGACATTGTTGAGTCCAATGTCCTGTCTGCTGTTTGTTATTTTCTGCTTTCTGCTATTCCATTGGCCTCATTGGACTGTCCAGCAGTCTAGATGAGTGTCTTTAGGCTCATGTTTGAGACCATGGTTCAATAATAACAAAAGTAGCCTATTCAGTTAAGGTTTAGGTTGTGAGCAAACTGGGGAATTCGGACACATCATTATCTTTAAGTCCAAGTATAATTTGAATATTTTTTTGTTGCAGCAGACTAGATGCACTCTATAATGTGTGGATTTAATACTCTGATCAATAAGGCAGTGGGCAAATATGTTTGCTTTATGCAAATGTATGTATATATTGGGAATAATCAATGACAAATAATGTCCAGAAACCCTCACAGGTACTGCATTTAACATTAAAAATATATTCAAATCATAACATGGTAAACTGCAATCCAACAGGCAACAACAGCTGTCAGTGTGTCAGTGTGCTGACTTGACTATGACTTGCCCCAAACTGCATGTGATTATCATAAAGTGGGCATGTCTGTAAAGGAGAGACTCGTGGGTACCCAAATAGCCCATTTTCAGTCACATATCCTGAGGTCAGAGGTCAAGGGATCCCTTTGAAAGCGGCCAGGCCAGTAATTCTTCACCAAAATTTAGTAAAAGTGTGGAGCATTATTTAGCCTTTTTCGCGACAAGCTAGTATGACATGGTTGGCACCAATGGATTCATTAGGTTTTCTAGTTTCATATGATCTCAGATATGGTGATACCATGATACCATCTCCACTCTAGCTTTAAAACTGAGCCCACTACAACCAAGTTGTGTTATTGCAATAAAGAAATTAGTGGCATTAAAACAAATTACCATTAACACATTATTATTGCATTAAATTTGACAGCCCGACTAAAAACATTTAATTTCTGGTCTTACTTCATCTTTATTTTTTCATTATTTTCTTTCTGGGAGCTCTGAAAAAGGAGGGTGGGTGTATTTAGATCGCAGGTGGAGGGAACAGTTGCCATCTCAGAGTAGCTGCTTTGACTGATAAAATGGGCAGGAAGCAGTGAACCTGATTTATAATGCTTTCGTTTTGAATTAGTATTCAGCATCATGCAGCTTTTTGATTCAGCATACATCCGCTTTTCTGTCTTGCTAGGCTTCATGGCTAATGTCATAACTAGAGCCTAGACGTCTATCCATGTAATAATACACCATTAGATGGTGTGACAAAGCTCGCATGGCTTCTAATCATGAAATATTAAAACCATTAAAGTGATTATTGAGGAATTATACCATTTTCAATATTCACTTCATGCTCTGGAATTATATAAAAATGTTTTATTGATGTCATTTCAGCCACACTCAAATTTTTTGATCGTGGCTTCAGGACATAGATGAACTTGTACTGATTGCGAGAGGAAAGGCAATAAGAACAAAGACGTGGAGAGTAACCTTTGAAGATGATCTTCTTTGTCACCTCTCTTTGCCACCGGCGATGTTTCTAGTGAAGCAAAAGCTAATTTCATTAAGACACGGGGGATGGGTTGTGTTCTCCTCCGAGTTGGAGACTTCATCAGTGTTTCATAGAGAGGAACAGGGTGATCAATACATAGTTCTGCAGGCGCTCAGACCAAACACAGGTTACCTGGCTGAGTGAAATCAAACGGTGAAACCACAGCGGCTGGGAACCTCACCGGTTCAAGATGTTCATGTGGGCAGTAATAGGAGTGAGCGCCTCTGCCTTCTTTAATCTACTTTCTGCCTCTCACGCTTCCATCATTGTCCTCCCAGCACTCGGGGTGAGCAGTGCAAGGTAGACTGGAAGCACTCAGAACATGACTTTATCTCTTTTCACCAGCTGCTCTCTGCTCCCATCTATAGAGGGAGCAGGGGAGGAGATTGAAATGCTGTGCAGCGGTGCTGTCTCAGGGCTAACCCTGAAAAAGGCCTTAAAATGAGTCACAGTGACAGTAAGTCCCAAAGCAATGGAAACCGGGGGGAGGGGGGTGTTTACTGCAAACCAATAATTATGGCTTACCTTTGCTGTGTGCTCCAATATGGCAGAGTGTGCTGCAGTATAAGCTATGTGTCACAGCTTCTCTCTCTACGAGTCCGAAAACCCAGATATGAGTTAGCAGTTTAGCACCTCTGGTTCCCTCATCTAGAAGTCAATGTTTCTTTGAAAGGGTTTTTAGTAAGATGAAATAATAATGCGTTTTAATGTTTTGTTCTATGACATAAAATACATCAGTAAATATTGACTTTTGAAGCCTGTGTACAGTATTTCTTTAAAAAGACGGTTGCTAACAAGCAGCTAAACGAGAATGAATGAATGAGTCATCACGCCAACTCGGCCACCTTTACAGCCTCGATGTGTTCATGCAGCCGTGGTGTAGTTTGTTTATAGCCTAACGTTGGCTTTGTACCTCTGCTGATGGCATTCACACTTCAAAAATCGTAAAAATGGTGTTCATTCGTGAAGCTGAACAAAATGTATCACAAATATTTGTTTGCCACAATATTTTTACACTAATTTTCTGCAATAATCCAAAACCTAGTGGAAAAATCACACTGGCTTTTAGTCAAGGGAACCCAAGGCGATGTTAACTTCCTGGCTAGCCTACAAAAATACTTCCTCCCTGGAGAACTCTATACTGCCCATTTCTTATGTTAAACAAGGCGCAGTACTCCTACTATACAAGATAATGATACTGATGTATGCTCATTTTCTGTAATGAAATCATGGAGCTGACATATAGAGTTTAAATTAAAACTCGACTCTTGTTGTTTGAAAAAAGTACATAACGCACACATTAACATGCTGTGTGTGTGTGTGTGTGTGTGTGTGTGTGTGTGTGTGTGTGTGTGTGGGCGTGTGTGTGTGTGTGTGCGTGTGTGCGGCTGAGCAAGCACAAGGCTGAATAGGGGGAGGGGAGTAATGGCGCCCTCTGCTATTCCTAGTCAACATGTTAATTAAAAAATTATTAGCTCTGTTCCACATGTAGTCAGACACTGGTGATTAAAATGAAAAACTCTGTTCAGCCTTTTTTGTTCTAATCTGAGAACGCTGAGCCTCTGATATGTAATCACAGCTGTGGTTTCATGTAAATTAGATTTCTTCTGACATTAAAACATCTCATTTCAATATTGCCACTCTCAGATCCGAGTTGGTTTAGTAGCTGCCTTCGTCTGAGCTGACCTATTGTATTGCCTGCACATGAAACCTATTGATTCATAGCTATAGATAACACAAGCTGAAGGGAAACATTTAGAATAGCTTTCACTTTTTTTTTCACGCTATTTGTCTTATCGTATACTGTATGAATCGGGATATTTTGGGTGCAAAAATTGTAACGACTTCAGTGGCAGACAGGTTTGGACTCAAATGCAAAATCACAGACAGCAGGTTAGGATAAAACAACGCTGGGTCTTTATTCCGGAAATGGTTCGGTACACAGGCAGGCTAACTTCACTGGCAAACAAATCCAAAGTGGCAGGCAAAAGGCAGAGTCAAAAAACGAGCAGAATGTCAGGCACAAGGAATCAATATTAGGTATAATGCTGGAACGCTGTAACACGGGGGATAACAAGACGATCTGGCACAGGAGGAAAGGGAGACGCTCCTTAAATACTGGTGAGGGAAGTGACTAACTATGGACAGGTGGGAATGATCAGGGGTGGGGGCGATGATCAGACACAGGTGACTGGTGCAGGTAACTAGGTCAAGAGGAGATGCTCAAACGTGAAGGCGGGAAGCATGCAGGGCAGGGAATGAAGTGAACTGAAACGAGAGGAGAGTTTAAACATGTCAAAATAAAACAGGATGTGCATCAAAATAAAAGCATGCAACACAGAACACAGAGTCTAAGTCCTGCGGGACGTTACAAAAATAGATAAGAATCATAAAAACCGAGCCTTAGCTATACCAACCCAATATCTCCAGTTGTTTAGGTTGCTGGTTTCTAGATGTGTACTGATACAGCTCTTTAAACATGGATACCTCACAGATTTGGTTATTCAGTTATTTAAGTGCTTGAGTTGACTGGCTGGTGATGGTCCACATTGTTTCCTTTTTCCAAACAGGGATAAGCGAAAGAGACTCAGCAGAAATGGGATCATTGAACGTTTTCAGTGCTGTACCATCACAGGATTTGCTACTTACAATAAATGCTGGATTAGTGCAGGGAAGAAAATGCTAGTAGCTTGCAGAAATTTCAAGGAATGCAAAGATAAAAAAAAAAAACCCTAACATTTGGGAATGTGGCAGAGTAGCAGTCGCTGCTTGGCTCACACACCAGCTGCTGCCACATTTCAGGACACACACTGACTCATTCAGTTTATACCCTTCACTGCCCACACACCTCCTCGGGCTTTTCACCTCTCTCATGGGTTACCAAGCTGACATCACTGAATATGGAGAAAATAAAAGGGCACAGTATACCAGGGTTTACTTCTTTCCCAACATTGTCAGAACTGTCCTGAACTACAGTTTGTAACCACCAGAACTAAAGACAAATCATGACAAAAGTACATAATAATTGGTATAAAATCAAGCATAATAGTACATAGAAACATGCCGGAAGAGCCTAAATTTGGACCGATTATTGGCCAAGCTGTGAAGATGTGGGAACATAAAGACACATTGTGTAAAGGGGAAGTAGACCGGCATGCTAATACATAGATATTTTAAAAAATTGTTATATATTGCCCATTCAGTCTACATGTGTTTTGTAGACTTGAATAAGGCATACGATCGGGTCCCCCGGGGTATACTGTGGGAGGTGCTGCGGGAGTATGGGGTGAGGGGGTCACTTCTCAGGGCCATCCAATCCCTGTACTCCCAAAGCGAGAGCGTCCGGGTTCTCGGCAGTAAGTCGGACTCGTTTCCGGTGGGCGCTGACCTTCGCCAGGGTTGCGCCTTGTCTCCAATCCTGTTCTTGATATTCATGGACAGGATATCGAGGCGTAGTCGGGGGGAGGAGGGTTTGCAGATTGGTGTGCTGAGGATCTCATCGCTGCTTTTTGCAGATGATGTGGTTCTGCTGGCATCATCAGTCTGTGACCTCCAGCGCTCGCTGGATCGGCTCGCAGCCGAGTGTGAAGCAGCTGGGATGAGGATCAGCACCTCAAAATCGGAGCACGTGGTTTTCAGCAGGAAACCGATGGATTGTCTACTCCAGGTAGGGAATGAGTCTTTACCCCAAGTGAAGGAGTTCAAGTACCTCGGGGTCTTGTTCACAAGTGAGGGAACAATGGAACGTGAGATTGGCCGGAGAATCGGAGCAGCGGGGGCGGTATTGCAGTCACTGTACCGCACCGTTGTGACGAAGAGAGAGTTGAGCCGGAAGGCAAAGCTCTCTATCTACAATCTTCAATCTTCGTCAATCTTCGTGCCTACTCTCACCTATGGTCATGAGGGCTGGTTCATGATGGAAAGAACTAGATCGCGAGTACAAGCGTCCGAAATGGGTTTTCTCAGGAGGGTGGCTGGCATCTCCCTTAGAGATAAGGTGAGAAGCTCAATCATCCGTGAGGGATTCGGAGTAGAGCTGCTGCTCCTTTGCGTTGAAAGGAGCCAGTTCAGGTGGTTCAGGCATCTGGTAAGGATGCCTCCTGGGCGCCACACTGGCCTGGGAACACCTCGGGATCCCCCAGTCAGAGCTGGTTAATGTGGCTCGGGAACGGGAAGTTTGGGGTCCCCTGCTGGAGCTGTTGCCCCCGCGACCCGACCCCCGATAAGCGGTTGAAGATGAAGATGAAGAGTTACATATTGGAAACAAAGCAGTCCAATTCCCACAGTGGCAAACCTGTGGGATACATTACCTCTCAGATATAAAAAGAAAGACAGCTTAATTTCTTTCCAATATTTGAAATCGGCCTACATGAAATTTACCTGGCGTTACCATGCATATATATATATATATATATATATATATATATATATATATATATATATGAAGTACCCTCATCCTCTGCCAACACACCCGATGATCTTACAGAGCTAAAAATGGTGGATGTGGCCATATTTCATACATAAATAAAGAGATACAACAGAAATTACATGTAAATATTGGTATTACTACAGTATGGAATGCAGACTATTGATTGGAAGAGAATATTGAATATTTCTTTTTTATAATTACTAACCGACACAATACAAAATGATACCTAGATATTATTTGTCATATTACTGGGAAATGTTAACCATACAACTATTGGTATGTTCACATATTTTATGAGTGTACTTAAGTCAAACAGGTTTGGAGCAAAGCGATTGATATAGTGTCCGATATCATTGGGGTTCAGACATTGTGTCTTTCTGTGTTGTTGATCGGCTGGTATCCTCTGTGAACAATGTGATTATAAATACATGTATATTTTTATATGTGGAAGAGCAAGTACCAGGGGGTACACAACTTACTTTGTACAAGTATGCCATATTATTTTGGGTGTGATTAGATGAGCTTTAATGTCTGTAAACCAGCAAGAGGGATGGGAGGTACGGGGAGGCTGTTTGCTCCTGTTTCTTTTTTTGTACATATGTATAATTTGTGTATCTTTATGTTTATGCCATTTTGAGAGGCTGGCATGGAAAATTATAAATAAAAAAAAGCACAATTTCACAATTGCCACTGACAAGACTTAAGTTTTCAATAAATCAAATAAACGTCAGTTCATTTAACTGCTTATCCCATTTGGGGTCGCGGGGGAGGCTGGAGCCACGGCCAGCTGACATTGGGTGAAGACGGGGTACACCTGGACAGGAGCCAGACCATCACAGGGACAGACATTCACATTCATCAATAATGTATTTGTACTGTGAGAGGAAGCCAGAGAACCCAAAGAAAACCCAAGCTGGATTTGAACCTGTGACTCCCCTGCTGTGAGGCAGAAAAGATATATATATTCTTATTATTGCTAATGAAGCAGTAGGGATTTGGTGACAATAAGCAGGCTTTATTGGTGTACCATGTCTTGAGCTGGAGTGCTAGAGGTTACTCAAACAAACCCCCTTAAAGCAAACACAGGGCTCCATTTCTGTTTACCAGCGTTAATGCTGTGTTATTTAGTGCCACGGGCCCAGGGGGAGCGGGGTTCGTCTGCAGGGTGAATATTCATTTGGGACTGACACCTGCGACTCGCAAGCTTCTTACCCGGCACATCCTCATTCTTCATTAGAGATGTGATGGATGCAGAGTATTGACTGCATTGTCTCAGTGAAATATCCGCTACAGTCGCCACATTCATTATTCACTCCTGTGTTTCTTCCATATCATTTGTCTGTGTAGCTTTGTAGAAAACATGTTTGATAATGAGGTTTGTAAAAGTGGCACGGCGGTGCAAGGCAGATACCGTGATTTGGGGGTTAAATACAGCAATACTGTCGAGGTCATGTGGACAAGATTATCAACAGAAAGTAACAATGTATAATAACAATGTGCTATAATACGACATTTAGATTTAACAGTGTAATTTCCCTTCATGTTAGCACACTGGGAAGCATAGAATTGCAACGCGTGTGCTTTTGAGCTTCCCCAGACTCTCCATTGTGTGGAATATAATGAAGGCATAGAGTGCTTCATGAAATCCATTTCCCTCGAGATCAATCTGGCCTAATGTCATCTGTCTCATTCACATCTAACTGCCCAGGACTGTATTAATAATTGCATCGGCTGTATTGATTTCTATTGACCGTCGGAGCGGCCTGCGCGAAACACTGTAGTCTTCAAGCGGCCTGACCCTAAATCAAGTGACATCTCATTAGAACAGACAATGGCTCTTAAACAGATCTTTTACAGCAATAAAAATGGAAGTTGGCGATGTCATTAACATAAAAGAGGATTGTTTTGCATTCTTTACTCATATGTTATTTGCCAAATAATAAATGTCCTTTCTGAGGTTGACAAAATGTCATTTTTTGTTATCATTTTACCTTCTTTTTCTGTTCACTACACTCACTGGCACTAGTTTTATGGAAACCTGTCTTGCTTTGCATTCAAACTAGACTGGCTGGCTGGATTTCAGCTAGGTTAGAAAACCCTGCACTTTTTGCAGATTGTTTGGTCATGCATTCATACTACGTACCTCTCATTCTACCTTACCCTAAACATTCTTGTTGACGTTGTTCAAGCCATTGTAGTTAAACAAAATTGCTGTCATTTTCCTGTAACAATGTAAAAAAAAAAATAAAATAAAAAGAGAACGTATTTGGCCATTCTCATCTCAGGTCTCACATTGACAGGTTATTATTTTTGCTTTCACAGAGCAGCCACTGAATGTTTTCTTTTCGTTTAATTTATTGCGCCATTCTGTGTAAACTCCAGATGCTGAATTGCGTGGCAGTTTTTGGGAGGGCTGCTGTCTGGGATGCAGGGACCAGTACATCTGGAAACAACAGGCAGAATACCACATTCAAACCCACATCCATGTGGGTCACACATTTATCTTGTATCCCAAATAGTTTAGTTAGTTACTTGATATTTTATCTAAATACATTTGACTCTATACTGAATGGAAGTCAGGATTTGAAATTGACAAGGTTTAATGGGAAATCCCAGTGTTGTTCAGGGCTGCAACCAATGATTATTTTCATTGCTGATTATTCTGACGATTATTTTAGCGATTAATCGATTAATTGTTTTGTGTATGAAATGTTAGAAAATGGTGAAAAATGTTGATCAATGCCTCTTTAAGCCCAAGAGGACATCCTCAAATGTCTTGTTTTGTTCGCAACTCAAAGATATTCAGTTTACTATCACAGAGGTGTAACGAAACCAGAAAATATTCATATTTAAGAAGCTTGAATCAGAAAATTATTACTTTACTTTTCTTCAAAAATTATTCAAACCAATTCATTTATTATCAAAATAGTTGGCGATTAATTTAATAGTTTGCAGCTTTGGTGCAGAGATTTAGGAAATGGGAATTTGTGGCTATGCTAGAGAAGTAGTAGCAAACAAATGAAGATTGTTTATGTTATTGTCTCTGGAGTTTGCCTTTTGTAAATCCTGTCATAAATACTATATACTGGTCATACAGTTGTTGTGGGGTATGTAAAGGTTAATCACTCACATTCATTCTCCTTTTCTTTCCTTTGTGCTTCTGGATGACTCCTTCGATGGACTAAATCTCAACTAGGTAAGTGCAATACATTTAGTACGTTGTATTATGTTGCTGGGACAAATATTGATATGTGTAATAAACCAAAGGAAGCATAGAAAACGTCCCGTTAATTGATGAAATATCGCAGTGGAAAGAGGCAGGACCTGTGGTTGTGACGACTGCTTTGTTTCTCAGTCTTATGAGTCGCTGCTGGCTGGCTGCCATCATAGATTAACCTCCTTCTCTGGCCTTCACTGTTCATGTCTATTCTCCTGAGTTTATACCACCGTTATCATTCAAAACAATCTGAACAGCTAACACATTGAATAGAGTAATAACGCCTTAATAATGCTGAAATAAACTGAGAAGGAATTTAGAAATTTAGACTTGTCTGGTTGAAGTTAATTTATTGGATAAACAAAAACATTGTTGTAGTAATTCAGATGTTTTTTATTGGGTTTTGTCCTTGTCCTTTATCCTTTAAACGGTTATGATAAGCCCAACAGAATTTTCTTTACTTGATACTACTGAACACATTTAACAAAGTACATTGTTTTATGTATTATACAAAAAGTATAATCATATAAAACACACATTGACAGAATAGACCTTTAGGACTTTCAAGGATTATCAGTTGACACAATGAGCCTTTTTTTACAGTGCAGCGCGGGCCCAATATAAAGGATAATCTGTGACTGGATCTGGTGCTAAATGAGCGCTTTATGATTCTGTGCTGCTCTCTCATGGCTGAGCTCGATTCAGTAATGAGTTAGTAATGAAATTTGGGTCGGTGGGTGCGCGGTAATATGGCTAAGCAATGCGCCGGGGGTCCGTGGCGTATTCTCACATGCTCACTTGCTTGTTGGGCCCTGGGCTCTGACGAAACCCCCGCAGGTTTTAATATCAGAGCAGAGGCCAGCGTTGGGGAGTTGGGCTAACACAGCCTTATTGCCTTCTGATAGAAGAATATTGACATAGGGCAGACATTTTCCACATCTCCTAGGTTTCACATATGATTGATTAATGATTAATGAGATAAATAATGTCTCGCTAATAATTCTTTCCAATTTAATAATATGGTCATTCGTTCTCGTAGCTCCCTTCTCCATCACCTCCCCTTTACATTCCAATCTTTCCATCAGACCGTTCTGCTGAAAGCAGCGAAATGGGAGCGCTCGTTTTCAAGTTTAATAGTCATTAGATTTGTAACAGAGTGACAGCCTCATGAATCCACAAAGCTCCTTTATTGTGTTAGTAGGCTCAACCTTGTAAATTCCTTTGTGACTCTTTGTAAATTTAAAGCATCAATTACACCGTGCAGTGAAGATCTGTGATAAATGTGTTGCGAAAGTGTACGTACGGCGATTGCTGTTGTTCTTGCATATATCCTGAACCAGCCATGCATTTGAAAGAAATTCCCACCACGTTGTCACTATGTAAATGCATTTGTATTCATCTCACTATTTTCGTGATTGATTGACTATAAAATGTAAATATGTACCCCCGCACAGTTCATCCTCAGCACAATTTAAAGGCACCGTTGTATGCATCAGACCTGAAATGATTGCGTGTATGCTAAACACTGTTTCGATAAACAATCCATCAGCCCTCTGATGTCACATCAAATTAATATGTTGCCTCGTTGGGGTTTTCAATTTGTTCTTTGCAGCGCTGTGCTTTCTCTTGCTTTGGATGGTCTGCAGAGGGGCAGCCCTACAAACACAAAAGTCTGTCACTGAGTGAGGAAGTTACACAATTGGTTGGCCGAGTGTTGGAGTTTCCTCATTGGTTGTTGCTCATTCAAAATGAAAAGGTGAAAATGAAAGAAGCATGAAAATGTTACGCCAATGAGCCTGTCCAGCGCGATGCGTCCGGCTCACAAAACTTGATCTAGCTCTAAAATATTTAAAATGTTTTCAGAAGTAGATTTTGGTGTTTAGATTGTTTAGACAGAATAATAGAAAGTTTATGAGCAGGTCGCCATGTTGAAACCACAAGCAGAAAGCCAGGGACCAGTCTGATGCTTTCCACGATATGATACGTCACCGCTTGAACGACCAGTTGAGTGGAGCGGCGTGTCCCCTAGTGTCCTTGCAGTGGCGGACACGCACCACTGGATTTAACACTATAGACGTGTCCTCTGACTCTGTATAACAATTTAGCCACACATTGACAGAATGACCATACACGGTCCAGCCATATATATATATAGTTTTAGTATACTCTGACTATACTCAGCCAGAGTATATATATATAGTTTTAGTATATAGTTTTAGGATAACAAGCTGTTTGTGTGGAAGCCAAGCCAATATAGCTACCTCTGCCTCTACAGTCTTTCACTTCAGATATAAGCCACTTTCCTGCACTGCCTGAGTCAAGCCCATCTAATCCACTGTGTGCTCTCCTGCTCTCCTAGCTTGCCGCAGCAGTGGCGGTGACACTGGATAGCTCAGGGCCACATAAAGGCTGTACCTCCAACTAAGGGGAAGAGGAACCCTGTAATGACTAGTTGAGGGAGCTGGATGAAAGGAGCACAGCAGAGAATAGACACCAGAGAGCGGAGCTCGGCTGACCCAAGGATCACGCTCTGGTTTGGCCCCTTGGGGTTTAGATCACAACCAATTGTAGCAGCCTCATTGCCCAGCACCTCACACACACACAGCATGCTCCGAGTAGGGCTGTTCACAACCCCGCTGCAACCCTGCCACTACCTTTTCACGAGGGTCCACAGGGATACGGTATTATGGAAGAATTAGATCCTAACTCTCCTTACAGTGCCCTAGGTGATATTGGTATTAAAAACCGCCTTTTGTATTTGTCACGCCGTTACCTTATTTTCACTTTACTGTAGTGTTTCAAAGGGTACATTTTGTCTCTACCTTATTTAATATGCTGTACACTGTCAAAGCACAAGCAACTCTAGCCCCCAACAGTGTTCTGTGAACCTCATTTAAATGGAAATTGTACAATTATAACCCCTGTGAAACTCCACCACTGTGATGAGAGAATTGAGACTGTTTTATGTCAAACATGCATTTTTGGTAATGCAGTTACTGATGCTGAGTTTCTTCTCTCTTTTCTGTTGGGAGGAGAGACTGCTCAAGGTGTGTTTCGCCTCTAAACGTACTAAAGCAAAGATAATGGCAGCCATCAAGCTATCAAGCATTTTTTTCCACAAGGCCCACATGCAGGGAGCCCATGAGACAGTTGCAATAGTAATCTTCTATCCTGACTCCCACCTTTAACTGGGCTAGGCAAGGCCTGCTGGCACAATAGCCTCACCACTTATCATAACCACCAGTCATTTACCCGCAAACACAATCCCATTCTCTGACTAGGTAATTACTGTGTTTGCTTCCACATTGTTGTGTCTCCACCATGCTGATAGTCATGTCCAAAGATGACAGCTACCGCTGGTTCTCCAAAGGCTCTACAGCTATGTGCCATATGCGCCTCTCCAACATTGTTTATCTTTTTGTTGAATCCAAAGCACCCCGAGGAGACAACCATGTATTGCATCTTGTTTTTATGCTCTTGTACAACCCGTACATCCTTTTTTCTCTCTTTATTTTTTTTTCTTCTGTAAATGGAGGTGTTGTGAAACACTATAAGCACGGCCGTTCTTCCATACGTGACACAGGAAAACACTTGACTCCCCAGGTAGATGGTACAGTCCACATTTTTTTCTAGTTACAGCTGCAAGATGTTTACTTCAGGCCTTTCCATAAATACAGGGCTTCTCGACTGGCCGGGATTAGCGCTGTGGGGAAGGGAGGTTTCTACGAAAGGGGATGGGAGTGGAATGCGGTTTTTGGGGGTAAAAAGCAGCTGTTTGAAGACCGTAAATGCTTCCATGATGTAGGTCCTGTGCACTTGATAATGATGACCCTGGATCCCATTACTACAGAATCAGGGAGTCGACATCCATGCCCTGCAATTAAGAAGCAGGATTCCAGGCTGTAATGAGAGGCCCCTGGTCTGGACTGAATGGGAGAGCCACGTGATGCAGGAAGTCATCCCTGCTCTGGGTCACACTACAATCATGCTGACCTCAGTATGACAGCTACATGCTGTCCATCCATTAAGTATGTGGTCGCAGACCTATGTCGGGTACACACTGCACGAGAATCAAGAATCTGACAATGATCAGTAAAGCCCAGATTTTTTTGATGGTTTTAAAGATTATCAACGGCTTCATTTGTGACAACAATACAAGTGTTTATTGAACATGTCTCCGTTAGTTTATCCGGCCATCCTTCATGAATTTTCAGTACAATGACATCGCTAATTCTTCCTGTCTGTTGTCCGTCACGTTTGTTTACCAGCCTTTAGACATAGAGATATACCTTAATGTATAGCCAAATACAATATTTAAGGTTAAAAGATGATTCATGACATGTGTGGGTCATTGTTGATATTTAAGATAATCTTAACATCTGTTCAGTTAACCCATTTGTGACCACAATTTTTTGATTTCCTTTCAAATTGGTCAAACAAAACTGAGTTTTTCTTATAGTGTGAGTGAGTTTCTTATCATACTATATCTAGCAACAGACTCCATTATATTTGTAGTCTGTCGTGCTCAAATACTAGATATAGTCTGATTAAAAAAAAATGCCAGTATCTCAGAAACTACAAGGGGCCCAATCAAGTATTTGTGCTCTATGAACTCATAACAAATTAAATATCAAAAATATGCACATATATGTAATATGAAAAAAATGTGTTATATTGAAAAAAAATCCTAATTTTCAAAAATCCTAGCTTTGACTATTAATAAGTATTCAGGTGATCTAAAGTAAGTCTGTACTAAATGTTAAGACCTTTAACCAATCAGAATAAATGTGGCATTTTTCCTTATAATACTTAATATAGTCTTTTGGCACAAATGGGTTAATATGGTTTAGTAAGTTATTTTGAAATACCACATATCTAGTCTTGGGTCCTGCTGATGGTTGTCATTGTCAATTGTCCTAAAAAAGTTGCCAGATCATTAATGACAATTGTTTAGTTACATTGTAGCCAAACGGTGAACATTTTTGGGGAAAGTTGTAAAATAATCTGTGTAAAATTTAGTTTATTGAGTGATTCACATTTATACACAAACCCACTGCTGTAGCTATGCTTTGTGGATCATTGTGGGTTGTAATGTTTTCTCTTATACCGATACCGACCGAACATTGAGACTATATACAGTATATTTATTTTAACAAATAGTTTGATATGGCATTCAGCCTTAGCTTAAAAATGTTCATATTCAAACAATAAAAATGCCATCAAGATATCATGAAACTCTGGAGGCAGATGAAATCAGTGAAAGGGGATTTCAGTAGATTTGTATATATTTAGTCCTGTTTTGGTGAGATTATCTATAACTAACAGATGTGATGTAAATCAGTGATTATGATTATTATATTATAAACAGACCATCAGATCCCTGTAACAACTGCTATTTTCAAAGTAACCTCTCCAGAAGTGATTCACAGTGTATGATGTTGTTAGCCTGTAATGTTGCTCATCTCAGGGGGGAACTGCTAAAATAATTTCAAGGAAGGACAATTGGTCTCTACTGAATTTTAAAACTCATTTGCCGTCTTTTGCCAATTTTTGACAGATGGGGAAGTGGCAATTCTGTTTAGCTCCCCGAAGACTAAACAAATGAACTGCAGGGTCACTGACGAGCTCCGGCAACTGAATTAGCGCCACCCTTTTCATAATTGCTCTGGAATATGTTCTGTAGGTTTCAGCTCGATACACCCTGCCGTCTCGCGCACATAGATTTAGCCAGACTCTGACCCCCCACAGCTGTAATTCACATCAGGATTAGATTTCCCCTCATGCTCCCTCCATATTTTCCCCGTTATATATGTGAACCTCCATCTAGGTGCAGGCAGCATCCTCACTCAGTTGATAATACAGTTTATTAAAACCCACCATGGTGGGTTTGGTGGAATGGAGGTCATATAGGAGACTCTAACCTGTGTCATCTATAATTCATTGTCAGAATATGCTCTTCTTAGTGGGATTAAAGTTTAATAACTTGACAGGCTCTGTAAATACCCCTTTGTGCAGAGCCAGTGTCTTGCCTTGTGTAGGGACCGGTGCTGAGTAGGGGGCTGGGGGAGATGGGGAGTATCTGCTGGGGAAGAGGAGGGTGCAGTAAGCCCAGGTTAAACCCTGAGAGCCCACCGTCAGCAGGCCAGTCCCCTGCATAAGGACAAGCCCTTGCTGAAATGTGTTTCACTACAGATAAGGTCCAGTCCAGAATGGGGGCATGGATGAGATGTGGCCCCTATCTGTTATGGTTCTTATTGTGTGGGCGAACGATTAAGTTAGGGGAAATGTAATACCTCTGTGAAGGAGTTTTGCTACGTATCCACCCACTGTAGTTACTGGGGGTGAGGTTAGACAGGGTTGAGGACATGTCCTGTGTATGTTGTTGGAGTCTTAGAGTTGCAGTTTACAGTCTAATCACCAGAGCAGTATATTAAACAAAACTGCATATCGTGCGCTGCATAAAACTCTCTCCTCGTGGCACGCGTCTTTGCAGCACAGTACATGCTTTTATGTATTTTATTGTAGCCGTTTTGGATTTTACAGTCTCTTGGGAGTCTGGCTTTGCAGCGAGATGCCTGACTGTCTTTGGCTGGCCCTGTCATCATTATTAGGTCTATCTTGTTTATGGCTGCATTTAGCCAGTGGACTAGGTGGGGTCACAGAAAGGAAACAATCTCTTTTTAGCCATCACTCAGCGCTTGTTAAAAGTTACAGCTTTGCTGCTGCACTGAACCTCAGTGTTCCTACAGTACAGGAGCGCTCTGCTATCAGAAACTGAGTTCTCAGTAACTTATCTCTGATGTGGTTGGAAATCATAGCACCATTTCAGTGTAGTGACCTTTCTCCTGTATCATTTTCCAGTTAAGAAGTGATCAGGCTTGTAAATATTTGCCAGTGCCTGATTGCTAAGCGGTGCTGTTTTGGCATTTCCTAGAAACCAGTTTAATTATGTCTTATAGTCCAGCCTCAGATTCAGCTTTCGTTGGATCTGTTTGGCACCAGAACAACCAATTAACCTCCCTGAATGGCAGTCTGGATTGTCTGAAATTCTTTTCGTCACATTTAGCCCCCCTGTGGTTTCTATCAGGGAACAACGGGTAAGTGGTGACACATGGTGTTAGCAAGTGTGTGTGCTTATCCCCACTAATACGTTTTTGTTTAAAAACCTTCTGTGACCTTCTGCTACGTTTATGCCGAGCGCCCACACTACTCCGGTGTTTTCGAGCCCCTAAAACGGCGACGTTTGAAAACACTACCGACCCCATTTTAGTTTTAAACTTTGGGGTTGCGTTTCAGTTTGAAAACGATGACTCGGACACCCACGTTCGCTTCTTGATTGGATCTTGTCATTCATGTTGTGTCCTTCCCTGATTTGTCCAAGGAGGGTGGAAAAAGGAGATTTCACGAATCATCAACATGTCATTTCTTTTGGGTACAAAACATGCGCAGTAAAATCTGGTTTGCACTCGTCGAAATTTCGCCCACTGCAGTGCACAACCGCAGCTCCAATTACGCTGTGCATGTATTATATCCTACACCCCAAAATCTGTGTCCGCCCATGTCCCAGCCTCCTTCAATAGGCCTTGGATTCATCTCGCCCCATCATGTGCACCCTTAACTAAAGAAAACAAACATCAGCCTCGACCACCATGGGTTAATTTCAAGACAGATAGCGAATTACAAGCATTGCCGACCTTGTTGGCCAGTAGCTGTTGTGAAGTTAAATATAATGCTAGGCATGCTAACTTGAACGCTTTGCCTTAATTCCCATGTACAGCACTACCTCCTGTTTACACCAGCATGCACATACCCAGTGTACGTGAATGGTCATGTAATACACGTTTTCTGGCGTAAATGGCGAAATAGCACTAAAATGTTCATTTTAAAAAAGCATATTAAAGAAAACGTATTAATGTGGTTATCGCCGTGAAGTACTACTGCAGTGTATAAGCAGAGTTTAAGGTGTAATGTCAGAGCTACTGCCTTGTAATTTCATTTTCTCTTTAATATAGCTTGAACTCCCTTTAAAGCTATAGGCATGTAAATGCATTTCTGCCATTTCCCCCCCAGTGGCCCCTCTCTTTCAGGTTTATGGAGCACATTATGGTCTAATTGCTTTGATTTGGATCCCGCTTGTAAAAGCCAAACCTGTGGCAGTGCTCTTCAGACCATCTCCTCACTTCAAAGAGAAAACGTCTATCCCTCCCAACCCCCTTATTTACTGTTGTGGCTAGGTGAGCAGGAAGAAATGCTTCCCTTCAGACCTATCCCCACTGATGTGCGCACTAGATTGCAATTATTCATGAAGGACGGCTCAGAAAAGTCTTTCCCTCCTCACAAAACTCAATTCGCCCCCATTCTATTGTTGTGTCTCATGCAAGTAACGTGAATTTATATTCTCCGGAGTGTGTGTGTGCTGTGGTCTTGTGATTTCACCACATAAAACAACTTGTATTCTGGGTCTCGTGGGAGCTGATCCTTTGACATGGAATAGATTAAACACTGGAGGAGATGGCTTCCTGTGCTGCACTGGGCAATTGGGCAAGTGGTACAACAGCAAGGTAATACTCGTGTAATGCATTCCCACCACGCCTCTGTTGCAGCTCTGTCTGAATATATGGCCAGCAGCTATACTACAGCTCTGAATGGGTGCTTAAATGTTGCCTTGTAATTTGCTGCAGGCCTTGTAGCTTGTGTTACGGTTCAGTGTTGGCTAAAGCGTGGACAATTCACGCAATGCAACGTGAGCAGAGTGCTCAAGGAGAAGAGGTGACGTGCTCTGCTTGTTTGTATCGCCAGTATTGCCAATGAAATGTCTAAAGCCATTAATGTATTTTCAGATGTGAAAAGCTATCGCTACGGTCTCTTCTTATGCAGATTTCTTTTACCTGCAGGAACTCACAGGCTCCCATGTTTCCAAAATCTATTAGAAACAGCCTGCAGAGACAAACTGCTCACTACACCATGTAGTAGACCAAGTATTTCAGTTTTTAAATTCCTCGATTTATCTTTCAAGTTATGGTGAAACTGAAAGAGGACTGTTTTGGGACAGTTTTGCCTTGACTGTGCATTTTTAGTTCTGGTAGCAGAGAAGATGTAAAACACAATTTAAGTCAGTATGACAGGGAATTATGTTTATCTTTACATTCATTTCAGGTGTAATCGAAGTAATTTGGATGACTACAGCTGCAGAGAGTCAAACAGAATACGCTCAGTCTTAAACATGATGTACTATATTAGTCAAAGCAGCAATATGTCTCATTTAGCTATAAAAGGTTTTTATATGCTATAAGAGTCTGCGACAAACCTAAAAGGTGGCAAATAGATGTGTTTCATGGGCATTAATGGCGATTATTACACAGCTTTGTTGTACTTGATGCTGATTGGTCAGTCACAGCGTTCTACAGTATGTTATTTCGTTATAGCAGGCTGTTGCTATGCATAACAGACCGTTGCTATGGGCACAGTTCTGATGTTGGACTCTGGCGGGCTGTTTTTGTGTCAAGTTATTGATTTCTTAAGTAATTAGCCATGCAATAAGCGGGATAATGTACAGCGAGACGGTCATTGTTTTGAAATAAACCCCTTCAGGGCTTCGCGGGTTTATTTCCCAACAATGACTGGCCTGCTGTAATTATCCCTTAATTGGTAATAACAAGGAATTAAGATTGCTTCAACTTTGTTCTTTAAGGTAAGTGACCCTAAGTAGTGTATCGAAATATGAACAATGCCTTCACTCAGTTATTGATTTGATTTGACATATTGATTAAAAGTGATATAATGGGACTCTTTTAATTCCAGGCCTCAGCATACTCAGATTTTATAGGCTTTCCTCTCCCTGGATAAGAGTCCTCTCTTTGTTCTTGATGTTGATCATGCGGATTGTTTTGTCAAAAATCACGGCTGGCCATTTGTCTTCATTCAGAGAACAATTGCAGTGTAACCAGAGGGCTTCCTGTCTCTGTTGTTTCCCCCAGTTGTATTCATTTATCCCAGGTATGGTCACTTTATTCTCAGGAACATGTTTTGTCCAGGTAGGCCTATACAAATCCAGAGTGTCTTAAACCTGAATGCCTTATTATAGATTCTTACAGAGGTAATAAAATGAAGTAATTTCGTACCATCTGTAGTAATAAAATGTGCTGTGGCATCCTTTGTAACATTTCTGTCACAATCCAGTAGAGGGCACATTTTGCTAGTTGCTTTCACTTTCAAGTCACTTTGTTTTTAAATGTGCTATTTCCCTTCTCTCTCTCTCTTATACTGCTTCGACTGAATACTATATAGATATATAGATAGCAACTGGATATTGAACTCAAACCTTCCAGCATTTTTTTTTTATTATTTTCACATGCAGCATAACTGATTGATTTTGTAGTTGTTTGTTAGGTCTTTCCCTGTTCGGTCAAACCTAGAATTTGAGCTGAAAGAACGAGCCATTCGGTATGAGTGTTAAGTGAGAAAAAGAAGAAAGAAAAGTACAAGGTTGCCCTTTGATTTACATCCTTTTCCTTAGACGTCAGTTTAATGGTCAGACGGTAAATCATTTGGGGTGTACCTGCATTCAAGTTAAAATATGAGAAGCGTAGCGACAGCCCCGGTCACCTCTCCGTTAAACGCACACCCAATTCATGACCACCATCATGGGACTCCAGGGAGACAAGCTCAACATTGTGGCTACACAGCAGAGGGGGAGCATGAGCAGCAATCCCAGGCACAGGCTCCTAAAAGTTCAATACTCAAAACTCTGGGATAGACTTTGAGTGCCGAACAGTAAAACCGAACAGTGTGTGTGTTATAAGCCTTCTGAATAAGCTCTGCATCTGGTTTCTTTTAGAATCACTGTGTTGCTTTTCATAGAAAGATAAATGTCACTCAGAGATTGTGATACTCAGAGTTCATGGCACCCATTTGATGAGAGTCACTGGCCTTTTAAAGGGTTATTTGTGTGGGTTGCAGCTTCTTCGTGGAATTGCAGCAGCTTGCAAGGACAGATGAATTAAACGCCTTTCTGTGCAGTATGCTTGGTTTGTGACATGAATGCATGTATTGATTTATCACTCTTTTGCCACATTTACAGCACACGAGTAATATCAGAATACAGCTTGTTACTCAGAACTGCATTTATCCACAGGAATGACTGCTCTATTTGCTTTTGTAAATGTTTTTTTTCTTTTAGAAAATAGTGCCATCATAGCTATGTTCATGTAAATGTAGTAGGACAGTAGTCAGTTCATTAATTCACATATTTAATCCCGATTAATCTTATGACTGCAAATAGTTAGTCAATTAATCACAAATTAATCACACATTTTGTATGGAAGATTAAGTATTAAATACTCAGTGGGCAAATATGCTGTTTTATGCAAATGTATGTATATATTCATCACTAGAAATCAATTAACTACACAAAACAATGACACATATTATCCAGAAACCCTCACAGGTTCTGCATTTACCATGAAAAATATGCTGAAATCATAACATGGCAAACTACAGCCCAACAGGCAACAACCGCTGTCAGTGTGTTGACTTGACTATGACTTGCCCCAAACTGCATGTGACTATCATAAAGTGGGCATGTCTGTAAAGAGGAGACTCGTGGGTACCCAGAGAACCCATTTACATTCACATATCTTGAGGTCAGAGGTCAACAGACCTCTTTGAAAATGACCATGCCAATTTATCCTCACCAAAATTTAGTATCCTTCGCGACAGACTAGTATAACATGGTTGGTAACACTCTAGCTTCAAAACTGATCCCGATACATCCTAGAAATTGTTGGTTGCTACAACTATAGCACTACTGTATTTTCTGTATTGCTATATGTCATCATAAAAAACAAACTTCACAGCATCAAACATATCCTGCTGAGGCTGAATCATGCTCTAACATGCAATCCAGACGACACTGTTCCACAGAGACCTCAGTTGCTTCTTGATCTGTTTTTTTTTTTTCTGCAGTACCTAAAGCTGCAGTTTGATCCATGACTATAGATCTTAAAAGAGCAATCCTTTAAAAAACTTTGCATAGTACCAGGAGTAATGTTACTGTTATACATCTGAGTTTAAGTGGAGAGATGAGTGTTCACTGTAGTAACTGTAGTAAGGAATAGCAGAGAGCTCGACAGTCTGTAGTGTTGACCAGAGCCGAGGTGCGATGTAGCACATGAAAGACAACCTGCTGTTAGAAAGACATAGGGCAGCAGATACAAGTACACATCAAGAAAAATAAAAAGCTATAGAAGTGGTGCCAGAAATAACAACTTGAATGGGAAGTAGTTTGTAATATGGAACATATTAAAAATATATATATATATTAAATGAAGTTCAACATGAGGTGAGCTCAGTCCTTCTATTCTGAGTCTTTGAGAAAACATCCTGTGAATATTTAACATCACTGGGTGTGTTATGAAGTAACAGGTTGCACATACCTAGCTCTAATATTATATTATCTACCACACTTGGTTACTGAGGGAAATATTGTTTCACTTATGTGATGAATATTTGTTTCACGGGGCTGTATATGAACACCAGAGCATTATAGAGCAGTAATGTCTACCTGAGCAGAAAATGAAGTCTCTCTCCTATACGACTAAACTACATTCTCTATTAAGTTTCAAAAACCTTCCTCTGCAGACAATCCTTACAAACGTACAGTATTTGTGATATGTCAAAAACAAACGTAATCTGTGACAAAATATGTTTCCCTCGAAACGTAATTCACCATGCAGTTTTGTCGTATGGCAATGTAACTTTTAGCAGACAAGTCTCACTGTGGTCGTTCTCACTCCGAACTGCTCAAATCCCACCGCTCGGTCAGCGCCTCTCGGCATCGGACACCGATGCACGGGGCAATCCTTGTGCGTTACTTTTGGACAGACCTGGGACAGCGTGTCAATATAGGTTTGATGCATGTGTAGCATTCCTTCAAAATAAACTTCCATTTTCACAGGTTTAGGCAACACAACCACTTAGTTTTGTTTAGGAAACTGGTGTGGTTAAGGTTAACGTGTGTTAACGGGTTGGCTCTTATGGTGTGACACCAACTGTCGAAGAAGCGAAGCACCCACCCTCAGGTTGCCCCACAGCTTAAAACTGTTAGCTGACAGCACTGTGGCTGTTGTTTGTGCTGTTAGTGTAGTTAGCATCGTTAGCCGTGAGCCGCCGGCTTGGCGGTCGCCATGTTGAGAGCTGTTTGGAGGCGGTAGTCGAGTCTGAATTTCATATTGAGCACATTTAAATAAAACATGAAAATGCCTCTCAGGAACATCTTTCTTTGCAGTTCTGTAAAGACTGACAGTACTATATGGCCAATTATTTTAGTCATTTTAATCCAGCAATGGGATAGAGGTGTAAAGCGCCTCATTGTTTCATCTGGATCGACTACTCTGATTGTTGCATTTGAAGGCTGCACTAAATGTGTCAAAATGCAAATGCAGATGTCCCACTTTTTTTTTTCTTTGTTTGCTGTTTTTGTCTCAAGGCTGCACTGTTAAATGTGTTTGTTTGAATTCGGTAACCACACTGTGTCCTACTTTTAGTTGGTATACTGTGATCTTCCATATACTATAAACTTAAACACCAGTCTGTTCGTGCCGAGGCCCATCTATGATGAATGAGCTTAGTTGGCACATAATTCTGAATAGTGATAAAGCAGTTTTACTGGTTGAGTCTGGTTATACAAAAATGATGGGTGCGTTCCATCCAAAGAGAAGTGGGAATTCATCTGAGCCACAAATTTCTTTTATTACCTTCTATGCTCATTTCTGAGACGTCACGGTCAGTCTCTCAGGGATAAAAACAGCTGAATTTACTGCAGGTCTTACTGCCGTCTTACAGGCCCTAAATGACTTCTTTGTAGCCGTCCCCTCTGTCCACTTATTTTCTTTCATTTCCTCCGCTTTTCACTTCTAACATTTGCAATCCAAAGTAACAACCTGGTGAACTTTCAACAACGTCCTTCACTATTACAGATTTCTTTTAATTCCAAGAGGCATTTCTTTATCTTTGTAATGGCAAAGTGTTTGTATTTCCAGGGTGAGAGGTCTCAAGTCAGGTCAACAGCTCTTCTCTGCATCATGCTCCATGATCACCGTTTCCAATTAAGCATCATACTACTACGCCCATCCCTACTCACATTACAGTGGCAATAATGCCACTTTTTAGTGCTTGATTATATCCTTAGGACATATCAGACAGTGGCCACCTTCCTGCTGCAAACTAATCAGCTCCAAAAAATTACTTATTGATCCCAGGCCAGACCAAGGAGGGGGATTTGGTAGTGGGGTCAGTGGGAGGGCCCGTGGTGCCTGATTGCCAGCCAGCATTTCTGAATCATGAAAACACACACTCACGCAGACACATACACACACACAAGTACATGCCCATGTTGTGCCTTTTCATTTTTTACCCAAAATGAATCAATTACAGCCCAAACATGTACTCCTAACAAGCTTTCCGTTCACAAAAACATCCTGATAGATATGATGGTAACTGGATCTGGCTTCATGTGGAATACTCCCCCGGTGCAACATCTCTTCCCCTTAAAATACATAAATTGGAAATGGATTTTTTTTATATATACTGTGCATGACATTTAGCTCGGGAAAGTAATGTGATGGGACTGGAATTGAAAAATCATCTCCAGTAGGAATGTTCACTGTATGATCCTGCTGAGTTTTGTAATAGCTCGCTGTGGGATTTCAGTCATGTATTGAAGTGCTGAAGGTTTTTTTTTTTTTGTTCAGCATTTATTTCTGTATTACATGTTATTTATGCCACACTGTAAATGTGTTACTATATGCAGTTATAGATCACCAATATTTATTGTTGTATTTTCACAATAATTTCATTTTCGGTCCAGTTACAAACATTGTTTGACCAAAGTGCGGTCTACATGTTTTTCCTGTGTTATTCCCATGGCATGGCAGCTCTCATTCCAGACAGCATTGATCGGATCTTTTCTAGATGAATGGATTAATTACAGGCAGTGAGAGGAGACGAAATACAGTCTGGCGTGGGGACGAATGGAATTGAAGGCTGGGATTGAGAAAGCCATTAAGGCAAATTGAGGGCATTAATGACTGCAGCACTGCCAGGGGGCCCCAGTGGCCCACCCTTTTTTCCCTGGCACCGTGGCTCTGTAATGGCTTCCTCAGCTGCTCTTTTCAGGCATTGGCTGAGCAACGGCTCTGTGGCAGCGTGGCTGACATGATGAGCTTTTCCACACCTCTGAGACTTTCAGAGGCTGCCGTCAGAAACCACACGAACCACCTGCACCACATTGTATATGACAGACTGAAAATGCAGCGCAAGCTGTAAATACTCATTAGATACAGTATATTCGACCAGGGACACTAATGATTAACACTATTTAAATATACAATACAAACACAATAGTTTGAGACACAATGTTGCACGGCTTATTTCTTTCTGTTTAATAGAGGTAAAAAGGTACGCCTACAGAAATACAGCAAACTCCACGAATCATTAAGCCCAAGCCTTGCAGCAATATGCTGACACGTGAAACAAGAGTTCAATAAATAATGAATCGTAAAAGGAAATATGAGGCGTGTTTAACTAATTAAACAGCATCAAATATGAATAACAATCAATTATAGTTTGCTTATAGGCTTTAAAAACCACCACTGTTACATCTCCTTAAAGTCACATAAATCGCAATTTATCCACTGTAATATTAAATAGGTTTTAACTACAAGTTGCATTATATCACTGTTGAATGTAATGCAGATGAGCTTCAGGAGTGACATGCAATATTAATAACAATAGTAATAATATATGTATTAGGGCTGTCCCAAATACCATTTTTTGGGCTGAGAAATATTCGCCACTTCGGTACAGTGATACTGCCACACAACTGTACACACATATACCTTCAGATGTAACAAAACAGAGATATCCGTCTGAGAATAACTAATAATAATTCATGTTGAATATGAATCATGAATAATATTGTGGATTATTCCTTATTTTATGGGCCATTTTGGGATTTACATTGTTATTACAAAGAACTAAAGCATCTGAATACTGATTTGGAGGTTGATTACCATGGCAACTGTTGAAGCTTTTGAAGCATTTGGGTCAGCTCTAATATATATCCTGTGTATATATATTTATTGACTAAAACATGTGCTCTGGTCTCTAATATACAGAATCGTATCATCATACGGTATCAGTGAGTAAGCCTGAGAACATGCCATAAAATAGTCCTAGATCAAAAACTAATGTTTTTATGAGGGGAAGATTAATAAAAAAAAAAGAAAAGAAAGAAAAAACAATAAAGTAAAATGAAATAAATCAAACAGACAAAATACTACTACTACTACTACTACTACTACTACTAATAATAATAATAATAATGGTAAGTAAATGACTGAAAAATATATCAATTCTTTCATTAAATTGTTGGATTTCAACAATTATAATAATCGCAGCCTTTGTGCTCCTCTTTGTTCCTCCCTTGTAAGTTTGTTTCAGCCCTTCTCCATGTCGGGCTGTTTAAATCTAATCTAGCTGAACACATTACTCCGCTCACAAGGCCCCCAGCTGAATGTAGCAACTCATAAAAGCCCAATATTTCAGCCATATTGATTCCTCTGGTAAAATTGGTTTGAGCTATGAATGTGCCGCAGCACTGTACACTGAAATGTTTTGCAGCCGCGGGGGGAAAGAACGAGGGTGACCTTGAATGTTTTTTTTTCCCCTCTCTTACTTCCATATCAGTTTTTCTTATTCTGCCTTTGAGCTCTGTTCTGATATCCTCATGTACGCTGAAACTTGAGTGACCTATGGCACAGCATTAACATTCTCCTGACCCGAATTACACTCGCCATTCATGCCTTTTCACAAGAGAAAAAAAATATTTGGATTTGATCCCAACTTTGACCGAGGAAATGACATGCAGCAATTCTTGTTTGATCTCTGGTTCTGTGGTGGATGACAGTTTCTCTGCATCCTTTCATCATTTCTGCTCTTTCAGCGAGAGTTCACTCCGATGGAAAGCACGTTATCGCGCTTGTATGTGATCCCTGACCAGGATTTCAATAGTGTGCTGCTGCATTTGGTGATGTGGAATGTAGCATGCAGGGATCGCTAAATATGAGCCTCTCACAAAGGAATAACCTCTTCTCATGTTTTAACCTTCCCAGGACACTTGTGGTCGCGTGTAAACAAACTGTTGCCATTTACAATTAGTCAACAGTAGTTTTAGCTTCAGTTGCACTTTATCTACCTCATAACTTCATTAGTGCAGACAATTGAAAGATCACTGCTACAGCTGGCTGTTTTACAGAGATCCATAAACTTTATAATGGCCACAGATGTTGTTTACAGCTATTAGTATAAGGGATGGGAATCATTAGGATTATATTGACATTGGTACTGCTTATTGGCATACTTATCAGAACTTCTATTGATACTCCACCTTAATTTTAACAGCATTAAAATGTATAACCAGGTGCAACAGTGCTCATTGTATCCTTTATTTGTCCTTTTTTTCTGCACCAGGAGGAAGGTGTGTGAGATCTGGACTTACAGAGGTACAGGAATTACAACCGTCTGTTTAAGCAGTGACTCTGTATAAGTGCACAGGTAGTTAGTTGCTTAAAAAACAGTAACATGTTAGCAGTTAGGAAACATTTGAGGCATACAGTATATTTAAAGAAACAGTGTGTAACATTTAGGGGGATCTATTGGCAGAAATTGAATATAATATTTAAGGGTGGGTCCATTATTTTATTTATTTTTTTTGAGGTTTTTATATCATTCTGTAGCTTCACAGTGGTCAGTATTTTGGTCAACGTATGTATCTTTCAGCATTAAAATGCTTTTTTCCCAAGCCCTTCTAAAGACTTCTCCTGCTGTGACCTGACAAATCTTACTGCATGATGACGCTGCTACATGTACTGTATACGTATACATCCTTATAGTCAGTGTATTAGCCTTACATACAGGAACTTAGATGGCTGTCAGCATGCTCCCAGTAGCAGATAGGAGTACCGATACAGAAGATAAGCAATATACTGGGGGGCGGCAGTAGCTCAGTCTGTAGGGAGTTGGCTTGGGAACCGGAGGGTCACCGGTTCAAGTCCCGAGATGGACCAAGAACTGAGTGTGAACTGGTGGCTGGAGAGGTGCCAGTTTACCTCTTGGGCACTGCCAAGGTGCCCCTGAGGTAAACCACCAAACCCCCAACTGCTCGGGGCGCTTGTCAGGAGCAGCCCCCACACTCTGACATCTCTCCATTGTTGCATGTTTGTGCATGTGTGTGTTCGGGTCTGCATGTACCGTGTATAAGTTAACAACAGAGTGAAAAAATTGAATTTCCCCTAGTGGGACTAATAAAGGACTATCTTCTTCTTCTTATACTGCTGTGTGGATACCACATTAGGTCGGATGCGAAAGTCATGCATTAACACAAAAAAACTAACCGGTCGATGCGGTGGTAGACCATCAACTACTGTTCTGTGAGGTAAAATGACTGGTGGCTTTGAAGACAGCTAACTAACCCTTTAACTTATTTCCAAATTGAGCCCAGCTAACATTGACTCAGCTAGTGTTAGCCTTATTGATTAGCTGTGATTAGCTCGCTTTGGTAACCAACGTCACTGCTTTTTGTCAAAGTCTGAGTGGGCGTTTCCATTTGAAAAAACACAACACAACGCAGATGGACTCGTCCTTTAATAAATATGATTTCTTTAGGGTTTAATCACTTGAAAGTAAGAAGTGTGTTTTTGTTACCTTAAAGTGAGTACAGAACTACAGTAGCCTGAGCGGACAAACCAAATTTGTGCCATTTGTGTTTTTACGTTTTTGCGATGGCCATCGTGGTTCTCCTACATGCTTGGCACACGGGAGAAGTTCAGTTGGTTGCAATCTGCAACCTCACCACTAGATATCACCAAAACCTACTCACTGCACCTTTAAGAGCAGTTAGGTCACCAGTGTTCGCCCCATTACATACCACAATTGTTATAAACATACATGCAGTGTTACCTGTTTTCTTTGCTTTGCTTAATTTGCCCAATCTGCCAAGCATTTTAGCCTGTCACCTTTAACTAGAGTCCTCAGAAGGTAAATACACACACGATGTAGTCTCACAACACTAAGGAATGCATCATCAACAGCGAACGGCTATATGCGGGGGAAAATTACATTTAACAGTAGGCAAATTTAATCTTCCGACCAATCAGGATCTGGTACTAATTAAAGGCTGGTCTTCAGTACCCATCTCTAGTTAGTACTGGTATGTCATTCAAAGTATGTGCCTGTGTGTGCATGCATGCTTGTGGGCAGGCTGTATGACTGGCATGTGCATTCCTTCATAATGTCCGCATCACATCGCTCCTTCCATGCCGACGGCTGTTTTTCTGCCTCTGCATTGTTTGTCAAGTCAACCAGTCAGTGCATTTCAGCTGTAGAGGTCCAAGAGATTTGACAGTGTGCTGTGAGCATCAACTTTTTGACGACCACAATACTTGATTGTGATTTAAAGAAAAAAATAAATAAAGCTGAGCTCTATTTCAGTTGTGCACACTGTTCTGGAGTTGGGTCATAGTTATAAGTCTAGTACTGAACTGTAATAAAACAAAGAGGTGAGACCCAAACCCAGTTCAGGCTGATTGAAGGATGTAGGAAATTACGTGCCAAGATCTTCAGCAGCAGGTCCATTGTGATGAAATTCTGCAGCTCCAGGAAAAAGTTCCACCTGATGGAAATAAATTGGCTGGGGGAGTCAGTGCTGCAGCCGGAGTCTCTAAAGACAGACCCATGTTCTAAATGGCTCAATTTAGCTTTTGTAGGAGCCAGGAACCAGAGCGGGTCACTGCCCCACAACCTGCCACAGTGAAAATCAATAGGTAGTTTGAGAACAAGGGGCCTTATTAAAACAGGTCCTTTTTTCTGTGAGGTGTTTGGACGACACTGTCTCACAGAAATCATTAAGCTCAGCTCAAACTGCTCACCACGTTTAGATTGTTGCAATCCCTTTTGACCCACATATCCTCTTTTGTTTTCTCATAGATCCCCTTTTTGATCCTGAAGATAGTGGGGGTACAATTACGATCTGCAGTAATTGTAGGATACCAGAGACTCTATAAACATGAATTTTCCAGTTTATAGCTAGGACACAATAAGGAGCACAAAACCAATTCTAAGGGCTCTCCTCCAAACACAACCACAATAAATATCAAGGAAAGGAAAGAAAACAACAACACAAATGTTATTGTGCAATGTGTACACCCTTTTGTTTTCAAAGTTAGCCGATATATATGTTTTCTGTAACCTTCTGTCTCTCTTCCATCGTTGTCTCTTTCTGTTGTAAAGGTAACCTAACACGTTTAGAGCACAGATGACCTTTTTCAATTTTATGTGTTAGACCTTAATAGCACACAGTAAAGTCTCAAGGCCAGCAGCACTGCACAGCAGTGTAGTAAAATCCAAATAATGTTGTTGACCTAAGGCCGCGTGCCAGCACACTCATTCTGTTTACCTTCTAGAAGGCTGTAACACCGGCCACAGCAACATGGGCAACACCCTGAACATGGCGAGTCATGAGTCCTGCGCACATAATTTCCTCCGTGATGGTTTTTAAAAGTAGGTTATTTGAGTCTCACTGCAGAACTTATCCACTGTCTGTGACTGCACTGTGATTTGTCTTTGTTTGGTTTTTACCTCCCTTCTAAATTTATGATTCACTTCTGCAGGGAATGCATTTGTAATTTATGGCTGTGTATTGTAACATCGTCGCATGTTGCTGCTTCTGTTTAGTTTTGTGTTAACTGTAAGTCAAAACACGGAAAGAGATCCATCAAAGTGCCAAGCTAGTGCATTACATTAACCCGAACACAAATAATGATAAATATGTGTATGACGATATAGAAAAACACACACCATAGCTGCAAACTTGTCCCCCTTTGGCAACATTTGCCATTTTGAATGATTAAACAAATTATTGCTGCTGAAGATGGGTGATGAACCATAAAAAATGAGCCTAAGCAATTGCTGAAAGGAATATTTCAATCCAAATATACATGTCCATATACAAATATTGAAGCTGTTTCCCAAAAAGTCATATACCAGTGTGTGTCTGTACCAGAGTGGAACAATATCATGTAATTACAATTGCACTGATAAATCATGCCTCTTAACTGGTGCTCCCCACTTAATATAGCATTTAAATGGATTTATATAATCTGTCCATGCACACTGTGTAGTGTTTTTGTCTCTCACTGTTCTCATCTGATCTTTTTTGGTGCTTTTATGGTGAGTGGAGCATAACAATGGGTGACCAATTATAATAATGATGAGAAGAAGGAGAAGCAAAAGCAGATCTCCTATCATTGTTTATTTAAAAGTGCTAAATGTTAGGGATGGGTCATGATTTTTGAGTCATAGAGTTATAAAGAATAAAATAGTTTATGTGCCTGTTCATCCCGTCTAAAAACAAACAGTTTCAGGTGCTGCCTGCTAGTAACGCTACTACTGGTAAAATGTGAGGCATGTTCAGTTCGCCTCTTTTCTGTCAGCGCAGGTGTGTGTGTGTGTGTGTGTGTGTGTTTGTGTGCATGTGCATGTGCCGCCACACCTAGCCCCTAGTTTCAGCAGGTAGATTAGCTGTTGGAGCAGTGGATCATCATCATTCAAACCCATCAGAAATCAAATATTTATGATTGAGGGATTTCCTCTACATGGCTCTCAACATGGCTGAGCTGGCAACTTGCAGCTAGCACCTAAAGGTGCGCTGCCGCGGTGCTAACAGAGCTAAGATGAGGGGAATCGGAGGGTGGGCATTGCGCCAGAGAACGTGTATTGCCAAGAGGTGAAAGTCAATTGATCGTTCCATTGCAGCAACACTGTGAAAGCGATAACCAGATGGCAGTAAAACGCCCACTTAAAAAGTAAAACAAAATTATTTTTATTCTGTTGTCATATTCTACTGAAATGGCTTGAGTTGAACAATAAAGTGTTATAAATATAATAAGTGTCCAAAATGGCTGCAGTGGCTGTTGTCAAAAAACATTGGAGTTTCGTCTCTTTGCTTCTATATGCTTTAGTTACGCTTCCATGACGACGGCATGGCGACGGCATTATCAATATAATATAGTAATAATATAGATATAGTTAGATACCCAGTGGGGCATAAACACTGAGACTCGCATACGCCAACATGTATGTTTGGCCGGACCAGCGATGTAAACAAAGCACAGAGAAGCTCAGATTACAACATTACGGCATTACTCCTCTATATCTTTTCATAGACAATAGTTGTTTGCTACATTAATGCTCTGAATATTTTATTTAGCACATTTAAAAAAAACTGTTCCCATCAGCCTTTATTGCATTCTGTCTTTATTGATATGCCAACCTCAGGTGATCCTGTTTCAAGGCAGTGTTAATACACTATGTACAAATTCAATGAATACTAGAGTGCAATGTGTGCTTAATTTGTGATAGAACTAAGACTGTCAATCGATTCAAATATTTAATAGGGATTAATCACATGATTGTCCATAATTAATCGCAATTAATTGCAAATTAATCACATCTTTTATCTGTTCAAAATGTACCTTAAAGGGAGATTTGTCAAGTATTTAATACTTTTATTAATTAACATGGGAGTGGGTAGATATATTTGCTTTATGCAAATGTAATTAATATATGTGTTATTAGAAATCAAATAACAACACAAAACCCTCACATGTACTACATTTAGGAAAAATGTATCCTTAAATCATAACATGGCAAACTGCAGCCCAACAGGCAACAACAGCTGTCAGTGTGTCAGTGTGCTGACTTGACTATGACTTGATCCAAACTGCATGTGATTATCATAAAGTGGGCATGTCTGTAAAGGGGAGAATGGTGGGTACCCAGAGAACCCATTTACATTCATATATCTTGAAGTCAGAGGTCAAGGGACCCCTTTGAAATTGACCATGCAAGTTTTTCTTCACCAAAATCTAGTGTATGTTTGGGGCCTTATTTAGCCTCCTTTGTGACAAGCTAGTATGACAAAATTGGTACCAATGGATTCCTTAGGTTTTCTAGTTGTCTAGATTCATTTGAAGCAACTTCACTCTAGCTTTAAGCTGAACCTGCTACAACCTAAAAATCGCAAGTTGTGTAAATGCATTCAAGAAATAAGTGGCGTCAAAACAAATTTGCATTAACTCGTTTTATTTTTTTACCTTGACAGCCCTATGTAGAACAGAAAATTTGGTGGGGGGCGTGATGGTGAGAGAGAAGTGTCGTTGATGCAGCTGCTAATCAGTAACCAACCATCCGCCAAACGTAAATTTGAAATCACTCAACTTTTATGACAGTCTCTTCATGCCAAGGAAATCAGCAGGCAGCTCAGAAGTGCCTGCGCCACAGCAGTCAAGACTTGTTGTGGGTCAACACTGTGAAGGGAGGGGCAGGTTTAGAGACGGTGCCAGAAACCAAATGGTGCTGAGTCTGGCTCATGTTGTAACAACAGAGTTATCCAGAGGAATCAGCATCTTTTATTTTATTAGTCCAGATGTGGCCATCTTGTAGTTTTGTGGTAAAACCAGATGTCTTCCGCCGTGTTTTCCACACTTGCTAGTAGTCATTTACTTACTCACACAATCTACATTGAGAAAACCCATTTTTACTGATTAATAAAAGATTTTTTTTCTTTTTCATTTTTTAATATTGCATAAATGTCACATTATGAGCTGATTCAACCTACACTTTTACAGTTTTGCAGAATGATCCTGAAACAATGGTGCGTACACTGCTGTATCTTTACTGAACACCTTCTCCAGTGAGAAATCAGCAGCTGACTGAAATGTAAATATACTGTATGCATTATTTGTAAAATGTGGATTCAGTTGCTGTAGTAAGTAGAACAAATGTTTGAGGCAGAATTTTTTAATGTGGCTGGGATAGAAAAGACAGAGCGAACATCTACTGTCTTTTGTAGCAGCTTAGAACTGAAGAAAGAGCTATTCTTGGAGAAAGAGGCCGTGTGATACAGTGCGAGTTGAAAGTAAGCCAGATTAGACAACAAAGGCAACGGAAAACAGTAATTTAGTGCTGCATTAGAACAGATTATGGAACGTGCCGAAATACTCTGATGACTGCTGAATGTACAATCTACAGTGTGAAAAATAACATCTTTGATGGCTGTTAGATTTAAGCAGAAATGCAGTCTCACTAAGCATCCTATTGTTTGGCCTCATTCTATCACCTTTTGCTGTGCTCTGCCGTGCAAATAAATGAGAGGAAAATGCAGGCATTGTTTTTTTCTTGGTGTCGTTTTCATATGTAAATGAGTAGTTTGACTAATATGCTTTGTTTCCTTTTCCAATTAGACTCCCCGTTTGCTGCATAAGTTCTGTGATACCAGTCAGCGCATGACGTATAACATGTTTACAATATTTAAAACACAATAAAACGCCATTAATAAAGTGAAATTATGATTAACACGCCATGTAACTGTAAAGCATTTTAAGTAGCAATGCAGCAGCTTTGTATAGATGACATCATGGATTTATAGGCTGCAGTGTTTGCGTATTCATAGCTTTCAGATGTGTTTGGCTTAATGTCCCAGTGCTGCTTGCCGGTAGTGTTTGTGGCGTGGTGCGAAGTCTTCTTCAGTGCTCAGACTAGGCCTGTAATGGCTCTGTTGGGACGGTGCGAAAGTGCTTCTTCAGCGCTCATTAATGGAGCAAATTGAACAGGTCTCCTGGCCTACCTCTATAATGAGGGCCCCCTCTTCTCTGCCCCCCCACTCCCACCATCATCCCACAGTCCATTGTTCACCTGCAGTTAGGGTCAGAGCTGCCAAGCAGTAATTGTATCACTCTGACCCTCTTTTGGTTTTTATTTTGTCACAGGGACCTGCTCTTTATTGGGTGCAGGCCATCCCTCAGGTTGTAAAAGCCACAGTGCCCCTCCTCCCACACCTAGGGACAGGGGTGCTGCCTGCCTGCCTGCCAGCGATCAATATGCCACTGTCGTTAACTGGATTTGTTGCTGTGGTGCTTGCTTATGAGGCAGCAATTAGTGTGAAGTGGCAAGGCCAGGGTATGAGGCTGTGGCCACGCGAGGCTCGGCCCTGGGGGATGGAAATGTCAGGTGCACGAGCCCAGTTTCATTAGGGCCTGAAGAGACTATGACGATCCATACTGTGTCTGTGTAATTCATTCAGCTGAGGGGCGTTAGGATTATTTGTGGGGGACAGTTAGCAAACACAGGAAGAGGTCACAGGTTAGGAGTGGCTGTGGAAACTTGCTCGCTGTGAAATCCACTTACACCCTGTGGATTCCACTCACATGCCTCCATTGTTTTATCACCAGATCAGTGGTTTGAGGCGAGCTTAGCCTGAATGATGAGCCCGTTTGGACAAAAAGGTGATGATATGTCATGATAATGCGTATAAAGCATTTAGCGTGCAATAAGTATGCCATTCTTGATTTCCATATTTTTGTTCACCACGCATCCTGCATTGACTGCAGGATTGCATCCATGTATAAATGCGACAGTAAGAATTAGCGACGTAGTTTAAAAAGCAAGAAAGACCACTAAAGTGGGTGGGCGCAACAAACACCAGACTTTTAACAAGGAGGCCTGTGTTCGAGACCATTGTTAACCAGTGTTTTGTAAGTTACGTTAGTGAAGTTCACATGTTTTTCTGTTGACGTTTGTGACGTGTTTTCCATAATTATTTATGTGTGTGTTTTATGTACTTATATTAAGCCCAACCATGATATTTTCCCTTACCCTAAATTAAGTGGTTTTCTTGTCTGAACCTAACTGTGGATGTTTGCGTGGTGTACAAATGACTCGCTAAAATGCATGCTCATGACACGCTGAATGTTCGTGTAATGTCTTGGTATTTATAGGCCTTCCCATGAGAACAGGTTGGAGTGATACAGCTGAGCTGCAGCCCCTTGTCATGTACCAACTGTCATTTACAAATGAAAGCAATCTTTTCTTCACATTTCTACCTTGGCTTAGGTGCACCATAGTTTTCGCGCAAGCTATTCGGAGCAGATCCGGCTTTTTTGGGAGGGGGACTTAAAGAGATAGACACCAAAACAGAGCATTTCAGGCACACAGAGCATTTCAGGCACACAGTAAAAAACAATATTTTTAAAAAACAGTGTTTTTTGAACGTTAAAGCATGTAGACATGTTCTAATAGAAGCACAAAGTACAAGTATGAACCTGAAAAAAAGCATGATGTGTCCCTTTTAAATCTCATCGCCGCTGCTAGGCATTTATTGTGTTTCTGTTAGCCTGTGTGCGAATTCAAGCCTAAAGATAATTACAGGCCAGCGTGGTCGTGTCCAGTGTGCTCTGTGTCAGACCATCACTCAGCTCACATTGGTGACATTGAGGCATTTATGGCGGTTGGGGTGCCTCGGGGGGGCCCCCCGGTGTTTGGATGTTTTTCTCCCCCAAAAGGGTCACGATGTCCCTGGTCAAGCGTGGGGATGGGGTTGCCCTAATGTGTCATTTGGGATCGACTCTGACCTAAGGCTCTAAATCACTTTCCATTTTGGGGGGCAATTGAGTTTGAACCTCTGATGAGCGCTGCCTACAATTGATTCTGTCGATAGCGCTCAGCGTACAGGGGCGGGGCTGTCTGTTTAAGTGGAATACTACTAAATTTTAGAGTGCATGTGTTTTATTCAGTGCAGTGGTTACGATCAGTCCTAAAGATACTGATAAATGAGAGCCAAATGTAATGTAGCTAAAACTTTAGACTAAACATCTAAAATTTAAGAGTTGTCATTTCATAACAACGTGTAGTCAAGCTGCTTTGGTTATATGTGATCAAATGAATTTACAACTACAGTGTGAGTATTTATTCATTCACAACCATAGCAAGTCATCCTGGGTATCACCATTGCACAACAAAGCCTGCAACACATTTTATTTTCTGGGAATAGGCGACAACAGATGTTCAAATTGTCCCAGGCTACAGGGTTATCAAATCCGAATATTGACATTAATGCTTTCACACCTGACTGAAGGTGAGGAGCAAAGCAGACGATTTAAAGGACACAAGGGTGTAATATTGTTTTTCTAGTCATGATTACAACCAGTTTACAGTGTACAGAGGGGACGGGGGGAGATGAAAGAGGTTTCATAGGGAAGGGGAGAAGCGTTGAGAAGAGCAGTTTTAATTCTGGGCTCTGCTCCAAAAGTGAGTGCATTGAGAGTGAAATGGGGTATACATATTTTGAGTGTAATCTTGTCTGTGTGCAAAAGGGAAGCTGAGTTTTATTAGAAACTGTTTTTACATTTATATTCCCTGAAGATTGGTTTAAGCTGCAATAATTTATCTCTAATTATAATGTTGAGTGTTTAAGTTTACACTCCAGCATACTGGGTTGAGTGCAAAAACAAAATAAAGTATTAAACATTATACTGCATACATTGTATTATCAGTAAGACAGACACACATGCATGCATTTGAACTGCTGTTAACACACTGTGGGAGAGTACAAAGTATGACAGAGCTGCTGAATGACGTAAGAAATCAAAGTGGAGAGAGTGACTGATTAATGCAGTGACAGTAGGAGAGTTAGCCAACTTTTATGTCTGATTTTTTTCCTGGTGAATACTTGAATTGAGATTGCAACCCAAAATCCTACTGTCATCCCAATCCTCCATCACAGACCTCTGAGTTGTCAGCCAGTAAAAGAAGTTCAATCACAATGTCTGACTTTTCCATGACTGGGTGAGTGGCTGCTCTGCAAACCGCAAGTTAGTTTCCAGCTACAGTACAGCTCAACAGTGATGCTCTGGAAGTGCTAATCCCATTCATATTCATAACCATAATGTTGTAATCATCCAAGTAAACATATGCTAATAATAGTATATGCTCCTGGAGAAGCCACTGTCCCTATGACAGCAACCTTGGAAAAGTACTACACTACCCACAATCCTAAATGTAACAGTGACGTCTGTGATTGCCATGGAAACATGTGCCGCAACTGCGAATGTCTAATGAGGGTGAGTGTGTGTATGTGCTGGTCAGTGAGTGGTCTGCACGTAGATTTCAAACCGGGCCAACATGGCGGCCCGTTTGGTTAATTTCTCTCACGTTAAGTAAACAGTTCACCAAAATGTGTTTCTGAAAACATTTGAGAAATAAGCTGCATCTACAGTTCAGTTAGTTTAAATGTTTTTTGGGAGTTTGCAGAGGCGTTGAGTCACCATTTACTCTGGTTTATGGGATGAGTTCCTTCACAGTATGTACACAGTCTTGTACTGTTGCCCTTTTTTCTATTTTACAATGTTTTTCTTTGATTTGAATCAATTTTTTTGCAATCACAATTCATCTCGTTGCTGGTTGGCTTGGTTCCATGCTTAAAACTCTTTATATAAGGATTATATAAGGAATACTACTAAATTTTAGAGTGCATGTGTTTTATTCAGTGCAGTGGTTACGATCAGTCCTAAAGATACTGATAAATGAGAGCCAAATGTAATGTAGCTAAAACTTTAGACTAAACATCTAAAATTTAAGGGTTGTCATTTCATAACAACGTGTAGTCAAGCTGCTTTGGTTATATGTGATCAAATGAATTTACAACTACAGTGTGAGTATTTATTCATTCACAACCATAGCAAGTCATCCTGGGTATCACCATCGCACAACAAAGCCTGCAACACATTTTATTTTCTGGGAATAGGCGACAACAGATGTTCAAATTGTCCCAGGATTTTCTGAAGCAACAATGGAGAAAATGAACGGGGAATTCACTTCCAATGGCGGACACTGTTGAGCTCGATATGGTGCTGATAAACACTGGCTTTCATAGAGAGATACCACCTTTGTTAAGCTTGCAGCATAATGTTAGTTCCACTCCAGTACATCTTGCTTCCTGCTACAGAAAATAAATTGCATGATTTACAGCAATAGTGTAGCATTCCTTAAATACTGTTTATTGATCACATGCCACCACTACAGAAGGTTTAATTAAGCTCTTAGGTCATGCTCACACCCACTTGGCTTCCTCTAATGGGTTTGTTTTCTTTATACTAAATATTTACAGCAGCTAATACAAGGAGGTGTCTCTGTGATATTTAACAGGAATTAATAAGTAAACACCTTATGGACATAAACATTCATTTACAGTAAAGGCTACAATGAGAGGCTTGAGAGCAGCATTGCAGATGCAATCAATATGTCATTGCAACCAATTATAGATGGGACAGCAGATGTAAACGTTAGATATCAAGCTAATGTAAGGCCCCGTTCAGACTTGGTATGAACATGTGTCCTCAAAGATCACAAGTGGACAGGTTTGAGTTCATCTGTTCACACCTGTCATGCATCTTGAGTGACTACTTGTGTTCCAACCTCATAATGTGAGGTGACATAATTTTACATGAATGTCAGCAGTAATGTCCTACATATTAGTGATTTTGGGGTACATTTTATTAACATCAGAAGAACAGGTTATTGTACCGGCGGTCCCAAGGGACCTCCATGCCGCCGTCTGCCTTTGCCAGACAACAGTGGGGTCCTGAGCTTCAGCGAGCCGGGGATGATAGATGGACAGGTGGACAGACGGTCAGGTGTCAGGTCTGTGCAAAGCAGTGGAACAAAAACACCAACACATCTCTGACAATATGATAACCATGTTCGTCCCATGCCTAGTCTGGTAGTCTGGAGATGCAGCATGCAGCCTATAGATGAGATGAGATATTTTAATAAAATACAACTGTTCTGGCAGGAACCCGCGGATCCCGGTGGGACATCAGTTGAATGGGTGGTCCTTCATGTGGCCCAGGATACATTCTCATACACACTACTCAAAGAATGTGGCCATATGCGGCCCAGACCACCTCTGAATGTGGTCTGAAACATCTGATCTCTATGCGTCCTCAATACGTCTTGAGTGCGTTCATGCCTATACTTAGAGGCGTCCACTTGTGATCCGATCTTACTGACAATACCAACTGATATGGGACCCTTTCCAATAGAATCTCACTCTCCTCTCATTCAAACACATGTATTTAGTTAAACTGCTAGTCAAAAATAAACACAAGTTGGAAATATATAGTGCATAATATGCTGTCTCTTACATAGATTTAATCGTGAGAAACTCAACAGGTTAATAATGGTATTTATGGTTACACAATGCATCTCAGACACATTTAAATGTGTTGTACTTCCTGTCTTGTAAAGTTTGTACGCCCCAACAAGACTTATAAATTCTTGTGCCTTGATTGGGGATGCTTACGCCAAGTCTTGGCGAGACCGGGCAGTTCTTTGCAATAATGTTTTTAATGAGGGAGAAGGAAATGGCTATGAATCCATGATGTTGACAGCTTAAATAAATCCATTTGTTTGGGTTACTTGGGCGTTTATGAGACCAACTGTGCCTTTTTTCAGAATTTCCTGTAGGGGTAATGAAAATAAATAACTTCCCATTTTAACAGAGACTGTTGTGCAGAAGATTGACACAGTGGGTTTCCTTGTGCCAAATATGAATCCAGTCTTATCAGTCTTCATGGCCTGGTCAGTTGTGCAGGACGAAGGGATTTGGGAAGGAGGAGGAAACAGAACCTGCTCTGAGCCTTGCTAATGATGTCTGTAGCTGAGGGTCTGAGGAGGAGGAGGACTGGAGAGGAAGGACAATGTCCTCGCTGATAAGGAGGTTGGAGAGATACTTGAGAGGCTCTTGTCCTCCCTTCCTCTCATTCCCTCCCTTCTGACTCGTCACAGCTCAAGTATTCACTTCTCACTCATTAGCGGCCGCTGCCCATCGCTCACTGGGCCGAGCTGTTTACCCTGTTCTGTCACGACAATGACTAGCACCTTGTTATCAAGGTCTGCCCTCTAGGTGGGGGATGACAGTTGCGATGAGTTTCCGCAGAGGCAGATTAAGCGGCTGTGTTCAGGAAAAAGTAGGCCAGCTAATTAGCCGTAGCTCTCAGGATCCTGCGAGTGGGCTGTTTTTCACCTAGACAGGGAAATTCCATAAATGACAGCAATGTGGTTGAAGAAGAGGAGCTGGAATATCTAATAAGAGTGGGAGGAAAAGAGCTTTTGACATAAAAAACGGAGGAGGAGACAGATCATCCTATAAAGTTTACTCTGGATACCCTGCAACTGGACTTATCTCACTTTATAGACTCTTTTTTGACATTTGTGAGTTTGTTAGTGGCTTTTGAATGGCCTTTTCAGGGGACAAAATGCTGATGTTACCACCTGTGTACAGGGCGATATCTAAAAGTTCATGTACTAGAAATATTTGTTGTTTTTTGTTCAGTCATTGGAGCTGCATTGATTTTGAGCATTTTCTTTTACTGCGGCTTCGTCATATTTCTGTTAGTTGGTCAATTTCGCTGATGTATAGTAAAAAACATATGAAAACATATGATGGCATCTTAAAGGAACAGTATGTAACATTTCAGGAGATCTATTAGCAGAAAGGAATGTCCATCCGTCCATCGTCAACCGCTTATCCCGTCAGGGGTCACGGGGGGGCTGGAGCCGATCCCAGCTGGCATTGGGCGAAGGCGGGTTCACCCTGGACAGGTAATCAGTCCATCGCAGGGCACATAGAGACAGACAACATAGAGACAGACAACCATTCATGCTCACATCCACACCTACGGGCAATTTAGAGTCATCAATTAACCTAAACAGCATATCTTTGGACTGTGGGAGGAAGCCGGAGTACCCGGAGAAAACCCACGCTTACACGGGGAGAACATGCAAACTCCACACCGAAGAGTCCCAAGCCGGAATCGAACCTGCGAACCTCTTGCTGTGTGGCAACAGCGCTAACCACTGCACCAGAAACGCCTTCAGTGCCGTTCTGTTTTCTTCTTTAAATACTCTCCACTTCTGATATAACTGGTGCTATTGCAGCATCTACGGTAACCTCTTCAGGAGCCGCCATTGTTGTTTAGTCGCCTCTTTCTGTCGTCACATACACCTAAACCACACTGTAGCTCCACACAGGACACTGATTGGTCCGGTCACTGGCTTGCTGGACACGAACGCGTGATCTCACGACATCGCAAGAACCCAGCTGCCGTTCAAAGTTATATTGTGGCGGTTAGCATAGCATCAGTTCTATCAGAACTGGAGAGTATTTCCTCATTGAAAGAGGAGCAAAGAAAGACAGCACTGAAGGCTTTTCTCGATGGAAAAGATGTTTTCGTTCCTCTTCCGACTGGCTTCGTCAAGACTTTGAGAGTTTGTTCATCAAATCGGATCAAACCGCGCCCACAAAGTCCTGATGAAACAGATAAGCTGAGCTTTAAACTCTTCATACAAATATCTAAGGATGGTTCTTCTCTGAACTTTAACTTTGATTGCTGCTTATTTAGCTGTGAATATTTAATAGACCAATACCAAGTTTTCAGGGGCTTTAAGGTTTTCCTCTCGAAATTACAAACCTAGAAATCCATTAGTCATATCAGTAAACATGGGTAGACGAGTGTGTGTGTGTCCCATTTAATTGCCTCATATTGCCTCATGCATCAGACCAGCACAAGTACCTGTATTACTAGGCAGAAAGTCAAGGCAGCGCCCCCTTGTGGGGAAAGAAAACCAAAGATCCCATACATTTCAATGCAGGTTGACATATGTTTTGATTGTAAATATGACAGTTTTGCATGCGTTCATTTCTTCTTAAACAAATGTTTGTTTGTTCATTTCATGTTTCATGTTTCGTAATTATTTTGCAGCCTTGCCTGAACCATAGCTTTAACGACTGATAGCTTACCATAGCTTTAACGACTGATTGTCGTCATGTCCCTTCAGTCATCCCCGTCCAACACAGTGGTCAGATATTGTTTATCTAGACTTTAATATTGAATCCCATTCAGATAAATGTCTGTAAATACCCAACATATTAATAGCCAAAAGTTTGATCTATTGGCTGAGATTTAGTTGGAGAAGACAGTCTGATGCAAAGTTAGTGTATGACTGTATTACTACAGCAGCCTCCCACTCAAGCTAGCGTTAACTAGCCATGCTAGTCACTGTCACCAGCATCATTTAGCGACTGATGGTAAATATTCATATCGTATGTGCCTCAACCTGCAACAGCTTTTCATCATTTCTCTCTTGTGAAGTTTCTTTCCCCCGAATGGGAGCGCAGCCAGCCGATGACACCATGCTGGTCTGGTCTATAGCTTTGAGCCATAAAGTCCCTCTCTTATATCTTTTTGAAAACAGTGCAGGAGAACAAATCGGAGGTCAGCGTTTTTGGACTTATTGTTGGTGCAACCAACTACACAGCAACTCTTCAGCACAGCATTATCACTATTACTGGTTTGTTTAAAGCCATCTCTGAGGGACAGAGGATTGTTTTCGTGGTCGTGCAGTCCAACTCTGGATGACGTATTGCCGATCTTATGTATAGTTGCTGCATGTTCACTTAAATTTGCAAATAAAATCACATACTAATAGACAGTTTATTCAGCACTTCTCTGGGCATGAACGTGAGGGAGAGGAGTAGAAAATGACTGGACTTGATGAAGAGCAAGAATTCCTTTACAGTAATCCCCAGTTTTGCAACATTTGATAGGGTGCCCCTATCTGACTTCCCGTGCCTTTCAGTGAACGCAGAGGAAGACGAGGCGATGCATTACATACAGAGTTTATGTCCTGCTGATAGAAGCCTCTCTCCACATGGAGCTCAGGTGTCGTGTCCTCAATACTTCCTCCGTCTGTCCAACCTCCTCCTTCGGCCCCTCTGAGGGAGTATCACAGAGTACAGAATATAACACGTGTCGCACTGACTTCCATTAAAGGTTTTATTGCTCTGAATAAACCCAGATCTGCTGTGTTATGTCTCCAAAAACTTGGGTTCTTATAAATGTTTCCCTGTTCTCTGTATCATATTAAAGCCACAAGCTTAAATAGCAAAAGCAGTCCAAGCTGCTGAGGCTCTGCCAACACTTTGAGTCTATTCAGCCTGCCACAGACTTTAATCTTTACTCAGTAGCCTTATAACCTCTCTCTGAGTGGAGTTATTTGCATTGTTGGACGATGCCTCACAGTGAGAGGTTTGTCACTTTTTCAGCATAATGTGCTGTTGGGTTGTGTGTGTTAAAGAGTGGAAGAAAAGGGGGGGAACAGAGATATCTAATAGATCTATGGACTCTTTGTCATGCCGGAACTGAACCTGTAAAACTTGCTAAATAAGAAAGTAATATTTCAACGAGTGTTAATGTGATGTGTTTATGAGTTATGAGTGTGCTGCACTGTGCTGTGTGTGTGTGTTTGTGTCTTGTCACTACATTGTATAGAGGCGATCGTGTCAATGTGTGCGCCTATGTGGGTGTTATTGCCGAGGATAGCGCGGAGCAGAGCACAGCTTAATATCTATGTTTGACATAGAGGCCCATTAATAAGGGCCTGATCCGAGCCCAGTGACAGGACTGCTGACAGAGGAGGATCATGGGGAAGAATCATGCCCTGCTGAGGGAGCCTGGGCTGCAGGTAGACCCATTCTGCCTTCCCCAGGTGTCATTACGGATGCTGGGGAGGGAGCAGAGGAGGGAGGGCCGCTACTGACATCTACATTAATCACCCCTCCACACATCACCCCACCGCCCCCCTCCCCCCACCTCCACCTCCTAATCATCCCCACACAGAGACCCAAACCCAGTAAGGGGATACTCAGCCATGAAAGATATCCAGCTAAGAGCTCCCCAAATACCACTCTGATCTGATCATGAGTGATGTTGCTACCTGAACCTCTGACCTGGCACACAATTAAAAACACTTTCCTCTTTCTCCCACAGACACGTACATGCAGACAGATGCAGCTTCGCCAAAACTGCGCGTTCTGTCACTGTCCGCGTTTGATTCATAGTTTGCATTTGAATTGCACCTTCGTTACAAGCAATTAAAATGCAGAAAATGTCTCCGCTGGAATGTGTCTGCAAACCCCCAGAGTGGTTGTTGTACACACTCGTGATTGTCTCGTAGATATCACACTCCCCATTCGGGGACCCCCTATTGATCCTCAGCTGTGCTTTTATCTACAAAAAAACAACAGCACTGCAGCACTTTATGTTCACTATAAGCTGCTGGATAAAGGAGCCCTAATCATTTACAAGAAACATTAGAGGATGGTGTTATAAAGGGTGCAGCACTTCAGATTTTAAAATGATCGCATCAGTCCTCAATAAATGTCTTTATCTTTCTTATAGCGAGCTGCTATCGTGTGTCTTATAGAGGAAATTATTCAACTTCATGTTGCCACAAAAGTCTTTGGGAGTCAACTTGACTGATTGAAGTTGTGTCACTTGAGAAGTGGACGAGGATGGATGTGGGTCACAGCAAAGAACCCTCCTAATGAATGGCCTCCACCCAGGATCCATCAATGAACAGATGTTCAGAGGACAAGAATGGGGAAATTGTCTGATTGATTATTAGTTGTGATTCTGTTAAAAACACATAAATGCACAAGAAAACGTGACAGTAATTGTACCATGATTAGTTTCGGTCAAAACAAATGATCCATTTCAGCGTCTGGTGGTGAGCTCAAATTGTCTTTGCAGGGATGGAAAAAGGGTGGTGGTGGTGGTGGTGTGCGATGGGATAATTGCATGTAAGACTGTGTTTTTCTCCGTGTTTTTAATATCTTTGGTTTAATCTGTGCTGTTGATGCAGCCGTTCCAAACCACCACTCCTGCTTTGCTTTCCCCCTCTCGCTGACGTCACACTTATTTGTGTGCCATTACACCTCATGTGCATGCTCTCAGTTTTGGAAATGAAAAATCCAATCAACCCAGAAACCCTTGTTTGTCAGTAATATCATGAATGTCACCCCAATGAAAGATCCGTGACGTTCTTCCAACAGCGAGATGAAGCACACGCTCACGGTGTCCGTGAGTTATCGGTCCGTGGCTTCGCCCCACCATCTCATTTTTATGTAACATGCCTTGCCCTGAGTAAACACAGCCTCCAGTTTAATTAAAATAAATCCACTTTCAGCTGATATTTAGAAAGCCGGGGAATATCACTGCCTCCGCCACAGATACAGTGATTGAAAGCAGGGAATAAAAGGCAGTGCTTGAGGGAGAATTACACTCGACTTACTTTTCCATCAATGGAGCCACACACTCCATTGTTTATGTTTGAAGCATGCTTTCCTTCTTAGTAAATTACCTTTCTCCAATTCCCTTTTTTCTCTCTTTTATTTGCCTCGAACCATCAGCAACATTGATGACACAATAAATTTCTGTTTGTGCGTGTGAGTGTGTGTGAATGGTTGCACGCATCTGGTAGAATCTAGGACACTATGGAGGCACCGGGAAGGCAGCATTTACATGCGGCTCACAAACATTAAAATATGAAGACAAATCACTGTGTCTGGCCAGCTGACAGCGCTGCCTGCGATGGGAGCAAGCTAGTAAACTTCCAACATGTTGCAGTTCCCTGTAAGGCCTTTATAGGACAAGCTGGAACATGCAGCTTGACAAACAAACGGGAGAAAAAAAAAACCCATGAGCAGTCAAAGCTATTATTAAAGGCAATAGAAGTGGTACCCTTTGCCAAAGCCACCCTGTCATGGTGTTAGTCTCTGTGTTTTTTATTGGGGAGAGTATGGTTTTCACAGACACCTTCAGGGAGCGTACTGGGAATTTTGAGGGCTTTGTTCTGTGGCCGACTTTGATGTAAATCATAAAATGGGAAATCTGAGCCTTTTGGTTTGAGCTCCTGCTAGAGTTGTATCTGTTCAGGTAAAAACAAAGGGGCCAACTTCTTCTTACATCTCTTTAGATGTTAATGTAATGGTGCAGACAGCAACAGTATGTTGTATTCTGTTTGGATAAAATAGTGAACTAATTAGATAGTTATTTAGAAACTTTATTGTCCACAATGTGGAAAATCGTTTTTGGCTTCACCACAATCAACATGAGTTGGAGGAGCTTGGAGTTCAGTCATATGCAATACAGTTCTGTGGGCCTATTACGAAAAATGGACAATAAACAAATCCCACAAACATGAGAAAAATGAGCAAAGTCTGTGCAGGACTGGGATGAGGTGTATTATCTATGTATTTAATAAAGCAGCAGTGGGTAGAAATGAAGCAAATATTTTAAATATTTAAAACAGTAGTGCATGAGACACTCCTAAAGGCATCTGTAAGATTTCACAGACTGGAAGAAAACAACCAATCAGAGCCGAGCTGGAGCCTGTCGTGTCTGAGCAGCTGTCAATCACTCACAAACTCTGATCAAAGGTCAAACTAGGCAGTACCGATTAGATATGAATCAATATTCTGTTACTGTAATGATTATTTCTTGCTTCAGATGTTTTCAGAAACATCTTGTAGTTACTGTTTAGCCGTAAAATGAGAAAGTTAGCGACCTGGCAGCCATGTTGAGATCACTTGAGGAAATACCAAGCACCGCCCACTAGCCGGAGCACAGCCAATAGAAACGCTGTCTGTGAAATGACCTGTGATTGGCCAAAGTCTCCCATCACAGAGCCTGAAAGCAGAGGTGCAGAAGTGTAGTTTTCTCTCAGAACACTTGAATTACAACATGCTGAAAGGTTTTTATGGATTTTTTGCCCAGTGATGCCCGAAACCACTCTGCCTACTGCAGGTTTAATAACTTAACTGCGCTTGGGACAAATTATTTCTTATAGACATTTTTGGTGGCTTGTGACAGTGCAAAGCGCCTTCCTAAGGGAAGCAGTTCAAATTGTGGGTATAACGAATGGGATGGCTCACTTGTTATCTCAAGAGCTTTCTGTTTGGTATTCAGTACATAGCCGCTGCTTAGTTGCATCTGTGGTCTCCCTATAATTTTACTGACCGTGTTAACCACGCTTGACAGTTTCCCTTTACAATTGACTTTCAAGTTACAAGTGACCATGTTGAAGGACAAGATGCTTTCTACCAGATTATTGTTCGACATTTCAACAATATTCTGGTTCGTCTGAAGTCGGTAAGCTTCCTGAGTAGGTGTAAGCTCTGCATAGCTTTTTAAAAAACATATTCAGTGTTATCTATGAAAATAAGGTGGCTATCCACATCAGTTATTAAGTATTTAAAACATCTTATCTTTTCAACAGGGCATCCCATGCTTGTTAGTTGGCATAAGTCTGGAAAGTAATGATCAATGGAACAGTTTATATTTGCTGTGTTCTGTGGGGTAAGAAAGAGACATTGGTAGCCTCACTTTTAATTTGGTTACATCCCCCTTGAAGTGCTGCTGTACATTATTCTTATGTAGCTGCAACATATACTTATTTAATTGGAGCTCATCTGGTGTGGTATTTATCAGATCTGCTTAGCTGAAAAGCTAAATGCACGTGATGGAGCAGTGGTATTTTATCAATCACGTTGCTTCAGAAAACCTTTCTGTAACGTGCTGTCTCCTCCTTTCTTTTTATACCTCTTGATAGGACAGTATTACTAAGATGACTGCCAGAAGTGACACCAGTAGGGGGAGCTCACAGCTCGTAGCTGCCTGTGTAATAAACCAGTTAGACAGCATGGAGCAGAGGGTTGCTGGGCAGTAGTGCAGACCACATACACGACCCCCCCCCCCAAAAGAAAACCTCAACACATCTTGGGTCCCGACTGCTGTGCCAAATCATGTTACCTAAATTTATCCATATTTAGAAATTGGATTCTATTGATTTCTTGCGTGTGTTTGCTGTATTCTGTCTTTGTCTGCAGGCTTTGCCTGAAGACCTATGCCTGAAAAGAGACACATTTAGCCTATTGGCATGCAGGGAGGCCGCCTGTCTCCTCATCTTGGTGCAGGGGTTCGGTCAATCACTCATTGATTTCTGACAGAGATCATATTTATAATTCTGCCTCAATATCTCAATACATTAGCTTCCATCAACATCTCCTTTCTTGCATCTTTAATAAGTCTATGGAGTCTATTGATTTATATATATATTCTGAAATTGTGTGTTATATTTTTATCTGCATTATTCCCTTAAAAAAATAGTCTTGTGTAATCACATGTGCTACCTGTTGGATGTGTTTTTGCACAATTTCCAACTAATAGTGTCATCAGTGAGGAGTTTAAAGTACCTAGTTAATTGTGGGGTAAATAATGAATTTGTGTATCGTGTTCAGCACTATGTAAAGCTATAAATGACATTTAAACTCGAGTAATCAGGCATATATGGGGTCTATACTCCACTCCAACACATCTCTGCTTATATTTATTTTCTAACCAGTAGTAAAAACTATCCTAGTCTTCATTTCTTCATAACTACAGAGGGATTTGGACTGAGCTCCGAGCTGTCCTTCTCTCCACTGTGTTCCCTCCAAGCTGTGGTGTTCACGGACCGATCCGTGCCTCCTCCAGTGTGCGGGGCTGCGGGCTGTGCCGGGTGCGCATAGAGCGTGCGCTCCTAGCGGCAGCGCTGGTGAATCAAACGAGCAGAGAGAGAGAAGGAGGATGAACTGACTTGTAGTACGTCTGTACACTTCCAGCGCCTTATCCCAGGCTACCCACATGGGTCTGTGGGGAGCTGGCTCTCGTTGTAATAAAACAACTTTTTGGGAACGCGTGAGAGTCGGAGGCTGGTTTCCAGTCGGAGTCTCGGCCGCGCCATGTGTTGAACTGGGGAGACATCGCTGAAGATTTGAGAGGTGCCAGAGACGCGTCCTGAGGAACCAAGGACCCGCGGAGAAGTGCCCAGTCTATGCTTGTTTGTTTTCCAGTGTGGACTTACTGTAGGCTACATTTCTCCTTTCCGTGGGCTTCAGCCTGTAGGTCATCTTGGAGAAAGAGCAGATATTGTGGATGAACTCGCGGGGCAAGCAGGGATAACACTCAGACCGAGAGTTTAGAGGATATGAACACCCCGAGCAGCTCCGGGTGACCTACTGTGAAATGGATCCTCTCGGTGTTTGGACATTGGCTCTGGCTCTTGTCAGTAACTAGGATCTCTCTCCAGAACTCCCGGTAACACGGAGGAGACTTGCCTGTCATTTCGGACATATTTTCCTGCAGTGAATTTGAGGATTTGCGCGCCCGCCGTGGATGTTTAATATGCTAGAATGGGTCCGCTAGCGTTCATCCTCGTCGGCGGATTACTGTGTTTTCAAGTTGATGGTAAGTTGTCAAACCTGTTGTCGTGTAAAACTCCTTATGGGTGTATAAATAATCAGTTCTGTTTGCCACTGCACACTCTGCCCCTGGCACTCCACCCGTCATCTTTACCAACTTTTGATTTGTAAGCAATATTATATGTTATTAAATGTATGTTGTTACATTCTGGTTTGCAGGAAAATATACATTAATTCACTTAGTTGTGATTATAAAAGCTCTGCTATGTTTCCGAGATACTCATCCTTTTGATAACTAGGCTAACCTTATTGAGATGTATTTTAAATTATACATATTTCCATTGCATATATCTCATCATCTCTCAGCTCCAGTGAATATGAACAAGCAGCTGGATTCAGCAGATAACTCCTCCACTCAATGGAGCTAATGGTCGCCTCTCAGGAGGTTAAAATCAGGGCAGAGATGAGCAGATTTCTTCTTCTAGTGCAACAGATAGAAGAAGAAGCAGTAAAACATTTCAGGAAGTAAATGTTATTGAACGATATTATATATATTCAGACAAAAAGGAGCAGTTAGGAAATAGATTTCCAGTGTTTGTTTTCTCTGATTCAGTCAGTGTGAAGCGAAGGTGTCCATGAATGATCTCAGGTTGTGTTCCAGTGGCTTCAGGTTAGCGCTCCAATGCAAAGGTGGAGAGTATTTTATTTTTTAAGTAATGGCAAATGAATGCAAATTATTTTTGTGAATTCAGATGGTATAATGAAAGACAAGGTGGTGTAACACAACAGAAAGTAGTTGAGCCCTGTGGCTGGGAGGTTCTCTGGCTTGGAGGTGTTTGGCAGATATGTTGTGATCTCCACCCTGCCCCTGCACTCTAGTGGATGGTGCTGTACTGCTGCTGTGGTCATCTCACTTTAGGATTTCAGTGCACCGTAGAGTACTGTAAGCCGGCTTAAATCCATGCCGGGACAGTGCCCCAGTTTATTATTCCCCATTTGTCTGATTAAACATTAATAATGATGCAAATGAGATTGTTTAATTTTTGCAGCCAAAAGCTTCATCCCTCTTCCTGCTATCTGCAGCCCAGTGCTAAGTCAGCATTTTTTTTTCCCCCCTTACGATTTTACAAGGTTTCTTGAGATTCACTGGCCTATGAGAGAACTGCTTTAATGGAGGAATTAAAACAGCCTGGACTGCAGAGTTAATGTGATGACTCGCATCAATCATCAGAATGGGAGGGCCGAGGTGACGGAAATGGCGATTGGGACAGGTCCAACCTGTGACTGGTGGAACTATGGGGAGGGATTGAGATGTATTACTTTTAAAATGCCTAAACCTGAAGTCTGATTGGATTTTTAGTGCTACTTTTGAATTGGACACACCTTTTTCATAGTTTCACCAGTGACAAAGTGGGGCTCACGGTTGTAGAATGAGGAAATCATGCTCTGGAGCATTATATCAGCACTGTGTTGTGAGTGATGATTCACACATGTTTGCTTTGTATTGTTTGTACAACCTTAGCAGTATGTAAAGCTGAGTTTTTGTGTTGTCACTGAATGCGAGTGCCTGCAAGGCCCCATTTTTCTTTTCTTTCACCTGTCAACTCCCGCTTTTGTTCTTCACAGCTGCGAGTTTTGCTTCTCCTGCCTTCTGTAGGTAGCAAATCAAGTCTTTTTTCCACTGGGATTTAAATCTTTTTTCTTTCTTTTACCTTTTTTTTTTGGTGTCTTTCACCCTGCTCAGCCAAACCCACTGGTTGCTAGGCAGTGGCTGATGGCATTGCTAGCCCTCCAGAGGGAGAGGCTGGCCATCTCCCCGGGAGCAGTGGATCTTCCCAATCATTTGCTTGTCACCCTCCTCCCCCATCTTCCTGACTCTCCCACTCCATCCCAGCAGAACTCACCCATCACCCAGCCCTTTTCAGAGGTAATCTGAGGGTCCTTGGAGAGGGAGGAGCTTCCCTAAGAGTCCACTTAGGCAGACAAAAAGGTCTGGAGTTGTATTCACTGGGCAGCGTAGCCAACAAAGCCAAGCCTTGTGAATGGCGTCAGTCACTGTTTAGTGCGCTGTGATTAATACCGCTAGTGTGTTGGAGAGGAGAGAAAAGGTGAGATGGAGAATAGAGAGAGTGTGTGTTGGGTGTTGTTGCCGGGGTTGGACTAGAGTGTGCGTCTGAAAACCACACTTTAAGAATCAGATTGATTGCAGTTGAAGATATTTCCAGGACGGTCAGCAGCTGCCTGGTTATCTCTTAAACTCCACGTGCTACTTTTGAAGCTGGATTAGAACATGCTTTGCATAGTGGACATGCACTCCTGACCTTTTGCTATTCTGAGACCTCCTGCATGCTTGTGTCTGATGTAGGAGCCGGTGACATCATGCCCATTAAGAGGCAACGGAGATGGCCTCTTGGAGTCTTCGGTGGCCTAGCTAGGGGTTCTCGAACTTTTTAGGGCCAGGGACCTCTTAAAGGGGAGAAAATCTTCCAAGGCCCCCTCATAATCATATCACAGATAAAGCATAATGCTTACTACCATTTGTACTCTTAGACACTATTGTAACTCTTTGTATTTTAAAACTTTTCAGCCTAAATACTTCAGACCTGCTTGATGATAGTGATAAACATATTTCAGTTTGAAATGTCACACCACGTTGTTTTACACTGATATTCTGTGTGCTTTGTAAACAGATGTTGCTTTAGGTTGGCCGGCTTCATGGCTTCGTTCGCTAGCACCTGAAGACACATTTTTCTAAATTCAGCTAGTTTGGTATTAGCGTAACTTGACTATATGAACTGACTCAAATATTTCTTCATGCTCACCAGCTAGTTGGATGGCTAATAAGCTAAGCTAAGCAGCAGCAGTAACATTTTGTTGCATGCTGAGTGAAGTGACTGATTCATGACAGATTGACATGATGTGATCAGACTCTCTATTGGTCCAAAGTTAACATGGTTGGTAGAAATGGACACAATATGCCTGTCCTATTGGCACAAGTGTTTCGAGGACCCCCTGACAGAGTGCCACGGACCCCTCTTTGAAAAGCGCTGGTCTTGACAGTGCACGGCTCTCTATCTGCCAGCAGGACTGTGGTTTCAGCAATGCTGCTGAGTCAAGAGAAACTCAGACCCAGAGAGCCGTTGTGTGTGTTATAGGGAAAGGAGGAGGGGAAGGAGAGGCAGAATGAGCACAATCAGATACAAAAATTGAGAGAAGAGTTGAAGAACACAATTTTTTAAAGGGAAATGGCCGAAGATGAGGCGTTAGTGCCGAAGTGGCTCAGAGACTAACAGCTCTGTTGATGGTCATGATTGAACGAGGGAGGTTTTAAGTACTGCCCTATAATGGAAAGTAAGCCCAGATTAAAATAGTGTAGGTGAATGATGAGGCAGGCTGAGGTCATTGTGTAAGAGCCATTGCAATGTCTCGCCCCAAATGTGATTGTTCTGCCTGAGTTGGCAGCGTTTAGGCAGCGTTATTGTAATTGCGGTTCATTTGCTGGAATAGGGCTGCTGTAATGACGAAGCTTCAGCCGAGATCTGCAGAAAGCTCCCCTCGACTGTCTCCCACGGTCTCATCATTGTCAAGGAAGTCGCGTCAAAGTGCGGCGCTTTTATTCTCTGATTATCTTCAGAAATGAGTGGAGAATAAATACAAATGTGAGGGTCATAAGAGGAATGAAAAATGAGCTCACAGGCCCTTACGTGAGTGATAAGTGTTACTCGGGCGGTGACGAAGGCCTGTCAACTCCTATGACATTTTAACAGCCAATCCTGGCTACTCCGTGGATCATGTTTCAGCAGCCATCTTTCCATGCATTCAGGATAGAGGAGAATAGACTTTGAGCTCCGCATGCTTCTCTTTAAGTCCAAAGCACTGCTCTGTGATCACTCAAAAATGAAAAGGATTTGCAGCTGTTTTAAATTCTGGGATCATGCTGGTTAATGCCTTTACATTTTCATAGCGCAGAGAGAAAAAAGCCAGAGTTAGACAATGCACATGGCTGATTTTGCTGTAAGACCAGCAAAATGCAGGAGAGGCGATACCACTTTTCCTTGTTTTACCTCCGCTTTATTAAGCCTCAGCCAAGCATACCCCTGACATTTACAGAGCAGAGAATAGGCCTAATGCCTGGATGCTTTTGCCCAGAGAAACAAAGGAAGAAAGAGGGTGAGAGATTACGACGGGGAACGCTGGAGGTTTAATGCTAACAGGTAGGCGGCAGTAAAGGATAAGCATCTTTCCTCACAAGATTTATACTTCCAAACTCATTCACTATTTCTCTTACACACACACGTCTATGAGGGTGGAATTCAAACACTGAGGGGGTTGTTGTACACCTGCAATGGCAGAATAGTCGGAGTGTGTGTGGAGGTAAGGCTGGGGGAGGAGTGATATGATGAATTGAGCATGCTGACTATGTGGTAAAGCAAGCAGTCAGGGCCTCCACCTGTCTCACACACCTGTACTTACACAACACACACCTGTGCTTTACCCTCCCGGGCCCCAAGACACAGATATAATCCTCACTCCATATTTTCTCACTGCCTCTGTTTCCCAAAACAGGCGATTAAGGGGTTTGAGGTGGGCCAACAGACAGAAAACGTGGCTCTAATTACCGTTCTATAATCCCTGATGATTAGATGATAGTGAATGAATGAACCCTTATTGATCAGTGGCAAATACCCAACCGTCGGTAACGACACAGACTGTGTCTGCTCGGACAGATTACTCAGTTGCAGTGTAGCTGTAACGAGCATTCTTATCTCCACAGAACTCGATTATCTTAAGAGCACGCCAAAATGCAAACAGGAAGTCAGGATTGAGTGCAACGCGAGCGCCTGATGTTTAAACCCGCTGGAGGAGACAGCATGTTTGCCTTATCTGTGTTTCATGTCGCACGCTGCCCTGAGACGTTGTGTTTAGGGAAGCCTCTAATTACTCTGTATCCCGTTGCCCTCTCTCTGCCCTCTGATTGGCTGTCTCGTATCAACCTTCAGATGGAGGGGAGGGATGTCAATGTTGGATGACTCACAGAAGTACATACAACTAATTTGTCCATACATGGACACACTGTAAACATACAGAGAGGCACATATGTATACTATTAGCCTGAACATGAAGGCACTGTGGATGCACCAAGCATTTATTTTGTAAGAGGAACAAATAAAGAGACAGTAAATAAATGTGAGTTGTATAAAAAAATAAGCATTTGGCACATACTATATTAAATCTGGACATACATGTGGATGACATATTTATAGTAGGGCTGTTAAACTGAATGTGATAACACATTAATGCAAATTTGTTTTAATGCCACAAATTAATGCAATGAACTTAATTAACTTGTGATTTCTAGTATGAAGAAAATGGTATCATATGAAACTAGAAAACCTAAGTAATCCATCGGTACCATGTCATACTAGCTTGGTGGGAAAGAGGATAAATAGCACTCCAAAGTTGTGCAAAATTTTGGCAAGGAAAAACTGTTTTAATGGGGTCTCTTGACCTCTGACCTCAAGATATGTGACTTAAAATGGGTTCTATGGGTACCCACGTGTCTCTCCTTTACAGGCATGCCCACTTTATGATAATCACATGCAGTTTGGGGGCAAGTCATAGTCAAGTCACTGACAAGTCACACTGACACACTGGCAGCCTGTTGGGCTTCAGTTTGCCATGTTATGATTTGAGCATATTTTTTATGCTACATGCAGTACCTGTGAGGATTTCTGGACATCATTTGTCGTTGTTTTGTGTTTTTAATTGATTCATAATAATAAATATATATATACAGTTGCATAAAGCAGCACATTTGTGCACTCCCAATTAAATACTTGACAAATGTCCCTTTAAGTACATTGTAAGCAGATAAAAAAAGTAAAGAGTAAGTTGCGATTAAATATTTGAATGGATTGGCAGCTCTAATTTATAGTCGTTATCACATGCCTTCTTGTTTTTCTTCATTGTGTTTTCAGTCAATAACTTACCCTCTCGCTCGTCATTGTCAAGAGTTTGTGTGACAGGTGTACCTGAGCTGAGCATCTCAAAGATGAGGTCAGGCCCGGTGATAAAAATGCATGAGCTGTCTCTCAGTGTGAGATGTGCGAAGATGGACAGCCAGAGCATGACACTCGAGCACACATCCGTCACACACAGCAGTTGTCCGGTGCAGCTGTAATGCCGCTCAGAGTGGTGGAGCTGCTGAATAAGTGTCTCGTTCCACCATCTCCATCCCCGCCTCGGTTTATGGATCACCCAGCCGTGACAGCTAGGTACCGTTTCTTCCCTGTAACTACCTAGCCTCATAGAAGTGCATCTAGACTCCGTACCAAACCAGCGTTATAGTGTGGAAACTATAGTAACCTGGAGGTCTTCTGAGGGGCCTGACCTTTTGTGAACAGACTGATACCTCCCTGCATTTCAACATTAACAGTGATTTATTGATATTAGATCTGTCAGATCAGTTAAAATAGTTAATCGTGATTAATCGCAAATTAATCACACTTTTTTTATCTGTTCAGAATGCACCTTAAAGGGAGATTTGTCAAGTGTTTAATACTCTTAGAGAGTGGACAAATAAGCTTTCTTTATGCAAATGTATGTATATTTTTATTATTGTAAATCAATTACTAACACAAAACAATGATAAATATTGCCCAGAAGTCACAGGTACTGCATTTAGCATAAAAAATACACTCAAATCATCACATGGCAAACTCAGCTCAATGTGACTATCATAAAATGGGCATGTCTGTAAAGGGGAAACTTGTGGGTACCCATAGAGCCCATTTTTGTTCACGTGTCGTGGAGTCGGAGGAACATTTTGTGTAAATTTGCAGGATTATTTAGCCTCCTTCACAACAAACTAGTATGACATTGCATTGACACAAGTGGATTCCTTAGGTTAGCCTGCTACAACCTAGAAATCACAAATTTTGTTAATACATTCAAGAAGTTAGTGACATTAGAATGAATTCGCGTAAACTTTGACAACCCTAGTTGATGAAGTTTGAAGCATTTTATGAATCACAAATACTGTGTAATGCTAGAATTTTGCCTGCGGTATATACTGTGAGTTATGTGCTGTCACTATTATTGAGGTCTCTTTGCTGTAAAAGTCCTGATTTGGTAATAAGACGTTGTGTTTCCTGGCAGTGTATTTCTAAATAACCTTGTATAATCAGTGTGTCTATGTGCTAATATATACTATATAAATTCTGTTTACAGTTCGGTTGTAAAAAATGATCATCAAGCCAAGCAGCATGATTCTCACTTGGAAGATGATCACATGAATACACAGTGTACATAATAAGTTTGATAAGTAATAAGGCCTGCATTGTATGTCAGTGCTGTCCCTGCTGCAGAAACATGGCACCACGCTGCTTTGTAAACCGAGCTGCTCATGACCGGGGGTGAGTTGATTTACTATATATAACGGCTCCTAGTGAGTACTGGCTCTGCGGTTGAAGTCTCAGTGTGGAACGTGGCACGAGCCAAGTGTCACAACCATTGCGGCGGGGTAGGAAGAAAGCCTTAATCGCATCCTTGAACGTTTGAACTCTCCAGTTCCGCCTCCGGGATGGTGATGATTTTTTTCTGGAGCGCTGCTCACAGACATTTGTCATTTAGAGGCCTGCTAACACCCAGCCAGTGGTAGAATTATGAAATGTAGTGTGTTTATGTGTGTGAATGTGTTTGTGAGCACCATTAATAACCATCAAAGCCCATTGTTTTGTTTTTGTGTGTGTGTGTGTTAGCGTGGATTTATGAGCGTGGGTAAATTGAATGAGTCCTTCATCCACTTACTGCTAGCACTCTTGACCCTGTTGCCCTAAGCCGGACCAGATGAAGTGTCCCGTGGAATAGAAATTTAATAAATCTCATCTTGACTTGGTATGCTGCACCTTAAAAAACAACACAAACAGTGAGCTGTAAGGGCCATTTCATTACCTTGCACTGCTCTGCGAGTCCATCACTACGATGGCGTGTGGTTATTCCTCGTGTTCACATGTTTGATCCACTGGAGTGGGTGGAGGTGGTGACCGACCGCCTTCATTGACATGCAGGGACACAGCTATGTGTTCAGTACAGGTCAGCAGCACCCGTGGCACACCTCCAATTATCCACTCATCTCTCAACACGGTGTGTCATGGCCACCTGGAGCCCCCCCCCCCCCCCCCCCCCTTCCTCCCCTGCCCTTTGCCTTCATTTCTAAAGCAATAAAGCACTTATTTATTTTGCTCCGTTCAATCTGCTGGGGCAGCTCAGCAATGCAGGTAAAGAGATTACAATGCTTGAGGGAGAATCAATTGATACCATTCATTTCATTGCACTTCCCGCAGCGGTAACTGTTTAGAGTAGCCCACACTTGAAAGAAGGGAGTTGGTGATGTGAAATTTGGCACCCAGCTGTGTCTACATTCGCATGCACACCACACAGACTTTTATCTTGAGAACACTGCTGCTTGCTTATCTGATTTTATAGCACTTTTACAGAGATTACAGTGACTCTGCTGCTGTAGTTTTCTACTGATTAACCAGTGCTTGACCGGAGCAGAGGGACATAAACTTAACTCGAGGAAGAGGAGACTATTAAAGCAGTGGTTGGTAGAACTGAAGCAAATATGATTAAAAAAATATATTTTATAAAATGGTCACTATATCCTATCAGTAGTGCATGAGGCAGGTAATCATGTTCCTCTGTGTCCTCCGGTGCTCCTAATGACATCTGCAAGATTTCACAGACCAGAAGAAAACAACCAGTCAGAGCCGAGCTGGAGGCTTGTTGTCTCTGAGCAACTGTCAATCACTTGCAAACTGATCAAAATAGGCAGCGCTGATCAAATACGAATCAATATTCTGTGACTTTTAAGACTATTTCTGGCCTCAAATGTTCAGAAACATCTTGTAGTTACTGTTTAGCTGTAAAATGAGAAAGTTTGTGACCCGGCCACCATGTTGAGATCAATTGAGTAAATTGGCCAAAGTCTCCCCTCACAGGCTAGATATGTTAAAGCCTGAAAACAGAGCCATGAGGAGGTTTTCTCTCTGAACACTTGAATTACATTATGCTGAAAGGTTGTTATATAATTTTTGCCCAATGATTTCATAATTAGTTTACCTTCAGCCATTATTCACCATGTTAATTTCTACTACATGTTCTGAATCGTTGATATTTTCCACACACAAGCACACATCTTTAATATCAAGGCTGCTGCCACGCTGCAAAGATGAGACAGGCAAGAAAATGGCTGCTCAGAAGGATGTGCAGGCGAAGAGAGAGAGAGGGCTGAAGAAGGTGGGGTGGCGCAGCGAGCTGCACGCTTGAGTGGCCGTGGCATCGGAAATCATTTAATCTGCATCACACAGTTTAGTGTCCCTGCCAGTGGCCTGACAGTCCCACAGAGCTGGTGCTGTACTCCTTACACTAATCATATAAAAAGCAAGCAGCGCCCTTATCAACACATTTCACCTCGCCATAAAGACGTCTAAACTGTTCTTGTGTCGGCCTCCTTTCCCTCCTTTAGTCTCCTGTTTCACTGTCAGCGCCCCAGAGAAAGGCCATCTGCTGAACAAAAAGATAACATCACCTTTTCAGTTAGTTCATGGCTGCTGATGGTCAAATTAAGAGTCAGAATGACAGTAGTCATTAGGGTAGTAGGGAGAAAAAAAACAAGGTGGAAACTGCTTGAAATGCAGGATATGTGAATTGCAGCAAAATCAGATATTCTGTTTCCCACAGTAATCTATTTATATATTCCATCTGCATGGGGGAGAGAGGGCAAATACACAGATGCAGAGTCAATACGACCCCACCACATCACTGCCCGAAATACACTCGGAGTGGAATTCTATCTGTTATTTGTTGGAGGCGAGCAGAGCATGGATGCAGTGAGAGCAGCTCCTAGAGTTACTCTTGTGTTTGCTTTCAGAGTATAGATCTTAGCAGGAGAAAGGAGGGGGGGGGGGGGCAGTATGCAGAGCACTGAGGCGGAACAGAGCCCATCATGTGAGCTAGCTAGCTAGCTCCAACTCCCTCCCTTTCAACAGAAGGTGAATCTGCTCAGCACCTGTGAACACCCTTCATTTCTCTGTCTTCACTGTGCTGTTTTCTCAAGCCTGTATCTAGTGTATGCAGTGCAGAGATGGACTCCAGTAGATACCGAGATGTCTGGTATTGGGTTATGTACCGGAGCTCCTGTGCGGTGACGCCACTGACAGCCCACCATAAAGAAGATAAATCTGGGGTGCAGAGCGTTCTGCTTGCGGGTGTCGCGGCAGGCCAGCGCAGAGGCGAGGACGGCCTGTAGCGTCATTCTGTTGCCACCCCCAGTTTCCCCCCGCCGCTCTCTCACATTTCCCTTCTGATGACATGAGGGATATGACTCTGTCACTCTGGCAGCGAGGGGCAGGACGGGGACAGGGAGCAAGCGAAGGAGACAGAGAGATGATTGGGCGAGAGAGGCAGAGATATATAGAGAGAGAAGGAGATGGAGTGGGAGGTTGAGGAGAAGTGGAGCGAGCCAGGAGAAGTGGGAGGCAGGAGATTGTATTTCAGAACGGACAGCATGGATCTAATGCATAATTCATTACTTTTTAAATATTTCTGTTTTTTTTTTGTTGGTGCAGCTATATAGTCCCTCCCTTCGCTGGGGTTCAGCACTTTCTGACTGAAGATCCTCGGCCATTTCACTATCCACATGGCAGCGTCTTGGCCTGGACCTTGGTTTTTCATGTTTGATGTTTTATGGAGCCTCAACGACTGGAACTTTTTTGCCTTGGTCTGAGGTTGCCGTTGGTTACCTGTGATCAGCGCACGCGTCTGTTGGCAGAATAACTAATATCTCTTTGGGGAGCCCTTCCTTTTATGCTCAGGCTGAGACTGGTGTGGGTATTGATTTGGTTGGTGGGCTGGAATTTCTCCTGGGAACTAATAAAAATAATTACAAAGAGATCATGAAAGGCCTGACCTTCTGTTGCACACATGAATAAATATGCGACAAAGATAATAGAAAAGAGCCCTTCTATGTGTGTGGTCAGTGGAACATGAGGGTGAACAAGCTGTTATGACAGTTAAAGTGGTGTTTTTATCCTGGATTTGACCAACAACCCATAACCTCTTCCACTCTGACTTCTCAGAGACTGTAACAGGCTTTTAGAGCGAGAGTTGAGTGTCACTGTTATGGCATCACTTGAAAATAGAAAACCAAAGGAACTAAATAATGCTACGAAGTTACACTTACAAAACTGCTATGCTGATTTTCAAAGGGGTCCCTTGACCTCTGACCTCAAGATACGTGAATGAAAATGGGTTCTATGGGTACCCACCAGTCTCCCCTTTACATACGTGCCCACTGTATGATAATCACGTGCAGTTTGGGACAAAAAACATGCCATTTCTACTATGCAGTACAAATATACTATAAAAATACTATTCTAAAATGGTGTGTTTGAATATTTGTGCATGCTGGGAACCCTAAAGAGTCTTAGGAATTGCATAAATTGGGTATCACTGTAAAGCTGAGACTCTTGTGGATCCAGTGAGCCCGGTTCTATTCGTGTGTGATGACGTTAATCTGCACACTAGCAATTTTACTCTAGTTTTTTAAAATTTGACCCTACTGTATAAAATGATCTGTGATGACCTCTAGGATAATCACAGCCTCATGAAACTTTCCAACCATAAACTAGAGACCGAGAGCATTCAGAGGATGGATGGCTTTCCTAGCTAGACTGACAATAAGGGGGTTCCTTCCTGCGTGGTTTTCAAAACAGAAGTGCTCGCCATCAAAACGTCAAAAATGCAATTTTTGCAGAAATCTTCAAATGTCAAAAGTTTTGTCAGCACAGCTTTTTCTAAGGTGTTAATCTAAGGTCTTAATGTGGTATTTTAGAGGTATTTTTGGTATTTTTGTATTAACTCTTGAATGGTAATATATATGTATTAACCCAAATTCTGAGACATAATAGAGCATGGGATTGGCCATCATATACTTCTATAATGTTCGTACACTTTCACAATTTATTTTAATTAATTAACCAATTATTTAATTGATTCTGGTTTAGGAGTAGAACAACTTGACACAGTGCTGAGCTGCATCTCGAAATTAATCTTCAGGGTCCCAGGTTTCAGATGATGTACGCCTCTTCTAAACATGCAATATTATGAACAAGGAAATAAGCACAAATAAGAGAGTTAATGCGGTAAAACTTCTCATTTTACTGGACACCTGCAATGCAAAATTGCACCCTATTGCAGTGGAGCAAAGGAATCAGCTTTTGGTTCAGTAATCCCTCTCTGATTTCATTCTCTGTCTGCGCGCTTGTTTGTTTGTTCTCTGGTCCCTGCTTTCCTCCAGGAGAGGATGACTGCACAGCAATGGTGAGAAGTAATGGTGGTGTTATTGCAGACAGGGGGAAACACAGCGTTTTGATTGGAGCGTGCGCCCTGAGACCCAGTGAAGTGCACTCGCCTCAGCTCAGAGAGCACTTGATTGCACAGCACCAATGATCGCATTAAAAGGGCAACAGAAAGCCCATTTACCGTAAAGAGAGTGAGAAAAGGGGCCCAATAGGAAGCTGAAAATTGACTTTCACTTCTGTTGGGAGCTCGGCGTGATGGCGGGGTGGTGGGGACGTACACAGGCTTTTTTATTTGATCCTCTCGGACAGCATCTCTAGGACATTGACACCACATAAGGACACAGTAAACACAGACACATTGAAGGACAAACATTTTAGTTTGTGCTTCTGAAAGTGAAGTTTGCTCAACATCAGGTTGAGGTTATCCCTTATTGAGACCGATGTGCCTCTTTTGAACATATTCCATGGCATATGGGTGTGCTTTTAACCTTTTCTACCTCTACACCTGACCACCACCACTCAGGAAGGACACTGACCAGTCACGTCTGGCCCTCTGTGCTCCCGGCTCAGCTTTTTCTGGCAGTGAAAGGACAATTGTAGAGGCTCGCATCTGCTGTTTTCATTTCCAACCAGAAAGAGGAGAGCAGATGGAGACCCTAGGTTTAAGTGATTAGAAGGCAGTAGATTGGAATACAAATTGGATTTAAAGAAATTAGACTGATATAGATCGAATGGAGTCGCCTCAGTTTAGTGCTGTGCATGCGCCTCGGCCTAAGCGGCAAGCCACCGCAGGGCCTGTGGATTATAAGGGAAGCAGATGCTCCAATGAGATAAGAATGAATGTGCTTTTGACACTCCGTCCGAGTTAGATGGGGGCCTCCGTGTCCGTTCTTTATCTTGCCCTCCATTTATCAATGTCACAGCGTTAATTACTGCTTCATTTATTAGGTCACTTACTGCCAGAATACAAACTTGCCCCTCTGTGCTGACAGGGGAACTCACTGCTTGCTAGCTTACTGTTACCTACCACTGCTGAAAGAGATTGCCTGCAGCACACTGTCGGTTTTGTTCCACCACCAGTAGTACATCTTCAGTTTTTCCCATAATACCAATGAGGTTAGATCATGCACTTGGGGATCAGGGTATCACCACTCCTCCCTCTACTACAAACCCCTGTCTGCAGCCCCACTTAGAGGAAGACACTAGGCCTGATCACTAATCAATGACAGGGAAATGGAGGGAATTAGTCCAAATTAGGAAGAAGAGAGAACAGACTACCTTCTGTTCTGGGGTCAATATGCCACTGTCTGATGCCTGATCCCTGTTAAGATAAATGGTGGACTGGTGCACATTTACACAGTGTGTGCATGTATGTCTCAGAGTCTTTGAAGCACGTTTTTGTGCTGATCAGTGGGTTTTCTTACTGCGCCTGTCCTTTTACCCGCAGTCTCTCGGGCAGAAAAGGCCAGGGTCCAGTGTGTCTCGGTTTCCCCAGGGAGATTCAAGTATAAGGGGTAGTGGAACATGTGCAAACCCAGGCAAACAAAGAGCTGGAGCCTCCACTGTTTTGCCACCATCCCACAATGAAATTAGCCCTTACATAAGCACAAAGGTTTATGTGGTACACCGCTCTTCTGTGCAGCCGGCATCGTCCTATTACCCCCCTCACTGCCCCGGGGAAGGGCACCGTCATCAGCTCGGCTCAATCACACGCACACCTGCAACGACTAATTCTAAGACAAAGAGCCCAGCACTCTACTTAATACAACACTGGCTGGTTAACAGTAGGCCAGTGCCAACAGAATCAGAGTTGTTGATGGGGTATTGAATGGGGTTGAAATGAAGGATAAAGGGAGGGCTGTTGGAAAAGTTTGCCTTATTCCCCATTCCTGTTACTGTTGTTTGATGCTGGATCAAACTCTTTGGTTGTTGTATGGTTCCCAGGGCCTCTGTGATGTAAATGTGTGGCCGACAGCATCTTATCTCTGTGGTTAAGACCTGGTCAGAGACACACAGAGCACTCTGACTTGGGGACCATTATCTTGGCTGCCAGACTCTCAGAGCTCAAGCCCTAATAAAAAGGAGAGTGGGCCGAGGTTTTCAGCCATAGGGATTAGCATTTGACATTAGTCTGGACCCGGCATTCATATTCACACCACATGTACACTTCTGCAACAGTGGACTCAACAGTTTTTCTTGTTTGCATCCCATTGAAAGACACATAATTTGTGTGTGTGTGCAGTCCAGATGTAAGCTGACTGTACGCCTCCATTCACTGTTCACCCATGGGCCCAATTACCCACAAGGCAAGCCCCTGCAATATAGGGTTGAGAAGAGCACATGGCTGCTTTTTGATCGGCTTGAAATGGTGATTTAAGGGTCCAATGTTTGTTTTCAAGCTTTGGTAGCTATTAGTTGGAGTCATCCATCCATTTTCCACAGCTCAGATGTCCTTCTCACCAACAATGTTGATTTTATCACCTGATTTTGAATTAATAGTAGTCTTCTGATGAAAGTGTAAATAAAAGTCCAGCTGTTTTGTTCCTTCATTTCCATTGTCTCATTGTCAGTGGGACTGTAGCTATGAAGTTAGTCCATGAAAATATTATTTCTTTCCTTAACCTTAACCTTAAAAGACAACTAGTAAGAAACCCGAGGTGTCAAAGTTAACACGATGGAAATGCAAAGTCCTTTTTGTGCCAAAAATTTCTCTAATATGTTAACAGAATTTGCGATTTTTAGGTTGTAGTGGGATTCAGTTTTAAAGCTACTGGCATCATATGGAACTAGAAACCTAAAGAATCCATTGGTACAATGTCCATGTAATACTAGCTTGTCGAGAAAGTGGCGCAATAATGCTCTAAACCTACTCTAAAGTTTGGAGGAAATTCTTGCATGGCCATTTTCAAAGGGATCCCTTGACTTCGAAACGTGTGATTACTTTGGACAATCATGCGATTAATCACAATGAAATATTTTCATCGACTAACTGACAGCCCTATAAGAAACACAAGATGTTGCTTAGTAGTCAGTAGTTGCATTAGTAAAACTATTCAAGTATTTAAGCAAGTTAACTTCTCAAAGAAGACCTTTTCTCTCTGTAATAGATGCAGACTATTGGTCTTTTGCAATCTCAGTGTTTTTTTATTTGTGTGAAAATTGTAATACACGTCCTCATGTTTTGTTTACATATATTAATTTTTATGTAGTTATTACATTCTTTTTTATAATAGCCTTTTTCTTTCATGTAAGAAAAGGTCAACAAAAAATATTGTTCATCTTAGTTTTCATTGATAAAATGATACACCTGAACCACATCCTGTAGCTCCGTCTGTGTTATCCGAGGCTTTCCCCAGCAATATGGGATGTGTAAGCAGTTACTTTTAGTAGTGTTTTATTAATTCAACCCCTACCTATTTTCGAAATAGTCTACCTAATGGAAGAGTATTTTTGAGTTGAGAGGGCTTTTGTAATATTAAAACATCAAACTGAAACAGTGCTAAGTCTAACACTAGCCTCTCTGCTCTTACTCCATGCTTAATTGCGTCTCTGCTTTCTCCTCCAGGATCCCGTCTGCGCCAGGAGGACTCCCCACCCCGGATTGTGGAGCACCCCTCTGACCTGATTGTCTCCAAAGGGGAGCCCGCCACTCTCAACTGTAAAGCGGAGGGGCGGCCCACCCCGACGGTGGAGTGGTACAAGGACGGAGAGCGGGTGGAGACGGACAAAGATGACCCACGTTCTCACCGCATGCTGCTGCCCAGCGGCTCGCTTTTCTTCCTTCGCATCGTCCACGGACGACGGAGCAAACCGGACGAGGGAGCCTACGTCTGCGTGGCCCGGAACTACCTGGGAGAAGCCGTCAGCCGCAACGCGTCTTTGGAAGTAGCATGTGAGTCTGTCTGCTCTTTTTTTCTTGATTCCTCCTCTTTGCTGCTTTGCTGAAGTTATTCTGCTCATTTAATTTAATTCATTCATTTGGCAAAATGAAGAACAGTCTTGATGTCGCTGCTTCCAGATGATGGAAAGACTGGATTTACATCACAGATTCAGCACGGCAGAATTGAGACACACTTTGAACATATCCTGTCAGCATTATCTAATTTTTTTTCTTCCATTTATACATAATGGAAAAAATTACATTGTCTTTACTGCAGGGAATAACACTAAACAAATCAGCGCTCTGAAATTAAACTATTTTAAGGGTTGACTTCATTTTGCTTTCTGTGTTTTTTTATTTTGGAATAATTTCCTGTAGGTCTAAAAGGAGTTGATGAGCCCACTTGCGGTCTCACTGTGTGACATTGCTTGGTGGATTAATTTTCAGAATGAGTTTTTCAACCAAGCACTTGACATAAATGTTTACCTCTAGGGAGTTTTATAGAAGTTGTCTGCAGACATTTGAGATGGACATAAAGCTACTGAGGGACATGACGGTATGGTAGATGGGTCTCTCACAGGTGAGTGGGGGTAGAACGACAGGCGCAGATCAAAGTCCTGAAGGACATCTGACGTAGGCTGGCTCGTCTGTGTTGGTGAACACTGACAGGCAGAACCTGAGCTGTGGATCAGATTACCTTTGAAGACGAGCCCCCCTCACCAGCAGGCTCAGGCTGGACTTCCTATGGAGCGGCTCCCAGGCACCTCGATGCTCCATAAGGTGGACCGGAAAGTCTCCATGGCATCCTTATGTTGCTACTTTTAGTAACAAGGACCATGTTCATGAGACATAATCTCACTGTATTTGTTTTTAGATGCCACAATAAGGACTGTGATGGAGAGGAGACCTCGAGATCTCATATAAATGATACATTTAGGCATTGTAGAGTCACAGATTCAAATGCTAAGCTCTTGTTCTCCTTAGTAAACATGAGACAAGCAAACATTAAATGATTAATAATGTTTTGAACAGAAGTGACAGTAATAATGATATATTCCATATTTTAAAAAGGGCCTGCAACTGTATTTCTAAGGCGATTACAGTGATCAGTGGTAGTAGGATGCGTAGTTGGTTTGTGATCCCTGGGAAATGGACTGGAGAGGAGGGGGTTGGTCTCCACCTCTGATCCAGTCCCCTGCCTTCCCGAGGGCCTCCCAGCAGCCCCAGGTGCTAACTGCGTGACAGCAGCTTGATCTATCGATCGCTGTAAGAGGTCTCTCCCAGTCTAAATGAAAATTCATGAAAAATTGATGAAGTCTCCAGATTATTTTATTTCCCCCCCTCTCATACTGTTTTTAACCTTTCTTTTTTTTCAGTACTCTCTATCTCTCCCTCTCTGGTGTGCTATAGTTGCTCAGCAGAGGGGGTTGAATAGAGGCATTGACTCTTTGGCTCTAACGGTGTAGGATGACTGGTCAGGAGACCTGGAGCCGAGGGGAAGAGCTAGCAAGGTGAAGAAATAAGAGCACATGTGTGATTGGTATTATCAGGGTTTTGTGATGGAGACAGAGGTTCAGGGCAAAGCCTCAGGCCACACTTGGAGTAAACAAGGATACAGAACGGTACCTTGTACCTTTAGTGGGTGTATAGTGCCACTTTGGCCAAAGAAAAGTACACCCTCAGCCCCTACTAATGCCGGGTACACACAGTGATTTTGGGCCTGCCAACTTGTTAATAAGTGTTTATTCAGTGTGTCTCCATGACTTCATCCAGTAGTTTCTTCTTTTTTCTTTATGGATTTTCAGTACAAAGCAGTGCAAAAATGAACATTGCTAATTCTTCCTGCCCATCGTCCGTCATGTTTGTTTACACTAATGTCATTTTGATTCCAAGAGAGTTGGAGCAAGATTTCTGTTTTGTTTTTTTTTTTTTAGTCTGTACTCCTCTTGATCATGAATCTGTTAGCGTGTTGTGCTGTTTTGGCCAAATCATTTCTCTCCACACTATAGGAAGAAAAGTGTTAACTTAAACAATAAGATGTGAATATGTGTGGAGTCTCTCACATTTTCAAAGTCTGTTAAGATTGAAAAAACTTATAGTGTGGGCCAGCCTTAAGGCGAAAGCTTTGGCTCTCGATTCTCATCCAGAAATACCACATACCTTACTGCAAACATTTTGAATTAAACTGACTCATCTACATTTAATTGTTTGTTAAAGTGGCGTGGGATCCTCCTTCCGTTTCTAGATAAACCGTTACTGGCTGTACGCTACCTCACACAGTTTGGTTTCTATTGACCTGACCTGACCTGACCTGACCCGACCTGAGACGCACACAGTTTGAGAGTGACAGCAGAGTCGGCCTGTCTGAGAAGGAGCTAGGGTGTCAGAAGTGGTTGTGCTGGCGGGTCAAGTGCAGTTCAACAGGGACAGTTACTTGATTATGATGTGACAGTGCAATGATGTTTTATTAAAGTAGAATGTTGTTGATATAAATTATTGGATAATGGGCAGATCAAAGCCCTCAGAGGCACTTTCGAGTAAATTGAGGTGATGAGGAAAGAAATGAGCTGGAAATGTACAGGTAGGGTATTATATTAAGACGGTAATGACCTGTTGCAACTTTAATGGCAAGTAATTGAAGGAACATTGAGTAGAAATGTCCTGAAGCTCATCTGCAGGATTGGTGTCTGAACCAATAAAGAGTCTGGCCTCGGGCACCATGATGGACAGAATCAGTGCAGCTCTATTGTTGTTTTACCATAGTGCTATTTTCATTGTTTGAGTGCACCCTCTCTCTCACCCTTAAATATACAGTCATATTAGTCTGTCGTAGAAGTAGTTCAAATAATCACTTCTTTCTTTTCTAAGTATTCACTGACAATAACAATCATGTCATGATCAGATTTTTCCTGAATTTACCTCAGTGACTAAGTTAGGACCATCTGCAGCGTGTTTTCTTTGTGTATTTTAGTTTCCCCAGAAATAAGACTGTCATAGATCCCAAAGAGGAGGTAGGACCGTTTTATGGAGCGCTCCGTGACCAGTTTGTTTTGAGCCCTGAGCTTTCTGGGCTTTCTCTCTCAGCCAGGTCTTCAGGGGAGCTGGGGGAGCAGGAGGAGGGGGTAGGGTGCTAAATCCCAGCGCATTGGCTTACTGCAGTGATTAGCTTTATCAGGTCCTGACATCCGTCTAGTGATTGTAAAGCCACAGCTAATCGCACAAGAGAAAGCAGCATTTAAATCTATATCCATGTTGAACTGGGGTTTGTGTGTATGATATGTCGCCCCCCCCCCCCCCCCCTGTCTTCTACCCCCCTCCCTCATATTGAACACACCTTTGCCCCCCTGCTGTTCACGAGTGGTCGAGCAGGACCCCGGTGAGATAATTTAATTGCGGCTCTGAAACAGATTGAACTCGGCGTCCTCCTGAGCAAAGCAGCACCGCTGCATGCTGGACATCAAGCTGGGCAGCACTCACTACTCTCCCTGTTAGAGGAGGAAAGGTGGAGTGCAGAGGAAGAGGGGGAAGAGGCCTCTGAGAGGTGGCTCTGCATTATTAATGTGGACCAGATTGAGGGGGACTACTGGGCTTCTGACATGTCTCCTTTCAGTGTTGGATGTTGAACACACATTGTTCACAAATGAGTGGACAAGAGCATGAACTGCATATGTTATCTAAGTCTGTGGTGCATGTGCAGAGTGTGGGGATAAGGCCTGCACTCACTTTGCTACATTTGGGAGGAAATTTCATCATAGGTGTTGTTCACCGTCCTGTACTTCAGAAGACAGAGAACTTGTAAACGTGTTGCCTAGAGGGTATCTGACCAGTCTGCTCAGTAATCTTATTTTACCTCCCATCCTCTCCTCTCCCCATCCATGGGATGGATATGCTGCATATACTCCAGGATGTGCCCCCTTTTCTCTTTTCCGAATAAACTAGGTCAATGAGCAGGTTCATAAATCATCGTGAAGCCTATGTCAGAAACGCAAGCCGCAGCCACCGCTGCTGAATAAATTGCTAGCACTGCGGATATCTGTGTATATGTAAGTGTGACAAGGCACACCTGGGGCAATAAGATCCAGAGAAAAATGTTAATTAGCCCCATCTTTTCAGGTGGACAGGTAGCACACTTACGTAGCACTCCAAATACAAGCGCGTGGGGTGAACGGTTGCACCTTTAATTGAGTGTCTAATGCGACTCTGGCCCACGGTGGTTAAGTGCGTATTAAATGCATGTTATCGTCTGGGGAGAGAGGCATCGCAAAGGAATTGACGCGCAAGATCTGTAGGTGTAGATCTGTATCCTTTGCCGCTTCGTTCAGTTTGTAACCTTTAAAAATGCAAATGACTCAGAAATGAAACAGATGTCTTGGGCAGGTTCTAAATGCCGCTTGGAATGGGATTGGATGACTTTTAAAAAGGTCCTTTGATATCATCTAATGTACCACTTCTGCAATTAAGTGAATCGTTAGGTAGCATTTGGTGTTCGTACAACAAGGTAATTAGTGGGAAAATAGAGTTGGGAGAGGTGCGAGCGGTGAAGAGAGGAGGAGGGTACCAAGCTGTTCCTGTTGTGTCCAGCATGAGGGGGAGCTAATAAAGGGACAGGCCAGGAGGAGCGGAACAGGTGGGGAGTCGGCCTGAGCCTCGCTGCCGAGCCTTTCACAAGCTCATCTGGACTCATTATTCCATTTCGGAGATGAGAAAACGGAGTGACGAGTGCACACAAACAACAGACACTCGCACACAAACGTGCGCACAAACACCTGCCCTCACGCACGTGTAAACCCCCGGTAGGCTGACGGTTAATCTGCGCCGAAGTCCTTGAGAAATAATGAAGGGTAATGAAGGAAGCAGCAACAATGCAACCATTACTGCACATTAATGATGCATGCTACAGTTAGGAAATAAAACACAGTCTCAAAAAACTGAGCACGGCCTAATTTGTATTCAAATATGTTTAAGTCTCACCTTGCGTCTCTGTTTGTTGATGTGGTGGGATTTGTAGAACACAGAGTTGAGGGTCAGACGAAGGCCCTGTACACACGTAGTCAGACATTTTTAAAAATGGATATTTTCCTCTGTTTTGGTCTCTAGTTCACACACAAACAGAGTTTTGGGTCACAAATATTTATATTTTTGAAAAGTTTTTAAAAACACCAGTTGCTTTATATTTGTGTGAACATGTAAAATGGAGTGTTTGGGAAACGATGGCATCCTCTCCTCATTTTGCTCTTGTCCGTTGTTGCTCTTTGTAATGAGCGTGCACCAGGAACAATAACAAAGATGGCGGACTACCAGCTTTTTTCCGTTTTGTTAGCACTGCTCGGACTAATTACGACTTCACATTTGAAAAATGTTCCAGTCACTAGAGGCCAAAGCAGGAACATTCAAGGCTGATGACTGAATGTACTTTTGGGCGATTGAAGGTGAGGTTTGGAGCACTCGCACACGCGATGGACATAAACCTGAATGACCTCCCTTTCGTCATTTATGCATGTAAAGAGACATCTGATGACAGCACAGTGATGACAGTCATGCAGTTTGACCAGGAATCCCAGCCCTCTTATGTATAATAACTGTTATCCAACTGACTGTAATGAAGTAGGAAAGGGAGTGAGAAGGCTGGTAACAAAATTCATTGACCCTTAACTTATGATGTCTCCTGTGGTGACATAAACCTTACACCAAGTGTTTGGAGACATTTTTGTGTATGACTGTGGACTGAGAAATTTGGTAAAATGATGGTTGGGTGGACAGTTTTTTTTTTTAATGGAGGTGAAAGTATTTATTTTTAGAAATATCTGTACAGATGTAGATAGGGCCTAAAACAATTATTACACCCTTAGATTTTTCCTTATCTTTCAATAACTCGGTGTTGGCTCACTCACTTTATAGAGCTGCAAAGTGGAGGCATACTTAACCAAAAAAAAAAAACCAGGACTATTGATATTTTTTGCATTAGGTAGCCAATTTTAGTGTACAAAGAAAAAAGCAAAAGCAAAAAGTATGCAGAAAAGGTGAAAATGTGGCCCTGCGATAAGAGAGGTGGTGAGAGCGAGCAGGCGAGAGGGTGAGAAATATCTTCCCCTGATAAACTGCGCATGAGGAGAAGTACCTGATTAAATGTGTCAGCTCGGTGTCCGTGCAGCTGCAGTTTGCTGACCTCTGTAAAAAGGTGTTGTTATCTATTGGGATTTACTCACACAGTGTCAGCGCACAAACATCCATCGCGGTGCACACACACAGTTGTCGCCAGCCATACACGGCAGCATGCAGATTGCTCTCTCATTTATCAGACGCAGATGGCCTCAGTAAATGAGGAGTTTCCCTCCATTGAAAGTGAGAGACAGAAAAAGACCTGGCCTGCAGAACTGGAACAGATATTTGGAAAACTCTCACAGGGAGATAAATCATAGGAATAGTACCGCAGTCACTACCAGCACTCTGACCTTTCACTGTCATACACACAAGCTAACACATTCACACACAAGATAAGTCCTGAGACTGCACTTTTATTATCCACAGTGGGCCTTGTGTCCCTGCTCTGACCTCCCCAACTCTGCCGAGGGAGATAGCCTGTCTGTGTTACCGTCTTACCTCCAGAGGAAACGAGTGTAGTGCTGAAGATGGAGAAATACTATAGCACACCGAGACTGTGGCACTATATGGCTGAATGATGACAGCAATAATGGAGTGGTGCAGTGAGAGCTGGGGACAAAGTTTGAAAAGTGTGGTGAGAAGGTGGCAAAGAGACGGAGCGCTTAATGAGATCCAAGTTTTGGCTGACCTTTGACCATCTTTCTCAGCCCCTTTATCAGTGTCTTTTTTTCCTCGCTCTCCACCTCTCCACTTCCACCATTGTGTCACCTTCAAGTGTATAAACCGGATTAAACAAGTGCGCGGCGCTCCGTCATGGATGCCACGGCCCGTCAACGGAGGAGTGAGCCGTCAAAGCAGAGAATGCTGAGCCCGGCGCTTCTCACGCCCATTAGTGCCCGGCAAGATGAAGCACCCGTCGCACCGCGTTTTGTTGCGTTTCCTTTATAAACCCCACTCTCGCTCCTTCACACTCTCCCTCTTTCTCTCTTTATAGTGACACCGTTATTGATGGCCTCTCCACTCTGACAATGCGGGGCTATAGCTTTGTCTCTGCTGCCTGTGTTTTGCCTCCTCTCTCTCCTCGTTCTCCTCATTCTTCTTGCCCCCTCCACCCCCCTCCATGCCTGTCCCATCACCCATGCTTTACACCGGGCTCGCTCGCTTCACATCGGCTACAAAATAAATCTGTGCATTAAAGCAGTTGTAGGTAGAAATGGAGCGCAAATGTGATTAAAAAATTTTTTATTCAACTGTCACTATATCCTGACAGTAGTGCATGAGACAGGTAATCTCCGGTGCTCCTAATGGCATCTCCATCATTTCACAGACTAGAGGAAAACAACCAATCAGAGCCAAGCTGGAGCCTGCCGTCTCCGAACAGCTGTCAATCACTCACAAACTCTGATTAAACGGTCAAATTAGGCAGTGCTGATCAAATATGAATTAATGTTTTGTTACTGTAATGAATATTTCTCTCAAATGTTTTCATGTTTTAGCTGTAAAATTAGGGTTTGGGTTTGTGACCTGGCAGCCATGTTGAGATCAGTTGAGGAAATATCAAGCACCGCCCACCAGCCGGAGCAAACCATCTAGTTTTATAGCTAAACCGTGCACTACTTCCGAAATCAGCAAATGATTCATATTTGATCTGTTTGACTGTTTGATCAGAGTTTGCGAATGATTGACAGCTGCCTCCATTGAATGAACAGCCAATAGGTACACTCTCTCTCTGAAATGACCTGCCATGAGGAGGTGCAGACATCTAGTTTTCTCTCAGAACACTTGAATTACAATATGCTGAAAGGTTTTTATGCAATTTTTGCCGAGAGATGCCAAAAACATTAACCTTAACTGCTTTAACATCAAGTCACTGAAAAAACAAATTGTACCAGCTTTGCACTGCGTCGTTGTAAAATGTGAGCACCTCCAGAGAAGCACAGTCTATAAAATACTGTAAAGACAGTTTTTGAAGCAGACTGAGCTGTAAATTATTAAAATGTGTCTGCAGGCTAATTATTGATCAACTTTAAAATACAGACAGGGCGAGAGGCTCCTGCTTTCATGGGTGGATTGCACTTTGATTTCGGTTTTGATATTGACTTACGGTTGTAATTTAATTCAATCCCTGGTGCAGCTTTCAGTTTTTCAGTAAGCAGATTTATTTTGATTATCATCGAATTATCTCCCAGAAAATACCCTGCTTTATCAGGCTATTAATCCATTCTTCAGCCTATGTGTAGATAACGTAACACCAACTGTAAGTCTATTTTAAATTACTGCACAGCTGTGCCAGCATTTTGATGACTACGTCTGATACCACTCTATTTGCTGACAAGTGGGCGAAGGGACAAGTGAGTGATAATAATATTAATGGAAAATGTGACCCTCAGTGAAATCCCATGCGTTCTGAGGGTGGCTTGCCATTGAGTCCAGTCGGGATTGGATCCTCTGACCCCTGGAGAACCCTCTGCCCTTTCCTATCCAGCCCAGATCTCTGTCAAACCATAATTCCTTAACCCAGCGCTCCCCTCCGATGAATGCGTCCCTGTGGTGACTGACCTCCCCCACCCACCTTCCTCTCTCTCTCTCTCTCTCTCTCTCTCTCTCTCTCTCTCTCTCTCTCTCTCTCTCTCTCTCTCTCTCTCTCTCTCTCTCTCTCTCTCTCTCTCTCAGACCCTCTGAGACTGCCAGAGATTGTAATCCATCATTTGGAGCTGGGGAGGAGGTGACAGGGTGGAGGGCTGAAGTTCAGGGCGCTACAGCAGATATGGGTTTGAATCAAATGTTGCTGGAATTGATTCACCCTCTGGCGTGTGGAATGTCGTGTTATTCCTTCACTGATGTTCCAGCTTCAAATGTGCATTATTTCCTTGGTTACTTTCACACACCCTTAAACACACATTCATTCTTACGCAAATGTGCCTTTGCGCAACACTGTACGGTGCACAATACTGCTGGGGATTGATGATATCGTGGAAGGGTCAGCCGGACCCAGCCTGTTTATTTTGGGTTACGACTGTCACGCCGACAGTCTGATGGATGTCTTGTTCGAAGCTGTTGTGCACACTTACAGTATGTGCACAAACACACACAAAAATACTTAAGGTAAATGTCTTTTGTGGCTGTTTTTCTAGTTGTGCAAGCATTAAGGACAGTCCCTCCTGAAAGTAGCCCTTCGGGAACACAGGAGACACGGCATTTCAGCTTCATTAGATTCTCAACTGAACTGTGTGGATGGAGAGGAAGTAGGAGACTGCATGGGGGAAGGGACGAGGGCCCCAGGAAGTTGAGAGTTTATAGTGTACAACTTTGCCAACCTTGTAGTTGTGAGGAAAAAACACCATCAGGAATTACCTCCTCACAACCTAACAGTGTTTGTGTTAATTAATAGCTTTTTATTAAACTGTTACCAGGTTTCGCTTGGGCCACAGCAGAGTAATCGTGGGTCCGGATGTGTTATGACTTGGTGATCTCTTGATGGCGTAGACAGATATCGTGTTTGGCTTGGATTACATTTGCTGCAAGGGACACCTATCAGCCACCAGAGTCCTCAACAGCTGCAGACCAGAGTTGAAACCTGATCATCCAGTCTCTGCTGTTTCCCTCTCCCTCCCTCCCTCTATCACTCTCTTTCCTCTTTCCCCCTCTCCACTCCCTTCCTCTCTCATTTCCTTTCCTGCTGTTTGAAAGTGATACCCACAGCATTTTGATCACTTTCAAAAGTGAAGGGAGACAAGATCAAATGTTTGAGAGCGCGCTTTCGGAGACAGCTGTGGTTCCATTCTGCTTTTACAGCCTGACCTTTACATGACTGCACCGCTGCATCCATTGGGCATATCAGCGGAGGAAGTTGGGTGGCTGCTGTGTCTAGTTGAAGGTGACTTTGTGTGTCGCAGAGGTAATGGCTTCCCATTTCAATGTGGAGTGTGTCCTAACTGCTGCCTCGGCCTGTTTGACTGCTCTGGGATCAGTCCCAGGATTGGCTGAGGTGAAGGAAGGGACACACAGGTTTAATGCTGTTCGTTCAGCGGCCACTGGTTCACTACGGGAGCGGCTGCATCCACGCCGTCGAGAAACAAATGCCAGCAGTTCTCAGCCTCAGGACCAGCAAAGATTTCATAGAGGGAAAAGCAGAGTGACCAGGTGCAGCAGGATGACATCACATGGTGAATGAGACTGGGAGCTGTGGTATGTGTGGCCACCTGCTTCAGCAGCTGGGAGGATGATTAGCAGCTAGCCAGGCTGATTATTAACCAGCCAGACGGACGGACAGACAGACAGACCGGGACACTGACAGAAATCGCATATTGCCAGATATGAGCCTGCACATTGGTTGGCACAGTGGAGACCAGACAGACTCGCCCAGACCACTTAAGCAGTGGCGTGGCCAAAGGCCAACTGAATAGAAATCAGAGCAGCCCATTCAAATGCTAAGCAGAATGTTATCTCAGTGCCTCTTGCTGCTGGTCCCTGTGCTCTACACTGTCCAGGGCAAAGCTATTAACCAACATGCAGGTGCCTCCCATGTTTGCATGGGTTTCATTGTGTGTGAGTGTGTGTGCGTTTTGATAGGTGTATGGGCAGTTCCTCCTCTTTGCTTGCTGTGGTGATGATAGATTCATAAGGAGCAGTTTTTGGGAAGATATTGCCTGAGTAGACTTCTTAGAGATGTTCTGATACCATTTTTTCCTTCCCGATACCAAGTACTGATCCAACACCGGCATGACTAAAATAATATCTTCATCGCTGTTGGGCAGTCTTTTTGGAAATTAACTGGTCATTAGAATGCCGTTCCCAACGTTTGCTGCTGCCGTTCTTCCTGTTTTTCCCATTTGCCTTGGTAAAATCATTGTGCTCTCTCCTTGCTGGTGTTGAAATTGGCAACACTAGTGCCACTCCTCACTAGCACCACACTATTGTTGTTATCGTCACGTGACAAATTACCTGCAATCAGTTCTTCTTCACTGCTCTGAAACAGAAGTTGCCAGTGGCAGCCATGATACATCCAGGACGACAGTACAGTGAACGCTGCTGTTTTGGAGCGGTGAAGAAGAATTGATTTCTGCCTAAACAAATTGATTTTTTCTGTTAGTGTATTTCCAATGATTGCATACACAACTGTACCCACCACCCAGCAAAACAGAAATGATGCCAGTGAATCGTCTTAAGCATAACTATACAATAATTACAGGGATTTGTCTCAGATCCACCGAGATCTCCTTATTCCATAGGAAATGAAATCTAACTAACAACTGAACAGAGTGATCACTGAGGGGTGCGTGGATAACTGATGAGCGCGCTCATTTGACTCCACCGATCTTTAAAAACCATTAACGTTCTCCTGTTTCATGCACAAATTGGGCACCGTACACAAAGGCACACAGGAACATAGATGTTTGGAGCTCATACACAAGGCACACATGTACACACACACACACACACACACACACACACACACACACTGTAACAGGCTCCAAACTCCCTCTTTGTCGTCCAACTTGCGCGGCGAACATTTGCCCATTTGAAGCCTAAATGGCACAGTAAGGGAAAATTGAACCCCTAGACGCCGCGTTGTAATGGAGCTGAAAAGAACAGCTTAATTGGCCAACATAAGCCATGCCCAGGCATTAACTGTGAAATTTACATGTTAGCTTTTTTCCCCCCGTCTTTCTTTTAAAGGTCCCTGCGGTGTTCATGTGGAACAGACACATGAATTGCAACTCTGACACTTCATGAATATCGATTTGGCTGCTGTTGCTGCGCAGGAGGTTATGGAAAATTATATTATTCAAAACATGTTGAGTGGGATACATCTGCAAATAGTCGGTTGTTTATGCAACTAATGTGTTATTAGTTTAATTGCCTGTATTTGCTAATTCACTTAAACACAACCCCATTCTGTGAAAACCATCCTGAACATTAAAATGAACTGTAATTTAGAAATATTGCAGACACATTGTTAATTACTTTCATGATCCCTGGATGACTAATCTTATTCAAAATATTACGTTTGGTAAATTACTCTTTTTATCAGGTTTTCAGATTTGAAACAGAAGGTGCTTGTCCATGTGATATAGCTCCATTCACAGCAGCACAGGGGGCTGATAGTCCGGTCATACCCCTGAGTCTAGATAGGCTGACCTTTGGCCAGCTCTGGATGTGACCTCTGATTGACCATCGATTGACCATCATCTGACCTCCTGGCTTGGAAACAGAGCTGATTGCAGGTCCATTTGGCAGTCTGGAGAGCATATCTAGCATACACTGCTAACACGGTTACCCTGGTGTTATTGGGAGATATATGAAAGGAGAAATAGCTCAGGAAGGCAGGGTTATTCCTGTGTCAGAGGAAGAAAAGCACAGATAATTCAATTACGGAGTAAAGGATATGAGCGTCTGTCAGCTCATTCATTCTTATAGTCCTCATATTCTGTTGTTAAGGCAGTAACCTCAAAACTAGATTGCCACCGGATTTAACTCATTACCCGTTTTATGACAAATTGGTGTTCTGGCATCTATGAATTTTTATTTACCATGTATTTTTATTATTTTACACTACAAATGGCTGCTTTGTAAACCTTCCACAATCCTTCTACATTTGCTGTGACCAGATTCTGTTATCTCTCCTCAGCATCTTGCCACTTTTCAACCCCCATCCCTCCTCCATTTCTCCCTCATCCCCTAAATTACTGTTCCCTAACTGGCTGTAGATGATAACATTTCAGCCCATCCCCCTTCTCGCTATGAAAAATCAAATAGCAACGTAGTAGCTGACTGCTAATGAAATTAGGTGGATTTCTCATAAACCATAATAAGTAACTTGACTCGATAAAGGATGCTGATGAGGGCCGGAGACAGCAATGTGATTGGGAAGAGAAAAGAAGGGGGGTATCATTTATCTCAAAAATCACTCAGCGGTGCCAACCGGGGTGTTGATTGTCATAAATATTCTTGGACCTTCAATTTTCACCCCGCATCTCACCTCTCCCGAGTGCATCCATGTGCCAGCAACACCACCCTCGGTCCCCTCTCTCTTTCTCTGCCTGTCTCTCTTCTCACAGGCTGCAGGGGGGTGGTTGGCCCAAGAACGTGGCATCATTAACTTTCTTGAGTGGCAGACGTTAGACGTGCTGAGGGCTGTCCTGTCCCACCCCCTGCCGAGTGTCCCTCAACCCCCATCACTCCTTCCTGTCATCTCCGTCATCTCAGCGTTTCTAGCTTCTTCCTTTCTCCCAAACAGCCGTCCACAGATTCCATACACTTGAAGCTCAGTCAAGGGTGGAGGAGTGGATGCATTAAAGGATACATATCCAATTTCAGCGAATGGCTGTGCCATATGATTGTTGACATGTGCACATTACAATATGTATTATAGTTGTGTATGTGTGGTGGTGGTGGGGTAGATTTGTCTTCATATAAACAGAGGAAACCGCTTACAGTGATTACTCTTACAGTGATCATCCACTTATATGGATCAAAAAGCTTGGGACAGAATCATCCCTATACAAACATGGTTTTAATAATTTGCTAGTGTGCATTTTGGGTCTTTTCATACGTGACAACATGTAGAAAAACATTTTAAAATTAGGTTTTGAATTTGTGTTTCGCCGCCCTCCTTAAGTGGATTGATAATGCGTGGTGACGTCATGCCCCTAAAGTGAAACTTTGCCAATCCTCCACCAGCTCTGCAGCACACGTGCAGACTGACACCTGTCTCCTTATGCTGATACTGGGTGAGACAACGATGAGCCCCGGCAAAGGGGTGCTGTTCATCTGTATGCACGCTGCAGAGCCAGCCAAAAACGGCAATATCTCACCCTAGGTGAAGGAAGAGGCAGAAGATTCAGAAGCAGTTTGTTTCATTACTTTGAATTCATGTAATAACTATACAAATGTCAATTAGAGGTAATCTGCATTAGAAATGATGCACAACAACAACAGTCTGGTTCTAATAATCATCCTCTTATAGTGATCAATTTGACCTGGACAGACGTGATCACTATAAGTGGTTTCCACTTTGTAACTGTTGAACTAATAGTACTACTAAGTAGTAATAATTCCACTACCACAGTGTCAGGAGTTTTTGTTGTTGCCACCAGTGTGGCACGTGCTGCTGGGCTCCTTGTGGTGTGACGCCCTGTCTCATTAATCACAAGCCCTGTGCCGGAGCCCTGACAGCCCACAACCTGGTGGTCTACCACCTCCCCTTGTGTATACAGGGACAGCTCTGCACCATTATCTGCTCACAGGAAGACGGCAAAGCAACAATGACAGCTGCCAGTGGTCATTTGAACCCCCCCCCCCCCCCCTTTTTTTTTTTTTTTTTTTTTTTAATTTGAAACTCCTCACTTCACATATCCCCCATCAAGCCTTTTTGGCTTTTTCTCGTCTCAGGTTCACAAGTTTTGAACTGCCAGAGCAAAGGTCAGTGGATTTGCCAGGTCGCCGCGGCAACTCTCAACAACATCAGATGTCAAGAGAGAGTTGGCTGACCATGACGAAGCAGAGAGCTCTGGTTGGCTGGCCGCTTCCTCCTGGAGAGCAGAGGAAGCAAGACAGAAGGGGAGAGAACAATCTTTTTGTTAAGCATACTCTCTCCCTTGGCTTCGCTGTGTGTCTGGAGCGATGACGGTTGTAGTAGCGGGGGTGTTTAGGCGTTCATGGGGGAGTGTTAAGGGCTTTTTGGGGTCCAAGTCAGGCTTGCCTTGTACAGTGGGGAACTGGGGCTCAGAGCGGTGCCGTGGTCTAGTTGTGTCATGAGCATGTAGCTGAGCTGTCACTTGTCTCTAATTGGCTTAGATCAGCCCACAAGAGGCTCAAAGCTCACTGACCCACCCGCGCTGTCTCTCTTTCCCGACCCCTCTCTCATTAGCTTCTTTTCTTCTGCCAAGCTAAGACAATGGTCTCCACATGGTCCTTTCCACTGAACCATTTGATCCAAAATGTCTTTCTCTCTCGTTCCAGCAGGCTTGTCACTTTCTCTGCCCGCATGTGTGTCCAGTTATGGGACTAAATTCCTTGCAGAGAGCAGGAGAACGATGAGAGAAGATGCAGAGGGCAGCCTGATCTAATCTTGATTGGAGACCTGATTGATCTGGGCCCTGGGGTCGTCACGGGGTCAATACATGGACTGATGACAACATGGATCACCTTAAGGGAATAAACCTATCGTGGCACTTTCACATGCCATTACACTTCGTATCAATCTGAACAAAAAATTCATGTTGGTCATCGCCACCGCCACAGTTCGCCATCGCCACAGTTAAAGATGCATCCCAGCAAATCGTTTCCCGGCGCCGCAATCAGTCAGCCATTCTGAATACTGCCAGAGTGGGTGTTCCTTGTCGGGCTGTGCAGGATTTATGACATGCTGCAGGGGTTCAGGGAATGACCCTCAAGTGTGCATCCCTGATGATGTTCTAATTGGATGGGGTGACCTTTCTTCACTGTAATTTTGAAGCGTACGTAGTCCTTGGGGGTGGGAACAGATTAAAAAGCAACGGGGTGGACTGATTGATGTGTGCTGTGGCTGGTGTTGTGGATGGACAGTGACAGGTAGAGGGACAGTAACATATGAGTCCACAGCTGTTGAAGGGAAAGGGATGTACTGACTGATGCATGGGAGGTGGCCACAATCAGGCCTGACTGATTGCTACCTTCTGGTACATCATCCCCTGTAATGGCTGTACGGACTACGCCTGCTATGATAGATCGGTGGGGGAGGCTGATTGTTTGGTTTCTGGATACATTAAGGGTGTGCCACATCATGTAATTCATGATAATAGCAGCGTAACTTGTCATATCATGATGTTGCTACATTATATTAGGCATTTACACAATGACTATGTTCAGCATCATGAAGATGCTGCAGCTATGAAGATCTTAAGGCCCTGACTCACCCAGCCAACTGTTGGCTGTCGGACAGTTTTGGGTCGTTAGTGAGCATCTGTTGGCCTAGTTTTTGTGGTGTGTCCAGCACCGTCGGCTCTAGTGTACTCTTGTCAGAGGTATTTCAGCTGATTCAGCAGGTTGAATCGGCAGCGGAGCCCATGAGAAATCACTCTGATTGGCTGTTCGCTTAAATGAATCAGTGCACAAGAAGAGAAACAGAAGTAAGGACAGCAAGTCAACAAGCAAACGAGTCAATAGGGCACACACATAAAGCTCCTCTCATTTTTCATCTTCATTTCATCTAATCATTCCAATACACGGATATTTTCACAGCAACATGGCCACCAACATGGAATGAAGCTAAGCGGTGAGTGAGAGTCATGTGAAAATGGTCAACAGACGCTGCTTTGTTTCATGTACGAATCATAACAACGGCTTGTATAAATGTAGTCCTCGGTCGTGCGGTTTCCCTTTTTGAAGGACAAATACAGACTACCGCCGCCTGCCGCCAGTTGGCCGTCAGCTGTAGTCTTTGCGGTGTGTTCAAGCGCAACTTGTCGGCCAAGACAAAGGTGATGTGAGGCGGCTCAACAGTTGGCCTTCATTGCCACTCGTTCTTTGACGTTGGGTTGTTGTGTCTGGGCCTCAAGTTCCCAGAAAGGCAACGACTACAGTGGTTTAAAACATTAAACATCAGAGAAAAAAACAGAAGAGCTATATCACTCAACGAATGCCACATATAATCTGATCTCTAATCTTTGAATAGCATGTTTGCTTTGTTGAAATTAATCAGAGAAACATGTCACAATATCGAAAAAAATCAAACATACAAGTTGGAAGAAATAGAAGTGAACGGGCCAGTGAGCCACAGTCAGATGGGGATATATGGAGAAAACACACACACGTATTATATAAAGTACGTATGCATACAGATTTATCATACTACATGCATAGCGTAATCAACATAATACTCTGCAATATCATATTCATATTATGAATATGAATGCATTGTAGATAAATATTTGTGGTATAAATACAGTATGTGGCTGTGGGTGTTTCGGCAATCGACTGTATGTGTTTCTCTGAGTTATTTTGCTCTGCATTCATGTACAGCTCTGTCACTGTGCTCACAAAGCTCCCGGCATACATTTATTTATCTGTGTCAATATGAAATTTGCTCTGCTTTTCTTTGTAGCCTCAACGAGTTTAAGTGTGGTGAATGGGCTTGTTTTGGCGCATTGACTGCTGGATCCTATTTTGATGGTGTATGAAGCTGGAACTAATTCCTGCATATTTATTCGGCTTGGTCTGAGCAAGCTAAGCACTAACCCTACTTAATATTCCAGGGCATGCTAACAGGAGCAGCCCATTGGTGATAGCAAAACTGCCTCGCACAGCCTTTGGAAGATTGTGTGAGTGGAAAAATTTGGGAGCCTCAGAATGTCAAAATAATTTATTCCCTTGCAAATGGGCACGGATGCATGTGTCAATTTAAGGTTCTAGGATCTGCTTTTCCAGCTCTCTTTTGTTATTTTGTGTCATTTAGTGCCGAACTAATATCTCAAAGCCGTGCAAAAATGCTGAGAGGAAATAATTCACTCAGTAACAGCTACTGTCACAATATTGTGGCGGCCGTTCACAGCTTTATGTTCATTATTTTCAAAACTTTTCCTGCTGAATTCAGCTTTTTTGCTCAATGTCCATGAGGTGGTCTTACTGTTAATTAGTTGTTGGGTCTGAGTTTGTCTGTGTACGTATATGTACAGCCTGTGCTACAGCATCCACTTGACACATGATAGATCTTCCCTCTGCTCTGGTCAGATTGACTCTATAAACACATGTACCTCTCATTGATATAGTCAACCACACACCTAACCTCAGTTAAAACCCTTAATCTATATTCTAAAGGGTAAAAAGATAAAAGAGCATGAGGAGGAAAGAGAGCCTCCCTCATCCCCTTCCCCCAGCCATCTCCGCCAGGCTCGAGGCGCTTTTGTTGTGGACTGCATTTGAAAAGATCAGCTTTAACAACCTAAGCAAATATCCATGAAAAGGCTTGTGGAGGGGAGGGAGGGCCTTGAACCTTCTGTAGAACAGGTGTGTTTTATAGCACTGTATTCCTCCTTTGGTCTTTAATGCTTCCACATTGTGTGTGCGTGTATTTCTGAGCGGCTGAAGCTCCACCGTAGCGGTGAGCCGGACCCGGCGGGAGGGCCGCGGTCAACCCCGTGCCATGTGAGAGCTGCAGGGAGCGGACTAACGAGGTGTCCGGGCAGCTGACGGCTTTGTCTCGCCGCCTGTGAGCGGCGGTGGCACAAAGAGTGTCCTGCAGAGAGTCCTGTCTGTTCTTTGTGTCTGCCTTTTTCCTCTGCCCAGCACTTTGGGTTACAAAAGGAAACTGTGCGAGGCGCCATTGTGGAATCAGGTGGACGAGGCGCTGTGCCTGTCCCCCCGTTTTCCCTCCTCCCCACTCGCCTGCTCTCTAGACCACAAAAAACACATACTGTATACTTGTGTCTTGATAGCTTTGAATTTGCGTCTCACGCTCCACGCTGGAGCCTTGGAAAATAACTATCATTTTATTAGATTCCCCATCCTCTTTTCTCGTTCCATCTTGCCTTTTGTTCCTCTCCTGTCACATTATGCCGGAGTGAGTGATGATCCAGAGGGCAGTCAGCTCTCTGTCATGTGTTTGCTGCTTGTGTTTGCTCAGCCTCCCATCCTCTCCTCTCTTTGCTCCCCTCTCTAATTTATGAACTGCTACACTTGAGTGGGCATAGCGCCTATTAAAACCAGCGCAGCGCCTGTGTTTGTCCTGGCCTTTCCTGCTCCACAGGAAGCCCCTACTAGTTAATGCCACTGCAGGGGGCGAGAAAGAAACATGGACACCTCTGTGGATCCTCTGCTCACTGGAGGGAGAGGCTTGACGCTTCTTTTAAAAGGCCAAAGTCATTTGTCTTTGTTGTTTTCTGTCTCCCAGGGATTGTTTAGAGAGATAAAGAGTGAAAGGGAGTAAGCGCAAGCAAAAAAGCATGCCTTTCTCCCAGGGATCTGTTTGTGGACGGTGTGAATGTTTCTCATCGAGGTCATTGCATTGAATACTGTATTTTTGTTCTGCTGTTCTACATTCAGGGGCCTTTTATGAGCTTTTCTTTAAGTTTTTCTTCACTCTGTATCTCTGAAACGACAGCTGTGCATTGTTTCATCCTAAAGTTTGAAACTGAATACAAAATCTGAACAACTTCAGCGTGAATATTTTAAAATTGTTCACATTTTACTGCTGTAAAAGACATAAGACATGTAGGATGTTTGGTACCTCAAGACAGGAACTTTTTCCAGGGACCTAAGAACCTTTTGAGGGATCCAGTGTGTTTCGACTGCAGGGATCGGGGTCTAAATTAATATCAGTAGACATTTTACAGGACCTTTTACCTCCAAAAAGCCCTGGTAGGGGGTTGTTCTTTCTGAAAGTACCAAAACTTTCAGAGTGGAGTTTGTAGGGCTGACCGTTGTTAATTGCTTCATTCATAAAATAAAGAAGTACTATAGTATTGATTTAGGACCATTTCAGAACAAGGGAGAGCATTTTTCTTTGTTTAATAACATGAATAACATTTAATAAGAAGTAAAGTTAGACTGCTGTCAGCCTCCTGACTCATTAAAAAAGAGAGAAAGATCGTGAGAACAAGTTTAGAGGGTGAGTGGTAGAAAAGAGAGAGAGACGCAGCGTGATGGTGCTATAAGTGAGAGAAATAAAAGGTGTTTTATGATTGTTTCACGGTCTTAATGTTCCAAACCACAAATAAATAAGCCTCAAACACTCAACAGATTTATTTGGTTGGTTATGCGATTGATTTTGTGGAGACTGACGCTCTTAGATTCATTTTCCTCCCCTGAATTTTATTCATTACATCCAACATGCATCAGTAAACATATGCATCAGTAAATATCCTCGAAGTGAGACTTTTTTTTTCAACGTGTTTTTAAGATGAAACAGGCAGACACCCTGAACTGCAGGCTTCAGAGTGTGTTTACCACTGTGACCACCAGCAGCCTTTGTCACCTTAAGTTGCTTTTCATACATCAGTGGAATAATTTGCCTAATATTTGCATGTCTTTACACCGTGATGCAGACGCAGACAATGTGCTGAAGGAACCTTTTAGTTCCTTGAAAAGTAGTTCCAGGTACTAAAAGTCCTTTGAACATTTGGTGGAAACCCGTCTAAAGACTCATTGCATTGCTCTGGTGAGTCAGCATTACGAGCTGAATGTCCATATTGAAGCCAGACCTGCTCCAGTCATGTAGAAGCAAACACCGCCTCTAACAAAAGATCCACACCGTAGGCATCAAACACTCACAGCACAGCATCACTGCAATGTTTTATATGTGAGGACCGCTCGCTGTGCTCAACCGCAGTGTTTCCATATTGTCATAGTAATCGGATTTAAAACAGAGGAACACGGGGGCAGACAACCAAGAGAGAACCACAGAAATCACAGAAAGGTTAGGGTGCAATCCCAAAGGACTACAAATCCCTCCTCTGAAATCTTATTGTTTGGAAACCATGAAACCGGATTCCTGTAACAAGTCTCTGATCAGTGGAGCCTCAGCCCAAAGGACTCAATTAGACCAGAACGGCCCTTCCTGACCAGGCCTTTATTTTGCCTCCTTCCTTCTCCCAGTGTGTTGCTATACCACTGCAGTGGAGCTGTCTGATACCCCAGACTGGGAGAACAGCTCTACAGCACTCTGAGCAATCACATCACTCAGCCTTTGCCCCTCTTATTACACACCGACGGCATAAAGCCACACCAGGATGTGTGCACACATACATGTGTGTGTTGCTTCACAGTAAACCTGTGGCACTCCTGTTGACTTAGCATTTTAATTGCAAGCACAGTAAACGTATATTTAAAACACTGGCAGAAAATAGCAGTTACTGAAACATCCTTGCAGTCGGAGGCAGTAATCCAGAATTTAATTTCAGTCATTTTGCCCTCCTTCACTTATGATTAGAGTGAATTATGATAATTTCTTGATTACGGTTCAGCCCCATGCCTGTGAGGATACTCCTTGCCTGAGCTAGAGAGAAGATGGCAATGGGGAGTGTGTGCAACCCACTGGATCTGATCTGCAGTATCAAACACCATAAACACAAGCTGTACTTTGTGCGGACTGTTTATCTTCAACTTGCTGTAGCACATGAGGGCAGATACAGAAATATTTAACTCTTCACCTGCGGTTCATCATCAGACTCGTGTAAATCACCTGTCTACAAAGTACGGGTGGGAAGGAAGTTACCGCTTTTGTTGTTGTAGTCTGAGTAACGTGACTTCATATCCATTCCGTATCCGTCAAACAAAACAAACCACAACTGGCTGCAGAGTAGGAAATGGCAGACAGTCTGCGCACTTTAGGTTTCACACATTGCCAGGAAACACGTGCGTGCTGTGTGAACAACAGAGTGTAAAACTGAATTTCCCCACTGTGGGACTAATAAAGGAATATCTTTCTTTCTTTTGCTAATAATCATATTGCAGTACCGTGTGGTCAAGCCAGCAGTCACTCGCATCACTGTGGTCACATCAGCCAACGCTACAACTGTAGAGCACCCATATACTGAGATTTATGTTAAATGCATTCAAACAGCCCCGATGGAGCTGACCATGGATGTATAAAGAGAATTGAGCTGATGGGAGAGCTAGAGACGCACTTGGTGAAAGTAAGCAGAAGTATACACGTGACTACATCTGCTTTACAATAAGGTGTGTGAAAAGGTAAATGGAGGGTAAATGGACTTGCATTTATATAGTGCCTTTCTAGTCTTTCAGCCACTCAAAGTGCTTTACACTGCATGCCAGCATTCACCCATTCACACAGTGACGGCAGGGCCTGCCATACAAGGTGTCAACCTGCCCATCAGGATCCAATCTAATGATAATTCACACGCCGATGGCACAGCCTTCGGGAACAGTTTGGGGTTCAGTATCTTGCTCAGTATCTTGTAGTTAATGATGTGCTCCTTGGCCTTGAAAGTAACACACAGCATGTTAGAGAAAAATACTATTCATTTTTGAGGGAAATGTTTATAAATAAATGTTTTTAAATAATTTTCCAAAAGTAAAAGAAGTGTATGATTCAACTTTCTACCAAGGTCTACTGATCAAATCGTAATATTGACTCGCAATGCTTAAAAATCGCAATACGTTTGGAATCGGCACTTAATTATTATGATAGTATTGAATCGGGAGATAAGCATATCATCCCAGCCCTACTACAGTGAGGTGAAGATGAAAGACTAGATACCGGGCCAAGAAAAAGCTAGGATGATATTACATTACACATTAATGTGTGCATGATAATGAGTGAGGGAGTGTGTGTGTGTGTGTGAGAGAGGGAAGCATCAGCAGTCGGGTCAGCAATCTCCATATCTTGGCTCCCATTGTCTGGAAACCCAATACCAGACCACCGATTCACATCCAATGAGCAGTTCAATCAGCGATTCAGATAATACGAGCTGGATCAGCCGCATTGCTTTCTTCACACGAAAGTCAATTAGAGGTTCATTTAAAAAGCAAAATTAGTCGTTATAGATTTAATAAGTGACTTGGGCCGTGGTGGACCGGGCAGAGCCGGGGAGCCAGTGGTTGGAGGTCCGTGGGGAAATGAGTGTGTCCTCACCAAAGCCCACTGGTAATGACTTCTGTTTAGTCTTGATAATGTCTCCTAATTAGTTAATCAAAGACAATGGCCCACTACATACACCTCCCACCTTAGCAGCTTCTGTCTGCTTCATTGAACAACAGCTTTGGAGTGTAAAGCCTCGAAAATCCCCCATTCACTCTCATCACTGGCGGACACACCTGGTTGGCTTTGGTGTATGCCTGCAGCAAGATGTACAACACATTAATTTGCTGAATTAATGTTAATGGATGCACGGACAAAATTATTATGCAATGATCTGTGTTGTAAAACATGCAAGAGGATAATGAAATATCATAAAAGTAATGCACTTCATCCCACGCGAGGTGTCCCTGCTGGTCAGAAGGTCGATATAAAGACTCTCTGGGCTGGACAGGCTGGAAAAACAGAGCATTGACAAAGTGTCTCAGCACCCCTTGAAGCTGCCATCATTGGGTGAGTAATACTCTGTTTTCTCCATAATCAATTAGTAAGCCTTCATTAGCTAGGCCATTCATTACGTTGGCGTGTCAGAGACGGGACATAGTGCAGTGGTCGCCCCTGGGATGGGCACGTCAGTGGGTGCTGATACATGACGAGGCTCTCGCCATCGTTTTTGCATCTAAAGAGGACACAGCCATTACTCTGTTGCACAGCCAAGCGAGCATTACTCTGCGTGGCCAAATCAGCATTACTTTGTTGTTACACCGCCAGCCAAGTGAGCATTACTCATTTTAGCTGCACAGCTAAATAAATATTATTTACTGCTCTTACACAACTAAATATTCATTACACTATATTGTTAAAACCATTTCAGCTGATTTATATAAGCAATTTCTTCTCAACATGGCTGTTTATTTGGGAGCTTGAATACCCGCAGTACATATTTGGGGATTCTTAAGATTAGAAAGTGCGAGCAGCAGCCCTGCTGTTGGCTTTTAGCTTGTACTACATAGTAAGACATCCTAAACATTTCCCAATTACTCTGGTTTCTTGCAGCCCTTGTGAATATTACAGTAGCTTGTGAGCTGCACTAGGAATCATTAATGTAAAACAGATGTTAGACGCATTCCCTGGTGCGCCAGCTCTCATCGCTGGAGTCTGTACTGCTGCAGCATCAACTGCTCTGCTTGTTTGGATGCATATTTAATAGAAACAGAATTGATTCTGCTATATATGTATATATACACACACATGTGTATGTCAGTCTGTATACATGTGTGTGGGCAGTGTTAAAGATGCCCACAGCACAGCGTTAGCCCTCTCTCTGTGTGTAATGGCCTGTGCTGTAGAATTATTATGAGGGGCAGACAGAGATTAAAAGAGTAAGATATTGAATGGCCCTATGATGGATGTGAGCTGTTTGGGGATCAATTAAACAATAAGAAATTAATTCTGCCAGTGACATGCTCATTAGGGACTTGGTGAAAGGAAGGAGAGAAGGGGGAAATGAAATGTGTCACTGCTATATTTTATTAATTTTGGCCCTTTTATTATTTCTTATTATTTCTTTCTATTAAAATTTCCAGACTTTGGAGAATATGGATGTCATTCATTAGCAGCAACAGTTTTATTTTAGCACATACAACATTTATAAAGGACCTACCTTCAATTTAAAGGAGGCAAACATATATATATATATATAAAAAATATATATACATATATATATATATATAGCATAAAAAAAGTTTAAGTATAAAAATACAATCAGTAGACAACAATCCAATAAAATCAATCTTTCAGAGGTTGTAGTGAGTGAAGATAATGGCGTCATATAAAAACCTCAGGGATCCATTGGTACCAACCATGTCATACTAGCTTGCTGCAATGGAGGCTAAATAACACTTCAAACTTTCACCAAATGTTGGTGAGGAAAAACTGTCATGGGCATTTTAAAAGGGGTCCCTTGACCTCTGACCTCTAGATATGTGAATGTAAATGGATTCTCTGGGTCCCCACCAGTCTCCCCTTTACAGACATGCCCACTTTATGATAATCACATGCAGTTTGGGGCAAGTCATAGTCAAGTCAGCACACTGACACGCTGACAGCTGTTGTTGCCTGTTGGGCTGCAGTTTGCCATGTTATGATTGCAGTATATTTTTTTCCATGTTGATAAGAGTATTAAATTAACTTGACAAATCTCCCTTTAAGGTACATTTTGAGCAGATAAAAAAAGTGATTAATTTGCAATTAATCACAATTAACCATGAACAATCATGCGATTATTTGCAATTAACTAAGGACAATTATTATTAAGTATAGAATTAAATAAGTGAATTTGAGAATTCAAGTTGAAGATGCTGCTAAGATAAGATAAGATAAGATGAACCTTTATTAATCCCTGGTGGTAAATTTGGGAGATGACCGTACCTCATCATATACTGATACAATAGATCACTAAGTGACAAATTGTATGTTGTTTGCCACTCTCCAGATTTTCCCTTTATGTTTACCATATTGCTGACCTTGTTTTAAAGGCCACAGCTAAAAGCTTAATTCCCACTCCCACTGAAAAGAAGCTGCTATCAACCTTGTACTCTACAGTGTAGTGGCGTCTTTGTGTTGCCCACCACAGCTAGATTTGGCCGAGCGGAGAAACAGAGGAAAGTCAACTAATTACGGGAGCAGCTCGTATCAAAGGGCCGCTGAGCGCTGCAGATTCGGGAGCCAACAGATGTGAGTAACAGCTGCCATGTTGAGTGTCAACCTTCTCGGCGCTGTCAGTCTCCATTTGCCCCGTGCGCGAGTAAATAATGTGTTGTCTTAATTCATTTGCCTCCGCTTGCAACAGCCGGCGCGTAATGGATTCTAATATTAAACACGATCCTGTTCCAGAGTGCAATTAGTGCGCGGCTCCACCTATTAACACTTACATATTAATGACGTCTCCTGGAGTTTGCTGAATGGCGGTTGTGGGCCCAGTCATTGTAGGAGTGGGGCGCACCAATTGGCAGGCGCCAGCGGTTGGGGACCCATCAGCCTGCCTGCCAATGGAGGCACTATGGAACTTCTGTGGTGCTGTGGTACAGCCAACACAGCGCCCCCCCTCCATGGGGACGGCTATCCTGATGTGCTGGCTCAGGGGGTGAGCACACAGACGGACAGGCGGGGCTAGTTGCCAAGCTGGGCCAGGTCTGTCTGTGTGTGCAAATGTCTGCTTCGATGTGGATGGACTGCTAAGTGGAAGTTGAGAGGATGGTGTAGGGGTGTGGTAGCTACATGAGAGTGGTTGGGGGTACAGATGGGGGGATGGAACGATTGCTCGCAGAGCAGATGTTTTAGTTGTATATGTTTGTCTTGGGGGGTGTGACACGGTCAGTGAAGGGCAGTCGGGGGGGCTATAGAGAGGACATTAGTTGTTGAGCCTGCTGCTCTTCTGAGGCTGCTCATCCAAATGTGTTTAAAGTGAGGGTGGAGACTTGACATCTGGGGGTGAGGTCTGCCCTTTATCAATGGTCAGGGTTTTAGAGCCAGCACAAATATTCTTGACTTGAACCTTGTGCTTCATTAAAGCAGCTGAAGGCAAATTTGAACAAAGGTGATTTAAAACAAAAAAACAAAAAAAAAAAGTAAGTAATCTGACAAATGCAAGTTCCTCTGTGTCCTCTGGTGCCCCTAATGGCAGAATATTGATTCATATTTGATCAGCGCTGCCGAGTTTGACTGTATGATCAGAGTTTGAAAGTGATTGACAGCTGCCTCCATTGAATAAACAGCCAAACGCTCTCTCTCTCTGTGAATTGATGATTGGCCAAAGTCTCCTGTCATGGACTAGATTTATTAAAGCCTGAAACAGAGCCATGAGGAGTTTTATATGCTGTAAGGTTATTATGGAATTTTTGCCCAACGATGCCAAAAATATTCGGCCGTCTGCTGCTCAATGTAGTTTTAGGACTATGTTAATGTGGCTGCTGGGTTAATAGGTGCCTTATATTTGTATTACTTCTGCCTGGTAGTGAGAGGCACTGATGATTTGGTATATATGTTATAGCGCTCCTATCATCCTTAGCCTATCCGTCTGTCTATCCGGTGTGCTATTCTCTGGTGCACAGCAAAAACAGATTGGAGTTTTTATGAAGGCAGAAAAACTGTCAGTTTCTTGACAGCTTATGATCTGGACATATGCTCTGATACAGTGGAAACAAACACACCAGGACCAAGCCTAGATCTCTCCCTCTCATCTCTATCATTCCTTCTCCATCATCCTGACACTGTCTTTCTCTCTACAGTCATACTTCAGCTGCTATTGAGGAGAAGTGCAGGGCTTGCTTGGAGCTGTTTTTCATATTTGGTGGAGCTTTTTCATAATTTGGCGGATGGAGACGGGTCTTTGAGTATGGATCATGGCTCTGTAATGACTCTCTGTGTGCATGTGTATGGGTGTGAGTGCAGGGTGTAGACCGGCGCTGAATGGGAATGAGATGAATGCTGGGTGGAAATGAATTTCTAAAGGCCATGGTGCTTCATCACAGGGCCCGGCGCTGGCCGTCCCACTCCTGCCTGAATAACACCAGAATTATCACTCAGGGAAGAGAGAGCGATGAATACCTCCAGCTACTACACCCTGGGGACCCGGGGTACCCCCCTGCCCCTCTCTGCTGCTTTCCTCTCTACTCACACACATGTGAATTTACCATACACTCACACAGGTAGAGATTGGGGGGGGGGGCAACATTATGCACTAATGGTGTGGTCCATTAATCATACAATGATGAAGGCCATTTCCTTTATTTAATTGGCTGCCAGTATCTCAGTGTCTTTGTGGCATGCCATTTCGTGTGTGTGTAGGTGTGTGTGTGTGTGTGTGTGTGTGTGTGTGTGTGTGTGTGTGTGTGTGTGTGTGTGTGTGTGTGTGTGTGTGTGTGTGTGTGTGTGTGTGTGCTTTTAGCTAGCAGATTGGAGTATGAGAGTACAGCTGAGAGCTCTAGAGACACATCAAACAAGTGTCTTTTGTATCTGTTGGTAGCATATCGCTAAAGTACTGAACAATATCAGCAAAACAAGCCCAGATTTCTGTCACACAGTATTTCAACAAAATGTAGTAGCATTCAGTTTGACTCAAAATGCATTTTAACATGCAGTCATAGATTATTTTTTTCTTAATTAATCAAGAATGGTTATTTAAGTTGTTAAAATGATGACATGTTAAAACTTTATTAGCAAGTAGACAGATTACAGAAACTGTCTAGAAGAAAATGTTATGGGTCTGAGGCTAGTGGAACACCTCCCCCTTTGCTCAGTGTTTTTGTCTAATTGTCCAGTTGTCTTTTCGTGTCAGCCACCTTATTTTGCTGCAGTTCTAGCTAGGGCTGTCGCAATAATCACAATATTGCAATACTGACAAGCCAACTGCTTTTTTTCCTTTTTGAGTCCTATGAGCACAGTGCATTTACACCTTGCTACAAACAGCAGCAGCGTGATGAGGCACTGAGTGCTAGATAAGATAAGACAAGATAAGATGAACCTTTATTAATCCCCGGAGGGAAATATCTCTGATGTTTTGTTTGGGGTTTTTTTTTCTGGTCACAGAGAATTGAACAGTCTTCAGCTTTGGTTAAAACTTCACAATGACCAACCGTCACATCCTACATGTAGGCTAGAAGTGCTGAATAACAATAACAATGGAGTATATATTAATACACATAGACCTCCGGGCCCGTCCTCTCTCCTTACATGCTTGAGCCTGTCTTTCATCTAGACCAGGGGTGTCAAACTCAATTTCATCCCGGGCCACATCAGCATTATGGGCCGCACACATGAGCACAAAAGGCCGGTTGTAACTGTAAGACTATATAAATATATCTACTCTTGATCATATTTCGACATTGCCTCTGCATTTGATTATTATTGTCAGCTTTAGTAATAATTTATTTAATAACTAGATCTGAAAGGTGATATTGAGACACTTCAGTACACATGTATCAAAATTGAGATGCATTGTGGGACATGTATTTTAAGGACACCGCACTTCTGTAAAGCGGCATGGAATTGTATCGTAAGCATAATATATTCTTTGCAAACCCTCACAGGCCACATAAAATGAGGTGCCGGGCCGGATTTGGCCTGCGGGCCTTGAGTTTGACACGTGATCTAGAGCGAGTACTCTACCTTGTGTCCACATTTTAATATTCTGCATCATAGAAATCAGACGCAAAGCACCTCAGCTCATTTCACTTTTGTGTTCTTTCTCTTACATGTAGCACTAAATGCTCAGCTGAGTCTGCAAATAGGCAGAGGAACAGGTTACTGAGGGGTAAAAACCCTATCCTGATAAACGCCCACTCTCACATCAACACAGAAGGCTAAATCCATGTGCCTGATTACAATAGATATTCACAATTTAGAGTATTGATTTAGTGCTTTTGAGAACATAACAGAATACAAACTGCAGTGAAAACTCACCGTGGGCATGATAGAAGCTGATTTGCCCACAGTAGCAGATATTAAGGTTTGATGCCCTGAAAAGCTGTTAATTTGTAAAGTGTTTTTTGTGTTGTTATCTTCACTGCACATGCAGCATATCAATAGAAAACCAAACAGCAAACAGCAAAATTTCTTTTTGAAGCCACAATTATTTGGTCAACTGTCTTGGATCACATTGCTTCAAACGTCATGCGACGGATAAGGCTCTTAGTGTAGCATAATGCATAGCCAAAAAGTTCTTTAAGATTGTTTTTGTTTATGCTAATTTCAAAAAAGATATCTTTTGTGTTGCTCATAATTAGACAAGACAGCTCTCACATTGCAACAATAAGGGAAGCAAAAAAAAAAAAAAAAAAAAAGCGTGCAATTATGTGCTACTTACAAAGGCCTTTTTGAGTCGCAGAACACATGGTAGCAGCTTTACACAGGGGCGTCTATTATCATAATGCATACTGCCTGTTCGCTGTGTGCAGAGGAGAGCAAGAGAGGCAGAATGCTGCGGTTGGCTTGTTTTGCTCTTTGAAGGCTGAAGGAGGGCATGGCAATATTTACTGAGAGAGTGCCCCCCCCCCCCCCCCCACACACACACACACACACACACACACACACACACACACACACACACACACACACAGTCCCACCCTGCTAGGCTGGCGTTTGAGCTTCACAGCCGGGGGATGTGTTTTGCACCAGTACATCTCTTCTCCCTCTTCTTTCCCCCTCCCCCTCTGTAAGCCCTCTACGGACAGGCTGCATAGGGACACCCACTTCCTCATTAAAAAACCAACAGCCATTAATGTTAGATGAGGGCAAGAGGAGCTGGAGGAGGGAGAGCGGGTAGAAAGAGGGAGGTGTTTTCCCCTTGATCGACTCCTAAGGATGCATGATGAATCCTCACAGACACACGGGCCGACATGCTGAGAAAGGGGAGGAGATCAGAGGCTGCAGACATTTTTTTTTCTCACAAAGACAGACAGACTGACAGTTATAATCGAGGTTGTATAAAATGGCTGCAGCAATCTGACCTATTGATAAAATGGATCAGCGATTGTAACAATAAGTGCAACATTTGCATGACTGCAGGAAGCGTAGCTAATGACAGTACTGTTCAAAAACATCTCCCGTTCTTTCCCACTCACACACACACAAAATGAATATGGAAGCAGCTAGTGCCCTGTGTAGATGGACTGTTAATGCCCAATATGCCCCCGCTGTGAGGACTTAAATTGGTGGGCTCTCTGGAGTGTAAAAAAGTGACAGGGAGAGGAGGGGTAGCACCATCTCAGCCATAAGTCTGGGGTCAGCGTGATAAGACATGGCTTAGAGCTTAAGCATAAACAAACATGTGCACACACAAATGCAATAAAGAGTTTGCAGATCTCTGCTGTTGCCATTGCATTTTGTTTTAAGAGGGTTCTTCACACCCGCAGCAAACCAACAGTGTAAGTCAATTCCCTCTGAGACCTTCCACTCGATTCCACATCTACCTTTTCAATTGTGACAGACAGTTTGGTAGCGAGAATCAATCGCATCAATTTTGGGATTGACCCCAGCTGTAAAGACTTGAGCACCATAAGCTCAGATTTTAAAGTCTAGGGCTTATTTAGATATTTACGTGCCAGTAGTTTATGTATGTCATGGAGCGTTTCCTTTGCTGCGGTCAGGAAGATCACCGGCGTGTGTTGATGTGTGTGGGAGGAAATTGGGGTCATTGTTATTCCGCTGTTTTTTTACAGACAACCTCCAGGAAGAAGCAGCGATTACAGCCCAAAGCAACGTGGGTGGATGTTTTTGGGTGGGTGTTTGTGTGTGTGTCTGCTTCGTGTGTGTGTGTGAGCGCTCGTCTTTTCTTTCCACATATTCATCCAATATATTGGGGTTGCACGGAGAGTTCCAGAGGGGGGGCTGCTGCTGCAGAGCTGCAGCCCTATAGCGGTGGCTGGTCTGCGGGGAGCTCACTGTGTGTGTGTGCGTGTCTGCAGGCCCTGTCTGTGTACGTAGAGCTGGGGGAGACAGAGATGGAGAAAGCGGGCAACCAGAGCTATCTGGCTGGGTAATGAATTTACTCCTGCGGCACTCTTTAAAGCGTAATTACACTCATCAAAGCCAGGAAGGCCTGTCTCGCCCACTGACTCTTAGCTAAAACAAAGGCAGAGCAAAAACACCACGGCTTGACTCTCTTCCCATATTACCATACCACAGTTACCACTACACACCACAATATCATTTCTTACATCTTTTTACTGTCTTTAACCAGAGTGCAGACTGTGAGTTGGATTTTTCTATGGAGAAATGTAATAATTTGTGGTTAAAGGGCATAAATACTCTAGTTCAGTTTAACCAATTTGAACAGTACTGAAAGTCTTTCTATCCTTAAAGTCTTCATCCATCTGACCCCCCAGCATCACCATCATTTCCTCTATTACTTGATAGAAGTTCACACTTTGGCTCAATACTGTATATTCAAAACCTGGTTACCAATGTCATTCTGTGACTCTGTTCTCAAATTCAACCCCACGTTCCTCTTGCCATCGCTGTCCGCCCCCCTTGTCTGCCCTTCATCCCTCCCCCTTCACCTCCAATTTCTGTGGGAAAAGGTCAAGGTTGTGCGTAAGCGCTCAGTTGTGTGTTTAGGCCAACGTAGGATGTGTGTGGTAAGCATACAGAGAGACACCCTTGCAGCTACACCTGTTAGCTCTGATGACCAGAGGGGGGTAGGGACCACCTAGGTCTAAGACTGGGATACAGAGGATCAGACACTGCTGGGTCACAATTAATTCACACAGACGCATGCACATATACAGACTTCCATTCATTTCTATTTTCCATTATTTTAGTGCTCCAATTATTGTATTAAAGGCATAGACTATAGAGTTTGACATGTTGTCATTTTGGTCTCATGTTGGTCTTTGCAACCAGAAGTGACACAAGAGGGTGGAGCGAAGTACAACTGGATGCTGAGTAAGACATGTTTAGGCGACCAAAAAGATGAAAATGATGAAAAGCTGGTGTGTAGCAGGTTAACCAAGGCTTTGGGGCGGCAGTAGCTCAGTCTGTAGGGAGTTGGCTTGGGAACCGGAGGGTCACCGGTTCAAGTCCCGACATGGACCAAGAACTGAGTGTGAACTGGTAGCTGGAGAGGTGCCAGTTTACCTCTTGGGCACTGCCGAGGTGCCCCTGAGCAAGGCATCAAACCCCCAACTGCTGGGGGGCTTGTCAGGAGCAGCCCCATCACTCTGACATCTCTCCAATTGTTGCATGTATATGGTCCTGTTTGTGCATGTGTGTGTATAAGTTAACAACAGAGTGAAAAAATTGAATTTCCCCTAGTGGGACTAATAAAGGAATATCTTCTTCTTCTTCTTCTTCTTCTTCTTCTTCTTCTTCTTCTTCACATTGAGATTTCAGGCACATACGATACGTGAATATTCACTGTCAGCATGGTAAATCGCTAATGTCGCTGATGCTGATGCTGGTGACAGTGACTTGCATGGCGAGCTCACGTTAGCTTGAGTGTGAGGCTGCTGCAGTAATATAGTCATACATTAATGTTAATTAAAGTTAATGTTACAGCAGCAGCAAACAGTTGGCTATTAACAGGCTGGTTATTTACAGATAACACTTAGCCGTGATTCAGTCAAATATGTAGAGATTTCTGGATAAGCAATATCCGACCACTGTGTTGGACTCTGCGATGGACTGGCGACCTGTCCAGGGTTAAGCGGTTGACGATGGATGGATGGATGGATGGATGGATGTGTTGGACGGAGGAAGACTGAAGGGACATGATGGCGATCAATTTATTAAAGCATCGCGAATGCTCAGGTTCAGGCAAGGTTGCAAAATAATTATTAGAATTGTATTAAACAAACTAAACATGAATGCATATAAACTTTTATATGAAAATTACAATCCAAACATACATCAGATTGCATTGAAGTCTATGGGATGCTCATTTCTCTATCCCCCCAAAAGGGGGTGCAGCCTTGACTTTCTGCGAAGTACCTGTATGCGTTGGTCTGATGTATAGATGGTATAGAACGAGAGTAACAGCAATGTTATTGTGTGTGCTTGTTTTGTGTGTTTGTGCAGGGTGTGTTTAGTCTAATTACTGCAGCCCTCTGCTTGGTGAGGTGATTTACACATTGTTTTTCTCCACTGGGTTTTTTGGTAAATTTGAGATAAGCACACTCTCTCTCTCGCCTTCTGTCTCACTCAATCTCTCCAACTCAACATAATAAACAGTTTCAGCGTTTTGTTTCCTTCCACAAGGCCTTTGTGTCTCTTGAGGATTTATCATCTGCCTACAGTATTTTACGGGGTCTTAATCTCCCACCATTTGATTACTACCAGCTAATTAAACAGAGAGGATGCCAAGCAGGTGACAGAGGGATGGAAGAGTGAGGTGGCATCAGTCCCGGTCTGGAAGCCAGAGCTGCCTTCTTGTCCTCTGCTCTACTTGCACAAATAGTAGTATAATAAGTATGTGTCTTTGCGTCCAATAACAGTACTCATAATATGAATTTTAGTTTGCACAGTGAAGTACAGAATACATTCAGGTCTGTCTGCCGAGCCAAGTTGTTTTTCTTCTTGGTTAAACAGACCTAGTTTTTATTTTGCTTCACCCTCGCTACTGCACTGCCGGAGGCCAGTGAGAGGGAGGAGTGCTGGGTTTCAAGGCTCTGCGGCTGGGAATAAGGAACTGCTGACATCAGCAACTAAAAGCCATATTAGTGAGAAGGAAAGGAGCGCAGTGAAAAAAAACTGCTTATAGATTTATTTCTGTAAAAACTGAAATTGGCTGCAATCTTTTTCCCCATTTTCTCCCACACAAAGTTCAACGTCCCTTATGAATTTTTAGCAGCGGGTACAAATCTCTCCCCGTGCATCCGTTTGGCGTGACACTCTTGCCACCCAGGAGTTTGCTCAAACAGAAGAGTGGAGTGATGGCGCGCAGATATGAAGGGGACGATGATAAATGTCACTGATGACAATGAATTTGTGGCAGTCGAGAGATGCCCTTTTCCCCAGTCCCTCAGCAGAGATGCTCTCTTCACAGGTCTCAATCCCCTTGTCAAGTGGTTGAACCTGCACATCCATATGCATGCCGCTACACATGAAACATCGTGCATCTGCTTGTCGTGCTCCGCAGCTGCCCTAGTAGACAGGCAGACAGGATGTCCTTAGGCCCAAGGCCAGTGAGACAAGCGAGTATCTGCTGACCGGGAGAAAGGGGCCACCGAGATCCTCAGGGCAGACTGATGCACTGCTGGGGCTGTGGATGAACTACTGTATCTAGTTGACAAAGTAGACTTTGTCTGCATATCAACAGAACAATTCAGACTGTGGAAAGAAAACAAGAAATGGATTTTGATGATAAATTCAGGAGGCCTTATTACCCCCATAAGAGAAGGCCATATAAGATAAGATAAGGTAAAAAAAAAAAAATGTGTGTTACAGCAGCACTGATATAAAAATAGCAAGTACTACAGTGTAAAAAGTAATAATCATTTAAAAAATTAAATAAACTAAATTAGAATAAAATAACAATAAAGTAAATACAAGGTATATACAGCTATTGTACAAGTCAAGATAAAGTGACAAGTTAAAGTGACAGATATGGTGCATATGTATAAGTGCAGTACAAATAATATGCAGTGCATATATCAGTGTAATATGGTATACTTGTGTAATATAATATAAGATAAAATAATATGATGATGCCATATGGTATGGTATGGTATAATATGGCGGTTATATTGACATAATATAGCAGTTAACAAGAAGGTCTCTTTGTACCAGGTTAAACAGCATGATGTCAATAACATTGTGCCTACAGCTGCTTTAAGTGTCAGCATGAAGCTTTGTAATGACACAACCTCTTCATATGTATTTTTAATAATCAGCAGAAATTATTGAATAATATTGAATAAGGAAATTATTTTTGCAATTACATTTTTTTTTCTATTTTCAGTTCCATAGAAAATGTATGCCTGCTGTGTTTAATAACAGCCAGAATCATCTGTCATAGCTTGGACTGGATCCATTAACAATGGGAGAAAATGGGATATCTTTTTTCATAGGTCCTATCTTGAAAAGGTAGATTTATTGACTAATGGTGCAATCTGTTTCATATTCTCAAATTTTATAAATGCATTATTTATAAATTATGTTTCTGTGTGTCTCTTTAATGCTGCACTTTAGTGATAATAAAACCTAGTATCTCACATATGAAGTGCCACCAGCAACACTTAATTAATCTTAATTGCTTTGAAACAACCAGCCTGCAGAATCACCTCGTTTTTCTAAACGACTCTTCCCTCCACAATATCCCATACAACCATTTTTCCCCCTGTCTTTCCTGGCGTGATGAAATGCGCTTTCCATTGCTATCTATTCCTTATCCACTCTGTTCCGCCACACACTCTTCTCTCCGGCTGAGGAAAAGCTTTCGGAGGCTGCCAGAGCAGACCCGTCATCTGCTGGCAGTCTATTTGCTGTTGTTGGTGGGGGATGAGTAATGGCAGCACCACTGTCCTTATCACCAGTCCACACACCTGCACTCCTCCCTGCGCCACACATTTAATTGCACCCCTGCACCCCCACCCCTGCTTCAGACCCTGATATCTGCTTATGCTCCACATTCCTGGATAGAGAGGCCTTATGTCCATTAGTGCCATGGTTGCATGGGATTTATAGCTTGGCCGGAAAGCTCGGAATCAACATTTCGGGCTTGGTGGGGCAGGGGATGCTGTCGTCTTGGTAAACTGGTGAGGAGGGTCTTGTTTTTCAAGCCTGGGAAAGGGAGGCAGTGGTATCCTTTGCAGTGAATGTGCTGAAGAAAAGGGCCGGTGACATTTGCCTATGATTTTCAGGACTGACAGATCCCCAGTGCTCAGGGTCAAAGCTGGCATACCACTGAGGAAAACAATGAGGCAGAGAAAGCATAAAACAAATAACAATAGAATGCATTGAGGAGCATTGAAGTGGTGTCCACACAGAGCCAGACAGATAGTCCCAGAGGGTCACAACAAGGGGGATGCAAATAGAACAATGGGCCCTCACTCTGAGGCATACCTTTCCCTTTGCTTGTACAAACACATGTTTTATATTTGCATACAGCCAAGAGAGAGCCAGACAGACAGATTTTAATAATTGAAACTTTATAGACTACAGTGAGCTTTGAAAGACTTGTTCCGGGTACTCAGCTGCAGAACATTATGCCAAGTTTACACTCTCTAGTACAAAATGTTGTCAGTGAGTCGACTATGACGTGGAATGAACCCGCCTCCTTTCTTTAATCCTTGTCTCCCAAACGTTGCACCTTGTCCCTCAGTGCTCGTTTGAAATTAATTAAATTTTGTGTCTTGTTGTGAATGTCAGGTCAGAAGATGGTCATGATGTCTAGATGCTAAAATTGTATACTTGCAGTACTACGTATAAGATACTCATGTAAATGTATTCAGTCATGTTACTCAAAAGCAGTGTTTCCACTGTATGGTACGGCTCAGTTCGACTCAACTCACTTATCAGGTTAGTAGTAGTAGACCCTCAGTGTAGTTGGGAATCTCAACTGAATGTTGTAGCGGTAGCACATGAAACTGCATCATCATCATCATCTCCGAGGGCACATTCGCTGAATCATTGCAAAGACCAAATGGAGGAATGCCTGCACTTGATCAATTGTACGGCGTAGTGTACACCATAGTGTTGCGAGCTGCCAGCCCTACAAACACAAAAGTCTGTCACTGAAGTGAGTGAGTGATGAAGTAACACGAATGGTCAACAGAGTGTTGGAGTTTCCTCACTGGCCATTGCTCTTTTAAAATGGAAAGGTGGAAGACAGTCTGTTATCCAAATGAGCCCGTCCAGCACAACGCGTCCGACTCACGAAACACGGACCAAGCTGTGAAACTAGGCAGTGTTTTAACTCCACCTTCTAGTATCGGCTCAGCTCGCTTGGATGATGCATGCATGATTCTTTATGGGGAAGGTGCAAGACCAACAAGGAAGAACTTCATGTAGGCTTTTGTTGAGATCTCTCCTTCCAAAGCTGCATTTGGTTTGGTTGTTGAAAGGCAATTGGAGAACCAATTGATGTTCTGTGGTTGTGGATTCCTCCTTTGACAGGCCTGTAATAGCCTTGTCTCCAGGAAACCAGTAGACTTGGCCCAATCCATCCTCCAGGCTTTGTGAAAGACCTCTCTCCGGAGACCATGATTGTACCTTAAGAGATTGTGTCTGTGTGTATTATCTGCCTCTCGAATAATTGAGAACTAGAATGGGGTTATAGGCTTGGATGGGCATTTGTCTTTCCTGATTAATGCGCTTGATTGCATTTATTCTCCTTCAGATTGTCTTTTCTGTTTTAAGATGTATTTTACAGTGGGAGAAATGAACATCTGTGTGCTCTCTTAGCGTTTTTATTTTTCTGTCCTCTAAGGGTTATTACACAAAGAGCCTGAGACATGCAAAGCATTCCCGTTTGTGAGATTGACTGTAAACAGTTCGTTCAAGCCAGCTGCTTTCTCAAATGGAAACAGTGGCAGTGGCGGTTGTAGCTCTGGCCTATAAAAAGCAGCTCTAGTGTCCGTTTAAGAGTATCCATCCTGCTCTGAGAATATGCCCCAGAGAGCAGCTCCATTAGGGCTCCAGCTGGAGACAGTAGCGACCGCAGTTACACTCTTGTCCTGCCACCAGCCTCCCAGGTCAGGAGGGTGCTAAGAGCCTTCTATTGGCAACCCACCCTTCCCCTGTGATAAATATCCAGGAGCTCGCTGGATGACACCAAATTTTTCATCATTAATCCGGGCCATTATGAGGCTGTTTCCCCGGCATTGATCCCCAGTCCAGTCCAGCTGACGCAGCCTCTCCAGGGTGGATGCATGAGGGGAGGAGGGGTCACTGGGGGAACTGGGACGTAGCCAGGCTGCCCAGTCAAGTGCGGGGTGGGAAAGCAAGGATAAGCACAGATGTGATGTGTTGCTTGTGCATACTAATCACCCTATACTGCATGTTTAAACATACACATATATAAACACAGCACACATGCAAACACAAGATGCTGTTGGATGAAACCAGATTTTGTGAGGAGTAGGATGTTAAGAATCAGGGCCAGATGTCCAGGTGTTTGCTGATAGTAAAGCCTTAATTATACTCACATGTGGCTGCAGAGAGACAGTTGCTTTCCATTACGTGTTATATAAACACACATAGTATACATGCACACACACACTGGTGAGCCCAGGGGGCCAGACACACAGCTATTGTCTTAATTTCATTCCCCACTTTTCCTCGATTTGCTCTCCTTTACCCCTCCTGGCTGGCCCAATTGAGATCGGCCTGCTGTTGCGCACTCCCAGTATTCCAGAAAATTAGATGAACAGAATGCATTATATCCCACTGGGGAGAGAGACGCAGCGCAGGGAGATTTACCTTCTTTTTACAAATGATATCAAATCAGGGAAAGGAAAGTCTGTCAGCTGTGAAATTACTGCTCATCCGGGCCTTTTTTGTCTCTGCTCACTAACAGAGAGAGCCGTAGAGACTGTTAGAGAGGAGAGGATAGGAAGGCTCAGCATGTGTTCGCTGTCTCACATCTCCCTCTTCCCTGTCATCAGTTATTGAGGACAGTCTCGCCAAGGCTGATTGTGCGTCCACCTCCTTTGACGAAGTCAGACGCAGTGTCATAGGGCCACATGGAGGAAGTGATCTTCACCTCCAGGCTAACAGTGCTGAGGGTGGCTTCACTTTAAATGTCTTTTTCACAGAAGATAGCTTTATGATAGCTAACATGAACTCGCCTTTGCCTTTATATTACAACATAAACATGCAGAGATGATGACCTAAAGGCTGGTTGTGTAATAGAGCTGTTTCATGTGTAACGGTATTATCCATATAGCTGCGTCTCAGACCGGTCCTCATCGGTGTTGTGACAGCCAGCTCGGTCACAACGGTGCAGCGGTGGCGGGGTTACGTCTATAAGGGAGTGGGGGGGTCAGATGGACGAGGTAATTACCCGGATCAGTGAGCATGAAGGTGGGGCCATGGGCCGCTGTCATCACCGGGCTAACAGCTGGAGGCTAAAGCCCCTTCAACAGCTGGGTGATTACACACACACACATGCACACAGTCCACAGGAATTATCTTCACCTGTACTGAAAACAGACAAGTGGCCGGTGCCGTGACAATCAATGGCACAGCCAGCTGACTACTTTACTCTTTCTTTACAGTGCTGTGTTGAACAAAACAATGAACATACAAGTCCCACTGTTCATACAGTCATTAAGGTTTTACGAGAACGTGACCTCCTCCATCTCCCCTCGTCTTCATGTGTATTTTTGAGCCTCGACACCCCCGTCTCGCTCCTTCATCCTCCCACATGAGGAGAATATAGAGACATTAATGGAGCTGGCAGTCCTACTGTGTGAGTTATTACTCTGCTCTTTCCCTAATGGAGAAAAATTTAATTATCAGCTAATTTGCTGTGTTGTCTCTAGTGACACGAAGTTCCCCATAGTGTCGACTCCCATTAAATGCTCTGCTTTTGACTCCTTTATTCAGAGGCGGGGAGTAAAGAACGCAGGTAGGCATGCTGAAATTATGAGCGTATTCACCCTTTTGTAGCACATACGGCACACAACATGCCATATGTTGGTATATGAGCAGCTTTGCATCCCTACACCAGTCTCAACTTCAGATCTGATCTGAAGCAACATGGAATTGATAATGGAAGTGAGTTCAGATAATAATTTGTCTGTTTCTTGTGGCATCTGTGTGGCATCTGTGTCAACATGCATTGCAGTTTTCTGATTTTCCTCTCAGTACATTGGTCTGACTTCATGATTATAAAGACAAGATAAAATAGGACCCACACTAAATCTGTGAAATAAATAATTCAGTCCCTTCTTACAACTGTACACAATAGACCTCTTTTTAAAGTAAGGGACCTGCATTAAACCTTCCCATTGTTATCCACTAAGTGTGTTTCATAGTGTTCCTCATTTATCTATCTGTCTCTGCTTGTAAACCACTGGGTATAATAATAGTCGGCAGCGGAGCTCTCTTCCTTCCACATATAATGTGGATGTCATCCAGTGGGACCATTAAAACAATGTGTTATGATTGGGCGTCTTGAGCAGTGAAAGGGATTGATTTCCATTTACCCCCCCATTAAATCCTCAGACATCTGGCATGCTTTTGCCAGCACGTTTCCAACTCCTCCTTTTTGTTTTCTACTGAAATATTCAGGAGTACCTCTTGCCGCTGTGCTCTCACTACCTCCCTGTCAAAATACACCCTAACCTAATTTATTTATTTAGTTTTAGGACGTGTGTGTGTGTACACCATGCACTCTTTGTGCACTGTCCCATGACAGCTGAATCGAAATATTCTGTGATGCGACTCCGGGATTGTTTTACCCCTCAGTGTGTAAGTGTGGTTTTGTGTACCTGCGTGCATGTGGTGTCTGGGAATGAGTGAATCTGTGTACAAGCGGTCGGTTGTGTATGTGCACATGAGGACTCTGCGGATTTTGTGTTGTTGTATGTTAGACCTGTAGGCCAAGCGTAAAGATGGGGGGGCACATGAAAAATACATGATAATCATCCCGCCACAGTGCACACAAAAGCCTAATTGGAGCGAGGGCCCCTTCCTTATTTGTGTATAGAGACACAGCGATAGAAGTGGCATAGTGAGTTCAGTATGCCTTTGTTTTATCTTCAACCTAAAATGCTTGGTTTGGCTTTTGTTTTGCTACAGAGGCAAAAAAAATACTCTGCATTGAACAGAATAGTGTCGCTTTGAAATAGTAAATAGTTTATTTAGGATCATCTGTTTTTCTTCTATATTTTTGAGGATGCAATTTAACAGGCATTATTTACATTATACTGTATATATTCATACTTATCCTATTTTATTTTTGCCAATTATGTTTGATTCTCCAAATCATTTTCCTAAGAACAGTGCTCCAGTTTCACAGTGGTTGCTACTGGATTCGGCCTGAGGCTCTGTCAAAAGGGGTGTGAATATATGGGTCAGGAGTGAGAAGTGTCGGGTCACCCCGTCTCTGCTCTCTCAGCCATTAGAACAAACACCACACAGCTGCTAAGCCATGCACGGCTCGCCGGCTGCAACACAATATCTTATCAGCTGAGAATCCACACTGGCCAAATCAATTAGAGCCTGTGAATATCTATGGATCTGCAGTGTGAAAGCATCAACATCCCCCCAGCTCCTCCTGAGAACAGCCAAATTAATAACTCTAAGTGGATAATGCCCTTGCTCCTATCAACATCAAAATTGAATTCTTGCAAACAGCTGAAATATAGCCAGGGCGTGTGGTAGCACTGTGGAAGTCGGCGTTCCAGGCTTTTGCTTTGATAGCTTGGTATCCTACGGTCCTGCTCGGTGCATTGAAATTCAAAATGCAAATTTTTAACAGTACCTAATTGGCAGGGGGTGTTTAATAGAAAAAGGGTTCCTGGAGCCATTCCTCTGTGCTCAGCACTGATTCACCACTGAGTGGCTCTGTTGAACAAAGAGACTATATGAGCATGGATCTACGGTATGGGTAAAGAGTCGTGTCAAGCGGAAACGGGTCAAACAGAAGTCAGGTCCACTGGCTAGCTGTGAAACTCTCGGGGAGGGGGACCAGCAGCAGTGCTTGTGAAATAAGTGGAAAGGACAGAGTAAGTGCTTTTACATAATACATAGTAACATGAGAGCCAGCAGAGCTCTCCACCCCTTTTTTTGAATGCCCACCGACTGTTGAAATCTCATTGCGATCCCTCATTTGTGCCGTTTCAACCACCGTAGGTCATCTATAGTGCCATGAGCACCACAACACACTCATTCAGAGAGTCCTTGTGTTGGCACCACTTAGACTGTTCCCATTCACGCGGGCTGCGATGGCGTGGTTGGGAGGGATGAAGGCCTTTTTCCTCTGCATCGTCAACCGTATTTGAAGCAGTAGCAGTACATCAACACAGACTCATTCAGTTGTTTGTCCCTGGAGTTTGTTAAAGCTAATCTGGTTCTGATTAGCTCTTTTAATAAAATAAAGTGTCTGTTCTCTGGAGTGCTTTATTCCTCCCAGGGAACTGGCTTCTATGGGTTTTCCATGCCGTACCTTCCAAGGACTTTATGTCATGTTTTACACCGTCATAAATTCAACTCAACAATGACCCTGATTCACACACAAACCTCTTCCTTATCCTGTTCAGTCTGTTTTTGCTCAATAAAGATTTGCTCATTTCAAGGTCATCGGACTTTGTGATTACTTGTTCCACCTCTTTTTTTTCCTTTTCAGTCCCCCTCTTTGTCTGTATCTCTCTTGATGCCCCCTTTGTCCTTCTTCATTCACTTCATCATTTCACTCTTCTCCATCACGAGTGGGTAGTCAGCCTAAGTAGTTCTTGTCTTTGTGCGTCTCCAGTACGTCACCCACGATGGCCCTTAAAACTGCCAAGAACAAATACATGAAATGTTTTCTTTCCATTTCTTAAAAGCTGCATCATGGACAATCATTTCACTGCCCTCTCTGTTTCAATGTCAGTAGAGAAGTAGTGGCAAATAAGTGCCAAAAGCGAATAGAGAGCTACAGCCGATAGAGTTTGGATGTGTAGCCATTGGAATTGTATATAACAGCTTCGAAGAAAGACAATTTTTTAACTGGGCCGCATAGGGCCAGCCCTACAAATTCAAAAGTTTGTCACTGAGTGACTAAGTGATGAAGTTGCACATTTGGTCGGACTAGTGTTGGGGTTTCCTCATTAGCCATTGCTCTTTGAAAATGAAAAGACGGTGAACGGTCATATGCAACTGATCCCGTCCAGTGTGATGCGTCAGGCTCACAATTTGGACCAAATTGTCAAACTAGTTCTAAAATGACACCAGATTTGGCAGTGGTGTAGACGATTTTGCGCTTAAAATGTTTTCAGAAGTAGATTTTTGTGGATTGTTAAGATGGAATAACAGAAAGTTTATGAGCAGGCCGCCATTTTGTGTGCCATGTTTGAAACGGTGACCAGAAAACCAGGGACCAATCAGATGCATTCCTTGATAGGCTATGTGACAGCCATTTGAGAGGATGTACTGCTGGATTTAACATTATAGACATGCCCACTGACTACGTGTATAACAATTTTAACCACAAATTCAGACTGACAATACCCAGTCCAGTCCAGTTCAGTCTGTATTCAAATATCAAACCTCAACATATTTGACTGGTCATTTTAAATGTTTCAAACCTGCAAAGAATCATTTTCTTGGTCACAACTACAGCCACTTTTAAAGTGGTCAATGAGGCGGATGAGGGGTTAAGAAAGCCGCCGTCCATCCTCTCCTTTGTCCTCCTCACGCAGCAATAGTACGTGAAGTTATTGGGGTCCACCGTGATCTGATAGAAGGGGAGATGGGGTCAGGTAATCCACCAGCCTGCCTGCTAACACTCTTTCATGCTAGACTGCCTTTCAATAAATAAGAAATGTCGTCTCCCTCACCAATATAATATTAACCTGATCTTTTCCATGGAGAGTATGGGGGGCACCTCCTGGGTTGGGGGTGGTAGAAAGGCCTCCGGGCCACACTACTAATGGATACACACGTACACAGTGTTTGAGGATTAGACGAGAGCCCATCTAGGGGGAATATAGCCCAGGATAGCAGAGGGGGGCTGTGGAAAGTAAAGGTATCTCATTTCAACAGCAAGTCACCACCACATCTTTACCAGGTGGTCGGAGAGTTTACAATGCATAATCAAGACTAATGCAATGCATATAGAAATAATGTTTTTTCAGAGATAATGGCTCTGATTAAAATGGCGTGTCTGTGTTGAATCATATGGACGTACAGAGGCAGAAAGAGCTGAAACTGAACTGCAGAACAAGCCGGAGTGGAGAGATGATGCAGCCCTCTGCAGCAGTGGCTTCATGCTGTGTTTACCTTTGAATCCCTCTACGTTCCTCTCATCCTAAATTCACTTTTCTCTGGGAGACAATCTATTGGTCACAGTCTGGGAGTAAAGCAGCACAGCTTAGACCACGGAGGATGAGCTCCATCCCAAACAGGTACCGGACCACATTCTCATTCAAAGCCAGTACCAAATACCAACACTCTCATTCAGCCGATTTAAATCATTTTGAGGATTATACAAGATAAAATATTATGCTGGAGACACAAAGAATAATTGCTAATGGTGGGCTTTAGAGTGGCCTCATTCTGGAAATGAGAATGAGGGTGACAGAGAATATTTCAACTCTTTATCTTGAGCTTTCATTAATGCAAGTTTAATGGAAAGGATGCTGAGAGAGGAATGTTAATTATCACCATTCATTTTCTCACCAAGCAGAAAGCCGAGGACGGTTCCACCAGAACAAAGATGATTCGGGCTCGTTGTTCTCACAACCTGCACTTGTGTGTCGATCACAGCCGATCTGTCTTGTTGCATGTTAATGTTGCCAACAATAGAGTGCTGCAGAAATAAGTCCTAAAACCTGGGAATGAGTTAGCATTTTAGCACTTTAACACACATCCATCATCTGCAATCGCTATCATATTCGGGGTCGCGGGGGGCTGGAGCTGGTCCTAGCTGACATTGAGTGAAGGCGGGGTACACCCTGGACAGGTCGCCAGTCTATCCCAGGGCTGACGTTCACGTTCACACCTATGGGCAATTTTAGAGTCGACAATTAATCTAACCTGCATGTCATGCAAAATGTGACACCCCTGCAGCACTGTATTGGATGCTCATAAGAATCCATGTTAATACAACCCAGCTCTGACTTTTAGTGTAAAAAACACCCATAGAATGATGTTTTATGCCTATAGTCAATCATTAGTCTTGAAGAATGCTGATCGATGTTGTGAGCAAAGAGAGTACACAATCCTAACCATGTATTTTTTATTTCTGTCTCCACTGGGTTCTGATATGTAGGTTGAGTTTGTGTCTTGGTCTGTAGAGGAATGCAGATGTGGTGGTGAATGCAGAGTGGATGCACCATTGTTCACTGTGTGGAACTCGTCTATAATTTACAGGGTCTCCACCCCTCTCCGTCACTAATGGATGGGGGTGTCTGCTTGGAGACTGAGGGGGGCGTTGAGATAGGCTGGAGGATTGCCTCTTGAAGGACCTCCCCCCCACCACCACCACGGCAGATAAAGAAAGCCCACTTCAATTTGGTGAAGTCCACGCAACGGGTTACCAAAGATACTGAGGCAAATCTTGAATACGCCGCTATGTGCAGAGGTGGGACATATCTTGTGAGGGTAGATATTTGAGAGAGGGGTGATGGAGGGGGGTGTGCAATGTGGAGTGTACACAGATCATTACCATCCCCTATAGCTCCAGGGCTCGTCATGTTGAAGGCAGGCAGATTGAAAGGGGTAATGGGAGCCGGGGTGATGCTGTGTGGAGTAATTTAGTGCGGGAGGCGTGGTGGTTGAGAGAAAGGCGGGGGGGGGTTCTTAATCCTCACCATAAAAAAAAGAGATCTACTGTTTCACCTTAGCGTGGGGGAGCACCTTCGGTACGTCAAGGAGGACAGGTGCTCAGCTGAGAGAATGATGGAGGTCACTGCAGCCTCGGGCTTTATTGAAATGACTATGGCGAAAGCGGCCTATCCCTCTGTGTGTAGTGTCAGCTCGGAGGGGAACAGCCTTTGTTGTTGGTCTGTTCAGAGCCTTGACACCAGATGTGAGTGTCAGCCACAGGATGAGGAACAGCTGCTGGGGTTGGAATGGTATGGCCTGGGTAAAAATATTCTGCATGTTTGCCTGTGAAGTTGAGTGACCATGGTGATGCAGTGGCTGGTTGGGCTGGGCCAGACTAGAATTTGGGCAGAGTTAGGCTACATCAACTTTTCTTTTAAAACGCAGAGCGTTTTGCTGCATTTACACCCAGCGTCCACACTACTCTGGCATCTTCGAGCCCCTAAGAGCCCCCTGGAGACATTTGAAAATGCTGAAAATACTGGGGTTGCATTTTAGTCTGGACAGACAGAAACAAAGACCTTTGAAAATGATGACACCCATGTTTGCTTTCTGATTGGGTCTTACCAGTTATAACGTGTCCATCACGCCCCAACACATGATCATTTTCCAGAAGAAAACAAACATCATCAGGCTTGACTACCAGTGGTTGCTTTCAGCATAATAACAAGGTACAAGCATTGCTGACCTTTTTGTCTATCCTAGCAGCTGTTGTGCGGTTAAACTCTGCATTTTATAAAGCTACTTCTGCCTACATGTGCAGGAGGCTAGCTGTTACTGGAGCGCTTTGCATCAATCCCTGTGTCCAGCGCTGCTTCCTGTTTACACCGGTACACATATGCCCAGCATACCTGAATGGTCATGTGATATGCATTTTCAGGTGTGGTAGTATGGACGGAGATTAATTCTGAAACTATCCGAAAATGCTCATCTGGACGGAGATCATTTTTTAAGTGTGGATGTAGCCTTAAACATGTCGGGGATATACAGGACCAGCACGCAGCAGCGTGTCCACAGCAGCAGCTATCTGAAACACTCCATCACACAGTACACTCTCACTGACTGACACTCACTTTTCCCTTTTATTATTCATTTATTTGCTCCACTCTTAGATGGACTAACCTCGCTCTTAACTTATTCATACGGAGAGACAGAGACATTCCTCTCCTCCTGGCAGAGGAAGGATCAAGAAACAGGGGTTCCATCCAGATAGCTTTAGGCGGCGCCGTGTGATGAGAGCCTGATGAAATCATTGTTTGAATCTGAAGGACACAGAGGAAGCTGTCTGAAACAGTTAAAATCAATTTAATTTGAGCTTTGGGATCAAAGGCAGGCCTCTGGGCTGCTCAGTATTTTTAGTGCTGCCTTTAAAGCCATCAGTCATTTTCAATCCTGATTAACTTATGGAAATCACACGCTATTTTTGAGGTGTTAATTCTCATTAGATTTCTGATGGGTAGACGATGACTGATGCATACGCACACGATGTTGACTGAAATTCAATTGAATCCTCCATTGATTTTGTTTTTAATATACATTTATGCTGTGCTTTGCATTCATTAAGGCTCTACAACCATACAACCAGGTAAACTTTACATACTGTACGCCCCATTTATGTTTTGTGTTGCTGCTGGCATCAGTGTCAGTGTAGTTGCTCGGTGACTCATAAGACATCTCCAGTAGTCCCTCATACATAACAACTTTGTGAAAGCTTTCCTCTTTTATACATAATGTTCTAGGTATTGTATTCAGTGCTTTTAAAAGGTCAGATGTTGTGTATGACTCTGACCTATTAAGAGGCAGCCTGAGGACACAGCACTCAAGCTCGGGAAAGACTACATGGCCGTGGACAAAGCTACTGATAGAATCTACGCCTCCACCGAGAAGACCAGAGGTGTCATCGAATGTGTACACGGACCCGCGAGACATGGCAGTGTATTAGTATTTATAAAAGCAAGAGGGTGAGCACACTCCAGTGCACCGGGATTAGCTTGTGTGGCCTGGTGGGCAACCTGCTGTTTTCTGCATCATTTCCAACCTGGGTGTTTTCAGAGGAAGATTAGGACGAGGCCAGATTGTTGAGTAATTGGTGGAGAGAGGCCACGGCTCCCTATGATCCCATCACGCTCTTCACACCTCAGTGGCATTCCCCCGAGACTAGTGTTATACAGATAGGAGTGTTACTGTGTGTGTGTGTGTGTGTGTGTGTGAGTGTGTATCTGCATGAGTCTCTGCATTTGTGTGTTTCTGTGGTAAAAGTGCAGATGATTGTGGCTGAGAAACAGGCACATGTAGATGATAGGGATATCAATCAAATATTTAATCACAGATTAATCACATTTTTTATTTGTTCAAAATGTACCTTGGATTTGTCAAGTATTTAATACTGTACCTTTATCAACATGGGGGTGGGCAAATGTACTTGACTGTATGTATACTGTATATTTAATATTGAAAATCAATCAACAGCACAAAACAATGACAAATATTGTCCAGAAACACTCACAGGTACTGCATGTATCATAAAAAATATTCTCAAATCATAACACGGCAAACTGCAGCCCAGCAGCCAACAACAGCTGTCAGTGTGACAGTGTGCTGACTTGACTATGACTTGCCCCAGACTGCATGAGATTATCATAAAGTGGGCATGTCTGTAAAGGGGAGACTGGTGGGTACCCACAGAACCCATTTTCATTCACATACACTGAGGTCAGAGGTCAAGGGACCCTTTTAAAAATGGCCATGCCAGCTTTTCCTCACCAACATTTAGCATTTAGCAACTTTGACAGCCCTAGTAGACGATAAGTAGATTTATTTTGTCACCCGATAGGATTTTTATTTTTCACTTCAAAAAAAGAAATGACCCATCTCTTCGTCTGCGTTGATGGTGTGCATGAATGGAAGCTGTCTAGTGTCAGTGCTGGGGAGTCTGTTGACCTGTGCGCCCGTCCTGGGGTTCACGCCTGGATATGCAATCTTTCCTCAGCCAGCCCCCATTGGCTTTTTTCTCTCTTTCCCCTTCTCTGATCTCAGACGGATAAATTCTGCCTGGCTGCCCTTCCGTCAGAGGAAAGCCCAACGGTGAGTTAGGCAAGGTCATGAGGAGAAAGCGACAGAGCTGAGGACAGAGAGCGAGGAGTGAAGAGACAGGCAGCAAAACAAAAAGAAAAGGCGCCGCAAAAAGTTGAACCTGCCATTTTAGCAAACTACATCGTACACTCGCTTCATCACAGATCTGTCTGTTGACACCGTTCTGGCATGTTTAGCCCATCCTGCTGTGCAAAACCAAACATAGTAGATACCTTTTAACACGAGTGCATTGTGCTGTCAAACACACATTTTTAAAACATTTATAATGTCAAGGCTTTCTTTACAGCAAGCGAACAAGCCCAAATTCCCTGTTAAGACTAGTGGATCACAGAGATTAGCAGAGATAATACAAGTGACAGGCCAAGGCAATAGCTTTCTTATCTGGACTTTTCCCTGCTCTACCTGCCAGCACACATTGCCTGTCCTTATGCATATTTGCTCAGTGGTTAAAAAGACACTGAGGCCACTGTCGTGTTATCATCCAGCGGGGCTTTTTATTTATTTACCCGTCCATCCACTCTGATTCTGCTCATGTCTTCCCTCGGTCCATGACTCTGTTTTCTTTGAAGTAGGTCATTTCATAGACAAGGAAAGGTCATTCCTTCTGACTCCCTTGTGCAGTGTCTCACTTCTCAGTGACCCCACTCTAATATCTATCTAGCTATCTATTTCTTGGCTGTAGTAAAACAACTGCTTGGAGTTAGTGAAGGAGGCTGAGACAGGAAATATTATTGGAAAGCAATGCTAATATGCAGATAATGCAGTTACCGCTGTGCAGTGGCACTGCTGGTGAATGAGTGGCTGACAGGAGTCCTCTGCTGTGACAGGCCTGTTGACAGACTCTGTCCACATGTGTGTATGTGTGTGCGTGTGTTTTGAAAGGGGGGTGCAGCTCAGCTTTGTCACTCTCTCGGTACCGGGCGGTATATGTTGGACACATGGCCGCATGCCTGCAATTAGCAGCACGCAGACACAAAAGTATTTTCATCCCCTGCTCGCGCACACACACTCGCATTTTTACAGGCATGCAGACCACTTGTGTGGTTACACAAAGGCAAACAGATGCCTTTGTGTGCATGAATCAGGCGCACATATACAAACCTGGAGCACAGATAGCAGGCGATCCCTCATAGTGCAAGAGAGGTTCTGATTTCAATAAATTGTCCTCCAATATTTAATCAGGATTAATCGCACATTTTTTATCTGTTCAAAATATACCTTAAAGGGAGATTTGTCAAGTAGTTAATACTGTTATCAAGATGGAGTGGGCAAATATGCTGCTTAATGCAAACATATGTATATATTTATGACTGGAAATCAATTAACAACACAAAACAATGACATATTTTCCAGAAACTCTTGCAGGTCCTGCATTCAGCATAAAAAATATGCTCATTCACATATCTTGAGCTCAGAGGTCAAGGCAGCCTTTTGAAAATGACAGTGTTTCCTGCCCAAAATGTAGCATAAAATTGGAGCGTTATTTAGCCTCCTTCCCGACAAGCTAGTATGACGTATGACATGGTTGGTACCAATGGATTCATTAAATTTTCTAGTTTCACATGATATCAGTATATCCACTCTAGTTTTGAGCCTTCTGTAACTGCTATAACACATTTCATTAATGCCTTAAAGAAATTAGTGGCGTTTCTGTTTTATTTATCTATTTAACGTCATTATCACGTTAACTTTGACAGCCCTAGTTTAAGAATAAGGCATGTTGATGAAAATGGTCTCTTTGCTAACTCATCTTTACATTTTATTTTGGTAAACCTTCTTTGGTCAGTCAAACATTGTTGAATTCTTATAAAATCCCAGCAGTATGTTTCTTTTAAGGTGCCTTAGTTAAGTGGAAACTTTCACCAAACATCATTCCTTTGAGGAGCTTGTTATTTTGTTGGTACTTTCTTTGTGGTAACAAGTGGACTAGTGAAGTGCTGGGATGTGAAGTGTGGGATGGTGAAGGTAGACGCCGACACAGATGCCCCTTTTTGTCTGCTGTGGTTTATCCTGCACAGCTACGGGCATACAAGAAGACACGGTAGATGTAAGGTTGGAGGTTTGACCTAACCACCACCACCACCAGCAGCTCCACCTCCCCCTCCACCCTCAAGTCCTCTTCCATGCTAACTGACATCCCTCTGTGGGCCTGTATCCCCAGCAGCGATGGTCAATAAACCCCTGCCTGATCCAGCACTTCAAAAACAAGCAGCCCCGGTCCCTGCTCAAGCCAACAGCATCATGAATAACAATTAACACACCCTCCAAAAAACAGCAGTAACCTCCGATAACTCCAGTCTACCTGGCTTCTGGGGTTGCATTTGCATTAATGATTTCTCTGCCCTCCTCATTCTCTCTCTGTCTCTTTGTCTCTCTTTGTGGATCTTTTTTTTTTTTGTATGCACTCTGTATCTTGGCCAATGTTCCTTTTTAAATGTGTGTTTATGGCTTTAGATTGACGGCTGTAATGTAGCTACAACCTGCACTGATAGAAGTTCTTATCGGGGAGATTGTCTTTATTTTTTCCCCATCTCTATTTCGTGCCAGGAATGTCCGGTAGTAAACAATATTAGGTTCTGTGTAAATCCAGTCCGTTCCACTGCAGCGGTTGCATTTTAGAGTGAACATAAAATGCTTACTCACACCCTGCTTTTCATATTTATGAACCCCAGTACTCTGCCTAATGTTTCCCTCTTGTCTCTTCTCTCTCCTTCCCGCCACTCCTGCCTGATGACACCATCCTTTCCAAATCTCATCATTCAGGTGAGTCATTTTTTAGTCCTATTCTGTCATTTCATCTTTGCTCTTAAAGAAAAAGCTCTTACAACTGATTGTGTTGAAAGTTTCCTCATCATATAGCTCCTGTATAATGTGACGAAACACAGCACAGTTTGCTTTCTTCTGTGTTGATTATAAATCATACTAAGCAGGTGTAAATTCACTTCTTCAGTTTTTGTTGCGCTGGTGTTCACACTAGGGCTGTCGAAGTTAACGCAATACTAATGTGTTAACGCAAATTTGTTTTAATGCCACTAATTTCTTTAAGGCAACTTGTGATTTTTAGGTTGTAGTGGGCTCAGTTTTAAAACTAAAGTGACAAAACTGGTATCATGAGACTAGAAAACTCCTTACCAACTCTTACCAACATGTCATACCAGCTTTTGATGAAGGAGGCTAAATGCTTCAAACTCAGGCTAAATTTTGGCTAAGAAAAACTGTCTTGAGAAAAGACCTTGACCTCTGACCTCAAAATATGTGAATGAAAATGGCTTCTATGGGTACCCATGAGTCTCCCCTCTACAGACATGCCCACTTTATGATAATCACATGCAATTTGGATCAAGTCATAGTAAAGTCAGCACACTGACACACTGACAGCTATTGTTGCCTGTTGGGCTGCAGCTTGCCATGTTGTGATTTGAGCATATTTTTATGCTAAATGCAGTACCTGTGAGGGTTTCTGGACAACATTTGTCATTGTTTTGTGTTGCTAATTAATTTCCAATAAGAAATAAGCACATGCATTTGTATAAAGCAACATATTTACCCACTCCCACATTGATAAGAGTATTAAATACTTGACAAATCTCCCTTTAAGGTACATTTTGAACAGATAAATAAATGTGTTATTAATCCCAATTAACTATGGACAATCATGCAATTAATTCATGCAATTAATTGTGATTAAATATTTGAATCGACTGACAGCGCTAATTGTAACACACTCAGATACATATATAGATACACAGATGCATATGTGCATATAAACACATACAGTGTGTGAACATGCAGACATGCACACTTCAATCGCACCTCCACACATCTCTGAATAAGCTGATGGGTACTAGAGTTGTCCCAAGGGATCTGGCTGAAATAACTGTGATATTCCCTTGAAGGCCGCTTTAGAGTGCAAAGTAATGAACACTTTCAGCACGGTGCCTGCATTTTGTGCTGTGAAATTGTGGTTTCAGTGAAATGAGCAAGATTAAGACTTTTTTGGGGAGCACATCTCCCACACACCTGCTTCAATTTCTTGTTTTACCAAGTTTTGCACATCTACCTCTGGTACCTCTTTCCTCTCCTCCCGCCTGTAGCATCCTGTTTCTCCTCCGTCCTTGTTTCCATATTTCCCCCCCTCACATCTCCCCTGCTCCCTCTTTCTCCTCTCCTCCTCCCCTCTATCTTTGCCTCCATATGCTGTGTCTGGGCTCGTTTACATGGCTGGAGGAAAGGAGCGGAGAGGGCTAGTCTGAATTATACATGCAGCAGCAGTAGTGCGCCAATCCAGTCGGGACCCACCAGATGCTTGCCCTCCAGATTTGCTGCTTTTGTCTCGGTTGCATTTGTTAAAATGCACTTGTTGTATCTGTATCTTTTCTATTGTCTCCGTGTTTGTTTTTATGTGTGGCCCTATTTGATCATTTTAGAACGGTTAAGGGCAAGGACCTCAGCTCTGAGAAGAGACTTGTTGTTTGTTTGCACTGCAATCAACGCTGCATAGCTTGCATATAATTGTTTTTCCTGTCATAATGCATCCCTCATGTTTATCATATGCATGAACCCAACTTTTGTGCTGGGTCCTGGGGTTAGTGGCTCCTATTTCTCAGGTGACTGGATCCCCTTCAGAGCAGACGTGTGTGTCTGCAGCATGTGTGTGTACCTGTATGTGTGACAGGGAGATTTACATGCTCTAATGATGAGGGATCAGTGTTGAGGACAGGGCCTGTCAGCACCCCCTAATGAGAGAGGACCCGTAGCCCGCGGCCAGGGTAAAGAATAGGAGAGGAATATGGATGGGGGGGGTCGCACTAAGCAGTGTGAGGGGGGGTCCGAGGCGACAGAGGCGACATCTGTCTTTCGTGACACTGCCCTCATGGCTAATTCACAGCACCCATTCTAAATTCCTCTGTGCAGAAATGACAAGAAAGAGGTGTTGAGGAGGACTACCGATAAGGGCTGACACTGCGATGGTTGAAGCCTTTTCACTCATGCACACAATGGCATCCTGCGCTGAGCTCTGCTAAATTATGCTGCTTATTGATTCAGAATTCAGTCGTAACAACCCCATGCTGGATAACTGGGTTTCAAAACATATAAATGAATAAAATCAAGCATCTGGAGAGACTTCTAATGTTTCTAATTTATTGGCACTTACCAGTAGTTGTTTATTGATTTCAACCAGATGCAGACAATCAACAGTTTTATGTGGAGGTATTTTTATTTTTTTATGTTTTGCTCCGAACAAGGAAGAATCCCGGGGATTAGCTGAGTCTTATACTAAGCCTCTAAAGATGCCCTGTAGACCTGAGTAGTTTCTCTACACTCACCTCCACCTGAGGGACTTCCTTCCTTCTCAGCTTCGTGTTAGTGCGAGGTGCTGGTGTAACATCACACCTATCCCTCTACCTCAGGCTCTTGAGCCAAATGTGTACAAACCAGAAATGGCAAGGCTGACCTCCCCGCTGGCTCCTGATCCCCAGATGGCCTCGGTTAGACTCCACTATACACAGACTTTGTGCACACATGATACCTCTCATTGCCTCCACACACAGTGCACAATAAACAGATTATTACTAGGGTCGGGACGATACACCTGATCTCCTGATTCAATACTATCATGATACTGCCAATTTGATATGTATTTCAATTTTTAAGTATTGCGATTTGATATTCCGATTTAATGATATGTATTATTTTTTTTTTTTTTGTTTTTTAACACTTGACCATGGGGGGAAAGTTGAAACATAACTACTAGGGACTTAATACCTAAATTAATGCAGTAAAAATGATTTTCAGCAGTCACTTTCAGGCATTATTTGTTACATTTTTAAGAATAGACATTTCCCTTATACATTAGCGGTATTTTCTGATTAATTGATAAGAGATATGTAATGTTTTATACTGCTGGTGAATATAGTCTTACCAATATTATTTCCATACTGTTCCCTTTGTAGCACCTTATTTTGAAATCCAGAAGTAATCATACATGTATGGTATACTTCCGCTAACTTCTCCATGTCCGTCTCTAGCTCTCCCATCAGCTCTGTTCTCTTTATACATCCATGTCAGCTCCATCGGGGCTGTTTGAATGCATTTAACATAAATGCCAGTATATAGGTGCTCTACAGTTGTAGCGTTGGCTGATTTGACCACGGAGATGTGAGTGATGTCTGGCTTGACCACACGTTACCGCAATACGATAATGTAACATGCAGCTTTAGCTGTGATGTCTCGCTCTGCTTTTCCTGCAATGTGTGAAACCCAAAGTGTTTCCATACCTCACTGTATGCGTAGTGTTTACCACGTTGGATTTAAAATGAGAGGGTGTATGTTGTACGCCTGCAGACCCTCCGCCATTCAGTGCTCTCTTTTCAGCTGGCTGCGGTTTGTTTTGGTTGACAGACACATAACAGATATGCTGTCACGTTACTCAGACTACAAAAACAAAAGCGGTAACTTCCTTCTATTTCAACGTAGACTCAAATGATGCAATAGTGTTTTGGCATTAAAAAAATCAATTTCAAAATTATAAAAAAAAAAAAAAAATTGCGATACATAGGTTAATCGTTTTTTTCTCCACGCATTCCCATTATAACCACAGACTACTACAGTCTGCATTTTATTACCTTTTTGTTTGTTATGAGGAATAAGCACTGCGGGGTCGTCAAAACCTCCCTGATACCTTAAATGATAGAGTTGACAATAGGAAGTGCATTACGACAGGCCATTGACTTGACCTCTGACATCAGAAACATCCTCAGGGATGCTCTGTCCACACATGTTGCAGTATGGCTTTGCTAAAGGCCATTGATAATTCAGCTAATGAGCGTGAGGGGATGACCAGGATTAACCCTCTTTAGCATCCCAGTGTCTATCTGCCCGTCTGGCTCTGCCTCGCAGAGCCGCTGCAAAAAAGACAATCAATAACCCCGAGATGTGTCACACAGAGCTACTGATTTGATCTACCACAAGAAACATAACAAAAAATAACTCTTTGTGCATTGCCAGTGTCATGCAACATATAGGGGCCCCGGTGGTGGTCCCACTTTGGTAAAAGACAGAGGATAACCATTAGAGAGCCTCTTGCAGCCCAGTGTTGCCACATGCAGCAGGCAGGGCCCTGTTCGGGGATGTGCTCTGGGCCTGGCTTCACCACATCAGTAGAGGAGGCCTCATCCAGCAGCCCTGCCTCCTAGATGCCTTTTCTCCACCTCCTAACCCAGAGCCCGAGCCCGAGCGCGGCCTCCACCGCTCTAATTATAACAGGAGCTCCACAATCTGTAATTTATAAGTCTAAAACACTGTAATTAACTACAACTTTTATAGGGAGTCATAAATAATGCCGAGCCCTTTTTAAAAAGCAAACTTCTCCGCTCCGCTCTGCTCCTTCCTCGCCTGTTCCGGCTTTGTTTCGAGGGAACACATTGAGACCTGGGATTATTATTCAATCCGCCCACCTCCCCCAACCCCCATAACATCCCGCTCACGCAGACGACCTCAAAAAGTGACTGGTAGGGGGGATTTTGTGGGGTTACCCAACAACATTACGTCAGAACATCTTGTCATGTCCTGCCAGTTCTGGGATGTTTGACTCAGGGGTTTGAAGGACGCTGGCTTTAATATCTTTGGTGTTCCTGGAAATGTTTCTAAGTGCGGTAAGGGATCCCTCGGAATGATCCTGATATACTTGTCTTTAGAACAGTGATGTAATTAATGACTCTAACAGAGCAAGACAAAAAACCACAGAAGGCTGGGAAAATGTTACCATATGGCTGAAGTAAAGACAGATTTCTCTATAATGTCCTGAGAAAAATATAGGACAGAGAAACGACACACACAGTTTTCAGGTTAACAGTTGAGAGGAGGCTATATTTTATCTAACTGCAGTATAGTCTGGTCTCTGTGTAGTTAAAAAACTGCCTCCCCCTGGCTTTTTCTAGTCGTACAGTAGCAGATTACTCCAAGGTAGCAGAGATAGTCAGATGATGGTGCATATGGATGATGGTTCCTGCTGTAATCAGTCCCATTGTCTGACGGGTGTTTTCCTCCCTGTCTGTTTGGGTGGCTGGTGATTTATGTGGTGGTCTTTACATCCAGTCCTTAGGGAGGGACAGCCACCGAACAGGCTGGAACAGCTCGACTCAGCATTCTTCTCCTGTCACAACCGGCCTTCCAACTTGTTCCTCAGACAACACAAAACAACCCGAACAGAGAAAAATGACCCCCTCCCTCCAAAAGCTGAATCTCTCTGTTTTGTATGAGAAAAAGGTTAACAAAAGTGAGATACATAGCGAGGCACAAAACAACAGCAAGCGAAACAAAGTGCAACAAAGCCCCAAGGCTGAGGGGAGACAGAGAGGTGAAGTATGGGATAAAGAATGGGCCACCCTGGGCACAAGGGAAGCTCTCAGCACCTACTCCCCAGGACTCAACAGACAATAGTCCATCTGCTGGAGACACACAGGCGCTTTCAGCGGGCAGAAAAGCCCCCTCGTTTGGATTCAGCCTCCCAGTATCCTTCCCTCTCCTCCCTCTCGACCACCCAGACACTGCCGCCGCCCCATCTCCCCGCTCTCGCACATCACACATATGCAGGAGATGATTATAGTCCTCCCTGTCTTACGGCCCTGCCTCCAGTTTTTTTACTATCCACTGGAGACAGATCCTACTGATAGTTCAAGGCAGACAGAGGCTGCTGCTTAAACCCCTCTCTTTAGCCGACTATTCAGCTTGGAATCAATTAATCTCAAGCCTGCCTGGTAAAAAAGCCTGCAGGAGGGATTTTAGTTGAAACCAGCATTTTGGGGTTTTTCCAAGAAAATGCGCAGCTGAGAATTCAGTTCTTGGTGTTACGAGGAGCTAAATAGAATACTGATCCATGCCACGGTCTGTCTCCAGAGATAAATAAAAGAACCCCTTAAAAAAAGCCCCTTTTACTTTTGAAGATGCATATAATGAATGTGCACACATATGTCTGTCTGCTTGGCAGTCTGCGCTTCTGCTTGTTTGTTTGCGCCTTTGTGTGAGCAGTGCCACGGCTGGGGCCGAGTGCCGTCCTCAGCGGAGCAGTCGGCCCTCCTGAGATGTGGCTCTGGGGTTTCCTGTGCTCCCCAGCTATGCCACGCTCTTTAATGACAATATGGTGGCCCAGGCAGTGGCAGCTCCTCTGAGAGAGTGGGGTGGGGGGGTTGTAGGGCGGGAGGCTGATTAGCTAAGAAGCCAAAGATGTTTACCAGGCTTTACCGCTCACTGTTTTAACCCCTATCAGGCTCTCCATGGTGATTAGGCTTTCATTTAGACTCCACCAGAGTATATGCAGCTTATCGTAGCTCAGCTTTCATCACCTTCACTGATTCCTGATCATCTGTTGTTATCTAAATTATAACAATAAATTATCTATCTGTTGTTGCAATTATTCATTTAATAACCTTTGAATCTATTCAATTTAGGTCCTCAGGTAATCAATGGGGGTATGAAAAATATTAAATATCATGATGTTATGTTTTATGATACTGTATCAATTCTCAAAATCACTATATATTTTTGATTAATAGTTTTTATGCAAATATGAACAGTCAACACTTTCATTTCATGAAATGCTCTCTCAGTATATGTGCCCCTCTTAAAGTAGTAGTAGTAGTGACTGTGATCCATGTAAATGCATATCCCACTGTTCTGACTGCTTAAAAAATTATCTTACTCAGTCGTTATGATGGTATGTGATTTATACTATGACAGTTTTCAATATATTGCCTTGCTTATTGTATCAAAATATATTTAATTGTAAACCCTGTAGCATGATACGTATCATAATGCCAGATTCTTGTCAATACACATCCCAAGTAACTAGGGCTGTCAGAATTAATGCAATAATAAAGCAATAAGTTGTAAAGCTAAAGTAAGGATGGGCATCATCATCATCTAGCATCATATGAGGCTAGAAAACCTAAGGAATCCATTGGTACCAGTCGTGTCATACTAGCTTGTTGTGAGGTTGTTGGGAGGTTAAATCTAAACTTAAAGATAATTTTAGTGAAGAAAAACTGTGTCCCTTGACCTCTGACCTCAAGATATGTGAATGTAAAAGGGTTCTCTGGGTTAGGGTTAGGGTTAGGGTACCCCACCAGTCTCCCCTTGTCAGACATGCCCACTTTATGATAATCACATGCAGTTTGGGGAAAGTCATAGTCAAGTCAGCACACTGACAGCTGTTGTTGCCTGTTGGGCTTCGGTTTGCCATGTTGTGATTTGACTATTTGAGCATATGTTTCATGCTAAATGCAGAACCTGTGAGGGTTTCTGGGAATTTGAGGTGTGGGGGGTGTTGTTTATGTGTTGTTATTATTTCCAATAATAAATATATACATACATTTGCATAAAGCAGCATATTTGCCAACTTAACTGTTGATAAGAGTATTGAATACTTGACAAATCTCCCTTTAAGATATTTTTATCAATAAAAAAAATGTGTGATTCATTTGTGATACATCTTGATTAACCAACCTCATGTGCCCTCCATACCATCCGCCAGGCTCCCAAGGAATCCTGGGATGTTGTGGCCTGGATTTCAAATGTTTTAGGGGGTTTATGAAAAAGGTTTTAGTCTTAATATGTTTGGCAGCGTTCCATTGGTCCTGCACTGATTCCATTGAGGATAACTAAAGTAACTGTGTGTGTGTGTGTGTGTGTGTGTGTGTGTGTGTGTGTGTGTGTGTGTGTGTGTGTGTGTGTGTGGGGGCATGGTTGTATGTTCTTGTGGATTTTACAATCAGAAAGCCCTCGACATGAAGTAGATGTTAATCCTCCCTCTAACTAAGCTGCCAGCTCTTGGGTATAATTTGAACCCATCCAATCTAAATCTCAGCGTGCCTCTTCGCTAAGTGGTAGGTTGCGGACTGCAGTTTCCGTCCGTGCGTGGCAGCTCCTCTCTGATGACATAACGCGTTGACCCTCCTCCTCCTCCTCGTGTTCGGTGCTGCTATTGGTGCAGTCGCGTAATCCGGAAATGAGTAAGTGGCAGGGAGTGGGGATGTTCTCTTTAAGGCTTAGCTATCTGCCTAGCAGTGATGAGAGGGTTCAGTCTGGGGATGAGAGGAGCTCAGCACATCCATGTGGTTCTTACATGTGCCACAGCAACTTTTCAGGGACGGATGGAATCGACGCTGGCAGATGAGGACAAGCCTCCACATGTCCCTGCTTCATAGTAGCTCACCACACTCTCTATGACAACACACACACACACACACACCTGTGGGAGTAATACCAACTGTTATTTTGTTTTACAGACAAGCTTCTTATTTCTATTCAGTGCATTTTATAACTCAGATATAAATATATTCTGTAGAGAGCCCGAATTATTCTCTACTCTTGTCATTATTAAACACCACACAGCGCTCTGAACACAGTAAACCTACCTTGGGAGATTTGTGTACCATGTGGGGTGATGCTGCAGAGTGGTTCCATCTATAACAACCATAATCAAATCAATGCCAGTAAATATGTCTCTTGAGCTGAGCATGCTTGGCGTTAATGACAGAAGTGTTGAGATGAAGCAGCATGCTGAAAAAAAAGCGACAAGATGATTTATTTGCTGAGGAAATCGCTGTCACAGCATCCCTGCTCTCAGCCCTCTCCCTGGCGCCCAGTGGGCCAATTAGAGCAGCTTCTAATCCAAGGTACAACTCCTAACTACGCCACTGGAGAGTAGACGCACAGACAACACGGACCGGCTGCTGTCACACACATTTCAGCCACAGAAACTCTCCTGCTTTTTGCATTCTTATCACCCACCTCTCCGTCACGGTGTCTTCTCCCCAGCGGTACCTGCTCCATTGTGGGCCAGTCAGGCAGCATGGCTGCATGGCCGCCGCCGTATGGTCGCCGCCATGCTCAGGTGATTAGGCCTCATTATGAAGACATTTGTGCTACACTAATTAACGAGCCTGTTGTGTCGCCTCTCAACCTCTTCTCTCCTTCCTCATGAGTCCCTGCTTAAGTTCAGGCTGCGGTCTCTCACCTGCTCCGCAGCCTGACGTTTGCCCTTGCACTGTAGCAGCTACCAGATTGTAGACTTCACACCGCGGCTACGATTCCCCCGACCAAGTGTTGACAGTTAATTTGACTTCACCTTCATCAAGAGCAACAATAAATCAGAAGCTCTGCGACACTCAATCAGCGCAGACTGGCGGCATGTCAAACGTGGCCGTGTGGATGTTTGACACAGTTTTGATCAGATATTCATCTCCGTGCTTTTATCCCAGACTGTGGCAGCACCGTGACCCATCATTGTACATGTGCATTTCCAAATAGACGCTCAAACAGACACCAACAGTCATGTCTAGCAGCTGTTAGAAAGGGACAGCCCTGTAATCGCTGCACTGTTATGTACAGAAAAAGAGGCCTCGCCATGTCTATTCAGCATGTGAATATCCAAAAAGAAGCTCGACAGACGGGTCTCCACGTTCCGTTGTTGCCATTGGCCTTCCCTTGACAGCGGCGCCATTAGCAACCGGTGTCAGGGCAAGGGCAAATCTGGGCGGGAATGGATGGTCCCCAGGGGGGGAAGCAAGAGGCTATATGGTGACTGAGGATGAGTGGGGGGGATGGGTGTCATATTGCAAATCATCAGACAAAGCAATGAGATTACCGCCTATAACCGGTTTTAATATCAGAGCTCGGTTATTGCCAGGATCTCCACAGCGCCATCTTAAAAATGTCAAACATGATTTAAAAGGTTATTACACTGCCTAGAAGGGAAGAAGAGACATTCTCTCTTTCAGCTTTAAGCTTTGTCAGCTTTTTGATTTTTATAATAAATCTCTCTCCGCTTCAGCCTGTCTGGATTCTGACAAGTGTACCAACAGTATAGTTTCTGAGAGAAATGATCTGTGAGGAAAAGTACCAGAAAATCAAAACATATTACACTCATCTCATAAAAAATCAATGTGTCAGCTGTTGCACTCCAAAAACAAGTCTTTCAATTGGACGTCGCTGGAAAACTACACTCTACAGTATCCTGCATTGATCTCACTGTGGGGTCTGTGTGGTCTCATTTTGGCTCTTGTCATGATGGGGGTCTATTGTGTACCCTGAGTGATTGTGCTATGATCTAAACACACTGGGAGCCCCCCGATCCTGTTGTCTCCCCATGTTGTTGCCGGGGGGGCCCCCTGTTGGAGCAGGCCTTTCCGGGGGCGGGCCTTTGATACTCGCAGGGACCATTAGATGTCTCGTTCAAGCGCATTAGTTCCAGTGTTGACTGGGGACGACTTAGAAGGACTGGGGTGGCCTGTGCCTTGATGTTGGGAAACCTTAGTTAGGCTGGAGAGCAAGACAGGTTGGATTTGCGAAGCCTAGGCTGGAGTCAAAAAGGCTACAATTTGCCTCTGCTTCAATCCTTCATATCCACTTCCTTGCCATCCCACAGGAGCATTATTTTTCCTCAAGCCATAGCTTGCTGTAGAAGTCTGAGCAGCATGCATATGCAGTGATTTCTGAATTCCCATGCACCTGCTCTCCCCTCCCCGCTGCTTCCACATATCTCGGCCCCTCAGGGGAAGAGCAGAACTGATATTCTTTCCTCCACCCTCAGCCCCCCCACCAACCATCGCTACCACCCACCAGTCAATCTCGTGCTCCCCACCCATTCCCCTCCTGCTGGAAAGCCAGCATGGTATGATGTGTTTGACACAATACAAAGAAAGATGCCTGATAATCGAAAATGATGAAGTGGGATGATATATGCAGCAGACATTACACTTTCAGTTAATCATCTTCATCTCATTCATTCTGGGATAAGCTACCTGAACCACAAAAATCTCCCTTTTCTCACACCTGCATTCAGTGATCATTGTCTTGGCACCTGTGCCAGGCTGATGTGATGAAGTCTTTGTTTCAAGCTTGAACCACATCTTCTTAGTAGGGATGCACTGATCCGACTTTTTCAGTCCCGATACAGATACCAATACCTGGATTTTGAGTATCGGCTGATACTAATTACTGATCTGGTACCAGTGTCTAATAAATTGTGTGTCTCACTGTGTCGAAGTGACTGGTCTCATTCTTTTACATGTAAAGCAACATCAGGCTTGACTTAAATATTGATTTCCTAGCTTTGTAAAACAAAATATAACAAACTAGAATCACACTCGGAGAACGCCAAAGTACCCAAGTACAATTACACCCCCCTGTCCGTTGAGCCTGCGCCATCATTCAGTGTTGAGGTCAGCTGTACGTCACAGACCATTGTAAAATGCTGCATTTAGACTGGACAGAGACAAAATAAATCTCACCTAAACCGTCATTGTTACTCTTTCCAACAATCACCAAGTGTGCTTTGGTCGAACTCATCTCTAAATATGACGACTCTACAGTTGTCCCCTCCCCCCTGTTTCTCTTTCTCTGCTCGGAGGCTGGGTCACGCACCATCAATGCAGCCTAAGTTACAGTGAACATGTTATACCCAGTGGTCTTAATGTTATGGCTGATTGAAATCCTTTAACAAATTCCTGAATTCAGATCATGAGCCGGATCGCCACCTAAATATCATGGCTTATTCAGTGTGCCACACCCCACCCCTCCAAAAATTTCATTCAAATCCATTGCAGACTTTTGGAGTAATCCTGCTAACAGACAGACAGACAAACAAACAAACAAACAAACAAACCAATGCCGGTGAAAACATAACCTCCTTGGCCCAAGGCTGTTGGCCTTGGTGGAGGTAATAAAAACAGTAAAAAAAAATACTGAATTGTTACATTTTTATTGAAATAATAAATTGCACACCTGCAACGTGGTAAAAAAAAAAAAAATCTTAAATTGATAGGAATTATAATTCATGTATGAGGCTTTTTAATGAAGCCACAAATTGGTCAAAACTTTGTGCCAGTATCGGCCCAATATCTGATCCGGTATCGGCATCAGTGCATCCGTTACCTGAACCACCTCTACATCTTGCATTCAGTGATCATTGTGTCTTGGCACCTGTGCCAGACTGATATGGTGAAGTCTTTTTGTCAAGCTTGAATTAACCGCATCTTCATAATGGAGAATAACATAGTACACAGAAGCGTTGGTATGCATCTATGTCTTGAGCCAGCAGGCAGTGCGCTGCACGTTCTGCTCTTTTTGTCTCCCATCAGCAGGTTTGTGGTGTGGCATGTTGAAGTGGTGCATGCTCATTTTCAAATTTGTTTGCTTCATAAATCATCGGCTTCCTCCGTAGCAAAGTGAGAGGGGGAAACTGGCAGCGAGTGAAAAAGCACTCTTTAAGCACCCCCAGCTGCTCAGCTGTCCCACACTCGGGATCCTCCTCATACACAAGTGAAGACTGAGGGAGTGCAAATTGAACCGATCCATCAAAGAGGCTACAATTTGTTTAACCTTCCCCTGTCAGATATTTAATGGCTCTGTTATTACATGTAGGGAAATGCCACATATACCCTTCTAACTAGTTTAATAGTCATAGGTATGACTACAGGGAAGAAGATGCATGGTGTGTATAAGCACAGACTGAGTGACTAATGTAGTGGCGTTTGTTGTGGGAGGTGTGTTGAAGGAAACAGGAGAGTGCTGCAGAGAACAAAGTGGCAAAGAGCGTTAGACGGGAAGAACCAAAGAGAATACAGGAGTAGGAGAGTATGCAGAGTGGAAACAAAGTGCAGGAATAATAAAACAGTCTCTCTGGCAAGCAGCCAGGCAAAGTGTGAGGGCAGGGTTCAGATAAAAAGAAGAATAGGAGACTTGGAAGTCAGCCAGTCAGATTTCACAACTTTTTTTTTTTTTTTTTTTTACTCCCCTCCCCCCACGTTCATTGTCGGTGCCAAGATCTTTTGCCAGAAAGTAATGGAAACTCCCTTGTAGCGAGCGTCCAATAGAGTAGAAGAGCGGGTTTGATGAAAGGCCACTTTTCATTGCTGATGTCTGACACTACGGTACGTATGATTTGCAACTGAGTCAGTGAATTCTTCTCTGTATCTGACACCCTTTGAAAAGACCATTTTATGTTTAATGTAGGGCTGTCGATCCATTAAAATATTTTTTCACGATTAATCCATGGTTAATAGCGATTCATTGCAAATGAATCACATATTTTTATGTGTTCAAAATGTACCATAGAGGGAGATTTGTCAAGTATTAAATACTCTTATCAACATGGGAGTAGACAAATATGCTTATTTTATGTAAACATATATATGTTTTATTATTGGACATTAATTAGCAACACAAAACACTGACAAATATAGTCCAGAAACCCTCACAGCATAAAACATATGCTAAAATCATAATATGGTAAACTGCAGCCCAACAGGCAACAACAGCTGTCAGTGTGCTGACTTGACTATGACTTGCCCCAAACTGCATATGATTATCATAGTGGGTGCAGTGTGCGGTGGTGCAGTGGTTAGCGCTGTTGCCTCACAGCAAGAGGGTCGCAGGTTAGATTCCGGCTTGGCTTCTGTGTGGAGTTCACATGTTCTCCCCGTGTAAGCGTGGGTTTTCTCCAGGTACTCCGGCTTCCTCCCACAGTCCAAAGACATGCTGTTTAGGTTAATTGATGACTGTGAGTGTGAATGGTTGTATCTTGATCAGAGGTCAAGGACATGACAGAAAATGGACATGACAGTTTTTCCTCATCAAAATGTAGAGCAAGTTTGGAGCGTTATTGAACCTCCTTCATGAAAAACTAGTATGACATGGTTGGTACCAATGGATTTCTTATGTTTTTATATTATATTATATTATTATTTATATTATGATCACTCTAGCTTTAAAACCTATTACAATCTAAAAATCGCAAGTTGCGTCAGAAATTTGTGGCGTTAAAACAAATTTGCGTTAATGCAATATTATCAACTTTGACAGCCCTAGTTTAATGCGTCGGCTGTGCTTTACCTCTCCGCTGCACCGTACGCCCCACCATCCCTTTCTCAACCTCCTAGACTTGAGTGGAATTCCAGACATAGTTGCTTTGTTTTTCTACACATAGTCATTAAAAATCTTTGGCGAAAACCAGCAAGAGCACCCGGGGGAAGTCAGCTTGGGACTCCCATGTGTTTCTTGAAATATGGGTGGAGAATACAACCACTGAGATGGAGACTTTGACTCGCAGCTTTTCATCTTCTTGGTGGCAAACAGTAGTAGAGTGGGCAGCTTCCATGTGTGAATGTGAGGTGCTGGAAAACAGCAGTTGACCTCCCCTGCCTAAATATAGGATTAGAAAAAAAACATGCACCCTGCTTCCCAAACATCAACCATGAGAGGACAGAAGATGCATAGCACAGAAATTGCAGCCTCCTTGTGCAGTTGACATAATGCCCCACGATGACACTTATTAAATCGTAACAAGCCCGCCCTTGGCACCCCTATATTTGCCCCTGCCTCCTTTTAGAGCCCAGAGGTTTGTCAGAGCACCAAGAAGAAAATGCTGACATTGTGGGCTGCTGCTGTTCCTCGTTATTGCAGCCCACATCTCAGAGCTGTCAGGAGGTAGCTGGTGGTGATGTGGGGAAATTGGACTGACTGATTCCCCCCCGTGTTCTGACCAGAAATATGAGATAACTACCACTAGTTACTGGACCATCACCTGCAGAGAAACAATGGCTTGCAGTAGCCAGTATTTGGATTTCAAAGTTTGTTTAAGAAAGGAAGCATGCGTCTTAGTTTTTTTTTTTTCCTCTGCCCTCTCTTTTCCAGCTGAGGCTGAAGCGAGAGGAGTCTTAAGAGAGGGGGATCTTGAGCAGAGCTCACCAGTGGAAAGAATTTATCAGTGATTAGTAGAAGATTGGATAAACTAATCCTGAGGAGCTACTTCAAGGCTCCTCAGTCCCTTCTCCTGGGGCAAGAGGCCTATGTGAGTCACACTAATATCCAAATATCCACACACAAACAGTCTAGTATAAACAGAAATACAAAATAAAAAGGTTCAGTCATTACACAAGGCTTCGCAATAATGCAAATGTATTCAGATAAACTTGTGTGCACACACTGAAACATGCACACTGATGCACTACCCACAAAATCCCTTCTCCACCACCTGCTAACCCACATCCATAATGTTTTCCTCTCCCCTGCAGCTCATCAGGGATTAGGGAAATTGCCTGGAATGAAAGAAATATGTTCTTTGATGGCCCCTTTTCATGCATATGGTGGCACAAGACGCAGCTGGAGGTTCTGTCTGGAGCCAAGGAAAAGGCTTCAGCTGCATATAAAGCCAAATGCAATGAATAGTGGGGCGTTGTGTCCTGTTCTCTCACTGTTTCAAGATGGTTAATTTTAGGCTGTGCTCTTAGTAGTGCCCATTACCATTCAGTTTATCAACTATTTATAGTCTGATTCAGTGGCAGTGTAGGCATCAGTTATCTGCTGGTGAAGCGTACCACGCACAGCTTCATATTTTCTCAGCAGATGTTGAGTGAATTGGGACATCCTGTAACCACAGTTTTGCCCTCCTCTAATCTAATTGGCTCTCCAGCCTGCAGAACCGCTGGAACATTTTTTGCTGCGGTGCAACACGATGCCGCTTTAGTTTCACAAATGCAGCGCACATGGCTTCTCCCTCGGTTGCACCACATGTAAGCACCACAGCTCATGCAGCATGGCCAACTGGATGCCAGCAGCCTGACGGTGAGGGTGGAGGTAATGACCCCCAGAGCATACGTGGGTGGGGATGAGAGGGCAGACGAGCGGGTAGCAGTCTATAATTGTGCCCAGTGTGACTGCACGTTGAGGATGTCAATCGGCCCATCTCTGCTGGATGATCTGCGAAATGTGAGCATCCTGTTGGGGGTGTTGGGGGCCGGGGAGGTAATTGCGGGGTTTTAGCAAGGACTGCCATTGTACCGCACAACAAGCTTAGGCTTATCACTACAGGAGCACACATACAGATCTTTTTGTAACCAAAACCTCACTGCTTCCTGGGAAGGAGGATAATTACGCAAGATTTTTTTTGGCTGGACTGCAGAGGGCCGGTCCTGCAAACGCGAAAGTCTGTTACTGAGTGATGAAGTTACACGATTGGTCGGCAAAGTGTTGATTGTCCTCATTGGCTGTTGCTCTTTCAAGTCCTTTGTTTACATTTTCGTGGGGTAAAGCAGGTCCAGCGCGACGCATCCGGCTCACAAAATTTGGACTATGCTGTGAAACTGGGCGATCGAGCAGTGGCATAGCCTATTCATTGCTTAAAATGTTTTCAGAGGAAGAAGGCGTTGGATTGTTTAGATGGAATAACAAAGTTTATGTTTGAAACGGTGAGCAGAAAACCACGACAGGGTACGTCACCGCATTAACAGCCAGTTGAGTAGAGCAGCACGCCCCCTAGTGTTCTCACTGGACCTAGTGGACATGTACTGCTTGATTTAACATTATAGACACAACCACTGACTATTTCCAACAATTTAGCCACACCAGTCATATACTCGGTTTTGTTCTGTATTGCCAGTGTAATGTGAAATATGCAGTAATGTGTGTTAGATGACGTCTTCCCTTCTGTGGCCAGCTAAGCAGTGAAACAGTTAAAGATGTGAAGGTGAGAAGCTGTAATCAGTTTAATTGTCATGGAGAGATGAATGCAGCTATGGGTCATTTTTATGCCCCCACTCTTCATTTGGCTGCCTCGGCACCAGTCAATGGCCGTCCTAGCTTCTATCGATCTATTAACAATGTGTACATATTGACTAGCTGTGCAGTAATGTATATTCCTGCAATTATTAGGGGCCTACTCTCATCCTTATGCATTTTCTCACCTCTGACCTTTACATAGCCGCAGGCATTTAGGCAGTATTATTATGATAAATACATTCTGCTATTGTAAGCAGAGATGGAGAACAGCTTGCAGACTCTGACAGTATTCAGGCCATCATTTAATCTTTCACAGACTAAAGTATTCATTTGTGGGTACAAATTATAGGGAAACATGGGTCACCTACAGTGCTGAGTCCAACCCGATAGGCAGGCACTTTGCTTTTTATGTCCAAATCAACCTGAGCCTGATGCAGCTAATGTAAACCAAAGCATTGAGTTTGTGTTACCCAGTCATTCAATTGTTGTTACCATGGTTATGGTAATTATTTACAGTCATATGAAGTCAACAAGATGTAGCCCAACACAAACAGGAGGTCCATTAATTTTATCTATTTTTACACTATATTTTCACTAAAAACTTACACCATGTCAAGTAGGCCCAACCCTGGGGCGTTGTTGTAGCTCATGTGGTAGAGCAGGTGCCCCATGTACCCCTGGTTCAAATCCAGCCTGGGGCCCTTTGCTGCATGTTGTCAACACTGTTGCTGTCAATAAAAAATGAAAAAACGCTGGAGTCAGTCCCAGCTGGCATTGGGCGAAGGCAGGGTACACCCTGGACAGGTTGCCACACAGGTTAACACATACAGTTGAGACAGACAACCACACTCACATTCATGTCTACAGGCAATTTAGAGTCATCGATTAACCTGCATGTCTTTGGACTGTGGGAGGAAACTGGAGTACCCAGAGAAAACCCAGGCTAATACGGGGAGAACATGCAAACTCCACACAGAAGAACCCCAACCAGAGTTCAAGCTGTGATCCTCTTGCTGTGTGGCAACAGTGCGAACCACTGAACCACCAATCAGTCCCCCAACATCAATACTTGTCTGAACCCAGCCTGACCCATCAGGTCCCATCAAGTCCCATCGGGCTCAAATCAGGTATCCACAAATAATAGTAAGTAATAGATAGCCTCATATTGTTACCACTTAAAGGGATAGTATGTGTTTGTTTGAAGTGGGGTTGTATGAGGTACTTATCCATAGCAGGTTTATTACTTACAGTAGATGACGGTTGGCGTGACCCCAGCATCAAGAAACAGACTGGAGTACTGACACACCAAGAGACATACATTACAAAGAAGCCAGACAGAGTAGAACGAATCATATAGAGCATATATACATTTGTGTGCTTCTTGGCCTGTTTTCTGCATTGTGAAAATTATACTGTTAGTTTGGAGTGCAATGTTGCTCAGTGTCCACAATCCCAGTGCAAAGGAAATGGGGGAGAATGTCTCTCCACCCCACAGTGGGGCCGTTTTGTTGCCCAAGTGAAATGAAGGGTGGAAAGAAGGGAAGAAAGGCTGGATTTGAAATGGACCAGCCTGGGACCCAGGGCTTGGTCCAAGAACCACAAGCAGACCAGAGTTGCTCCTCTGTGGTCACCCCAGCCTTGTAGTGTCCTGGCACAGGCCAGTGGCCCAGAAATAACAGCAAAGAAAAGGGAAGTCATTATGGGGCTGGGTTGGTGTGCACATTGAATTATTATGAAGTCCAAAATAAACATGCACACCGCACTTTGTTGGTTTATGAGAAAAGGGGAAAAATAATCAAGATTGAAAAATGAAATGTAATTATAAAAAGTTGGGTCGCATTTCCTTTGAAGTCTGTAATTTTCTAATTTTATTCTAATTCTGCTCTTTCAGCCAAGAGAGTTGGCAGTCAGTGTGGAATAGGTCTATTTAAGGACATCAGTGAAAGAATGCTTGTACGCTACCGGTTGGCAAAGTAATATGATCCAGTTGTCCAGTAACGCACATGTATAGTCCAGCTCTACCTCTTAATAATCTGAACTCCACAAACACTCACACAGCTGCACATCAGTAACAGACTCTAAATCCTTGGCTTCCCCCACTGTGCTAATGGAGCGCTCATATCTCCTTAGTCCCTCAGGAAAGTTGTGCTGTATACCTTCCCATTGTGAGGCTAATCTGTAGTTTATGGGCCAGAGAATATCTCTCCAACCACAACAACTAACCCTTAAAAACTCCCCCACAAACCACACAAGGTCATATCTCAAGCAATTAACTGAGCTCAGCCCAACACATAAGCTGCCTCCTTCCAGGCGTCGGGAGGCAGAAAGACAGTGCTCGCGTCGGGTCCTGGGATGGTGACTGCCCTGGGGGCTGTTGGAATTGATTGGATATCCTTACTTAGGAATGACCGAGCTTCTCTAAGCGCTTAGCATGCTGACCTGAGAAAGATGAGGCCAGTGTCCTCTTGGCAATTTCCACACAAATCCACTTCTCTGCAGCACTCGACTGTGCTTCTAGAGAGAGGAGATGGATGAAATGAGATTGGGGTGTGGTGCCGCTCCGTGTTCGTCTTTCTTAGCCCGTTTTCTGTTGAAGAGCAGGATAATGCCAATTCACAGGGCTGCAGTGTGAAAGGTAAATAGCTGTGGAGGGTAATGAAGTAGATGCATAATGAATGTGGGAGTGTGCCATGTGGTGCCAGGATCCTGGGGCGGTGGGGGGGGGGTGAGGGCCTCTCTGCCCCGAGGTCAGAGTCCACACTGCTGGATGGGTGCCAACACTGCCAGATCAACAACAGCAGTATCCTGATGTTCCTCTGATCTGCTCAGACTTGGGCGTAGCGGGGGTGGAGTAGAGAGTTAGGTGGTGTTTCGTCTGAGTTACTGGGTATAAACCTGCAATTGGATGCATGTTTCATGCATAGCCTGTATATAAGAAGTGGACATAGTCACTGTGACATCACTCATTGGTTTGAGGACCGTAGTTTTCAGGTTAGGCATTTCGGCCATCACCATCTTGGTTTATGTCTGTCGCCATCTTGGCATTTTGCAGCCAGAAGTGACTCGAGAGGGTGGAGCTAAATATAACCGAATGCTGAAGACATTTTTTTGTGACCAAAATGTTACAATAAACTTTCATGAACTGAAGTCACACTGTGAAAGGGTTAAAGTTGTCAGACAAAAACAGACAACACCCAGACCAGACAACACTGTAGTAGCGACCTGTCAATCACATGGTAGCCTCACCCTAAAGCATCCCCTGCTTTATGGTCTATTTGACTCTAAAGGGGACCATAATTTACTAAATGAACATCATGCTGTATTGAAGAAGACTTGAAACTAGCGATTGAGACCATAAACTCATGTGTACAATGTTTACTGAGGTAATAAATCAAGTGAGAAGTAGGCTCATTTTCTCATAGATGTCTATACAATCAGACTTCTTTTTGCAACCAGAGGAGTCGCCCCCTGCTGGATATTAGAAAGAAGGCAAATTTAGGCGCTTCAGATTGGCTTCACTTTTCAGACAGCTGATTTCACACACCACTCTCATCCCTTCCACTATCTGCGCTATCTGTTTTGCAAGTCTCATGATACTGAAGTATACTGTATAGTGAATTATGAAAAACTGACATATTTTGAGAAATTATAGAAATATCACAGTATAATATGTCCTAAAATTATCCAGTCAATGTGGACACAAGCTGCCATTTCAAATCGTGCTTTGTCACATTTTGTGTCAAATAAATTTGTCCAAATACAGACCCTCTTAAAAGCATGTTGCATTGTAGTTTAATGGTAAAGAAGCAATCTGTTCTTGACACAGTCCAGTGAGTTTGCAAGTATGATGTAGCGTCTGTCCTTGCATTCATGTCTTTTGACACGGAGGACTACTTCTGATTGTATTCTTAACATTTTGCAGGACCGGCTTTTATGTAGTAATCGGTGTTAGTTAATGGATAAAGATTTCAATGGAGGAGGGAAGAATTAAGTATAATAGGGCATTGTTGCTGCAGCTGCATTTTTCCTTTGGAGATGCAGGTGTAATGCTTAAGAAATACCTCCTAAATGATTGCCTGTGATCTTTTTAGGCCACTGGCAGCTGTCTCATTTTTACATTGAAAAAGCTTAACACATATCTCTCTTCCCCTTTCCCTCATTCTCCATGTTGTGTTTCTATTGCATGCTCAACTTTACACCCAAGAAGAGATAAATAAATGTGAATGATTATGTGGTAAAGAATGCTGATTGTTGAGTCAGTGGATAATGGTCTTAACAGGTGTCTCACCAAATTTTAACACACGTTACTAGCACCCAGCCTGGCCAAAGCTAACATGCAGTATTCATATGAAAATTCCTATTCAGTTAAATGTAATCGCCACAAATGTAAGTATAGAGGATGTCTCTGACAACCATAAAATATGTAATAAATAGACATTTTCTGACACTGTATATAGCTTATCATTTTGTTTGGTAAAAGCCTCACAGCTAGACTATCGCGCCACAGACACACACTACCGTTTAGCCCCGCATCCCGTTATATACCCCCATCCCCTTTAGCCTGCAAGTGGATGTCAGTTCACGGGAATTTAAATTGTTTTTCTTGGCCTCAGACAATGGAATGATAATGGATGATGGTGATCCGCCAGGCATAAAGAGAGAAAAGAGAAAGAAAATGGTCAAGGTTGAGAGAGTAAATTTCCTGAGGTCAGAGGTCTGGGGATTAGCAGATGTCAGAAGGGAAGCTGGGAGGATGGGGTGATGCAGGGCCAGGGGAGGGGAGAGATATAGAGGGCATGTAGACGAGGGGTAGAGAATATGATAGTGGTCTCAGACTGGGTTCTAACAGTAACCCCAGGTCATGTTAGTTCCTCTCATGAAATGCAAGCTTTACTTTGCTTTCTTTCTTACCGAAGATTGCTTTCTGTTTGCTTCAATCTAACCACTTGTTTTCTTTTTCTTTCCATGTCTGCCCCTGACTGTCCTTTTGTCCTCTGCGGTATCCTTCTCAACAATGGCCTTGCCTCCCATAGGTAAGTGAAACATTAACACAATATAGATAAGCATATTCAGACAGAGCATACACAAAATAAGATGTACTTCTTGATAGAGATACAGAGATCATGACAGCTAGCGAAAGGCTAAGCAGAGCAATCACTAGGTTTAGAACTAATGCCTTTAACAGGATTTTCAACATATGTTCTCATGCCCCCCCCAAATTACACACTTAAACAAGGATCCTACCCAACCCTCCCAAGCTGAGCAGTTAATATTTGTTCTGAGGACCCGTCTGTGTGTGTTTAAGCCCAGCTGGGATCCTGGTGTAGAGGGAGCGAGAGCGGCCCGCCGAAGAGAAAATAAAATCTAGAAAATCAGCTTAATTGGCTTAAATTAAAAACGGCACAGGAGAAATTGGAGGCGGACGTGGAGTGAGGGTTATCGGAAACAGTGCACTTGTACAAATATGCATGGAGGAGGACACCGCAGCATGTTGCTAGTGTTGCCACAGCTCCTTCCTCTGGGTTGCCTGGCACCAGATGGGCTCCCTGAGTGCAGGAGCAGCGGTGGAGTTTGATGAGTCCCATCGAGACCCTGTGGCGGAGATGTGAAAGAGGCACCGCCCTCAATGCATGTAGCTCCATCAGGGGGTTGGAGGCATACAGGCCTTGGGAGGGCTGTTAAACGTCCATCTCCAGTCATCCTCCCACCTTCCACAGCTGGTTCAGCCCATATCTGTGGTCATGAAGAGGCCAAGGGCAGGGTCACCACCCCCTCTGTAGCCATAAAATATACATCACTCCCTCAGAGGAGGAAGTTCCTTTACTCCTTTCTCGTCTGCCATTATTCCTGACACAGTTTTAGCAGATTCTCCTTTTTCACACCATTATTTAGAGTTTGGGCAAACTCCAATCTCTTTGGATTTTCTTCCACCTATAGTTCGATATCACTCCCATTTTCTGCCCTATCCGGTCCACATGTTGAGTATCAACCACCTCTCTGCCTCTGTATCTCCATTTCTTTGCAGCAAACAACATTCCTCCCAGCTTGGTGTTATCTCCCTAGGGTTACTGCCGGAGGGAGAGGGAGGTGATCGAGACAGAGCCCATCTTGTTGGACCGTAGTCAGATAGCAGCTCTTTTGTTCCAATGCCCTTCTGTATGAGGGAGGGAGAGACACAGAGAGCAGACAGAGCCTCAGACAGAGGGAGGGTAGTGTTGTATAGTGTGAATCTCTGTGGACTAGTACAGTAGTAGAGACATTAAGACATGTGCCTCCATATGGAGAGCTCTTTGTTTCTGCTGCAATCCTGCTGATTCACTGGCGTACCTCACATACAGTACTACCATATCTGTTGTGCAAAACTTCAAACAAGTAGGTTGTCCAGGGCAGGTGGTTCTAGTCAGCAGGCAGCAGTGGAGAATATAGGAAGTGTCACCGATTGTATGCTGGCAGTTTACTGATAAGAAGGCAGCAGCAAGTTGATGAGTCAGGAAACGTTTCTTCTTTTGCAACGTTCAAGTTCAAACCACAGTGACAGCTCACCTCGAGCGTATTTGGGCAAGACACTGAATCACTGTCACTTCTAATAATGCTGGTTGACTCTAAACATTGATTATACGGTGGAAAGTATCCAAAAAATGTGATCACTCTGCAGGGCATGACGTAGAAAAAAGCTACATAGAATAAAAGGCAAACAAGTGTGTTTGTATGTAGCCATGGACAATGTTAAAGAGGTAAAGAGACAGGCTGACACCCCATATCTCAGTGAAGCAGGGAGAGTGTGTGTGTGTGTGTGTGTGTGTGTGTGTGTGTGTGTGTGTGTGTGTGTGTGTGTGTGTGTGTGTGTGTGTGTGTGTGTAGAAATAGGCTACATTCTTCACAAGATATTTTTACCGCATTTGAACCAAAATTGTGTATATGAGTTGATTGAAATATATCTTTGCTTAGCTGTGTGGTTATTTGTCCATAAATCTTTAATTGTAACCTTGGATAATGAGTCTTGCTGTACCAAAACTAACTGATCCGACAGCTATGGTGTGAAATCAGACTCTAAACTGTTTTTCATGCAGCGTGTTGTGACTGGTAGACATGCGGACTTAAATTACGCTGCAGGCATTGCAATTGGAAAATTGCACCTGACATGATTTGCATGTTTCTGATACAGTGCATTAGGATCCAAAGAAAAGGTAATAATGCCATATTGTCCAGTATATAATCCACTGGTACCAACCATGCCATACTACCTTGTCATGAAAGAGGTTAACTAACGCTCCAATAAACTTTAGTGAGGAAAACCATGCCATTAATTAATAATTAATCACGGACAATCATGCACTTAATCACAATCAAATATATTTTAATCGACTGGCAGCCCTTTCTAGTATATACTGATAAGTAAACCAATATATCAGTCTACCTTTGATGTGCATATGTGCGTCTGTGTATGAATTATCATGCATTATGTTTTTGCAGTGCACAAAAGTAGGTCAGAGAGTGCTTGAGCATCAAGCTTTTTAGTGGCCTTCCTATCCTCTCTTTCATTGCTTCCCCATGTTACACTCCCTGCTCCTTAATGCTTGAAAAGTTTCCTTTTCAGATGACATATGGCAGCTCAACCATACATTTCATCTCTGCCAATCCAGATTTTACCGTTGAGAATAAAACCCGAAAACTTTCCAAAAAGTAGTTTTGAATTCCCAGGCTAACATCGCCTGTGTTTCCTCTGGCTTTGATTCCTCATCCCTCTCTGACTCGGCGGATGGATAGGGCAGGAGAGGGTATAGGATTTAGACAGGTTTTATCTCCCCAGCCAAGCTGCAGCGGAACTCTGAACTGCCTGCTTGCTAACCCTGTCAAGACCAGACAGAAGACTGTGGTGGAATGAGACCTGGGGATGACTTGTGTGTCACTCTTGGCTTATATCCTCTCCCTTTGCTGCTCGAAAGCCACAGGCTTAGTGAGGAGGCAAGCTGAAACACACAATGCGGGGAGTAACATTCCTGACATCGTTGCCTGAGCCAGTCGGAGGTAATTGTTTATTTGAATATTCCGGTGCGAGACAGCTTCCCCCTGTCAATTGCTTGGAAAACAAATTACGATGAGCAGCGCTGTTGAGAGAATGAATGGAGCTGAAAGTCCCCGCGTACAGAACTTGGCAGAAAATCCTGCTGTACTGATTTTTTTTTTCTCTCTTGCCTATAGGGAAATGCAATCACACCCCGACCCCAGGATTTAACCTGATCCTCTTACTGACTTTACACACTTCCACGTTCTGTTTACAAAGTTTAACCTGCAGGGTAAGGAGAACACACAAAGTGGAATCAGTCCGAATAAACACGGCAGACCTTGAATTGCCATGTTTCTGTAATAGTTAACTACACTAGAAGTTCTCCCATGGTCTTGTCTTTGCCCTGACGGTCATGTCCACATAGAAATGTCTGGCAGCGAGCACATCAAAGACTGTTTACCCATCAAACAGTCTGTGCGGAGTGGGAGATGTTTATTTGGCCCTGGGCTCTCATCCAGCTAATAGGCAGGGCTTCACTCTTGATGAATTGTCAAAAAGAAAGTGCCACATTCCTCCTCTAATGGCACTTTGAGAGTGTTATTGCTTTTTATTGCTTTCCTCCCTTAATGAGTGGAAGGGAGCCCAATTACCAGCAGAGGCCATCAGGTTTCATCTCCATAACACATTTCAGCCGGCAAGTATTATTATTGTTCATTAGGTTAGGGCCAGGATCTGTGTGGCTAATGAGAAAGCTCAGCAGCCAAGAACCGTCATGTACCAACAAGACCACAATTCAATTAATTATAACGCATTGCTTAATAATGCCTTGGGAGAGGAGGGCAATCATCAGTTCTTATATTCCTTTTTTTCTCCTTCTTCCTTTAAAGAAACATCTTCTGCGTTGTGGGGAGTGTTTGTTTTAACAGCGACTCTCGGAAGGAGCGGAGTTGGGTTTAGAGGACTGTTGAAACAGAGCTCTATGTGTTTGTTGGCAAGGAGAGGGGATTGGACGGGAGGAGACCTGCCAACACTGCTGTTTAAGTACACATGGTGTTATTGGGTTACTCCAGCGGGGGGTGGGAGTAGAGTTGGTGGGCTCGAATTAGCGCGAGGGCAGAGAGCGGACAGCTGGGTGTTTCTTGTGGCACAGGACGGGGCTAGAGATGTGTGCTCCCAAGAGGGAAGCATAGAAGAAGAGAGAAAGAGAGATAAGTAGGGAGCTTTAACAGCCAAGGCTCAAACCATTTTCTCCACCACATTTACTCCCTCTCCTTTTGGGGCCATTTCTCGTTTACAGTCTGGGGTGTAAACAGGGAACTTCTCTCGATGCAAGAGGGCTTCAGGTGAAAAACAAAGGCTATCACCTCCATCTCCATCCCCAGTGACTCGCCTCGTATTCCAGTCTACCAGTCCCGAGCTCGCCAAGGTCTAATTAACTCACCGACACAGAACGCAGCCAGAGTAATTGCGCTGTATATGAAAACTCAGCCCCGTAGCAACCTGGCGTGTGTACACACGGGGCTGCTCAAATAACGTGGTGCTGTGGCAGGCGGCCACCACACTCTTCTCTCCTTTATTTATTCACTTACTCAGTCACTTAGCCCCGCTTGCCATCCTCGCTCTGACGCTTAATCAGATTTACCACGCGGTTTTGGACTGTTTCAGTCTTCATTTTGTTCTCTGTGGCTTTGCTGCATTTTTATTTAGAACTGTCAATCATTCTTGGCTTGTTTGTTTCTTCTTTCTTGTGGTGGTACATTTTTTTCTACAATTTTCCCTCTTAGTGGCACACTGACGAGAGTGGTGCAATTTGGGTCATGACTTCAGACCTCTTTGATCCATCACATGAGGATCTTTTTCAGCTCATTGCTGTATTCTCTGAGGTTGACTCAACACACAGTGACCCTGGGGGCTGTCAGTCCTCAAAAAAGAAACTGAAATCCTGTTTCTGACTGGCATCAGTTCACACATAACTTGTAGCAGATATTTATACAACTTTGCCAATGTTATCACATGACTTTTTAGGGATTAAAATAAGAGGGACTACAGTGTATTTAGGAAATTATGTAGTGGCTTTAAACATATTTCACAGGCTTCAGGGTTAGGACACTTACCAAATAAAAGGCCACAAGCCCTTTAAAAGGCCCAGACGCACCAAGCCAACATCAAAGATCCAGTGACGAAGAAGACCAACGGGTGCGTCGCCTCACGTTGCCTTTGTCTTGGCCGACAAATTGCGTTAGAACACACTGCAAAGACTACAGCCGACGGCCAGTTAGCATGTACTTTTTGCTCCTGTGTGAGCTGAAATAACTCTCCACACTAGGAGGCGGCGGTAATCTGTATTAATCATTCTAAAGGGGAAACTGGAACACAGAGTACTGTAGATGTACAAGCCGCTGTTACGATACTTACATGAAACAAAGCAGCGTTTGCGGATTTTACACCGCTCTCTCTCACCACTTAGCTGTGAAAGTATCCGTGTCCTGGAATGATCAGATGAAGACGAAAAGGAGTGTGTGCCATCTTGACTTTACCCGTTGGCTTGCTTTCCTCGTGTCCATATGTGTGTTTGCTTATTTGTTTCACACATTCAGAATAAAAGACTCAGAACATGAAAGGAAAAATGTATAAAATATGTGTAAATTACATGTGGGGGTGGCTTTAAAACCACACCCATAGGACATACAATAGGTCAAATTATTACCATGACACAAATCACCAGCATATTTTGAATATTAGTGTTATATAAATATAAAGCGTAGGAGTAATGCTCAAACAAAAAAAAATAAACAAAGAGGAGTAATTGCCGTTTCTCTTCCCGTGTACTGATTCGCTTAAGCTGACCAACCTATCAGAGTGATTTCTCTCACCAATGTGCTCCGCCGCCAATTCAACATGCATCCAAAAAACATCTGACACGAGCAGACTGGAGCCGACGGTGCAGGACACACCGCAAAAACTAGGCCGGCAGACGCTCAGTGACGCTCAGGCGCAAATTATCTGACAGCCGACTGTTGGCTTGCTGTTTCAGGGCCTTTAAGCTTTAAAAAAATCCACTTTGAGTTTTGTGTTGCAAATACAGATAAAGAATAAGGGAGGGTAAGTCATTTTATTTTTCAAAATAAATGGAGAGACTATTCACTCCCCCTGAGACAGCAGTATTTAGTAATGTCACTGGGGGCAAGCGGGGACGGGGTCAGGAGCCAGGGGGGTGAAAATGGAGCCATCTAACCTTCACCATCGTTCATCTTGATGGCTGGTTTAAGGGAGGAAGGAGAGGAAAAAAAGCTGGATTGGAGAGGAGGACAGTTTGAGCATGGGAAGGGGGGGGGCTCAGACCACACTTCCCACTATGATGGATAGAGGATGTTTAAAGAGAAAAGAGCAGTTGATGCTGGTGTGAGCGAGGGAATAAAAGAAGGAAGGCTGAATAAAATGGATCATCACTAGGGAAAAGGTATTAGTCTGATTGAAGGAGGAGAGTAAAAGAGAGGGTGGGGGGCAGAGGGAGTGACATAATCTCAGAGGTGTAGAGGTGAAGATTTGGTAAAAGAAGGAATTAATGCCAGCTAGCAGATGGAGCGTATTCCAGGGAATGTTAAATAATCACGCTGCGTCTAAAGAGAGCGGGGAGAAATGGGTTTTGCTTTGTCTTATCCCGTGCCTTCAAAGTGCCATTTTTTTCTTCCTGCTGTCTGTCTAGTGGTGGGTCGTGGGTGTTAGGGGGGATTATGAGTTTTGCCAGGCGGACCAGGGTTAAGATGAATGGTTGTCCTTTTGGATCCAAGATGGTCATTATCATTCCCACATGGTGCCGCCAGATAAAGCCCCCAAAGCCTTTTTGATTCACACGGGTTTGCTGTCTGTCTCATTTTTCTTTTGTTTCTTTGTTTTCTCAGTAAACGCGGCACTACTTTATACCTCCTCCTACAGCGTGGTGAAGCCCGTCACTGCCCTGTTTCTTACTTCTGCATACATCATTTTGAGGATACAGGCAGTCAATTATCATAGTGATAAATGAAACAATAGCAGTTTCCATTCCAAGTTGCTGCATGGATTAATCATACAGAAGTGATTTATCAATTAGTTGCTCAGAAGAGAATTAATCAATGGTAAGTGTGACAATGGATTATTATTGAATATGCAGGCATCTGTCAAACAAAACTCAGAAATGCCTCAAAGAAAATGTATCAAACAAAAATAACACTTTTTGTTTTGCGTGTCATAAAAGATATTTTGACTGTATGACTGCTTAACTGCTGGTTAGACTAATAGTTGTACACAATACAAGCGAATCAAGCCAATTTTTGGCCCGATTCCCCGCTCCTCACAGAGATCAGCAAAGCCCAGATTTCTATGGTGTGACATACCGTATGTTAAGAGTAAGGGTGTGACAGAATATTGCAATATCAATTGTTGCGGTAGTTGATGTTACTGGTGTTACGCAGTGGTCAGATGGTCATACGAGGAGGACACCAGGTAGACCATGCCGTCCCACAGCAAAAGCTGGACCGGAGAGGCCAGATACACCGCCGTCCAACAGTAAAGATTACAGTAAGAAAGCTACACATACTGTCTGTAATTTTTGCTTGTAAAATGTCTGGTGTAATCGGTAACGCTGATGTTGTCACAAGTTTATCAACCAGTGAGAAAATTTTGCAGCCAGGCAATAATGGAGGAGTCAGGTGAAATTAGCATAGAAGATCCCCCCTCTGTCTTTCAAATCGCTTGTATGGCAGCATTTAGGATTCCCTGTTGAAACACAAAATAGGAAACTGAAGATGATAATTCATTCTGGAGAGAAACATTTTAGTTCAGTGTGCTGAAAATGGTTCAGTCAGAAAGGAGAACTGAAGTGACACATTATATTATAAGATGATTAGACTAAACCATATTACTGGTTATAACACTGCAATTTCATCAAAAAATTGAACTACAGTGCAAACAGCAGCACTGTTTTGCATTTTGTCTCTTTTGAATAAAAAGACTATGTTTTCAGTCATATATTTTCATCATTCAAGTTTTGTTAGAATTATTGTTCTAATATTGAATCATATCGAGATCGTGAACCCAATATTGTGTATTGTGGGAAAATTAGTGTTTTTTACATCCCCCACCATCCTGGCTGCACCTATCGAAATCATAAATATTAAACATTCAGTATTTACGATCAGATATCCTGTTGTGTGTGGGGACAGTAAGGACAATAGCCAATTGAAGCAGAAGGACAACAGTTGCCATCATGGTGGCTGCGGCTAAAGCATGAGCTAATGCAAAACACGATGCATAAAGTAGTTGTAAGATGGATCTCAGAAATGGAGGACCAACCTGTTGATTTGTGACAACAACACAAGTGTTAATTTAACATGTCTTCATGATTTCATACACCCATCCTTTGTGACTCAAAAGGTGCAAAGTAGTTGAAAAAGTGCAAAAGTCACATCTATTAGTATGTGTTTTGCTGTTTAGGCCAAATTGCTGCTCACCACACACTATAGGAACAAAAGTGTTATATTTAACGTAATATGTCATTATGTGTGGGGTCTCTCACATTTTGAAAATCTAAGATTTGAAAAATCTTTTAGTGTGGGCCAGCCTTCAGCAAGCATTTCCCGCACATTTATGTAGCAAGATTGAATGATGACAAAGTAATATGCCAATAGGTTAAACATAAATTGATTTAATTGTCAATTTTGCTTTTTCAGTGGTTTTCTAAAAGCACAGTATTCAAAAAGGAAAGTATTCATTCATTGACACAGACAGTCCTTGGCCAGCCATCATTACTTTTCATCTATAGCACGACGCAACAATAAACATGTTTCCATCTGTTGCCTTGGTAGCAAATAACAGGGTTTAAAACCATTTCTCACATGGATTACCTTAATGGCCATCTCTGTCTCATTCTTCTCCAATCAGAGACCAGTGTGATTAGCCATGTCAGTCACTGGTGAAAGCCCCTCATACAGCGTTTCTGTCTGAATAGACTCGGGAAGAAGCTCTCCGGTGGCAGCCTGGACACTAGAGCCATTCATACTCCCATCCTCTTTTGTAATGTCACTTCAGTATTGTACTACAGGGAAACATGTTGACATTCCTCTCCACAAGATTATCAGTCTATGTGCTGTCCATTAAGGCCGAGCCGCACATTTTCACATATTCTCAGCAAATAATAATACAGCGAGGCTTGCGACGTTATTATCTTGGATGGAAATAGGCTTTAAGTGACAAAGAGATGAAATGTCACTGTCTGGTCAGCTCAGCAGACAGCTACTGTACATGCCTGTGATGTTGACAGCTAGTGGTGGTAATCTGAATATGTGTGTACATGTCCATTCATGACAGTAAAGAAGCACATAGTCCAGTCTGTAATGCACTTTGCGTTAGCCTTTTGGCCATACCCTAACCTCTTCCTTTGTGCCACCCATGTTTGCTCAGCGGTGGACACAGGCCTTAGCTAAGAGCATCTGGGGTGCTATGATTAAGTATTAATTCAGGCGTGTGATCGATTTCCCTCCAGCTGCCGCAAAAGAACTGAACACAGAGGGCAATGTTCAAACCCTGACTCAGATTAGTGTTCAACAAGAGATGGTTTTTTTCTGTTTCACTCTGGGCGAAATGTACAGTATTCACCACTGAGCTGACCAGACAGATCACAAACAAACAAAGATTTTTTTCTCTCTTGTATCATCATCGATTATACTCCCACTCATATCCATAGACTGAATATAAAGATGGACGACATGACTGCTCCCCAAAAGTGAAACCAAAACATCTTGATCACCCCTGGTTGGCTGCTTTAATGGGTTTTTAGTTAGATGCCTGAGATAAGGTCTGTGGTTAACACAAGCTTTAGAGACTTAACGTTATTTAAATAAAAATATAAAAATATATAACACCCCGCTTGTGAATTTTGAAGCCTTAATGTCTCTCAAAAAGGCATTTGGTAACAAGTGGCTAAATGAGATTACTAAATGTCATCAACTATGGCCATGCTTGGCTCACGATTGGTCCGGGTAGGTGACTCCGTCCGATCATTGTTGCGCCGACTCTCAAGATGGCAGCTCCAGTATCTGGGATATTTCAGCCTCACTTCTGTACACTGGGAGGAAGTAGAGACACATGATCCATCTTTAGATACCATTTATGCTTCAAACACACTTTAAACAGTAGTCAGCAGTTTTAAGAAAATTGTACTTTTACACTTCTTGTCTTCCATTCATCAGACCGGTTCTGTAATGTTTAATTTTGATCGTATAGAATCAGAGATTATTGTTTGCTGTTTCTGAGGATCGCAAACAGGCTCAGACATGCACCCCTATCCCTTCAGCTCTCCCCCTGCAGATCACTTGATCTCTGACCGCTGCTCAGGATGGATTGACACTCATGCCACTCAGTCAGTGGAGAGGCCTCCCCACCCCACCTCTAACCCTGCGGGTCACCAATTAGGCTGTGTGTCCGTCATCCAGCCAGCCACCCCAAACCCCCTTTTTTTTTTCCTGCACATGATACCTCACCGCATGGAGACCATATTGGTCCTGTCCATTTGTCTTCATCAGGGTCTCTCACAGCGGAGGCCTCTCTAGCCCCAGAGGGGGCCCCCCATCTCTGGTCATGTCTCACTCACTGCCTCTAACTTTCCCTGAGAGGTCCATGCATATTCTCATCAACCCTTACCTTCAGAAGCACCTGATGGCAGGTATAACGGCAACCCATTACGGTGAAGCAGTTTTGTTTTCAACATGATAATGAAGACGGGGAATGGGCTGCGAGCACTCCGGACAGCAGTGGTTTCGGAGGGGCCGCGGTGCACTGGAGCGTACAGTAAGGCTTTGCAGGCCGGTGTAGAATTGAACGGTGTGAGGCAAGACTGAAATGGCAGGCAGAGACCAGTTAATGGGCCTGTCAACATGGCCAACCTTGCTTTGAGTTTACTGTTTTAGTATCATTTTCTGCGTGTGCTATGGCCGTGTGAGCATACATGTGTGTGCATGCATGTGCGCGAGGGGCCTGCTCCCTCATCACTCAAGTTGAATGGATGTCAGCCAGCAGTGAAATTAGACTGTCTCCCCCTCAGTGGTGGACTGTCACTGTTGAGATGGAAGGAGGTTGAGCGGTCTGGTCCCAAGGCACTTTTAGTGGAGGCCCATTTTGAAGCGTTTAAAGTTTGACACACACTGACATACTGTCAAAAGCACAATGACCTACAAACAGCCATACTCTCCATCAAAAAGGTATGGCCAAGCCACAACATAGGGCCACATACTCAAAGTCATACGGCCATTAAATCAAACAAGCAGTGGCTCTATATTTTATCTACATCCCTCTACTTGGCACCAACTCAAAGACCAGCTGCTCCAATTCCAGTAAGCCAATACATTTGATTGCCTGACACAGTGAGGACAATGCCTTTTGTTACTCAGATACAGTGAGTTTTGGCGTGAGGTCTTAGTCATACACTTGAGCCAGGGGGCATCACTCAATGTACTGTACGTACATTATTTAAGTCATTCAAAGAGAGACTCCCTGACTTTGGTTCTGCTATAATTTTAGAGAAAGCTGTGGATAAACATCTGTTTCTGCCAACGAGACTTTATATTGCTACATCCTTGGGTTTCAGAGATGTGATTAAGGGGGTCATGCATGCATGTGCATGTGTTGGCACATGAATTTCAAGGTTAATCTCAAGACCGCCGTCTCTTTTCTCAAGCTTGTGATTAGAAGGTTTGTAATTACTGTACAGGTAATCTTCATACTTTACTGTTTGTCTCACTGTTGGCATCTTACATCATTTTTTTATGTTGTAGGCATCTAATATACTGTACAACTCACTTTTTTTACTTCTTGTCCTCCTCCAAACCCACATTTTAAATATTTATTTCTGAAACATTTTTATTCATTTCAGTGTGTTGAGACAGACGAGGGGCTGAACAGCTGCAGACACGCAGCATGTTGTGACTTTATGGTGATATTGCTCATGCACTCCCCAAAGCATCTCTTTATCTGACAGCTAAGTGGAGTGAGGTTACAGTCTTTTATTTTATCAGGCTTTTACCACTCCCCCGCTCACCCCTCCTCCCATTACAGGTCAAACTGCGGCATCTCCTGCCGCTGTGCTTAAATGTTTAAAAGCCTTTTCCTCTTTCAACTTTACTGTTTGTTTACCTATTTATTATCTTACCATGTCTCTCATTTATACAGTCTAGTGTAATATTATTCTATCTCTCTTTTTTTCTCTTTTTATATCTGGCTTGATTTTTACTGTTTGTGTGCCCAGTGCCCAGCCAGGTGCTTGCCCTGACTTTTATACGAGTCCACCATTGATCCAGTCACTCAGACCGGACCGAATACGTCCACCTAGAACAGGAGGAAGCCACTTTTCCGTATATACTTTATCTTTTCCCTCTCTGTTAATTTATACACTTATTGGATTCCTCAGGTCCAATTCTCGGCCTAGCCTATGATCCTCTTGTTTATACAAGGTCTGGTTGTCCTTGCAGATTTAGCCACTTTAATTTGCGGGTTGCCCATAAATGCTGTGTTGATTCACGGCTGGTAATTTAGCGCGTGGCCACGAGGGGAGTGGACGGGCCCTGGTTCCTGCTCATTAATAGTGAGGCTGCGACAGAGAGAGAGAGAGAGAGTGGAAAGTCTTCCATGCTTCATTGATTCACCATCTCCATGCTGCATACTGATGCAAGCAGCCCTGCCTCATGCCCTAGTTCAGCAACCTTAGTGGGTGGAGGGAGGGTGAGAGAGAGAGAGACAAAAAAATGTCTTTGCCTGACACAGATTACTGTCTCTACTGAGTAGCCTTCCCACTCCAGTTACACCACTGCTCTCCAGAGAGGTGGCTGGTCCATGTTTTGGTCTCTTAAGTTTTCACCAGCTGTCAGTGAAGCTTAGTCATCTCGGAGTTGTGTGTTTAGACAGACGGCGGCTTGAGAACAAAGAGGTGTGTTTAGCAGGTGTCTCCACCTAATACCTCCAGTGTGTAATATGCTGGTGGTATGTGTTCAGATTGATTCTTGATGAAGACTAATGGCTCATTAGCTTCCACTAAATCACTGTTGATGTCCGGTGAAAACAATCGTGACCCTCATGGCCCCTCCAGACACCCAGGGGCTCAGGCAACTGAACCCTGAGGGGTTAAAGGTCGACTAAAGCAGCTAACAGGGCAAGAGTCGCACCTCACCTCACCCCGCTATAACCTCAGAGGCGAAGATTGGCTGCCACTTAGATTCCCCACGAATCTGTCACTTCAGACCTCCCATTTTGCCACGCATATAGGAGGTCATGAAGAGTGGAAGAGGCCATAGCGGACAGCTAGATGTGGAGGTTATCAGAAGCCTTCATTGTTGTGAAAGCAACATTATCACTCATGATACGCCACATAAACTGTAACTAAGAGAGACCCATAAAATGTGAACAATCAAGTAATATTTTATTTAGGGCTGTCAGAGTTAACATTTAAAGCCGTTAAATTATTTAACGAATTAAGACGGTTGAACTTTCGGAGGTTATAGCGGGCCCAGGTTTAAAGCTAGAGCGAAGATACTGGCATCATATGTGAAACTAGAATCTATTGGTACCAACTATTTCATACTAGCTTAACATCTAAATAACGCTCCAAACTTGAGTGAAATTTTGGTGAAGAAAAACTGTCATGACCATTTTAAAAGGAGTCCTTTGACCTCTGACCTCAAGATATATGAGTGAAAATGGGTTCTCTGGGTACCCACGAGTCTCCTCTTTACAGACATGCCCAACTTATGATAATCACATGCAGTTTCGGGCAAGTCATAGTCAAGTCAGCACACTGACAGCTGTTGTTTCCTGTTTGCCTGCAGTTTGCCATGTTATGATTTGAGCATATTTTTTGTGATTAATCATGATTAATGCTGGACAGTCATGTAATTATACATGATTAAATGTTTTAACTGATTGACAGCCTTAATTTTATTGTAAATATCATTTCTAGGATGATATAGTTGGTTTGCCTTTTAAAAATCAGAAACTTTGACCAGTGAGCAGATACTCCAACAGATTAATTGGAGCTGAGAAACATGTGCATATGTTTGTTTTAGAGGCCCCTTTCTTCTCCAACAAAGAGCCTGGTGCTGCCAGCCTTGATGCACCCCTCTGCTCCAGTATGGTGGTTATGTGTCTGGTCGGCCTATGTGTCAAGGCTGCTGAGGCCCCTGTCTCCTCTCCTGGGAGTCTCCTTCCACTCGCTCACTTCATCCTCCTGCTGTTGCTGCCCTGTGGGATGCACAAGGCAACCGGAGCCCAGATTGAGCCACTCTGGCTTGGCCCTGCTCCATTCCTCCAACAACGCTAATTACATCTCAAATGGTAATAGATGAGGCCTCGTTAGCAGCTCTCACTCCCTTGAAAGATTCACAAACATACATCAGAAGGGCCGCTGATCGGCCCGAGCTCCCTCCTTCAAAGGCCGGACTTCACAGGGAGCTAGGGGCCCGATTCGCTAATTACTCCTGCAGTTCCACGCCGCTGCCCTGTGCACCGCCTGCATCGTGCAGGCAGCTCTTCTCGCATCGCCAGCGCTGCTCTCAGACAGGCCTACCCTCAGACCCAGGCCAAACTACACAGGCGTGTTAAATATATAATTCAATGATCAAATTAGCTCCACATCTATTTTTGTCTCTCCGTAAACCAGCTGCTAATTCAATGACGCTGCAGAAATCAGTTCTCTCATAGACAGTTTTAACCTCAGTTTTGGAGACTACTGCATGTTAAAGAGTGAAACAAAGAAATATGATGTCATTATAGTTCTTGGGGGAAAAACGCTGACATCTCAACATTAAGCATGTCATTAGTGCTTCCCCTAACAAAATTAGCCTAATTAGGGCTAGAGTTCATTATTAAATTATCTTACCACAAAGCATGTCATTTTCTGCCCTCGATATTAGAAATGTAATTTTATTCTGCAGAGAGTCACTTAATGGGATGAAAATACAGTTCCAACTGTGTTCACTCAAGTGTGTCATCACTTCCTCTGATGTGGGTCGGTGCATACATGTACATGTACATGTATGTACACTTTGAGAATCACAGCTATTTAAATTTGATTGTATTTTTGTTCATTACTTTTGCATATTTCTCACATTACCTGTTGAAAGGCTAAATGATGCCTCACCATGAAGAGAAGCTGCTCTTCTGCATTGTTAGACCTGTATGTGCATGTAAGATATCGACTGGTATACACCTCTATCAGGATCTTTATTGGTTCGGAGCTGTGGCCGGGCTGTCTTCATTGTTTAAGTGATTTAATTCCACAGAATCCCATTAGATTTCATTATCATTTGTGTTTTATTCGCTGGCTGTTGTGAAGGAGATGGAGTCAACAGGAAGATTAGACACCGCTCTAATTGTGGTGTGGTTTACAGTGAGCCTGTTTGCCCGCATCGATCCGCTGTGAGAAATAATAATAAAATGGAAGCAAAGCGATGCAGGGGAGGAAGAGGCGGCAGGCGAGTTGGGCTCGTTACTGAAGGAATGATGTATTGATCGCGTCTGACAGGGTGCTGTGGACCGATCAATCGTGATGGGCAAGAGGAGCCTGTTAGGAGATTCTCCTGGGTCGTCAGGGTCACTCACACAACAGGCAATGGGAGAGAAATTAACTCATCAAGGAAAAGGGGGTAGATGGAAAGATGGATGGATGCATGAATAATCTAGATAGGGTTATGTAGAAAATAATTTAGCATGGTATCATAAGGTTCATTTTGCATGATTGGGCTGTGACACTCATACAAATGAACCTGCTGCTGTTGACCTCTTGCATTCCAGTGTGGGAAAACAAACACTCATGCAAATGAGAAGAGCCATGCAGTGTGTGGACACACTGCTGTATATATGGTAAGCAGTTTTAAGGGATTTAAAGTTAAGGGTGCCTGATGAAAAGAGGAATGCACTCTGTCAAAACGAAGGTCAAGAGTGAAAAAGAGACCAAACAGGTGGATATTTTAGATAATGAGGGAAAAATAAAAGCAGACAGCAGAGAGTGTAATGATGGTAGAGATGCAGTATCATCTGTCTCTGCTGTCCAGGATGCCTCTCTCCTTTCCCCTTGAGTACACTACGCCCAGCCTTCCCCAGTCTAATTGATAGCCTATACGTTAATTTAAGTCAGACATGAGTGGCTGCTATTAATGAAGGTGGAATTTGCTGGTCTGACAGTGCAGCGAGGGCTTGCGGGAGAGTGATCTACAGCTTGTGGCTCAGTCTAGAGGCAGATGCTGGAGTGCTGTAGAGTAGAGCAGCCATTACATCTCAAGAAGGCATTCACTGTGAACTCCGAATGAATCCATTTTCACAGCGAAATGACCTCCATAAATTGGTCTACGGGCCATTTTCGGCGCGCGGAGTGGAAACACAAGCAAAGTTTTCCTCCTCGATTGCTCGGACAAAACTCATAGGGGATAATGATGGAGCGAGAGGGAGGGGTCACTCGACAGCGCGCGAATGTGAGATTGGGTTTGTTTGTGCTTTATCAGCTCTATCGATGGGTCCGTTCACGATGGCAGGCCATTTGCATTTAGCTCCCATAATTGCAGCCATTAATAGCGCACACATTTACAAAGTATTGTCAGCCATGAAGTGATTATGGTAATCAGCAGATGAATTGGAAAAGGCGATTTCAAGCAGCTATTTACTTTTTTTTTTCTCAAATGAGTTGATCGACTTCAATCATGTGAGTGCTCCAGAGAAGAGCGGCCGTGAATTATCTGTCGTAATGATAGGTTTTTAGCCGGGCGAGGGTGTTTGCACTATAATGTGACAAAGCAAACACATGTGTCTTGTTTGTTTCAGGGTGTTTTGCCAGTACTGCAGGGTCATGTTGATGTAAAACATGCAACAATTACCTGGTGGGATTACAACTCCTGTTGAGAATGCTAAGTGCTGGTTGTCACCCTGGCATGAGGGGGTCAGGGGGTCCTTTTCCTCGACAGAATGCTCACATGTCACCTTTCTGCTGTTTAAACAGAAGCCCTTTGCCCCGTCTCCTTTTATCTCCCTCCCATATCTCCGCCTTCCCCCCTCCTGCCCTCATATTTAATTCAGTAGCCGACCACTGTGTGGGGGTCATTTCTCAAAGGCTGGACTGGAACAGGATCTGACCATTTGGCTCCTTTTTTTATAACAATGGTTCTCCCATTTACCAAACTGCCTGTCAATGGCTCATTAATGTAAAACACATCTTAGAAGTAGTAGACATTTTAAGCACCATTATTTATTTTTTTGAACACATCCAGTAAAAGGGCGGGCGTGCAGAGGTCCGTGCTGAAATGGATGCAGAGGAAGCAGTCATGCATGAGTGGAGCTCCTAGCTCTTCATTTAAAGACCTCTTTTGGAGGAGGAGGAGGAGGAGGAGGAGGATGAGGATGCTTTCTTGTGGCTTGTTATGCTTCCCCCCACATTCAGACATGCTGTATGAAAATACAGCCCCTCCATCCCAGCTATCATGGATTCAGTTATTCAGTTATTCATGGCTTGAGGCTGAATAATGAAAGGTGGAGAAAAAACACTTCACTCTGTTTCTCTGTCTCTCTCTCTGTCTCTTGGCTGGATTGCTACTTAGCTCTTGACTCCTATTGAGCTGGGCCATCTCCAGCATCAGTGAAGTCAATAATATTGGGAGAAAAGTCACTAAAATGGCATCTGATATTCAATAATGCTAATGCAATCTGAAAATGATTAGCTGATCTATACTAATCAAATTGTCTAAATCAGGGTGAAACAAAATCATGCAGGACACACTCACATATATGCATTGGAATCCTACATGTTTTTGCGCTGTTTCCCAGCCATACAGTATGTTTGACGCGAGCCTCTGCATCTTGACAGTGATCTGTGCCATCAAAGAGCCCAGAGTGATGCGGCACATGAATACAGAAGTAGCTCTTTTTGACGGCTGCGGTGGAGCAGAGGCACACACAGCACGGCGGCTGCGATTGCCACCACTCTGTTCTGCTCTTTTATGTGGCTGTGGGGAGATGGAGGTGTTTGAAGACATGGATAAGGGTGGTGTTGTGACGCCGTCAGCCTCTGCTTCATTCTTCAGCTACAGTCATTTGAAGAAGGCAAGAAATTCAGCTCTGAGACGTGCCGAGCGAAAACCGGAAACGGACGTAACCATTGTTTAATTACACGCGATGCAGAGGGAGTCGGTTTCCTTCTATCGCCCGGGATCTAAATGATGCATGCATGTTGAAATACACACAACATGTGCTTTTTGGTGTGTAGTGGGTTGTTGATTATTAAGGAAGGCTTTGCCTATTTTCATGTATAGTGTTATGAATTAACTTTTGCGAAGACAAATGATTTATTTATTCATTTATCTTGATTAAGCCTTCTATAGAGAATTAACCCAGATCACAGTCATTTATCCCCTCTTCCATAATACTCCATAATTTTCAACATGTCCTTGTTTGGCTGTGTGCGTCCAGCAGGGGGCAGACAACCAGACAGCCTCATGGAAGCTGTTATCAGTATGTGTGCCTCTAACTGAGAGAACTGATAAAAACCACACACACTAATTGGGTTTTACAGCAACCACAGTCTCACAATGCTCTTTCATTACCCAGGGGACAGTGCGTCTGGTTGTTTCTGTGTTCAGACATACAGGGGGTTTATAGCGTGTGTGCCTGTATCACAGATATGTGTGTCAGCCACCCCCACTGATCTGAGAGTGCAGTGACTGTGTGCAATCAGGGATTCCAGCAGAGGAAAGAAAAATAGCTCAAGTGGTGTCTGCAGCCACACTAAATGTCCACCCCAACCGCAGTCCCTGCTAATGGCTCCCCGACGTCCCGCTTTCTGGGGTTAGACATGACGATTTCAAATGTCATTGTATCACAGTGACCTTTCAAGGACCTGAAATTAATCAAAGAAAAAAAAAAAAGTGCCTTCTGTCTTAAATGGCAGGAATAGTCATCTTTGAGCCAAGCGTTAGATGGAGTTGTCTTCAGAATGATAGTTCAGAGGCTGCGTTTGCTGTGAATGGTCCGTGCCACAACATCAGTACCATTTGTGGCTTTAGTTACTAGTTTTAGGAGTAGTAGGCATAGTTTCTAATTCAAATAATGTATTACATATTTTAAAGGAATGGTTCAGGGGTTATGAGGTGGCCCTACGTGCCCCTAGCATCGAGAAACATTTATTTCCATTTAAGTTTACATTAATTCTTATATTGTTAAAAAATATTTTCCGACAGCAAACTGAAATGAAAGTGAAACGTATCTATACTGTTTTTGCAATCTGAGTCTACAGGCGTTGGAGAGAGCATAGATAAGCTTTACTTACAGATCAGTTTCCCGTCAGAGCAGAGAAGGTGGCTGATGACAAGATGAAGAGGTGAAACTATTCTGTAGCGTTCACTTAAACGGATATCGAATTGTTTTAGGTTTGGCTTTCTTTTATGTGCCTAAAAACCACTTTCCTGCCGTCCACAGCACTACATAGCTTTGCTCCAGTGTTGGTACTCCAGTGTGCTTCTCTAAGCTGGAGGCACATCGACTGTCATCTGCTATAAGTAATACACCTACAATGGATAAGTATCTCAAACAATCCCACTTCAAAACACCCAAACTGTCACTTTAAGATAAATCAAATAAAACATTTTGCCAATGATTTATCTTATGTGTCTGTAATTTCTTAATGATTTCTTAGGAAGAAATATGTTATGTGGCACTAATTACAGGGAAACCATGACATCAGTCCAAGTAAATATTAGTTCATTATTCATTTATTACTGGAAACTTTGAATTGTACAGTTGCCCATGGTTATCCTTGGAATCATTTGGGTCAATCACTTTCACTATTTTTTTTTTTTTTATAATTAGTACCAAATTACTTGTTGGAAATATAGGACTTGTTCCTCAAAAATACAGCTCTCCTCGATTATAGATTCTCAATGACCACCACATTTCTACATAACATTTGTGAGGATCCCAATCATGTTGGAGTAATTAAACATTGTTGCCTGTTATCAGCAAGTGCCCCTTAATTCCCTTAATGTTCACAGCTTCAGTATCAAACGCCCATGAGTATCATTCACAGCAGAAATGTGGCAGACCACTGCACCCTCTTCCCACCATCTATCTTTAGGGGTTCTGGCTCAATGGCTCTAGCCCCTTGAATTATTAGCTAATTGCCAGGTGAAATCAGTATTGATTGTGTGCTGCACAGCAGCTAGTGGTAACAGCAGTATAGAGCTGGTCGCCAACTGGAGTCTCTTACTGGGTGATATGAAAGTCGGGGACTGTAAAGATAAAAGACAGTGTGTGGGTGGAAGTGGAAATGCCTGCTCATGCGCACACACACTCACACACACACACACACACACACACACACACACACACACACACACACACACACACACACACACACACACACATACAGTGTCTTTTTAGCGTTGGGTCTTTGCTGCAGAATCTGTGCCCTGGAGAACTGTGGGATCGCTGTGCTGTGCTGCTGTTGAGCCACTGTCTTGTCCTTGCTATGTAGGTCATCGGTGCCCTCCAACGATATCTTATCCCATCTGCAGTGCAGTCAATACTGTTGACAGAACTCCAAATAGCCTCGGATTAGAAGTTGCCTCATTAACTTTGTTCCTTTGCCTAAATGATTAACCTCACATCTCCAGCCTGCAGAGATGTATTGGACAAGTTTGTAGTACCAACACGATATGAAACAGTGCTGTTTAATCTACATTTTTGATGTGCTGCCTCAGAACATTTAAAGGGGGGGTAGGATAAACCAGGAAGAAAGAAATGGAGAGGTTTTAAAAAAAAAGGGAGGGCTGAGGGGCAGAACAGGAATGGTTTAGACACAGCGCTCTGCACTGATCCTGAGCATGGCAGCCAGCGGTGTGTTTCAGATTGTTTTCCATTTGCATGATAATATGAGCATGGATTGACTCACACACACACAAACACATGCGCAGACACACACCAGGGTTATTACATACAGGCTGGCGGTTCCAGCAGGCCAGATTACCGGAGTGAGTACCCTGGGTTTTTACTCTGTGCCCCCGAAATGAATGAAATTCCCCTCATTAGCACACAGGTTACATAAGCCTGGTGTACAGGTATATCCAGCTGCACTGAGGCGGTAAGCTGATTACAGATGGAACTAACACAATTACTCCTCTGTAATGCAATTAACACGAATTGGATTGTGAAATAAGCAACTGGACTGTCATGCGCAGAGAGTGACGCCAAAGAAGCTATCGCGCTATAGCGCCAATAAATCATGTAAACGCTCTGCTAGGATAGTTAATGTCAGAGCATTTCAGCACACATGCTGAAGTGTTTATGCAGAAACATGTGAATCAGCTATACAGTAAATCTTCTGTGTGTGTGTGTGTGTGTGTGTGTGTGTGTGTGTGTGTGTGTGTGTGTGTGTGTGTGTGTGCATGTTTATTGTCTCCGAGGACTTAACTATGGACTAAAGCAGTGTTTCCTAGCCTGGGGTCCAGACCCCCCATAGGGGGGCGACAAAAATCACAGTGGTTGTGCCAGGATTTGCCTGCTTTGAGATTGTCAAATTTTACTCATGTACGTATAAGTAAAATCAGAATAGCACACTTACTGAATAATTTATAGAAAATCGGTATATCAAAAACCTGATGAAATATTCTGCTTCAATCCATATTTGTTGCCGTTTAGTCTGTCAAAAACATTTTCACTGTGGTCATAAACCTATTGGACCTGGACCTGGGCCTGGACTTTACGACACCACAAATAGCATTTATTTAACCACAATAACAAAAAACTAGGGCTGTCAAAGTTAATGTGATAATAACATGTTAATGCAAATTTGTTTCAACCCAACTAATGTCTTTAAAACTTTAACACAACTTCTTAGGTTATCGCTGGCTAAAGCTAGAGTGAAGTGGTATCATATGAAACTAGAAAAGCTAAGGAATCTATTGGTACTAAACATGTCATACTAGCTTGTCAAGAAGGGGGCTAAATAACGCTCTAAACTTACACTAAAATTTGGCGAGGAAAAACAGGAATGGCCATTTTCAAAGGGGTCCCTTGACCTCTGACCTCAAGTTATGTGAATGAAAATGGGTTCTGTGGGTACCAACAAGTCTCCCCTTTACAGACATGCCCACTTTATTATAATCACATGCATAGTCAAGTCAGCACACTGACACACTGACCGCTGTTGTTGCCTGCTGGGCTGCAGTTTGCCTTATTATGATTGGAGCATATTTTTTATGCTAAATGCAGAACCTGTGAGGGTTTCTGGGCAATATTTGTCATTGGTCTGTGTTTTTAATTGATTTCCAATAATAAATATATCCATATATTTGCATAAAGCAGTGATTTTCCACTTCCATGTTGATAAGAGTATTACAAATCTCCTTATAAAATACATTTTGAACAAATGTGCAATTGTGCAATGTGCAATTAACTTGCTATTAATCACGATTAAATATTTTAATTGATTTGCAGCCCTAAAAAAAGACTCACCCATTTGAATCACATTAAATCATTTTATTGAAATTGGGGCTTTTGTTCAAAGGTTTGTATTTTTTTAGGGTGATGATGTAGGGGGGCTCAGCTTTTCTTAGATACAAGTGGGGTGCTTCAAGGAAGATAGGTTGGGACCTGCTGGAATACATATTAATGTAACTCCTGCTATTCCAGTGCAGCATACAGTGATCATTTTGCTATTAGTGCTGTTGGTGTAGTGCTGGGCAACTGCTTTCCATTCAGATGGACAGACTCTGCAGCACAGACGCTTGAAATTGTAATTTGTGGTGTATGAGTGTGTGCTACTTAGGTGAGCCTAATGTAGCAGTGATTCGCTGAGCAGGCAGCAGCACTGCTACAATTTATTCCAAGTATTTAGATGTTATGTGCAGCATTCAATCACGCTTCAGCAGACACACATAAAGTATATAGCACATCTTCAGGATGATAGCGGTGCCGGTTGTACGGAGAGGGGATTTTTCAGATGCGCATTCTGACTAAATGGTGAATTGCTTCTTCCTCCTCAATCATAAACAGCTCACACATATATACACACTTGGGTCGTGGAGAAAAAAAAAATCTCTATCCATTGGTGAGGCTGTTGTAAAGGTCATCTCCGTATCCAGTTTAATTTTTGCTCTTCCTCAAGAGTTGAGATCTATAAAGTGATCAATAAATCTCTTTAAATGTCTTTGCATCTGAGCCGCATGTGATTTAACACCCCGCCTCATCTGCTGCCTGGTTTCTGTTCGCCACACACTGACAGACCTCAGCCTCCCTCCGCTCACAAATCTTCACTGTATCCCCCGCCCGAGCCACCCACCTAGAAAATGGCCAGACCTTTTACATTTGATGGATATCAGAACTGGTTCAAAGTCCTCTGTAAGGTTCTGATCCAGAACCCAGCGGATGATTCCTGGTATGGAAAATGTGTCACCTGTGATCTACGGCGGCGAACAGAGTGTCCTTAGGTGTGGGATTCTTCCTTTCAGGCGGTATTGATTGAAGGAAAGATGATCTGAGGAGGCCATTAGGAGGATTGAGGATGGGGGGAACAGGCAGGACTGTGATGAACACCTCTCTAATCATTATGCCACGTACAGCACTGCCTACAGCATCAGCCTCACATTCAGATTCACACACGCACACACACACACACACACACAGAGGCGTGCAAAGTGGGATTAGTTTAGAATTTACAGCAGTGTCGTTTTTGTTTAGATTTTTTGCCGCCATGTTGCGGGGCTGGCTCTGCATCTGCACCAGTACACACATGACTGCACACCACTGATGGGTGGGGCTCTGTCACAATGAGCGCAAGACGACACAGTAATGGCACAAACACACACACACACACACACACGCTGAAATTTTATGATGTCTCCCAGTATCTTCCTGGTGCCGGCATGTAGATTGGTGTCTAGGGAGGGAGGCTGAGTACAGTAAACAGGGCTATCTGCAGCTGTTGTGCACCTTCAGTCCTGCAGTACGGTGTGGAACACTTGGGGCTCATCACACCAAGCGAGATAAAAGCTGCTCAACTCCAGCCGAGAGCTTAATTAAAACGGGGCCGCCATAGCAGAATGACACCTTTTACAAGCTCCTAACGGCTCTCCGCTCGCCGTTACTGCCAATCCAATTATAGACCAAAACAATAAAATAGACACAGCAGCAAATAGGCTGGCGTAAAGAAAAAGAGGGGGAAGCTATTAAAGATTATACGAAGATTCGCACACCGGACTGCAGAAGTAGGCTGCAGGGGTCTCATTTTCACAAGAGATGCCCGTGTTGGTGTGCCACACCGGATAAGCGACTCAGCTCCTGTGTGTGTGCATGCTCGTGTGTGTTGTGTTCAGTCTCTGAGGAATCCAGCTGGACACAGTTCAGCAGCATCCTGGGGATTATCTTTCCCTGTGGAAGGTCACTACCTCAATGTCATTAGGCCACAGCTCACACCAATATGCTGAAGACACACAAACTACCTTTTCTTTAGACCTTTTTTTCAGATCTAGCAAATTCCCTATTTTCAGAGTTACTCCTCAGGTGTCACAGTGTGTCACAGCTGGACTTGTGACGTCTGTTATGCTTAAACAGCTGCGTGAGGAAACTGTGGGGGTCCCACATATTAACCGTAACACTGCAGGTGAGAGGGAGAGGAGGTGAGGATGACGTATTAAGACATTGTTTGAGGTGGCAGATGAATGAAAAGACACTCTCACCTGAACGACTTTAATTTTCCATTCTAAGACCTTTGGTTTTCTCTGGACTTCATAAATATGAAGTGGAGGGCTGTATTTGTTTGGGGTTTTTTTATTTTTATTTACCAGCAGCAATAGACATTAATCACCATTTCAGTTTCCACCTCTGTAAATGTGTTAGCTAATGAACTAATTTTCATCTGTAGTCCCTGCGCAGGTTATTTCTAATTAGTGGCCTAACGCTATCAACATAATGTGCCATCAAGCACTGCAGTACAATACAATAAAATACATAATTACATTTCAAATGTAAGAGATATATAAAAACAGCGAGAGTATGTAACAGCAGTGCAGAAGATGAGATAGTATGATTACTCAAGAATGCAAGTGCGATTTTACTTTAAGCCATATCTTAAAGGTACTGTACTTAAAGGATCTGTAACCCAAAATTGAATATACTATTCATAACTATGTTTTTGTTAGTATATAATAACCTGAAACGAAGAATCACTGTGTTTTCGCTAGATTAGAATGAGCACTTCATATCTACATAGGGAGTGGGTCCTCTTCACTGAGTCCACCATGTTGCTCCCCCATGTTTCTACAGTAGTTCATAATGAACAAACCAAACACTGGCTCTAGAGAGAGCCCTCCATGTTATTAACTTACCTGAAGGCCATCGTGGTTCTCTAACAATGCTTGTGAAACTGCGGTAACGTGAGTTGCAGAGTGCCGTCTGTCTTCCGTTGTTCCTAAAGTAGTGTTGTCATGGTAAAGTTAAACTTTATTACATTCGTCATATACAAACGGTAACGTACATGAAATTTGACCTCTGCATTTAACCCATCCTAAGCAGTGTAGGAGCAGTGGGCTGCGATAAAGTGTGCGAGGAGCAACTTGGGGTTCCACGTCTTGCTCAAGGACGCAACGACCTGCAGACAGTAGGAACCAGGGATTGAACCGCCATCGTTGCGGTTAAAGGATAACCACTTTGTTCACTGAGTGTTGGTCTCTGAGTGAGGCAAACAGCATTACCACAGTTCTGGACTCAGCGGCTCACGTTACTACAGTCTTGGAAAAGCAGGCGTGAGCAGAGGGGTACTCAGTCACTAGATGCTGCCAAATCCTACATACTGTACCTTTAAAGTTGTTTGGTAACTCATAACCATAAAGCCAGAGTTAATGAGAGCCCCATGCGTTTAGCCTATTCTATTGTGTTACACAATGCTGATTCACAGTGACTTGTCAGCCTGAGTCTCCCCAGAGTGGGAGGCCCAGAGACCACTAGACTTAAATTCACATCCAAGACAAAAAGCAAACCATGACCAACTTGTTTTACAGGACTTTATTCTTGACAGTTATCAAAACCTCCAGTCACAACAAGATGTAGAGAGAGCAGCTTTTCCAGCTGCTAAAGGGAATTCAATTATGTTCAGATGTTCCACAACACTCTCAATATGCCTACTCAGCCACTATTACACTCCATATCCCAAAACTCCAGCAGCTCCCATACCATATGATCTGTCACGTTTAGATGGGACTGATGCAATGGGAGACTAAGAGACAAGACATCTGCCTGTCTGCCTGAGTGCACCACTTTCTCTCCTCTTATTCTTGTTCTCGCTTTACTTCCTCTTTACGCAGTGTAGGAAGCAGACCCACCTGCTCCATCGTGATGCCTCACTACCTCTGTCTGTGCTGTCTCTGTGCTGGAATTGGCAGGAAATCAATCCCGCTCTCATCTACAACCCCCGCCTCCCCTTCTTCTCCTTCCCTCACGTCTTTACTCCCCCTTCCGGCTGTAAAGTGTCCATTCTGGACCGAGCACAAGCATCAGCACAACATCATGCCTTATCAGAGCGGGCACAAAGACCCATGGGCACATTGTTCGTCAGTATCAGCCGGCTCCAGTTTCCTGCGTGCTGTCTGCGTCTGCCAAGCCCCGCAAACACATTCATGACCATAAACAAGACAACAGAATGAGAACTGCAGTGGCCACCGAAATCATTTTTTGGGGCAAAATGCATCTTTAATTGCAGCGCCTGTTAATTACAGAGAATGGAAAGAGATAGAGATAGAGAGGAGGATACAGCACATCGTTATTTATTATGCAAATGTATTCCATTTTAGACACAATTAAGTGATTAGAAAGCTGTCGCTCTCTGCTCTCTTTCTTCTCCTTGTCCTTGTCTTTTTCTTTGCTTTTCAGCATATTACTGTAATGAAGCCATTACTTCTTCAAGTGAATTTTAATGAGTTTTTAACTAACATTTTAATGAGCTATACATTACCATAAAGCATGGATTAGGCTAAATTGAATTGGGTGTGTGTACGTGTGTGAGTGAGAGAGAGAGAATGTGTATATATGTGTGTATTGGTATTGTTAAGGAAAGAGGTCCATTAAGAGTTAATTATATTATTTCTCAGGAGCAGCGCCGCACATTTTTCCTGGATTGGCCGACAGAATCGCCCACTGTGGTCCCACTGTCATTATTGTGCTGCCCAGGGGCTTGTTAGGCCAAATTAGGGGTGCTGTTTGAAAAATGAGCTTTGAACAGGGGAGGGCTGCTGTTTAAATAAGGATATTTGTTTAGGCTTATCGACTGAATCAGAGGTGGAGGCTCAGTATGTGGTACAAGTTTGATGGAATGCACTCCATTCATTTACAGTCAGCCCCATTTATTCAGCACCTTTTTGTGCTCCACCCCACCAGTTTGACCTTGATCAGGCATCCCCTCATCATACCCTGTTGTTATGCCTCGCCTCTTTTCTCATCACCTCTGTCTCTTTTATTCCATCCGAGGCTCTATTAAAGATGCACATTTCACATGATATCGCCACCTGTGATTTCCCCCCCTCTATGGTATCGCTGTGGACCATATGATTCTCTTTACCTTCGCCCCTTTCCATATTTCCTGCATCTTATCTGCAAAAGTGACAGTGTTATTTACAATCCCTTAGCTCAGGATTTTGCAGATAGGGAGGATGGTGGTGGAGATCATATCGGGCCTGGCCATGGTCTGTGGAGAATGATCGTGCGCGCATGTATATGGCTTCATCTGCAAAAGCCTCATCTGCAGTCTGTGCAGAAAAAGCCCTGACATGCGAGTGAAAGTGAGCAGAGGGTGCGAGAAGCAACGCACGGGACAACGCTGTGGGATTGGAGAAAAATGAACTGAGAAGATGGAAGAACAAGAAAGAGAGAGAATGACCTCTGATGGTGATATGAGAGAATGAGACGGACAGCGAGAGAGAGATGGTGATGAGCTGTGCTAATGATGAGAGTCTTTACTCGGCTCTCAAAGGAGGTAAAGCCTTGGGCACCGCCAGCCAGCCATATTTGTGCAGCTGTTTCTCTGGTCTGACCTGCAACCCCTCAGTGGAGGAATATAGGGGATATGTGTGAACCTGCTGCTCGCCTTCCTGCTGAGGGGGTAATTTCTGCATCTGGATGGGGGGGCAAAGGTCAGCTCTGGCTGGTGGGAGGGCAAACGAGCGAGCCGGAGCAGGAGAAAAAGCTTGCATCCAGACAAATGGAGCACATCTCCTTTCACGGTGTAGTAATATATAGTGTGGCATTATCCTTCTCCCGCCTTCAGCGTCAACAGTAATACAAAACATCAATGACAGCACATAGAGTGGATTTGGTGTGTGTTTGTCAAGTGACATATATATTGTCTCTCTTCTCTAAGGGTGGAATTGAAAATGGCGGTATTGTAATAGCACTCTGCTGGATGAAGCGCAAAAAGCACTCAAACGAAATGATATTATAGCTCGGAGCTACCTCTCTACAGCTCTCCGAGGTTGTGTGTGTGCATGGTTTATTTTCTAATCAGAGTGTGGGTAGAAGGTGGTGGGTCTGGGTGCCGGGGTATGGCCTCAGGCTTCTAGCTGTTGTAATCTCTCTCTGTGTTTCTTAGCCCTTGACCCAGGAGTGTATCTATGAAAGCGTGTAGGGTCTTTTCTCTGCAGTAAATAGGGAGAGAAAAGTAATAACAACCACGCAAACATTCACATTTGCAGGATTACAAAAAGATACCAAAGCCCTGCAGCTTTTAAGAAACATCTCACAGTTTGTCAGGTGTCTGTATAGGTTTTTGTGTGTGTGGTCTATCAAAGTGATGTGAATGTCAAAACGGAGGGGAAAAAGTTCAGTCTTAGACATCAGTCTGTGGTGTTGTGGCGTGAGCGCAACCTTTGTGAGCCAAAGCTAGGTGTAGGTGAATGCATTTGTCAGCACTTATCTCGGTATGCAGGCCGGACGCTTCAGTCAAGGCTCCCCACTAATCTTACCGACAAGCGGTGTCACCCTCCAGTGAGTAATATCTTGGGTGGGAGAAGAGGGTGCTCTGTACGAAATATCTCTCCTCACCTGTCCTTGCCCTGCCACATCTTCGCTATGATGCTGGGTGTGTGTCCTGCCATGTATCTGCATCAGTTTGTTTTTTTTTTTTTTTCTTAAGTAAGAGTGAGGGCTGTCAATCGATTAAAGTATTTAATTACAATTAATCATATGATTGTTCATAGTAAATTGTGATTAATCACACATTAATAAGAAGAAGAAGAAGAAGAAGAAGATAGTCCTTTATTAGTCCCACAAGGGGAAATTTGATTTTTTCACTCTGTTGTTAACTTATACACGGTACATGCAGACCCGAACACACACATGCACAAACATGCAACAATGGAGAGATGTCACAGTGAGGGGGCTGCTCCTGACAAGCGCCCCGAGCAGTTGGGGGTTTGGTGCCTTGCTCAGGGGCACCTCGGCAGTGCCCAAGAGGTAAACTGGCACCTCTCCAGCTACCAGTTCACACTCAGTTCTTGGTCCATGTCGGGACTTGAACCGGTGACCCTCCGGTTCCCAAGCCAACTCCCTACAGACTGAGCTACTGCCGCCCCGGCATAACACATTTTACCTGTACAAAGTGTATGTTAAAGAGAGATTTTTCAAGTATTTAACACTCTTATCAGCATGGTAGTAGGTAAATATGCTTGTTTTATGCAAATGTATGTATACGTTTATTATTCAATATGAATTAACAACAAAAAACAACAACGAAATATTGTCCAGAAACCCTCACAGGTTCTGCATTTAGCATAAAAAATATGCTCCAATCATAATAAGGCAAACTGCAGCCCAGCAGGCAACAACAGCTGTCAGTGTGTCAGTGTGCTGACTTGACTATGACTTGCCGACAAAACTGCATGTGATTATCATAAAGTGGACATGTCTGTAAAGGGGAGACTGGTGGGGACCCAGAGAACCCATTTACATTCACATATCTTGAGGTCAGAGGTCAAGGGACCCCTTTGAAAATCACCATGGCAGTTTTTCCTCTCCTAAAGTTTGGAGTGTTATTTAACCTCCTTTGCGACAGGTTAGTATGACATGTTTACCAATGGATTCCTTAGGTTTTCTAGTTTGCGTTACAGAAATTAGTGTCATTAAAATTAATTTTTATTAATGCTTTATCGCATTAAATTTGACTGCCTTAGTAAGAACACACACATAGGCAGACCTCTATAATGGTTTCTGGCATAGGCCTCCCGCCAATGTAGAACAATCTGGTCTACAAAGTTACTGTGTGGATGTCTCCTTTTTGTTTTTAGTTTGGCAAAGACCTCCACTCTCAACCCCTTGGCTGTTTCGCTGCGCAATTTGCAACCTGACTCCCTCCCCTTTAAGTTTGAGGAGTTGAAACAGTGCCAGCTGAATGCGCTGTAAATTTGCCATGTTTTGCCCCCTGCCTGATGCTCCTTCATTCAAATCAGCCCACTCCTCTGATATTTGGGATATAAATAAATAAATAAAATATGTGAGGCAAAGGCAGATTAATATTATTCAGATATGGGTTGTTTTTAGCCTGCAGCCGGATTGACAGATGTAGCACTTGCCAATGGAGGGGTGTAAATGTAAAAATATATAAATATTAATAAGCAAGTAGGCAAGACGGCAGAGTTAAGGGCCTGCTGGAACTCCATGGGAGGTGAGATGTTTTCAGTGGAAGAAGAGCTGAAAGTGTTTCAGGGGGATAGAAAGGCAATTACCTTACGTCTGTCGGCTGATTCGGGCCTGAATGCCTACAGGGCCCCGGAGTTGGAGCCGGAGTTCAGTTTCTGACGGCAAACACACAGCAGACCCACTTAATGCTGCACACACATCTGATGCACTTCACATAGATTAACTGAGAAAACAACAGTATTATTCTAGTATAAAAGCATTCACTTGTCTTATGATCCCCGACATAGAGGGCAGCACAGCCTACCAGTATGCCTGCAGGCAACAAGAAATACATGCTCATACTGTAATGAAGCACTGAGGGGGTGATTATTTGGGTTGTGTATGTGCTTTAACTGTAGAGGCTGACCTCGATGACCTTGGAGTTAGGGCCTTGATCAGACCTGGCATTAACGTGCCTCCTGAGTGATCTGATCACAAGTGTACAGCTCTAAGTAGGTCTGTTCACACCTGGCATTAGAATGCATCTCCACATACGTCTCCAGCGACCACGAATGTCACTTCCTCTATATGCAAATAAACACAGAGTAAACACATGGCTAATACAGCAGATGTTGTAACATGATATTAGTTGAGTGTCAGCAGTAGTATCCTACATATTTGTAAGTTTGGCTACATTTTATGAATATCAGAATATAAGATTTGGATTGGCCCCTCCCCTCATTTACTTAGTAAGTGTATGTGTTCAGAGTGTTGTTTTTATATTAGCGAGCCCTGAACCAACACACAGGGCGTAATCCCCTCACCAGTGGTGTGTCGTCTGTTTGCTTGCTTGTAGCTGTTTGCAACTCAGTGTTTAATTCTCAACAAGTGTGTTTATATTGCATTTTATTTGCTGTATCTCCTGGCCACTCTCTTTTTATTTGTCTACGTTTTGTGTATTTATTCAGATTGCAGGGTGGGGATGCATCTACTGTGACGTGGCGTGCAGTATTAGATTAGATCAGACAGCACGGCACCGGCACCTTCATGATGCACCTAACGTGTGGTTCTTTTGTCACTGTTCCATTTCAAAGGGAATTGATCCTGACAAAAATCCCATGGGTGCTATCAGCAATGAATGGAAAGGAGCAATTAAATCCAGCGCAATCTTGAAAACAACAGGCTGTGCGCGGCGCCAAACCAGGCTATGACTTTAAACCGCAGGACTTCTGTTTGTAATGCAAATACAGAGAGCCCAGTGGTGGCGGCTGTTATGCCAACCCCGGCCACGGGGTCCGCCACGCTGGATCTGGCTAATTACCTTAGCTCTTATAGGGCAGCCCTGCATTAGAGAGAGAAAACCTCTACCTCTTCTGTATTCTCTCCTGTGTAAAGGTTTCATTTGAATTCATGTCACACAAAAGTCCCTCTCTGTACCCCGATGCATCCCCAGGATAATTGGGTTGAAAGCATCCTCTCTTCCTCTGCCCTGCTTCTCCTTGGTCCAAATAAATAAATAAGAAGACAATGGCTGTCTGTAGAGAGGGTAAGAAGAGTGAATGAAAAGATGAGAGAAGCCTGGAGCGCGGGGACCAGTTATCCCCTCTTATAATCCTGGACCCTCCCCACCATTGTCCCCGGTGCTGTGTGGAATTTACATAAGGACCCGCGGTGCTGCCCTTAATTTAGCCCTCCTCAAGCATCTTCAAACATCCTCCAATAAGCTCAGTCCTTTTATCCTTCAGAGGAATCATGTGTCCCTCGCTGCCGCGTGGACGGACACTGCTGAAGCTGAAATTCCTAAAGTGCTGCTCCGCCGATTGGATTTATTGTAGATCAAATGGAGAAAGATCTGTTGAAGTACACACAGCAGGAGATAGCCAGAGCGACCCCCAGTTTACTATGTTAGGTATTATGTATGTTCACTCATTGGTATGGAAGTGCTGCTAGTGTAGTATGTTAGTGTACATTTTTGTGTTTGTGTGTGACAGCTGCTGGCTGTGCTTTATAATGAGCTGGTGTTTTGTGTTTTGTTGAACATTTTGCCGGGTAAGGCCATCTCTGTGATGAAAAGCCTACCTGAGGGTGATTAGATACAAGGCCGCAGTTTTTCATCAGACCACCCACTGTTTTTGTGAGCATTAGTATGTATCTGGTTTGTGTGCAAGTGTGTTAGTGTGTAATGCTAGCAAAGCGAAGCAGCTTTGCACCCTTGTGAGCTCTCACATGTGAATGACACCAGGCTTCAGGGCATTCTGTCTCTGTTTGTTCTGCTACCTCCACAGGGACCTCCATTAGCTCCAATTAGCTTCCACTTGTGTTCGCCTTGTCAGACGAAGCTGCACATCCCATTTAAACAGCCACAATGAAAGCTACAGACATTCGCGCTGTGTTGTGCACACAGCTTAGTACATACCAGTGCAATGCTTGTTCAGGGTGCTAAATTACAAATCTGACTATGGTGAAGGCATGACCTGTCCTACTCTGCCTCTGATTGGCTAGTACTTGTAGCTTTCCTTGGTTGGACTGGTTAGGTTTAGGCATGAGGAGTGAGATTAGGGTTATGGTGAGAATATCAGGGTAAGCCAGTCAGAGGCAGAGTAGGGCACGACATTTGTTATAAGCTGATTGTTTGGACCGCCGTATTACTGCTTGCAGTGTTGTTGAGAACCACTCATCCAATCAACTTGATAAAATTGAGATATGACATTTTTTGGTAATATAGGTCCTGCCCACAGCATTTGAGCAAACTTTGAGGGCCAGCTATAGCAAAACTGTATGGAAAAACTAACCTTTCCCAGCTTAGTACAGACATGTTCTCTACCAAATTTGATGACAATTGCTCAAAATTTGTAGGAAGAGTAGCAAAGAAAAAGAAAAAAAAACAGCTTTGGAGACAATTCAAATGGCGAAAATGGGCTTATATGGACAGATGTGTCTGGACCCACAGGATCCAGGATGTTTCTGAGACTTATGGTACACCACCATTTAGCCAAATTGCACCACATTGAACAATGTGCTCTCCTTGGTCCCCAGCAATACACCAGCCAAGTGTGAAGTCAATTAGATGAACGGTTCTTGAGATATGCAAAGGACACACATACAGACAGACAGTGATTCCTTGCTTTGTGGTTTGAGGAAAACATTATAAAAATGGTGAAATTTAACATTTGTACATTGAAATTCAACAATATGCTACATAGCTGCCCTTTTCCTGAACCATTTCCTCCTTTTTCCCCCTCAGTGCTGCGAGATGACTTCAGACAAAATCCGACAGACGTGGTGGTGGCAGCAGGAGAGCCAGCCATCCTTGAGTGTGTTCCTCCCAGAGGCCACCCTGAACCCACCATCTACTGGAAGAAAGACAAAGTGCGAATTGACGACAAGGATGACAGGATCACCGTGAGTATTATAACCATTCATTTTAATACCCAGACTCAATATGAAGTGTTATTTTAGTCTCTGGTCACATGGGAAAAGATCTCTTGCTTCAATATTTAAGTTTTCTTGTGTTGGAAACAAGTGAAGGATCATTCCTTTGTTGTTTCAGTGTTTAGGGAAGAGAGACAAAAAAATCTAAAAGTAATATCTGTGTATTTAAGGAAAACAATGTTTTTCCTCCAGATTCGAGGAGGGAAGCTAATGATCTCCAACACAAGAAAGAGCGATGCTGCTATGTACATCTGTGTGGGTACCAACATGGTCGGAGAGAGGGACAGCGAGACAGCACAGGTCACAGTGTTTGGTAAGTTTTGTTTCTCTAGAGCAACTTTCGTTCATGTCACCCTATACTCTCAGTTACTATAGAGCTGTCAACCTGGGGTATGTCTCTACAGTAAGCTGAAGAGTAGAAATACCTTTAGGCCATTTGCTTTCTTAGTGGAATTTATAATGCCTGGGTATCATGCTTTTTAAGGCCATTGCTGCAGTTCTTTGTCCATATAATACTCATAGAAGAGGTTTAGAAGACTAAGAGGATGACTGAGGTAGAACTTCTAAGAGAGAAAATAGTGAGTAGACAGCAGGGATCATTATGTAAGAAGCCACTATATGGAATATATGCATGTGCTTTATATTCACACACGTGGATCCACCGTATTACATGATAGAGTTATCTATTTCTATCCTGTGTGCCCATCCTGCAGAGCGACCAACCTTCCTCCGGAGGCCCATTAACCAGGTGGTCCTGGAAGAGGAGACGGTGGAGTTCCGCTGCCAAGTACAAGGAGACCCTCAGCCAAATGTACGCTGGAGGAAAGACGACATTGATGTTCCTCGTGGGAGGTATGTGCATTATATATTCGAGAATATTCTCAAAAATTGCTTTATTTCAAGAGAGAGTGAAGGTTTGTTAAGACACTGATATGAATGTGTGTGACAGACTGTGCTTAATGCAAAGGCGCTGTGATGTCAGTCTGAGTGACTGTTTCAAACTAATGATAACTCACACTGCCAGCTCTCACCTGGCCCGGCTGCCAGGGAGCATTAAATAGCTCTATTAGGCTATACACAATGCGCATTACACATTCAGGATAGAGTGACTCCACCCTTAGGTGCCCCACAGCCATAACAGGAGTAGACAGTCTCATGTCAAGGAAAGGGGTCGGCGTGAAGACAAACAGATATTGAGCTAGACAATTAAAACTGAGTGACAGGTAAGTGGGGCAGGAAGGCTGAAAGGTAGTAGCAGAAACGATATGGCACACTGCAAAGCAGACGGAGACAGATAGAATGACAGGAGATACAAAGAGACAGCAGCTGACGTGTCTGTATACAGGTGCAGCTGTTCAGGTGAAATCTTGGCATAGAAACCTAGAAGGTAATCACTCCCTCCCTTTCACATTTAACCCCATTTAGTCTCTATAGCCTCGCTGACATGACACATTCATTCGATCACAGTTGCAAAAACAGAGACTGATGAAAGAAAAAAGCAACACAAGTCTGTAATTTACAGCTATAGTCTGTCTCACGTCCTGTAAAAAAAGCCACCGATGACATAGAGATACTGTTTTTTTGTGTCGGCCTGTTGCTTCATTGTGAGTCACCGGACGCAAAGTCAACAGCAGTGTCATTGTCGGGAGTGGACTTCAAAGAGACCAGCACTGTGTCCCCAGCCAACGAGCCAGTCACGCACACCGCTTGGATCGCCTCATAAAACACACACTCAGTGGACCTGACATCACTCAAGGCTAGTCGCAGAGCCGAGCGTGGGCGGGTTGTTTGTGTCTGATAAGGATTTGGTTCACTGGGCAGTTCGACACGAGCGCCCTGCCAAAGCAAAGACATAGAAGTATTTCATTCATGTCTTTGATAAGGAGTTGGCTCAGTGGAAATGAGTTCATTTCGCACACTAATTAACAGATTTATAGTGGAGTAGGATGAGTGTCATGTGCCTGCGTCCTCCTCTCTAAACCGTCTCGTCCCTTTGAAGTTCGGCCTTATTTGGATACGGGAAAGAGCACATGGAACGTATACTGCCAGCATTAATATGTGATAAATATCACAATATTTCTAATTACAATGTGAGGGCTTTTGTTTTCTTCGCTATATTTAATTCTGCAGTTTTGCTTTGAAGCAGAAAAGCAAGCATAAAACTGCGATATTCTAATTCTGACATTTTCTGCAGCCTTTGTTGCGTGCCAAAGCTCGTGCTGTTAAGTGACGAACTGTTCCTGCTTTCTCTTCTGCTTACCCTCATTTAGTAAACATCAAACAGGGCTTCTCTCTGACTGACTGAGGAATTGTTTAAAATCCCACGCAAGAATAGTTTCCAGTTCGATAACTGGCAAGCACTCGGAAGGAGAAGAAATAAAACAGCTACCATTCATTACACTGTGGGCGTGTGTAGCTGTATCAGTAGTGGTCTTCACCAGAGGAATAAAATGCGACTAAAGATCAAGCACTTCTATATGCAGGGGAAGGGGTTTTTGTTTGCTCTTTATCTGAAAAGGTTACAGTGTCCTTATTATTATGGTAAGCTGTAAAAAGAGAGACTTACTGTACTAAGACCGTTCCCTCTTTACCATCGAATTGTTTTAACTTGTCTTTGCTGGTCCCTTTACAGGCGTTGTGCACGCCTGCGTCCTTCTGTGGGTGTTTGTGTGTGTGCAACTTTTATACTGGGAAGAAGGGAGATGGAGCCTCAGCTGAGTAAACAGGTCTTTAATATGCTCAGTGGCTCCAGCAGCCTCCCAGGCAAACACATGCACACACTGGCACATAGACATGAGGCACACCAGGATGGCACCGGCTCCGGTCTCTGTGGGATAGAGGAGGAGATAGAGACGGCACAAGAATGGTTTCAATTAGAGGACAAAGACAATAGTGGTGCTCGTTTGCCTCTGTGTGGGTATTTTACTGTCTGTAAAAAAAATAAAAATCACCAAACAAGCTCGTATAATCTAAAACAATCGTCAACAGGCTTTTGTACTGAATAAAATAGGTCATTTAAATACGTCTAAGTGTACATTATGATGAGAAATCCCTGTGAAACCCTTCAAATTACATTCTGGCACGTGTCAGAGTAAATATCCAAAATGTCAAGGAACAACAGGTGCATTCATTATGAGTGGGGATTAAGATATTTGCATGGGCTCTTTAATCTTTTTAATCTAAACAATAAGATATTTAGGATAAAGGAACAGTGTCACATTTAGGGGGATCTATTGGCAGAGTTGGAATCAGGGATGCACTGAGCCGACTTCTTCAGTCCAGATACCGATAGCAATACCTGGGTTCTGGGTATCGGCCAATCCCGAGTACTGATCCAGTACCAGTCTTTAAGTTAAGTTAAGTTTGTCTCACTGTGTGGAAGTGACTGGGATCATTGTTTTATGTGTAAGGCAACATCAGGCTTGAATTAGACATTGCTTTCCTAACTTTGTAAAACAGAATCCATAGATATACATTTATTTAATTGTTTGTTATTGAATCAATAAATTGTACACCAGCAATGTGATAAAAAAAAATCTTCAAAATTATTACATTTTTTAAAGTTGGTCTAGATTTAAACATGAATTAAAATTACAATATATAGTGTATTGGAATATAATTTTAATATGTGTCTTTTCTTTAGTGTATAATCACCTGAACATATCAATTGTTGTGTTTTTGCTACCTTAGAATGAGCCGTTTATATCTCCACATATGGAGCGGGTCCTCTTCACGGAGCCGGCTGCCATGTTTCTACAGTAGCCCAGAACGGACAAACCAAATACTGGCTCCAGACAGGGCCATTCACGTTTTCACATTTTCATGTCACCCACCATCTCCTACATGCTTGGCACACGGGAGAAGTTTCAGTTGGTTGCAATCTGTAACCTCACCACTATATGGCGCCATAACCTACACAATGCACCTTTAAGTTGTTTATGCGAGTTGTTTAAAGCTCTGTGCCATTCATGTTTCTGTTTGCACACCATGGAGCACACATGGACAATGACTCACCCTTTACCTTGAATCTTATTCGTTTTCCAAATTACAGGATCTGGTTATTTACTGTAAGAGATACCAAATTCAAATTATCATTGCTTTTTTATATTGTTATTAATATAAATGCATCAAATTATAGAATGGCTCTTTCTGAATTCCCATTATGTATTTTCAGTTATGAAAGGAGGACGCGAGTCTGTGAGGTGACGCTGGTGTTAAATACATGCAGTTCACACACAGAATTAGTTATAGGAAGGCAGACCAGCCAAGACAGAATAATTACCTGTAGCTGAAATTAGATCAGCCCATTTGTTGAGCTTGAGGGTTCTTACTCTCATCATGGCTTTTCGTTTTTCATTTACCATCTGGGCTCGCAAATAGGACTATATACTGTATGCTGCCATCCGGTCTGAATTAAACCTGTCTATTTCTTCCATTGTCACACAGAACACTAAACTGTGTGCTGAGATAATGGATCTCTGATCTCAGGTGTCTCTGAAAATGGGAAAGGACCAATAAGTGTGCTGAGAAACAATACATAATTGGGGCTTTAATTATTATCAGGGTAGTAGGAGAAAAATCATATGCACCCCGGGTGGGATTAAAATCACTGACCAGCACATGCAATATAAAAATCACCCAACCTCCCCCAGAGAAATAAATTTGGTTTGAATGGGGCTCATTCTTTTTTACCAATAAACATATGATTAGATTCAGATGGTAGAGTAGTGTGTGTTCCCAGGGGAAAACCTTTGGCATGTGTCTCAAAAGACTATGAAAACTCTGATAGAGTTGTAGCGTATTTAAAGAAAGAAAGAAAGAAAGATATTCCTTTATTAGTCCCACAGTGGGGAAATTCAGTTTTACACTCTGTTGTTCACACAGTACATATACATGCGTCAATGGAGAGATGTCAGAGTGAGGGGGCTGCTCCTGACAAGCGCCCAGAACAGTTGGGGGTTTGGTGCCTTGCTCATGGGCACCTCGGCAGTGCCCAAGAGGGAAACTGGCACCTCTTCAGCAACCAGTTGGTCTTGGTCCATGGGGGATTTGAACCCGGGTCCTCTGCATCTTAACCCAAGTCCTTACGGACTGAGCTACTGCCGCCCCCAGGAGGCAGTAAAGGGGTAGTTGGATGTTAGACACCTAAAAGACAGGCTCACCTAAAAAAAAAAAAAAAATTAATATCAGTTTAAGTGTATGCTATTTTTAGATATCGTCATCACTTTACCTTGCTGTCAGACAGCCCTTTCTGATGGGGAACTGAAACCGTTGTATCCATCTAAGCTCTCGCCAAAGCCGCTAGACGCTGACGCTGAAAAGAACTGTGACTTTACCTTGCAAAACACAGGAGTGCTCGTCTACCACTGCCTTAATGGATTAGATTTTTATGCTTTTGTGTGGCTTTGGTAAATCCAAACTAACCAAAGTTACACAATAATGCAATCAAACTCCCCAACCGAGGCAGCGGTAGATCAGCAACTCCAGTGTTCTGCAAGGTAAAATTACTGGGGGTTTTTTCAACAAAGTGCGGTTGCTTTGGCAGGAACATAGACAACAACTTCAGCTCCCCGTCGGAAACATAGACTGTATAGCTGTCTCACAGTAAGGTAAAGCTGTGAAAATATTTTAAATACGGTTTACATTAGACTTATTTTTTTAGGTGGGCCTTTCTTTTAGGTGGCTAAAACACATTTTTCAACTGTCCTCGTCCATAGCAGTACGTTTCTGTGCTTCCGTGCAGTAACTCCTGTGTGTTTCTCCAAGCTGGGGGCGTGCCGACCGTCATGTACTATAGGTTATACACTGACTATGGATAAGTACTTCATACAACCCCATTTCAAAACACACAAAGTATCCCTTTGAGGTGCACATGGTACATGGTGTATCTACAATGCCCTTCCATAATGTGGCTAAATTTACATAAACAAGCCAAATTATCATTTGTAAAAGTGTCTTAAATTGGATTAATATCAGTATTGTATTAATATCAGTCTGTCAAGCATGTCTGCAAAGTCTTGGACAAAGCACACAATAGCTGCTCCCACATCAGAGAGCCAGGAGAGGAGTACTACAGAGCTTTGTGTCTCCAAATGGAAAAGTTTCTGCTATAGTTTGTGAATCCCAGTGAAAAGACTTTGGCAGTGTGTGTGTGTGTGTGTGTGTGTGTGTGTGTGTGTGTGTGTGTGTGTGTGTGTGTGTGTGTGTGTGTGTGTGTGTGTGTGGCCCACGTCTTTCCCTCCTGTGGTTCCCCCTCTTTCTCCTCATTTGCTCTGGACCCCAGTGCCCTCTCCTGTGCCTTATCAGAGCCCCCTTTGGTCTCACAGTCTATCTGTATTCAGGCCCCCCTTGTCCCCGCTGACCTCCACAGCACAGCCCCTGCAACATTCAGCAGAAAAGCCTTTCTTTCTGAGTCAATGCCTTCGTGTGTGTGTGTGTGTGTGTGTGTGTGTGTGTGTGTGTGTGTGTGTGTGTGTGTGTGTGTGTGTGTGCGTGTGCTGGTGTGGGTTTGCGTATGATAGAGGTGTGTGTGGGTCATTCCATTTGAGAGAGCTGTTAAAGCTAGTGTGACAGCAGCGCCTGTGTTATGCTGACCGTCCAGTTTCAGTGATTTCTCACCTCCGCAGCTCAGCAGAATGAAAAGACGGTAGGCTATGGTTCCTGTCTCCATTACTTCCCCTGATATATAAGAGGATACATCTGCTATTTATGAGAACGCATGTGTGAGGGGGCTGGTGAGTGGATGAATGGCAGTGTACTGTATATCTTATCTTTAAGGTTTATCAACACTGATTGTGTCAACAACACAGTAATGTGAATAAAATAATGCTTCTCTGTGTATAACAGAGCATACAAATGTTGGTTTTACAAAGGAAGATGTGCAGCTGAGCATTCATGATGGGTTTTTTTTTTTTCATCTTTATGGAATAGCGGAAAAATACCTCTCTGCTGCTAAGGAAGCACAAATAACTACTTCAGCATATACATCCGACTTTCTCAGTGCTTTTGTGCTTGTGCATCCTTTGTTCTTCACACACACACACACACACACACACACACACACACACACACACACACGTACAAACCACCAACAGTGGACTGTCATGCTATTCTGACCAAGTGCGGACTTCGGTTTCTCGTCATTTTAAAAAGCAAAAGTAGAATAGGAAATTTATTCCTGAAAATGTGCTTTTTATGTTTGTAAAGAAATTGAGGGGACTTGCATCATTGTGATGTCCACCTATGAAAGAGGAGGCTTCCATGAACTGCAGTGGAATCGTCTGTATCGTTCGTTCTTGCACTTTTCTCTCTGAAAATGAAAAAATTTACTTTAAAGTCACCAGTATTTAAACATACTTTAACTGAGAACAAATAATGTTTTACCTGCAAATCATACGTAACTTGGCTCCATGTACTGATATCAGGGACAGCAGTATTAGCAACAAAATGTAAACGTGGCTAACGTTTTAAAAAAGTTCATGAGAGGGTTTTAGACATGATTTAAAACATGACGCTGAGGTCCACTGTTGGATAGAAAAGTAGGCACACACACACACACACACACACACACATACACACACACCCACAAAGACAGAAACAAGACATTTTCCATTTGCTGCCACTTCTTCTGTAGCAATGGAGAGACTCTTTTAAAGGCAAATTTAGGATCAATTTTCTTCCCGCAAATCCCCAGCCTAACCATGAGGGTTGAAGTCTTGCCAAAGTGATCTTTGATTAATGTAGGATAAGGTGATGAATGTTCGTCGGGCTGACTGGAAGGCCCCGACCTCGCTGAAGCGTGAGAGATGCCAAGTGGGAGTAGAGCCCTGGCGAAGGGCTTCACAGAACGAAGATGAGAAGCGATAGCAGTTAATTGATTCTGTCTCATGGGTGACAGGCCTGGACAGGTGGACTCCAGCTCTTTTGATCAGTATGTGGTAAAGTAGCAGTTAGATGGTGTGAAACTGGATCAGACTGTCAGAATGAAATGAAGCACAGAGAGGGACTTTGTGTCAGAGCAGCCAGGCCAGAGACCGGGCTGGAGTCGGAGTTGGCACACGACCCTTCTGCCCGCCGCCGGCCCCATTCATGTCCACACAGAGGCAAGGCAGATAAGATCCTCTCAGGTTGAGTCATTTTGTGGATAACCGTATCCACACATTCAGTCGTCCACACAGCCGAGAGATACGATTCTCTTAATGTGGGTGATTTGGCACAAGTCTGAAGGTGGAACACGGGTGAGTATGTTCCTGACAGGCAGTCCTTAGGCAGATCCTCTAAATATGGTGATGTGGATTTTTGAGATGTAACGCTTTTAAAGTTTGTCCAATAAAGTTGTCATCTTTGAGCAGTGCTCTCTGTGTAGCAAACGCATCAAGTTGACAACCCAGAAAAATGCCGCTTTGTGTTGGCGTTTGCTTACATTCCCATCACTCCTCATCTCGCTGCATGAGTGAATGACTCTGCACATGTGCGGATACGTGTTGGATGATTGTATACTTTGTTCTCTGTGCGAGTGTGTGTGTGTGTGTGTGTGTGTGTGTGTGTGTGTGTGTGTGTGTGTGTGTGTGTGTGTGTTGTACAGTGCGCCTCTTTTTCTAGTTGGAAAGGAGGGAGAGTGAACTTGGCTCTCCTATCCTTTCCACAACCCTTCTACATGTGCAATTACATTCCTCCTCTAATAGAGAACAGAGCTCTACCCCAATTCAGTCTCAATAAAGAGCTACTGTTCCCTTTCTGCGTGTACTTACATGTGTGTGTGGCCACATCTACCTCTTATCCCTGTGTATTTCCACTCATCTTGTCATCTCGGCTGATTCCATATAGGAAGTTGATTACAGATTGATTGGGCTCATGTTTCCCCACTAATAAGTCATGGGCCAGCCTGAGGTTGTGTTTTGAGAGATTGATGGAGACGGGACCGAGAACAATAAGCATGTTGTCCAGTGTGTGCATGTAGTGGGTTATCTACACGGCAAGGGCTCGGTCATGCAGATGTCAGGCTGTAGGGACCCCTGGTGAACTGTTTTTGTGAGATAGTAAAATATTTGTAGCTCTCATGCTGCAGCTAGTGGTGAGATTGCAGATTGAAAGGAACTGAAATTTCTCCCGTGTGCCAAGTATGAACTACTGTTGCCGATGCGAAAACATGAAGATGTGAATGGCCCTATCTAGAATAGAAACATGGTGGCCAGCTCTATGAAGAGAACCTGAACCGTATGTAGATATAAACAGCTCATTTTAAGGTAACAAAATCACAACAATTAGTATTTTCACATGATTATACACTAAAAAAAACATACTTATTAATATTATATTCCATTTCTACCACAGAAAAGTTAAACATCATATTTGTTGCAGACATATATGGTACAGAGAGGATTAATCCCGATTTTGGTGAACCCATAGACTGCACATAAGAAGTGGACAAAGTCACTGTGGTGTCACCCATTGGTTTGTCGCCTGCTGCTTTGAAGCCTCAGTTTTGGCTGTCGCCATCTTGTTTTTTTTTTTGCAACCACAAGTGAAATGAGAGGGTGGAGCTAGGTACAAGTGAACGCTGAATGAGAAACTTTTAGGCGACCAAAATTTTACAATTAACTTTCATGAACTGAAAACACGCTGTGATGATCTTAGCCCCAACTTGCCACTCTTTAGCTCATCTCCGCCTCCTTTTGCAAGTCAAGTAGTTCATGTTGAGCTTCCCAGTCTAGCTGGAGGCAGAGTAAGGGAGGATGATCGTCTAGCTTGTTTGTTTTTCATCTGACAACAGACATGTCCCAAAAGGTGCTGTCTCATTCCGTTGGATGCCGCTCACTCGGTTTCAACAATAAATGCTTTATTCGTAGCCCCCACCATCACCTGAACTGTACATCCCCTTTCTCTAGAACAAAGCATTCAGTCATGACTCAGTCAAATAATCATTATGGCTCTTTAAGTACCTGTGTGGATAGGAGGAACTGGCAGTCAGAGTTGAGGAATGTGCTTCAATAAAGCTGCCTTTGAATGCTTGCTCAGGAAATGTCATAACAGCAGGTGAAAAAAAAAGAAAAGACAGGACAGATTAGTTTTGCAGCTGCCAGTGGCAAGCAGCCATCAGTACACCTGATGGTCGAGCAGAGGGGTCTTTCCCGCTCTGAGGGAAATGGACCATAGCATACTATTACTCTGAAGACACATATGAAACATAGTTTGTTGCCATATCTAATGATGTTATCCACCTTCATGTGTACAAACCCTACAGTTTAAGGTATAACTCGACTTTATTATTATTATTTTTTAATTCCCCTGAAGAGACCAAAACCAAAAATGAAAATATCCCTCTAACAAGTATCATCTGTGTAGCCAAAGCCTAATATAGCATATTCTTCTGTGCCACGGAGCTCTGTTGTCATCGAAAAGCCATTAAAAACACATAAAAGAGTCATACTGTTGCACCGGGTGGAATATTCCTTCATTACAATGAACGCGGCCTGTGTAGTTTGTTCTGAAACAACTCTGTGACTGCATTTTCAATCTCTGAAGGGTTTGCTCCATGTTGGGCAGACATCACTACTCTTGGTGCTTTTATGTGTTTTTAATAGTTGTTGGACTACAAGTTTGGAGTTTTATGGCGCAGAGGCATAAGCTATAATAAAAGGATAATATAATGTCAGGCTTATCCTGTAAAGCTCCTATGTGGATCTGGAACATTCCGGCTTCGGGGACTCCAAGTGCTAATATAAAAAAGACAGTGTGGCAGACTGCAGAGCACAGACTGAAGGACTAAAAGCAACACACAGACTGCACCAATTTCATCTTTATGGTTGAATTTATCTAGACACTAAGAATTAAAGATACTCTATAATCAGTAACACTTTATAATAACCATATTTATAAATGGTAGACTGATAACTGTTAATTAAACATAGTCAACAGATGTTTTACTGATAAACAATTAAATGATTATTAGTAATGTTTACTAATTATTAGTGACGGTATAACTGATGCTATTTTAACACTTTATTGTTGCACACATAACATTTTATGTACTACATATTAGAGGTCGACTGATATGGGTTTTTTATAGCCGATGCCGATTTATTGGAGAATCAGGATGGCCGATATACGATTCCAATTTTTTGGCAGCTTAACGATAACAAATGATACGCAAATGTCTGTCTCTCCAATCTACATTTCGTGTCTGCGCTGCAGTGCACTTAAATAGAAGAAGAAGAAGAAGAAGAAGAAGATAGTCCTTTATTAGTCCCACTTGGGGAAATTCATTTTTTTCACTCTGTTGTTAACTTATACACGGTACATGCAGACCCGAACACACACATGCACAAACATGCAACAATGGAGAGATGTCAGAGTGATGGGGCTGCTCCTGACAAGCGCCCCGAGCAGTTGGGGGTTTGGTGCCTTGCTCAGGGGCACCTCGGCAGTGCCCAAGAGGTAAACTGGCACCTCTCCAGCTACCAGTTCACACTCAGTTCTTGGTCCATGTCGGGACTTGAACCGGTGACCCTCCGGTTCCCAAGCCAACTCCCTACAGACTGAGCTACTGCCGCCCCCAAATATTTTAAATACAAATAATCTATAATCTAAATATTGAATACATGAAACAGGTAGTCAAAAAAAAATAAACTTTGTCTAATAAACTTTTGGATGTAAAAAAAAAGTTTGAGTGCACTTAGCAGCATCTATGCACCTTATTAATAATCGGCTTAATATGCTCAGACATCGGCAGATGCCAATGATGGCAAAAAAGTCAAATAATCAGCCCGAATAATCGGTCGACCTCTACTATATATACATTTGTTAATGATTTTGAAATGATACGTAAACTTGTCACAAATTGTTTGTAAAACAATAATATAATTATAATTATCTATAGTGATTACATAGATAGATATATAACACTTTGATCATGGTTAATAATTGGTTTGTAAACCATCCATAATATAATTATAATTGTTTTACAAACAATTTTGTAAATGTTTACAACTTATTTGGTAATCACTAAGATACTTAATATGGTATATAAAATATTATAATGGGTGCAACAATAAACTGCAAAGAAATAGTTAACTAATGTTATCATGATATAATTATCACCTCTTATCAGCTAGGATGCAATATATAATTTAATAATTTCATATCACACAAACTACTGATAAATTCAAAGAAATGATAGCAGTACTAATAATGAGAAAGCATTATAAATTAGCATTTCATCATTTAACAGTAAGACATGTATTAACTAATAAGTTTTATTAACTATCAATTTACCATTTATAAAGGGTGGTTATTATAAAGTGTCACATTGAAAGTCTACACAGGGCCTTTAAAGGGTCAAACTCAGTGTCGAGCTCTCATAGAGATGCCCCTTTATCTGTTCATCTCCCTGTTTCTCAGTGTCTGTGAGTGACAGACTGTGGACAGCAGACGGTTGTCAGGCTGACAGGCCACCCACTACCCCCCCACCACCACGCTACTTACACACTGCCAGGCCAGCACCCCTTTCAATTACACAGTGGGACAACAAACCAGGCCAGCATCATCCCTCCCATGTCAACTGCTGCGCAATTCATACAGGTCTAGGCACACGTACAACCATTTGCAATCACGTAAACACAGTTGATTACTGCAGTGGAACTGACATTACGGCTAACTATAGCTGCTGTAGTGATTCAGTCAGTTGCTCTACAATGACAAGATGTTGCTCTGTATAAAGTTATTGCAACCATAGGTTCATGCATGCCTTATGGATGCATAATTATGCACATGCACACACACACACAAGCTCTGAATATGGTTTAAACATATATACACAAACACACAGAAAACATCTCATGAATATTAAACAAGTTTTGAGGGTTCCAACTGAATGCACAGCTCTGTGTGTACTGTGTGTCATTGTTGAATAATTGACCCCCCTCCGCAATCTGCATTTGTCAGAATGAGCAGTTGAGCTTCTGCATTCCTCTCCAAGAGGAAATACACTTTTCACAGCCATAGCTCAACAGGCTTATAGGTGAAACACTGAGGCACGTCTTATTTTTCACCGGGTTAATGTTTTATCTAAATTTACAGTATTTGCGTTCAATGCTGAGCATGCAACCTCAATATCACGTCTTTGTTGACAGGTATGAGATTAAGTACGACAAGGACGACTACGTGCTGAGAGTGAAGAAGGCTTCCGTTAACGACGAGGGCGCGTTCACCTGTGTGGCAGAAAACCGGGTGGGCAAGCTGGAGGCCTCCGCCACTCTCACAGTCAGAGGTACGAAATCTTTATTTTTTCACATTAGCTAGCACATGACAACACTCAGAGAAGTCATGGATCACTGAGGTTATTGTACCTGCACACATATATGAGGTTTAGATTGGTACTTTACTCCGTAGGGTCCCTTTTACACAAATGGGAACTGAGAAAGCTGACTCTCGCAGCAAAGAAAGATGCAGGAGACAGTCTATGAATCTGTTTAATTATTTACATTTCCAAGTGCAGCATCGACACACTCTGCCGCCCTCCCCCTGCCGTCGTGGTGGTCTGCTATACCCTCCATGCTGTAACCACCCAGTCAGCAAAGCCATTTCACACATTACTGGCGCACGCCGTCGGTCCCACACCTGGGGTTTGCAAGGTTAATAAAAACAGTCTAACCATAATTCTTCTCTCTTTTCACCACTCTTCTTCCCATTAAACCCAAGTGTTTAAGGTCTCTGTGGAGCGCTTTACGGTGACACAGGGCCAGGGTTAACTTCTCACTTTGGGGAGTTGGATTTGTGAAAGTAGCATCTTAGTGTTTGACTTGACAGTGAGGACACATACAGCAACACAGTGGGAACACTGGGAGACCACTACCTGCACCAACTCTACTGGATAGAGCCCAGATTCGTTATTGCTCTCTGTCTTCCTCTTGCTCTCTTTTTCCTGCTCTGTCCATCAGCTCTAGCGATAAACACACCCTCGCCTTGCTATTGCAAAACACACACCATCTGTAGAATTGTAGACTTCATTAATGCAGACAGCGAGGCTCCAGTAGTGTTTTTGTCTCTGTCGAGTAGAATCGGCTGCCCCTGCAGGTATTCAAATACAAATAACCAGCAGGGGGCGCTCATACCAGACTACCTTTAACATTCAGTGTCTGAGAAACAGAGGCTTTGAGCTCATCAATAAAACTGTCCAGTGGACAAACACTACTGGATCCTCTCTGCCGTGCGTACCCTGCTCCAGAAATGTGTTGGCCCCCAACACGACATGTCATTCATTCTGACTTTGATTTCTTTATATCTTATTTTATGATTTTTTTTTTTTTTTTCTGTTCGTCTTTTGTTTGTTTTATATGTTTGTTTGTGCGTCTGTGTCTTAATTTGTTCCTTTTGTGTATCCACTCCTCCATTGTTGTGTCTCCAGCTCGCCCTGTCGGTAAGTACCCATCCTTCTGATTTGATTCCATCCTGCATGCCTTCTCCCTCATACACATCACTGCACTGGACTGCTACTGTATTTAACTAACACAAGTGTCACATCACATTGTGTAACCTCATTGTCTGCAAATAGTTTTGTAGTCTGTTGAGATTTTACAGCTGGATTACTAAAACACTAATGGCCTATTACACCAGGTCTGTTTAACTGAATATGATGCGTACCCACTCAGCCTAATCAATGAAGCCACCTGCACATATTTTGTTTGTAGTAACTTCACGGTTATTAGAGACAAAGCTCCAAGGGAATTTCCATACAGTCTAAATTTTCTGAGCATCCATATATGTTCTGAACTTAATTAAATGCACATAATTTACTTCAAATTAGGGCTGTCAAAGTTATCACGAGAACGTGCTAATGCAAACGTGTTTTATTGTCACTAATTTCTTGAACGCATTAACACAATCGATCTGTCAAGAGTTTTGAAGTTAGAGTGAAGATTCTGCTATCACATGAAGCTAGAAAACCTAAGGAATGCATTGGTACCAACCAGTTTCATGCTAACAACAAATGTACTCTAAATTTTGCAGAGGAAAAAAGGGGTCCCTGGACCTCAGACCTCAAGATATGTGAGTGAACGTTGGTTCTATGGGTACCCACGAGTCTCCCCTTTAAACAAGTCATAGTCAACTCAGCAACTTGTCCAAGCAACTTTTTTTTAAATAAAGAAATCATTACATAGTATATCCTTTAGTGTTTCACTTTCAGTCACAAAATATACCAAATAACTGTCTCCTCCATGTGCAAAGACATCTTGATCTCAACCGACAGCTGATGGAACTGGTGTAGGTTTCAATGACATCATCCTACAGGATGCATTTATGAAGAGCATTAACTCAAAGTTTCCGTTAACCTTGTGGCACTCAACTGAGGGCTCTACAGACTATAGACACTGTCCTTCACAATGACTGAGTGGGCTGTCTGGCAGTCTGATAGTTTCAGACATTGTCATCTCATATGGTCCAGGACGTGTTTAACTCGCAAGTCTTGAGGCCATCTGTGGATTTTTGGAACACGAAACTGAGATCTGTTTGTTTTGGACGAGCTTCTCTCCTTCTGAGTCCTGCAACACAGAGCCGGAGATCTCAGTGTATTTTCCTCTGGGTTGGGAGAAGGTCAAGGCAGAACCAGATATGATAGACTTAAGATGTGAAATTGCTCGAGGAAGTGAGTGAAAATGGGCATCTGGAGAGAAAGGTGTGCTTTCTGAGAGTAGAAACAGGAGGAAAGCAGGAACAAGAAACATGCGTGAAAACAAAGAAGGGCGAGGAGAAGAATGGCAGAAGTGTGTGTCGAGACCGGCTTGACTGGCACAAAAACCCAGACACTGCCTCAGTGGCAGGACTTTGGTTGCCAAAACAGCAGTGGCTGTTCTGCGATTGTCAAACTGTCAGCTCTCAAGAAGATGGAGGAAATTACACATTCACTCTGCCTGTGGGAAGAGACAGTAATTGCCGTTGACTTCTGAATAAAATATGATTGAATGTGGGACTTTAAAGGAGGAAGAAATCCTTCTTAGTTTGTGTTCCTGCCTGGGTGTACTGAATGGATGTCTGTTTCTCTCCTGTACATTTGTTCTTTTCACTGTGACCGCTGTTTTATGCCGAGCCCTCTCCAAACCAGGCAGATGTGGCTTGTCATGAATTAAATATGGGCACCTGATCATGTGTTTCCTCAGGAGGGGACAGGAAGGAGCCTCTCACATGTCATTAAGGGTGTCTGAATCAAAAAACAGGGCCAGCGTGAGTTAGCCCTGAGCCAATCTGTGGAACTGTCAGACACTGACTTCGTCTTGATTTGTCTCAGTTTTTGATCTGCTCTTCTCTGTGGGCCTCCGTCTCTTTCTTTAGGTCCACCTCCCCATCGCATTTCCCACAAGTATTATTTTCCCTTTCCAATGTAATTTAAAGGGAGATTTAAAGTAGTGCCACAGGTATAGAATGAGCCCAAGATTGATCTCAGGTCACCAGGAAAAGCTGACAAGCCCAAACTACGGTGCTGATAGACATTGTTGATGTTTTGACCTGGAATCAATTGTTTAAACAGTCAAGTGCAATAGGGAACGTACCTAATAAGTAGGGCTGTCAAAGTTAACGCGAACTTGTTTTAACTGCACTGCAGCATATGAAACTAGAAAAAGAAATCCATTGATACCATGTACCAGGTCATAGTAACTCGCAAATGAGGTTAAATAACACCCCAAAATTACACAAAATTTTGGCAGGATATAGTGGGGTCCCTTGACCTCTGACCTCAAGATATGTGAATGAAAATGGGTTCTATGAGTACCCACGAGTCTCCCCTTTACATATCAGCGAGAAAAAGATGGACGGTACCAAGTTGTTGGCTACAATAAAGAGGATTCACAAACAGATGCCTTTCTTTTATTAAGTTTGGTGAAATCCAGCTGAACAGCAAATTTTTGTTTTGACATCCAGCTGCAAACAATCAGCCGTACAAGCAAAAGCCAATGATAAACCTCAAAAACAATCACATAACTTAATTCTTTTTCAACAGCACTTGGTGTCATGTATGTGAAAATAAGTTGGTTAAACTCTTTTCTATAAATTGAATAGATTCTGTGTGCAGTAAGAGCCTATGAGAGCAGGAAAAAGGAGACACTGATGAAGATGAAATGTGAGCAAGGACAAGGCTGGGGCGATGCAGTGATAGGGACCAGTCTGTAAGGTGTTAACCCATATTTTTTTTAGCAAGTAGTTAACGATGCAGTTTGTGGGATAGAACAGAGCAGAGCAGAGGAAGTGAAGGGAGGAAACCGAATCCTTGCCAGAGCATGATTTAGGAGCTCTGTATCAGGCCCAGCATTGTGAGAGCCACAAGATATCCGAGCTGCAGAAGGCCAAACGGGAAAGGCAGTAAATCTGTAGCCATCTGTACCATTCCCAACTGTGTGTATCTTTGACAAATACACACCCCCAAAAAGGGATTACATGGAGAAACCAGCCAAATGGGAAGAGTTTGGCCTTACTGGAACCAGCTGGCTTGTCAGCGAGATGACTTACAAAGAAATCAAAAGAAAGAGAAAGTGTGCAAGATGTTGCATTGCAACAATTCAGATATTACAACAATCTCCAAAAATGGCCTCTACTTGCCATTGTCTCCACTCACTCCGAGTCCTTAATTTGTTGACTTTCATTATCTCTGCAGGAATCGTGTTTCCTCCTGTAAGGAACGTGGCGTTGATGTTTTATCTGAGCAAACATGAGGCTTGTCAACATGGGACTAAGACCCCGAGTGACAGTCGTAGAATAAACAAGTAGAGGGCTTAGGTCATGCAGTAAATCATCTCAGGTCAAAGTTCAGACATTGTCAGAGATCTAGTTTTGCAGCTGAGATATTTGTGCTAATGTTCTCCAGTTGTTCTTTTATTTTTATTTTTTTATTATTAGCGTATGGCAACTGTGAGAGAAATGAGAGTCTTGTTCATAAAGACTATCGACTACGGATGAAAATGTCCTCTTTGCTTCTGCTGGAATCTATTGTTATCCATGTGCAGGATAAAACAGATATTATAAATCAAATATCATCTCTGTTAAGTTATAAAGTTCATCATACGAAAGGAAACATTATGGCTTTGTCCGAAATTGCATACTATGCACTACATACCCAATATGTGTACCAAAGAACATATATGCATTGCTAAGAAGTGAAAATCAATTCAGCACCCAGCAGCAGCGTTACGTCTCCGCCATTTTGGACTGAAAGCGACTCCACGACACCAGTAAAACGACAAAGTGCTGTACAAAAAGTAAAACTAAATTGTTTCTATTGTCATATATTTAATGTCTCTACCAAAATGGCCCGTGTTGAACAATAAAATACTGTTATGTATTATACTATATTAACTACTTACTTATTTAGTGAGCTATGGACATTAATGGAAGTTAGAAAAATCTAGCACACTTATTTTGAGAGCAGTCTCTCATTATCTTCTGATTTACAGACGTCTCTTTATACATTCATGGCTATAGACTCATTTTTGTTTTCAGTCCAAAATGGCGCTACCGCACCGCCATCCAGCAGCTGTTGTCAAAAGAGTTTCGTCTCTTTGCTTCTATACTCTTTGTATGTACTATCGTTCAACACACTTCTGTGTGAATTAACAGTAGTATGTGTCTTTGCGAACACAATGAGCAATAATGTACGTCAACACTTCCGGAGAACATGTAACCCACGGTAACCCCAGCCAATCTCATGTGACCAAAACTGCAGTTTGTAAGAGCCAAAGTCTGAATTAATTTCCAGTTAAATTGAAGTGTTAATGATGTTACAGAGCTGTCCATCAACATCTGTTATGAACACTATCGTCACTACCACATTGCACTGTGGGATATTTATGCTGCCGTGGTGTCCAGCGTTGCATACTGTAAAATTTAACTGCAAATAGTATGTAATTTGCATGCTATTGGTTTAAGGTTTCAGACACTTTTAAAAAAATCTCACATGCTGGTTTAGCATACTAAATAGCATGTTAGTATGGACTTTCAGATGCAGCCTACATCCATTAGTATCCCATGTATGCACTCAGATCCACCAGCCTTTGCTTGTATATTGTCCTGTGAAGATAAATGATAAATGTCTTGTGGAAATGTGACGGAGGGGTGGCATGAAATCCTGCCTCTCTAATTGACCTACCATCAGGGAATAGTGAGGGAGCGAAAAGAAAATAACTCGTATCTGATCTCTAAACTCTCTCTTTATTATTGAACTGCATCTGCCAAGTTGTCAGTCAGAAACGTCTCACTCCATCCAGACTGCGAGTGTGTGACAACTGGTCTGGCTCCTGATAGAGTCATGAATATTGACTGAGAAAGCTTCACACTGCGATTTCAACGTTTGATAGCTTTTCAAGCCTCTTCTCTGTTTGATGGAGAGGTGTTGCTTGAAGTGTGGTAAACACAGAAATAGTGTTTTCTGTCTCTCACTATCTGTTGATACAACTTTGATCAGAAGTACTGAGCCACTTCAGATCTTGACGTTTAAATGAGATGCACTCTGACGCACACAGGTTTAACCCCTCTATGTGTCTACACCTGTTCATATTGTGGATGTTTCCAGGGCATGGGTGTGCCTTTGTGTTGTCTCAGATCTAAATACCATGTGACTAAGGTGCCTCCCTGTGTGAATGCCAACGTTATTGTCATTCATTCAACCTCAGCCTCACCTGGATGAATGGCCAACCTGGTTACCCTGGCAATGATAGTCATTGATGTCCTTCCTCTATTCAGAGCCATTAGAGAGCGAAAGACAGATATAACGCTGCATGGAAGCTCTGTACGGCACTCCCATTTTGATTTGACCATGTGGCTTGTTATTGCTTGAAATCCCCAAGCTCTGATATCCTCCAGCCCTGATGTTTAGCCTCACTGGTCAACTAACACTGCTGTTTTTGCCCTTTGACTTCAGCTGCGCCCCAGTTTGTCATCCGCCCAAGGGACCAAATTGTCGCTCAGGGCCGCACTGCCACCTTCCCGTGTGAAACCAAAGGAAACCCTCAGCCTGCTGTCTTCTGGCAGAAGGAGGGAAGTCAGGTAAGAGTCTTACAAACCAGTTTGTTGCAAACATATTTATCTTTTTTGTTGCTTTTTTGCATTACCTGTGAAAATATATTTCTCCCTTAGTCGGCAGCTTTCGTTATCTACTGTGCGTCCCTAGTGTTATCAACACTCAGCACTTTGTTTGGATTCCCTTGGATGTATGCACAATTGCCGAGTACTTATGAGTCTCCTGCCCTCCGCACACATACACACATACGCACATCACTGCAAACTCCACTATCTGCCATCAGTATTTTTACTACAGACACACCTTTGTTCTCCGGAGCCGCCAAACGACAGTGTGCCTGGCAAAGTGCTAATCGGTTTCCCGTGACCCTGCGCTGATAAGAGCGATCCTATCCCTCACTGGAGCAGATAACCCATTCAAATACCTGGGTGTCCTCACAATCCTCAACAACTGTGCCAATTAGGAGCCTGTTGGAGCTTGTAGATGAGCCAGAGATATGACTCAGCTCTGGCTAAGGTTCAAAACACACACACATACACACATAGCCTGCAGGCCAACAACTACAGCACAGTTCTCTTAAAAGAGTGAACAGAAATGAGACACATGTTCATACAAACATTTGGTGTAACAGTCATCCACTTTACCCTTTATCAGTGTGTGACCTAAAGCTTATGACTCAGTAACACTGACTAATGTTGTGAACTTGTCCAGATAGAGCAGATTTATATCCGGCGTGTGTCTCACTTTGTCATTAAAGATGAGCCTTTTGAAATGACTGCACTACAAACACCGTTGTACAAGCAGCCACATGCCTCGTCTGCACTTTGTGTCTCTTTCTGTACCTCACCCACACTGCCTGTATGAAAGGTTTGGAGGTATTTGTTTAGAGAACTAATTAAAGCTAATTCAGTACAGTAATTAAATGGCAGAAAGGCCTTTTTTTCCTCACACTTGAGGATAATGGAGTGTACGTCTCTCATGTGCCTGAGATTTGCAGAACCTAATTTATAAAAACAACATAATTTGTTGCATTAAAGTGATTAGGTGTAATTAAACCCAGTTAATGTATTTGCGGATCAAAAAAGAAAGAGCTGGGATAAAGTGGCTGCATAGCTAATAAAGAAAGTGTCATCGTTCGTCTGATTATTTACTCTGAGATATGTGGGATTGATTAACCCTTCCTCTTTAGCTGTTCTAAAGATATGTTATATTATGTTCAGCCTGAGCTCAGCTAGTATGGGGTGGTCTCTGTGGGAAAAATGAGCAGCTCAAAACTGCTGTGGTATCGAAGCAGAAAGGAAAGCGGTCATGAAGCCAACAAGAGCAAAAGTTGCCTTCATAACACAGTGGAGCCTCTGGCTTGGCAGAAGAATAAGTATGAAACCGAGTCATCAAACTGTATACACATTGGGAAGTGTGTGTGTGTGTGTGTGTGTGTGTGTGTGTGTTCCAGGCCGTAACAGTTCCATGTCCTCACTAATTGGCTGTTTGTACGTCTTCCTGCAGAATTTGCTCTTTCCCAACCAACCCCAGCAGCCCAGCAGTCGCTTCTCGGTGTCACCCAGCGGAGACCTCACCATCTCATCTGTGCAGCGGGCAGATGCCGGTTACTATATCTGCCAGGCGCTGACCGTCGCAGGCAGCATCCTCGCCAAGGCTCAACTGGAGGTCACAGATGGTGAGGGCAAACCGACGAGTAACTTATTCCGTGCCAGCAGCACACTGACACACGCCTTAGCACCACTGCAAATGTGGAGAAGCTGGTGCACAGAAACACAGATGTACTTTTAATATGCATGTTTTATTCTCTCCCACATGCACTCACTCAAAAACAGCGGATTTATACCAGCATCGGTGATTTTAGTTTGTCATGGTTTAAAGCTGGGGGAGGCAGTTTATTTTTGGTGTTCATGGGCAAAAATAAGAGAAAACTTTTCAGCATATTGTAGTTCAAGTGGTATCCCACGGTAGGCAGTTTTCTGGAAAAAAAAGCCAGAATTTGAAAATGTCCTAAGCCCCTCCCACCAGGCGACGAGCACGGACATATGTACGCCCTTCATACGGGAACCAGTATGAGTACTAGTCATTCAGTTCAAACATCGTGATCGTGACTATGTGACCCTGATGTCGTCATATAGCACCAATTCTATGAGATTTACCATCCTGTTTTCTTTGCAAACATGTGGGCCTGTAAAGCCGTTAACACGACACACTGTGATTCAACACTCTAGCAAACTGCACTCACAGCAAAGTGTTTCAGAGATGGAGAGAAAGCGTTGCTAATAGTATGGCCTTCTGCTAACCGTAGCCGTCGTGGCTGCACCGCAGCTGCACCGCAGCTGTGAGCTCTGTTCTCTTCTAAACTATCAGAGAGACGGATGGAAGATTATGCTTTCCTTGAGCTACTGCTGTAGCTACCGTAGCCGTAAGGCTAGCTCATAACGCGGACCGCAGCCACGGGCAGAAGGCTAAGAAAGCTAACGACATTTTCTCTCCATCAGTGTGTGACTCTTTTTGATAAATATATCTTCTTTTTTGTGTTGCTTTGCCATAGAGGCAGTTGTTGCCAATGCTAGAGCAGCAACTTTTTCTGCAGGATGTTCCGCCATTGAATCATGATTTCATCTGAAAGGACATGTGCACGTATCTGCATTTCTACACCAGCCAATAGGAACGCTCTCTCTCTCTCTCTCTCTCTCTCTCTCTCTCTCTCTCTCTCTCTCTCTCTCTCTCTCTCTCTCTCTCTCTCTCTCTCTCTCTCTCTCTCTCTGATTTTTTGAAAGCCTGAAAACAGAGCCAAGACGAGGTGCAGAAGTCTAGTTTTCTTGAAACGTGAATTACAATATGCTGAAAGGTTATTATGGAATTTTTGCCCCATGATGCCGAAAACACTGCCTGCTGCAACTACTGCAACTACTGCAACTAACAAGTTTCTTTGCGTGATGTGTTTATATGGCCTTTAACACTGTGAAAGTATACACAAGCACATTTGTGCCGGAATACATCCAGCTTTGGTTTGAGAGATGTCAGTATGCCCGTGACCTTCAGTTACTCTGTTTTTGCAGTACGCTCCTTGTTTCAGCTTTTTCTCCTGACACAATTTAATTAACATGTTCTGCTTTTTCTTTTGGAAAGGAAATAAAGCATTGTCCTTGAGTTCCTTCAAGTTTAATGATCAGCTTTTGGGCGAGCGGGCGAGTATGTGTGTGAGAGAGGGAGCAAGAGAAAGAGAGGGGGATATGATTGAGTGAGTGAGTGACAATGGTTTTCCGTGGAATGAATTATGTGGGAGCATCTAATCTGCTCAGCTGTTGAGGAGGCAAGATCGACGGCCATCCATATGTCTGTTGAAGTACCTGCTAGCAGAAAGATTAAAAGCACGACCGGAACACTTTTTTTCACACCGAGGCACGTTCTATTGCACATACAAAATTGACATGTCCTTCAGTTGCATGGAATAATACATCACCACATTACGGCCAAATGTGTATCAACAGTTAACCATTTCATTTTTTTTTTAATATAATAGCAAAAGGCATGTTAGCGAGAAGGGTGTTAGGCATGTCTAAAAGAAAAGGAGGGAGAGGAGGAAAGAGAACAGGAGGGTCAGGTCACGGTCAGGTCATGGCCACACCTGCCGCAGTCTTCATGTGATTTACTGCCCCGAGCTCCAACAACAGTCTGCAGAGTTCAAGGAGATCTGTAATGAGAAATTCCTGATCCAGAGACCCAAGGCCTTGGCTGGGCCTTGCCTCCTCCCTCTGTCACTCCTACATGCCATCCACATATACATCAGGCGCATCAAAATCCTGGACTTAGCAATGTCTTGTGCTTGTGCTCTAGCTGCTGTCGGCAGTCATAGCTTACTGTCTGCTCTTAATAGGGAAAGCGTTATGAACTTTAAAACATGGACAAACATGGATACATGACATAATTCAGGTTATTTTGTAGTGAAACAAAAGACTTTAAAGCAGCAGACGACAAAATGTTTTTGACATCACTGTGCAAAAATCCATAATAACCTTTTAGCATATTGTTATTCAACTGTTCTGAGAGAAAACTGGACTTCTGGAGACGTCAGAGAGGGAGCGTTCCTATTGGCTGTTCATTCAACGAAGGCAACCGTCAGTCACTCCCAAATTGAGATCAAACGGTCAAACTAGGCAGCGCTGATCAAATATGAATCAATATACTGTTATTGTAATGACTATTTCTTGTATAAAATGTTTTCAGAAACACATTGTAGGTGCTGTTTTGCTGTAAAATGAGAAAGTTTGCTCTGGCAGGTGGGCGGTGCTTTTTATTTCCTCAATTGATCTTAACATGCCTGCCAGGTCACAAACTTTATCATCTTACAATAAAAATAACTTTAATGATATTTGCTCCAACCTGCCTGCTCCAGCTTTGATCTAGTTTATAATGTTGGTGTCAATCTAACACTACAGCACAGTGAGTCCCTGGCTAGTAGCAGGTGCTTTGAATCATCTCTCATCTCTTAGTTTTGGATTTGCATTATCACTTTTGGTTCAAATCATTGTGTTTCGATCTAATAAAAACATTCCAGTCACTGACAGAATTACCATTACTGAAATGGATGTGTGACATTTGGCTTTAAGTTTTCCCGCACAGTTTTTCTCTTTCTGTCTGTCGTGACCCAAAGCGAGGGGTGACCTCAGCAAAGCAGGAGCGTATTACGCGGAAGCACTTCCTTTTTGTCAGATGTAGCTGCTAGAGTGAAAATCGGGGTGGAAACGAGAGTGTGATAATGTGTTGAAAGGTTACTGAGGTAGACTCGGTAATTAGCCCCTGCAGGTCTGACATCATTAATCCATACCTTCTAATTAATGTGGGCTCTGTGATGCCAGGGGGACTCCACATTATTCAACTCTAAATATATAAACTGCCTGTGTGCTAGAGTGCTAACTCTCTCTGAGATCACCTCTGACATCCCCACTATTTCACTGAAGGAACCCACAGGCTTTTTTTGGCACATTATAACAAATGAATTTGCTCATGGGAATGGGATTCATCACAGCATTAGCAAAAGTGAAATTCAAATGAAATTATAAGGATTGTCTCCTCTGATTATTTGATGTTAAGATTCAAATACTATTCCTCACTGTTTACACCTCATACGAGTATCATGAGGTGGTTTCTGTAATTGTCAGTATTTGAAATTCACCTTTTGTTGTGCCCCACAGTTCACATAATGAAGTATTTATCTGAACCACACTGACTCAATAGGCAGGAGTCTCACCGCTAAACTCTACCACAAAGTCTAGTAGTGTATAAAAATAAGGCAACCCAGGCAGTAACTAGAAACTGCTTAGCGTCCCTCGGCCACATCAATGCAACTAGAAAAATACTACTCAGCTGTTCTCCTCCTGCTTCCTGGAAATACAGGACATGGTCATTGTTCTGTGGTGCAATTACAAGACCTGCAATGAAAATAGTCTACTTTATGATCGGTACCCACATCCACCCCCCAGGTCATTTTATGATCAATGCTGTCACTTATTTTACAGTCACAGCCTTATGTGAACACAGATTTTCATCTGAACTTCAGAGCGATATGGATAATCTGTTTTTCTATTTGTGTCACAGTGCTCACAGACAGGCCGCCGCCCATCATTCGCCAAGGCCCATCCAATCAGACGCTTGGGGTGGACAGTGTGGCGCTGTTGAAGTGCCAGGCGTCAGGAGACCCCATCCCTTCCATCAGCTGGCTGAAGGATGGGGTCAGTCTGCTGGGAAAGGACGCCCGCATGTCCCTGCAGGAGCTGGGCAGTCTGCAGATAAAGAACGTCAAGGTAAAAGATCCATTGGTCGTGTTGCTGGAAAGAATGACAAGTCAATTTGTGCTGCTGTGCCAATGTTATACTACAGTAGCTTTGTCCATAACTGCAGTTTAACTGTAATTGTCTATTGCCAGCTCCCTTCTTGCTTCACACTTTGTAACCACTCTGCTTTGTCACTGGCCTTGGTTAAGTATCTTAATTTAAGATGTCTATACAGTTATAGACATGTATTGGCATTCCTGCAACACTGCAGGATACAAGCTTTTATAGAATTCAGTAGGACAGGGCTTAAAGGGATAGTCTGGACTGGTATGAGGTACTTAACCACAGTAGGTGTATTACCTATAGTAGATGATGGTCAGCATGCCCCCAGTTTGGAGAAACAGACAGGAGCACTGACATGGGAGTAAAGTAATGTACTGCTGTGGACGGGGGTGGAAGCAACATGTATTTAGCCACTAGGTCTGTCCCGAATACCATTTTTGGGCTTTGAAGCCTCGGTGAGAAACATCGAAGGTATTCAAAGCTTCGCGGAGCACACACACACACACACACACACACACACACACCTCTACACACAATAAACAGCGATATCTGTCTGAGAATAATGGGTGGGATTATTATTTATTTCAAGCTCTGACGCCTTCGGGTCAGCCATGTTAGCTACTTTTAAAACAGAACTCCTTCAGGCAGCTATGGAAGATCATTATTGCATGATCCTGTTTATATTCATTTAAAATAAAAAACATACGTAGAGCATCCATTCTTTTGCAGCGGAAAGCCAAGGCTTCTGTATGTCGCATCATCGCGGTGTACGTCCATGACGCGGTCATTACCTTACACTCTGCACAGTACGAAATGTGGCATCATCGCGTGGTGGTGCCACAGTATTGTCCCATAATGGCCACAGAAGATCATTGTTTACACGATCCTGTTCAAACTGATCTAAATTAAAAACCATAATAGCTAGAGCATGCATCCCTGTTGCAGCAGAAATCTACAGTTTTGTGTGTTTATTTAGTACAATTTTATGAAAAAAAGACAGATTTTTGTGGATTTGTTTAATAACCCACACAATTTAAACAGCATCAGTTATTATGGTGTACTGGCTTACGTAGCCTTTTAGGCTGTAAGGATTTTAAGGATGTGAAGATACTCCAAGAATGATATCACAATGAGCACAAATACCAATGTAGGCACTGGTGGAACATTTCTGTTGCGCCTGAGTCTGCATCTGTCTGAGTTCAAAAGGTTAAAAGAAAGTCTCACCTAAAAAAAAAAAAAAAAAATGATATCCATTTAAGTGCACGTTGTACTTAAATATATATTTACACATAAATATTTTCACAGCTTTATGTCGCCCTCAGAAGGCGCTCTCCAGCGGGGAACTGAACTGAAAATGAAACTTAGCTATGCTACTTAAACAGAAAACGTTATGGACAGTATGGTCAGTTCAATTCACCATCAGAAAATATTCGAAACAGAGAATACACATAAATAGATATTGATCCTTTTTTTTTTTAGGTGAGCCTTTCTTTCAGGTGGCTACAATATGTTTTGCTGCTGGTCCATATCACTGTGTTGCTTTGCATCAGTGCCAGTATTCTCAAGCTCGCGGCGCAGTGACTGTTATCTACTGTAGGTAATACATGGACTATGAAAAAGTACCTCATACATCCCCACTTCATAATACTATCCTTATAAGCATGACTTGGAGGAGCAAGGTACCATAATGCCTTAAAGGGATGAATAGGCAGCATTGATTTTTATTTTAACTGTCTGATCGTATCACTTAGAGCAGGCAGCTCCAACTGGGCTCAGCTGTGCAGGGTTGGATGGACTCCAGCTGTAGCACAGAAACATGTCTGCACTTACTGACATATACACACGTACATGTTTAGAGTAGATTAAATTTAAAAAGCTCACGTCTTCGTTTCCCCACTCTAAGGCCTCAGTGGAATATCTATTACGCTTGACAAAGCTGCCGACCACTGACATGTTATTTAATAAATGGAGGGGAGGCACGGGGACAAAAAAACAACAAACAACCAAAGTTCCTGAGAGGGATTGAGAGACAAGCCAGCTGTCATCGGTCCAGGGGGCTCCAGCAGCCCACCCTAAATTGATTAGCCTTGGCTTTGTTGTGGTCGGCAGGACAGTGGGGTAATAAGGAGGGGGAGTGGAGAAGTGATGGAAGGGTGGTGAGTAGAAAATGGAATTCATTAGGAAATTAGCGTCAGCACTTTGAGGCACTCACAAATGACACACAATTTGGCCGACACAAGGCTCGCTCATGAAGTCGCCCCATCACTTTTCATTGTTTCGGCGATAGGAAGATAACATATATTCAGTCATTGCTACTTCTCTCTGGATGTGTGAAATGAAATGGCACTAAAAGTGTTATTAGTGGTGTCATTAAGCTCTGTGTGTCCATGCTGTTGGTGTGTGTGTGTGTGTCTTTTTATTCATGTGTGTTCTTTTGTCAAACCAGCTCTCAGACTCGGGGATCTACACATGTGTGGCCACCAGCTCCAGCGGGGAAACATCATGGAGTGCTTTCCTGGAAGTCAAAGGTACACGATGGTTTATTGATTCCATGTATTTATTTACAACCTGACAGCAGTTCTCACTAGAACAGTGATCAGTGAACAGTGAGCAGGTTCCAGAGGTCCCCAGCAAAAAGGGGAATCATTCATTTACACTGTAAAAAGTAACACAATGTCTTGTGCAATAGTACTTTCAATATCATGCAATATTACTTTTCTATTTTACTTCACTTATTTTACAAAATTGTCTTATTTATGTTGTTATTCTGTTAGGCGCTGGTGTTAATATTTCTAATAGTGTGTTCACACCAAGAGCTAAGTAAACTTTCCACATGTCGCAAATGCACACAAATTCAATGCAAAGAGGTGAACAGACGTGATTTTGCACCGGGCAGCGCTGTGTTACACAAGACTATCAGCATTGAGATTCTCTTCCTGTCGTCACTGACGTTAACGCAACGTTGAATCAGAAATAGCGGTAAAAAATATTGTAGCCATCTATGGGCACCCTGAGCTGTGATGAGTGAATCATGAATGTGTATAAACCACAGACTATCTATGTATAAACAACAATGTTGCTGACTTATTTATGCCTAGATGACTTTATCTTGAGTGTTGTTGGAGTAGCTACATGACCTGGCACTGATAGATCCAAACTCCGTTCAGAAAACAAACAAGTTGTGTGATTGAGGTCTTGCAAACAGACTTGACAAAGCATGACTTTTTACAAATCTGCATTATTTTGTAGTTATTTCGGCATCCTTTTGATCTGTTTATTGCATTTAAATCACAGAACAATCTGTTTATATTGGGTTCATACCGCAGTAGCTATATGTGGCTTGCTAGATACAGGCAATGGCACTGTGTGTGAATACAGTTTGTTGCCAGTGATAATGAACCCAGACGCACCAGCGTTTAGTTTTCTGACATATCTGTGACTTCTACAACATGTACGATGCAGCAGCAGTGGATATTTCTTCTATGGTCGATGGCAGAAATGACAGAAAGAAAAGTTGTCGGCTTCTATGGAGATATTCTTCTCTCCGGCGTGTGTCACAGGAATGAACACAAATAATACCGGCGGTCCAACCACAAGTAAAGCAAGACGAAAATTTGCTTCTCTTTTGGTCTGAACACAACATTATACACTTTATATTTATTACTTTGTTGTCTGTTTTATTCTTATATTGTTGTAAAGAAATGTTGGCTATTTTGGGCTTCTGCAGTAAAACATCTAAAAGTAAAAATCGCATCAAATGGGGGTCCGTGGACTAGTTTGTGTCAGTTTAGGGCTCCTGACGTGAAACAGTTTGGAAACCGCCGCCCTAGAAGATAAGCGTTTGTTTTTTCTCTGTCTCTTTCTCTCCATTCAGAATCAGGTGGAGTGACGGTCATGAAAAACCACGATGAGAATGAGCTTCCAGGACCGCCATCTAAACCTCAGGTCACTGATGTCACGAAGAACAGTGTGTCCTTGTCCTGGCAGCCTGGGATGGCTGGAGCATCACCCGTCTCCTCTTTTGTCATTGAAGCCTTCAGGTTTGTTTTACCAGTAACATCAAACCCTCACTCACTAGTTAATACCAGTGATGTCAAAGTTAATGCAATAATAACATGTTAATGTTAATGTTGTTTTAATGCCACTAATTTCTTTAATGCAGTAAAGGAAGTGATCTCTTGGGGGTTGTAGCGGGCTCAGTTGTAAAGGTAGAGCAAAGATATTGGCATCACATGAAAGTAGAAAACTGCACTGCAAACTTATGCTAAATACTGGCGTTTTGCTCAGTAAAATTATCCTGGCCATCTTCAATGAGGTCCCTTGACTTCTGACCTCAAGATCCATATTTGAATGAAAATGGATTCTAGTGGGTACCTACGACTCTCCCCTTTACACACATGCCCACTCTATGATAATCTCATGTACTTTGGGGCAAATCATAGTTAAGTCAGCGCACTGACACACTGACAGCTTTTGGGCTTGACTTGGGCATATTTTTTATGCTAAAAGCAGTACCTGTGAGGGTTTCTGGACAATATTGGTCATTGTTTTGGGTTGTTAATTGATTTCTAATAATAAATACTGTATATACATATATTTGGATAAAGCAGCATATTTGCCCACTTGATAAAATATTTTAATCAATTGACAGCTCTAGTTAATACCCTTGCTATGCTGTGGATTGCATGTACTGTGTGAAATGAAAAATTATGTGAAACTAAACTTTTTCTCTTCTTCCATTGCAGTCAGTCAGTGAGCAACAGCTGGCAAACAGTAGCCGATCATGTGAAAAACACCCAGTTTACTGTCAAAGGTCTCCGTCCCAACACCATCTACCTGTTCATGGTCCGAGCGGTCAACAGCCAGGGCCTGAGTGATCCCAGCCCCATGTCTGATCCTGTCAGAACACAAGGTACTCTACATAAGACTAAAATGAAAGGAACGTGTTTATTGAGTACATGTGAAGTAATTTCACAATGTGTCATAATCCCTTTCACTGGTGTGGTTTTCTTTTTTCACTGAGTATAATTTCTGTTTCTACTGATAGGGGAAGGTCAGTGTGCTCCCCTTCAAAGTGTGATACTTATCAGCCCCTCTCAGCAGTCTGCAGCGAATAGCTCTGCTGAAACACTGCAGAACTTCCCAGAGGTCAAATCCTCCATCTCAGCCCAGCTCATTAAGGCTACACTTTAGCAATTATGTAAAATAAGCATGTCTACTTTTGGAAGGCCTAACTGAGTTAGTGCTATCCCTGCTATGTTAATGATCATAACGGGAGAAAATGACTGCCTCCAAACCCAAAGAAGATTTGATTACGGTAGTGGACAGACCACAGTCTCCAGATTACACTGATATGATAAGTCCCCAGCAAAAAAAAAAAATAAAAATCAACCTTTGGCCAAGCTCTGTCAAATGCAAGCCAAGAGATTAAAGAAAGTCAAGTCAGTTTGTATTGCAGCATATCTTTCTCGTGCTGAGGCGAAGGTCTTGAGATGATATATAGATGCGTTCATTGACAAAGGCATGCATTGATGACAAATTGATTTTTCATTTCTTTTTAACTGTGTTTGGCCTGTCTCGCCCTGTTAGTGTGGCCTGTGATTCATGACTGTGATGGGTTGTCTGAATGAAGCTTTTTAAAAAAAATATATAGATTTCTCATGCAAGTTTTTTTTTTTTTTACTTCCCTTCAGTAAATAACTCAAAATGTGGCTCTCTCCAACCACACTCAGTATCTCACACGCTGCAGTTTTTCATTGCTTGTAACTTGAAACACGTGCGTGTGCAAAAAAATGGGAAATGAGCTGGAAAATAGTGTCATCGTGTCCATTCATCTCCCATCCAATATGTACTGGGGTCACGCATTCAGAGTTCATTTGTTGATGCCGTTGTTCAGTCAGGCCCCAGTGAGTGCAGACAAGTCGCACATCTAAAGAACTTTTGCCAGCCTCCTTTCTTTTCTCCAAACCAGACAGGAGCCTTAATACAAAATGGAATGAGGTCATTTTAATGCAGATGAAGTTGCTCCTTTTCAAATGAAGTCGTGAACGCAGAGTGTACGCGTCTTTGTTGAAAGCAATTGGTCTATTCAGTCACTCTTTTGCCATTCCGCTCCTGATGGCGATGGAGCGAGGTTTATTGTGAGGAACTGAGTGAACTCTGTGAAAACCAAGTGGAGGAGAGAGGTCAACGTTTTATTTTGTGCCCTCTCTCTTTTTCTGTCTTTTTCTCATTTTTCTTTCTTGCTTTCTCGTAGATATAAGTCCTCCAGCACAAGGTGTTGACCACAGGCACGTACAGAAGGAGCTCGGTGAGGTCATAGTTCGGTTGCACAACCCAGTTGTCCTGAGTCCCACGACCATTCAGGTCACATGGACGGTAAGTGCAGCTCCTCTTTTCACTAACTAATCCAACAATTTCAGTAGGTGCATCATTTTCATTAACTTAGATTTTACACAATAGTTTGATTTGTATGTTGTTTTCTTTTCTCTCTGCATTCTTTTTACATCTTTGATTTTAAAATCGAGTCATTGAGTCAAGATAGTATATATCATGAGATCCCTCTTTGAAGGCAAAAAGGTGCACCTCGAGGCTGCCATTTGTTTTATGTCAGGGAATTTTAGTCCGGTTGTTCCCTGAGACTGCAGCTTTGAAATACTGTAATTGGTGACTTAAAAGTAACTGAACATCAAATAGCTGAAAATGTGTTTCTGTTAACCATCAAAAGAGATGTCAGAGACATCTGGTTGCTCATCAATCTTCCGCATGTCTTCAGCTGCTTCCCTCTTATAACTGCACAGATAAAAATTTGATTGAAATTAATGTTTGCGGTTGAACTGCGTTTTGATTTCATGTTTTCCCACTGTCATGAGATTTTTACACACAACAGCAATATAAGCGCCGACTCACATTATGTCCCAAAAAATAGGCAGTGTCATTAAATGTGAAAAATGTAAACAACAGCGACAGACTCAGCCAAAATGTTTGTATTTAAAGGGACTCTAAGAATCAGAAACTGCTTGTTAATGACACCTGTAGGCGTTAAGTCAACGACAGTCAGCGTCCTGTTGCTCACACTCGCACTACCGACACACAAGGCTGAACGGGATCAACAGGCATCATGTTCATTACGCACTAGCAACATCAGTCAGATAAAACCACAATATTACTATACTGTATTTTTCATATGCTTGGCAGTAATATTACCAAACTCCGTGAATCGAAGGCTCGGCCAATGTTGATCGTAGTGTTAACATTTCCTGCTTCAGCCTCCCGACCGTGGTCAGAAGACACAGGGAAGACATCGTAGTTTCGGTTTGGAGTTAACCCCCGAAACTCCACTCAGCAGCAGGGAAACAAGACACAGGAAACCTCTTAGCGAGCTGCAGCAATTACTTCTACACAAACTGCAACTTTTGGGTGGGGGCTGGTCATTTGTTGGCATTAGCAGACTCCATGAGCGTTAGCTATGGTTGCACACTGTTAGCCCTGAAGGCACTTGCAAGCACGCATGAAATCACATCCGTTGGATTTTCCCAGAAACACGGGCCCAGGTTCTTCACATTAAAAGCAGTCTACAGCTTGATAGAGGAAACCCAGAAAGTAGCAGAAGGTCTCATTCACACATTGGTAATAAGAAACAATTAAATCGTGTTAATACATTTAAAAACTTACATACAGTGCCTTTAAATGTGAAAAATGTAAGACTACAGACTCAGCAAATTATTTGCATGCTAATGAGGACAAACTGGCTATTTATATTGTTCAAATTTGATTTTGTCATACAATATATGTGCTCATTTATATCGATAGAGGTGCTATGAATCATTCAGATGCAGGTACTTACAGCATACACCTATCACATAGTGCCATATGGTGCCTGTTTCCATTTTCAAATGAACCACATTAGCACTTTTCCTGGTGACATGTTTATTGACCCCTGTAATAAGTCTCACCCCGAGACTTGGTAGCTAATTTAATGCTAAAGCATTTCTTTATGATCGTAATGTACAACCAACGCAAAACATGGCTACCTTATCATTCAGGGGCCCTTTTCAGTAAACAGAGGGGCCACTCTTAGAGAGCTTTTATGTTCCCAAATCATTCCATTAATAAAAGTTGCGCACCAAGCAGGGGATCCATTTTGCTGATTTACACCGGCTACGCTCACGAAAAACAGCTGCTTAATATCCCACTTGAAAGCCCTTCTCACTTCTTCTACTGTTAACAAGCCATTACAATGAGTTATGCGCCCGATCCTCCTCTGCATAAATTCTGCAATTTCTGTCTCACTAAATGGATCCAAGTTTTAAGGGAGGGGGTCCTTTGTGGGTTACAGGGGGTGCTATCATACTTCCAGTCTGTCCGTCTTTTCTATGGGACAGATCTGCTGTTATCGCCTCTGCTGTATTCCCCTCATGTCCCCTGGGTGTCTGTCTGTGTTGCTGTACGACTTTCTCAGCCCATCTTAGATGTGGGGGGGGGGCTGCTTTGCAGTTAGTATTTATAATAAATATGAGACATGAATGTGTCCTTTAAGGCGGCATTACAGAAAGTCTTTTTAATAGAGGAGTGAATGCTTTAGGCTGGGAGCTGGATGCATGAGGTAATGTCAGGGTGTTAATTGAGCTAAGTGTGTCATAGCTGGTGACAAAAGGCCCATTAAATGAGTAACAGCCTCTAAAGTGTCATGAATGCAATACTGTGAGGAAGGAAATGCATTGCCAAAGAAATATCCTTTTATATCATCTAGTGGCTGGCCTAAGATAGCATCTACCAATCTCCTCTGCACTGAAATACAATAATCTTCATTCTTTTTCTCAGGTGGACCGTCAGTCCCAGTTCATCCAGGGTTACAGGGTCCTGTACAGGCAGACATCAGGGCTGCCTTCTCCAGGACCCTGGCAGACCCAGGATGTGAAGGTCCCATCTGAACGCAGCGTCATCCTCTCTGCGCTCAAAAAGGGTATTGTGTACGAGATCAAGGTCCGACCGTATTTCAACGAGTTTCAAGGCATGGACAGCGAATCCAGGACAGCACGGACGACCGAGGAAGGTATGAAGAAGAAAAGTATTTGTAGATTATGTCAGGAGCAATACAACATTGTGAGTCCACACAAATGTGGGATGACGGTTGACCCCGTAGGCTGCTTTCGTGTTTGTCATAATATCACAGGCGCCGCCGCCCCTCCCTTTGACACTGAGTTGAGGGTATTTGTGTGAATGCACATGTACATCTTCTGCATGTTTGCACCCCTCCATCTGACCTTCCTGCTGTGCTTTTTTTTGTTTATGATTGGTGGCGTTAGTGCCAAACTTCTTCTAATCCATCACCCCGCAGCCACAGGCCTGAGCTGTGATTGGACAACCGCACACACTTCCTGCGAAGACGATCTGTCGCCCAGAGCTTGAATCATACAAGCTCTGACAAGGCCACGGAGCAGCGTGGCACAATATCACACACAAACACACACACACACAGGTCTTTGTTTGGATGTGTTTTGACCTATGCCAAAATAGAAATGCATCCAGCAGCACTGCACCAGCCTTGCTTCAACCTTCGAATCTCATAAGTGAAATTAAATTATGACGTGATCTGAAGGAAAGACACACGGTACATGTGAACAACAGCACAAAGAGACAAATACAGACTCCGCATACTGGAGACAAAGCCCATCGTGCCACGACATATTTAGGCCTGCATGTATAGGAGACAGTTCACATCCTGTCCGTGTGACAGGCCTATTTATTTTCCCTTTCTCAGAGGGACCATATCTCCTGTGGCCAGCCAGTGCACGCACTGCTGTAGTGGAACTGCCATCACATTACAGCTGTCCCCAAACACACAGTCTCACACTACCAGAAAACACATACATGCCAGCACACCACCTCTCCCAAAGGCCTCCAGAACCTGCATGTCCCAGCTATTACCAGTGCTGATAACACTCTATCTGCATCCCAGTCCCTCAGAGAGCTCGACCACTTTCTATTTCTGTCACAACCCCCGCTGCTCTGCCTGGTCAGAGCTGATACACCGTCAAACACACAGCTCTAGGCTGCTCGGAGACCCTGGGACTACTAAGACAGCCGGCTAGATGGATAAGGAAGTCTTGATCAGGGAGTGATTAAAACTTAGGTTGTCCATTAGCTAACACAGTTAGAGAATCCCCAGAGCAGATGGATGCAGGGTTATGGTGCATTCAGCGCTCCGATGCCGTGTCCATGTTTCTAGTCTCCCTCCTCCTTTTTCACACATCCTCTCACTCTCCATCTGGACACTCATGTCATAGCTGATAAATGGACTCTGGTTGCTATGTGATTCCCACTGAGCGATTGTCTAAGTCACATCTTTTATGCAGAATACTATTATTGGGGCGGCAGTAGCTCAGTCCGTAAGGACTTGGGTTAGGAGGCGGAGGTCACCGGTTCAAATCCCCCATAGACCAAGACCAACTGGTTGCTGGAGAGGTGCCAGTTTACCTCTTGGGCACTGCTGAGGTGCCCCTGAGCAAGGCACCAAACCAACTGCTCTGGGCGCTTGGCCCCTCACTCTGACATCTCTCCATTGACGCATGTATATGTACTGTGTGAAATTAACAACAGAGTGTAAAACTGAATTTCCCTACGGGGATTAATAAAGGTTCATCTTATCTTATCTTATCTTATTATTTAGTGGATAAGATAAGATAAGATAATAATACAAAACACACATAACACAAGTTCATTTTAACATTATTAATATCTTTAAGGCATTAATGCAAGATGCAATTTTTAGGTTGTAGCAGGCTCAGTTGTAAAGTTAGAATGAGGATACTGGTCTATATTAGCTTGTTATGAAGGAGGCTAAATAAGACTCTAAATTTCTGCAAAATTTTGGCAAGGAAAAACTGACCATGCCATTTTCAAAGGAGTCCCTTGACCTCTGACCTCAAGCTATGTGAATGAAAATGGGTTCGATGGGTACCCACGAGTCTCCCCTTTACAGACATGCCCACTTTATGATAATCACATGCATTTTTTGGCAAGTCATAGTCAAGTCAGCACACTGACACACTGACAGCTGTTGTTGCCTGTTGGGCTGCAGTTTGCCATGTTACGGTTTCAGCATATGTTTTTATGTTAAATGCAGTACCTGTGAAGGTTTCTGGACAATATGTGTCATTGTTCTGTTTTGTTTGCATAGAACTGCATATATTTAGCATATTTTGCCCACTCCCATGTTGATAAGAGTATTAAATACTTGACAAATCTCCCTTTAAGGTACATTTTGAACAGATGAAGGGGGGAGGAAGAGAAAGACCTCCCTTTTTTTTTCCCCAATTTGAGAAAATTTTTTTTCCTCTTTTTTTCTCTTATATTGTTTATTCACACATAAAAAACACATACATACATTAATGAAGAAACTTTGAAAGGAGGGGCCCCCCCCCACAAACACCCCCCCCAGTTGGTGGTTTTGTTCCCTCCCCCAGGGCCCCCCCCCCACCCCCCAAAAGTAAACTACCCCCCCCCCCCCCACCCCCTCTCCCCCCTTTTTTTTTCCCTTTCCGGACTTTTACCCGTGACCCCCCCCTTCCCAAACCAACCCCCTACAACCCCCTACAAACTGAGCTACTGCCCCCCCATGCAATCAATTTGCAATTACTCAATATTAACTATGGACAATCATGCGATTAGTTGCGATTGAATATTGTAATCAATTGCCAGCCCTAGTTTGTATACTTTAAATGTTCATTTGTTTTGGACACCTTCATACACATTGATGGATATCTCTGGTGAAGGTCCACAGGTCTCCCCCCACACCACCCACTGCTTTACATTAGCTGCTGGCTTTGGATATGATTTGTTTGTATTCTTTCATCACGCAGCGCAGTGCCATGTGTTCATGAGAGACAGACAGGAGGTCACATTCCTGGCTGCCATACATCACTCCGCTAATGGCTCTATTAGGACAGCCTCCGGGGGCCTCTACTGAAAAATGTGTATTGTTTAGCACAAATATGCATGATAATAAGCAGCTAAATCATTCATAACATTAACTTTGAACGACATTGCTTCTGATTGCCACTGCGCGCCAATCCGGCACTTTGTCACCTGGATGTAACGCAGCATTGGAGAGCCCCCTAAGCATGATGGTTGATCAGATGCTCCCTCTGTAGATTGCTTCTAATCTGGCCAAGGTGTTGGGTTCATCATTGGACCCATTTATCTTCTGCTGTGCCAGGGCCTTCTGGCTCTCTGGGGGCCGGCGTGGCCAATCGCGCTGAGGGATGAGCACAGATTTACAGGGTGACACGTGCCATTTTGGATGGAGGCGAGGTGAGGGAGAGGCAGCCCAGGAGTAATTGACCTGTCAGTATTCTGCTGTGGCGCCGCTCCCCTGCCAGCCGCTGCGGAAATGAGAAAACATTATTTTTAAAACGTTATTTCCAGTTGGGCCAACTGTTTTTTTTTTTTCTCCGTTACCCCTTGTGGGGTCAGAAGACTGTTGCCATCAGAATAACAACAGAGCTATCCACCCTCTGTCTGCCTGTGGATGCAGAGTCCATTCATTTAGGTGTGCAGCTTCCCTCTGATCCGTACCTATTGGCTTTAGTTTCATCTGGCAGATCGATGGAATCCGTCAATATGTTTACTAAGACCTTGTTTCCTTCCCCTAAAATGTATTTTTTTTATATTTCCCTCTCATCTGTGCTTCATCCTATAAGCTCTCTGACCCGTGTGCCACCCTCGCTCGGAGTCTGAGCTTGACTGAGAGCACTTGTCCGACTGTGCCAGGCCGTCATTCCACAAATCAATACCAGTATTGTCTGTGCAAATCCACCAGGATGAAGCAGAGGATGAGATATTAAATCATAGCGAAACGTTCAAGATAGGCTATAGCCATGTCAGACCTGCCCTGGTCTTCATGTAAATCCCTCTCTAATGAGACATCTTGACAGCCTTCAGCCACCTGTGCCTTCCCGGAAGAATAACATTTCTTGGAAAAGTAGGTGCATGTGTGTCTGGCTTTGTGTATGTGCATTTGTGCATACATATTTATGATCTCCTGTTCAAACATATGCAGATGTACACTACTGCTGTGCATCCCAGTATTCTTGTTTCTAAGGGACTAAATGCTCTTCTGCTGACTGAACTGCAGATTTGATTGTTGACCTGGTTATTTTTGTGCCTCCTCTTTCAGCTCCCAGCGCCCCTCCTCAGCAGGTAACAGTGCTGACTGTGGGAAACCAGAACAGCACTTCCATTAGCATCTCCTGGGACCCCCCTCCTCCAGACCACCAGAACGGCATCATCCAGGAGTACAAGGTTTGTCTCTGCAAGTCAATACTGATTCTCACTGAACTTATCCAAAGCCAAATGGAAACAACCGCCTCTCTGTTTTTTTTTCCCCTTTAGATCTGGTGTCTGGGAAATGAGACCCGTTTCCATGTGAATAAGACGGTGGATGCGGCCATTCGCTCAGTGGTGGTGGGCGGGCTGCAGGTGGGAGTGGTGTACCGGGTGGAGGTGGCTGCCAGCACAAGTGCAGGGGTTGGAGTCAAGAGTGAACCTCAGTCTATTATCATCGGTAAGATGAGTTGATAAAATGCATTCTCAGCTCTACGTTTTTATGTGTCCGCGCCGGCAACAGCCATGGCCAAAAACATTATGTTTGCAGGTTGTCTGTCCGTCCATTCTCGTGACCTCAATATCTCAGGAAAACAAGAGGGGAATTTCTTCAAATTTGGCTCAAGCATGCACTTGGACTCAAGAATGAACTGATTAAATTTTGGTTGTCACAGGTCAACGCCACTGTGGCTTTACATCCAACCCATTGTTGTGATAGCATAGGAACTCTTTGAGTGAATTTCTTCAAATTTGGCAGAAACATCCACTTGGATACAAAGATAAACCGATGAAATTTCAGTAGTTAAAGGTCAAAGGTCAAGGTCACTGTTATCTTACATCCATCCCATTCTCATGATATCTCAAGAGCACCTTGAGCGAATTTCTTCAAGTTTGGCACAAACGTCCACTTGGATTCAAGGATGAACTTATTTGACTTTGGTTGTCAAAGCTCAAATGTCAAGGTTACTATGACCTGACAAAACACACTTCTTTGTCATAACTCAATTTTACACAAATGTTAAAGTGATGACATTGTAGACAGACATGGATGTAAACTGCAATGTAACTGGTTGGTAGAGACGTGAAACCACAATGTGGTATTTCTAGTTTTTTGTATGTGAATATCACTGTTCACTAAGAGGCCTTAGCAGATTATTTCAGCAAAAGAGCAAATAGTGTGAGTAATTTCATTAAATTCTAGGAATGGATAATGGATAATATTGTTAAAAGACTACAATTTTGATATGTGGCCTGACCACATATGATTTATGTGGAGCTGAGGCAGATTGTGCCTGATTTGACCCATAACTGATGGCTTGGCCTGCAGCATGTTCTTATTTCCCCAGTGTCACTCACATAATCCATCTCCGAGAGCAGAGCCCCAAGCTTGCCGTTGTAATATCTTGTGTGTTTGCATGTCTGCGAATGTGCGAATGGGTGTATGTCAATATGGTTACACAGTAAAATAAAAGATGAAGAGCATTTTGTGCAGCTTTGCATGCATGCACATTTCATATGTGTGCATTATAGTGTTCCTGTCAATGTGTGGGAACATTTTGTCTGTGCTTTGAATCTTATCATGCTCTGAGAAATAGTGTCAAGCAGACTAGTCGTCAGGGTGAACCGCGATTGGAGATCAATATGAGACCAGGATCCTCTCCTCTCCTCTCATTTCACATGGTGTGTTTTACCGGCAATGGAGTGAATTAGGGGCTGAGCTAAGCAAACAACCTGCTCACCTGGGGGTTTGATATAAGCTTTTAGGCTTTGTCTTTTCCAGTCTGTACATTATATTTCACTGCACATCCTTTAGATCTGTGTCCTGTGCTCTCGGTCAATATCTCAGCTGAAATTCATCTACTTTCTCTGAGCTTAATCTAGCCCTAACCCTGTCTTGATGTAGCTATAGGTGTTGAGTGAAAGACTGGAACATTTTCAAGCCCTTCAGTATTACAGGAGGTTATTGTAGTACTCCATCTTGAAGCAGCAAAAACATGCACAAAGGCCTTGTTATTTCCTGTGTCTCTCCACCTGGCATCATATTAATGTTGCCTGTTTGTCCCCGTGCCCTCAGGTAAGGAATTCAGGGACGTGATTATACATGGGAACCGGAATAACAGCATCACAGAGCAGATCACTGATGTGGTGAAGCAGCCTGCCTTTATCGCCGGTATCGGAGGGGCCTGCTGGGTCATCCTCATGGGCTTCAGCATCTGGCTGTACTGGAGGAGGAAGAAGAGGAAGGGCCTGAGCAACTATGCAGGTTAGACTGACTTCTTCTCTGTCAAAACAAGAGAATCTTATCTCTACGCTATCATCTTTCAATCTTAATCAGTATAGTTTTGATTATAAAAGAAGAAGCTCGCAGTGAGGTTGCCACAGTGTTAAAGCTCAACGGGGAGACAGATGTCAGGCTGAATCATTTCCAGAGTGCTACAGCTTTTTTGACAGATTCGCCCACGGTGTTGGTTAATAGCCCAGGGTGGCTGCGCTGAGTGGGCAGACTGGACTCTCTGCTGGTCACTGAAGCTGGAGTTCGTCCAGATCTCCTCCCACACACTGACTCTGACATCTTACTGAGCAACCCCCAGTCAATACTAGCAACCACCAAGTCCGCATTGCACTGCCAAGGGTGCAAGATTTAATTAGAGAGCAGAAAATGGTAATGAACTGACCCATTAGCGTTGCAGCCAATGCAACATTTATAATATTCTAACATTAGTTTTTGCCTTATTAACAAGCAGAACTTCAAGAGAAACATATTTATTTAGACATTTTTTGTTTTTATTTTTAGCAAGTATTGGCTGCTACTATACGCTGGTCTGGTTGATTTGCACTTCATCTCTTGTTTGTTGCATTTATGTGTTTGTGTTGTGTTTTCTTTGGTTTACGCCACCGTCTCTACACCTCTGTGGCCTCTGAGCTGGCTGCTTTCCTGGCTCTCTCTCTGCACACTGAGTGACGAAGTGGTCTCACACTCTCCGACCCTCAGCAGCACCTCTCGGCCTCTTGACCCCATCCCCAGTGTGCAGATACCCCTAAAGCACCGCTTATCTCTGCAGGCTATTAACATGCAACTTCTCTGTCTTCTTGTTTTACAGTTCAGTCCTTCACCTTCACCCCTGCAGGTACTGTTCATTTGTCCCGTCTCCTCACCCCACCTCAATGCAGATTCATCTCCTGCTGCCCGCTTCTAGTATATTATGCTCGGATTGTCAGTCTGATGGTCATGGCTAATGCAAATCCAAATTTCAATTTAACTGAGCAGAGATGCAAATGTACAACTCAAAGAAATCTAGATTTGCTATTGGCCGTGACCAGAGTCCTGATAACTTGAGCCTTTATTTACCTATTGTGTTGTATTTGTGTGTATGTCTGTTATGGCTGAAGTTTCATCCAGTCTTGTGTATCTTTCTTTGCCTTGTGGTGCAGGGTGAGACCGCCCATTTTCCTCTCCCTCCAATAATCTTATTCATCTTTGTTTTCTTTTTAAGACTCGGACCGTGTTGTAATTTTTTTTATCTGTTCTCCATAGGTGTCAGTTAGGCAGCTGGGTGGTGTTTTTGATTTATTGGATTTTTTCCCCCCTTTTTCCCTCTGTTTAGTTTTTGTGTTCTTTACTTGTGACGGTTTCTCCCACTACTGTGACTGTACATATGTGGCTAACTTGGCTACACTGTGTTTATTGGTGAGCCTTTGCTATGATACGTCAGCATCGCCGCCATATTGGGGAGGGTCAGGACTGTCCTGTAAACACATACAAGTGGATGGGGAGCTGCTGTTTTTCTGGATAAAAAGCACAATAACATTTACATTTCTTGTTTGTATATTTAAGCATTTATGATCTACAAGGATTAGAAAAGGAAACTTTTATCTCAACTTACTTAAAATCTCAATGCTAAGCTATAATCGCTGCTAGATGCTCAAGAGTGTGTATCAACGTTAGCTAAGCTTAGCGATACATGAACTGAATTTGTTATGTGGTGGAAAATTATTTAATTTTAGTTACAGTTTAAGTTACAGTTCCAAAACCCAAGACATGGCATCAGCTTTATTGTTTGCAATATTAGGCACATATAGGAAATTTCAAGTTTTAAACACAATATTATGTCAGACGTGACAATCTATAAGCTAACTTTGATTAAGGATTAGCTAACAATAGCAACACTAGTTAGCTCTTATCTGATAACATACGGATGCAAACGTTTCAAGATGTAACTTAACCTGTAATGCTGATGATTATAGTGTATAGTATAGGGGGTATTTTTGTGGGGGGAATCGAACCCACGGTACTCCACGTAGCTTATAAAAGCATGACTGCAAAAATGACTCATTGAAACTGGTTGAGATTATGGTTATTTTTATCCAGAAAAATGGCACCTTCCCCTTTCACTTGTATGTGTTTATAGGCCAGTCCTGACCTCCCCAACATGGTGGCGATGTTGACATACGATCCAAAGGCCAATGCGGCATACATCAGATCAGCAATATACCATCCAGAGATGGCTAACGTGATTATGCCCCCTTTTTGGAGAAAACAATCCTGTGTGCCTTGTAGACAGCCTTGACGATTTGTTAAGTAGTAATGTTAAGCAGATATACAGCGTTATTGTCACTGTCTGTCCTCTGCTTCTGACTGTGGATGGAGTGGCCTGGCCGAAGAGAAACCTATCAGAGACACTGAGCAGATTTAATATGAAAGTGATGCTGAGAGGCCTCTGTACTGTACAGTGTCAGACAGTGTACCTGATATCGTCAATCTTGTATTGTAGTACAATGAGTCAGGGGTCAGCACATTGCCCATCCCTCTGTTTCCTGGATTTACTGACAACCTTAACTAATATTTTTCTTTAATAAGGTATATGTGTAGCTATGTTGTCCCTGAGGAGCCTACAGCCAAAAACCTAATTGACTCCTCCCTTTCCACAGCAGCTGTAACAACAGATTACGGAGCGCATTAATACGTTAGTAAAAGTTGCCTTGTTTTAAATTGGAGGGTACACCTCAGCGAAGCCATAGAGGAACCAGGTTATTTCACTAAAAGAGTGGCAAGCACAAAACAAGGTCAAACATCCCGGAGAAATAACGTTAGTGTGAGGTGATATTCAGAACTTGAGCCAATGGGCGGCTGAAGAGTCTTCCAGTGCTGCGCTTCTCTGTATTGACAATTAGCTGATGTATTGAGAGTGTCCTGTCTCAGCCTCCTAAAGCTGTCAGAACAGGAGAGGTAAATCACTACACTGTTGAGGCACGCGTCCAGCAGGAAGGAGATTTGATGGAATTTTTATACGCTGATTATGTCCATTCCCCCACCCTCCTTAATGCTTAATAAAGAGGATTAATCTGTATTCATATTGGAGAAAGTGCTTATCTGGAAGACGGAGGCAAGAAGCACAGCTATGCCACACCGTGTCACTCTGGCTAACATGAAAGTGTTCCACAGCAGCCCAGAAATGTGCCTGAGCGCAGATAGGGACTTCAGAGGCCTTCCCGCTGCACAGCCTCCCCTCGCCTCCACCGCCTCCTGTCAGTCCTCTCTCTCAAACGACAGCGAATTTCTCTACTGCAAGTTTGTTGGTGGTGGAACAAAGAGAAATGGCTTTAGCTATGACTGAATAAAGGATGCCAACTCTGTCTCGAGCTTTCAAAGCTATGTTTCATTCAGGCAGACCTGCAATGTTCCTTTTATCTGAGTAACACCTTTGTTAGGAGTATTTTAATTCCACTTGCTGCTGCTTAAACCTTAGCGCAGTACATAAACTGTGCTGACATGCATAGTGGATAAATTGTGTTTTTCTTGGTTAAAATCCTAAATTTCTGCTATGAGAGGAAATTGGATTAAGCAAGTTTAGGTAATGTTGATGATATATTAAAATGTCATGTTAGCAGCCTCTGTAATCTATTGTGGTCGTTTCCTCGCCCTGTCATCTGTGTTGCTACGTCACCCACAGAAAAGCCCCCTCTCTCACCCCATGCCCGGGCTTGTTGTGGAATCAACCTGAATGAAACAGAAAGGAGAGGAGGAATGTTCAGCCTCCGCCTCTCTTTAATCTCCATCTGTGGAACAAATGAGCCAAATTACTAACAGCTCTCCTTCTCTCTCTGTCGAGTAAACCAGCGCTCCTTTTTTCCATCCTCTCTTTTTTCCCCCTCTCATCGGTATGAGGTGATTTCCAAAAACTCTTGCTGCGTTCCTGTGTTTCCTGTGATCCATTGAAGTTCTTACATGCTCAGAACTCCTGCTTTGTCATCACGGTCGTTGAACAAAGATGAAATGGATCCTTCACTTTGAGCCGTGGAGTTTTACTAGCCGCTGACAAACAGCGGCCCTTGTTATCTATAGATCACTGTAATAGAAGGGGCCACATGCATGGCTCGCGGGGAGCCCCGCTAGCCAAAGGATCAGTAACTCAGCCTCCAGCGCTCGCAGATAGAAATCTCAACGTGATTAATGAGCCCTCTGCCTTTTCTAATCATTTTTTTGGCTGAGATTTAATCACAAATGTGATAATAACTCAGCAGCAAAATAAGAAAGATGAAATGAGTTTTGCCTCTCATCAGGCATCTTGTCCTTGAGGAGCACATGACGTCTCTACTTATGCAAAGCAAAGCAATATGCAATTCTCATCATCACTTTTTTTTTTTTTAATTTCCATGAAAGGCATTGGACGCAGAGGGATCCCTTAGTGAATCCATCAACTATCTAGCTGTGTAAAACAAAGAGCAGATGAATACAATGCTGTTGAAGCACAAGGGCAAACTGGACAACGCTGAAAAGACAACATATCTGGTCTTGATCATGGACATAAATCCATGGTTGACTGCTATGTATTACACTTGAAAAACTTAATATTAATAATAATATTTGTATCCCCCCCTTCTCTCCTTTCTGTTTTTAGTGACATTCCAGAGAGTCGATGGCGGTCTGATGAGCAATGGAAGGTGAGCAAACAGTATTAAAGCGTGAATGTCCATGATTAGTCATGATTAATTGCAGGTTGTTCACACATTTTCTATCTGTTCAAAACGGACCTTAAAGGGAGATTTGTCAAGTATTTAATACTCCTATTAACATGGGAGTGGGCAATTATGCTGCTTTACGCAAATTTATGTATATATTATTTTTGGCAATCAATTAACAGCACAAACCAATGACAAATATTGTCCGGAAACCCTCACACGTACTGTATTTAGCATAAAAATATGCTCAAATCATAACATGGCAAACTGCAGCCCAACAGGCAACAACAGCTGTCAGTGTGTCAGTGTGCTGACTTGACTATGACTTGCCCCAAACTGCATGTGATTATCATAAAGTGGGCATGTCTGTAAAGGGGAGACTGGTGGGTACCCACCGAACCCATTTACATTCACATATCTTGAAGTCAGGGGGTCAAGGGACCCCTTTGAAAATGGCCATGTCAGTTTTCCTTGCTGACAATTAGCATAAGTTTGGGGCATTATTCAAAATAAGTTGACATGACATGATTGATACTAATGTATTCTTTAGGTTTTCTAGTTTCATATGATGCCACTATCTTCACTGTAGTTTTAAAACTGAGCCTGCTACAACCTAAAAATCATAAGTTGTGTTAATGTTTTAAGAAATTGCGGGCATTAAAACAAATTTGCGTTAACACTTTATTATTACATTAAGTTTGAGCCCTAAAACCAAATCTTCGCATGATTGTTACTCTTTCTGTCCTAAGCTTTACATGTTTTAACACAACCTTTCCTCCACGGTCATACATTAAGTCAACAGTGAGCTGTTTTTGATTTTAACACTGATAAATGACTGATAGATTGATAGATAACCGATACCTGTTTGTGCGCCTGCCATGCAAACTGGGCGCGCAAATATACATTTCTACCACATCTCTGTTCATGCATCGATAGATGAAGTCATAAATCTCCTCAACAGAATTAACAGAAACAATTTAAGCAGAGAGTGCTTTTATTTTGTCATTTATCTTCCGCTGCTGGCTACCGGCAACCCAGAGGAACCTCTGGAGTGATAAATTTGCCTGTCACCTCGCGTGGGCGGCTGGGATCTGAGCACATGTAATAATGTAAAAATAATTACCCAGGGGAGAGGTGTGTGGAGGTACCCCGCTTGCACCCCCATACGGCCCTGCTCCGTTTCAGTGTGTGTTAGTGAAAGAGAGAGGGGCTACAGAGAATAGGGCACATCTCAATGACACCAGTTACTGAGCCTTTGTGGGTATTCAAGAGACTCCCAGGAGAATCCCGGGCTTCTGTCTATCTACTTCTTATCACACCTGACTCGGTAAAGCCTCCAGATCTCAAACACTCATGGAGAGATTGCCAACTAAATCTGACCCTTTGTGTCTCTGGGCTTTTGGGAATGTGTCTGCTCTCAGTCTGGTTGCACCAGTTTTATATTTGTTGTTTTCCCCTTACTGTGTGCATATAACTGGATGCCACAATGGACAATTTTTGCCTATATTGTTCTGTGAGCTGCCAGCATCCTCTCAATGAATTAGCCACGCCGCTTGCCATGCCTTTTCCCATCTACTTTCTGCTGTAGTGTTTTTCCTTCAATTTTCCACATAAGTGCTTCTGATTCTCACCCCAGCAAATGGGATTTGAAATGTCTGTATTGGTGGTGCTCTATATTTGTCATATCTTTAGTCAGTAGCAACTGCCACCGTTTTCACAACGCTGGAATGGGACGCGGTCTCTGATCCGTTAGTCACTCTGGTGCCATCAAATCCCAGATGTTGCAACGTGTCCATCTGCCCTGAGAGTGGGAATGCGAGGCGGGGTATCAGAGGAAAATGTGTTCATTTGTTACATGAGATGTTTATTGCATTAATTAGACAATAGCAAATGAAGCCACGGCTGTTTCCAGTTTCTCATTGGCTCCTGCCAAATTGCCCTGACTGAACAATTACACTTAATCGATCACAAAATAAATGATTCATGGAAGATGAATGGGTTGCAGATTGGTAGACCTGGACGATTTGACTTTGGCTGCTCAATTGAAATTGATAAAAGCTGATAAGGGCTCATTTCTTATCTCCCTGCCAATAGGGAGATGTTAACTAGGAGGTCGTAATAACTTCCTATCCCAGCACTGATCAATATTTTAGCGACGCAGGTCTACTCCTATAGGCAGGGAGAATGGGCCGAGCATTGTAATGAACTGTTGCTATGGAGATTCCTTTACATCAAGCATGTGAATGGTAAATGACAGCATGTTCCCTGAGAGTTAATCTAGAAAGTAATCTGTGTTTCCCATTGCTCTAGGTGTAAACTAATGTCGAGACTTTTAATCCGAATTCCATTCACTAGTCTGCAGGACCATAAACGCCTGATTTATGAAGTTGCTTGGGAATTAATATCTCTCACTTGGCTTATTTATGGCAAGCTCAGTGTCAGGCGTCTAAGGCAGTATTTATGGTTTCCTACCCATCACAAGTAACTGTAATGTCTAACAGGAGGGGAAAATGCTTCAAATCAAATTTTATCCACCAAGGTTGCCATCCATCCTCAGTTGGGCAGGGATTAAAAGTTAGGTGTTGACTTATCATTAGATGTATGACCTGGTGTCCACCCCCCACCTCACACACACACACACACACACACACACACACACATATATATATAACAAATATCCCCAGTAGAAATCAGTCTTATTCTAATTATCCTTAGCTGGAATACTGCTGTGTGATAAATACAAGGACGATGCAGCCATTTCCACTGTCAGCTCCTTGTCTTTCAAATGGTCTTTCTCTGGTGGGCTGGGGGAGGACTCGCTGGAGCATACGGGACAATAGAGACAAGCAACAAGACAAAGGCATGGTCATTTACTTAAAGGGGTACTACGGCCATGTTCAAAATTCATTCATGTTATTCCCATGGTTTAAGACAGTCCAAAAAACATCAGTAGATATGAGCAACTCTCCCAAATCCCAAAGCTAGAGTGCTAAAACTCAAATTAGTGATGTTATTGTGTATAAAATCTGGAGCTGCTCCAAAGACAATGAATTTGGAAAGATGTTCGAGAGGACAGCGAGAGCACCCAGGGGAACGTTACCACGATTTTGCACTTGGCAGCTCACTTTACCACAGTCTTGGAAAAGGAGGAGTGAGTGGACGGTGCTCAGTAGATTGCAATCTGCAACTACACCACTAGATGCCACTAAATCCTACATGCTATAGCCTACCTTTAAGGGTCTTTTGTATGCTTAAAATATGTTTTAGGGCTGTCAATCAATGAAATTAATTAATCATGATTAATCACACAGTTGTCCATGATTAATCGTGATTAATTGCATATTATTTTTCTTATCTGTACACTATGGTAGAGTAAAGCTCATCTGGGTATAAAAAGAAAACAATCTTTCTGTATGTCTGCATAATCAGTCTCCATTCATTGTCTATGGAGCAGCTCCGGACTTTATACCCTATGACATCACAAGTTTGAATTTCAGCACTATAGTTTTTGGATGCGGGAGAGAGCTGTTCATATTTTTTGGACTGTCTTAAACCATAGGAATAAAATGTATGCATTTGACGATGGGTGTAGTTCCACTTAAGATGGCGTGCATTGGTGGTGCAGTCTTACTGGAGTCAGCAAAAGACAACAACATCCTCTTATTTTCAGCTGCTTAGAATTGTTAGACAGTTGCTAAGCGCTCAAGAGGCAAGGGATAGAAAAAGGAGGTTGAGGTGTATAAGGGGGGGATAAAGGAAAATAGGGTTAGGGAAAGATGGTATATGGAGAGAGAGAATGATGGCAGTGGAGGATCGTGGCAGCCAGAAACAGAGGTAGACGGAAAGATGTATTACCCTATAAAAGTGCATGTGTCTGATGCACAGCCATCAATTTGAATGACTTGTCTCCCCCGAGGGCCTGTTTTGGCATTCAGGAACCACAGCGAGGGCTCTTAGTTTGCCAGGGATAGTTTGCCCCCCCCCCCCCGCTCTGTGTAACAGCTCTGCTCATTAGAACCTGTGGCTGAGGCAGAGACTGACTACAGCACGCCCATTACCTGCCCTAGTCCTCAGGGCTTGACTCTCTCCAGGTCCCTCAGAGCTAACACGTCGCCCCACTGGAGCTGAGACAAAAAGCCCCACCAGGCAGCCAGGCAGCTAACTGCTGCGCTCTGCAGCTGCTCCGAGTGCACATGTGTATCTATAGTCTGCTACATACAGCACTGCCGGGCGCTGGCAGCGGGGTGAGCTGGGTTTCTGAGGAGGCAGTGCCATCCGCTTCATCATGCGTGCTGCTTGTCTGACCATTGCAGGCTCTGATATCTCAGGGTAAAATGAATAAAGAGACAGCTTAATTCTTCTGATAGTTTTGTTAAAGGGCCAGTGTAGCATTTTGGGGGATCTATCAGCAGAAATTGAATATATGTTCATTACTATGTTTTCATTAGTTTCATTTCATTAATCACCTGAAACAAAACATGTTTTCGTTATCTCAGAATAGAAGAGCGGGTCCATGTTGCGCCGCCATGTTTCTATACTGGCACCAAACACTGGCTCTAGAGAGAGAGCCCTTCACCTTTTTACATTACCTGAAGGCCACGGTAGATCTCTGCCACACTTGTGAAAGTGCAGTAACATGAGCCGCAGAGTGCAAAAGTGTGGTATAGCCTCCCACTTCTGTTGCTACTAAAGTAGTGTTATTATGGTAAGGATGGCCTCTGTGTGAGGTGAATGGCGTTACCACGGTTTTGCACATGGCGGTTCATGTTACCACAGTGTTGGTGAGGGAGGAGTGAGCAGAGCGGTACTCCGTTGGTTGCAATCTGCAACCACATCACTAGATGTCACTAAACTAAATCCTACATACCCTAGCCTACCTTTAAAGGTCTCTCATGTGCTTAAAATATGTTTTAGGGCTGTCAAGTGATTGAAAATAGTTAACCATGGTTACTTACATGATTGTCCATGATTAGTCATGATTAATTGCAGATTAATCACAGTCTTTATTGGTTCAAAATGCACCTTAAAGGGATATTTCTCAAGTATTTAATACTCTTATCAACATGGGAGTGGGCAATTATGCTGCTTTATGCAAATTTATAAATGTATGTATATATTTATTACTAGAAATCATCACAAGTATTGCATTTAGCATGAAAAATATGCTCAAGTCATAACATGGCAATCTCAAGCCCAACAACAGCTGTCAGTGTGTCAGTGTGCTGACTTGACTATGACTTGCCCCACACTGCATGTGATTGTCAGAAAGTGGGCATTTCTGTAAAGGGGAGACTTGTGAGTGCCCATATAACCTGTTTTCATTCACATATCTTGAGGTCAGAGGTCATGCCAGTATTCTCACTAAAATTTAATGTACGTTTGGAGCATTAGTTAGCCTCTTTTGCAACAAGCTAGTATGGCCTGGTTAATACCAATGGATTCCTTTGGTTTTCTAGTTTCATATGATACCAGAATCTTGCCTTAAAGAAATTTGTGGCATAAATTGCTGTTGCATTTTAATCCATTTCAATGCAAAGTAAATGGAAATAAAAGGTTATGATGCACCAGCGAAGTGACTCATAGACAAAAGCATTTATCTCCAACTCTCATTCTCATTTAACTCTGTCTGTGTTATCCATGGTAACGAGCCTCAGATGTGATTGTACATTAAAGTGGTCCAAACGGCCTCCCAGCAGTCACCCATGACAGGTTAAAGTCTTAATGGCTGCTTTTTATGGTTCTCACCCCCTCAGGAGGGACACAGCACCTGTTAAATGAAGCTGCCCTCTCCCGTACGCAGGCTTCCCACAAGTGGGTCAGGAGCGCCATGGTGGGGCTAGGGCCGAGGTTTAACGTCTCATCAGATAAGATTTAGACTGTCTGGACATCACCGCAAGGGGTTGATGGGAAAACACAGCAGAATGCGCCAGATATTAATGAATAAGGAAACATAGACATGCGGGCATCAGCGTGCACTGCTGCACATGTGTGCAAAGAGTCAATGCATGCATTAGTGTCTCCGCAGTGTGCTTTTGCATTAATAACTCAGGGAATGTGACAAAGACGCAGCAGGAGAAACAGAGAGATAAAGGGCTGTGTTTGCCTGAAGGAATCCCAACTTTGAAATGAATCTGTACAGTACCCCCCCCCCACTCCACCCCCATCTCAGAAGTGTTTTATTAGCTTCAGTAGCTTATGGCAAGCTTATCTCACGCAAACACACATTATTGTGCCGAGACATTTAAACATATGTTTGCTTTTTTTGTCTTCACATTGTGTCGCTGCTGATTGCTGTCATGTTTTCTATTGTTTATTTCGGAATCCAGTAACATCATGCCGGAATAGACCATGCATAATAAGTAGTTGTGGGTGTTTTTTGTAGTGCTATTAATGTAATTTCACAGTCTCTGTTTAATCTAGTGTTTCACCCTGTGTTTCTGTGTAGCCGGCCAGGCCTGCTGAATGCCAGTGACCCGGGTTACCCCTGGTTAGCGGACTCTTGGCCGGCCACCAGCCTGCCTGTCAACAGCAGCTCTGGGGGACCCAATGACCTGAGTAACTTTGGTCGAGGAGGTGAGTGCCCTGCTGCTGTCCCATACAAGATGAAAGATGATGGTCTAACCTTCCTCTCCGGTTGTTTATCATGTACATATATGTGTGGAAGATGTATACATATATGCATATTGCATGCGTGTTTGGCTTTATATTTATATATCACCTCAGAGGACAGCTACAGCATTAACAGCGGGGGCCTGCGCTGTCACCAGGCTGAGTAATGGCAAATAGTCCAGCCTGGTGTCGCAGCTCATAGCTCAGAGCCAGAGAGTGTGAGGGGAGAGACGGGCAGAGGAGCAGGGGGTGGGCGGGTGTTTGAAAGGATGGTCTCGAGCAGCCAGTCGTGAAGGACATGCGCAGCTTGACTGGCGCAGATGCGGACACTTCCGCCATGGCTCTACATCATCCCCCCTTCACTGGGCATGCAAACCATGCGCCATGGAGAGAGGCGGCTCGCTCTTCCACTAGCTCTTGCTCTCTCTCTGTCTCTCTCTTCCTCTGTCATCACACACACATGCAGAGCAGCAGCATTATCCCTCATGTATGTGAACAGAGAAGGGAGGGGAGTGAGATATCCACACATGTAGAGGGGGAAACGGGACACCTAAGTGGGATGAGTTTTTTGACAGTGACATTTGTGACATATTTTCCATACAAATTTTGCATTGTTTCGATACGGATGTTAATTAGTTTACATACTTATTTTAAGGTGATCCATCACCTTTTTCGTAACCTTAACCAAGTGTTTTTATTGTCTGATCCTAAGTGAAAGGCAAAACGTGACACTGACATGCTATCCTCTAGTGGACAGATATCCTAGTTTTTCACCAGTAGTTAAACACAGCATGCATTTGTGGATCTGTTTGAGCAGGAGACTGTGAAAATAGTCTCAAAAATGTATGGCAAATTTGCAAATGTATCCTGATCCATGTGTATCAGGCGATCCGTGCGCACACAGGAAGCTTTTCAATAGCGAAAATGAACAGACCTGTGAAGTTGAAGCTAAAAATCTGTACATAAAATATTAATGTTTATTCAGGTTGTAATGTGTGCACTCGAAAAATATTTTGTTCAAATTGGTTGGTAGTTATGTGCAGATTGGGTCACCCAAAATTATCCACTAAATTAATCTTATTTTTTTAATTTGCAGATCATGTAATGCGCATTTTTGACCCTATTACACACATTGACATGATATCAGGTCAGACTAGAATGGCACCCAGAGGACACACCTCCATCAAGGTGCCCAAGTAACATAGCCCCACCTCTGTTTTTATGTTTTTGTTGAGATCAGCTGTACAGCTGAGCTTAACATTTGTTTTAGAGTACAACTATCCTATAAACTCTCTCCCGTCCTCGTTTTCAGATCTCCCTACTGGGCAGGGGGATAAGACAGGCACCATGCTCTCCGACGGAGCCATCTACAGCAGCATAGACTTCACCACCAAAGCCAACTACAACAGCCCTGGCCAAACATCCCAAGCCACTCCCTACGCCACCACCCAGATCCTCCACTCCAGCAGCATCCATGAGCTGGCTGTGGACCTGCCCGAGGCCCAGTGGAAGGCCTCGCTCCAGGCCAAGCAGGAGATGGCCAGCCTGGGGTACTCGCTGCCCGACAAGAACTCCTGCAACAACAGTAAGCTGTACTGAGAGATACAGTAGTGTGCTAATAGCGAGTTGTAGGGATGTTGTTGCCCTCATTTATGAGGTTCAGCTAGTCTTTATAGAAAATGTACAAACTTTTCCACCACAAAAACGCAACTGTGGCTTGAGGGAGGTAGCCTTAAAAAGAGTAATTTTCCCCCAGCAGAAACCGTCTTGGTTACACTCCAAGGTTGAATAAACATCTCGCGAAGGAGTAGTGCAGTTGAGTCATCCATCCATTTTATTCCAGGGTTTTCATGATAGTACCACTCCTCCTTTCAGCTTCAGAGTAATTGCCAATCCATTTTAGCTTGACTAATGTTTAAGAAAATAATCCAAATTAATTACCATGGATTTGATGCAGGATTTTTTAAAGCTGAGCGGAGTTTCATACTTATAGGTGTAATGAGTATTCTTCATACATATTTATGATCTAATTTTCCAACAGTCTAAAAACAGATTAATTATAGTTTTTACATAGTCCTTTAATGCAATGAATCTTTAAAAACTACTTTTCTAATCCTCCCTGTCATTATTTAAAGAAGCATGATCACACATGATTATATCTCTCTGAAGGGGGCCAAATATTGAATTAAAATCTTCACTATTGACTCATTTATCTAATTGAAAATTGATTCAAACATTAGTGCTGTGTTTTTCAAATCAACAACAAATCAAATTTGTCCAGCAAACGCCCTGTTGCATACAAATCAGAGAGTGAATGAAAGGTTGAATACATGCACCTTGTTGAATGTCTGAATCCTGAATATGTCCTGCTTGCTTTAAGCTCTAACTGCATGTCTGCATGTGCTTGTGCGAACTGCCAATCACCTGATGCCACTGTGATTTTTGCCCTTTAACCCCCACTGTAGCCCTCCTTTTCATTCCCGACTACCGATTGGCCGACGGATTGTCTAATAGAATACCACACAACCAATCACAAGATTTCAGCACCACCAGCTCTCACAACAGCTCAGAGCGAAGCGGCAGTCTCTCAGGTTGGTTTACGCAGTGGCAGAGAATTTCATAAAAGCAAACGCTCTCTGGGGCTCTGCCGCTTGACTTAATGATTGACTGATGTCCTAATTGCTTTATTGATCTGTTATTTGCATGTACTAACATGACATCTGAGAAAAATGTTATTAGCGCAATCCCTCTCCCCCACCAGAGATGCTTTGCCCACGCAGCTCCCACTGCTTCCAGTTCATTACATGTGAATGCTTAATGCTGGATGGATATATGCCTTTTATGTATTTTTTTTTTTTAGTTTTGTGAGACTCTGAGTATACTTACTATGTCACTATGTAGACATGTTGTGATATCGGATAAGAGTCAACAGCTTATTGGAGCATAAAGAAACAGGACATTTAAATAAGAGAGGAGGAATAGTATGATCTTACAGAATATCGCTGTAAGTGCTAATGCTGGGTTTGTGCCATCGGAGTCAGTCCTTGTAAAGGCTTTGTCTCTAACTGTGTGAGTGAACAGACGGGAAAAGGGGCAGCGGGAGTCTTTCAGACAGAGTGGACCATACACACACACACACACACCATTAGAGATGCTTGACTGGGTAAAGTGGCAAAAATACCTCCCTTTTTCCCTCTTCCTCTAATGGTGGCTGACTACACTAAAACCCATGTTCAGAGAATTACAATGTCATTTATAGGACACCAAGGCAGCCCTCTGCCTGCCTCCCCTACACTCTCCTCCTTTATCTAGTTACAAGCCACTGCCTTAACTGGTCTGTAATTCAATGCTCCGGCACACAGTGGGCTGGAGAGAAGGATGTGGAGTGGCCATGCCTTACAGGCAGATTCATGCAGGTTACCGAGGGGCTCTGACTGGTGCTGGCACATGTTCTATTAGGATTTCATGAGATGAAGAGAAACATAATTAACAAGAAAGATCCCCGCACAGTTTAATATGTCACAGAATATGCTTTGAACGAATACAAATACACTTATTCACTTCCTTGCCAAGAATTAGACAAGACGATCAATGCCACTCGTCTCTGTACGCTATAGCCAGTAGCCTGTTAGCGTAGCTTAGCATAAAGATTGTGAGTAGGGGAAACAGCTAGCATGACATCAGTACTGATGAACAGAGCCCAGTTCCACGAAAAGGCATATGAGTGATGCAATAATGTGCAAGGCAAAAACATGCAATAACAACACCGTTCTTGTTTTTGGTGTGTTATTTGTATGCTGTGTAGTCTGTACTGACTGCAATGTAAATACATCTGTGTAAATATGTTACTGTTAGAGCTAGTGATGTAGAATTAAAAGGGAGAAAGACTGTCTATGTTGCGCAGGAGGCTGAGATCGTTGGGTCCAACCAGGAGACTGGTGTTCGAGGCCATTTTGTCTTGTTACGTTTGTGACATGATTTTTAGTGACATTTTTGACGGGTTTTCAGTACCTATGTTATGTTGTTTCTGGGATTATTGTACTTAGTTTATGTATTTTAAAGCCCAACCATGATGTTTCTCCTAAACCTAACTAAGTGGTTGTGTTGCCTAAACCCAAGTGACTGGTGTTGGTACTGCATCTGAACACATGTATAATATAAATGTCACTGACATGCTATTCTCTAGTGGACAGACAGGTCTATTTCAGGCTTTTGACCGAACTCTGGGCGGGAAAATGAATAAGCATATTCACCAAAATGTTCAACTATTTATTTAATGAGTTTTTTATGAGTTAAGTGAAAGCAAACTATATACTCACAGATTGTGGATATCATGAGGGAGAGAGATGGATGTCATTTGATAAACAGGAACAAATTTATTGTTTTAAGAAGTCACTTCAGTCAATACGCTTCCACCTACCCTGACATACTAATCTACTGTATGTCTAAATATACAATTAGAGGGATGTATACAATATAATCAACACATTTTACTCCCAACTTACTGACGCTTTGTCAGACTCCACAGCTTCACTTTTCAGTCACAGTAAGTACATGGTTAATGTGAATTAAACAGAAACACTTGCTTAGGTTTAGGCAACAAAACCACTCAGCCTTGTGTTAGGGTAAGGGTTGGACCCATCCACCACCCACACATTCCCAGAGCGGATGGACTTACATTGTAGTTAATGGAAAGCCCGGTCCGTCTCCTGCTGCTGCTCAAGGGTGCCGTGTGCAGCGGTATCGAACACCAACAGCCAAAGCGTCTGTAATTGTTGCCCTGGGAATGGGCTGATATAAAGTACTGTAAGTTAATATCTATTTCAGGGAGTTTGGTGTACAGCTGTGCTCATTTAATTTTAAAAATTGTATATAGAGATAATAAATGGGTATCTGTGTTAATGATGCTGTAAGAGTGAATTCATTAACATAAGATGTGATATTCGTTGCTATATCAAACAGGAGATAAGCACTAAAATTTGAAGGGGGGGAAAGTTGAAGTTCCAGTGCCTTGCTCTGCCTCTGAGGAGATGGAAGGAATAATGAATGTCAGGTCTGAAGGAGGAGAGCGGGATGAAAAGGAACAGAAATAGAGCAGCTTTCATGGCAGCATGGATCTCCACTGGGGACATGAAGCTGCTCATTAAAACCTTTCTTAGTGTAAGAGGTAGCTGCTGTTTTCTGTGTTTTCTGCAGCAGTCGGAGACCCTGAAGACTCCACTCTTCCCTCACTACCCAGGCTGCCTGTGAAGCCCATGATTATGTGAAGTCCATTGTTGTGTGTGCCCTTGTGCTCTATATATGCTGCATCTCACCTCATTGTGTAATATGTTGTTGTTTTTAAACTAAGTTAAAAAAGGTGATACATGACTTTCAGTTATTTTTTATGCCCTTTTTTGAAATGAATCTCCCACTCATAAGTTATATGTGGCTGCACAGTCTTTCTAGCTGCTCTGTGGCTTTCCCCCTCAGCACTGACGCACCCAATGAAAACACAGCGAGCTCAAGGCTATGCAGCCCTACAGTTATAGGCTGGAAGCGCCCAAACCTTGGGTATAAATATCCCCAACGCTGAATCTATATTTAGTATGAGTTCCCCTTTGAAGAGAGGCCCAGTTTTGTCAGAGGAGATGGCTTCGCTGTGTAATTCCTATATAGCTCCTAGCCACAGCCTCTCTCTCTCTCTGTATTTTTCATATTTGGGGTGAGCTGTTGTAATGTCAGTGCCAGACCATCTTTCCTGAGAAGAGGCTCATTTACAATATTGATGGCTGGTCTTGTGTGGAGGGACTAAGGATGATAGAACAATCGCGTCAGCTCACCATTTATTGGTAAAAGTCAAGCGTCGCCCAGAGGTGCGATTAGGAAACCCAATTACTTTCAGACTATACTTACACTGGTGCAGCCTGCCTTGGGCGTACAGTTGTTTCTTTTATTACTTCCACTCTTTATTAATCTTATTCTGACACCCCTTCTATCTCCCCTTGCCTTATATTTACTCCTTGTCCAAAGCACTGTATACCATGGTCATCTTTGCTTTTGTTCTGGTAAAAGACTTAATAATAGTATCATAATCAGAATTTTCTGCACTTAAAACATGTTTTGCCGAATTTCTTATTTATCTGCCATCTGGCCTCCATGAAAATCAATAGAAATGTAGAAATGATCTACTGTTTACCGTGCCTGAGTCAAGTCAGTTTATCAGATTACATTAGAGTGCATGATGTTACATTGCACAAGTTGCAGTATTGGCAGCTTTTTTTTGTATCGCTGGGAAAAGTGATTACAGGCCGTTGGCAGCGAAGGCTAACCACCAGTTGACAGACACAAATGTGTCCAACACAGTTTCCAAAGATGGCTCTCACTAATCTGTGTGGCTGGTGACGTCGGTTTGAGGTATTTCCTGGATCGAGATGTTAAGCGTTTACTGGTGGAGAGGCACTGCCACCAGGCAAATACCATATAAGAGAAAGATTATGTATTAATAAACCTCCACGCTCATTAATTAATGGTACAGTCTAGGATTGCACTCCATGGAGACGCTATATAGTGTGTGGTAAAATTAGGTAGATATTGCAGTTCAGTATCTGATAAAACCAATTACCTTTGTATACATTTCTTTTTTATCTTAATTGTATATGCAGCATTTTTAACGTGTGCAATGACAATCAGTAGATTGTGTTCTGACTAGATGTAAAATTAAAAAATTATAATAATTGAATAGTCTTTCAACAGAAAAGAAATTGGCAACTTTCTTGATAATAGATTAATGTCAGTTTAGGTAATTTTTATCTTGCAAAAATGCAAAACATCCTGATTCCACGCTGCTTTTCTTTGTCTTTTGGTGATAGTGAACTAAATATATTTGAATTAGAGGTTGATTGAGGCAGATATTTTATGATAGCCAATTATTTGTCTGTTTTCTGGTTTCTTTTCTACCCTATCAGTCTGTCTTGTATCTGGGACAAAGAGCTGATGTGTTATAGTATTTTTGAGAGATAACTTTTTTTCCCCTCTACCTTGACTTTGTGTATGGAGCCTCCATGTAAATCCTCCATGTGATGTACAGTACATCCCCTCGTGACCCATGGTGGCTCTGTCAGCCATCGGCCACTATCGGAGCCCACTTGAGCCAATATCAATATTTTGTAAAGCAACCTATCAGCACTGATTAACTGACCAAACTGATTAATTAATCTACCTCTACTTTGGGTCTTGGACTATTAGTTGAGTAAGGAAACAATTTGAAGGTGTCACCTTGAGGTTTCGGAAACTGTGACAGGCATTTGTTTACTAAATTTTTGACATTTCACAGACCAAACATTTTCAGTTTTATCAGAAAGAAAACTGGATATTGGAAATAATTATCATAGTTACAGCACTAATGCTAAGGTACTATGTCATACCCATTGAGGTGCACAAGACAGTAGTACCATAAGTCTGTAGCTAAGAGGGTCAGTTAATTATAAAAGACGAGAACTCATGCCTCTGTGGAAGTTATAATAATAAATTTCCATATACACCAGTGAGTAACAAATTGTTAAACTAGCTATTAACCATCAAAGAACCACTTTTTCCTCTATGTTTTTATTGGTAATTTACTAGTAAATATGAACAACAACAGCTGTGAAGTGTAGTTGAAGTTAATGTTAATACATTATTTCCCTTATGATTTGTTTATAAGCTTCAGAACGGAATTAACTGAGATTTTTCTTGCATGATGATCAAACACTAGTAAGGGTTGATTTTTTCATCAGCATATCTTTGTCTTCAGGAAGATGGTTACACCGTATAGACCTCAACTTAAAAACAGATTTGGCCTTGAAGTCAAATGTGTTTTAAAGAAATATAGGTTTCTTCCACTGCGACCAAATCATATAAAACCCAGTATTGACCTGGCTGGTAGATTTATAAAGATGGATGGGACGGAGGAGAATCCAGCGTTGGAGGGATATGAGTGGTTATGGATGGGGTTAGCGGCTCTCCGGTGTAATAAAAGAAATGAAAGTAGTAATAGACTCTCAGTGAATTCCATTAGGGACACACTGACACTACACAAGCCATTCATTATGATGATGCTGTGAAGTGAGATATTTCATTGTGGAGCCCAAAGCCTGGTGTGAAAGGGGACACTGAGGGATGGGCGGAGCACAAAGGTCTGCCTCAACCTTGTTTACTGCCGCTCTCTCCTGTTTCTATGGAGATTTGAGGCTTTTCAGCCAATTAATCAATGGAAGCAAGCTTTTCATCCGGCAACCTTGAGCTTTTCTATGTAAGCACTGACAGGCAGGAGCCCATTGAAATCTTGTGTTTGAAATTGTGTACATTTTTCTAAGGGTGTGTTGAAGTCCAAATTGATCTGTAATCTAAGTAGCATGTTTGGACTAAATTGAGTTTCTTCCGGACACACATTTGTCACATGGCAAAAGCAGCTACTGTAATTTCCAATGCTATCCCACTTGTATATTAGTTTTTAATTGATTTTCTTTGACAATCTAATTTTCAATGACTGTGTTTCTAAATGTGTTCTTTCCTTGTGTAGGTGGAAAGGGAGGAAAGAAGAAGAAGACCAAGGCTGGCTCCAAACCCACTAAAGCCAATGGATCCAACTGGGCCAATGTCCCCCTCCCCCCTCCCCCTGTTCACCCTCTCCCCGGCACTGAGATGGACCATTATCCCAATGAGCATCACGACGGAGGAGGGTATGTCCACTAGGGCTTTAAACAAATGCAAACACATTTGTTGGATATGGACAGTGTTGAGTGCAGGATAACATTTTGCTGATATGTTGCACAGTTTTATTTTTCTCTCATTATCACATTTTGAAGCCTGGTATGCTTCAGAGTATACAGGAGGCTGACACACTGAAGTTAAGGGCCATCTCAAACAGAAATGCAATATGGCCAAGAGAGCTTTTCAGATTTTTGTCAACATCTTTCACATTTATTTTCAAGCCAATTTTATTTTCTTCTCATATAGACAATCTTGCAAAGCCATGCAATACAGCCCAATGCATGTCTGACTTGTCTAATATTATTGTTGTTAAAACCTTCTGTTGTATTTCAGTTAGCTAACCTTATTTCTATACAGGCCATTAACAGTTACACAGCTTTTGTTTAGTCCCAGTTTAGGTATACATATGTAGGTATAATATAGATATAGTTAGGTAAATAGTTAAAATATTTTGTTACAGAATGGCTTATGTTGTTAGCAGCTAAACTTAAACACAATGAGTAACTTCTGGGGCTGAAAAGTGAAGCCAATGTGAAAGTGCCTTAAACTTGAATTAATTTCTAATATCCAGCAGGGAGTGACTCCTCTGGTTGCAAAAAAAGTCTGATTGTATAGAAGTCTATGAGAAAATGAGTCTACTTCCCACTTAATTTATTACCTCAGTAAACATTGTAAACATGAGTTTATGGTCTCAATCACTAGTTTCAAGTCTTCTTCAACACAGCATGATGTTCATTTGGTAAATCATGGTCCCATTTGGAGTCTGATAGACTATAAAGTAGGGTATACTTTAGGGCGTGGCTATCTTGGGATTACCAGGTACTACCACAACGCTATCCGGTCTGAGAATGAAAGTTAATTGCAACATTTTGGTTGTCTAAAAAAGTCTTATTCAGTATTCAGATGTATTTAGCTTCACCCTCTCCTGTCATCTCTGTTCGCAAAAAAACAACATGGCGACGGCCAAAATGACTCAAGGCTGCAAAATGGCAAACCTCAAACCAATGGGTGACGTCACAATGGCTACGTCCTCTTCCTATATAAACTTCCCTCTTTTTTATTATACATATGATAGTAGTGAAGCCACTTTCTAAAAATTTGGGCTTTGTGTACACCACTAATGTTTACTGACTGTACCTCACAGAGGCTGACATCTCTATTGTATAGTACATGTACTTGAGCTTCCTTATTGCTCTCATTGTATGTTTCCTCCTCGGGCTACCTCAGTAGCAGTGAATCTAGCATCTTGCTTGCTGGAACAAAAAAGACAGTGCTTGCCAACGAAAGCAACACCACACATTGCTGTGTGCAATAACAGGGTTCAGCTCTGTTTTCTCTGCAGCTAATTGCTGTACTAGTGTACATCTGGAGAAAAGTGAAGGATCAATGTGTGTATAGTCTCCACAGGCAGGCCAGATATGCGCACACATACTCGCTTACACAGGCTCTCACACAAAAACTCATATACAGATGGCTGCAGATCAAACTATCTGCCGATCCTGTCTTCAATCTATGGGAAGACTTCATGACTGGAAAATAAATGGAGGAGAAAAAAACAACTATATTCCAGCAGCCTCCTGCTGCTACTAGCGTGTAGACACAGATGGTTTCAGATTAATCTATTTGCTGAATTCCATAGTGGGGGAAAAAACGATAATTGCATTGTTTAATAAAGAGAAAAGCGAGAGACAGACAGACAGAGTGAGGATTTTATACAAGCACACTGTTATCCTTCTCCTAGTCTGAAGGAGATTTAAAAAACTGCCAGTTCTTATAGATGTTTAATGCAATGCTAATCTTAAGTTTGTCCATATAATTATTGCATTACTTTTTTTACATTTCATTTAGTCTAATGAACCTGACAGAAGAGCAGACATGCTCTACTGTAGGTACAAAGTAACAGAGGCTTGTTTAAGCGATAGTGTGTGTCCCTCTCTTTGGTCCAGTAGGTGCTGTGTCCTCTCACTCCCATTTCCAATGTGGGAGAGTCATCTGCTTTAATAGGCTATCTGGCAAATGAAGAGTCCCGTGCACTGTAAATCTGAGGCTGCTCTTAATGGCTGCAGATTAAAACAGTTATGTCCTATGGAGTGTGCACTGACAAATTTCTTTAATGAACATTTTCTTTATGGCTAGTATTATTTCAGCATGTATAAGCACAGCTATGAGGAAGTAAAGCCTGACTACCTCCATAATTCCACTCAGGGCTGTCGTATAACAGATCCATCTGAAAGTTGGACAAGGTCACAAAGCTCTATGTCAGTATGTAGACGGTTCTACTAAAATATTTATATTGGAGACGATATCACAGACTATAATGTGGGTCTGTTTTCATCCATATGTCCTTTACAATTTATTAAATACAGATGATCACACTAGAGCTGAAACAATTAGTTGATTAACAGAAAATGAATGGATTGATCAAACATGCCAAACACTGGACCCAATGCAGCAACATTCTCTTAAATTTCTTTCATATTTTCTCTTAATTTAGTGTTAAGAGAAAAAGAAAAATAGAGATGCCACCAAAATGTGGTAAGAAGAATTTATAGAGATAGAAATAGAGATAGATTGATCATCTCAAGGCACATGGAAGCAGGGAGGGTGGCATTTGCATTGAAAACAGACATAGTATGTATCGTACTATAGTACTACAGTACTACTGTTACTGGTACTGTCAGACTAAAACATGTAATTTTCCAGAGTTTCATTATTGGTGTTTAAAAGAAATTAAAGGTTCCATCCACATGTTTTTTATAGTCGTAATTGGGATCAGTGGACTGATATTATTTCTTTAACCCACATATTGTTCAAAATGTGTTTTTTTTTATTACTTAAGAGAAGAGCAAAATAATTATTAATTAATCAAACAATGGAGAAAATGACCTGGAGGTTGATCTATAATAAAAAGTATGTATTTGTTAGTTGTGGCTGTAGATCAGATTAAAGAGTACACACACAATCACACACATCAACAAGTAAATGTCTCTTCTTCCACCAGGTATGAGAGTGATGGTTGGGGCCCGCCCATGCCCGTGCAGACCTATCTCCACCAGGGCATGGAGGATGAGCTGGAGGAGGAGGAGGAGAGGGTTCCCACTCCGCCCATCCGTGGGGTCGCCTCCTCCCCAGCTGCTGTGTCCTTTGGACAGCAGTCCACGGCCACCCTAACCCCGTCTCCTCGGGACGAGATGCAGCCCATGCTCCAGGCCCATCTGGATGAACTGACCAGAGCGTACCAACTGGACATGGCAAAACAGACATGGTAAACACTGCAGTGTATAACAGCATTATAAAGATCTAAATCTATCTTGAAAGATATATTGTTATAGTTGGTAATATATGCATTGTCGTCATTTTCAAATGCTTACTGTACATTCTGTTCTGCATGTGCTGCTGCCAGGATTTATTTTGCTCCTGCAGTATCCTTCATGTCAACTGTGTGTGCAGTGGAGATAAACCCATTAATCATTTCATTTTAATGGGCCCATGCTACCACTTAGGAGACTAGTGTATTTTGCTCACTCTAAGAGACACAATTTCTTACCCACGGTTGTTTTCTCCCCCCACACACACCCGTGCAGCACATTCCATTGTTGTTGTGCTCATGCAAGTCAGATGAAGGCCATGCCTCATTCTGTCGGCGACGCCGAGAGAATGAGAGACTGGCGTTCATTCATAATAGTGAAGTGGGGGGGTGACAGGGAAGCCTTGTCAGGAAGGAGATGTCATGTTACCCAGTAATGACTATGTTGGTTAGAGAGCATCTCTGACAACACCAGAGGGCCAGTAATTACAACCAATTCCCACTGCAAACTGCGTCAAAGACATTGCACTCCTCAAACAAATGCGGCTGTCAGCCGAGCGGGTTGCCGCTGAGGTGACAGCCATGTGTCGACAGGCCTGGAGAGCATGCCTTTGTACCATCCGCAGTGGCAATTAGCGGGTCATTGTGTTAGCATGCCAGCAGCAACTTAGAATTAGTGGAATTGTCCAAATTTATTCATCTCTTCAAATATGAAAGCGGCCTCTGAAATTAGTTTGACACTTCCACATGCGTTCTTATTTTTCCGCCATCCTGTGGCACAGAGACTGAATATTCCCTTTATTCTGTCTATATTCCTCCACATTCCTTGATTATATACTGCATGTGGATTCCCATAGAGTAATACGCCGTCTCTTTCCCTTCCCAGGCACATGCAGGTGGGCTCTCTCCCTCCACAGGCTCCAGCTCCTCCAGTGGGCTACGTGTCGAGCACAATGGTTTCTGACTTGGAGACTGACCTGCCCGATGAGGATGAGGAGGAGGAAGAAGAAGACGAGGATGAAGGCTATGGAGCCAGGCATCCCCGCGGCATTGAGCACACACCAGGGTCTAGCATGGACAACCTGGACAGCTCTTTAACAGGTGAGGCTAATTCTGAATTGTTGCTACTGGGGCACTTCGTTGTTGATATACGTATTTGTTGAAGGAACAGTGTGTAAAATCTGGCGATATCTAGCGGTGAGGTGAGGAGATTACAACCAGCTGAAGCCTCTCAGTTGACAAGTATATTGGAGAACTACGGTGGCCGACTAAAAAATGTGAATGGCTTTAACTAGAGCCATTTGGAGCAGAGCTTGTGTGTATGTGGGCAGTGAGTGGTGAAGCGAGAGAGAGCGGTGGCGATGGGAACTAGTAACATTATCAACTCCGGCCCATCAGGGCAAGTTAACAGTGTTTGGTTTGTTCTGGGCTACTGTTGAAACATGGCTTGCAAATCAGCCTTTTGCAGCCATGAAAGCAAGCAAACGCACTGGCTCAACAGAGATGACCAGAGATCTCTCTGTGGTCCGTGAACAGCTGGGTTATGAAGGCAGCAAGTATTTGAGACACACTCCGGTGATGTGATTAAGATAAGATAAGATAAGATAAAAGAATTCCTTTATTGGTCCCACAGTGGAATACAGTGGAATTACAACTACTGCTGACCACAGGCTAATGCGGTCATGCCTAGAAGGTAACCCGCAAATTGCGAAAGTGTTCTCTTAACCTGCGATCCGTCCCCGGAGGAGCGGACAGGCGACAGCGCCAATGTTTTGAATGTGGACTGCTGTTGCCCATTTTAAATGCTAGCTGGCGGTGCTTTGCTCCTTTAAACATAGTGTAATGTATTCTAATACAGTATTACTCTGCTTTACATAGTATGCATTTATATAATTAAATACTATTATTATTTTTTGTTCAAATCAAAATGGCTACGTTCTAATCACTCAGAATTGGAAAACAGTTAATTCCCATTGTTGCTCCATCTTGTCTCACAGTAAATGGATTGTTGCTCATGACGTTCTCCAGCAGTCTGCTGTGTGTTCATTTTTATGGGAACATGCTTACAGAGTGTCCCTCATTCAAGTTTGTTAAGCACTTTTGGCAGACTCTGGGGAATTCTAATTATCATTTCCAAAAAAAGAGATAAGAAAGTCCATGAATTTTAAACAGGATAGTGAGAGGGAAATTAAGAGGAGGGAGAGGCGAGGCGAGCAGGGGAGAGCGACTGTGATTTAACAGCGCCACCCATATCTTTGAAATAAATTTCACGTGCGGCACATTCCACTGCAGACTGGAGACACCATTTCCATTTTTACAACTCACTGAAAACTTTTACAGCCGTCTGTCAGGGGGACGTGTGAAGGGCATGACATTGCAGCGGCGGAGCTGAGTGCTAGACTGCTGCTCTCATACTGACCAGGCCACGCTGTCTGTCTGTAGACTGGAGGGATATATTTCTGAATAATGTGTGCACTACTGGGACAAGTTGTAATACATGATGCTGGTGTACTGTAACTGTCAGGCCTTCCAGTGAAATCTGTGAGTACTAAAAAATAAAATCCATATTGGGCAATTTATGGGTGGAAGAAACGTGGATGCTGGACTTTTGCTCTCATACAGATCAGGCCACATTATTTTATATTTGCCAACCTTGAGACCTTAAAAATAGGGATGATTTCAAAACCAAACAATCCATCCATCGTCAACCGCTTATCCCGGCTGGAGCCGATCCCAGCTGGCACTGGGCAAAGGCAAAGGCAAAGACAACACAGAGACAGACAACCATTCACACTCACATCCACGGGCAATTTAGAGTCATCATTTAACCTAAACTGCATGTCTTTGGACTGTGGGAGGAAGCCAGAGTACCCGGAGAAAAGCCACGCTTACACGGGGAGAACATGCAAACTCCACACAGAAGAGTCCCAAGCCAGGATCAAACCTGCGACCCTCTTGCTGTGAGGCGGAAGTGCTAACCACTGCACCACCGTGCAGCCCTGAAACCAAACAATGTCAATAACAAAATAATACGTACTAAGTTTTAAGTTAACTGCAACAGCATTTTTATGTTAAACTGTTGATTTATCTTATATTTATTTCTATTTATCTTGATCTTTAATTCTCAGGAAAGAAAACTGAATAATTAACCCCTCTGGTGTGAATCTCTACCATAAATAATATTCATCAGGTTTCATTCATTTTTTGCCCCAGTTTGAGTATTTCTTTCTCTTAGTATTCTCCATTTCTCTTCCGTCTCTCACTAACTGAAGGCCCTTTCAGACACAATGCATCAGCGGCACCGCTGCACTCTGAACCCCGTTATTTCCAATGGCTTGAGTCACGCCACAGCAGCTTTTCACTACGCTGTGCAAAGCGGCGACCGCAGCTCAAGCATGAGCTCAAACTGCACTGTCGTGAGCATACGTAGACTGTTCTCTTCCACCGGGAAACAACATTTTTTGTAGCTCTATTGGCGTCCGGGTGGAAACAGTAAAGCTTATAGATGCGGTACAGGCCAGAAATAGGTCAAGATAATGAAAAGGAAAAAAAGGTGTGAAAATTTGCCATAAATTAGGAGAAATAAAGGAGGACGTTTTTCATTGCACTCCTTTTTCTTCCGGGGAAACTGGGTTGGCAGGTATACTCTATCCATCTGTAGACTGCAGGGATATATTTCTGAAAAATGTGTGCACTATAAGGACAAGTTGTGATACTTGATGCTGGTGTAGTGTAAAAATAAAATCCATATTGGGGAATTTATGAGTGGAAGAAAATGGGGAATGAGCAGAAAATATGTGAAAGTAGAGGAGCTGAGCTAGTTGAGAGAGAAAGCATGAGAATAAGAGGGTTGACAGTGCTGCTTGTTGGTCTGCGCTGTCAGTGGCAGCCCTAAACAGTAGTTTTCCATGGGATGATGGAACAGTGGTTTTGGTAACGCTGACACATGCTACTGCTGATGTATTTAGAGGAATATAAAGCAGCAGCCGGGCCCTAATCTACTGTATCTCTCCTCCACTGTATTACTCTGAAGACAGCACTATTTCTTCTTATCTCTCTGCAAGTCTGCCTTGCGCCCCATCGTTTTACAACACAGACACAGTGCTGGCTCCAGGGTTAGCGGGAGGAAGTGAGGGAGGATAGGGGGAAACCACTGAGATTTATTGCGGCCACCATTTTGAGGATGTACAAATAGGGGAGGGAGTGAGATTCCTGTCGAGCCTTGCCTGATAGATTTGTCATTGTTTTAATATAGGTCTGTTTTCATAATGTTAATACCAAAAGCCAGTAAATCAAACATTTTAACTGGTGCTGCCCCAGAAAAAAACGCCAGCCTTCTCCTCTGGGGCCATTTTTCCCCAGCAGATTGTCTGCACAGGTTTTTCAATGTGTTATTCTATTCTCTGAGATAATACGACACATTTTTTTAGCAGATAAATGTAAATCCTGATGCTGTGGTGGGTATTGCAGAGCCATGTCTTGCTTGAGCCAGAGATATGAAGTGAGCACATACCTGGTTTTGCGTGTAGGCGATATAGGTTGTGTAAAACTGAGATGTGGTAGCGGCGAGGCTGTTGCGCCTACTGTTCTGGGCGATTACTCTCCCATAAAGCCCTGCCAGGTTTGTGAGGAGCAGGGTCACGTCTCCTGATGGCAGGTAGAGACGCCTGCTCGTCAGGGCGAATGATTTTCCTCCTTAACGACATGCAGATTAGGGTTTCCGTCAGTATAAATCAGTTTTAGTGGCAGGAGGGACTTGGGGTGGGTTTTACTGCCCTCCAACCATCTCCCGTTTACTGGCCTTTCTCTAACAACGCGTGGAGCACAGGAGGGTGGCGGCCAGCGTTTTTTAGAGTGCACGGCTCGGCCCATTGCTCTGGTTCAAGACACAATAAAGTGACAGACCCGTAGTGTAAACCTTTGTCCGGAGCTACAAAGAAAAAATACCACATGTCGAGGCAAAAAAGAAAACCTGATTGAATTTTTTATCAAATTATGTGACAATGATCACAGTTTGATTGGACTCCTATTTCTGAGAAAAGAAGTGCTCCAGAGGTTCAGCAGTAGAAAGTGGCAGTTAGTGCAACTGAAAAGTCATTCTGTGATGTGATTTGCTGAGGCAGTGTTCCTTCGCCGAGCCGGAGGAGTTGGAAGCTCCGGTGCTTTGGCTGGCACTGCCTAGACTTCAATATCTGCTCTATTCTTTGTGGGAGGATTGAACCCAGTGGAATTGCTGTCTTTCTCTCTTAGAAAAAAAAGTCTTAGAAAAGAATTTCAAAGAAAATAGATGGAGGGGCTCGCAGTAGTTACTGCCTTGGATTTCAGTTAGTGCTGCAAAAATGGGTTGTGTAAGGCGCTCGCTACCTTATACAGGCTTATATTTTATAGACGTTTCCATTAATCTGAGAGCATTTCACTGCAATAGGAGTGAAAATCTGTTGCAACTTCAGCCGTCAAAGGTGCAATTCCCAGAAGCCACGTCCAGTGACTGAGCAACCACCTCTCCGAGATATATGGTTTAAGACGCAGACACTCACAGATGAGGAAGTTGGAAAGCTCTTTGAAAGATAACTAGCGCGCAATCATAAAGTTTTATTTGAAATGTGTCATATTGTATTGCACCACCTGTGAGACAAACGCAGCTAATATACTGTATATGTGTTTTTTGAATTTCTGGACTCAGCCAACCGCCGTGGCCACGATTAGGCCACCTTTTATATCACACCGACCTTTTGATAAATCCTGCTGCTAACTTTTTTGTCCCCGTGGCTATCTCTACAACCTTTACCCCCACATCTCCCCAGTTCTCTGTTCCACCAGTCTGTTCAATCGTGCCACTCGTGTGTTCGGCCTGTGTGAAGGAGAGATAGAGTGTGTGTGAGCAGAGCACTTGGGTTCGTGCCACTTCAGCGAAGTCTGCCAAACCAGTCCCACTGAAAGCTGTCACATTAGCCGACTGTTCTCTGTGTTTTCGCTTGCCAGAGTGGCGTATTTTTTATTGGCAGGCTGATACTTTTATATTTAAAGTGCTGGCCTAGCTTTTTATGTGAAGGGAAAAAAAAGCATGAAGAAATACTTACAGTAGCACAGATGTATAAGCCAAAAGTCTTACGATATGTGCACATCTTCCTCATGCACACGCTTTCAATCCTGTCAGATTCTTAGTTATGTTTCTTAAGTAGGGTATTGATTTAATCTTTTAATCATCTTCAAAGTAACATGCATGAGTAGAGGTGTCTAAAACTACAGTACTTGTAAGTGTGATACCTTGATTTTATGTTAAAATTAGGGCTGTCTGTCGATTAGAATATTGAATTGCATGATTTGCCTTAGTTAATCTTGATTAATCACAAATTAATCCTTAGTTAATCTTGATTAATCACAAATTAATTGCACATTTTTTATCTGTTCAAAATGTACCTTAAAGGGAGATTTGTCACATATTTAATACTATTATCAGCATGGGAGTGGACAAATATGCTGCTTTATGCAAATATATATACTATATTATTATTGGAAATCAATTAACAACACAAAACAATGACTAATATTGTCCTGAAACCCTCACAGGTACTGCATTTAGCATGAAAACATGCTAAAATTATAACATGACAAACTGCAGCCCAACAGGCAACAACAGCTGTCAGTGTGTCAGTGGGCTGACTTGACTATGACTTGCCCCAAACTGCAAGAGATTATCATAGTCATAAGACTCGTGGGTACCCATACAACTCATTTTCATTCACATATCTTGAGGTCAGAGGTCAAGGGACCCCTTTTGGTTGGTACCAATGGATTCCTGAGGTTTTCTAGTTTTATATTATAGCAGTATCTTCACTCTAGGTTTAAAACTGAGCCCACTACAACCTAAAAAAATTCAAAAGTGTATGTGTATGTGCATACCACCAGGTGTGTGATTGAATGCACGGTTTTGTGAGATGCTTCATCTGTGTCACCTGAGGCGGTTTTGTAGCCAGCTCTGCTCTGCACAGGTGCGCTCATTGTTCTTTATCAAAAGAAGAGCAAAATTAGTTGATGCCAGTCCTGCTGTTCCACTGTGTACATCCTGCTGTGTGTTTGTGTGCACCTTCATATGTGTGTGTGTGCAATATGTGTTCCGCATGTGTTTGTAGTAGATGAAAGAAGACAGGTCAGAACAGAATGACTATACAAAAGCACTCACCTGCAAGAGCAGAAATGCCCTGCAGCAAATAGGAAATCATTTCGGTGTAGGAGATTAATTTTACCTCTGTTTTATAAGATCACTCAAATCAGTTCATCCATCTGAATGTGGAAACACAGCAGAGGTGTTCAGAATCTCAGATGACATATCCATAAAGGTTATGAAAGTATGTGGTTGAATTTGAGTGTTTTAAAGTTAAAACAACGTATTGATTCACACACTCACACATAGAGACACATGCTGAAACCTGTGGTGTTCCACAGGGTCCATGGTGAATGGGTGGGGCTCTGCCTCGGAGGATGACCGTAATTTCTCCAGCCATAGGTCCAGTTTGGGCAGTTCGTCCGATGGCTCCATCTTTACCCACTGCAGCTTTGCCCAGGCCCTGGTGGCCGCTGCAGACAAGGCAGGCTACCGCCTAGAGGGCACTAGCCTCAGCAAGAGAGGTTGGTGTGTGGAGAGCAGCTACACACTGCTGGACTGGAACTTCTACCAGTGGCAGATGATTTCTTCCTTTCTCCTCTGATTCTCCCTCCTGTCACCCATTGGCTGATGTTTTCCCCCATAATGTTGGATTTCCTCTCTGCTGCTTATGGACACTGTGTCCCGATTGTGCATGGCACCTGTTGTACATGGCTGTACTGTGGATATCCTCAACTTTAACACAGTTCCTATATGACTCATCTGGCTTTTGCGCTCTGTCTTTCTTGGGTTGCAGCCTTTTACAGGCCTCTACCAGGGTGCTTTCTTTACCTTTGTTTTCTAATAGGTTTTTGAATCTTGATCGATAACCTCTATCTTTCTTGATGACAGCCTCAGCGCCACTGTCTAGGCGTTAGCTCCTTAATCTCTTTATTAACCAGCTGGCTTGTGGTCCTGTGTCCCTCTTGCAGGTAAAGGCTTGTCCCACAGGCCCCGGCCCAGCAGTCCATTCTCAACAGATGGCAGCACAGTCGGCACACACAGCTTGGGCCACCAGAGGGCCACCAGGCCCACACGCAAACCCCGAAGCCAGGGCACAGCACCCCACCGGAGAGATGCTGGTGCAGACGGTGAGGCAGTGACTGAAAACACATTTTAAATAGTTTCTGTAGAAAGTTTCATCTTCAACATCTGTTGTGTTTTTTTTATAAACTAGGAGTTATATTAATATAATATTGGATGGAAAAAATGTCTTCAGTTGATTGATTGTGTGGTCTTTCTCTTTGTCACAGACCTACCTCCTCCCCCTGAGCCTCCTCCCTGTCAGGGACAGGGCCGTATCCAGGGGGCCCGCAGTGTAAGCAGCATGGTGCCCCCTACAGATAGGAAGGCTTCATCTCTGGAGCGCCCACCCATGTCAGGACCCCTGTCTGGGCCGGATGACATGAAGAGCTCTATTGACAGACAGACACGCACTTCTCTGGAACATCATCGCCAGGCTCAGGACAGGCTGGGCTCCATGGACCGAGCTGATGATGGCCGAAGGGGACACAAAACAGGTACAGCTGAAGCAAGAATGAAGTCTGTAGCCATGCAAACGGGCAAATAGGCCTGTAAAGTTGTTATCATTAGCATGTAAGTTAACAGGCTTGTTATTGCAGTCTTTTCATGTTTAGCATGCTATATCAACATGTCAACGTTAGCATGTTATCATGCTATTTTAGCAAATGTTGAGAAACTAGCAAGAATAAGCTAGATTTCAAAAATGATGTTAGTGTTGCTAACTGTTTTCCAGTGAAAGCAGCAAGCAGCGCTAGCTCCATCCATCCATCCATCGTCAACCGCTTGTCCCGTTAGGGGTCGGGGGGGGGGGCTGGAGCCGATCCCAGCTGGCATTGGGCGAAGGCGGGGTTCACCCTGGACAGGTCGCCAGTCCATCGCAGGGCACATAGAGACAGACAACATAGAGACAGACAACCATTCACGCTCACATCCACACCTACGGGCAATTTAGAGTCATCAATTAACCTAAACAGCATGTCTTTGGACTGTGGGAGGAAGCCGGAGTACCCGGAGAGAACCCACGCTTACACGGGGAGAACATGCAAACTCCACACAGAAGAGTCCCAAGCCGGAATCGAACATGCAACCTTCTTGCTGTGAGGCGAGAGTGCTAACCACTGCACCACCGTGCAACATTGCGCTAGCTCCAAAACTCACTAAATCTAAGTCTGCACCACTGACAGTCTGTTCCTTCAGGCCTCTTTCCAAATATGGTGTCTGTGTTTAGCTGTATGTCTGTCCTGTACATTTGTCCCTGTCATCTAGTATATTGACAGCCAATGTGAGCTGGAAGTCCTTGCATGTATCAACAAATTTGACCAATAGAGTTGATTCTGATTATGATTCATGCTAAGCTAAGCAATTACCCAAAATCTGGAAAATTCTGTTTCCTAAATACACCTGCCACAGGTCCTGGATTTTTTCCTTTTTTGTTAGATCATTTTATTTATTGATTGCTGTTGAGATGTAGTAAGAATTTCAACAAATATAACAAAAATGTTTTTGAAGAACATTACCAACCCTAGCTTTAAGCTCAAAATCAGTTGAGACTGACAGTAATTCAGGGATTAGGTTTCAAAGTACTATATGTTTTCATGAACCAAAGTATTGGACAGCTGAAAATGTTGAGCTGCTAGTGGTCGAGGATGAAAAGTCAGAGGATCACCAAACTTATTCAGATTGATTCTTTGGCAGTCCACCAGTCTGAGACAATGTAATGTGTACCAAATGTTGAAGTGAAGCTGTGCTATTAGTGCAGTTACAAGATGTTCAGGAAAGCCAATCTTTTTAGAGAAATGCACTCTGGGCTTTACATAAGCACCTACCCCATTCATTTCTAAAAATGAAGGACTAACACAGTTATATGTAATATATACCAGTTCTGCACCACTCTCCAGCCAAATAAAATCCATAAAATTGTTTTGCTTACTTCCAACGATTCATTACTAAGGAAACAAAACATCTAGGCTTCACATTGTAAACAAGTGGACATTTTTTTCTGTTCAAGTTTATAGCAATAAATCAACAAGGACACAGCGTTTAGCTGCTGCTGTGGTTTGACGGTGAGGGATTCTAGTGTTGAAGTTATCCTCCATGCTGTGTTGCGACTGGGCTCCCATGAACAGATTGCACTGTCTGCCACTCACTCTGGTTTCCAGAATACCCCCCTCCTCCTCCCCGATGCCCCTGTAACTGTTGCCAATATCATCCTGCTCGGCTCCAACTAAGGCAGGAGGCCCCAGCAACTGAGATGCACTCTAATCGCTTCGGCATTCGTTTCTCACAAAAAACAACAGCCAGTCTACACACCCCATCTGTGTGTGCCTGTGTCCGTGTGTGTGTGTGCATGCACGTTTGTGACCATTAGAGCTCTCCATGATGTGCACCCTGCCCTCTTTGTGCCAGGACTTTCTCAGACAGTTAATCTGAGACTGGGAGACAATGACAGGTGCCACAATCATCATCTTTGCAAAAAAAAACAACCCGTAGGTGAATTCCCATATGTGTCAGAGTGCTGACTGATTCACAGTAGAACCCTCTGAGGTCGGGGCAGACTCTTTTACAGTCATTAGCGGAGCAGTAGGGAGCAGTTTGATGAGATTTCACGCAACGACGAAGACTGCTGAGGGTCAATGTGATGCTGCCCTGCAGCAGGGGGTGCCACAGCAGCCAGCGGCCCCTTTCTTATTGTATTTACCCCCTCATAAGGCTGGTAGCTGCATGGCCATGTGTGAGGCTGAGAGTCCTCTCTGTGGCACGCCCTGGCATCGCCTGTTGGCACCGCCACTCTGCAGATGTCAGGAGGAGGGGAGGGAGGTTGCAAAGTGCTCTTTGTCTCCATGAATCAGATGTTAGATGTGTTTCACAGCAACAATAAAAGTCACATGTCAAACTTTTACTATGCCTTTCTCTGTGTGTTTTCAGAGGACGGGTGCCTGCCATACAACAAGCCGTGCTTTCCCTCCCCCGGTGGCCACAGCTCCTCTGGCACAGCCTCCTCCAAGGGCTCGACGGGGCCACGCAAGTCCGAGGGGCCACGACAGCCACAGCAGTGGACCGCCACAGAGCACGCTGAATTCCTGGGGACCAATGGACAGGGGCAGTACACGGGAGAGTTATGTGAGTCATGGTATTTAACGCCAGTGTTTTGCGATATACAGCACTGCACGTATAGATAATACTGATCACAGCAGTCCAACTAGTCTGACCATAATTGGCTCATAACTTCACTGTAACAACACGACTCTGGGAGGTGACTGCACTCGGCTGTTGTTCGCTGGGTAGTTACAGCACACAACTCCCTGTATAATTGCAACTTGTTTTTACATTTCTGTTTGTGTATGGATTAAACAAACAGTGAGCTTTAGAGGTGTTAAAAGGAGTAGATGTTTCCCTTTAGAGAGACCCCAGCTAGCTGTTTTATAGTCTTTTAGCCTTTAGCTATTATTTGCTTGACTTGATACAGTGGGTACTTCTCAAAGTTAAGGACGCCTCCTTGGTAGGACGGGTCCTTCCAAATCACATCCTACAGAGGCTAGGCAAGACTCCTTCCTCCTTTTGGGAGATCCCGCATTGCAGTCTCGTGCATCTGCAAGTCTGCAGAAGAAATGGGCGTTTTTTTAACTTTATTTAGGACAATTCAGTACATTACATTTCCTAGTAGGAATATTGATTTTGCATTCCTCAAAACAATATAAACAGATTAAAAACATGTAGACTATTAAGAATAAATAAAATCTACAATGATTTTTACTGTTACTATAATTTATAAACATACAAAACATACAATTAATATGCTCTCCTCAAAGTCACCAGACCACTACACAAAATGGCAATTTTAGCACACCTATTGTAAAAGGCACTTCATTCAGGAACAAAATAAAACTCATCAAAACCGTTTTCTAATTCAACACGTTAGATGTGAAAAGAAATGTCCGTTATGCTCTCCTCAAAGCTACCAGACACCACTGAAAAACACAAGTAATTTCACCTTGCTGATTGTAAAACACACCTCAAACTCGACAAAAGCAAAATAAAACTCACCAAACCCATCTTGGTTAGCCTAGTCTTTCCACTTCCAACGATCACCAGCTCTTGTTTGGTCGAAATAAAGCCTTAATACGGTTAGCTGCCGGCTCTACCCGTGTGCTGTCTCTCCCTGCCTTTGCCGGTCTCGTGCTATTAATAGCAGAGCAACACAAGTCTGAAACTTTTAGCCCTTTCTAGATCAGTAAACATTCAGCATTGCCAATGTCTCTCAGATTTGCTAACAGACATATTTTGAAGCACACAGTATCTTTATTAGCTGTTTCTATCCTTACATTAGCCCCCTGCACAGTATACTGACAGGTAATGTGAGCTGGAGTGAAATGTGTCAGCAAACTACTTATGCAAAGCTAAGCAATTACCCCAAATGTTTCTTTTTATTTCCTGAATGAATCTGCCATTTCTCAGTTTTAATACATTTCCCCTTCCTGTCCACAGAGTGATCCGTCTGGGATGAGAACTGGAGAAAACCCGGTCTGTCCTCGAACGAACGACGCCCTCCTTGTTGCGGCAACGAACTTTGTCCTCACCTGTTCTCAGAGGGAGGGAGTGCAGCCGAGGGCACTACAGAGAAGAGCAGTGTCACAGAACTGTAAATGTGATGTATAGACACAGACATACTGTACATCTCACTATGTTTTCGTCCTCGAGAAAATATTTTCCACCTCCTACCTTACTGTAATTTTCTTTTTGTTAGAAAAAGGCAAGTAAAAAAAAAAAAAAGAAAACATCTAAACGAGAACAAATTTTCTGGTAACTGCCCTCGGGGGGGAGGGAAGGTAATTTTGTTTCCTGTAAATATATTCTTTGACTTGTTGTTGCATTGCTATGCAAGCCGAATTCAGTTTGAGCTTTTGATTTCCATATACAGGAACCGTTGGTTTTATCTGGTTATTTGTATTATATGTGAATTGAGTGGCTGTTGTGCCATAAAATAATTGTTTTATAATCCATTGTTTGTTAATAGTTACCATTAATTATTATCATTATTATTATTAATTATTGTTTTTGCACTGCAACTTTTGGTGATAAGCACAAAAACATAGCTCCTGCTGACATGAAGAACCGGAAGAATATGTGAAGAGGAGTTTCTGTACTGTAAAGTAAAGAGAAGAAAATTATATACTAATGTACAGAGAGATATTAAAGAGTACGGCTTTGCTCACAGACAGCGGCAAATAATAAGGCACCCATTTCCATAGTTGAGACTAATCGGGTAGCAGACACACAAGGTTCCCGAGGGTCTGAAGGGCAGATTGTGAGGCTGGGAGAGTTGTACACAGAGGATACTGTATTACTGTAGGTGATTATTTAATTCATAATTAACTGTCCTAAAACAACAGTTTGATATTTGAAACATTTAGTGGCCAATGTTTGGGCGACTCCAAAGCAGACTGAGGGAGTTTATTTTTTTATTTTTATACAAGGGTCTCCAAGTTTTGTTTTTTATGATTTACCGCCTAAATACTTTTACTATGCTGAGTTTACTCCTCATTCAGTATAACAGCACACTAACCAGCCAAATCTGTCCACATGCTGTACTTTAGTCATAGCACTTACAGAGGCAGATATGATTCCTCTATAGCCTTAATAGGTAAGCAAACATCACGAAGGAATATTTCCTGGCATTCGTAGCAATGATACTCCCACACCTGCCTAAAATACCAGTGGAGCAACATAATTTGTTTACATCTTTTTGAAATTTTATGTCTTTAGTTCCATCATTTTTAATATTGTTTGCTTTTCAGAGCACTTACTGTTTTATGTTTTGTTATGTTATTTGTGGTGCAGTATCATCCAAGGGAACAACACCTGTTCAGTCCAACTAAGTGCTGTTTAAATTAGGTAATCTATTAGTTGCTCTAAAGGTTGGTGCCTCAGTTACCAATACTCTATGGTCAGCACAGCCTTGTGTCAGAAGAAATGGTGTGTGTATGATTTACGATGTAGCTTTGAGGTGAAGCGACAATGGAGAAAAGCCTTGTGTATTAACTAGCAGGTCCCACTGCCTCCATGTCTACAGCCACAGTGTGGAGCAGAACACTTTCTGTCTGCCCGACCGCCACAAAACACACGTATCATCTGCTGCTTCTGACTTCTCAGCCTCTGAAGCTCCAATTTTTTTGTCTTTTCAGACTTTTTATCGGTTGTCCTTTTTTTAATGAAAAGCTTGTTTCTTTGTATGCCTTTTATGGACTCCAAAACGCTGCTTACAAACAATGTTTTCAATATTAATGTTCAGGATTTTTGTGGTTCAATGACTGTTTGTTTTGTCCTTTTTTTGTACTGCTAATGTTGATAAAAAGGGGGGTGGAAACTAAAGGCCGTCAGATGCTGTTGTACTGTTGTCGTCATGCCATTGTCATTTTTTTATCATCCACCCAGTGGCCAGTGTTCTGGAAATGAGGTGCAAAGAGTATCTCAGGTTATTTTACATTCTGGTGGTGTTTATGTATGTGTATATATGTGTATATATCCATACGCATCTCCACTTGATTACGCCATTCCATTTTCATTGACAAAAATATCCCTCTCATGTCCGATCCTGTCGTCCCCTCTTTTCTTTTTCTGCTGTGGATTTTGATTCTGAGTATAACGTGCTGGTTCATCCACCTTAAGACAAGATGTCAGTAAAAGAACATACCAAAATTAAGATTGATATTTCTAATGTCTAATGCGTTTTAGTGTCTCTTTAATACTCATTGTTTTCTTTTAAATCACAGTGTCGTTTTGTATTTATTAAAATGATAATAAAGGTATATTGTGAAATATGCATAAAGATTCGTGGAATATAAAATGTGTTTTTCGTTCCTTGTAAAGTTTGCTGTCAGAGCCGAGCAGCGAGGCCATAAGGAGATGATAGGCGCACCGTGCTCACGGCACGGTGGAACGCCGGGTCAGTAGCCGTCTGGGTCACTCTTCGTCCTGCATGTTCACCGCACTGCTCCTCTCATGTCAAAACAAAAGCGACTTAAAACCTTTTTCGAACACAAGGAGCAAAAACAGCTCACAACTTGCTTGTCAGACTATAGAGAAAATGTCTTTTTGGAAGGATGAAAGTGCTTTGGCTTTCCCTCTCTTTTGTTCATTTTCTCAATATTGTTGGTTCTTTGTAGCCTATCTGTGTGTTGCCTTTTTGCTATAAAAGAGGATTAAAAATGATGACAAAAAGAGAAAGTTGTTGGGTGAAGTCTTTCTGTACAGTACGGGGTGAGGTGACGCTCCGATCCGATGCCATTTCTACAGTACAGTACATTCTGCTTTTTATTTTCCTTTCTGTAAACCACCTTCTGTATTCACTTGCATGTCCTTGTCCAAGAAGAGAGTGGATCAAGAAAATAAACTTTTACAGTCTCATTCCCATGTCCTGTAAGATAAATCCATGTTCTTTTATTTCCTTGTACCTGGATCAATATCAAATAAAATATTTTTGAAAAATGAAATTGCCTGAAATGATGTTTGTCTTTGATAGAAAGACTGCTTTCAGGAGGAACTAACAAGTCCATGTTGGGTATAAAAAAATAAAATAAAGATATCTATTTGTCTCTTACAGCTGTAATATTTAAAAATATTCACTACTTCCTTTTTTTACTGCAGCTACAACAACATGAAAAATGCCCCGAAACATGTCCCCTCTGATGTGTTGATAGTGTTTGACTCAACAGCATGTGTAGTTATTTTGTGCTGTGTGTGTGTGTGTGTGTGTGTGTGTGTGTGTGTGTGTGTGTGTGTGTGTGTGTGTGTGTGTGTGTAGCCTATTGTGTGTGATTGTGAATGAGCTCCTGACTCAGCCTTGCTTTTTATGTCAAACCGATCCTTGCCCTCGATCCTTATAGAGGAGCAGCTTCAAACACAAATCCAAATCTCCGAAATCACTAAGACAGACAGCTTGCCTTCAAGCTCTCCTACATGGAGATCAGAGCAAAATAACTTGTGAAAGAAATGCAAAACTGGATGTAGAACGAGGAACTGCTTCTGGATCAGCATCATGTGCAACTATAAATTAACCAAAAAAAGGTTGATCTTTATCTTTTGTCATCAAATATTTCCTGTACTGTAACTGTAATTCATTGGTGGAAGCTTAGGGTTTGCCTCAGTCTGTGGTTTAGGCTCTTCTATACCAGTGACTTCAGGAAATGCTGAAGGCGTGGAGGGACACCCTAAATGGCCTGCATGGGGTGCATGGCAGGGAGTTGTGACCTCTGAATCAATATTCTGTTACTGTAATGCCTATTTCTCACCTCAAATGTTGATTTAAATGATGATTTACACCTGTGCTTTTCCTGCTGTGAGACCTCAAGATGTCTTGTGTGAAAACATCCTGCTCATATTTGATCAGCGCTGCCGGTTTTCTTGGAGTTTGTGAGTTTTACGAGCAGTGATTGACAGCTGCTTTAGAGACTGCTTGGCTCTGAATGGTTACTTTCCTTTAGCGTTGTAAATCTTGCAAATGCCATTAAGAGCATAGAGAGACACAGAGGAACATGATTTTTTTCAGATTATCTGTCTCATGCACTTCTGTCAGTGACTGTTTTATAAAAATAACTTTTTATCATATATGCTCAAAGTTACTGACTCCAGCATTAATGGTGCCCATAAGATTAGCCACAATGCAACAACCCCCCCAACCACCCATTTCCTGTCTGTCTGTATCTCTTAACTATTGACTGTCAAATAAAGGGGAAAAAAATGCTGAAAAAGTAATCTTCACAAAAACAGGATTATATTAGGCCAGCTGTCTGTGGGATTTGGACCTGGTGATGGAAGCTCTGCAGCTCAAGCCTTAAGCCCCTTGAAGTATTTCAGCTGCAATGACTGTTTCACAAGGTTGTGTTCTCAGTGGCCATAAAGTGGGAGAAGTGCATACCAATTCATTTCATAAGGAGTGATGCCACTTCATGTCAAGTGATGAAGGCCAGCCCCAGTGAGGTACTCTGCATCCCACATGGTGCTGCCTACTGGGCCTCGTGGCAATCAGTGCAGCAGCCCTACATCTACTTGGTTTGTGGCCAGATGTTTGGTAGAACTTTGCATGAGTCCACAACCCTGCTGAATCTACAGTCAGCATCGCTTCCATGCACCGTTTACAGGTTATGATCGCTCTGCTCAAACAGCACATCTGAACCATGACATATTCACATGGTGCCTTCAAATAGGGTGGTGTTTACCATGTTTATGAGTTGGGCCCACATGAACCCCCCCCCCCCCCCATTATGTTACCTACTTGGTAGCTTGCTAAATTGTTAGTCTCTGTGACAGTCACGTTAATATTGCTGCAACACTCAGCAGCAGTGTTCTTCACGACTTAACCACTTGAACGCAACGCAACGCATGTCATGTTTTTTTTTTTTTTTTTTTTTTTTATGGGAATTTATTTAAACACCAAATTTACCATTAAAAAGGTAGACTCTTCTGGGACATCTGATATTTATAGATAGTAATGGAATATCATTAAGCATGACCAGTATATACACACATAAAATTATGGCATTTACATCCTGCAGTAATCATCCAGAAAAAGCCCTGAATGGGATTATTTTATTTACCCCCCCCCCCCATCAGTTTAATGGACTATTCCGTCAGAACAGCCTCGTTGTCAATTAGCAGCACCTGAGCTGATTTGTTACTCAAACGAAGCCTCCTTTCCTGGATTTGCGCCTCAACTTGATGCAAATCGTGAATAAGTCCCGTTAATGTTCACTTCAAAAGTGAAACGTTGTCATCCTGTAGGATTTCTAAGCGAAAAAGTATGAAGTATACACAAGTTTGCACGCACAGACTGGGCGCAAAATCATAACGCAAAATGTGTGGAGAGCACTAGGCTGCTTTGTGGGAAATGAAATGCTCAGCAACGTCCCTTCGTCCCAGACAGATGTCGTGACGTGGACGTGGACTAAGGTAAGAAAGTTGTGTTTTACTGCATGTTGGTTAGTGGCTGGTGTAATGAGAGGAGCTGTGCTGGTCAATGCGGGTGTTAATAGCGTGGTGACAGGTGGCTGATGAAAATACTTCAGTGACAAGCAGCATGTTTTCATGATCCCTGATATCGTTATTATATCTGGTATTGACTTAGTTTGGTAGGTTATAAATGAGATGTTGCCTGTTGTTTCTATTACTCTGACTTTCTGCACTAGACATCTGAAATATTGCATACTCTGCTGGCAAATGGTAAAAATTAGTTGATCTCTGTGCTGTTCATTCATAGTCTCCAGGGGCAACAGATCATTTCTCACTTCTTGCAAGAGCTGACTTATTGTTGTAGTCCAGCTCGGTGTCATCGTGCTACTAGCTGGAATTTCATGATAACATTGTCACATAAAAGTTGTGGGAATTTTCATATGAAAAGTTATTTCTTTGTTTCCTGCAAATTGTGTTATTCTCAAATGCTGAAAATATCCCCATATAAGCCCACGCTATGTGGATATGTTTTCAGCCTTGGATGCATGCTTTTTAATGTTTAAAATGGGAAAACTTGTTGTTTGGCAATAGTGAGAACTAGTTCAAAACCTCAGTCTGTAATATGTATGAAATATGGAAGATGCTGAGAGGGTGCAGAGAGACAAATCAGTGGCTAGTGTCCTAAGAGTGAATGGTACAGTGGTTGCCAACCACAGGTGGTGTCTTTCAGAGTGTCCAAGTCAATTGCCCCATGGAGTCGGTCCTGATACACACAGAAAATACAGGGTGGAATGATGGGAACCTCTGAAATCAACTGTTTTGGATTGCTCTTATTTACATATGAAATATGCTGAACCTTTGATTTCGGACTCATTCTTTTGTAAACGTGGGCATTTTATAATGTCCTACATTTGTGTTTTGGACATTGACAAATGATGAATGTCATTGTCTGGGCCAGTGAAACTTGATTTCCTTTGTGGTGGCATTGAGCTAATTCCTCTCCTTGATGAATGATGAAGATTTAAAGGTTAATCCTTCTTCTTGAATCAATCCCAAGAGAATATATGTTGGCATTAATGAATAATGGCACACATAAAGCTGACCATGTAAGCAAGTTTCAACGTTCTTCGTTGGCTCCTCATAAATATCAGAAATGACTCATTTTCCTGTTTTATTCCCAGCTCCCCTCCCATTTGAAAAGCATGTTTATGCAGAAAATGGTTGTCCTCCCCAACGCCTGTCCTTATTTCTGAACTAAGGCTGGTATTTTGAGATGTATTTGTGTAAAGTAGGTAATTTATGTACTTGTTTATCAAAGCATTTGAACTGATGGTACAGTGGGAGAGCGTGCTCTGTACTTGGAGAGTGCACAGCTTTTCCTCTCGTTCTGTGCAAACCAGCTTATTTACACCTGTTTCTTTAGTGTCTAATAACCAAGTCATTTGAGTTAAACGTGGTTATTTTGGATGCAAGGTTGCACTGTTTACAGTGATGACCTTTTTTTTTTTTTTACCTTCCTTTGCACATATACTGAATGTCCACTGATGTGTTTGTCATGCACATGTGCATGTAAACCATTATACATCATGCACATGGCCAAGAAATTTTCCAGCAGAAATCTAGATGATAAGAGCTCTTTTTCTTCATCCCAGTTACCCGATTTTATATATATATATATATATGATGTTTATTAAACAGAGTTGTTCTGATACTGATAACCTTATCAGAAATGCATGAACTACTGCCCAAAATTCAGCATCAGGTATCAATGAGTACGCCAGTCTATGCACTGATCTGATAGGACGAGTAATGACTGCTACGCTTCTTGCCAACAAAGCAAGTTTACCCCTCCACTCCCATCTTTTATTTCCAACTGTTTACCAGTGTGCACTCCTCCATCTCTTGCTCATTTCTCACCTCCGCCAGAATGCGCAGCAAATATGCAGTTTGCGATGATGTACCTGTTTTCTGCGCGTACTCCCAGAAGCCTGTGCTTTCATACGGCTGTGTAATTGTTGCATCAGACAGTTGGTGGAGATGGTCTGTGGTGAGAAAGCAAAAACTGGTTAGCCAGGCAGAGGGAAATAAGCTTTGCTCAGCAAATACACACTGCAGTGAGATACTAGTTATCAGGGTGTGAGGGAGTGTGTGTGCTTTGATGTGTGTACCAGTGTAGTTTGTGTTGGGAGACAGGAGCTTGTGTGTGTGTGTGTGTGTGTGTGTGTGTGTGTGTGTGTGTGTGTGTGTGTGTGTGTGTGTGTGTGTGGAAAGGAAACATGCATTACCCGTACTGTAGGATTTTTCCCCTCCTGCTTCTCCTCCCCTTTGTCTTTGGACTGGTGACAATGAGTGGAGGTGAGAGGGCAGCAGTACCAATGCAACACCATTCATCACACATGTCAAACAGCTAGACCAGCTGCTGGGGACAAGCAGCAAAAATTAGCATTTCATCCCTCTCTCCCTCTCCCCCTCTCTCTCTCTTTCTCTCTGTCTCTCTCTCTGTCTCTGCCTTTATCTCTCTATATATTTCCATCATAGCTCCACATTTGATAAATGACTCCACAAGCTGCATCATTTTCCACCTGTTTAGATAAAAACATGGCGTTATTGACCAACACTTTCCATATATTGAGTGATGTGTCACAAACAGACTAGTCTTTGTACAGACTACTATTCTTGTGCTGCTGAGTCCTTAATGACAGTGTTGGGGAATGATATTGACCGTGTTAGTACGTAATGTTGAGAATAGTACATGCGCCAAGGGTGGACACTGTCTTTATTGGGGCTTCAACTAACTATTATTTTCTTTGTTGATTAATCAGACTATTATTTTCTGAATTAATTTTCCCATTAAAGCCCAAGATGATGTTTTGTCCAGCTAACAGTTAATCATTTTAAGGTAATACTAACTGGTTAAAAGCAGTAAATTGTCACATTAGAGAAACTGGAACCTCCTCTCAGAAAAACAGAAAAAAATTAAAATGATTAATCATTTATCAAATAGTTGGATGGATCAATCGACTAATTGTTTCAGCTCTATTTTTTTCTTACCTTAATATTCAGCTTGACTATAGATGCTGTGTGTTCTACATCCTGCACAACACTCAGCACAAAACACAAATAGGTACTTCGCCTACATACTTTAGCTGCTGGTCAGTTAACATGCTCTTTATTAAAAAGTGCATTGTGTAGTGATTTCAATAAGAAATAAGAAAAACAAACGTAAGCCATATGCAAAGACAATTTGCTCTAGACACATGGAAATGTTCACTGCTAAAACACAGATGACCTGCAACTCAATACTGAATGCATTGCGTGTACTAGACAGCGCAACGTCTGGGAACTTTGCAGCAGTGTTGTGAGTTCTGTCATTTTTATGTGGCAGCGGCAGGAGGCTTGATGTTGTTGGGTTGTGAACGCGATATCTCAAGAACGCCTGAGGGGAATTTATTTGACGTTTGCACAAACGTCCATTTGGATATGAGAATGAACTGATTAGATTTTGGTGGTCTGTGAACTCACAAAATATGTTTTTGGCCATAACTCAATAATTTCTGCTGATTATGACTACTTTACACAAATGTCTGATAGGATAAAATAATGATGTGATGATATTTTGGACAAACTGCAACTTGACTGATTGGCCGAGGCAGACAAACATGAGGTGGTAGTTCAGTTTGTTTGAGTTTAAGTCATTTTGTATGAGATGTTTCTGTCTGATGGATGGATGTAGGGCTGCCCCCAGTCAGTTAACTGACTTGCTTTTGTGTGATTCTTGGTGGAGAAACTCAGTTTTACAGATGCGTCGATTAAATCCTCAAGCTGATAAGTCGACAAAGTCATGTGTTGGTCAGCAAAGAATTTCTGTGGTCGAGGACATCCCTGGATGGGTGGATGGATGGATGGATAGGGATGGGCCGGCTCATTAAATTCATGGTTCAGTTCATATTACGGTTTGGGATCACGGTTTTTGGTTCAGTTTGGTACATTTATGGTACAGCAAGGAGGCCAATTTCAATTTGAACATGCATTTCATTGATTTGGCAAAATAAGTCAACAACTGTTTGTCTTCACAACAGTAGACTAACATCAGGAACAAAACACTTTTTCATTGTCACATCTTATGGCTGGACTTCTTATCTAAAAGAAAAGTGCCACTGTGTTATTTAAAAAAAATTAATGAATATAAACAAATTATAGCCTTAGGCCATCAACAAAAAGTAACATAAAACAGTAACATTTACAGCATATGAGGAATTGTTAATTGACCTCCAAATCAGTATTCAAAGGCTTTGTTTTTGTTTTTTTCTGTGATGTGCGATAATATTTTTATATTTTACGATGATGATATGACTTGTGATAGATAAACAAACATTGAAGTGTGCATATACATATGTGCATTCTTGTCAGCGTGGTTGTTTTTAAATCCAGATTAGAATTGAATATTTAAAATACAACTAGGATGCATGTTTTTCTAGAGCAGCAACAGTAATGTTTACAGCAAAGTTACCATAGAAACTCATTAATATCTCACTGGAAACAGTCTAACAGTCAGACTACAAAACCTACTGCCAGCTCTAATTTCAGCTTATGTAGCCGAGGATATGTTGCTCGTTAAAACTTATGAGGATAATATATTAATTACATGGAGGCTCTGTAGTTCGTACCCTTGTCAATAACAGCACATCACTGCTTCACTGCTACTGTTCCTCCCTTCACAATAAACTCCCTGAAAACAACCACTGAACACTGCTGAGTAGAGGAACTAAAGTCATTTATTTACATGTTTACTATTCGTTGTTAGCTGGTGAGCTAACGTGCGGTGGTGAGTTAATAGCTGTGGTAGTGCGAACATAGTGGTGGTAGTTGAGAGACATGCGCAGTAAAATCTGGTCCGCCCTCGCCGAAATTGAGCCAATCACAATGTACAACGTCAGCTTCAGTTACACTGCGCATGTGTTATAGCTCATACCCCTGTCCGCCATGTCCCAGCCTCTTTCAACAGGAAAACGCGATGGAAAAAATGCACAATCTCTCTCATAACTTACTACAAATGAAGCGAACGGTACAGACACGACCCGAACCGTGACTAGCAAACCGAACGGTTCAGATTTTTACCTGAAATGTTCCCATCCCTAATAGAGACGAGGGGGGAGGGGGCGTTAGATTTCACCTTGCAGTCTTTTCAAAAGAGACTATTCATACAGGCTGGGAGCAGGGATGTTCATGAAAGCAGAGAGATTTATTCAAGAGAAAACTGTTGCAGAAATAAACAGTAATTGACAGTATTGTAATGGCTTCCTGTGAAGGTAAAAGCAGTTGAAAAGAAACTACTGTGTGCATGGGTTTGTGACTGTGTGAGCCTGTGTGTTTCTGTGTGTTAGCACCACACATTGCCACGAGATGTTTTCATCTAAGTACACTTGTCATATACTGACAGAGTGTACCAGGGTTTCTGAGTACAGAGCTTTGGGTGCAAGGCATCCTGTTCCTGTGGGGATGCTTGATGAACAATCTCTTAATCAAAGCTTAATTGTTTAGCATGATCCTGAGTGACCTGCTTAATGGGAACCCCCCCTTGATTAATGATGTGTGTTAACGAACACAGTGGGAGACACCCCAAAACCTTGTCTGACTCCCGTTAATTAAAGGCTGAGTCCAACAAACAGCATCCGGGACTGGATTATGCAGTATAATGAATGTAAATAAAAACAGAAAGCCTCAAGTTAACAGTTTGTCCTGTAGCTGTGTGACGGCGCTGATGTATTAGAATTTTGTGAACATTACAATATCTTTAGTTGATTTTTGGTGAGGTTTTTGTATATGTATGTATGATTTTTCTTTTATATGATATTTAATTATTAGGGCTGTCAATTGATTAAAATCTCTCTAAAAAAATTCTATCTGTTCAAAATATACCTTAAAGAGAGATTTGCTAAATATTTGATATGTTTATCAACATTAGAGTGGGCAAATATGCTGCTTTATCAAAATGTATGTATACATTTATTGTTGGAAATCAATTAACAACACAAAACAATGACAAATGTTGTCCAGAAACTCTCACAGGTACTGCATTTAGCATTTAAAAAATATGCTCAAATCATAATATGGCAAACTCCAGCCCAACAGGCAACAACAGCTGTCAGTGTGTCAGAGTGCTGACTTGACTATGACTTGATCCAAACTGCATGTGATCATCATAAAATGGGCATGTCTGTAAAGGGGAGACTGGTGGGTACCTACAGAACCCATTTACATTCACATGTCTGGAGGTCAGAGGTCAAGGGACAACTTTGAAAATGGCCATAACAGTTCTTCCTCACCAAAATTTTGTCTAAGTTTAGAGCTTTAATTAGCCTCCTTTGCGACAAGATTCTTTAGGTTTCTAGTTTCATAAGACACCTCCACTCTGAGCTAACTGAGTCCACTGCAACCTAAAAATTGCAAGTTGCATTAATGCATTAAAGAAATTAGTGGCATTAAAACAAATTTGCATTAATGCATCATTATTATGCTAACTTTGACAGCCATAATGATTATACTGTATACTGTATGTCCTGTAGTGTATATCCAGCAGAATCAAAGAGTGCATACAGTTAAAAAAAGATTAATCCAGAAATGTTTTCTCTGACTGTGAGCCCAAACTGCTAAACTACACGTGTCCTTCTCCATGTCCTTCAAATCTTGTCCACCAAAAAAGAAACATTTCTAAACCCACACTCTGCCTTCTGCTTGAAAACCACACGGTAGAAGAAAAAAAAGAAGCAGCTTTGCCAAGGCCAGCTTTTGTCTCTGGTTGTATGAAGTGAGGTGAAATATGCAAAACTATCCTATTCTGCCATATATATATATATATATATATATATATATATATATATATATATATATATATATATATATATATATATATATATATATATATATAAAGCCTAACTGTCATGCTTGCACGTTTCTTGCACTTAAACACGTGTGATGTGCAGCTTTGCAGATAGAAGTCTTTGCCAAGGACTTGCACAGAAACATGCCTTTGCCTTTGAATGTTACAAGGCTGTGGGTGTTTTCAATGGTTCTGCCGAATAATAACACTTTTTAAAAAAAAATGAAGTACGTTTTAAAAAAATGATTTAATCCAATCAAAGCTCTCAGAGTGTGCTGCACATGTTATTTAATAGATAACTGGATGATCATTCCATGTGACAGGACTCATTCACCGCCTGCTTTTTGGATAACCTTCTCTAAGCTTGATTCGCTGCCGCAGCTTTTCAAACGGAGCACACTGGTGAAGAGGAGGCCTTGGTCTTTTCTCGCTGATAACGTTCTCTCTTCTTTTTCCTGCCGCATGTGTCCAACAAGGAGAACAATTGTTGGCCTCCAAGCATGAATGTCACCACTCTTTGAGGCATAATCAGTTAATCACCCCAAGACGGGCAAGGTCAGTGTGTCGACGCACGCCGCCCGACCACTTATCTTCTCCAGCTCAGGCCACACAGGAGACGGCAGAGGGGCTGGAGGAAGGGATAATATAGGAGATTATGTTAAAGGGATATTTCATATTATCCTGCATCTATAATCTGTTTTTAGTTAAATGTCAACTGTGCTTAATCTATTAAAAAAGGCTGTATCATACATATTATATAGGATGCAAAACTTGAGCGTGGTTTGACCGCTCCCCTGGCTCTGCAGGTGCTTGGTGTTTTTCATAAGGCTAAAGATAAACCTGCTTGCACAGCCCTGCCTTCTCAAAATTCCTCTTCGACTCCTTTTTCCAGTCATTACTTCGGTCACGGACAATAGCAGATGGTGCAGCTGCAGGTTTAATTGTCTTTATTACTGAGGCATCTGCTTTCTGCTTTTTTAATTCCACAACACTGTGGCATTGTGCAGGCAGCCGAGGCCGTGTTTGTGAAATTAGAAAGTAAACATTAACAAACAAAAAAACAGTTTCTCTGTCAGATTGTATTAATGGCACTCTTGTAAATCTCAGAAAATTACAGTAGACACTAGAGGAGAATCAAGCTGATTTTGGGCCTGTTTCCCCTCCTTGTGTCTAAAGATTGTCTTTCCAGATATTCTTGTGATGTGAGGTGTCGTAAGAGAGTCTTTTTTAAAACCCCCAATCAGCTGGAACTCCGTCACTGATTGCCAATTGTAGATGTTGAACATGCATGCTCCACATGCACTGTGGAGTCAAGAGTGTAAAATTGCTGAATATCGGTGGTGATAATCGGCCGGGCTGAAAATCAGTCGATTCCGAGGGCGTTCACAGAAGGCTCATCTCATTTTTCATCTGAATTTTTTGTGATCGTTCTAACACATGGATATTTTCACAACAACATGGCCATCTGGAACGAAGCTAAGTGGTGAGTGAGAGTGGTGTTTAAACGGTCGGCAACCGCTGCTTTGTTTCATGTACGTATCGTAACAGCGGTATGTTGTATGTTGTATATCCACAGTCTTCAGTCTTCACGTTTCCGTTTTTGAATGATGAAAACAGACCGCCGCCACCTGCTGGTATGGAGAGTTATTGCTTTTTACGCCGGCACCGAACGTACAGTCCCCTCCAAAACGACTGGGACAGCGAGAAAAGATGAATATGAGACGAGATCAGTATTTCAACTTCTGTTTCCAGGTATTTATATCTAGATCTGTTACACAATTTAGAAGATAGCATCTCTTGTTTGGACCCACCCATTTTTCTTGTGTATCATATTCATCTTTTGATGTCAAACGCAAATGTTTTCAGTGTAAACTGTTCCAGTAGTTTCAGAGGGGACTGTACGTGATGGGTGGCCATCGGCTGTCGTTTTGCAGACTGTTCGACTGCAAGTTTTTGGCCAAGATAAAAGTGACACAGTGACGCAACTGGTGGCCTTTGTCGCTGCTAGTTCTCTGATGTGGGCTTGGTGTGTCTCCAGCTTAAAACTGTGCTTTTTAGGGCAGAAGATAGCTGATAGCTTACCAGCTTACACCTCAGCTTGTGTTGCTTCAATAAAAAACATAACTAAAATAATGTTAAACATTGTGGTGTGGGTATATTTTCATCTTACCATCTGCCTCACTTGTGCTGCTTACATCCTTAAGTCTGTAAATGACAGAATGAGAATCCCATTGGCTCTGTTGAGTTATTTTCTTAGCTGCTTGCACTGAGCTGAGGCTGTGGGAGAAAACAGCAGATGTTAGGCTCTGACAACCCTTTCTACCTTTGGATCTGCAACAACAAAGCAGCTGAGGGGAAAATGTCATCCATGCATCATCCCTGACGGCCCTGTGTGAATGAATAATTACTCTGCTTTGACTCAGGTCAGGGAAAAGAAGGTAAAGAAACCTCTAACCCTCTTACCTCGAAACCCTTTCAAACGGGGAGCCCTGCATCGTGACGCGATAAGACGGGTGAGACTGAGGAGGCTGTGACATGCCGAGATCATTCAGAAATAAAAAGATTTTTCTTGTGGCAAAACACTCGGGGAAATGAAATGATTCACCCCAGCAGCTCAGTACGTGCTCTTCTTCAAAAAAGATGAGATGGGGACATGGGGTTCATCTGTGAAGAGGAAAAGGAAGGGGGAGGGAGAACATTGGGAGGATTGGTTGGCTGTGTTGAGTGAACCGCAGTCATGTCAGGAAGGAAGCAAGGCTTTAGAAATGCATCGTTGTTACCATTATGCTTAATAATTTGAATGACATCTCAGTGCATGACTCAAAGGCACTTGTATGGGGGCTGGCAGGGGTTATTAGAAATGACTCCCCCAATGATGCGTGTCACTGAAGCAGCAAATTAACATGAGGAGATGGAGGCATGTTAAAAGCAGTGGAGAAGAGGGAGGGAAAGGCTTAGATGGAGGGAAGAGGGAGAGATGTGAAGGGGAACAGGGATAGATGCGGAGAAAGATGTTGCTATTTTCGCTCTCTTTGTTAGCTGAGACGCTCTGGTTGTGGTGTTCCAGTTCTTGCTCTGTTAAAGCCTTTTTTTTTTCTGAACACCAGGTGCTCCTATTGTGATAAATGATTCTCAACTGTGCCGAACAATGGCAGAGGCACCCAGACATATCCCTCATCACATACTTCCACAGCTCCTCTTCCACAAACTACACAATAAGCACACTGGTTTGTACCGCCGCTTGTTTTTATTGCCACCACACAAGACTGAAGGCTTATAGCAACTTGTGATATGATAACTGACAGTCCCCTGGAAGACATTACTGGAGGACTTTTCGGCCTGTGGATTGGCCAGTTTCTTTGTCCATCACCCATCCCTTACTGAATTTCCTGTTTTTCTGTGCTGCTCATTTTACATCCTGCTTCTTCCTGTGCTCATTGCCAGTATATCCTTTGGTTTTCCCGTCTCTGACAGCAAACAAGGCTTGATACGTGTACAGCGCATTCACCTTTTTCCACCCATTAATTTATGCTGTCAGGGCTTTTCCTCTGTTTGGATGGCCAGGCTTTCATGTGTGTGCAGAGCAGTATCTGGGGGTTGACATGTACCACCGTGTTCAGCATGAAACAGACTGTATAAGGTAATTGATAGGGGCTTACAGCCACGGGCACACAATGCATGCTGGGAGGAACCCCACCGCTTTTTAACCCCAGCAATTGGATTAGCAAAAGGATGTAAACAGAGAGTTCATCTCAGCAGTGTGATAATGCTTAAAGTATAGTAGTTTATCAGGTTCCCTTAGCAACAGTCCTCAAAGAAATCCCTCCATCATGAAGGTTATAATCCTCAATATTTGTAATTTGTTTGATATATATATATATATATATATATATATATATATATATATATATATATATATATATATATATATATATATATATATATATATATATATATATATATATATATATATATATATATATATATATATATATATATATATATATATATATATATATATATATATATATATATATATATATCCATCCAATCATTTCATTCAGCCCAAATGTAATGATTGGACGGCCTGTCTGCTTGCGTGCACTCTGCCGGTGCATTGGTTGCGCATCACTGGAGTCTGTGAGTGCTAACAATAGCCATGTTCACCATTCCCGTTCATTATGATATGTTTATGTTCATAATGATAACAGTGGGATAGTGGCTTTACAGGGAGGCCTGAAGCAGCAGACTGTCAGTGTGACAGTGTGACTTTCTCGATAGATTTAGGGACTTAAAGAGAGAGTCAGTAGCTGATGCTGCTGTACTTTCACTGTATAAGATTTGGCTGGGATCTTTTTTTCAGCTGTATCAGTTTTAAAAATCTAGTGTCGCCCACCTTGCCTTTAACTACTGTTTCCAAGGTAAGAAAAATGCATATTTTTTGCATTAATGAGACGGCTAGCAGTGAAGAGGTGACAGGAAATGAGGGAAGTCTCTGACATCTCTCCATTGACGCATGTATATGTACTGTGTGTGAAAAACAGAGTGTAAAACTGAATTTCCCCACTGTGGGACTAATAAAGGAATATCTTTCTTTTCTTTCTAAGTCCATGTGAGTGCAAGTCTATGGAAAAATATGAATCACACCCTTATTGCGTGGGTGCCACAGGAAGCACTTTCCATCTTGTCACTTGAATCAACACTTCTCAACAGTTTAACTTAAGTGAAATTAATGCAGAGCGGCTGCATTACAGGTGTGCTGAATAAACTGGCAGCTGAATGAATATTCGTACGTAAGCCGAAAAAGTAAAACAAAACTGCAGTACATAAGATTTGTTTAATTCAGGTATTTTAGAAACACTATTGCCTACCTGTTAGCACTGACAAGTTAATTTATCAACCACAAAATACCTCGCTCACTGCATTTGGTATTTGGTCACAGTTCTTCAAGGGAATACCAGCCGATATATCATCATCCAATTTTTCTCAAGTCTCAAATATTGCTACATGTGTTGAGCTTAAAAATCCAGTATTGGTCCGACTCTAATTTCAAGTAGTGCTGAAATTACTGTTGAATATAACCGTTAGTGTGTTGACAAAATTAATTGGCAACAGTTTAAATGAGTAATTGTTTAAGTCATTTGTCATATGTGCACTGCTATTTCCTGTTTCATCTTATTTTAAATTTTTACTGTACACAGACAGAAGAAACACTTTTAGATGTCACATTTGGCTGTGGGAAAATGTGATGGGATATAGAGCATATTTAATACGTAATGATATAAATAGTAATAATCAACAGCGAATAAACATAACTGTTAGTTGCAGATGATTTCATGCAACTTGCTACCTGAAACTTGTTGATCCTGGAGCTGCAGAGTTGTACCTCTTTATATCAAGGAATGAGCTCATATCCATCTTTATGTTGGCACAACACCTACAGTATAGCTACTCCCACACCTCCTTGTCCTCAGAGGAAACCTCGTCTCATCCCTTCTCACTCCCCAGCGACACAATAGTCCTGTTCAGCATTCAGCCAGGCGTACTGGCCAGGATCCCGCCCAAGTGATAAAACCCCATTTATCAGCTGGAAGCGTCCGCAGACTGCAGATATACCCAATCTCTATGCTTTTGATGCCTGGCCAGGGTCACACCAATATGACTGTGGCTGGCTTACCGAACCCCCAGCAGTTACTCGCTCAAGCTCAAGATCTCATTACAAAGTGGTGTTACTTGCTAATGAATTTGTCTCTAATCATGTTATTTGTAAGTGTCTCACACAACTTTGGGACCTAAATAAAACATCTGTATTTTTCTTTATTTATTTATTTTTTTTCAGAAAACTATTCTGCAATCCTTATTTCTTTGTGGATGATTTGGCAGTTTATTTCAGAGGTATCTAATAGGAATCATAATTGAAACAGTGTTGAAACTGTTGAGTGATGAAAACCATTTTGGTTTTATTTCCATTATTTATTTATTAGCCATTGAAAGCAACCAACACCACGGTTGTAAACTCTCGGCTTTACGCACTACTGTACCTCCCACCTTAGGGTTGATTACTGGACCTGTTAACATTCGATCATAAATGTTACACATATGTAATAAAGCTTTTGAAAATGTGCAGCAGCAGCATTGTTCTAATCGCTTTGCAAATATTGCCTCAGAGGACTAAAAATCGCATCACGCTTAGATCCAATTTGTGCTACACTCACCAATTACTTTCACGGTCCACTTCCCGTCTAATACAGAAAGGCCAGATTATCCGCTGGATGTCTGGGTGCTGCACACCCTAATTACAATCACAAATTGGAAAAACGCAACTTGTGACAAAAAATGTAGCATGTGATTTGTCCTCTTTCCAAGAAAAATATTTGCACTAATTTATTTTGACGCTGCGTCCTCAAGGAGATAACTGGTTTCTGAACTGAGAAGCCTACTTATGTAAAATATGAAGTTTCTGATCTTTCTATTGGTGTTGTAATCAGATAAAGCTGTAGCATGGATGTAGTGTGTCTAATTGGGTTGATGTGTAATTAATCTTAACAGTAGTACCAGCATAGTTCATTACATGACTGATTAAGACGATATACAGAGGAAAAGACAGAGCATTAGGTTATCGAATATAGTGTGAAGAGCTGTGGAAATCTACAAGGACTCAGAAGTAGTTTGAGCAAACTTTTAAGGCATCGTAACCCAGTGTACTCAACTTCCAGCTTGTTTTGCTCTTAATTGCCGCTGCACAAGCTCACTGCAGTTTCACCGTTTCTGCTGCCTGAACAAATTTCATGCCTGGACTCAGAGGACGGGGGTAGTGAGGAAGTCGGGGCTGATTGTGGTGTAAGTGAAAAGTGAACCAGTAGCACTAAATGCAACATTAATGCGTGTGAACTTGGAGTCACATCCAATGGGTGCTGTGTTCTTAATCCTGAGTCTATCTGAGGGACACGTCCTACCTACAGTAGCTGTGACTCAGGGGACTTGATAGGACATTTATTGAGTATTATGATGAGCATATTAAAAGTTTTCAAATGGCTGTTGTCGTTGTCTTGTGTTTAAATCACACAAAGGACATTTAAGGCTTCAACTAATGATTTGCTTCATTAATTATTCTATTTTTTTTTTTTTTTTGTTTTGTTTTGTTTTTTTTTCCAGCTGGATCGCAGAGAGTGCAGCTTACAAACCCAAACATGACTGAGTGACGAAGATATACGATTGGTCAGCCAAGTGTTGGAGTTTCCTCATTGGCTGTTGCTCTTTTAAAATGAAAAGGCAGGGAACAGTCCTTTAAGTAATATAGTAGCACACAGTACACCGTACACAGTCCAACCATAAACTGGCTATTGGCCAAGTCTTGTTTTATCACTTAATTGATCATAAATAAAAAAAAGAAAATAGTGACAAAACCCATTGTAATTTCCAGAACCAAGAAGACATCTTTAAATTGCTGCTTTTGTCCACCCAACAGTCCAAAACCCAAAGATATTGAGTTTGCAATCATATAAAACAGAGAAAAGCAGCAAATCCTCACATTTCAGAAGATGAAACCAGAGTTTGTTAGGTTTTGCTTGAAAAGTGTCGATTATAAATTGATTGATGAATTAATTACTTTGATCAACTAATTAATTATTTAGCCAGCTGTCTGAACTAAAACATATTTTCCTTTTCCTTAAATATTGCTTGCTGTAAAATAATTTTGATTCATTCTATCTTAAATAATAGACATTCAATATGATTAGTAATATTTAATGAGTATGATGCGATTTAGGGGCCTGTGATTGACATGAGACAATAACACAGTCCTTTAAATGTGTTCCACTTAACAACAGTCAACTACAATATGGTTTGACAATTTTATTTCTGAGCACTTCCAGATGAAAAACTATTGTTTTTTTGTTTTTTTTTAAAGTGAGGAATGCAATATAAAGGCACATCTGAAAGATATGTGTCGATATTTTTACTTTGCATTGACGATATTGGATTATTATTATTGAATCGAGATATCAGTTCAGATCGGTGAAGCACTGTCACAAACTCATTTCTGAGTTTGTGACAGAGTTCACACCTGCCAAATTCGAAGCAAACTCTCCTGAGGCAGACGTGTTCAGATGGATTCACAGAGAGCCCAGGGCTGCAGGTACGACTTTGAGAGAGTCGGGAGCTGGTAGAGATGGAGCAGCGCTCTTCAGCCATCCAGGAGATAGATGCATCCTGCCACTGTGTAAATTGGCTGTCAGAAAGATTGTGCACAGAAAAGCGCCAATTGCTGGGAAGTTAGAGGCAGAGTGACAATGATGGAGGGATGAAAAGGAGGGAAAGATGGAGCGAGGGTCAAAAGGGAAGAGGTAGTGAGGTGAAAATTGGGAGAAGGCCAAGGTCAGTGTTAAATGTCTCATAAATGGTTGGAGATTAGGGGACAACTGTTTAAGAAGACCTTCAGAGACAGGACAGTAAATGAAGACAAAGATGGCTCCGATTCAATTATGGACAAAGGGCGCCACACATAGCATGGTTATCACAATTTTATTATGGAATACATGGTTATTAAATCCAAATGTGATCATTTTCATAATGACCCTGTTATTGTTTTTAGTGCCCTATATGCTTCACTTGTACTGCATATCTCCTGTCAACTACATCTTGAACACTATAGCAAGTAGTGCTGAACAATGACAGAAACAAGAAAGGAAAGAGGTGAGACACACTGCAGAATAGCAGTTATTCAGAGGATCTGGCAGGTCTGATAAGATGAATGAAACCTTATGACTTGGCAAACTGGCTTCATGGTTAATGCAGGACTTCCTGGATGAAGGTGGAAGTTATTGGAGGACTGTTGCCCCTGCGGGAAAGTAAAGTGATTTGGCCATACTCTGCAGATGTCTGCCATATAGATGAAGAGATAGTAGCTGTCTGCCGCTGGATGGATGAGATGAGGAAATGAGATGTAGACCAGGGATCGGCCTATGACTAGGATGCCGGTGATGGTATCAAAGGACCAATGCCAAGAGGAAAGATGCAGTGGTTGCATCTCCCGTTTTTGCTCAAGTTGCTGTCAGTGCAAGATCTTATTCGACCAATTCAGATGATCACCTCCTATAGACAGAAGATAAATTGGCATCCCAGTAATTGCCTGAACCTTTAACCTGGAGGCAGGAAGTGATCACTTTACCCTGGGAGGTCCAACGTTTGGCCCCTATCATAGAACAGCATCAGCTATTGACACACTGCAGTAATGGCCTACCTTCGGGCTGGTAGCTTCACACAGAGTAATGATGACCCATGCTCGCCTGCAAGCCACTGCTTTTCTTCTCATCGATGCAATTACCGCACTGAGGCATGGCTGTCCAACAGCCCCCATAGCAAGGAGGAAGATCACAATTCCCCCGCTGTTCTCTTACCACCAGCCCTAAAGCTGAAAATACCTCCATGGACAACAGTGCGTTTTTGTTAAAGTGTGAAGCTAATTGGTTAATCTGTATTATTGAAATGGATATAGGAGATGTTTCTGTGCACAGGTTGGCGTGATGCATTAATTATTGTTGATGCTTGTGCGCATTTAGCCCCCACCAGTGAAAAATGAGATGACAAAAGAGGTAATTTCCTCTTTCTCTCAAGATGGTGTGTAATTGTGTGAGCTATAGTGAGAGGTGGTGGTGGGGGGGTTGTATGTGTGAGGCTTCTCCCTCCCCATTCCTTCTGACAAAGACTTTAATTCACCGTAATTATACAGATGGATTGAAATATACAGCAAGACAGGGAATCACTCCAATTATGCAGAGTTGATTAAAACTTGGACCACATGCCAGGGTGCTGCAGGAGCATGGGAGGAGTCGGGATGTGCACCGTAGACGCACTGAAAACCAGTGAACATCTGCACCACGAGGATCGAACCACCAAAGAGGATTTTTGTTTGTCTTGCAAGTGTTTCACTCTCTACGACGAAGCTGGAAAGTTACAATGTACAGTTTGATGGTCTGGTGCATAAGGAACAGTCTCTGCTCCTGACAGAAGGTAAACTCCTCATGTTGAAATCTCACCGCCTCCTAATGAAGATGGATCAGCGCTATTCATTTACTGACAAATGCGCACAGTGTACAGCACAGCCCATATTCCGCTGTTGTGTCAGTGCATACGGCTACAGCATTTGCAAGCGAGAGCTGAGGATAAGTCCTTGGCATCTGGAGACCATGGTCAGTGGAGGAGAACGACGAAGAGACAAAGGGAGGGAGGAAAAAAAATGGGAGATGGGAGAATAAAAGAGACAAAGAGAATGAGAGGGAGGGAGAAAAAGATCACAAACAGGGAGGAACAGAGTGAAAAGGGCAAGACATTTGTCACCCTCTGCTACAGGACCATAGGAAGAAAGAACAATATCATTAATCTCCTGACATTTCAATATTGTATTAACCTTTCTAGTGGAATTCTTTGGGCTCATTAGTCTCTTTTTTGAGAGGGGAGAAAAATAATAATCGATAGAACAAGCTCTGGACACGACCTCGAAATATACTACAGTCAAATAACATACAACCTCAAGCCAGTCTTGTGATGCTGCCCTGTCTTTAGCAATCGCTCCCTTTATCTGCTTTAAATTAATTTCTTAAAATACAAAATGGTCCCAGTCATAAAACAGAAAAATGGCCATGCTGTAACTGCTAAAGATGGCAACACGAGCACATCAGCCAGTCTTATGTGAAGGAAATAAAGCCCTGAGGCCATGCAAAGCTCGATGAACCCATGTCTCATGTCACCCACTCAGTCAGTCAGTGGGCTGTCAGCAACAGAAAGATAGAAAGAAACAGAGGGTAGATGGATCCAGAGGTGGCCACGCCCTTTTAAACTCCACCGCCGCCATCCTCCCCTCGTTGTAATGCCTCCACAGCCTGCCCACCCTTGTCGTCACCTTCCATCTATCAATGCCTGAGGAACACCAGCCATTCAAATCACCAGCACTCCCCAGGTCATTTGACAATGAAAACACCCTAATTCATCCCCATTATGCGCCCTTGCTGAACATCAAGCACCGCCAGGCCTTTTGTCTGTCATCATTTCCATTTAGCCTCTATGATTGGTCGTGTCAGTGTTTTTGTCGAGATGCTGTTATGAAAACATGTCGCTTTTGTATGGTGTGATATTTATGTTTGCATTGTGCATTCCTAACCTTGGGGAGGAGACGCCTGGGTTCAAGGGTTATTTCAATACTGTCATTACAGGTTTACCTAACACCTTGACTAAAACAGAATGGGTTTCATTGAATTCACAGGGAAATGAGTGGGTGGCAGATTCACACGCCGACACTGTGATTCTCTCTGCGTGAGAAGGGCTTTTAATTAGTGTTTTACTTCGTAATTTAGCAAAAATCAGTCATATTTGTAATAGGAGGAATATTGTTTTGGACAGGAGCCATTAAGAATCCACAGGAGGTAGACAAAATAACATGAACACCTGATGAAAAAGGACACTTAAGCAGAGCTGCAAAGATTATATATTATAAAGTATTAGATGTAGATATGACATCCTCTACCAAATTATCTGTCCCTTTTTATATTTTTATTTTTAGCCATTGCAGCTCTGATGTTGCATATCAATGAGCTGAACTATTTTATGATAATATATGATTTACTGAATTTTTGCTTCAATGTAATGAAATATTTAAGTCACTGCATTTCTGCAAAAACAGACATTCCCATCTGATTATTTTTTTCTGTGGTTTCTCAATTCAATTTCTAGAAAATCTAGATGATCCTGAAGGAAGCGCTGAGGTGATTAGTCAGTTATTTGATTAGTTTGACAGACAATAAATTACTAACAGTTTTGATACCGGTAATCAATTGCTTACAGCAGGGGTGTCAAACTCATTTTAGCTCAGGGGCCATATGGAGGAAAATCTATTCCCAAGTAGGCCGGACTGGTAAAATCATGACATAATAACTAAAAAATAACAACTTCAGATTGTTTCCTTTGTTTTAGTTTGGTCCAAAATAGTACAAGCACATTCTGAAAATGTACATATCACAAATAATCCTCTTGAAAAAACACTTCAAATTAGTTGAAAATTGTGAGGAAAAAATTTGTGCAATTTCAAGAAGACAATGCCTCAGCGATTTGAACTGAGACTGTCTCAGTGTATCTCCAGAGGTACACAACTTTAAATCACAATGAACAAAATAGAAACAACTCTTCTAGGTATCAAATACCTCATTTGTCATTCCCACATCTTAATCCTTAGCTCACCACACCTTACAAACTGAGGTAGAAATGATTTAAGAGGGTTGAGGTACTCCCTGCCTTGTAGGCTACGCTTGTTATTGATAGACAAATAAAAGCTGTGCAATGCATGAACAATTTCAGAGCAGATCAGAAGCATTCACGGTGAATGACGTGAATGAAGTCTTTCTCCTGTTCACCAAAAATCTGAAAGCATTGCTCAGACTCCTGCAATAGTCCCATTATTTTATCTTTGAACCGCTTCATGTCTGCGGCATGTTGGGTTGCGCACAGGGAAAAGAAATAAAAACTGATGAATATTTAGTTTATGTCAGGGGGTCGAATTATTCTGTGTTCTCTCCTGAGAATTAAAGGTAAAATTAAAAGTTTAAAATAAAAATGCTGTTGCAGTGTACTTAGTAGATTATTATTTTGTTATTTTCAGTCTTTTAAAGTCACCAGAATGAAGGAAAAAATGTCTCTGAAGCTCTATTTTTTTCTGAGGGAGGGACTCCAGACCCCCCGCTTTGGTTTTTAAATCCTCCCTTTTCTTAAGGTCCTAAGGCTGTAGTATGTAGTAGTAAAGTAAAGTATGTAGAAAAGTATTGCAGGTACTTTCAAAAAATACTTTATTCAAACTCTCGCTGAAGCCAGTTGGGAGAAGAGCAAAAACATCTTTTCCACTGAGAAAAGCTTTCAGTGTCGTTCTTTGCTCTTCTTTCAATGAAGAAACACTCTCCAGTTCTGATCGAGCCGATGCTGCTGCAGCATCTACTCCAAGCTCTTCAGGAGCCGCCATGTTGTTGGGAATGAAATGTCTCCTCTTCGTTTCATCCCACATGCCTAAGCCATGTCTGTAACTGGAGTAGCTCCTCACCGATTGGTCCGTGCTCTGGCTTAGCACACATATACCCGATACTTGAACCCTGACGAGATGGATTTTTGTGATATGTGATCCTGCAAAACCAATTTTCAATTTAATAAATAGAAAGGTGTGCACAAGTTTCAGGGTGTTGCTGCAGTTCACTGTGGGCCAAACCTTTCATTCATGTCCTTTATCCACTGAAATGCAATATGAAACATAACTTACAGTTAAGATAACTGGTGTTGAATCCTGGTGGAGGTCTGACTGGACATAAAAATACAAAATGTGTGAGTATGCAGCTTTTATTTAATTGAAAAAGTTGACTTAATTGATTTGGAAACATGTTAGTCTTCTGCCTGTGTGAGGAAAACGAAACGACGCTTTCATTACTGACTAAATGCTTTTTTCTTTAGTAAAATCAGAAGTTGTTTTCTGGAGTAAAGGGGCACAAGGAAAACAATGTTATGTTATGTCACCAGTCTCTTTGCTGCAACGGTAGTTCTGTGGAGCCACCGTTTCGATGTGGGCGTGGCTTTTGAAAAATAATCGACTGTGGGCAAAATTATTTTCTTCCCTCGACTGGAGTTGGTCAGAGTTTTGTAAAGGGTTGCAGTGTGTGTTTGTCAGCTAGTCTTGTTTGTTAGGGCTGGATGTCCACACTCTATAAGTCTCTGGGTGATGGATTACGAAGTATTCATATAATACTGTACAGCTAATTATTATGGCATCAAATTAAAAATGTGGTCAAATGCTTGTCGTCTTTGAACATACTAACTGACCACAAAATAACTCAAATGTGTGATCGCTGTTGGGACGATATAGGATTTTATCATGGATCTCGATTTAAAAAAAAATACTCACAAGCTGGACGTGGTGAATTTTCATTATGAGGATAATCATAAATATCCTCAGGAGTGACTTAAATGCATCTAGCTCACTATCTTTGTAGAGAAGTGAAAAATGGAGACCGATTAAAAAAAAAAAAAAATACAGGAATTATCATGTAAGAAAGAACATATTATTGAATGTTGCTATGTTTTTATTTTCTATTATCCTTTATTTTTGCGGGGGAACCATATGATTTATGATTAGATTGTGTTTTCACTAAATACGTTATATATTAAATAAAGTTTGTTTCCTGACAAAATGTAAGGTAAAGTGATTCCACTGGTTTTTAGTGCCATTTTAATATTTTTCAGAATATTTTGATGAGTTTAATATTGTTGGATATTGTTTAATATTGGACAATATTGTGAATCACAAGAATAATTGAGACATGAAATTTTCCTTTCTGGGTGCTGCACTGTGCCCTCGCTGTTTGGTTTCACCTTTGTCATTTTGTCAACCTAAAGCTACTAACTAATCTTATTATGAAAATCAATTTTTGGCATTTGTTAATAGATTGTAAAATTTAAAAATTCTCATGTACATCGATTTCTTCACACACCCCTAAAAGCTGGGTCATGTATGTTGGATGATGTCCACCTGCTACAGTACATATTGTACTATATATGTTCATCAGATGCGTATTACCTTCAGTTTGTGACCGCTGTGTTGATAGACTGTGACTGTGTTTGGAATATATTTGCACGTGTTGATTAATGAAACGGTTCCCCTCAACACACTGAATAATTTTGCATTATATTGTGACTGATGCACCTGCAGATGATCTGGCCTCTTTGGATTTCTGTAAGGTGTCTTATATTTCATTTTTAAGCTCATGAGAATGCTGATTATAAGATCTAGTGCAGTGAATCTGGTAAATTGATGCTACTAATCAAAGGGCTTATAACAGTATTAGTGATTATCATAAGCACTTTGATAAAAATGATTACACATTGGTGATATTGAATGTTAGATGGTGAGATCAGCTTACAGATGCAAAGAGGACAGCAGAGAAAAAGCTGAGGGAGGGAAGATTCCAGGCGACGGCACGAGGAGGCCATATTCCTCTGGGTTAATTGCGCGGACCCCATCGGCACTAAATAAGGATGGTTAGAATGACTGGCTAAGTGACAAATGGATGTACAAATCACCCAGATTACTTCCCAGTTATTAAAGAAACTTGGATTTGGCTGGCTTCCGCCTCCCTCTCTCATTACATCTGGCAGTCTCACCACTGACGGCTATCTTTTTCACAATAACTCATCTCTGTTCAGTTTTCACAAGTTGAAACAAGCCTAAGTGTTTAACATTGATTAAAAACAAGTTTTTGTAATGATGTGAAATTGTGATGAGTCGGTTGGTGAGATCATTAAACGTAAATGAGTTTTGATTGATTGTCTGAAGAGGTGGCGTTTGACCTGCAGCTGTAGTGTAAATGGCTGTGGAGAGGTGCTGGTAAGCTGTCTGCACGCTGTGCACCTGTGATAGCGGTGTGATGGTTCCTCGCCGGCGTTCTCGCAGAGCATAGCGACAGTAAGATGAGTTGTCAGACAGTGCACAGCTGTTCACTTAATTACCTCCTAGTTTGGGAAGGAGGTTAATGAAGCAGTTTGGCGATCAGAAATGAGAGACAGCCTGAATGTGCACAAAAGAAATTAGTTTCTGGCTGCTGGGACAGGGTTGAAAAGCAACAGCAGTTTAAATAATTTATTGCAAAAACTGAAACACCGAACGGATAAAGACAGAGGAAGCTGGAAGAGGAGGAGAGGTTAGTGTGCTTTGCAATACATGTTTAGTATGTTCCAATACAGAGTAATTAGACCTCATAGTGACACTGACATAGTAAATCCTGAGTGAATCACATGTACTTCCTTCAGAGAAATTAGACTCATTCATTCTCTTATTATTCTCAGCAAGACGATGAAACTAATTTGTGCAGGTGCTATTTTTTTTAGTCCTGAGAATGTGTAAAAATTACTTGAGGGAAAGACGTTATTTTTTAGCCTCCGCAGTGCAATCAGTGGTCCACAAGGGATTGTTTGTTCTTTTTCAGTTTGTAAGTTATAATGATTATTATGTAAGTACAGTAAGCCAAATGAAATCAAAAGAAAACAGAATCCCAGCTCCCACCAGGGTGCCTAAAAACAAACCTGATGAAGAAACGTGCAAAACGTGCAGTTTTCTCTTTCTTGTTTTTAAAGGACTTTGTCGGTAAAATAGGTCTTGTCTAGAAGAAGAAGAAGAAGATCAACCTTATTAGCCCACAGGGGGAAATTCAATACACTCTGTTTACAACTGACATCACACAACACACACACACTCAGAAGAGAGGTGTCAGGGGGGGTGCCGCCACACACCCCCCCCCCCCTTGGGGGTTTTGGTCCCTTCCCCGGGGCCCCCCCGCCCCGCCCCAGAGGGAAAACTGCCCCCCCCCCCCACCCATTCCCCCCCACTTCTTTCTCCATCCCGGGACTTGAACCGGTGACCCCCCCCCTCCCAACCCACCCCCCCACAGACTAAGCTACATACCCTGGCGTGTGATGGAATATTGATTTCTTTTGATTTCATTTGGTTTACTGTGATTTATATTGCACCAGCTGCACCCAGGAGAAAAGCAGTACTGGAGGGAATAGAAGCTCCACCGTGCACGGGGCGACGTATCTTCAGTTTTTAAGTTTCAACTTAGACCATTTTGTCCATTCTATCTCTTATTTTTCGCTTGGGTAGTTTTGTGGCTTAATCTATAGTTTGACAGACACTATTTATTGTGGCAAAACCAGTGCTGTTGAAGGCATTGTCTTAAAATACTGTAATTGTACATTTATTATTTTAGTGCGTACAATATGCTGTAGAGAAATATTTATGCAGCCAGATCCAGCCAGTCAGCAACATTAGGTGAGGGCGGGGTGCACCCTGTGTGTAGGGCTGACACATAGAGACATGTGTCGCAGCCCGGCTCTAGAACTATAACAAAAAGACACACGGGTATAATGAACAAAAAAAAGTAATTTATTAATCAAAAAGCATGTCAAAATTAAGAATGTATGGCAGGAATCAGTAGTGTAGGGAGTGGGTGTGTGAAAATGTGCTGCATGGATGTTGTGCTGTAAAAACAAGAAAAAGGAACCAAAAACCAAGGAAGGCCTGTGAGAAGGTCTGCCACCCTACAGACTGCTTCATGCTTTAAACAGGTAGCACACCGGGCCCAGATGTGTCCCCTGCTGCTGATTAGTCTCATCGGGTCTGCAGCCCTGAAGAGAGACAGCAAACACAGTAGAGGATCCAAAGACCGCAACGCTCACATTCACACCTACGGGTAATTTAGAGTCATCAATTAACCTGCATGTCTTTGGACGGTGGGAGGAAGCTGGAGAACCCGGAGAAAACCTATGCTAACACGGGGAGAACATGCAAACTCCACACAGAAGGACCCCAAGTCGGATTTGAACCTGCGACCCTCTTGCAGCAGTGTTAACCACGGCACCATCCTGCCGCCCTAGGTCACTGTCACATAGGACAAAATCACATCTTCACAGTTAGAGGACTGGAAAGAGTCAAATAATTTGTTTCAGTAGATTGATTAATTGTTTCAGCTCTATAACCAATCATTTGTTAGCGTTGCAGTTAGTATATAAACAAGTACATATTACTGTAGGCACAGTAACAGGAATTTTTCACATACGAACCAAACCTCGAATTGAATGAAAAATATAACATACTAAATGCACATGCATGCTCCCCTTTTTCATCCCCCTTCCCCCAGTTTTAATATGGCAGACTTGCCAACACACTTGTGAGCCTCCCCCGAGCACACAGGTAGAGTAACTGTAAGGACCAGACCAAAGACCATCCAGCCTCATTGTGCATATTCATGCCATTATGGGGTGAATAACCCTGGCAGCCAGTGTATCCGCTTAATATCCTTAATCACCTGCATCTCATTGTGGGGCCTGGACACACCTCCGCTCATTAAAATGATGGATGGAGGCATAAGGGGATGCTCTCCCCTGTTCCAAATTTGTTCTTGTTTAGAAAGGTGCTTATTAGAGAACGCCTTGGGGGGGGGGGGGGCAGCTCTAAAAGCTGAGAGAGCAGATGAGGAGGAGGAGGAGTGGGAGTGGGAATTCAGAGACCACAGTTGTCAGGGCTAAGCCATTATAAACATTACTGAATTATACTGATGACAAGTATGAATATTAGATGTAAAAAGCTGTACAATAGGTTGTTTAGGCTCTGATTAGATTAGGTCTGATTCCTGTATTTTTACATAAATGGACAAAAAAAAACCCCACACCAGTTGTTGCAATAAATGAGTGCAGCGGACGTCGAATCTTTCATCGCTCTGATGGCTTTCAGCAGAGGACTTGGAGCGGTTGGTCTCTGGACGCTCCAGGATGTTGAGGTGGGCAGCAGCACTAGTCATTAGCTTGTCAAAACAGGACTTCCATTCCAGTTCTCTGAGACTCAGGAGGGAGTATAAAGAGGAGGAACCATCTCTCTTTCTTCATCACTGATGTTTGAGTAAGCCAGACAGACAGCGGGTGACACTAAAGACTCCCATAGGCCAGGTTATCGCCTCTGTGAGGACAAGCAGTAGGCAGGTTAGATGTAATAAACTAGAACAAATGTATTTCAGTCTCCAATTAGGATAAGTTGCTGTCTGGAGTTGCTGTGTGGCGACAATGTCATCTTTCGATTTTATGGATATTTTGTTTTGCCGCGTCAGCAGCAATCCCACCGGTGATGTGAGTGAGCGATGAGAAATAAGATGAGCACTGTATTCGCTCTCTTATGTAACCTCATTGAAGCCTCCTTACGCCTAATTGGCAGCAATCTAGGCCTGTCAAATTGAATATAATCCCTTCACCGTTGGTTTTAGCTTCCCTCTATGGCTCCAAATGCCTTTACTGAATGACATGGGATACTAATATTGTGAGTAATGGAGAACACTAATGGAATTGGCGTTAGGTAATACATTTGAATAGCTACTGTACAGAACAGAAATGGCTGTTTAGCCTCTGAGCCAACGATATTGATGGTTCCCTCCTTGACTGTGTTGCTGAAGTACATTGTGTCCTTTCGGGTGAGGCCAGCTCGCATGATTTCAAATTAGAATGCAATAGATGCAATGACATTGAGCTTTATTATGATGCTTTTCAATTATGGCTATAATAAATGTGTCAATAAAATGTATTTATTACTTTTATGAATCATTTTTCATATCTCCACAAATGTGGCGATATAAAGTGTTATGTACTTTGCACACGTTTAATAAGCATAAGATGAATTACTGGAAATTGAAGTTGTTTTCATGTTTATGATTAAAGTAGTGTCATGGTTAAGAAGGATAATCCTGCTATATTTTTAGATTGTTAACCAATCCCATGAAAAGACTAAAATCAGTGATGAATTGATCGTAATACCCCCTAAATTCCCCGTTCACAGCGCCTTGCAGGGTTTCTCATTCTGGACATGAGCGCGTTCACATAAAAGTGGTGGTGTTTACAACATATGACCAAACATGGACAGTTCTACCTACAGCAGAGCGACGTATTTTACAAACCAAGAGCAAACTATAATATTAGACAAGTCCAAGGAATTTAATAAGCTAATAAGACGTTCAGTTAATAATTCAGACTAGCAGTAACATAGTTAAAGCTACTGGATGCAGGAAGGACAGCTTGCAAAAGAAAATATCACTTCCCCATCCACAGCATTAGTAGATCTGACTATAATTACTTTCTATTAATAACTATGTTTATACAATAGAACAGAAGACACTTTTTTGCCAGCTGTGTTTTCTGCATTTGTCCGTTTAAACTGTGTTGCTTTTAGCCTGGATTAAGACTATAAAGTCTTTGTATTAGTGTAATATTATCTTACGCTAATATCATCACATATTGAGTTTCTTTAAAGTCTATTTTTTATAATAGTGACAGCAATAACAACAGCTGCTCAAGCACTGTAGTAGAGCCTCACCGATGCAACACAACCTGTGAAATTACACTACCTCTAGTCACATGTCTAAAGCCAGACAGAGCAGGTACAAGTATTGCTATGCCGACAGGTGATAAGGGATGTACCGTATCTATTTATGGTATGGCTAACTGTCAGTGGAAATCAGGCTTTTCCAATTCCCAGTGGATGACATTTATAAAACAGAAACATGTATATGAATAGCTTTAATAAGTATGATTTTAAAAATGTGTATGCATATGATAATATGCTGTAATATAGATAAGTCATCACTAGTACGCATTGTTCTGAGTTCAAAATTTGCTTTGGCAAATGCATGTGTGTGGGAAGAGAGGAAAAAGAGAGGAGGCTGACTGTCTTGTGCCACTGGTGGAGAGAGAGATAAGGGAAAAAGAGAGGAAGTAGGTCTTTTTGTTTCAAAATAATTCACACATTAAAACATTTAGACAAAGTGTAAAATAAATAAATAAATAAATAGAATAAATGAGATAACTGAGTGAGTTGGTGCTGCATAGATGGAGTTAATTTATTTAAAAATAATTAGAAACTTTATCGTCCCCATCATATGTTGCACTGTTTTGCAGCTTTTAGATATGAACTATTTCAATTCAAGTTAGCAGTGACGTTTTGATGTAACGGCAATCTGTAGCAGTATGTGGTGAAAGTCACTTTTTAATGTGAATTATGATTTGACCACTTTGAGCTATCAGACAAGTGTCTGGTTGTGTGATGAATAATAAGATTAATAATTCACAAAAGAAAAAAGAAAATATAAATGAATGTGATGTAACGTTAAACCTGCACTTTTCCTTCATCAAACAGCGCTCATAGCAGACTGTGCACGTGTCACCCTAAGTGACGCACACCTAACGGCCGGTGCTGCTGAAGGCTGCAGTCTCTTCTCTGTTCATGCAACTTTGGTGGGAAAAGAAAAGAGAGAAGAAGCAGAGAAAATTTCACTGAGGATTAAAACACCTATTTATTAATGACAGCAAGGTATGTATGAATAAAGAAAGTTTTAAGATTTGGTATAGAAGCTTGTGGGTCAGAATATGATGGCATGTCACACCAAACGAAATCGGTGTGAACTTTTTGCACATTGCAATTACATACAAAGTCAACGCATAGATGAGAATGGATACAAATCTGTGGTGATGCACAGATAACCATAGACTATCTATGGTATAAACATTAATGTTGCTGCTGTATTGACGCCTAGATTACGTTATTTTATGTGTTGATGGAGCAGCTACGGTGTCTGGCACTGATCGATCCAAACTCCATTCAGAAAACAAGCATTTTAAGACTTGTTTGATTGTCATCTTGCGGAAAGACCTGACTTTTTTATATATCTACACCATTATGCAGTTATTCCGGCATCCTTTTGACCTGTTGATTGCAATGAATCACAGCAAAATCTGTGTATTTGGGTTTCACACTGCTGTAGTAAAACAGATTAATTTAGCCAATGTGTGACTCGCTAGTGTTGACACACATGTTAAAGGGGGAGGAAAGGAACCGGATAGTGGTAGAGAAAATTAACAAAAGCAGAAAATTTATCTTTCATTTTGAAATCTTATTTAGACAGACAGGTATCGGACCAGCTAAAAGACAGCTGCCTAGCATATGAATGTAGAGATGAAATGCTGGGGTGCTGTGTAAACTTGTCCTCTCTTCTTAGTGCTATCCACACACAGGTGAAAGCAGCCCTGCCTCAAGAGAAAACCAACTACACAATCCTGAACCAGGGGACTGGGTGCTGATAAAGGACTTCAGAAGGAAAAGCTGGAACAAACCCAGGTCCTCTTCACCACAGCCTCAGCGGTGAAGATTGCAGGGAGGGCCACGTGGGTTCACGCCAGCCGCTGCAGACGGATCCCAGAACCAGTGGATGCCTTCCCATCAGCATTACAACAACACAGCCTGCAGGACGGGCCAAAACCTCTGAAAAAGCCACCAAGCACAGAGGACGACCAGCAGCAGGGCTCTTAGGATGGCCAGAGAGGAATGAGCTCAGACTAGCTCTACATCCTGCTGAGCTGATTTAGTGATTTTACTAGCAGTATATGATCATAACGATAATAGGGGTGTAAGAAAAAAAATCGATAAACATGAGTAGCGTGATGTTATGTTTTGTGATACTGTATTGATTTTTATAATAACCTGTTAAAAATCCAACGGTCTGCCGGCTGACCCGGCCTCTATCCTGTCTTTTGGAGGTTGTTCGGGATCAGTTTTACAGCTGTTTTGAAGGTACTAGTATCATATGAAACCTGTCATCAACATGTCATACTAGCTTGTTGAGAAGGAGGCTAAATAACGCACCAAAGTTGCACTAAATCTTGGTGAGGAAAAGCTCGCATGATCTCTGACTTCCATATACAGTATGTGAATGAAAATGGGTTCTAAGGGTACCCACCAGTTTATAGACATACCTACTTTATGCTAATTTCATGCAGTTTTAAGTAAAACCAAAGTAGTTTTTTGCACTCAGTACAAATGAGTCATTTCCACCAATTCTAAAATGGTGTATTTGAATATTTCTGCATACTGGTGTCTATAAACAGTCTTAGAATTATATAAAATGGATATCACTGTAAAGCTGAGGCTCTTGTGGATCCAGTGAGTCCAGTTGTATTTGTGTGTGATGACATTAGTCCCCAGAGTAGCCATTTCACATAGTGACTGATTTTACCCATATGGTGTCTATATATACGACGACGGCTTTCCTAAAGTTAGATATAAAAAAATTGCAATATATCATAATATGTTGAATCGTAATCCGTCTCATGATACGTATCATATCGGCAGATTCTTTCTTCATTCCAATGCGCAGCCCTACATAATGCTCCCTATGAGAGGTTAAGTGGTGGTAGAAGCTGTGCACCTCGAGGAAAAGATCAAACACTGTTTGATAGCGAAACAACAAACTGACCCTAAGAAATGACTAACTGACAAACATCTCATAGGGCTGGAACAAAAGAAATCCGGCTCTCTGAAGCAGGGCTTGCAAAAACGATGTGAGAAGACTATTTTTGTGAGACTTGAATGTGACATAGTCAAAGGATCTTGAATGCAGTCTTTGCAAAGAACGAGTAAAACCTGCCTTCGTCAAACGAGAAGAGATTACCCCTACCTTTCCCAGCGCTACTTATTAAATTATTTTTTTTTTTTAAATGTTTAATTCTATTGCGGCTTGATCAAAAATATGTTGGCAAAAAACAGCATTGACTATAGCATATGACTTTGGGGAAAATAGATCATGATAAAAACAATAAAACAATGACTGAATGTTTTGATTTGAACTATGCATCAACCCTTATGCCCTCAATAGGGACATTTCTATTTTTCAAGTTGCAAATTTTTGGCTAATTGTGACTGTGTAATGTGTAGAGCAGCAATTTGATAAGGGTTAACATGTTTTCATTTTTATTTTATATAAGGTTTTTACTAGTTTGAAGATTTCCCTTATTCGTAACATTGATTATAGACCTTGTAATGCTTTAATCACTTGTTAGCACAGTCACCAGATGACCAGAACTAAAATAGACTCACTGGCCTGTTTTAAGTGGATTGAATTGAATAGAGATATTGTGATTGATATCATACCGGGCGTGTTGGATCTACTGACAGATCACGTGTTTAAGTACATCTGCCAAGTGTGAAAATATTTGGGCTATAAGTATCCTTATCTGAACTTGCTCAAGCTTGCTCTTTGTGAATTCATCTTGAAAGTACCACAGAAACAAATGCTTGTCCACTGATTTTAACTACATTTTTATCACATACTATGCTATGACTTTTTTGACATTTTTTATGACATAACTTTTTAGTACTTGACATTTTTATGATGCTATGAATTTCCTGACAGCCTTCACTTTGTTTAATGTTGACTGTTTTATTGTCAAAAAGCTCACAGGAACCACCTGATGTTGTCGTGTGGCACAGCTGGCAGAGATGATTTAGGCAGATGCCCGTCATGTCTGCTGATGTGTTGGACAAACCAAACCTACCTGGAACTTCCAGACCTCACTGCTCTACAAACTCCAGGACTGTGTACATCTACCAATACAATGTAAGTCCACAGCTTTGCACATTTCCTTGATAGTTTTGATGAATGAAGTTGTACGCAGGGAAACACAGCCAGTGGATTGTAAATGCAATTGTTGGTTGCAGCGACAGCGGACCGTAGTATTTAAGGTGATAATGATTCTGTTAAGCGCAAAAGAAATAATGTAAAGTCCTCTCCAGATGCGACAAACTTTCTTAACCAATGCCCAAAGGTGTTGGGGTGCAAATAACCAACTCTGGTATATGCCCAAGATTTGGAGATGCCAACAAAAAAGGCCATCAGAAGAAGTACCTCAGCAGTAGTCAAACTGGGGTCCAATTAAATTAATTTACACAAAGTAAATGTGTTTTTCCAGAGCATCAGTACTGGAGGTACAGGAACACCAAAAAGCATCTGGTTGGAGCAGCAGCCTGCACTGTAAGCCATTCAGAAGCTGAATCCCTGCAATATCCATTGGTTTTGATAGTGTATAACTGGGATCAGTGTACCAGTGGTATTTCTTTAGCCCACAAATGTAATAATCCAGTCATTATATTTACTTTAAAACTTCTAAATTTGATTGATATTCATGTGGGTTTTATATGTTCTACACTAAAATGTGTACATTCTTTGGACAATTTGCTGGCTGTGAAAACAAGATGTTTTCTCGTGTCTTTGCTAGAGTGCTCTCGACCACTTGTAAAATGTTCATTACCTAAGAATCCCAGAAATCAAAGGCTAGGCCTATAAAACGAAAACGAAAATGAGAGGAAATTTGTTGTTATGTCACTTCTTACATGAGGACCAGTGTTTATTTCTCTACCATTTAAATTCTAAACACAATTTCATTAATGGTTATGTCAACTAACACTTCATGATTATGAAGTATGAAATATGAGTTACTTGATTATTCGGCTTAAATTACCTGCATTATTGGTTTTTTTATTGGATATTTGAATTTATTCAATGTAATAACTGAGCTTTGGATTAATAATATTCCATTCATTACATTAAGGACATTGAACTAACTATTGCGGTCCAGTTATCGATTGTATTTTTCATGTGTTGTCTACTGTAATTTGATTTATGGAACATGAGCTGATGAATTTCTTCTACTTCTGTACAGCACACAAATTCAAAAATTTGACTATGAATGCATGAATATGAATTTTAAATGATTTTTTTCATGAATTTTGATGTCATAATATTACAATATTATGGGCAGTGCCCAAGAGGTAAACTGGCACCTCTCCAGCAACCATGGACCAAGACCAACTGGTTGCTGGAGAGGTGCCAGTTTACCTCTTGGGCACTGCCGAGGTGCCCCTGAGCAAGGCACCAAACCCCCAACTGCTCTGGGCGCTTGTCAGGAGCAGCCCCATCACTCTGATATCTCTCCATTGACATGTATATGTACTGTGCGAACAACAGAGTGTAAAACTGAATTTCCCCACTGTGGGACTAATAAAGGAATATCTTTCTTTCTTTCTTTTCTTTCTTAATAAAGAAAGTCTATTATAGGACATTGAAAAATTTCATGAAAAACAGGTCATAGTATTGAATCTTGAAAAATGTCATGTTAACAGTCATATTATAGTATTTTAAACAATATTATGATAAAAAAGTCAAATTATATTATGTTGAAAAATTACATGAAAAAACCTCATAGCATACTATGTCAAAAAATTTCATGAAAAAAAAGGTCATAATATTGAATCTTGAAAAATTTCATGTGAACAGTCATATTATAGTATGTTAATGAATATTATGTTTAAAAAAAGTCAAATTATATTATGTTGACAAATTTCATGAAAAAAGGTCATAGTATAGTATGTCGAAAAATTTCATGAAAAACAGGTCATAGTATTGAATCTTAAAAAATTTCATGTTAAGTCAAATTATAGTATGTGAAACAATATTATGATTAAAAAAAGTCAAATTATATTATGTTGAAAAATTTCATGAAAAAGTCATAGTATAGTATGTCGAAAAATTTCATGAAAAACAGGTCATAGTATTGAATCTTGAAAATTTTCATGTTAACAGTCATATTATAGTATGTTAAACAATATTATGATGAACGAAGTCATATTACAGTATGTTGAAAAATTTCATGAAAAAAAGTCATAGTATAGTATGTTGAAAAATTTCATGTTGTCATATTATAGTATGTTAATCAATATTATGATTTAAAAAAAGTCAAATTATATTATGTTGACAAATTTCATGAAAAAAAGTCATAGTATAGTATGTCGAAAAATGTCATGAAAAACAGGTCATAGTATTGAATCTTGAAAAATTTCATGTGAACAGTCATATTATAGGATGTTAATCAATATGATTAAAAAAAGTCAAATTATATTATGTTGACAAATTTCATGAAAAAAAGTCAGTGTAGTATGTTGAAAAAATTTAAGAAAAAGTCATATTATAGTATGTCGAAAAATTTCATGAAAAACAGGTCATAGTATTGAATCTTGAAAAATTTCATGTGAACAGTCATATTATAGTATGTTAATGAATATTATGATTTAAAAACGTCAAATTATATTATGTTGACAAATTTCATGAAAAAAAGTCATATGTCATATGTCGAAAAATTTCATGAAAAATGTCATAGTATTAAATCTTGAAAAAATTCATGTTAACAGTCATATTATAGTATTTTAATCAATATTATAATTTTAAAAAAGTCAAATTGTATTATGTTGAAAAATTTTGTGAGAAAGTCATAGTATAGTATGTCGAAAAATTTCATGAAAAAAGTCATTATATACTATGTCGAAAAAATTAATGAAAAACAGGTCATAGTATTGAATCTTAAAAAATTTCATGTGAACAGTCATATTATAGTATGTTAATGAATATTATGATTTAAAAAAGTCAAATTATATTATGTTGACAAATTTCAAGAAAAAAATTCATAGTATAGTGTGTCAAAAAATTTCATGAATAACTGATCAGTACTGAATCTTGAAAAATGTCATGTTAACAGTCATATTATAGCATGTTAAGCATTATGATACAAAAAATTCAAATTGCGGTATATTATGTTGAAAAATTTCATGAAAACGTCATAGTATAGTATGTCGAAAAATTTCATGAAAAACAGGTCATAGTATTGAATCTTAAAAAATTTCATGTTAACAGTCAAATTATAGTATGTGAAACAATATTATGATGAAAAAAAGTCAAATTATATTATGTTGAAAAATTTCATGAAAAAGTCATAGTATAGTATGTCGAAAAATTTCATGAAAAACAGGTCATAGTATTGATTCTTGAAAAAGTTCATGTTAACAGTCATATTATAGTATGTTAATCAATATTATATTTAAAAAAGTCAAATTGTATTATGTCGAAAAATTTCATGAAAAAGTCATTATATACTACGTCGAAAAATTTTATGAAAAACAGGTCATAGTATTGAATCTTGAAAAATTTCATGTGAACAGTCATATTATAATATGTTAATGAATATTATGATTTAAAAAAAGTCAAATTAAATTATTTTGAAAAACTTCATGAAAAAAGTCATCAAGTGATAGTATAGTATGTTGAAAAGTTTCATGAAAAAAAGTCGTATATGTCGAACAATTTCATGAAAAACAGGCCATAGTATTGAATCTTGAAAAATTTCATATAAACAGTGATATTATAGTATGTTAATGAATATTATGATTTTAAAAAGTCAAATTGTATTATGTTGACAAATTTCATGAAAAAGTCATAGTATAGTATGTCGAAAATTTTCAAAAGTTCATGTTAACAGTCATATTATAGTATGTTAATCAATATGATTAAAAAAAGTAAAATTATATTATGTTGACAAATTTCATGAAAAAGGGCTGCACGGTGGTGTAGTGGTTAGCGCTGTCGCCTCATAGTCGCAGGTTCGATTCCAGCTTGCGGCTCTTCTGTGTGGAGTTAGCATGTTCTCCCCGTGTAAGCGTGGGTTTTCTCCGGGTACTCCGGCTTCCTCCCACCATCCAAAGACATGCTGTTTAGGTTAATTGATGACTCTAAATTGCCCATAGGTGTGGATGTGAGCGTGAATGGTTGTCTGTCTATATGTTGTCTGTCTCTATGTGCCCTGCGATGGACTGGCGACCTGTCCAGGGTGTACCACGCCTTCGCCCTATGCCAGCTGGGATCGGCTCCAGCCCCCCCGCAACCCCTAACGGGATAAGCGGTTGACGATGGATGGATGGATGGATTTCATGAAAAAAAAGTCTGTAGTATGTCGAAAAAATTCAAGAAAAAAAGTCATAGGATAGTATGTCGAAAAATTTCATGAAAAACAGGTCATAGTATTGCATCTTGAAAAAATTCATGTTAACAGTCATATAGTATGTTAATCAATATGATTAAAAAAAGTCAAATTATATTATTTTGAAAAATTTCATGAAAAAGTCATAGTATAGTATGTCGAAAAATTTCATGAAAAAAGGTCATAGTATAGTATATTGAAAAATTTCATGAAAAAGTCATTATATACTATGTCGAAAAAAATTTCATGAAAAACAGGTCATAGTATTGAATCTTGAAAAATTTCATGTGAACAGTCATATTATAGTATGTTAATGAATATTATGATTTAAAAACGTCAAATTATATTATGTTGACAAATTTCATGAAAAAAAGTCATATGTCATATGTCGAAAAATTTCATGAAAAAGGTCATAGTATTAAATCTTGAAAAATTTCATGTTAACAGTCATATTATAGTATTTTAATCAATATCATAATTTTAAAAAGTCAAATTGTATTATGTTGAAAAATTTCATGAAAAAGTCATAGTATAGTATGTTGAAAAATTTCATGAAAAAGTCATTATATACTATGTCGAAAAATTTAATGAAAAACAGGTCATAGTATTGAATCTTGAAAAATTTCATGTAAACAGTCATATTATAATATGTTAATGAATATTATGATTTAAAAAAAAGTCAAATTAAATTATTTTGAAAAACTTCATGAAAAAAGTCATCAAGTGATAGTATAGTATGTTTAAAAGTTTCATGAAAAAAAGTCAGTATAGTATGTCGAAAAATTTCATATAAACAGTGATATTATAGTATGTTAATGAATATTATGATTTTAAAAAGTCAAATTATATTATGTTGACAAATTTCATGAAAAAGTCATAGTATAGTATGTCGAAAATTTTCAAAAGTTCATGTTAACAGTCATATTATAGTATGTTAATCAATATGATTAAAAAAAGTAAAATTATATTATGTTGACAAATTTCATGAAAAAAAGTCTGTAGTATGTCGAAAAAATTCAAGAAAAAAAGTCATAGGATAGTATGTCGAAAAATTTCATGAAAAACAGGTCATAGTATTGCGTCTTGAAAAAATTCATGTTAACAGTCATATTATAGTATGTTAATCAATATGATTAAAAAAAGTCAAATTATATTATGTTGACAAATTTCATGAAAAAAAGTCAGTGTAGTATGTCGAAAAAATTTAAGAAAAAGTCATTATAGTATGTCGAAAAATTTCATGAAAAACAGGTCATAGTATTGAATCTTGAAAAAATTCATGTTAACAGTCATATTATAGTATGTTAATCAATATGATTAAAAAAAGTCACATTATATTATGTTGACAAATTTCATGAAAAAAAGTCAGTGTAGTATGTCGAAAAATTTCATGAAAAACAGGTCATAGTATTGAATCTTGAAAAATTTCACATTAACAGTCATATAGTATGTTAATCAATATTATGATTAAAAAAAGTCAAATTATATTATGTTGAAAAATTTCATGAAAAAGTCATTATATACTATGTCGAAAAATTTCATGAAAAACAGGTCATAGTATTAAATCTTGAAAAATTTCATGTTAACAATCATATTGTAGTATTTTAATCAATATTATAATTTTTAAAAAGTCAAATTGTATTATGTTGAAAAATTTCGTGAAAAAGTCATAGTATAGTATGTCGAAAAATTTCATGAAAAAAGTCATTATATACTATGTCAAAAAAATTAATGAAAAACAGGTCATAGTATTGAATCTTGAAAAATTTCATGTGAACAGTCATATTATAGTATGTTAATGAATATTATGATTTAAAAAAGTCAAATTATATTATGTTGACAAATTTCAAGAAAAAAATTCATAGTATAGTGTGTCAAAAAATTTCATGAATAACAGATCAGTACTGAATCTTGAAAAATGTCATGTTAACAGTCATATTATAGCGTGTTAAACATTATGATAAAAAAAATTCAAATTACGGTATATTATGGTGAAACATTTCATGAAAAAGTCATAGTATAGTATGTCAAAAAATTTCATGAAAAACAGGTCATAGTTTTGAATCTTGAAAAATTTCATGCTAACAGTCATATTATAGTATGTTAAACAATATTATGATGAACAAAGTCATATTACAGTAATGTTAATGAATATTATGATTAAAAAAAGGTCAAATTATATTATGTTAACAAATTTCATGAAAAAAGGTCATAATATAGTATGTCGAAAAATTTCATGAAAAACAGGTCATAGTATTGAATCTTGAAAAATTTCATGTTAACAGTCAAATTATAGTATGTGAAACAATATTATGATTAAAAAAAGTCAAATTATATCATGTTGAAAAATTTCATGAAAAAGTCATAGTATAGTATGTCGAAAAATTTCATGAAAAACAGGTCATAGTATTGAATCTTGAAAAATTTCATGTGAACAGTCATATTATAATATGTTAATGAATATTATGATTTTAAAAAAGTCAAATTAAATTATTTTGAAAAACTTCATGAAAAAACTCATAGTATAGTATGTCAAAAAATTTCATGAAAAACAGGTCATAGCATTGAATCTTGAAAAATTTCATGTGAACAGTCAGATTATAGTATGTTAATGAATATTATGATTTAAAAACGTCAAATTATATTATGTTGACAAATTTCATGAAAAAAAGTCATATGTCATATGTCGAAAAATTTCATGAAAAATGTCATAGTATTAAATCTTGAAAAATTTCATGTTAACAGTCATATTATAGTATTTTAATCAATATTATAATTTTAAAAAAGTCAAATTGTATTATGTTGAAAAATTTCATGAAAAAGTCTTAGTATAGTATGTCGAAAAATTTCATGAAAAAAGTCATTATATACTATGTCAAAAAAATTAATGAAAAACAGGTCATAGTATTGAATCTTGAAAAATTTCACATTAACAGTCATATAGTATGTTAATCAATATTATGATTAAAAAAGTCAAATTATATTATGTTGAAAAATTTCATGAAAAAGTCTTAGTATATTATGTCGAAAAATTTCATGAAAAAAGGTCATAGTATAGTATGTTGAAAAATTTCATGAAAAAGTCATTATATACTATGTCGAAAAATTTCATGAAAAACAGGTCATAGTATTAAATCTTGAAAAATTTCATGTTAACAGTCATATTGTAGTATTTTAATCAATATTATAATTTTTAAAAAGTCAAATTGTATTATGTTGAAAAATTTCGTGAAAAAGTCATAGTATAGTATGTCGAAAAATTTCATGAAAAAAGTCATTATATACTATGTCAAAAAAATTAATGAAAAACAGGTCATAGTATTGATTCTTGAAAAATGTCATGTTAACAGTCATATTATAGTATGTTAATGAATATTATGATTTAAAAACATCAAATTATATTATGTTGACAAATTTCATGAAAAAAAGTCATATGTCATATGTCGAAAAATTTCATGAAAAAAGGTCATAGTATTAAATCTTGAAAAATTTCATGTTAACAGTCATATTATAGTATGTTAATGAATATTATGATTTAAAAAAGTCAAATTATATTATGTTGACAAATTTCAAGAAAAAAATTCATAGTATAGTGTGTCAAAAAATTTCATGAATAACTGATCAGTACTGAATCTTGAAAAATGTCATGTTAACAGTCATATTATAGCATGTTAAGCATTATGATAAAAAAAATTCAAATTACGGTATATTATGGTGAAAAATTTCATGAAAAAGTCATAGTATAGTATGTCAAAATATTTCATGAAAAACAGGTCATAGTTTTGAATCTTGAAAAATTTCATGCTAACAGTCATATTATAGTATGTTAAACAATAATATGATGAACAAAGTCATATTACAGTAATGTTAATGAATATTATGATTAAAAAAAGTCAAATTATATTATGTTGACAAATTTCATGAAAAAAAGTCATAGTATAGTATGTCGAAAAATTTCATGAAGAACAGGTCATAGTATTGATTCTTGAAAAAGTTCATGTTAACAGTCATATTATAGTATGTTAATCAATATTATATTTAAAAAAAAGTCATATTATAGTATGTTAAACAATATTATGATGAACGAAGTCATATTACAGTACGTTGAAAAATTTCATGAAAAAAAGTCATAGTATAGTATGGCGAAAAATTTACGGTATTACGGTATATTATGGTGAAAAATTTCATGAAAAACAGGTCATAGTATTGAATCTTGAAAAATTTCATGTTAACAGTCATATTATAGTATGTTAAACAATATTATGATGAACGAAGTCATATTACAGTACGTTGAAAAATTTCATGAAAAACAGGCCATAGTATTGAATCTTGAAAAATTTCACGTGAACAGTCATATTATAGTATGTTAATGAATATTATGATTTAAAAAAAGTCAAATTATATTATGTTGACAAATTTCATGAAAAAAAGGTTATAGTATAGTATGTTGAAAAATTTCATGAAAAACAGGTCATAGTATTGAATCTTGAAAAATTTCATGTGAACAGTGATATTATAGTATGTTAATGAATATTATGATTTAAAAACGTCAAATTATATTATGTTGACAAATTTCATGAAAAAAAGTCATATGTCATATGTCGAAAAATTTCATGAAAAAGGTCATAGTATTAAATCTTGAAAAATGTCAAGTTAACAGTCATATTATAGTATGTTAATCAATATTATAATTTTAAAAAGTCAAATTGTATTATGTTGAAAAATTTCATGAAAAAATCTGTATAGTATGTCGAAAAATTTCATAAAAAAGTCATTATATACTATGTTGAAAAATTTTATAAAAAACAGGTCATAGTATTGAATCTTGAAAAATTTCATGTGAACAGTCATATTATAGTATGTTAATGAATATTATGATTAAAAAAAAGTCAAATTATATTATGTTAACAAATTTCATGAAAAAAGGTCATAGTATAGTATGTCGAAAAATTTCATGAAAAACAGGTCATAGTATTGAATCTTTAAAAATTTCATGTTAACAGTCAAATTATAGTATGTGAAACAATATTATGATTAAAAAAAGTCAAATTATATTATGTTGAAAAATTTCATGAAAAAGTCATAGTATAGTATGTCGAAAAATTTCATGAAAAACAGGTCATAGTATTGATTCTTGAAAAAGTTCATGTTAACAGTCATATTATAGTATGTTAATCAATATTATGATTAAAAAAGGTCAAATTATATTATGTTGACAAATTTCATGAAAAAAAAGTCATAGTATAGTATGTCAAAAAATTTCATGAAAAACAGGTCATAGTATTGAATCTTGAAAAATTTCATGTTAACAGTCATATTATAGTATGTCAAACAATATTATGATGAACGAAGTCATATTACAGTACGTTGAAAAATTTCATGAAAAAAAGTCATAGTATAGTATGGCGAAAAATTTCATGAAAAACAGGCCATAGTATTGAATCTTGAAAAATTTCATGTGAACAGTCATATTATAGTATGTTAATGAATATTATGATTAAAAAAAAGTCAAATTATATTATGTTGACAAATTTCATGAAAAAAAGGTTATAGTATAGTATGTTGAAAAATTTCATGAAAAACAGGTCATAGTATTGAATCTTGAAAAATTTAATGCTAACAGTCATATTATAGTATGTTAAATAATATTATGATGAACAAAGTCATATTACAGTACGCTGAAAAATTTCATGAAAAAAAGTCAGACTATAGTATGTCGAAAAATTTCATGAAAAAAGTCATTATATATTATGTCAAAAAAATTAATGAAAAACAGGTCATAGTATTGAATCTTGAAAAATGTCATGCTAACAGTCATATTATAGTATGTTAATCAATATTATGATTAAAATAAGTCAAATCATATTATGTTAAAACATTTCCTGAAAAAGTCATAGTATAGTATGTCAAAAAATTTCATGAAAAACAGGTCATAGTATTGAATCTTGAAAAATTTCATGTTAACAGTCATATTATAGTATGTTAAACAATATTATGATGAACGAAGTCATATTACAGTACGTTGAAAAATTTCATGAAAAAAAGTCATAGTATAGTATGGCGAAAAATTTCATGAAAAACAGGCCATAGTATTGAATCTTGAAAAAAATTCATGTTAACAGTCATATTATAGTATTTTAATCAATATTATAATTTTAAAAAAGTCAAATTGTATTATGTTGAAAAATTTCGTGAAAAAGTCATAGTATAGTATGTCGAAAAATTTCATGAAAAACAGGTCATAGTATTGAATCTTGAAAAATGTCATGCTAACAGTCATATTATAGTATGTTAATCAATATTATGATTAAAATAAGTCAAATCATATTATGTTAAAACATTTCCTGAAAAAGTCATAGTATAGTATGTCAAAAAATTTCATGAAAAACAGGTCATAGTATTGAATCTTGAAAAATTTCATGTTAACAGTCATATTATAGTATGTTAAACAATATTATGATGAACGAAGTCATATTACAGTACGTTGAAAAATTTCATGAAAAAAAGTCATAGTATAGTATGGCGAAAAATTTCATGAAAAACAGGCCATAGTATTGAATCTTGAAAAAATTCATGTTAACAGTCATATTATAGTATTTTAATCAATATTATAATTTTAAAAAAGTCAAATTGTATTATGTTGAAAAATTTCGTGAAAAAGTCATAGTATAGTATGTCGAAAAATTTCATGAAAAACAGGTCATAGTATTGATTCTTGAAAAAGTTCATGTTAACAGTCATATTATAGTATGTTAATCAATATTATATTTAAAAAAGTCAAATTGTATTATGTCGAAAAATTTCATGAAAAAGTCATTATATACTACGTCGAAAAATTTTATGAAAAACAGGTCATAGTATTGAATCTTGAAAAATTTCATGTGAACAGTCATATTATAGTATGTTAATGAATATTATGATTTAAAAAAGTCAAATTATATGATGTTGACAAATTTCAAGAAAAAAATTCATAGTATAGTGTGTCAAAAAATTTCATGAATAACAGATCAGTACTGAATCTTGAAAAATTTCATGTTAACAGTCATATTATAGCGTGTTAAACATTATGATAAAAAAATTCAAATTACGGTATATTATGGTGAAAAATTTCATGAAAAACAGGTCATAGTTTTGAATCTTGAAAAATTTCATGCTAACAGTCATATTATAGTATGTTAAACAATATTATGATGAACAAAGTCATATTACAGTAATGTTAATGAATATTATGATTAAAAAAAGTCAAATTATATTATGTCGAAAAATTTCATGAAGAACAGGTCATAGTATTGATTCTTGAAAAAGTTCATGTTAACAGTCATATTATATTATGTTAATCAATATTATAATTAAAAAAAGTCAAATTGTATTATGTTGACAAATTTCATGAAAAAAAGTCATAGTATAGTATGTCGAAAAATTTCATGAAAAACAGGTCATAGTATTGAATCTTGAAAAATTTCAAGTTAACAGTCATATTATAGTATGTTAATCAATATTATAATTTTAAAAAGTCAAATTGTATTATGTTGAAAAATTTCATGAAAAAATCTGTATAGTATGTCGAAAAATTTCTTAAAAAAGTTATTATATACTATGTTGAAAAATTTTATAAGAAAACAGGTCATAGAATTGAATCTTGAAAAATTTCATGTGAACAGTCATATTATAGTATGTTAATGAATATTATGATTAAAAAAAGTCAAATTATATTATATTAACAAATTTCATGAAAAAAGGTCATAGTATAGTATGTCGAAAAATTTCATGAAAAACAGGTCATAGTATTGAATCTTGAAAAATTTCATGTTAACAGTCAAATTATAGTATGTGAAACAATATTATGATTAAAAAAAGTCAAATTATATTATGTTGAAAAATTTCATGAAAAAGTCATAGTATAGTATGTCGAAAAATTTCATGAAAAACAGGTCATAGTATTGATTCTTGAAAAATTTCATGTGAACAGTCATATTATAGTATGTTAATGAATATTATGATTTAAAAATGTCAAATTATATTATGTTGACAAATTTCATGAAAAAAAGTCATATGTCATAAGTCGAAAAATTTCATGAAAAAGGTCATGGTATTAAATCTTGAAAAATTTCATGTTAACAGTCATATTATAGTATTTTAATCAATATTATAATTTTAAAAAAGTCAAATTGTATTATGTTGAAAAATTTCGTGAAAAATTCATAGTATACTATGTCAAAAAAATTAATGAAAAACAGGTCATAGTATTGAATCTTGAAAAATTTCATGTGAACAGTCATATTATAGCGTGTTAAACATTATGATAAAAAAATTCAAATTACGGTATATTATGGTGAAAAATTTCATGAAAAACAGGTCATAGTTTTGAATCTTGAAAAATTTCATGCTAACAGTCATATTATAGTATGTTAAACAATATTATGATGAACAAAGTCATATTACAGTAATGTTAATGAATATTATGATTAAAAAAAGTCAAATTATATTATGTCGAAAAATTTCATGAAGAACAGGTCATAGTATTGATTCTTGAAAAAGTTCATGTTAACAGTCATATTATATTATGTTAATCAATATTATATTTAAAAAAAGTCAAATTGTATTATGTTGAAAAATTTCATGAAAAAGTCATAGTATAGTATGTCGAAAAATTTCATGAAAAAGTCATTATATACTATGTCAAAAAATTTCATGAAAAACAGGTCATAGCATTGAATCTTGAAAAATTTCATGTGAACAGTCATATTATAGTATGTTAATGAATATTATGATTTGAAAACGTCAAATTATATTATGTTGACAAATTTCATGAAAAAAAGTCATATGTCATATGTCGAAAAATTTCATGAAAAATGTCATAATATTAAATCTTGAAAAATTTCATGTTAACAGTCATATTATAGTATTTTAATCAATATTATAATTTTAAAAAAGTCAAATTGTATTATGTTGAAAAATTTCGTGAAAAAGTCATAGTATACTATGTCAAAAAAATTAATGAAAAACAGGTCATAGTATTGAATCTTGAAAAATTTCATGTGAACAGTCATATTATAGTATGTTAATGAATATTATGATTTAAAAAAGTCAAATTATATGATGTTGACAAATTTCAAGAAAAAAATTCATAGTATAGTGTGTTAAAAAATTTCATGAATAACAGATCAGTACTGAATCTTGAAAAATTTCATGTTAACAGTCATATTATAGCGTGTTAAACATTATGATAAAAAAATTCAAATTACGGTATATTATGGTGAAAAATTTCATGAAAAAGTCATAGTATAGTATGTCAAAAAATTTCATGAAAAACAGGTCATTGTTTTGAATCTTGAAAAATTTCATGCTAACAGTCATATTATAGTATGTTAAACAATAATATGATGAACAAAGTCATATTACAGTAATGTTAATGAATATTATGATTAAAAAAAGTCAAATTATATTATGTTGACAAATTTCATGAAAAAAAGTCATAGTATAGTATGTCGAAAAATTTCATGAAAAACAGGTCATAGTATTGAATCTTGAAAAATGTCAAGTTAACAGTCATATTATAGTATGTTAATCAATATTATAATTTTAAAAAGTCAAATTGTATTATGTTGAAAAATTTCATGAAAAAATCTGTATAGTATGTCGAAAAATTTCTTAAAAAAGTTATTATATACTATATTGAAAAATTTTATAAAAAACAGGTCATAGTATTGAATCTTGAAAAATGTCATGTGAACAGTCATATTATAGTATGTTAATGAATATTATGATAAAAAAAAGTCAAATTATATTATGTTAACAAATTTCATGAAAAAAGGTCATAGTATAGTATGTCGAAAAATTTCATGAAAAACAGGTCATAGTATTGAATCTTGAAAAATTTCATGCTAACAGTCATATTATAGTATGTTAATCAGTATTATGATTAAAATAAGTCAAATCATATTATGTTAAAACATTTCCTGAAAAAGTCATAGTATAGTATGTCAAAAAATTTCATGAAAAACAGGTCATAGTATTGAATCTTGAAAAAGTTCATGTTAACAGTCATATTATAGTATGTTAAACAATATTATGATGAACGAAGTCATATTACAGTACGTTGAAAAATTTCATGAAAAAAAGTCATAGTATAGTATGGCGAAAAATTTCATGAAAAACAGGCCATAGTATTGAATCTTGAAAAATTTCATGTGAACAGTCATATTATAGTATGTTAATGAATATTATGATTAAAAAAAAGTCAAATTATATTATGTTGACAAATTTCATGAAAAAAAGGTTATAGTATAGTATGATGAAAAATTTCATGAAAAATAGGTCATAGTATTGAATCTTGAAAAATTTCATGTGAACAGTCATATTACAGTATGTTAATGAATATTATGATTTAAAAATGTCAAATTATATTGTTGACAAATTTCATGAAAAAAGTCATATGTCATATGTCGAAAAATTTCATGAAAAACAGGTCATAGTATTGAATCTTGAAAAATGTCAAGTTAACAGTCATATTATAGTATGTTAATCAATATTATAATTTTAAAAAGTCAAATTGTATTATGTTGAAAAATTTCATGAAAAAATCTGTATAGTATGTCGAAAAATTTCTTAAAAAAGTTATTATATACTATGTTGAAAAATTTTATAAAAAACAGGTCATAGTATTGAATCTTGAAAAATTTCATGTGAACAGTCATATTATAGTATGTTAATGAATATTATGATTTAAAAAAGTCAAACTATATTATGTTAACAAATTTCATGAAAAAAGGTCATAGTATAGTATGTCGAAAAATTTCATGAAAAACAGGTCATAGTATTGAATCTTGAAAAATTTCATGTTAACAGTCAAATTATAGTATGTGAAACAATATTATGATTAAAAAAAAGTCAAATTATGTTATGTTGAAAAATTTCATGAAAAAGTCATAGTATAGTATGTCGAAAAATTTCATGAAAAACAGGTCATAGTATTGATTCTTGAAAAAGTTCATGTTAACAGTCATATTATAGTATGTTAATCAATATTATGATTAAAAAAGGTCAAATTATATTATGTTGACAAATTTCATGAAAAAAAGTCATAGTATAGTATGTCAAAAAAATTAATGAAAAACAGGTCATAGTATTGAATCTTGAAAAATTTCATGTTAACAGTCATATTATAGTATGTTAAACAATATTATGATGAACGAAGTCATATTACAGTACGCTGAAAAATTTCATGAAAAAAAGTCATAGTATAGTATGGCGAAAAATTTCATGAAAAACAGGTCATAGTATTGAATCTTGAAAAAATTCATGTGAACAGTCATATTATAGTATGTTAATGAATATTATGATTAAAAAAAAGTCAAATTATATTATGTTGACAAATTTCATGAAAAAAGGTCATAGTATAGTATGTTGAAAAATTTCATGAAAAACAGGTCATAGTATTGAATCTTGAAAAATTTCATGCTAACAGTCATATTATAGTATGTTAAATAATATGATGAACAAAGTCATATTACAGTTTTGTTAATGAATATTATGATTAAAAAAAGTCAAATTATATTATGTTGAAAAATTTCATGAAAAAGTCATAGTATAGTATGTCGAAAAATTTCATGAAAAACAGGTCATAGTATTGATTCTTGAAAAAGTTCATGTTAAGTCATATTATAGTATGTTAATCAATATTATGATTAAAAAAGGTCAAATTATATTATGTTGACAAATTTCATGAAAAAAAGTCATAGTATAGTATGTCAAAAAATTTCATGAAAAACAGGTCATAGTATTGAATCTTGAAAAGTTTCATGTTAACAGTCATATTATAGTATGTTAATGAATATTATGAATAAAAAAAAGTCAAATTATATTATGTTGACAAATTTCATGAAAAAAGGTCATAGTATAGTATGTTGAAAAATTTCATGAAAAACAGGTCATAGTATTGAATCTTGAAAAATTTCATGCTAACAGTCATATTATAGTATGTTAAATAATATTATGATGAACAAAGTCATATTACAGTACGCTGAAAAATTTCATGAAAAAAAGTCATAGTATAGTATGTTGAAAAGTTTCATGAAAAAAAGTTATAGTATAGTATGCCAAAAAATGTCATGAAAAACAGGTCATAGTATTGAATCTTGAAAAATGTCATGCTAACAGTCATATTATAGTATGTTAATCAGTATTATGATTAAAATAAGTCAAATCATATTATGTTAAAACATTTCCTGAAAAAGTCATAGTATAGTATGTCAAAAAATTTCATGAAAAACAGGTCATAGTATTGAATCTTGAAAAATTTCATGTTAACAGTCATATTATAGTATGTTAAACAATATTATGATGAACGAAGTCATATTACAGTACGTTGAAAAATTTCATGAAAAAAAGTCATAGTATAGTATGGCGAAAAATTTCATGAAAAACAGGCCATAGTATTGAATCTTGAAAAATTTCATGTGAACAGTCATATTATAGTATGTTAATGAATATTATGATTAAAAAAAAGTCAAATTATATTATGTTGACAAATTTCATGAAAAAAAGGTTATAGTATAGTATGATGAAAAATTTCATGAAAAATAGGTCATAGTATTGAATCTTGAAAAATTTCATGTGAACAGTCATATTATAGTATGTTAATGAATATTATGATTTAAAAATGTCAAATTATATTATGTTGACAAATTTCATGAAAAAAGTCATATGTCATATGTCGAAAAATTTCATGAAAAAGTCATAGTATTAAATCTTGAAAAATTTCATGTTAACAGTCATATTATAGTATTTTAATCAATATTATAATTTTAAAAAAGTCAAATTGTATTATGTCGAAAAATTTCGTGAAAAAGTCATAGTATACTATGTCAAAAAAATTAATGAAAAACAGGTCATAGTATTGAATCTTGAAAAATTTCATGTGAACAGTCATATTATAGTATGTTAATGAATATTATGATTTAAAAAAGTCAAATTATATGATGTTGACAAATTTCAAGAAAAAAATTCATAGTATAGTGTGTCAAAAAATTTCATGAATAACAGATCAGTACTGAATCTTGAAAAATTTCATGTTAACAGTCATATTATAGCGTGTTAAACATTATGATAAAAAAATTCAAATTACGGTATATTATGGTGAAAAATTTCATGAAAAAGTCATAGTATAGTATGTCAAAAAATTTCATGAAAAACAGGTCATAGTTTTGAATCTTGAAAAATTTCATGCTAACAGTCATATTATAGTATGTTAAACAATATTATGATGAACAAAGTCATATTACAGTAATGTTAATGAATATTATGATTAAAAAAAGTCAAATTATATTATGTCGAAAAATTTCATGAAGAACAGGTCATAGTATTGATTCTTGAAAAAGTTCATGTTAACAGTCATATTATATTATGTTAATCAATATTATATTTAAAAAAAGTCAAATTGTATTATGTTGAAAAATTTCATGAAAAAGTCATAGTATAGTATGTCGAAAAATTTCATGAAAAAGTCATTATATACTATGTCGAAAAATTTCATGAAAAACAGGTCATAGTATTGAATCTTGAAAAATTTCATGTGAACAGTCATATTATAATATGTTAATGAATATTATGATTTTAAAAAAGTCAAATTGAATTATTTTGAAAAACTTCATGAAAAAAGTCATAGTATAGTATGTCGAAAAATTTCATGAAAAACAGGTCATAGCATTGAATCTTGAAAAATTTCATGTTAACAGTCATATTATAGTATGTTAAATAATATTATGATGAACAAAGTCATATTACAGTACGCTGAAAAATTTCATGAAAAAAAGTCATAGTATAGTATGTTGAAAAGTTTCATGAAAAAAAGTTATAGTATAGTATGCCAAAAAATGTCATGAAAAACAGGTCATAGTATTGAATCTTGAAAAATGTCATGCTAACAGTCATATTATAGTATGTTAATCAATATTATGATTAAAATAAGTCAAATCATATTATGTTAAAACATTTCCTGAAAAAGTCATAGTATAGTATGTCAAAAAATTTCATGAAAAACAGGTCATAGTATTGAATCTTGAAAAATTTCATGTGAACAGTCATATTATAGTATGTTAATGAATATTATGATTTAAAAACGTCAAATTATATTATGTTGACAAATTTCATGAAAAACAGGTCATGTCATATGTCGAAAAATTTCATGAAAAAGGTCATAGTATTAAATCTTGAAAAATTTGATGTTAACAGTCATATTATAGTATTTTAATCAATATTATAATTTTAAAAAAGTCAAATTGTATTATGTTGAAAAATTTCGTGAAAAAGTCATAGTATACTATGTCAAAAAAATTAATGAAAAACAGGTCATAGTATTGAATCTTGAAAAATTTCATGTGAACAGTCATATTATAGTATGTTAATGAATATTATGATTTAAAAAAGTCAAATTATATTATGTTGACAAATTTCAAGAAAAAAATTCAGAGTATAGTGTGTCAAAAAATTTCATGAATAACAGATCAGTACTGAATCTTGAAAAATTTCATGTTAACAGTCATATTATAGCGTGTTAAACATTATGATAAAAAAAATTCAAATTACGGTATATTATGGTGAAAAATTTCATGAAAAAGTCATAGTATAGTATGTCAAAAAATTTCATGAAAAACAGGCCATAGTATTGAATCTTGAAAAATTTCATGTGAACAGTCATATTATAGTATGTTCATGAATATTATGATTAAAAAAAGTCAAATTATATTATGTTGACAAATTTCATGAAAAAAAGGTCATAGTATAGTATGTTGAAAAATTTCATGAAAAACAGGTCATAGTATTGAATCTTGAAAAATTTCATGTTAACAGTCATATTATAGTATGTTAAACAATATTATGATGAACGAAGTCATATTACAGTACGTTGAAAAATTTCATGAAAAAAAGTCGTAGTATAGTATGCCGAAAAATTTCATGAAAAACATGCCATAGTATTGAATCTTGAAAAATTTCATGTGAACAGTCATATTATAGTATGTTAATGAATATTATGATTAAAAAAAAGTGAAATTATATTATGTTGAAAAGTTTCATGAAAAACAGTTATAGTATAGTATGCCAAAAAATGTCATTAAAAACAGGTCATAGTATTGAATCTTGAAAAATGTCATGCTAACAGTCATATTATAGTATGTTAATCAACATTATGATTAAAATAAGTCAAATCATATTATGTTAAAACATTTCCTGAAAAAGTCATAGTATAGTATGTCAAAAAATTTCATGAAAAACAGGTCATAGTATTGAATCTTGAAAAATTTCATGTTAACAGTCATATTATAGTATGTTAAACAATATTATGATGAACGAAGTCATATTACAGTACGTTGAAAAATTTCATGAAAAAAAGTCATAGTATAGTATGGCGAAAAATTTCATGAAAAACAGGCCATAGTATTGAATCTTGAAAAATTTCATGTGAACAGTCATATTATAGTATGTTAATGAATATTATGATTAAAAAAAAGTCAAATTATATTATGTTGACAAATTTCATGAAAAAAAGGTCATAGTATAGTATGTTGAAAAATTTCATGAAAAACAGGTCATAGTATTGAATCTTGAAAAATTTCATGCTAACAGTCATATTATAGTATGTTAAATAATATTATGATGAGCAAAGTCATATTACAGTACGCTGAAAAATTTCATGAAAAAAAGTCATAGTATAGTATGTTGAAAAGTTTCATGAAAAAAAGTCATAGTATATTATGCCAAAAAATTTCATTAAAACAGGTCATAGTATTGAATCTTGAAAAATTTCATGCTTACAGTCATATTATAGTATGTTAATCACTATTATGATTAAAATAAGTCAAATCATATTATGTTAAAACATTTCCTGAAAAAGTCATAGTATAGTATGTCGAAAAATTTCATGAAAAACAAGTCATAGTATTGCATCTTGAAAAATTTCATGTTAAAAGTCATATTATAGTATGTTAAACAATATTATGATTAAAAAAAGTCAAATTATATTACGTTGAAAAATTTCATGAAAAAGTCCTAGTATAGTATGTCAAAAAATTTCATGAAAAACAGGTCATAGGATTGAATCTTAAAAAATTCCATGTTAACAGTCATATTATAGTATGTTAAACAATATTATGATGAACAAAGTCATATTACAGTACGCTGAAAAATTTCATGAAAAAAGTGACAGTTTCGTATTTTGAAAAGTTTCATGAAAAAAAGTTATAGTATAGTCTGTCGAAAAATTTCATGAAAAACAGGTCATAGTATTGAATCTTAAAAAATTTCATGCTAACAGTCATATTATAGTATGGTAAATATGATGATGAACAAAGTCATATTACAGTACGCTGAAAAATTTCATGAAAAAAGTGACAGTATAGTATGTTGAAAAGTTTCATGAAAAAAAGTTATAGTATAGTATGTCGAAAAATTTCATGGAAAAACAGGTCATAGTATTGAATCTTGAAAAAATTCATGTTAACGGTCATATTATAGTGTGCTAATCAATATCATGATTAAAAAAAGTCAATTTATATTATGTTGACAAATTTCATGAAAAAAAGTCAGTATAGTATGTTGAAAAATTTCATGAAAAAAAGGTCATTGTATTGAATCTTGAAAAATTTCATGTTATCAGTCATATTATAGTATGTATATAATTTAAAAACGTCAACTTATGTTATGTTGACAAATTTCATGAAAAACAGGTCATAGTGGGCTTCACGGTGTTGCAGTGGTTAGCACTCTCGCCTCACAGCAAGAGGGTCACAGGTTCGATTCCGGCTTGGGACTCTTCTGTGTGGAGTTTGCATGTTCTCCCCGTGTAAGCGTGGGTTTTCTCCGGGTTCTCCGGTTTCCTCCCACAGTCCAAAGACATGCTGTTTAGGTTAATTGATGACTCTAAATTGCCCGTAGGTGTGGATGTGAGCGTGAATGGTTGTCTGTCTATATGTTGTCTGTCTCTATGTGCCCTGCGTTGGACTGGCGACCTGTCCAGGGTGAACCCCGCCGGGTGTACCCCGCCTTCGCCCAACGCCAGCTGGGATCGGCTCCAGCCCCCCGCCACGACCCCTAACGGGATAAGCGGTTGACGATGGATGGATGGATGGAAACAGGTCATAGTATTGAATCTTGAAAGATTTCATGTTAACAGTCCTATTATTGCGTGTTAAACAATATTATGATAAAAAAAATTCAAATTATATTATGTCGAAAAATTTCATGAGAAACTATTGAATCTTGAAATATTTAATGTTAACAGTCATATTGTAATATGTCAAACAATATTATGATGAACAAAGTCATATTACAGTACGTTGAAAAATTTCATGAAAAACAGGTCATAGTATTGAATCTTGAAAAATTTCATGTGAACAGTCATATTATAGTATGTTAATGAATATTGATTTAAAAAAGTCTAATTAAATTATTTTGAAAAATGTTATGAAAAAAAGTCATAGTACAGTACGTTGAAAAGTTGAATGAAAAAGTCATAGTATAGTATGTCGATAAAAAGTCATAGTATGTCAAAAATGTCATAGTACGGCAATAAAGTCATTGTATAGTATGTCTAAATGTCATAGTATAGTATGTTGAAAAAACTCGTAGTATATTATGTTGAAAAAAAGACGGTATAGTATTTTAAAAAAGTCTTAGTATAATATGACAATAAAATCATAGTATACTATGTCAAAAACAGTCATAGTACAGTATGTAGAAAACAGTCATAGTACAGTATGTTGAAAAAAATCAGTATATGTTGATAGAAAGTCATAGTATAGTATGTCGAAAGAGGTCGTAGTATAGTATATTGATAAAAAGTCATAGTATAGTATGTTGAAAAATGTAACAATATAGTATGTCGACAAGTCATAGTACAACATGTCTAAAAAATGTCATAGTATAGTATGTCAATAAAAAGTCATAGTATGTCAAAAAAGTCATAGTATAGTTTGTCCAAAAAACATCATAGTATGTTGAAAAAGTCATAGTATAGTACATTGACAAAAGTCATCGTATAGTGACAATAAAGTCACAGTATAGTATGTTGAAAAAGTCAGTATATGTCGATAAAAAGTCATAGTATAGTATGCCGAAAGAAGTCATGGTATGGTATATCAAAAAAGTCACAGCATAGTATGTAAGTCATAGTATAGTTTGTCCAAAAAACGTCATAGTATGTTGAAAAAGTCATAGTATAGTACATTGAAAAAAGTCATCGTATAGTGACAATAAAGTCATAGTGCAGTATGTTAAAAGTCAGTATATGTCGAAAAAGTCATAGTGTAGTATGTTGAAAAAAATTGTAGTATAGTATGTCAAATACATCATGGTAGAATGTAGTATGTAGAAAACAGTCATAGTACAGTATGTTGAGAAAGTCAGTATATGTCGATAAAAAGTCAGTATACTATAACAAAAAATCATAGCATAGTATGTCAAAAAAGTCATAGTATATGTTGATTAAAAAGTCAGTTTGTCTAAAAAATGTAATAGTACAGTATGTCGAAAAAAAATCAGTATATGTCTAAAAAAGTTATATTATGCCGAATTAAGTCATTGTATAGTATATCTAAAAAGTCATAGTGTAGTATGTCTATATTAAGTCAAAGTCTCATATGTCGAAAAAGTCATAGTACAGTATGTTAAAAGTCAGTATATGTCGAAAAAGTCATAGTGTAGTATGCCGAAAGAAGCATAGAATAATTTATCAAAAAATCATAGTATAGTATATCGAAAAAAGTCATAGTATAGTATGTTGGAAAAAAAAGTCATCGTACAGAATGTCGAATAAGTCAGTATGTTGAAAAAAGTCATAGTATAGTATGTTTAAAAAAATAAGTAATATAGTATGTTGAAAAAAATCCTATAGTATGTCGTAAAAATGAAAAAGTCATGATGATGAAAAGTCTTTAAAAATGTTATAATAGGCTAGTATGAAGTTTTATGTCATAAAATGTTTTATGACATACTACACTATGACATTTTTAGCGCATACTCTGCTCTGACATTTTATGGTGTACTGTATGATGACTTTCTCTGAATTTTTGACATACTAAAGTTCCACATTTTTATGACATACTATATTAAGACTATATACTGCCGAGGTGCCCCTGAGCAAAGCACCGAACCCCCAACTGCTCTGGGCGCTTGTCAGGAGCAGCCCCCTCACTCTGACATCTCTCCATTGACGCATGTATATGTACTGTGTGAACAACAGAGTGTAAAACTGAATTTCCCCACTGTGGGACTAATAAAGGAATATCTTCTTCTTCTTCTTCTTCTTATTAGATACTACACTGTACTTTTTTGACATTTGTGTGATATACTATGCTACGACTTTATCACAATTTACTATCTTGCCTTTTTTGTGTGACATACTCTACCATACTATGACTTTTTAGAACATACCATACTATGACATAACATTTTGACGGCATAGTATACTATAACTGTTGTATGACATGTTTATGACATACTATGCAACACTGACATTTTATTACATACTATGACTTGTGATTTTTTTTGGCATGCTATACTATGATAATTTATTACATGGCAGTATATAACTTACATTAATATGGCATTTAAAAATATTTTATCACATATTATACTGTGACTTTTATGACATAATATACTATAAAGTGTTCATTGTTTCTTGACATACAGTACTATGACTTTTTAAATAACATTTTTAACACATTTGAGACATTTATAACATACCATACAATAACATATTTGTCATACTATATTATGTCTTTTGTATGACATTTTGACGTGGTATATTATGACATTTTTATTACACATTACTGTGACTTTAATTACGTTTATATGACTTAATATACTTTGGCAATTTTATGACATTTTTAAGACATACTATATTGTGACTTAGACATGTTTATCATACTATATTAGGACTTTTCAATGGCTTTTTAATTACATACTATATTATGGCCTGTTTATATTTCATGACATGCAATACTATGACTTCTTACTGACATTCTTATGACATAATATACTATTACTGTTAACTACTGGATTGTTAATTTAGGTGTTCCTTATAGTGAGCATGTCTGTTTGGGTCAAATTTATCACTATAAGCGGATGATTATTATAACCAAATGTTTTTGTTGTGCATCATTTCTCATGCAGCTTACTGTCTAGTTGACATTTGTATATCTATTACATGAATGCAAAGTAATTAAACAGACCACTTCGTTATTTACTGGCTCGCTGTAAGTTCTTGTACCTTTTAACTCACCCAGGGTGAGGCATTGCCGTTTTTGACCAGCTCTGCAGCCCAAGTGTGCAAACAGAAGGGCCGGCCCTTTGCCGGGCCTCCTCGTTCTCTCACGCGGTAGCGGCATGGCCGCTGGGCTGCATGAGGACGTCTTTACCAACAGAAATTTTCCCTGTGCACATTTGTTTTTTATTCAGAGAAAATGAATTTCCTTTTCGCGTTACAATACCAATGTGCACGCAGCATCAGCCACAGGTATCCAGACGGAGAGCAGATTGTCTGCTCTGGTTCAGTCCATCAAGGGGATAAAGTAAATACAAAACACAAACTCATTTAATGTAGTTTTAAAATGTTTCTATATGTTTTGACGTATGAAAAGACCCAAAATAGACACTGTCAGTGGACTACTTGATTACTATAAGTGAATTATTTAATCAGCAGCAGTTTTTTGATCCAAATTCTGTATGATTTCTTAAGTTATGGCCAAAAATGTGTTTTTTGAGTTCAGTGAACTTGACTTTTGACCACATTTTTTTATTTTTTTTTCATCCCAAATTCCTGTCAGTTTATCTTTGAGTCCAAGTGGACGTTTACACTAAATCTGAAGAAATTCCCTCCATATGTTCTTGACAGATCACGCTCCCGACAACCCGAAAACATAAAGCCTTTGGCCACAGCTGTTGTGAAGTAGAAAAAAACAGACCAGCCTTACTCGCTCAATGTTGACAAATTACCAAAGAAACCTGTATAGTTTCAGCATTTTTATTCATATTTTTTTTTTTTAGTTCTTTTTACTTTTTTGCTTTACGAAACAAATGTTTGCAGATGTCCTATGAATAAACAACAGCACCCTTCCTCCTTAAAAACAGGGGTCAGTCACCACTGCTTTATCAAGAAAAGAGACTCTTCTTGTCCAATTACAACCTCTCCAGATTCCCAAAGTGACTCTTATTTCCTGTATTTGACATTCATTTAAGTGCATTAGTAGACAACATAACCATTTCGATTAATGTGCAATAGCTGAGTTTATGGTCAATGCGAAAAGATATATACATTGCAGCTATGACTCACATTAACTGTCTTTCTACACTTGAGCTAGCATCAGAACTGGAGAGGGAGACAATCACAACGCAAGGAGTCTCCTTTCAAGCACAGCCTTCGTAAACAGCAACCTTTACCTACATCATCGTCATCAGGATTAACTAGACTCTTTTGTCATACCTGTTTTCCTCCAGTAAGACAAAAAGGTTAATAGATAGAATGGTTTAAAATAAAGTTTAGTGATTGTGCTTTTAAAACCAAAGTAAAACAAATAACAAACATTGACAACAACACGAAACGTAACAGTGCATTACAAAAAACAAAATTAAAGAAAAAAAAAAAATCCCAAAGTGGCACTTTCTTGGGGCAGCTAAATAATATACCAATTTACAACATGGATGGAAATGATAAAATAATTATTATATTTACTGGCATAATAAAATTAGAATTCGCAAAATAAAACAAGGAAGACAAATTTGAGGTACCACAGTGGGTAAAACAAGAGGACATCATGTATACACGTATATTTACAGACAGTCCACCCCTCTCTGCTTGCAGCTGTTTTATTACAGTAACGTCTGACTGTACGGGCCCTCCAAAGTTCTTGTTGAGGCAAGCAGAGTCATGTCAATGTCTGGAGTAGGATTTCACTCCATATTGCATTGGAATTAAACATAAATATACTACTGCGTATTTTGTTTTGAATGCGCCATTCTTTTATCTTCAGACACTCTTTCCTTTTTTTTTTTTTTTTAAATGGACATAAAAAAATGATAAGTTAGAAAAACAAAAAACATTGGTCTGTTTTCCAGATGTAAAGAAACACTACTGAAGTACAGTATAATGGCAGCCAACATGACGGTGAAATACTGAGATATTTAAAATTGTAAGAGAAACAATGGTGCTCCACTCTTGGAAAAATCAGGACAGTTCCTCATTTCCTCCTCTGTTCTTCAGCTTTCTACCATCTAGGTAAAAAAAAAAAAAAAAAAAAAAAGGTGAACATCCATCTTTAATAACTACAGTGATAAATCCTGTAGATATTCTCTTATTGTAGATATGTCAGTCAAGTAACAAGGAATTGCAGTACATAAATGCGGAGCTATGTTTGTGGTAATTTAGAAACAATTCATTTTTATTATGTAAAATAGCCTTCTTGGTACTGTATGTAACTTGGTCTCAGTTCTTTAAAAAACAAATCTAAGGGATCCGTCTCAGGATTGTTTTAAAAATTGCTATGGTCATTGTATTTTTTGAACTCCTAAATATCAATATAGTCAGATCTGTTGAAGGCTTGCCTGTGTACGTGATGATCTTTGACTATGACTTTTTCATGACATGGGTTTGTGTGCCCCGGTGATATTGGGAGCAGTGTTGTTGGGGGTAATAGCTTCTGGTAAGGTCTCCCAAGGAAAAGTGTTTGCAAGGGAGGGAGTGACCCTATATCAAAAGAAGAAGAGTTGTATTACCTCACCCTAAAAAGGGAAAGCTGGGGACCCTTCTGCAGCAAGCCCTGGGAGGGAAGCGTACTGGCAAGTGGGGCTCTGCAGGTCATGGTTCGAAAAATCTACATGGAGCAACCGCCCAGTGGGATCACTGCTCACAGGGATGGGGGTCGGGTGCAATGTGTGCTGGGCAGCAGGCAAGGTGGGGACCTAGAGGTCCAACCCCTGGTATTGCCGATTGTCTCTAGGGATACGTCACCTCTCTGGCGGAGAAGGAACCAGAGCTGGTGCAGGGAGATGGAGTGGTATCAGCTAGACATAGTTGGGCTCACCTCCACACAGAGTACTGGTTCTGGTCCCAACTCCTGGAGAGGGGCTGGGGGGTATGGGGATACTCACAGACTGAGCATTGCTGTGTTCAAGTTCTCCCCAGAGAACGAGGGTCACTGAGAGGAAGTCTCTGACTGTTTGTGCTCATGCACCAAACAGCAGCTCAGAGTACCTGGCCTTCCTGGAGTCTCTGGGTGGCATCCTGGAACGGGCGCAAGGTCTTTAGTGTACCTGATACCCTGAGCCAAAGATGGATCAGATCTGGGTGGAGCAGAGCAGATCTGTCAACTGATCACCATCTGGTTGTGAGTTGGATCCGATGGCGAGGAGGGCTGCCGGACAGACACGGCAAACCAAACCTACACAGCAAAGTGTGTAGTGAGAGTGAACTGGGCAAGTCTGGCGCCTTTGCTCAGCCTCCCAGGGACTGTTTATTTTAGGGTGCTAGAAAGGAGGCTCTGACTGATTATCGGGTCGGGATGGCAGGATCGGGTCTCTGGCTGAAAATGACCACCTGTCTCTCCTCCTCTGCTGTCTCATTCAGACCGTTCAAAGACAGGGTCGCTACGAAAATAAAAGCTGAAAATGCAACTACTACCCATGTTATAGCATGTTCACGTAACGTGCTGGTAGTTTCTGCTAGCTAGCTACGGCTCAACATTAGCATACCAAAACTACCATCACAAAATAAAGCTCATCCCCAAACCAAACGCTGGAGACATTATCTGCATAATGTTTTGAATTTTTACTGTATCTGGGCATCCCAAATAAGGATCACATTTCTTTTTCACTTGCCCAAACACAGACTTTCCTGGTCCTGGGCAAGCGTTAATTTGCAGCACTGTAGAAAAACAAGTATCATATTCTCAGAATTTTGGTATAATTTCGGTACCGAAGTATGAAGTATGCCTCATGACATCGCTAAGTACTATAATATGCTGTTTTGTACCTCAAGCTCTTCATCTCCTGGTTGGAAGGCCCCCGTGGTGTTGAGGCCCATGTCTGCAGGGTTCCTCCGGCCTCCTTCTCCTCTCCGCCGCCCCCCTGAGCCCCTGGAGGACATGGAGCTGGAGGAGCTTGGGTCCCGGGGGCTGTTGACTGTGGGGAACTGTGGTCGGCTATAGGGCAGAATGTCCTCTGAACCTGAAGGACAAAGAGCAGTTGTTGAAGAAATTAGGACTTGCGTAATCAAAAACATTGCACACGGCACTGAGGGATTCCTTCACATTGTATTTGTTGCTGTACCTGCGTGTTGGCGTGCCTTGTTGGCGGTGCTACCCTCATGTTTATTCCCTTTCCCTCCATGAGCTGTCTTTTGTCTCTCCTGAGCGTCTTTGCGTTCAGATGAGCTGGTTCTGGGGTCCGAGCCCTCTCTGGGCCGATAGCTGCCCGTCCCTCCTCTCTTATCTCGACCCTCACCTGCTTTGGGGGAAATCACTCCCCGGCCCTCCAGGACTGCCTTGGAGGGGTGTGTAGGTGACTTAAGCACTGCTGGAGGTGGGATGGGCGGAGGTGGGAGATCTTCAGGATAAACACAGGAAGTACAAACACATTAACCAGACATCAAAAACTTTGTTAATTGCACAAGACTGAGGAACTCAAATCTGTGTACTTTTGAACTTGTAGTGTGTATCATCTGTCACTCAGTTGTCTCACACCTGCAAGGTGATACACAAACACAGCTGCAGTGTGTGTACATACTGTACACTCAGAGCTGTACACATAGCTAACCCGAACAGAAACTCCTCCATGCAGACAGTAAACAGAACAGATGCCATTGGAGAGGCCAAATCTGGCCAGAGAGTTATGAGCTTCGAGCGAGAGGCGAGAGAGGAGGAAGAGGGGAGCATGACGGTCAGCAGCTGGCTCTCGGAGCAGCTCGACTTCCCCTGTCGATGAATCAATGCTGCTTGTCCTTGAGCCATTACTCATATGAGGCCAGCCAGTGGGCCGCCTGGCCTTTCACACATAGCACGGCCATCTAAACAAAACGCAGACTGTCTGCATGCGATCGATGGCTTTTCATCTTCTAATCAGCTTCCGACCTGAAGGATGGTTCTGACGGCAGCCAGACCCATAATTCACATAGGATTAGAAAGTTAGTAGACATGTGAAGTGTCAACTTTTACACATTGCTTGCATTCCAAAGGCTACATAAGACTCTTAAGATTGTGAAACACGGGTCTTTGTTGAGAACCAAAGCTTTTTTTTTTTTTACACACAAATAGACAAATGGTGGCTAACAGGTGACATCTTTGCTGCGTCTTGTTGGCGGAATCAAGCAGCTTCAATACACTCTTCTGATTATCCTCCACCTCCATCCACTCCTCCTGAATACAAAAGGGGCCAGTCAATATCATACAGCAGAGAGGCGTCTGCAGTTTTTTAATATCTCTCTTGCCTCCTGAGTCCTGCCTCAGTCTGAGTCCGATCAATGCCACAGTCTGTGAGATATGGCTCACTACGAGGGAGGAGCAGAGTGCCTGTTAGATTTATGAGGAAATATCGGCGAGGACAGAGCTGAGGTCTGAAAAGTGTCTCTCGGCTTGCCAAGGAGGGTGTATTGGAGGGCCTGGTGGTTAATTAGACAGACAAGGCTGAGACAGATCAAAAGAGACAGGAAAGGGTTAAGTTCAGAGAGGAGGTAGACAAAGGCATTAGAGTCAAACACAATATGAATCATGGGTGGAATATAACTTGGGAGTGTCCGCATCCACTGTGCAAACAAGAGTGAAATGAGTAGGTCAGAGAGGGGAAAGGGGTGGGGAAGGGAGGCTGCTGGGGCGTGGGGGGGTTGCTGGTTCACTTGTTTTACTGCCGCCTTAACTGATGGTATTTGTGTATTTATAGTGATGTTGTCTGGATAGTCGTCTCAGTCTGGAGAAACTGGAGAGGTAGAGGGATATAAAACTAATTATAGAAACACAGGAATACACAATGCTGTTTTCTTTACTGTCCTTTAAATATCATGAAATCACCGTCCCTCACTAACAACTCAGCACTAGTCTTCCAGACCACAGACGGGGGTATGTAGGGTGGGGGTTGAAGGGAAGACGGGTTGGGAGGCAATAACCTCCAAATGAAAAACAATCCATTCAGATCAAATGCAATCAGCAGGAGGACTGATGGACAGACAGAGCTGCAGAGCTGTCAGTCCACCCCCTCGCTGCTCAAACAAAGACGGAGGAGAGGGGAGCACGGGAGAGGAGGAGAGTGGAGAGGGATGGAGAGATCACTCCAAAGGGAGGGGCAGCGGATGGGGAAGAAGCCAGGATACAAGGATGATGGCAGGAGGCGGAGGTTCGGGGTGGGAGTGGGGGTGGGTTGGATTTTCTGCAGTGATATAGCTGGTCTGGCTCCCAGTGAGTTGGATATTAAATCTCCCTGTCAAGTGCTTCCAACACTCAAGGACACCTGACACTAAGAGGAGAGCCAGCTCTGGGACAGCACATGCTATACACAGCAGACTGAACGTTTTCAGATAAATAATAAAATATATATGTGTGTATATATACACAATATATTCAAGATCAAAGCAGAGAGGAAACGGACAAAAAAGTGGCTTTCCAACTGGTAGGCTGTGTGTTCTAAAGAATGATGCTGTAAGGCGTCACTTGCTCTTTTATCTAACAAGGTTAAAGCTTTTCCTTCTGTGTACATCTGCTCTGGTATTTAGCCCCTGTTTGCTTTATGCTCGGCTCCTGCCGGGCAAAAGGTGGCAATTCACTCTGAGCCACAGCACCTGGATCAATTTCATTAGTGGCTAAGAGTGGAGAGACATCCCAGTGTCAGCATAGCCAAGCTGGGCAGAGCTCCCCTGAGACGACAACCCCCCTCCTACCTCCCAACCCTCCCGCCCTGGCCTCCAGCCCACCACTCGCCCGATCTGTTCAGCACCGTCACAGATTAGGAGCGATGCCATATATGCATGTGCATAAACACGAGAGAAGATGATTAAAACTCTGGCTCATGGCACACCCATACTCAGTCATTTACGGACACTACATCACAGTAAACTGCACTTTTCCCTTCCATATCTGTAGAGGGAGAAGAGGCAGAGCCATTGATACAAACTGGCCATCTGTGTACTAGTGGATTACAGCTAAACTGATACTACCGCTACATGTCTGTCTTTTTACACCTTTACTTTTACAGACAAACATGTCTAAATGCCAACTTAGAGTTTCTAAAATATGGCAGATTTTTGATAGATGCAATATTTCAGACCATTATCAGATATGTATATTGTAGGCTAAACTTAAGGCCTGAAATGGATGTTTACATAGTATTAAACATGGTATGTTTGTATCAACAATTTAGCTCACTAAATATTAATTATTTGGGTAGAAATCTAAAACGTGCAGTATATATTAAGCTTGCGTGATTTTTACAGGACACATTTCATTTTGAAAATTATATGAAATGTTAATTATTGTATTTCTGTACCTTCATTATAGGCTTCACGTCGCTGGCTCCCGGGATGACCTGCAGGATGCTGTTTCTGCTTCTTAGGAGGCCTCCTGTGTACAGCTGCCATACTCATGCTACTATCTGTAGACACCGGGCTGCCAGGACGGTGGCCTGACGGGTTTATTTGGTATTTTCGTGCTGAGAAAATACACAGAGAAATAATTTGCTGTTACCATTCCTCAAATTTCTTGAAGTAAAATTTCTTGTGAATGCAGGCGACCATATGAAACCCACCCGAAGCTCCTCCGACTTCGTGGCCCAGTGTGTTGGGATATTTGGCCACCCTGAGGCCCGAATACTCTGCAGCTGCGGCTACTGCTTGAGCAAAGTCAGCATCAGTGAAGAAGGATCCATCTGATGAGCTGACGGCACTGGACCTGCCTGAAGAGACATTATCCTCTTCAGAAGCCGACCCCCATCCGTTGATCATGGAGCCGGTCACCGAGCTCTCCAGGTCACCCATGCTGGACGCAGGCGTCTGTTCAAGCCCTCGTAGCAGCAACCTTCGTGACGGATGCATCTGGGGATGGTGGGGGTGTATGTGGGGGTGGGTGTGGTGGTAGTGCATCTTGGCCACCTCTGCATCTGTCTCGTCACCCTCCTCGCCCTCTTCCTCCAATATATCCTCCTCCTCCTCCATACCGTCAGTGTCCAAGGCCAATGGGCTGGTGATGTACCCATATGTGTGTGAAGGAGAGAGGGGCCTTGGAGGGGGTGGGGGGCTCACAGCGTGGCGCCTGCAACAGGTAAGAAACACAGTATCAGAAACCCATCATTTTGGATAAATTACATTAGCTGGTTATCATGGGACCATACTGCTGATTTTGCATGTTTTAAGTATGAACACATTAAACAATATAATACTTTACAAAAAAACTTAGAGCTGTCAAAGTAAACGTGATAATGCTTAATCGTCATGAATTTCTTTAACACATTAATGCAACTTGCATTTTTTTACATTGTAGTGGGATACTGGCATCATATAAAACTTGAAAGCAAGAAATCCACTGGTACCAACCATGTCATACTAGCTTGTCATGAAGGAGGCTAAATAAGGCTCCAGGCTTCTGCTAAATTTTTTGCAAGGTAAAACTGTCATGGCCATTTTCAAAGGGGTCCTTGGCATGAAAATGGTTCTATGGGTACCCAGAAGTCTCCCTTTTACAGACATGCCCGCTTTATGACAATCACAGTCAGTTTGGATCAAGTCATAGTCAAGTCAGCACACTGACAGTTGTTGTTGCCTGTTTGGGCTGCAGTTTGCCATGTTATGATTTGAGCATATTTTTAAAGCTAAATATACCTGTGAGGGTTTCTGGACAACATTTGTCATTGTTTTTATGGTGATAATCGATTTGCGATTAATCATGATTAAACATATGAATCGACTGACATCCCTAATAAAAAGTCAAATACACCAGACAACTATCATGGGCCTATACTGCTGAATTTGCATGTTTTAGCTAATTAAGGACAAATCACATGTACTTTACATTGATGCTGATGATTTTCTGAGTTACACCTAAGCACATTAAACAATATTTAGAGACAGTTTATGCCAATGTTGTCCAGCAATCAGACCCAGAACATAAGCAATAAGAAAAATGAAATAACAACAATTTGCATATTTGATGTGTTCATAATGTCCTCCCATTTGCCATACACCTTTTGTCCTCTGGGGTCAAAATGACCCTACTTGGTTTGACTGTTATTTAAAGCATATAGTATAAATATTTCATTCATTTTTGTGTTACACCTTTAGTCTTACTTCAGTCCAACCCAATACCACACATTTTTCCCTTCATTTTGGAATTTAGGGCCAATAGACCTTATTTACATGAAAGTATACCCTTTTTTGAGTTACAAAAATAAATGAAATGTGGGGTCAGATTGACCCCAGGACATTATAAGGGTTAAAATGGTCTCTGTTTGGCAGTTTAATCCTGAATTTTTGGAGTCTCCATTTCTTTGAGCATGAACAATAAGTTCCTGCTCACAGCTGGATTACCAAACAATTATATTACAGTGACAAAAAATTGAATTTAGCCTGCGATGCATTACTTATTTCAAACAACTTCCAAATTACTGGAAGTTGTTTTTTACTGAAATGAGCTGAAACAAATGTCTCCCTTGAAGGTAATAAATAAATCTAAAACCTAAGTTAGACTTTTGAAAATGGCTGAGTTCTGTGCAATGTAGTATTTGGAGTTAATGGGCTAAAACACGGAAAATAGTTGTGAATTTCAGGTAGAATAGATATACTGTACTTCCTGAACACCTTCACACAGGCTGACCACCCTTATTTTGCTACTTGTTACGCTAGTAGACATCACGCAGATGTACCTGCGTTCATGGCTGTCAGGGGCATCCTGGAGCATCGGCTGCATCTCCTCCTGGGGTGAAGGGGTGAGAGTGGCTGTGGACTGGTGACTATAAGATACTGCTGCGGGGGAAGAGGCTGCCCCTCGGATGGGGGGAGTGGGCCCCCTCTCCATCTCCATCTCCTCTTCCTCTTCCAGCTCATCAGGCTGCAGGTACATGTGAGAGGGGGGCATGGTGCACTGCATGTCTGGTTCACAGCTGCCAACAGAGGGAAGCAAGCCTCGTTAGCGTCATATCACTCACAAAAAACATGAATGTTTTCATATACCGAAGCCAGGAAGACAAAACTAAATTCATTCATATTCATGGCACCCTTCTATCAAGGTTTGACATGAGCCTAGCCCTAATAGATAGAAAACCCTTGGGGCAATGAAGGCGATAAACAGGGGGAAAGGCAAGAAAAATGAACTAGTATTTAAATGCATTGTGTGTGTGGCTGTCAGGTTGTCTGTGTCTTTGTGTCTGTACAGACATGTCCCACCTTTCTTCCATTGACAGAGAGTATTCCTCTGTGCTCCGACTTGGGGGTGGGTTTGCAGGGGGAGGAGGCAGGAGGTCAGCCCAATTCATTGTGCTCTGTTTGGGTAGTTTGGGGGTGCGCACTCCCTTCTTCTGACCCTGACTCCCTGCTCAAAAAAAACAACAAAAAAACACTGTCAGTCGCAAGACGCCTGCAGACACACATACTCATATTCACAAGGTAATGAGTAAGGAACTGACAGCAGATAAAATGCATTAACAAGACTGGCTAACAAAGAAAAGAAAATTTTACATGTGAGAGTGCAAAGGCTAATGCAATCCCACTTTTCTGCAAGTGAGCTATTAAATGATGGGAAATACCATAAAACACAGCAATTTCCCTAGAGCAGTGTTACCAAGTACCAAGAGGAAAGGTAGGAAAAAGGGGCCCAATTAATACCAAACTATTAGAATTGTGAACCAATGAGCTGTGAGGTGCAGCGAGCACTAAAGGCTTCTCCTTAATGGCTTGAACTTCAAGCGCAATATCAGAATGGATACATGGCATTAAGGTGGCAGTGTTGCATGCCGTCTGCAATGTGTTATCATTTGTCCTTGTCCACAGACAGACATTGAGGCCCTGATGAAATTAGGCTGCTCCATACTGGAATTAAAGGAAAGCCAATTAACGGAGAAACAGGGAAATTAAATAGAAAGCAGGAAAACAAAACAAAAACAGTATTAATATAAAAAAGGCTCCTTTTATTGAATTTGCTTTAAACATTCCTTGGATGACATTGCACCCAGGAAACAACAAAAGACACAAGCAAATGCCTGGCATGGCGCTCATGTCTTTGTTTGGAGGCATTGTTGTCAGTTTCCTCTTCTTTTTTTGTTCTGTAATTTTCCACTTTCTGAAGGCATCTCCCTTTCAATTTCTCTTCAAGAGAGGCTGACAGGCAAATTAATCAAATTATCATTTTAAAGCATGCATTATTAGCATCTCAACGTGATTTATTGCTTTTGAGCACTACTCAGATTTTCAAATGGAGCTGGGGGGTGATTATATGGTTCACAATAACAATAAGCTGGGGAAATTTGGCAGTTAAATTAAAAAGAGGAAAAATATCTGAACAAAACTCCAAACAAACGTTGAGAGAGAGAGAAAAAGAGTCGCATGTTGACTTAAAAACATTTTAACGACCAAAAGAGCTTCACTCAATTTGAAAAATAGATCAACAATTACAAAAACATGTTCAAAACCACAGCATTTTGGCATTTGTATAAAGTCTAATTGCATATTTACAAAGGGTCCTCAGGGAGGAGGATGTGCTGCTTGGATTGTCTTTACAAATTTTCCTGAATTGTGCTGTTGACATGTTATCAAGTACACAAGCTATAAAAATGGCATGAAAGTTATAGTATGTCATGAGAATATAAAACAGTAGTATATAGTATATCATAAAAATGTAATTAAGTCATAATATAGTAAGTCATGAAATGTCAAAGTCCAAATATAGTATGTCATTAAAATGGCACAAAAAGTAATAGTATAGCATGTCATAAAATGATATGTGATATAGTATGTCATGAAATAAGTCATTAAAAGGCATAGTATAGTATGTGATGAAATTAATGAAACAAATGAATATAGTCAAAATGTCATAGTATAGTATGTCATAAAACAACCAAAAGTCATAATAGAGTATGTCATTTAAAAAGTCATAAAAAGGCAGAGTATAGTATGTGAGAAAATGCAATTAAAAGTCATAATAATAATGATAATATAGTCAAAAAAGTCATAGCATAGTATGTCATAAAATGTCAAAAAATGAATAATATTTCATAAAAATGTCATAAAAAGTCCTACTACTAGTACTAGTCATACTACGTCTTTCCTTCTTTGCCCCAACCTTCTTACCGGAGGTGCTACTGCTGCCTCGGTCGGAGCTGTTGTAGGAGCCTCCAGTGTGGCTGTCGTGGGTCTGGTTGTAGGGGATGGTGGCTGGCATAGGGCTGTCACCTCCTCTGTAGCGGTCTGACGGTGGGGACAATGGAGTGTATGGTTAGTGCGGCCCCAGGCAGAAAACTCAAACTTTCAAGCAAAGCTTCCACTTTGTGATGAAAAAGGATATGAAGAACGGTATTTTATCAGTCATACAAAACCACTTCACAATGGAAAAGTGAAAGTATAGCATGAAATTACACTGAATATAGTGTACAGTGTTACTCATAACAAGAGGCATGCAGTTCATGCTTCATAATTGTTCAGGTGAGTATGTGAACACATGCAACATCTGCACAGAAATCTCAAAACTATCACACCAGATGTGGTTCCCCTCTGCAGGCACAACAAGGTGATGATAGCTTCATTCAAAGCGGTTAAAGGTCCAAAAGCTATCTTTGTCTTTCCTTTAGAAATCGGACACCAAAGATAAACACTCACACCTGCCTCCATCACAAAAAGACAAACCAGATACCGTACAATGACAGCAATTCAGGCCTGGCCCACATTTAGCAAAGATTGTACATGATTGCATGGAGGGTGATGAAGGGTTACATGAATGCCATACAGACAGGCAGAAAGAAAGAGCGATGACGCTTATGTTGACTGAAAAGGAGCGAGACAGAACCAAGGGAAATATGAGCATGAAACTCTTCTACAGGCTTCCACAGTGAGGCTGAAAGAGCCAGGAGAGGAGAGAACAGGGGAAAAATCAAGTGGAGGAAGATCATGGCTTGGAGATGACCTCTTTAGCCATGGCTGCTATTCCACACACTCACCCTTGTTCAGCTTGTTTTGCTCCATGATGTTGTACTGCAGCTGGGAACCCATTTCCTGCTTCTGCTGCTGGACTGAGGTGGGCTTCCAGCAGTGTTTTTCATTCATCTCCCCTCCACCCAGGAGTCCTCCTCCACTCCCTCCAGTTCCTCTGTCTGAGTTAACGTTGTTGCCCATGATGGAGGACTGGATGAGCTGGGTGGTGGCGTATGGCGTTGGCTGGCCCCCCGGGCCCACAAAGCGGCCATCTTTCAGGTTTGGGCTGTTGAAGGTCTTCATCTCATTGATCTTGTTGGACAAGTCTACATCTCCGTAGACTCCTGACTCTGGCACCATGAGGTTTGTCTGCTTGTTTTCCATCTGGTTGTTATAATTGGCGATGCAGTCGGCTGGAGAACATGAGGAGGGTATTTAGTCAATCTCGTCTACTGCTGATCAGCTTACGAGCAGTATGCCAGCTTGGTAAAGGCTTTGAAACAGTACGCCATCATCTCATCTACTTTAGAGATCAACGTGTTTGTTTGAGGAAAGCGAAATACATTTACATAATAATTTCAAAGAGGGACATTTCTATTTCTGTTCTCAGTTTAGTTTGCCAAGTGATGATCTACTTTAGGTGAGTGACACAGGTGGTTTTACACCTCTCTCGCTCAGCCTCCTCTCAATCTCATCCATGACTCAATGTGGGTGTCATCTCTGTTCTTTTCCATCTGACGGTGGGAGCATCTCTGCTCATTGAGAGGGACAGAAAGACATGTCTGTATCAAAGACCTGGAATGAGGCGTGCAGTAAAAGCACAGCTCCACTGACAGATCCAATTTTCCCTGGCTCATAAAATATTCAAATCCTCCGGCAGATCTGAGAGCCAGCCTTGCGGTAAATACCAAGGACGGCCATAGGTGCACGCTGCCGCTGCTCGTGCCGCGCGCCTCACATTTCAGCGGCATGGAACAGCTCGACACTTCAAAGGCTGACGTGTGAAGGCGCCCCTATGGCTGAGATAAAGGGACATTAACTCCTATTTCTTTGCTCTGTCACCTAGTCAGTGATCCTGTTAATGTTCACAGAGTTTAGGTTTGGCACACACACAAAGCATGCGTCTGGCAAGCTCCTTAGTGTCATACAGCGGGGTGTCATGCGAGGAGTGAGGGCTGCCTTTAGCCTGTTATTCCCTGTTAAACATCTCACACCATGTTTAGGTAGAGCTGAACACCTCAACCTCCAACGGGTGATTAGCACAAAGAAAAAACTAAACTTGATGACTAGAAAGCCCACAAAATGAATTATTAATCCTCATCGGGAAAGGTTTGAAGTCAGAAGAAACTATTGAATGGCTGGATGGATATTATGCCGAACAGCTGGATAGGAATTATGGGCTGCCCTTAAAGGCATGGTCCCAAAGTGCATAATTTAGAGCATTTCATTGCAGTCCAAGTTTCCAGGGATAGGGCTTGTTTAAGTCTTGGGTCATAGCTGAAAATGAATAACTAAGTCCTGTGCCATCCAAGCTGATATTTTTGGCTGCAAGTTTTATTCTGTTCTCTTTTCAGATAGGTCACTGTGTGTGTGTATACAATAATGTACATAGTAGTATATAAGTTTTTGAGGCCAAATTTGCTCCCTTTTGTTGACAACTGCACTAGTGCTGAATAAACTAAAAGGGCACCTGGTGGTGTACCATACGTCTCTTTCTCTTCTTTCCTCTCCACCTATCCTACAATCCACCTCCACTCATACATTTCAGTGTACGTTTTAGCATATACTTATTCGTCATCACTCCTTTCTCCCCCTTTCCATCTGGTCCTCCAGGTGCACCTTTCTCCCTCTATCACTCTCTCCTCCTCTGCTTCTGGCCACCGTCTGCAGTCCAGCCTTGACCTCTTCGCCCGCTGCACATTTCTTAAATAACTGAGCACTTAGGGGAAATTACATTACCAGCTATAACAACAGTATGGAAATCAGTAGAGCAATTCGATTAGCAACAGAGTAGAGCCATAAGCCCCTCTCAGTGTGCTCCTTTTATTTCCTGCCTAAAACAGCTACTACTTTAACCTCCGATAAATCAAACACACAAGCACACAGCCTCTCTTAATCCTAATATTTCTTCAGGTTTTTTTTTCTTGTGGAGACCCACAGAAAGGAGAGATACACAGAACAACTCTCCAGGGAGCTAACCCAGATATCAGATTTTTCTTCCTCTTGCACTGCGGATTCCCCCAGCGCCAACGTTTCTTATCTATACAGTTATTTTGTCAAGGACTGCATCATTGCATTTGAGGGGAGCCTTTGCTTTGATTGCTTACGTACAGGAGTGTCGGCGGTACATACCTGGGCGGCTGTACGTTGCCAGGTTGCTGTCGCTGTTGCCATTGCCTGCAGTGCAGCAGTTGATGCTGCAGTCGTTGTGGTTGGAGCAGGAGTTGGGCCATGTGTCTGCCAGCCAGGGCTGAGTGGCTGATTCCCCAATGTTTAGCAAACCAGGCCTGGAAAAACATGGGACCAAATGGTTAACAATGGTAAGAGACTAAGCCAACACCACAATGACATGTATGTGAATGAACTGAAAACACCCACAGTAACATAATATTTGAAGATTATGTGGAGTTTATTTGGGAAAAATCCAGCTTTAGTACTTTTTGCCTTTTGGCTGCACGCACAGGGAGCACATTAGAAAAAAAGCCCAGCTAAATAGATTGTGTGTGCTCGACTTGCCTCCAGCCAATGACACTTTCCCTGAGCCCTCATGAGCATTAGCGAACTGCCTGGATTAGACAGCCAGATAAAATTCACTCCCAATGTTGCGAAACGCGCGTCCTGAACGGCCAGTGAACCCAAAGTAGATTCCATGATGTCACACAACATCTCTATCATTTAAAAACGCTGTACAGAGGGAAAAGAGTGAAACCGGAGCCCCAGAGAAGAAACCCATGCGGACCAGTCCACCTAGCCATTCATCTCCATTGTTTCCATGTCTTGCTCTCATTTCTCCTGCTTTAATCCCAAAACAATACAAGATCACTTGTTCAACAGGATACTACTGTACAACCCGACCTCAGGCCAACCACCAAGTGTTAAAAGAGCTGAGAATAATAAATTGCCTCCTGTTGCTCATGAAATGAATCAATCTAGCACAGAGAATGCAGGCTATTACACCAATGCCTTACACTGTTTCAGTATTCACATCTCCACAGTATGACTTCCCAGTTTGCATATTCCCAACACTGAATTAGCATTGAATTACGTTTTCTCATTCCCTCTCAAATGACTCATTTCTTGGATTCATTTTGGGTAATGAACACATTTGTCTTGTACAGCCAAACACAATCTCACAATAGCTCCTCAATCACCCCGACAGTTGCATGCTGATATTGAATGGCCATTGTCTTTGTGCAGAGCTGACACAGCCATGCTGCGTATGGAATTCAATCACAGAAACAGATAATATAATGAATATGGATTTACTGCCGATGGCTTCAAGCTAACTATTCACACATGAACAACACATAAATGTACACTTAAGAGTCAGAGAGGGCAACAATTGAATACATATTTTTTTTGTCTGCACACTCAATTTTCACTATTTATGAGCTGTATGAAAACTACAAATGCCACAGAGTGGATGTAAAAGTGGATGGTTTGTGCACAATGCACCATTCCACAGCATGAAGAGGTGTGCCGTTACTGCTGTGTGTTTGTGTGTGTCTCCATTAATGTTTTTGGGTGATGCTATGGCACAGCCTTGTGGTTGGTTGTGGCTCTCCACCGTACAGAATGAGGATGGGCTCCTGGCAGACTACATGGGGCTTTGTTCCTGGTATCATAACATATTTAATGCACCTCCTTTCCTTGCCCCTCCTCAGCTTTCTGCTGCGAAAGAAAGTCACAGCACTCCCCCTAGTGTCCGTTGGGAAAAAGTACATTTGTCCAACCCTGCTCATCTGCTCAGGAGGTTTAACATCCTACTGTATTTGGTTATAATCATCATTCATTTTCCCCAAATGGGTTTACTATTTGAAATAATATAATGCACACTCTCTAAAACAATAAATTAACTCTTACCTTCCAGCACTGCTTACACCTTCTCCTCCTCTCTGATATGCCACTGGAAAAAGAGAAAATAATGAGTTTCCAACATGATTTCACCGCCACTACTCCTGTCATCACATCATCTTTTTCATTGTCATACAAGGTCAAATTATTAATTTGATTTCGAACTGCCAGTTTTGTGAGCGATGATGGGAATGCCACTTCTAATGAGTGTGTGTGTGTTATTATATCAGTTCAAGTGAGCATGTTAATGAATGTGTGTGGCATAATTTCGGCTGAGTCACACACACAGCAACAGAAGCAAGAGCAGGAGGAGGATATGTAAGAGGCTTATGAAGAACAGAGATGCAGAGCTCTTTGGTTGTCTGGCTCGGGTTCAGCGTGTTTGATGCGCCGCACGCAGAAAGTTGGACTCTTTCAAGGAGCTCTAAGCTGCCGGTGTGTGAAGGAGAGATAAACTTCCAACTTTAATTACAATCTCCTCCCTGAGAGGAGAGGAGGTGGAAGAAGACGGGGTAGGATGGGCCTTAGCTGTGTCGATTCCCTGTCTCTTTTTCAAAACAGGAAGTGTGGTCTTGGCCTCTACATGCAGCCAGGAGAGCTCTTAGATTAGTCTCTCTCTCTAATACAAACCTCACAATCTAATTCTAGATTAAAATCTGCATCACTGTAACACCCTGGTTAGACAATGGGTACCAGGGCAGGGATTTTCCTTCGTGAAGAGACAGAAAACCTCACCACACCTGAAAGCTTTCCAGTAGATCATGAAACAGGCTTGCAACTATTAAATTATTCTACCTGATTGCGAGCCTCGAGGCAGACAGAAACAATGCTGCTACTGTTTATGTAGGACCTCTGCACAGACAGGATCAGCCAGTGTAACCACAAACACAAACTGTACAGTATTGTCTCTCTCGCTCCCCTTCTCTCACTTTTACTTCCTCTCACCCATTCACTGTTTTACAATCGCCACTGCACTCAGCACTGCCAACACCCCTGACACACCTCTAGGGAACAAAGAACTTCAGATGGACAAAAGTCCATGAGTGAAAGACTGTAAATACAAACTGGCAAAGAAAGATAGAAAGGCACAGAGAGCTTTTCTTTTATCGCTTTTACGCTGTGTCACTTAAATTCACAGATAACCTCCTTAGCGCCGCTGCCGCTTGCCTATCTAATTGGTGTGTTGGGAGTGCTGGTGGCGTGTCATTCTCTTAAATCCCATCTGAGGTTGCCAGCAGCACTTTGATCAAGTTACCACTAGTTTGAACAGCCTCTCAGTAGTGCGGCTTGCTTCTCGCTCTGACACGACCCAAAAATTTGGTGGAGCACTCACTGTATTTCTAGTAGGTAGATTTTTAGACCGTGCCAATAATTGACTCGTTTTATTGGTACACAACGAGTATCCCTCGCTGACTTTTCTACAGTTAATGGCTCTCATCTTACGAGGACTGTTCAGGCTATTAAAAAAGTGTTTCAAAAATGTAGTGAAAAGCCAGTATGCTGCGCAGTGAATGAATAAAAGCAGACATCCCTTACTGTATATTATGTAAAAAATAAAAGAAAGTGCTTACCTGTTGGTGTGAAAGTAAAGGATGGCACTGTTGGGACAGAAAAAAAGGAAATACAATCATTGATTTATTGTGCATCAGCATGGTTTATGGGACATAATATACAGGCTTCATCACCACATATTTTCTGTTTAAGTACACAAATCCTCAAAAAAGTATTTTAGCCTGTATTCACACGCTACTCGCTGGCCCCTAGTCTTTGATCCCCACAGACATGCCCGGACCCCAACTGGGGGAAAGTGAGTGTTGAGCCAGCTGCTGGTTCAAATCCTGGCTCAGACTGTCAGAGGCCTGCTGAGCCGGGGTCACACACTGGGGAGATATCTGTTGCTATCTCTAACACTCACATCATCACCCGTACAGCTCAATTACTCACACTTTGGTGTGGAGGGGGCCCTTGTGTGAAACATTAACGTACGGTAGGCAGATTTAGATTCTGTAATGGCTGCTGTGGTCAGTGGGTGTCTTCTATAAAATGCACTTTGTTTGTTGTTGCCCTCTTTGAAGAAGTGAAGAATGCTACACTGGTGTTGATGCAACATTGCACCATGCTGGTAGTCATCCAGTGCGCTGCCTTAAATATGTGCATTGTAGAAATGTTGCTGTCTGTCTTCAACCTACAGTATAAGACATCTGAGGAGGAAGATGCTGTTGTTGTCACCTTCTCATTTCCTCAAACAATTCATTCCACCTGTGCCAACAAATGTCCTCTAAATGCCACAAGCACCCTCTCACGTTTGAGTCTCTCCTCTTGATGCTCAAATAAGTCTAAAGATATGGGTGGCTTTTATCTGTTTGATGAATGCCTTTGAAGAAGAGACAAAACAGGCTAAGAAATGCAAACGTGATTGAAATACATATACATCACAGATGTTAAATCTCAGACTAGATGAAACTGTAACTGAGCTCTAACTTTTTGTTGTGTAATAATTTGGCTGCTGCAATATCAGGCTCTTTTGAGCTAATTTGGATTATTTCAGTTACAAGATTTTTTTGAGGATTTCTGCAGCATAGCATGATAAAATTTATATTACACAATGTCAACACAGATTTGCAAGACTGCATTCATTGAAAAAAAAAAAAGGTGTTTTATTTTTTATAAATTAAATATTAGAGACAACACTAGCGTACACTGTAGCACACAGACGCACAGCTACACAAGTTCCAATTCAGCCTATTTCACCCCGAGTGCAGATTGTTGCTTCATGTGGTTGCAATTACACTCCTTTCAAAACATTCTTAGTAACCAGTTCCAACAAAGACCGTGGCCTCTTGTGGTCTGGGTGCACGGGGAGGCAAAGGAGGGGAGGGTGGAGGAGGCACGTCTGCCTACTGTGCCCCTGAAAGAGCTTTGTGAGTTTATGTGTGTAAACATCAACATATAGAATGACAGAAAGTCAGAGGGAACCTCAGTCTACACAGGCTTCCCTGCTGCCTGGTGCAGATCATTAACGGCACTCATAAAAAGTCATCAAAGTTACTATTCTGTATCAACACAATCCCTCTGAAATTTAGCCTCTGTTTCTAAGTTACTTTGGTTAAAAGAATACTGGTATTATTTATGAGGCTTGGATGAAGAAATCTCAGTTTCTTCCAATAGCAACATTACAGTGTCCAACAATATATACGCATTAATGTATTATCACAGGTCTTATTGCTAATATTTTATGTAGATGAATATTACAAAAAATAATAATACATCCACAGAGCTTTTAGAAAAGTGCTGAATAAAAGTATGGGGTTTCCTGGAAAAGACATTTGATTCCCACTTCTAACAACGCTTATGAGGCAATTAGTAAAATGATGTTTGTATCTCTGGATCAGTTAGTGTGGAAAAAACAGATAAGTGGCTGACATGACGTAAAGTGCCTGCCGACAATTTGTTGTGCAGTGAACGCAATGAAAGGGTTAGGGTTCGGGGGTTAGGGTTAGGGTTAGGAGGGAGAATGTGACATCTAATAAGATAAGATAAGATATTCCTTTATTAGTCCCGCAGTGGAGAAATTCACAATGGCTCAATGTTATCATTAGCAGCTTTAAAATACAATCAAATTAAGATATCATTTGAAATACGTTGGTTTTTGAGAGGATCTTCAAAACAATATAAGCCATGATGGGACAAGTAACATTTGTGACCATTATCGACCACACGGGTATGTGTAAAAGCTGTTAAAGACCACTGAGCTTAAAGAAAAGCTTCGCTGTCTTTCAGTTTCACATGACTCACAACTCCCACTATTACTGCAGTGGATTTACAACATGGTAGCCAGATTAGCAACAGCTAAGTCAGTCTATTGTCTGTGTGTATCTCAAGGTTGAAGGATGGATCTCCTCTAACCCTGGCAGTCAGCAGTAAACCTGAGCCCAGGAGTGGAGATGGCGCAGGTAGGTAGTGCTCACAGGCAGCAGCTGCACAGCCCAAGGCCACACATTAAGCCAGCCCACACATAAACGAGACTCAGAAAGAAAGGCTAATAGCTTTCTTTATACTCTAACGACTGTGGGCAGAGGTTGGGTATGTCATGAGCCCTGTCACTTTGACTCAAGTCAGGTACAAACCCACTGGGTTACACAGGCTGTAGTTACTCTAGGGGGTTAAAATGCAGCATGGGTAGGGATTCTTGGATTTTTCAAAACATTAACAGGATTGCTAAATGCCTGACGCCTCCATATCTAAAGGCCTCTCTCTGAAAAGACAGCAAGAGTACTTCAAGCATGTGAAAATGTCAGCATGCCCTTGATAAGGAGGTATTATGGTAAGACATTCTCTCTTTCCCATCACAGTCAGAAGGGAGTTGCTAAAAGGGAGGCTGTTGGACCTCAAAATGTACTTTACTGAAAACACTCTTCACACACCCCTGCAGAATCAGCGTGACAGAAGTATGAAAAAGAAATAAAAGACGGTCTTCGTGCAGCACTCTCGACAGGAGCTCTCATCACATCTTAAAGTACCCTACTGGACTTTCAGTTAGACTTCACCTAGAGTGCTCTACAAAGACATCCTTCTGTGTGTGACAGGAAGGATGGGAGGTGTGTTGGCAGCATGTTGGGATGCAGAAGACGGAGGAGACAGAAATGAACACAGTACCATGCTAATAAATATTGCATTGCATTTTCTCACCACATTTTTGTGTGAGAAAGCCTCCTTTAACCTCAAACCAGCACTGGAAATCAGATTTTCCCAGTAGTGTTAAATGTATGCTGTTGCACTTATGTACTGACCCTTGCGTATGCCCGCATAGCTGCTGGAGAGGCCATTCCTCTTCTTTCGGTGTCTGTACAACCAGACGCTGAAGACCATGAGGATGATCCAGCAAGCAGCTCCTATGCCTGCTATAAAGGCCGGCTGCTTGACCACATCGGAGATCTGCTGGGACAGGGGGTTCTCTGCGATCACGGTCTCTGTCATCCGCCCAGATGCATCTGAGGATGGGGAATGGAGGACATATGAAAGCAGGATTAGAAAAGATGACATAAAAAGGTACATTTGGTGGTACAAAATTGGATGAGACTTAGGAATGTGAAAACGAGAGAAGAGCGAAGGAAGTGTTACTTAAAACCTAAAATTCAAACCAAATGGATAAGCCTGAAATAGGGAAAATATATTTAAAATAAATGTCAGCAGCACAGTACATAAATATGAACATTCCTCTTCCAGATGCACAAAAAGATTCTTCGTCTCTGCAGGTGTGTATGGGGCTGGGGTGTGGAAACATCGTTTCTCTCTATTATTCAAAAGGCTTTCATCGCAAATCCCAGTCAACAATGGCAGGTGAGCAGACGAAAGCAACCCAAGACATTCAAACAGAGCCTGAGTGTGCCACACAAGCCTGATGGAGACGGATAGGAAAACAGAGAGAGGCATCATTCACATCGAGCAATGGTGGTTTCATAATCACATAGTAAATCCAATGAGATCATCCTCAAATACAGTCACCACAGTAATTAGCAGACTCAGGCACATCTGTGAGAAGCTGAGGTGTGAATGCCTTGAAGCTGTTTCTACTCTGAAATGTACTGCAAAGGCAACGTCTGTGCGGCTGCTCGCAACAACCCGCTCTCGGTCTGTTTTTCCTCATCTGTCTATTCTCTCTGAGCTTCTCCCCTAATGCGTGGTACATGAAAGACTTCGGGTTGCCCCAACCCCCGCCATTCTGAAATTTCTTCATGTTCGTGTTACTTTTGTCTTCATCTCTTTTGCTCGAGTCTTTCATGTTGTAGCCGCTCTTCTCCACCAACTCTCTGAGCCAGAGGCAAGAACACTTCCCCAATGAGACCAGCTCCCTGCCTTTACCCCTTCATATCCCTCTGTCTGTCTTTGTCTCAGTCACTCAGTCCATGTCTCTATTTCGACTGCACAATCTTCTCAATTTGTGGCTCTGTCTGGCCCGAGTGAATGGAGCGTGCCGATGTGACTAAGCAGCCCACAAGGGACGGCACAGGTATCTGGGCTGGGATGACGCATACAAGCTCGGTGTGACAAATGCATTTGGGTGAAGCGCTGGTCCCTGAGGCACATTGTTCCACTCCAGTGTTGGAACATGGCAACAATCACCACAGGAACTCTTCAAGGAAGAGAAATTGTATCAGTCACAGCCGATGCTTCTTCAAGCCCATCCCAGCCCACTCCATCACACATTTAAAACCAGATGGAGTTCTCTCTCTCTATCTATAACTGCCTCATTCTACTATTCACAAGTTTCTCCTCCTTCTCCTGAGCCAGCCAGCTCAGAGATTTGGGGAATAAAAACTGACAGAACATCTCAAAATATCTGTCTGTCTAGACGGACAAAGAACAACAACTAAGAAATAAATTAGAACAACAAGCCCCATTGCAGCCTGCACTGTGTTTGTTAGCATTAATAACATGTCATGTCTCAGCCCAGAGTGCAGGATTCATTATCGCCGTTGTTTGAAGCAAAGCAGAGGCAGGAAACATTGCATCCTTGACTGCAGAGCAGAGCAGGGCGGGGCAGTCGGCTCAACAGCTGCCACACAGGAATTTAATGTGCCCGCGTTGAGCACACTGCCAGCTACTGTAGCTAAAAGCCATTTTAAAGTGCTCGAAAACTGTAAAAGTTCCCTGTCATCCCAGCTCATCACACTCTTCCGTGGCAAGTTTGATGACGGTTGTATAACAGTAATCACTTCAATTACAGTTTTTAAGCATTGCTGCTGATAAAGAAAGGGAAAACAGGCTGAGGCTTGAACATGTCCCTTACTACAAAGAAAGGAATTATATAATTGTCTGTTTACTTGGAAGAAAGTCATATTACTGAAAAAGCTCTTCATTTGAGATGACTGGATTAATGCCATAATTATTTGTCAGAAGACTGGGCTTCATTCTGCATGAAAGCATTGCCAGAGGACAAACACATTGAAATAAATGTATCCACTGAAAGAAAAAGAAGTATGTGAGCTCCTGTGAGAGGTTGTTTCTACCTACCGAGCTGGAAGAAGGTGATATCGCTCTTGACCCCGGGACCCGCCCCGGTGCTGGCTGCTACCTCCACGCTGTAGCGGATCCCTGGGGCCAGACTGGGAATCAACACGGATAAGGCTGAGCCGTCGACTGTACGGTTGATGTGGTACCTGCTCTCGTTCCCCAAGCACCAAATCTAAAAGTGAAAAGTGGAGATTGAGGCAACGTTATGAGGGTTTCGTGACAACATTCGGTTTGGTAGCTGCCACCAATCTGTGTCCTTATAATTGGCCGGTGCTGCTATTGCTAAATGTCAACATACTGTGGGTATTGTGTTACATCTCTGAGGTAGGAAAACATTTTTACAAAATGGCTTTATGTTTTACAGGGCTGTGCTCAACACAGGGTCAGTATTAGCTGAGGTAGCCATAACACGTCTCAGTGTAGCCTTAAGCCCATGAAAAACAAATGGGGATCAGTAATCACCCCCATAACCCAATTTCAGCAGAAGCTAAGTGCTGTCACTCCCAGGAAGCAGAGTGGTTTTGCAAGCTGGGCCACAAAGAAAAGTATACATTCACCCCAGCATGAGGCCTGGAGACCTCCACATCCTGAACCCCTGACATTCTGCTTTTTTTACCCCCCACCTCCTCCCACCAGTTAACCTGGTTAACAACATACACACTTCCTTCAGTCTGTACTGTGTTCGTGTGTCTGCACTCCTGCGATGGAACTACAAAGCCCTGAAATTTTTCTGTGTATCTTCAAAATTGTGGCGAGTGGAAGTGCCGCTAGGGACCGAGCTCGGTAATGAGCAGGGAACGCTCTTGAGTCGGACTTAAAAAGCATGAAATTACTCTAAAGCCCATCACCAGAAAACATTTACCTGGAAAATTAACAGTGGCTTAAGTTTTTCACTGGCTCTGCTTCAACTCCACTTCCACCACTAACCTGTGTTCCCTGCGACAAGAAAATGGCTTTCTAATTAAAATACAGGACTTCTGCAGTATAACGTATGAGTGAACAGCCCTGGCCAAAGTGAGGTCTTCACAAAAGAAGCATACATTATCAAATAAGCAGGAGGAACAGGGGCCTCAGGGAGAGGTGGTATAGGTTGAAGAATGCATTAGCATACCAAAGCAATGATGGGAATTATAACATGGGTCTGTCTCTTCATTGTCATGCCTTTGGTCATTATGATATTGTTGCCCTCCACACTACTACATACACACACACTATTACCTGCCTTTACATAGACGTCTGTACTAAATCATATATTTTCAAAGGGGTCTCTTGACCTCTGACCTCAAGATATAGGAATGAAAATCGGTTCTCTAGGTACCCACGAGTCTCCCCTTTACAGATATGCTCACTTTATGATAATCACATGCAGTTTGGGGCAAGTCATAGTCAAGTCAGCACACTACTACACTGACAGCTGTTGTTGCCTGTTGGGCTGCAGTTTGCCATGTTATGATTTGAGCATATTTGTAATGTTAAATGCAGTACTGTGAGGGACAATATTTGTCATTGTTTTGTGTTGACACACACACACACACACACACACACACACATTTGTGTATCCCATGTCCCATTTTAAACAGATAAAAAATTGCACTAACTGTGATTAACTATGGACAACCATGATTAAATATTTTTGTCAACTAGTATCAATACAAAAATTCACTATATGAATGGAAAATGTCATGGAAGGCCAAACATTGTCTGCACTAAACACACCGGGATCTGTAATGACCAGTTATGGCCTAACTCCTATCAGAGGAAAACAAAGAACCCTATCACTATTTACCATAGAAATTGCTCCTCATTACTATTCACCTCTGGAAAGTCATAAGCTGTGAAGGTCTACCATCGCCACCAGATGGCACTGTATCACAAGAGTTCCCACCAGCTCTCGTGCTTTTTCCTTTCTCCTGAGTCTCCGTCATCAACCAGACAGAGAGCACCGAGGAGCGTACAAAGGTGCGCCTCAACCAGGAATTCATTACCTTTCCATGTCTGTGCATTGTCTCTTTCTCTGTTATCTGCTTTTTCGGCATCCCTGTTTGTGTCTCCTTTGTGTGTCTCTACAATACGAGTCCCACTTGCTCAGACCTGAGGTTGCTGCTGGCTGTTTTCTTTTTTGTTACCTTGTATTCCTGGACCACCCCATTCTGCTCCTCTTCTGGAGGGGGTTGCCAGGAGACCACGATGGCGGTCCCATTGTCCCCGCTCTCTGCCACTGTAACCTCGCGAGGAGGGGCGCTGGGGGCTGAGGGGGTAGACAAAAGATAAAAAAACACACCTTCATATGTGAGAGTTTTTTTTTTTTTTTTCATAACTGCATGCTGTCTCTCCTTGTGTCCCCTCATCCCATTGAGCTGTCAGAATCTCTCTGTGAGACTGAAGCCGAGGTAAGAACAAAGAGCTACTAATCAAAATTACAATGCTTTTATCTGAAAATCGAGCTTGTGTTATACAAGTGGTTTTGTGAGTAAATAAAAGCAAATAACTGTTTTCTCAAAACAGACAGGGAGCTATGATGGCGGGGTGTATGGTGGTGTGTAAACGCCAACCTGCGGTCCGACGGTAATTAAACTGAAATAATTATGAATGCAACATAAAAGATGTAATCACAGTGCGAGTGAGTGTTATAAAAACAGGCATTTTTCTGCTTATGGGAGAACAAACATTATGTTTAGAGCTCCAAAAACAATTAGCAACAAAAATGGGAACAAAGGAGAGCCAGTAAAAAAAAAGGAAAGATCAAAACACTCCCACACATGCAACACACAGACGCTCTCTAGTAGCACCCACATTTCTCTTAACTGTTCGCTACAGATTAAAATTTGCACTTGGGTTTCAACCAAACCTCATGAGACTGCCACAACCACACCCTCTGAGACATTAGTACAACACTTGCACTGGGGTGTTGTATACGGGTGTTGTATAGGGCCTTTTAAAAGCTGAACATCGACCCTAGCATGCTTGAATACACCACATTTGAACATAGCATAATCCTGCCCTCGCTGCCTGCTGTGAACAGCTGTTGTATGCTCTCACACATGCAGCAAGCTGTGCATATAAAATAGTGTAAACATGAAAACATGCGTGCACACACATGCAAGCACTAAAGCACACATTCACATCCCCCACCTTCCTCCAGCGTCTTGCCAATTTTGACATCACTGTCTGTTCCCTGGAATTCGTTGAAGAAGGGGCGGACTTTGAATTCGTATGTGACTCCTTTCCGAAGCTGCGGCACGACAGCGCTGTCCTCCCCGGGGGTGCGCACCTCAAAAACAGCCCAGTCGCTCCTCTGCAGCCCCTCCGGTGAAGGCCTGTACATCACCTTGTAGCCCTGGATGTACTGTGACTGCTGCTCCACCTTGTGAATGGAACACAGAGAAAGACGGTGTCAGAGTGACTTGATGAGCTGCTTCACAGATCACAGTCGAAAATGATATATGTAATGTAATAGATTGTAGCATCTCATGACAGCCACGGATGCGACTGATACGCCAGGCGCAGGATGAAATGGGGTGCTAACTCATCACATCGCCCCTCTGCTTATCCATCCACATCTACATCTCTCTTTTTTGACTGTCTGTCTATGCGCCATTTGGAGCAGCAGCGATTTGTGCAAACCACAGTATGAGGTCATTGGCCAGAGGTTCCTCTAAGTCTGGAGCTGGTTAAATAGGGCCCAGGCTCCCAGAACAGCCTGTCTCATCCTGCCCTGCTCTCTAGTATACTGACTGGCTGCTGAAGTTAAAGGAGAGTGGGGGGAAAAAAGTGGTATATAGAGTACCGGAAGTTGAGAATACAACAGCATCTGATGCAGCTAAATATAGTGGTGCCATGTGATCCGACATGGCTGGAGAAGAGAATAACCTGTATGCTAATATCGCTATGACTCCCCCGTGGAAGGCAAGCAGCACCGGCTTGTAAAGATTTTACAGATTTCTTTATCCCTCCCCCGTAAAATATGCTGCCGGCTCAGGTGGTCTTCATTAGCTCGAAAACTGTGCAACCATTTACCGCCGCACAAAGGAAAATGTAAAACCAAGAAACTCCACATTGGGAATAGATTTAACCCCACAAAACAAGGAAACCGTGGTGCTGGGCTGTAATGTCAGTCTCCCTCATGTCATGTGTTTTTCTGGAGCATTCCAAGGAGACAGGGTAACTGGGCAGTAATGTTTTAAATCAGTCTTGACATGTCAGTATCCTTTTCACATTTCCTCAGTCCCATTCATCACTCACTATGGCACTTCATAATACCTGGGAATGCAGAGGTGGCCTTATGTCAAAAGGCACAACAGGGACTGTTCTTACCTTTGAGTGAGCCATCCCACACACTAATATCTGCTATATAAGGTAGACAGAATAGTTATATTGTCTAATAATGTAAAAAATAGAATTGCAGATGGACATAGTACTTTATATTACCAGCAAAGAAAAGCCACCATAAGCTCCCAGTTCTACTTCTACTTCTTCCTCTCCCACCTATCCGTTTTAACATCTGTAAGCCATTTCCACTTAAGAGCATGAGTTGGCTGCCTCTTCCTTCTCACTTGTATTATTTTAACAGCCGTCAAGTGTTTTCAATCTGAGAGGGCACAGGCTGGCACGCCACACACTGCTATACAGTTTTACACGGCCCGCAGAAGGCTGGGCTCTTTAGTTTTGCTTTTGGGCAGCTGAGTGGTCCACTGTGGGCGAAGCTGCAGATTTTTGGTCCCCGGCCAGTCGACCAGTTCAGGCTCATGCCAGATGGACACTAAGAACACTTGGATGGTGTTCCGAGCTGCTCTCAGCAGTGTCCTTCCTCTGAAGGGTGCTAGGACGTTAGCACATTAGCTTGCCTGAGTGGCCTGACAAATTGACCGTGGGCGTATCACTAAACTAACCTTGGAGCTTTGGTGACCAGCTACACCGATGATCCATATGGCAATCTGTAGCTGGCTGCAGCTACAATGGTGCATTCATGGAGAGAATTATACTCACTGTCCACTGCACCCTGACAGATGAGGAGGAAAGGATGGTGGGGTTGTGGAGGTGGATGACCACTTCTCCCAACTCCCTTTGGATCTGACGGTGGTCCACGCCCTGGCTGGTGGGAGGGATATCTGTGTGCAGGAGTGCAGACGTCAAAAATGAATGATCTTATCTTAAACTACAGAGAAACTGTATATCAAATTCATATCAAGGCAGCTCTCACCTTGTGTTTTCACAGCTTCAGTGATAGGACTGGGATCACTCAGCCCATAGGCATTGGCTGCCCTTACTAAGAAGAGGTAGACTGCACTGGGCTTCAAGCCCTTCAGTACAAATGACTCAGTTTTCACATGCTCTGCCAAGGTCTGCCAGCTGCTCCCTGATGCATGACTGTGGACACACAACATAGAGAATTAAGGTTTAACAGCTTGTATTAAGGCCATGCAGGTATTGGTTTATTCATCTTTGAGCTTATTAGTGTTACCTGAAGGCCTCTATAACATAGGAGGTGGGTGTGGCTCCAGCATTAAGGTTGGGTCTCCAAGAAAGGGCAACGGAGGTGCGGGTGACGTCAGTGACCTCAGGTTTGGAAGGGGCACTGGGGATCAGGTTTGGGTCAGTGGGTCTGTTTGGCTGGACTGCAACTCCAAACTCTTAATGTAGAACAGGGAGAAGGAAAGAAACAGGTGAGAATGTAGTTTATTATTATTTACCAGTAAACAAAGACATGCAAAGCATCTCCAACATGGATTGTGTGGAACCAACCACAGATTTGCAGACTGCAGCTCACGTTACCACAGTTTCACAAGTGTGTTGGAGAACTACAGTGGCCTTCAGGTAACGTAAAAATGTGAAGAGCTGGCCACATTCTAAGCTAATGAAAACGATCAGGTGATCATATACTAATTAAAACACAGATATGAATATTATATTACATTTCAGCTAACAGATTCCCCAAAATGTTACACACTGCTCCTTTAAAACATATCAAGCAATTAAAAAAAAAATTACACTTGTCATTAGAGGACTCCTACTGATGGATACTAAACCTCTCTGTTGGGTTCATCTTACCGTGGACCTCTAAGTAGGCTTTCCATGAGGCCTCTCCGCTGGGTGTGGAGGCGATACAGGTGTAGGTACCAGTGTCACCAAGCTACAGGAGAGAACAGACTCGTATTTGGTTTCATTCAAAGTGCAGTAGTACACGAGAAAACTAATTCTTGGATCAACACCTGGATTTTGGATTTGGAAAGCAAATCATTTGTTTCTTGGCTCATGGCCTTTAAAATGAAATTGGTGGATGAGTATTTGACATGGACAGCTAGCTAAGAGGCTAATAAACCAAACATAAACCAAAGGTATATAGCATATTTTCACACTGCATGCTGCATTTTAAAAAGCTGCCTGCTCTGTCCACTGTAATCAAGTGTGTGGGTAAGACAAATAATGCTGTTGTGGTTTGCTGGTGATGCAGAGTACGCTAAGGGCTACTGTGCTGGAGCGTAGACAAAACAAAAAAGAGAGAAAAACAGAATGAGAGAAATTGTTTGAATAGCTGAGTGTGAACATGACCCTCAAGGTGTGTATTGTTTTGTCTGGCAGGTAAGAAAATGTATTCAAACTCAATAACAATAACACTCACGCGACTACATTAATAAAATAAATTACCTCACGCATCAGAAATGTCTTCATTAAAATGTTGTCAGGGAGAAGTGACAAGTTCATTAATGTAAAGTGCCTGCGGAGTTTACTGGGCTACAGCGGGAGAGAGGTTCAGATGCACCCCCTTCCTGCCTGCCTCGCGCTGGCGGCCCAATCACACTGCAATCTTGTCACCACACGACATGCCAGCATTCATCAGAATACCGCAAACTGACGTGAACTCTGACCCCGTGACGCCTCCATCTGGAAGACACGTCAGCAGCCCCTACTTGTCTCTCCCTGAGAGTGTGTTCGGCATCGCGCTGCTTGCCATCACACACACACACACAAGCACTCACACACAAAATTACACTGAAAACCCACTGTGCTTGCTGCCTGACAGGATCTACAGACTGTTCGACTTCACAGACTCCATTTCAAACCAGCGACAACTGACTGACAGCTAACTGAGGACTGGTGGCTGGTGGGGAACACATGCTTTATTTAGCAACCAGCAGGGGTTTGTCCAACACATTATGGATGTGATACGGACAACTTTGAAATTTATTTGAATGGATTTAGACATTAAAGGCAGCTTAATTTAAAAAAAAAACCCATCTTGATTAAAAACACAATTATATTTCTATAGAGGTGAGTTTATACATTCATTATAAGTTGATTGATGTTAAAAAGGGATCTGAGCAGCAAACGGCATGTTTGTACATATGAGCAGGTGTGTTACCTTTGCATAGCGGATCTGTAATGCGCCCGTGTCCAGCTGTTTGATCCTGGAGTCATGTGTGGACACCAAGACCCCATCCTTCCTCCACAAGATTGTCGGGGTGGGGTTTCCTGTCGCCACGCAGTTGAGGACCACTGTGCCGTCCACAGCTACAGTCTGATTGATCGGACCCTGTCGGATAACCGGCGGCGGGCGGTCTGACACAACTGTGGAAAGGAAAATGAGCAATTATGTGGAGAAAGAAAGTTGAGGAAGAAAAAAAAAAAGTGGAGGTGTTCATGTGCTGTAGTGGGGACAGAAGGAACAGCGGATGCAGACAATTACATCCAGCTTGTGTGAGAAAACAAACACAAAAAGGCAGAGAATCTGCCAAACAGCGTGTAGCAATGTAAGCATGCAAAAACGGCAAGGATAGTGGGAGAGAGGAATTAAATCCAATTTTTAAGAACTGGAAACAATTTTCTAATCATTCAGCAGCAGGAGTCGAACTCAGCCAAATAAAAGCAGCGTAATTAAAATGAAACAGCCTCAGATACTTCAGTCTTCTCGCTGCAGCTCTAACAGACGCCTGGCACTACCCCGTATGAATGCTCGCGGGCCAACAATTCCCTGGCCCATCCCCCAGCCATAAAACACAAAACAAGAGAAAAAAAAGCTTAAAAAACACACACATCTAGCCAGAACAGACAATGTTATTAGCATGAGGGGTTTTAAACTCCTTCTCTCAGCCTCCCAGCCTGTGAACTCTGAGTGTTTTAACCAGTACACATAAACAACAAAGACAGAGAGAAATCATGTATTTGACAGAAAGAGAAAGGCAGTAACGTGCAGGGAAATTAGACATAGAGGAGGCAGTGAGAGAAACTTTAATAACATGCATGTGATATTTTTTCTACTGCATTCATCATATTCCTTCTACAGGTTGTCTGCCTCCCTCTGATTATCATTATCATTAATAGGACTACTGGCAACCATTGCTGTCAGCCCCACTGATTTACTAGCAGTTTATATTCGGTGAGGAATGGTCAACTTAATACCAAACACAGTATAAAAGCAACACGTGATAATGTATGTATGTGTGCATGGATGCTCATCATGCTGCGGTGTAATCGCTGGGCTGCTTTGTCTTTGCTTTTGTGCTGGGGATGGCGCAATTACTAAAACATTGTCAGCATGACCTGTAATTACCAGATCTGCCTGCGGAGATGTGGTGGCCTCAGAGTGGCCTGCTCATTTTAATAACTGTTATTATTATCCAGAGAGCATGACAGAATGAGAGAGGAAAGGAGAGGTAGATGGAGCATACCATTGAACGGCCTGAAATGAAGACGGACATTTGGTAAATGAAGGGATGAATCTAGGTGTGTCATAGACAAAATAATAGACGCCCAGATCTCTGTGGGAATGGTGGAAATGAAGCCAAGGCTAGTCCACCGGGCTGTCAGGGATTGGCTAGCAGAATAATTAGAGGACTCGATCCAGACCTCACCACACAGCCGCAGCCTTCCAACAGTATACAGCAGCAAGCCAGCCATGGAACAGCGAAGGAGACATTAGCCAGTGTGAAGCCAGCGAAGCCAAACGCTGAGCCACGGTCTGGGTGCACAGGCACCAGAGAGTCTCTACCTCTGACAGGAACACATTGAACAGGCCAGACCCAACCTCGCAAACCTCGATTCGGATATTAATATGCTCTACGGCAAAACCGCTGCATTGCAGATGAACAGCATTATCCGCATGAGCCAGAGATCATCTGACATACTGATATTTATCCACTCAAGTTTTCTTTCAGTGTTCCTCTAATTCCCTCAGAGACTTTGCTGTGCGCAGACACTGTGTTTAAAGGAAGATTGCTCACCATCAGTGATCTCTAGCAGAGCCTTGGTGAGGACGCTGCCAGCGGTGTTGATGGCCTGGCAGCTGTAGTACCCCATGTCTGAGCGTTCGGCATCAGTGATGGTCAGGTCCCCCGACTGAGATACAGAAAATCGGCTGGAGGGTTGAGGAGGTTGGTAGGAGAAGAGCAGGTTCTGTGGGGGATGAACATAGGTACAGTCAGACTTTTATTAACAGCTACTTGGCTTAAATAAATTATTTGGACAGGGTAAAGATTTCACAAATGGCCTATGCATGCAAGCAGCTGTCTTAATATATCATTTATCAAATTAACTACTGTATGCCTACAAAATAGTTCTTTCCCAATCTTTAAAGGTGTGTAGAATTTGGTGACATCTAGTGGTGCGGTTGCAGAATGCAACTAACCAAGTACCCCTCCGCTCAAATCTCACTTTCCAAGACTGTGGTAATGTGAGCCACTGAGTGCAAAACCATGGTAATGTTTGTCTCCCTCAGAGGCCGTCCATACCATAATAACACTACTTTAGGAGCAGTGGAAGTCAGACGGCGGCTGGCGGTACCACAGTTTTGCATGCTGTGGCTCACGTTCGTGCAGTTTCACAACCATGTTGGAGAACTATGGTGGTCTTCAAGTAATGTAAAAACGGGAAAGGCTCTCACTAGACCCATTGTTTGATTTATCTGTTCTGGGCTACTTTAGAAACATGGCGGAGCAACATGGCAGGCTCCGAGGAGAGGACTCGCTCCCTATGTAGACACATAAAGGGCTATGCACTGCATTTTGAAAATGAAAATAAAAAAATAAAATAAAGATATTAGGGCTCATTCCAAGCTAACCAAACACAACAATTCTTAGTTTCTGGTGATTAAACACAAATGAAAACATAGTTTTGAATATTATATTGTTATCTTATGTTATGTTACTATATTGTTACTATATTATATATTACATTTCTGCAAATAGTTCCCAAAATGTTGCACACTGTTCCTTTACATGAGTATGCGACCATGTGACCATGTATGCGACCATCCATCCAAATGGATGAAGAGCCTTTTGAAATGAAAACCTTTTTTTGTAGTTTATTTTGTTTACCTGACTCCCTTCCCGCTGCCAGAAAATGGCTGGCTGTGGGTTTCCAGTGGCCTCGCACTGGAAGGTGACGGTTCTGCCAACCCCAACCACCTGGTTCCTCGGTCTAACCACAAACGCCGGGGGCACTGGAGGACAGCCATGACAATGGTTAGCCATTGAATAGACAAACAAAGCATAGTATATTATTATAGCCATCATAATGTTACAGTTACAAGTGGTCTGGATTATCTGAAGGAAACACAAAAGACATTTGACTGCAGCAGCTACTGGTGCCTGTATTCAAATTTGTTCTTAAGGATTCAGGCTCTCTTCCAAAACTTTGCACAGCAGGTTAACCACTACACTGATCAAATCCAAAATGCAGGCATATTATAGATGTAATGAATAGAAAAAACAATGGTTGCCCCCTCATTTGCATGGGCAAGGGCATGGACCATTAAAATTTACATGGAAATGGGAAATAAATTTGAGCCATCTGTCCATGCTGACATCCTCCAATAGTGTAGGACTCAACCAGGACACAGTATCCATGCATCTTAATGACAAATTTCATCTCAGACTAAGTGTGGTGTGGTAGCCCAAGGTCATCCATGCAGCTCTATGGTGACATTACAGGCCTTGTTTGTCTGATAGGTCATCTATGTGAAGACATACAGGTCCAGAGGCAGGCTAGTTTACACCTCAACTCTGGACAGGTCCTGAAATATCATAAATCTGCAAACATTTTCATTTGTTTGATACAGGGGCAGTGTTACACATAAAGTAAAGCAATCTGTCATTTGGAATACAGACATGATTTGTCCCTGAATATGATGGGGTGTTCAGTAATGAATAAAAAGTAAAATAATAGTATGAAATGATGCGGCTTTACCTTGGAGGCTCCAAGCTGAGCATTTTTTTTTACCCATTAATGTCCTTTTTGTCACCGTTGCCCATGACAACAGAAACATGAGTGCTGATTGGAGGGTGGAGAAGTGATGGGAGGAGGATGGAGGGGGGGTTGCGACAGCTTCGTCTGTCAGGGCGGTGAATAGGTGACGGGTGACATTTCAACTTACCAGACATGACTAAAAAGGAAACAAAAACACAACAACACAAAACCCAATGATGAATAAATAAATAATAAACAGCATGACACAAAAAGGAGAGATAAGGAAAGTAACAATGTGATGTCCATGGGTACAAATAATCATGTTATTATTATTCAATGAATAAAAGCCCTGTCATATTTCGCCCTTGACTCAAACCCTAGGGAACACATGATTCACGCAGCAGAAAATAACAAAACATCTAATTCAGCATGCCCCCTTTGTCTTGGGATATACTTAGGGACAGGAAAAATGCTGGATTAAGTACAATAAAATGACAATGAAAAACACAAGACAGATGTTTTATGCTTAGCAAACATAATGCTTTGTTTTTTTTTTCCTCTTTCCAGGTGTTGTGTGAAGGTGAACGTCCCTGTACTCTTAATGAGGTTTTGAGCACCCCGAAGATCACAGTCCCTCAAACGCAGCCTAGCAAATGTAAGCCCGGGTTCATAAAACCACAAGGTGAATCTTAACTGTCACTCTTTGGCCATAAATCTCCCCCAGCCAATCACTCACCTTATCTAATCTGTCTGCTTCAACGGCTCCCACGGAAACATAAACGCTGTCAGTCAGAGTAATGACCAACCCCTCCCTCCTCTCCCCTGCTGGCCTTTAAAATGCAGATAGGACTCGCATCCCAGAAGAAGACGCTCACCGCTCTCACGTAGGCTCAAGACGCACACAATCACGAGAACATAACACACCAACAAACACACAACCCCTCCCACAACACCTACACACATCCATTCATGTGTGTCTAAGCCTTTAATTAGGTAACCCTACCTCTCCCACGGCGCTGTGATCACAGTGGTGGACCTGGAGGGAGAGGTGAGTCTTAAATCTAACCAGGCTACTTTGTTGTGGACTTTCCGCTAGCTTACGGTGCAGAAGGGGAGTTTCGATCAAAAAGCTGATCAGAGCGGCGGGGGGGAAACACATGGAGCATGGTGGCCTCCAGCCCAATAGGAGGCAGGCTGTGCACCAAAGACCACAGCAGAGATATTAATGGGGATTTGAGCGGCACTGCTGTTCAGTGCAGCCTGTCATCAACACAAGAGTAGCACTGCATGCAGGGGGATTTAGTATGATTAATAATCGCTCCCATTGGGAGGTCTGTAGCATGCTTTAAATGCTCTGAGATTTGTATACTGTAAACTGAAATGTGGTTCTCAGAACGTTGCATGACGGTGAGTAATACCCAATGAGGGTGTATCTGAGGGTTAAGATAAATCAAACGCAGAGCAGAACAATGCAAAGTATCAGTTCTATATGTGGCACCCAACCGGGTTCGGGTATTTATCATCACTGAAACAGCACACAGTCGGCTGACAGGAGAGTCCCTCTCACTCGCTCTCTTTTTGGCACCGGTTCCAAGTCTCCTTCCAGACCCTTTACATGGGTTATTAGCAACGCTGCTCTGGGGACTACCATTCCATTCAAGACATTTCTACACATAAATCACTGCTAACGGCAAACTTAACCAGCTGAGAAAAAATAACACGCTGATTTTCTGAATTCCTTCCAATACCGTCTGAAACAATACATGTGCACTCCTATGGCGGAAGTCCACTGGTGAAGCTTAATTAACAAAATACTGTTTAAACATTATCTAACCACGCCAGACCCAGATCAACATGCCTTATTCTTAAATCTTTAAAAATACACACTCACATGCATGCACACCATGAGCGGACTCGACAGCCGAACAGCCCGTCTCACTGCTACATTCTCATGTGGCTCACATTAATGATTTTACGATCAAACTATAAATACGGCTGGTGACTTGGCCAATTATGCGGTTCTTCCATGAATCAACGGAATATTTTACTTTGACATATTTACAAGTCCAGAGGAGGTGTAGTAGACTGACAAACACGTGTGTAAGACAATAATTCACTGATTAAGTTAGTAATGAGAGCAGAGCGCGTTGGAAAAAAAAACAGCCCGGGGCACCAACTTCCACAATGTCGACATTGTTCACTGACAATCTGACCATGAAAGATGTGAAAACCATCCCTCCCTCCACACAGAGCTGGATTCTTCTCTTAAAACTGTCCGGCTCTTAAAAGGGATTTACTTTGAATACTTTGAAACTTGTGTGTATTGCTACATTTTAGTAGATTATTTACATGACAAGCAAATTGCATAATGACACTGCAGGGAGTGACTTCTATATTTAACCATTTTTTTTTTTTTACCAATTTTAATTCTTTCACTTCGACCATCGTCCATTTGCACATCACAGCAGATTTAGCAGTTCAAAGAGTATTTACATTAATTCCACTCTGGCCTTAAATATCAGATTACCCATTTAGCAATGTTTCTCTGCCAGTGGCTCACTACCACTGAAATCACATTATTCAGCTGTTCAGTTATTATTACACAGTGGCTCAGTGATCTTGCCATACTTGATGTAACACGACAGCATTGCCCAGTAAACCCACAGACTAAACTTCTGTCCCTCACATCACTGTTGTCTTCCCTACTACTACAGCGACATCTTGCTACCTATACATCGTTTTGCTACTTTGGCCTGCTTAGACCTACAATTACCCGGCCTTTCTCTCCTTTCCTGTGCCCGCATCTGTAATTAGAAGCATGTCATTTCCGGGCGTGGGACTGTGGCCTGCTTGTCTTTAATTAGCTGGACTACTCAGTGCCCACAGCCTCCCTGGCCTCCTCATGTCCTGGTCTGGATGAAGCTCAGGGATATGAAGAGTAGATGGAAATTGTTCTAGGGACTTTGAAAGCTTGAAGGTTCAATCAGTCCGATCTAACCACGAAAGTAGTACAAGGATTTCTATTATTCACGTTATGCCTCTCACCTGATTTTACACTCGGCATTTGTCCCTTAAATCTATGGCAGAGGTTCTTCTTTGCTGAAGTGTAATCAATTGAAGTGCTTTTACTTTGCTTTACATGCCTCTCTAACTCTTATAACATGGGATTTGAAAGGTGTAATGTGTAAAAAGGGGGTGGTGTCTTGGTTCTGCATGAAGGCAACAGTGAACTGGCAGGACAAGGCAGGTTTTAGCATTTCAAAGATGATTCTAAGCCAGGAGAACAGCTTATTGAACCAGTGCATCAATGCTGTTCCCTTTCATTAACTAAGCTTTCATCAGGGAGAAGGAAAGAGTGAAAAAGGGCAATAAGAGAGGTAGATATATTGATGGGTGTATTGGCAAGTGTGCCTAATCTCGCTCCTCGAACCAATCTAAAGATTGCCGTCTTGTGGAGAAAATGAAGAAATAATTGCAAAGGGCAGCCATGTGAGGATGAAGTATCTGTCTTTGTGGGTGGGGGATGGCAGAGGAATGAAATCGCCTTGTCTCTTTATATCTCTGCTGCGTTGACTGCTGGGAGTGACATTAATATGACTGACCTCTCCACAGAAGCCCATCTCCCCCTCTTTCCATCCTCTTCACCACAATCGCCCCCCAGCCCCAATTCCCAACCCGTTCTGCATCAGTGGCGAGCCGCCACCAAGACCAGCATATTCACTGTCCTTCCATCCAATCCCCATCTCCCATGCACTGAGCCTCCTCCTCCTCCTTCCCTCCCTTCTTCTCCTCTCACCCGACTTCCTGCATTCCCATTAGTTTGCTGTTAAATGGCCCCTGTGTTCCTCTGATTCTCAGGAGGGTTTAGGGGTGATCCCAGCCCCCCAGTTCCTCTCAATGGTTTCTTTCTGAATGTTCACACTCTGTGACCGGCTGCTTTATATTCCAACTGTGTTAATAAGACGTCCGAAGGAGAGGGCCACAGGAGACGCACAGATATTCCATAGGTTCACAAATAGCACTGTATGTCTTAAAACGTGATGGAAGACAGGCCTCCGGAGAAATGCCACTTGTATAGGGCAAATGAAATCGATTGCTGTTTGGCTCCCGTGTGCACAACTCTACAGCTGTTATAGATTTTTGCGTTTCTTTTTATTAGAAATCAATCAGCTAATTGAGAGAGAATAGTTGAAAGTGATGACCGTATAGTCCTAAAGCTGAAGGCTATTATTGCGATGTGGCCAGGCTACACTGCATTTGATTCAAGCTGCATGATCACCCAAAATGGAAATTAATTTATAATAGCTGTTCAAGGGGCTGTAAAGGAAATAGTCGGCAGACTGAACACTGTGAAACTGAGAGTCATAACGGTATGGTGTCTTACCATGGACGGTGAGCGTGGCCGATGCCTCTGCCTTGCCCACCATGTTCTCGACCACGCAGGTGTAGGAGCCGACGTCAGCCGAGGTGAGACGACGGATCTTCAGGGTGTGGTCCTCGCGAATCTCAAATCTGGATTGAAACAGTTACGAAATGTTGTCATATGTAGTAAATCAAAGCCAGATGTTTCAGCTGGCAACAGAAAAAACACGCGAGCAGGGGATCAAACAAAGGAAAGAAGAGGGAGCGGCAGAAAAGTATTGTGTGATGAAAGGGCACCAGTTGATGAGTCATACCTTCCTTTGGGAAGGTCACCGTCGTCTTTCCTCCAGCGCACAGTGGGAACTGGGTCACCGCGGGCCTCACACCTGAACTCTACACTTTGGTCCACTAAAACCACCTGGCTGCCGGGGCGACGTACAAAGCTGGGACGCTCTGCAGAGATGAAAACAACGCACAGATTTATAACCAGAGCACTGAACGGCAGCACTGGAATAATGCTTCAATTTATTAAAAGTCATTACATCTCGGTTTTACTCTTTATAGTCAGAGCTAAGTTTGAAATTAAATTGAAAACTGAATGAAACCCGGTAGAAAAAGTCTTGAAGCCTTGAAGTTTTAGTTTTAGGTCCTGTGAGGTGTCCTGGAATAGAAACGGTGAAAGAATGTAGACTAATCAAATTTTGTTTTTATACAGAAACACAAAATGCCAAGGTAATAGCCAATTTATGGTTAATGACACAGGTTAAGAAGATAAAAATACATATGGACTAGACAGCCCACAGAAGTCACAAGACAAAGTAAGTACAGGAAACAGTTACTACCTTGTGGTACAGTATATGGTTTTAATTACAAATGACAAGCTACTAAATTAATTGAAGACAGGACACTGAACAGACCTGACACATTAAGTCTGACTGTGTCATGTGTTAACCCTCAAGTCCAGCTCTAACAGTATCAGCAGGGGCACCACAGCACTTCCAGTGTTTATTTTTGTATATTCTCTAAGGGCCTGTGTCCACATAGTGTTTTTCTTTGAACGCCAGCGTCTTCTTTCAATGAAGAGAGAGCGTACGCCACATAGAATAAAAGTGCTGCATCCGGCATCTTATTTCTGAGCGCTCCGCATTTTTAGTGTGGTTGCTCCAAACGCCTCTAGTTGAAATTCTTTTCAAAAAAGCGCCGGTGTAAACTTGATAGCTGTACAGTCAAACCTCTGTTAGCATAGCGTTAAGTTAACTCACATGAGTCCGCTCCAAACAGATAATAAAAAGCATAGGAGAAATGCTAATCTATCATACAACGGTGGTTAGAGTGGCGATATGTTATCAAGATATTGGTGTGATTGGTGTGAAAAAAGTATTCTTTACTGTGAAACGCTGGGATGAAGCGCTTTTCTGACAGAAAGAGACAAAATATGGACACAGGCTCGATTAGGGCTCAATGCAAATGCTTCGATTTCCTCTCAACACATTCTGTCAGACTCTGCCCCAAAAACTAACCAGTGTGGTTCATAATTAACCAGAGTTTGTGGGCTACGATACTCACTGCGATGGACAAACACAAAAGCTAGGAGCTGGCCTTGCTTAAGCCCTGACAGTATTATTTCAGTATAATTATTTATCTTTACGAAACCAGCTTTGTTGTTATTCCTCCAGACGGTTTATAAGAAGTCACAGAGGAGAAGAGGTGGAGAGAGAGGAAGTTTAAAAAAAAAAAAAAAAAAAGCTGGCAATAAAATCAGGAGTCTGGACATGCTCTCTGCTTGGGACACAGGAGAGTATCAGGGTCAGAGGTCACTTGTGATGCAGCTGGTCATAGGAGGGAAGCTCCTGGGGCCAGCGTGGGATTCACAGTTAAGTGTGAGATTGGAGGTCATCTCACACTCTATCTGATAAAGGTCAGTGACACCATTTAGTTCCCTGGGAGATAGACAATGAAAGCTTAACATCTGGATTTGGTTTCTCACCGCAGACAAACAAAAAAATAAAAAATACGGAAACAGGTAACAGATTGAGACAGAGAGTAAAAAAAAAGATGAATTACCAAGCACTGTAAGTTCAGCTATTTCACTCTCGCGTTCTCCGACCATGTTTGTGCCGACACACACATACTTCCCAGCATCACTCTTCCGGGCGTTTGTGATCATCAGCTTCCCTCCGCGTATCTGAAGGGATAAAAGAGTAGGTGAGAGGCTTATCATGTAGAGGAAAACCAGCAATATTAGAGTCTGAGAGACACCTGGGGCCTCAACATAGCTCAAATATTACAAAGCATTTCCTGATTGAATTTAAGAACGCCTGTGAGCACTTACTAACCAAAAAGACCATTACAACAGGATGATAAAATTAACTCACAAACACATAATGGTTTGGTGCTAAAGAGTGTTGTTTCGTGTTTATTTTTTATTTATTTATTTATTTATTTTTGCTCTGAGCTTACAGCGATAGAAACAAAGTGGACCACTCTATAGATGGGTTTCCACCAAAACTTACTGGGACTTTTAGTACCAGTAAACACACCCTGCAGCCTGCATGTTTCATCTAAAAAAACGCTGGGAAAAAAAAACAGGTTTTGTCTCACTGCGACGATATTTACTGCTGCATATACGAGGAACATGCAGGAAGAAGAAACTGTGGCGATGAGTGTCTGTCTCCACAGTAAATCATCTGTTGAGTGTTTGAGGGTTATTTATTTGTGCTTTAGAACGTCAACGCCATGAAACAGTCAGAAAATAACTTTTCTTTGTCTCATTCACAGCACCACTGCGCTACATCGCTGTTTTCTACCGCTCACCCTCTCTCTCACCCTTTATTTAATGATCTGAATTGTAATTAATTAAAAATAATTGCTGGTAAAAATCTTTAAAATTAACAAGTTTCTGGTGTATGATTTATTATTTTAATATTAAATAAATAAATAAATAAATAAATAAATAAATAAATATATATATATATATATATATATATATATATATATATATATATATATATATATATATATATATATATATATGCATTTATTTGTTAAATTTTGTTTTCTAGAAAGTTGGGAAAGCAATGTTTAAGTCAAGCCTCTGACACATAAAAGAATGATCCCAGTCACTTCACCAAACAGTGACACATACAGCTTGTTAATTAAACACTGGTATTGGACTGGTACTCGGTATCATCAGAGACCCAAGGCCAAGTTATTGCTATAGGTATCAGGACCAAAAAGGTTGGATTGGTGCATACCTACTGCTAAAGCCACCTTTAAAGTTCTGGTACTTTCACAAAGTTCTACCCACTAACAGGGTAAAAGGTCCCTGGAAAATGCCCCCAGAACTTAATTTAGACCCTGGTCCCTGCGGTCTAAACTGTTCCTCAAAAGGTTCTTCGTGCCGGGGGAGAGTTCCTGCAGTCAAAACTGGGCGTATCTCTCTAGCCATTTTTTTTTTTTTTTTGCTGTTCCCACTCATCCTCCACTTGAAGTCTAAATCACCACCAGCCGGCCTGTTCCTCCTAGGGTAAGCTGAGCCAAAGAACACTTTCCCGATCCAACACAACCACAGATCCCTGAGGGAACACCTGAGGCAATGAAGGACTGCGAGCACTTTTCCAGTCGCCTCAAAAGAGCTTAAGGACAGTTTCGTCTATTATCGTGGGGAATGTTTTAAAGCAGGTTTCTTGGATTTTTGTTGTTGTGTGCATACAAGTGAGAGCAAGTGAACATACATTCAAACACACACACACACACCCAGCGGTGAATGTGTGTGTGTTTGTCCAGGTGAATGTCATGTCTGTTATTTCCCAGGGCTTTGATTACAGGCCAGAGGAGGTGCTTTGTTCTCAGGCAGTCAGAAAGGCAGCCCCGGCACAGGCCCCTCAGCCCTCCTCTCAGCTCGCAGCCATGCCAGTCAGCGCGGAGACAGACAATAGTGTGGTGCACCAATGATCTCTTTGCCTCTACGGGGGGCTTAAGGTTTTAAATGCACACATCGGCCTGCAGGACCAGGACCACCACCTGCAAGCGTGTAATCGATATCCTCATTAGAGCGCTACTGACAGAGAGCTTGACACACAATATTGCAAATGCGTGACTAGCATGTTAAACTCGAGCCCTCCTACATGTGTGTTCACTTGTGAGCTTCAGTATGATACGTCTCTGTAAATTTACATCACTGCACTTCACAAGTTTTTATCACTTGCATATGACAAACAAACTTGTGTGTTTAGTTTTTTATTAAGTCACCAGGCTAAGATTCTTCAAGGACAACTTTGCAACCGGACACATTTTTCTGGTTCTGAGGCATTCCTCAGCCCTTCACCCCTGATTAATATTCATGGTAAAGCAGGAGGGCAAAGGGACTTGAAGAGGCTGTGGAAAGCTGGCTTATTTAGGGCACCCTGTGGTGCTGAAGGGGTTTGAAGTATCATTATGTTACTGTTTGTTTGAGGAAAGGCTTAACAGCTAAAACACTGTGACACTCACAAAGGCCCAAGGTCAGGGCAGACCATACAGCAGAGAAAGGGGGGTGTGCACTGTTGGGTCCACAGGGCTTTGACATGAGGATCCACTTAAGGCCCCCATCCGCTCTATCCATATTCTTACCTCTGTGGCAGTTCCCCATTCTCCACATGGGCATATTTTGAGTGCCAGAGCAGCGGGGACTCTGAGAACAAGTAAATGAATGCAGCAGTGGCCCTCTTATTCTCTGCATGCATATCCTCTCCACACAAGACAGCTAAGCACACAGGCTGCTGAAAGCCCCCACAATCTGACCATTATCCCTGTGTTACAGGGAGATGGCTCTATCCTGTCGCCTTTTGTCTCATGTCATTTGGCAATGCTGATAATGGAGAAAAAAGCCTCTATTCAGCATGCATTCTGTTGGTATTCACACAGCAGGCTGATAATTAGCCACAACTATTGCACAAAAGGAGGACAATGTGCTGCGCTTCGGCCGTTTATGGTGTTGCCAACAAACTCTTGCTCCAAGCAGACAATAGTCTGGCATTTTTCCCTGTTTCTGTTTATTTATCCTTTACTCATTGTTCCTGAAAGACCTGTTTGACAAAGTTGAGGGGAATGCAGCCAGCTGCTGCTGGTGACACAGCAGCATTTCAGGATAATGGTCCAACCTCACTCTTTATGACTCAGTGGGAAACTTTTCACAACCGCCCCACATGAAGTCATAAATATATGTGAGATGGCACGCAGCATGTCGCTGGTGTTTACACGCAGCTGCCTGCGATAGATAGAAAAACAGAAGGGTTTCTTGTGATGTGTCTGCCTCTCTCTGAAGTTCACTCCCTCTTTATGCTGCAGCCACCAAAACCAAAGCCGACCCATCCCAGTAAAGTACAGCACAGGGAGAGAACGGTTTGGGACCTCTCTCTGATCGCCAGTGATCACCAAGGAGACTGCACGTTCCAGCATGTTGCACGGTGGGAGGAATGAGCTGAACCAAACACAACAATGCAGGCTGGATGAAGGGGGGCCCTTTGACGAGCTCAGCTGTTCATCACATTATAAAGATTCCACCTTCTGCAGTCCTATATTCACTCGCAGCACATGTACCATACCATAAACAAACTCTGAACATTGCCCCATGATTGTCCCATTTCTAATACAACTTGATCTGTTAACACGGGTGTCCGTCCAGACTCCCATATGTCATCACAGTCGATTACACATACTTAGATGATGTCTAGCGCTTCTTTCAAAGTGCTCATTTGGGAACAGTCTGTGAGGTTTTGTGCATGACAGGAAGTTTACAGCGAGCAACAGCAGCTGGTCCATGTAGCTCCGTTAAATCTACCAGATCCCTGTTTCAGTTCCACACAAGGCCCACCGCTGCTGCAGGCTACAGGGACAAAAATTGCAGTCTGTTTTCCAGCAGCAGCGCTCGCAACGTTTACTCTGAGGATTTCACCCATCGGTGCACAAATTCACATATACAGCAGCGAAGTCCACGCTTCCACCATGCAGGGGGTAGGATGGATGATGTTATTGCAGAAATGATTTATAAACAACAGAAATAGTGTGTGTATTCAGTGGGGCTAAAATATAATTATGGGAAAGGCCATGTGCGTGAGAGCCATGCATACTGAGTTGAACCAGGGCTGCTGTGTCCTCAAAGTACCTCGCTTACTCTACAGTTAACAGCATGATGTAGTTTGTCATTAGGTGGAGAAGAAAACTGAAAAGATTAATTACATTTTATACTATAGAGGAGCAGGCTGCACGGTGGTGTAGTGGTTAGCGCTGTCGCCTCACAGCAAGAGGGTCGCAGGTTCGATTCCAGCTTGCAGTTCTTCTGTGTGGAGTTTGCATGTTCTCCCCGTGTAAGCGTGGGTTTTCTCCGGGTACTCCGGCTTCCTCCCACCATCCAAAGACATGCTGTTTAGGTTAATTGATGACTCTAAATTGCCCGTAGGTGTGGATGTGAGCGTGAATGGTTGTCTGTCTATATGTTGTCTGTCTCTATGTCCATCTCTGCGATGGACTGGCGACCTTCCCAGGGTGAACCCCGCTTTCGCCCTATGCAAGCCCCCCCCCCCCGCGACCCCTAACGGGATAAGTGGTTGACGATGGATGGATGGACTATAGAGGAGCAAGAGCACATGGCCATGTTAAGAAAAACAGGATATTGCATTTTGCTTAAAATGCCATCTTTAGTGCAACAGTAGGCACAAACAGGAAAGTAAGCAGTGAAGACAGTAAATACACAATACATGAATGATCCAATTGTGTAAAAAAGACAAGACAAACAATAGATAATTCAAATGCCACAAGAGTTCACTATGTGTAGAGGTTCCACACTCATCAGTAACTCAGGGACAGATATGATGTGATTCTCTTTAAACAACATTATGCGCTTGTTTCTTTCAATTATGCTGCTCAGTGGTCAGACATGGACTCTTAATCTACTGTCTGTGCAGCTTAAAAATAAATGGAGAGGAAGAGTATTCGCACTGTTTGTGCGTTGGAATTGCGATCGGGGCTCAATGCACGCAACCTCGACTGGCCTTCACTGTGCAGAACTGTGATCAGTCATGTACGGGCCTCCGCTGAAGACAGCCAGCAGCGATAAATCACTGCTTCAGCTTACCCAGTGATGAAAATATATTGAACACAACTAGCCCAGGCTGGATCGCAGTACTACGCTATGGGTATACAGAGTGGAGCATCTTTATTAGGACTTTGCATTTATTATCTAAGAAGGATCTGATCGTCCGTGACTGTAAGTTAGCCATCGTCAGCACTTGGGAGTCAAACTATTTAACCAATGTGCAGCCAGAACCTTAAAGCAGTCAGATTGTGAAAATGGGATCCAGACCCACAGCTAACCACTTCCTCCTCACTACCTGCTTGTGTTAGTTGTGCTGAGTACTGCACTTCCCTAAACAGGCTGTTCCCAAACACTGTTTGAAGCTATACCTGAAAAGTAATGCACTACAATTCATATATAACCCACAAAATCAATTTGTAAGTAATAAAAGTAAAAAGACTGTATGCATGTAACAAGCGGAAATTGACACATGCTGCAGGACATTGATACGGCAATGCACGAAAATTGAGGAATAACTTTTCATAACATATCTGTTTGTCGATATGTCCCACTAAAGCACACGTCCAATCAGTACAAACACAACTAAATGTCTCTTCCTGCTCAAAAAAACTATGCACCCAAAGACCTGTTTGCTGAGACAGACTGAGCTCAAATTATTCAAGACCTTTGGTAAGCAAGCATGTAGAGCTGATTGATACTGCTGTGCTGTAGTTCTAATTAAAGCTGAATAATTGGTGGTTTGGTTGTAAATCGGATGTACAGTAACGAGTCGTTTAGATTCTGCAGGCGCTGCTGCTGCTGAGTGCAACTTTCTCCTCTTTGATTCCGGTCAGCTCATTTCTCCTTCCTCATCTAAGCTTCTCCTCGTTGATTTCATCAGCAGGTCATCCCTGATCAATGCACTGCTGCTGACTGAGGGAGCAAGACTGATTGTATCTATCTCAGTCATTAGAGTTTGCAGCCACAGAAATGGGCTGCTTCAGGTTTGGGGAATTGCTATATGTGAATAATGAGACAAACAAATCAATCACTCAACAAACACTGAAGTGGTGGTAATGACTTGACCTTTGCATCACTAGGTCATTCTATCTCATACATTTAAACACAGCATCTTTAAATACAAAGCAGTCTCCAGGCATCAATTAGCCTACGTGTGAGCAATAACAATAGTAAAGTTACCGCTGTTTACAGAAAAAGGTCTTACAAAAAGAAAAGAGTCTTACAGTGATTCTCTCATCTCGGTCGTCAATGTTTGTTCCATCTTTTTTCCACGATATTGTGGGTTCGGGATGTCCACGAGGGGGTTGACACTCCAGGACCGCTGGCTCTCCCGCCGCCACAATCACATCTGCAGGGTTTTGTCTGAAGTCATCACGTAGAACTGCAAGAAGGAAGAGGAAAAGAAAAATACGTCAATACATCCTCCTTTAGGGGAAAGCCGAAGTGTTTTGTAACACAATTAGTTCGGCACAGATGACAAAACGTTAGGCACACATCATTATTGATTTACAGCACTGTAGCCTGCTATGAAAACAGTAACTATCCCACCAAAATGTATTTACAACATATAACACTAACAGAATAAAAAGGTGTGTAATAGTGTAGGCTGCTGCATTCACTAGGCTCATACAGTTGCTATTTAAAGGGTGGGTCCATTATTTTTTTTAGTTTTTATATACATACTGTACATTAACACAGTTTCCTTATGTGTGTTAATGTGTCTAAAAATTCAAATTTTGGTCAAAGTATGTATGTTTTAGTGTTAAAGAGCTCTTCTAAAAACTTGTTCCCTCCTGACCTGACGTAGGTTTCTGCATGATAAAGCTGCTACATGTGCCGTATATGTACAGCCTGGCATGCTCCCAGTGTGGAGAAGTAGACAGGAGAACTGGCAAAAAAGCTAAGCAATGTACTGCTCTGTGGATGCCACATTATTTCGGATCCAAAAGTCACAAAATAACACAAACAAACTAAGTGGTCTATGCAACAGTAAACCAGCAACTCCCGTGTTCTGTGAGTTAATGACTGTTTTGTGAATGGAGGCTGGTCTGGTCTGGAAGACCGCAATATAACGACTTCAGTTCCCTGTCCAAAGGGCTGTCTGCTAAATATAATATAGCATACACTTAAACTGATATTGTTTTTTTTTTAGGTGGCTACAATACTTTTTTCTGTTGCTCCCATTCACAGCCACTTTACCTCACCATTCCATTCTGACAGTAACCAACGCCGTTTGATCACAGTCTTCAAGACCAAACCAGACTCAGTTCACAAAACAGTCATTTTACCTGCAGAATGTGGGAGGAAATAGTAACCCAACATCAAAAAATCCATAGCAAGCCTTTCAGTTTTTCCAAACCTAGCACAGTTAACTTTAAAGTAGCTAGTGATAGCATTCACATTAATAACCTTATTGATTAGACTTGATTATCTTACTTTGGTAACCTACTTCACTGTATTTTTGCAATGGCTGATTGAGTGTTAACATTTGAAAAAATGGATGGACCTGCCCTTTAATGGCCTGCTTTCCCCCATATAACCATATTGTCAATGAACACATCAACATCTCTAATAGCAATGACCTTCCTCTTTGTTGACTGATCCACACAGGCCTTCATATAATCTCTCTCTCTCTCTCTCTCTCTCTCTCTCTCTCTCTCTCTCTCTCACTCACACACACACACTTCAGCATACAATAATGATCACCTCTCCATCATCGCTTCTTCATCTCTCCCTGATGGTCTATATTTACATCCCCCATGCTCATACACCCCTGCTATCTTCACAGAGATGAAAATCTACATTAGATCTAATCCACTATCGCTGCCTTGCTAAGGACTTTGGTATGATATGAGTGTTATTTGCATTGATTTCCCCAGGTAGAGGCGCAGTAAAAAAAAAAAAAAAAAAAAAAAAAAAAAAATGACAGTCTTGGATCTTCCTTTCGACATAAGGAGATCCACAGCTTTCTAGGTCTAATTTGTGGGAACAAATCTGATGCTGAGTAGATGTGAAGGTTCAAGGAGATGAACTGAGCAATTCTGATTTCCAATTGGGGTAAAACCTGCCTCACCAAAAATCATTAGTCTTTCCCTGCCTGCCTTATCAGAATATCACATTAATATCGTCCCTAACTGGTGGTCGCAACAAAGACAGATGAATATCTATTTTCTGAGGGGCAAAGGTAGGAGCAACACATCTCCGGCCTCCATATCGCCAGTGTTACAGATAAACTGGAAATTTATTGAGAGGGGGGGGGAGTAATGAAAAAGCCACACAGCTCCCTTTTGCAGCCAGTAATCATTTCCCCAGCTTTACATATAAAAACATATGAAAATAGTGCTTGTAAATTTCAAGCTGAAATTCAGGCCACACACAAAGTACGCAGGGCCAGTGCAGAGTGTGCATTGTTATCCCTTTGGAAAAGTAATGTGAATGTCACCTCAGTCCCAGATCAAAGTCAGGCTCACCCCAGGACCCCTCACCTACTGACAGCCAACAAATTCCTGACTAAACCCTTTAAGCACTTAATTGGACAGTGCCGAGCCCAGATGACTGCTCTCTGCTTCTTGTAACGTGGAGTTGGGAAACAAATTCAACAGTAGGAGCCTGCTTTTGGAGTAGTGGTAATAGCTTCCCCAGTCCATTGCTACAGAACCACGCCCACACCTCCCCACAGTACGTACAGCTGTAACATTACCGAGCCTACAGTCTTTAGCATGGGAACAGTAAGCCATCAGACACAATGCAAAAAGATTCATCCAATATTTTGTGACTCACACTATCCTGGAGGACATATATCTACGGACACATGCACCAATGAATAAATATTATGTGTGTGATCCAACTCAAACCTAGTGGCGCAGCTGCATGGTGAGTGAGCTCATTTGGTATGGTTAAAAGCAGATACAGTCATCCAGGAATGCAAATGTAAACACTAAACATCCGATCCATTAGAGAACCAGCTCCATCTGAAGAAACACTGTCTCTACTTGTACCGGCAAGGTCAGCCCGTTCTAAAGAGTGCTGTAAAAACCGGCCTTGAGTGTCGAGGTGAGTCAAAAAAAATCGAAGACGCTATAGTCAGCCCTCAAAGTGCATTTTTTAAAAATCTCTTGCTTTTTGTTATGTGACTGTAACTGTATCAGCTGGTGATAACACACACTTAAAGGTCTTATTGCTTTTAGAAAGGTGCTGAATAAAAGTAAGGCTTTTCCTGAAAAGTATTACGATTATGAATTAATCAATTTAAAAATGTAGTCGGGTCCAAAGTGAATGTTTTCTTTATATCTGTGGAAGACCTGATGTTTGGTTCCCACTTCTAACAAGGCTTGTGAGCAAACAGTAAAATGATGTTAGTATCATGTAGGGCTGGGAGATGTGGACGACAGCAAATATCACAATATTTTGACCAAATACCTTGATACTGATATTGCAATGATGATGTAGGGTTAACTACTGATGCTTTTTGTGACAATAATCATCATTAATGTGGATATAATGACAAAGTGGGTAAAAGCAAATAATACAACAGCTAGAACAGTTCAGAAAAATACACTGTAATGCAGCATTTAAAACCAGGAAAAGACATTTATGCCATCTCATATTACAATATCCAAAATCTAAGATGACGTCTAGCCTCATATCACAATATATATCATATATATCAATATATTGCCCAGCCCTAGTATCACGTGGGCCATCAGTTAGTGTGGAAAAAAAAAGGAAAGATGGCGGAGACTGACAGTAAGTGCCTAGCAATGACGAGGGAGGGAGAATGCAAAATCTAGTGAAGAAATAAATTTAAGTACAGAGCACATGAGGGAATTCATGTTTGTCCTGCACAGCTAATGCAGAGCTTGCAATAAATGCTTTGGTTCAGTAACTTCAAATGTGACATTAAGGGCACATGGTCTCCTCTCTGTGGGTCTCTACCTCCCCTGCTGGCCTTACTGGAACTCTCTCAGCTAACATGCAGATGCATCTGTCCCTCTGGAAACAAAAAAGGATGTGTGGGGAGGAAAAGAGGGAAAAAAGGATGCTATATTGACTAGCTGGAGGCCCGAGGGATAGCTGGCATCATCTAGTGTTTACACCAGCAGCGCGGCGACCTCCTCCACCCCTCCTTAACAGCACTAGCTCCCTCACCTCGCTGCCCTCTCTCCTCCACACCAACACCTCTTCGTTATAAACACAGCTGAGTGCAACGCAGCCCCGAACATCTGCGTGGTGGAAAACAGGAATCCTCTGGGATGGAGGGAGACAGAGTCTGTCTGGCAGAGAGACAGACGGACACAGATCTGGACGGGGTAAAAAGCCCCCACTCTTCCGCCAGATCCGGAGCTGTGGTGGAATCGCTTGCCTCTGGCCTCCCTGGTTTAAATAAGGCACCCAGCGTCCCTCCTTCCTGTATACATACTGCATAAGGCCGCGCTCGCCTGCCTCCCTGGCTGTTCCTCTTCTAGGACCCAGAATTGGGTGAAAAAAATAGGATAGAAAGTCTCTCACGCTGTGTGCTGTCCTGAAAGTGTGTGTGGTGTGGTCTGTGTTTGGGATAATGAGCCTACTCTACCATTCTGTCTCTCTAGTGAGCCTGCAGCTGTCCCCTAGCAGATAATATTTCCTGCACTATTAACAGGGAGGCTGAACTCAGTGTGTGTGTGTGTGTGTGTGTGTGTGTGTGTGTGTGTGTGTGTGTGTGTGTGTGTGTGTGTGTGTGTGTGTGTGTGTGTGTGTGTGTGTGTGTGTGTGTGTGTGTGTGTACACAGAGATTTTCAGTTTGTGGCTTAATATGTGGAAATGGGCCAGAGTCACAGGTCCCAGCATGAAGACGCCTCTTTGTCCGTCCTGGATTTGCTCAAATATGCTGATGACGGGGATGAAACAGAGTGAATATCCGGACCTGGATACATATCAATACGCTTTGTCAAGGTAAAGGGATCCATTCTGCTTTGCGTTTCCTCTTTTCAGTAGGCCAAGAACAAAACACATACTATCTCATCTGGCTGACATGCCTCACTGCAAGACAAACAGCTGACTGTGCATAAAACAACCATATCTATCAAAGCAGAGGTTTGGTTTGCAGTGGCAAACATCCGTCGGGTCCTGCCAAGTCCAGTCTAACCACACTCTAGTGTACTGTGTGATAAATCGCTCCCCAGGTCCACGGTAGCAAATTGGAGCTGTGCTGAGGCTAACGCAATTAGCTGCCATCATTTCTTACATCCAAACCCTCCGTTAAAGGTCAGCAGAGATGGCTGCTCTCAGCTCTGAATACTCCCAGGTTCATCACCCCCACAAACTATCCTGTGTCTGCACTCACGCACACATGCACTCTTTTCCCCCAGGAAATTGAAAACAGATGTTTAAATGTCAAATTAAAATGAGATTCCCGTGCTGCCCCTCCAACATTAATGAAAATGAAGACTTAATGCCACACACAAGTCTGGGTGGGAAGATCAGATGAGCTTTGTTCTGAGGAAATTAAACCAAGTACAACAAGCTTCTCCGCAAATCTTTGGAAGGATACAAAAACAGACCCACCAGGGAATTAAAGATTTATCAGAAGGCACCCGGAGTCAATCCCGCAGAGAGACGGAGCACAGCATGGGTCTCGCCTTTGGCTTTGGATTTTTCCTTGAAACAGAGTGGACGCAGCTAGCCCCTTATGGCAAGCAGAATGAATGATAACAGCAGGGAGAGGGAACTAAACAGAGGAAGAACAGAAGCGAGGGAAAAGAAAGAAGCTGCTCCACATAATGAAAGATAATCCATCTCTCTTCCTTTTTGTCCCTCTCCCTGGTTTCCCGAAGGTAGCTCTGCTTCTGCTAAACTGATCAAATTTGTTATATTTTGTTTCACGAGCTGCCACAATGTCAGGCTGTCAGGACTCAGACATCATCAGATATTACCTGAGGACATGCGGTAGGGATGAATGGACAGTCCGACATACACTGAGAACATATCAAATGGCTAAGCAGCGCCAGATGTTCATGGTTATATGTGACCCTATTTGAGAGTAGAATTCTCCCATTCATTTACTGTCAAGGACATGACTGTTTCAATCAGACTGTTCGGATACCGGTATGCATCCAATACTGCCCAAAATTCAGGATCTGGTATCGAGTACGGCAGTCTTTGTACCAATCTGTTATCAGGGGTTTCACTGGGCATGAGATGACTCCCCACCAAGCCCAAGAATCAGGGATTTATGCATTTTGAAGATGTATTTAAAATTAAAATGTATTATACAAGTAGCAATCAACAGCCAGAGTGAGGGAGTGTCCATGTGTGTGATGGTGACATGAAGTCAGTCCTAACTAGCTGTGAGCATAGCAGTGCAGTGTGTGAACAGTGCAGGCTGCAGTCGGTGAATAAATGCTACAGCTCCTCAAGACAAAACCAAGGTCCCGTGTCTTGTAGGGTTTTTTTTCCATACATGACTGAATTAAGTCTCCATCACAACAGAGCTATCTGCTTGAGGATGTGTGTAACCACAGCTGTGACTAGCGGTCAAAGGAGTGACAGTGATGGACACGTTTAATTTCCTATATTTTTCACAGTAAAAGTTCCCTGTTGTATTGTAATTTCAGAAAATGTTGGTTTTCATCGCAGAAACTTAACAAAACTCTTACACAGCTGAGAGCGGGTGCATCATATCATATAATACATATAATAATAAATATATGTTAACTATAATTAGAAGTTTTTTTAATCACCCTGATATCGTATCGATACTAGGTATCGACTGATACCGCAAGTTTAGGTATCAGAATCTGTATTGGGAAGGAAAAAATGGTATTGAAACATCTCTAGTTTCAATGATATTTCACATGTTAAGAAAACTGATTAATATTTCCAGTAGATGCAGCACATTAAAATCTATCTGGCCAAATGACAACTTTATCTGTATTGAAATAGGGCTTACACTGGCTGAGCTCCCCTCCAGTCCATCTCTGCTTACTGTACAACATAATTCCTCTGCCCCCTTCATGAGTGTTGTTTATGCCATAAGCAAAAACCGGCCTTATTCACAGTGCAGCTGCTAAACCCTTCCATATTGATGCTGCTCACCTTGCCTCCAGCTCTGTCCTGTGGGACAAACACCTCTCATTCTCTACCCGCACGTATCTCCCGCTTTGTGTCTAAATTTCTCTCCCCTCTCAGCATTTGACCCCCTTATCTTACCTCTCTGTCAGCTTGCACACACCGAGCCGCTTACATCAAACACTGGCTCATAGCGATGGTGCGTTAACCCAAGCACAGTCTATTGCAAAGGCTGTTGCGGGTGGATAATTTGCCAGCGGCATGCATGCTGTGTGTGTGTGTGTGTGTGTGTGTGTGTGTGTGTGTGTGTGTGTGTGTGTGTGTGTTTGCACTGCATAAATCTGTATTTGCTGGTGGGTGTGAAGACATAACAGGACTCCTACTGTACTCTGGAGAACTGCTGCCTCCCTCCTCCTTCTCATTCCCTCGTTCCCCCCTGACCCCCACCACAAGGGAGATGAGATTGGACACGGCAGACTCCCCTCTCTTTCTCAATCTGGCTCTCGTTCCTTGGCTCTGAGCTCATGCCCTCTTGCCCACCCGGCAGACACTCGATCCTACCCTGCAGCATAATACTGTCTGGGATAGATGATTATAGATATAAACTCCACAGATATGTACATATACTGTACACAAACACAGAGATAAAACTGACACTAAGGGAAGTTGTAAATAATAGCACAATAAAGCCAACATACATTATTCCTAGATGTTTTGTTCTGTTACAGTCTAATTTATAGACTTTGCATTTGCCGTATTGACAAATCACGTTGAAAACAAAAACACCTTTCTACACAACCGTGACACTCAATATAAGGTCACATCTGCAGACCCACATTGGTTTAAAAAAAGCCTGACAGCCTAAGTGCCTTGTTGACCACAAGACACCTTGTGGACACCCGTAAATATGTCAACAAGAAGCAGACAGACTGTTACCCAGCTGGCCTGTAGGGTTTGCACCTGCATGCCCTGAAAGCCATGAGGTCATCCACCAGATTGAGATGTGACATCATGGCGCTGAGCAGACAGGATGCCCTTAATAGCTCTTAAAAACATTCAGACGGAACAATAAACTACATAAGTCCATCAGTAAATAAACACAACGCAGACATACATGTGCCTGTCAGCATGTTCTCTTAAGTTGACTAACTTACTCCTGTATAAAAATTGGACTAAACAAATCTACAAATGGCGATATCTCGACCATTGCTGATCAGATGAGACTGACACTACACATGTGCTGCTTACTGTAGAGATATACAGATGGAAATGTAAACCACGCCATGTAGGGAAATGAATCATGCTGGCTCTGCTGGTGTGTGGATTAAAGCGGGGGTAAGAAGAGGGGGGGAGGCATTTACACTATGCTGTGCCAGGTGATTACAGTCCATACCTGGCACTGACACCACGGGCAGATGGCTTTGCGGACCTTTCAGCGCCGGCACGGCAGAGGGCATATCTGCACTTGCTGTGGTCCAGCGAGGCCGCAGAGAGCCGAGTGCAGAGGGTTCAACCTCGGCGCTTCATCCTCTACGTTATACACACATGCAGACCTCATGCACATACGTATCCAACAGCAATTATGTAAAGAAACACAAACGTGCACACACACTCACACACATTCACATGCCACATAAAGGAAACCTCGCCCCTGCGCCATGCAGACAGAGAGGCCATTGAGTGCCGGTGTTTGTTTAAATGGTCATAAGTCTTCTCGTCAGGCTCGGAGAGAGAGAGATGGCGTTCGGCGAACGCGGCGAAAGGCACAGAGGGCAGCGGGGAGGCAGGTTTATGTGAGTGACTGAGTGAGTGACTGACTTGGCACCTCATAGTTCAATAAACAGTGCTTGTGTGTGATTGGAGTGCTGGGCGAGCGGGAGTTGGACTAAAATAAAGAGTGTTGCGAGTGCTGGGAGTGCAAAGGCAGGAATGTCGGCGAAAAAACACAGAGCTTGAACAACTCGCTCTCTCTGTTCAAAAATGCTCTAAAAAAGGAAAAAATACAAATCCCATAAAACCCAGAGAGGCGCACCCATCGCCACAATGCAAACAGTGTCATAAACATCTGTATGGGATTATCACGTTTAAACCTAATGATTGAAATACACAGACAAGGCACTTGTGGATTCACCAGCTTCTGACAGATCAGCTCGTACGGTAATTTCTAAAGGAGAGCGCATTACCTGTTGTGGAAAAACAGCATCAAGTTTCGTGGTTACTAAATACACTCAGACATGTATAGTTTTCTCATTAAGGGCAGGCCAGGCTAAATAAAATATTCCGTTTACACAGCACAGAGTTGATGCCAATGGAATACGTTCTGTTTCCATCCAGTTTCACAATGTAGTAAAATAATAATGAGGCAGACAAAGGTGGGAGAAGCAGGTAAATCAACACGCTTTACTAGTGAGGAATTGCCTTCGTTTGCAGCAGCCTTGCAACAAAAGATAAAGCAACGCTGCAGCAGTCAACACTGAAGTGTCAGAAGCATGTTTATGATAGGTCTTCGGCTATTCTCTTAGGTACAAAGATGCAAGCTGTATGAGTAAATCCTGTCTTCGGTGTTGTAAGTCTTGTGTGGAGCTCTACAGCCTACTCCCTGAGGACGAGGAGGATATGAGAAGCCCCAGTAACATATCTCTCACCACTCGCTGTACACAGTCTCGAGCCTGAAGCTCTTTGCATGGAGATACAAAAGGGCACATGTAACACTATAGTACACACACACATGTACACCTGTATGGTATGCTCTCTCATTCTCTGCCTCTTTCTCCCTCTCACACACAACACAGACTGAGGCAATGAGGCTCTGTGAACCGTGTTGAGGGAATAAACCCTTCCAGTGTACACAATATACACAACATGAAATACGGTTATGGCATCCAGGCAAATCTTGAGGGGAAGAATCATTTTCATCAATCCAAGTTGCAGCTACATTATATATGATTGATCTCTATATTCTAAGCAACATTATTCAAGTATGGAAAATTTGAAAGTGCTCATAGCAACCACAAAGAAATCAGACTTTGTGCACGACTATGGCCAAAATGATAATTAGGATTATTTTGATCAATACTGATATCATGATTATTCATTTATTTTAGCAACAACATATTTTTATTGCATTTTCATATTGGAAACAGAACACTGTTTTCGCCTCCACACTGTGCTACATTCCTGCTAACGTACAAATTAGGGCTGCACAATGTTGGAAAAACTTTGCAACTTTACATGGCAATACTTTTTATTGCTATATACATGTCTGTTGCAAGATGACAAAATGCAGGAGTATTCACCCTAGCCCTCAGTTAGCTACATTTTAAACTTAAATGCTTAAATCTGGTGCAATTTCAGAGCAAAATCAGCAACAATAAGAGCTAGATAAACAATTTTATGTTGTTATTTTCATCATAAACACATTGGTTGTATAGATAATATCTATAGCCATAAATGAAGCCAAAGCACCTGGATCTGATGGCTGGCTGTTTAGGTAGCTCTTGATTTGATATGCAGCCGTGTTTTCTTTGAGCAGAACACTCATTTTTAACGTCAACTTTCTCTTGGCCTACTGTGTGTCTGTTATTACACAGCTTAGATTAAGGCTACGGTCAAAAAGTAAAAAAAATGACATCCTAATGTCTTTTCCTAACCACTTTTCCTTGACCTCAATGGAAAACATCATGAGGTGAAGGAGGATTCAGAAGGACTTACGGAAAGACAACCGTGGTGCTCAGAGAATCCGACTGCATTTACACTAAACTGCGTAATTATGATGCGCCGCTGGCGGATGTTAGTGACGCTGGTCTGCCGTGGTACAACGCTCCGAAGATGGACTACAAAATGCACGTGCTCGCCCCGTGTGCTCTTTCAATGATAAACTGCTTCACTCTTGTTTTGTTTTTTACTTAGGTATTTGTTCAAAATAAATAAATACATTAAAATGAAGTGAAATGAAATGGTTATCACTGTCCACTCACATTTATCAACATCAATCCCAATTAGTATATGACTGTATGAAAATAATATGCAAGATGAGCATACTGTTCTCATGAACGGCAGTCGCTTTAAAGGTCCGCAAGTAATTGTGGGACACCATTATCTCTTCTCCTTTCATTAAGGATGCTCCTGTGTATCCTATGGTGAAGGAGACAAGAAAGGAAGCAGTGAAGCACCTTTCCTCAGCATTTAGACAATTCAAACAGCTAATCATGGCTGCTATTTAGATACTGTGTTTTCCTACTAAGCGTATTACTTAAAGGGCCACTTTCTACTGAAGAAATAGCTCCAATGAAAGCTGCTGACGGTGATGTTTTGTGGATTATCCAGAGTAATGGGGACATTGATTTTGGAAAGAGATGCTGCATTTCTAAAATGTAACTGTTCAATGGTGTGAGCACCATGAACAAAATTAGTAGGACTGACCCTTTTTGAACTCTAGACGTTCCACCCTGTTTTCATTGCTGCTCTCTCTTCACTGTCTGTGTTCAGTTTTACTACACTGTTTGCCTGAGTCTTCACAGTGTAACAGGATTTTACACAGCACAGAAATGGTGAGTACATGCAGATTGTCACCATAGAATGTTCATTACAGTAAATCCCTTTACCTCCAGAAAAGCAGGCGTAAGCACGCCAAGAGCCGTGGAATATCTTTATCCACTTGTGCCTTAATCCCGCTACATGTTTCGCACAGCTCGCTTCACATTGTGTCAGTTATGTTTGCTGACAATATCTCACTGTGAGCTGCCCTCCCGTCTGTGTGGCCCTGCCGGCTAACCCTCTCCCAGCATCTGCAAAGATGAGGGCCTTATTAAAACAACCTTCCCAATTAACATTCCAGGCCCCCGGAGCCCCACCAGCCCTCCCCCCGGACCTCCTCCAGATCTGACCCCTCCTGGGCTCTACAGTGACAAAGAGGCCGTGTAGGAACCCGGACCAGCCACGGGACCCGGGTGAATATGACTGGACTGAGGAGGAGGTGTATGAGGCAACTTGTTTTTCTTCCTTTGGAGCCAAAATCTGTGGTTGTCTGCTCTTACATGCGTGTTTGTATGTGTGTAGCGTGTTGGAGAGGGAAAGAAAACAAGGGTGAGAAAGGGCACAGTCATCACAAACACTCCTAATTTGATATGACATGAAATGATATGGGCTCATTTGCAACAGGGGTGGATAGCTCATGATCCTGGGCAGGAAGGAGGACTGTAAGAGGAGCCTGTCAGCTAGCTAACTCAACACCATCAGAGAAATTACATCCATAAACACAGCGCGCTTTCCTGCAGAGTGCCATTTGACCTGCTGCTTACCCCCATCTGAGCATTTCAGAACACAAACATCTGCTGCACATCTTTTCACATCTTCTCTATTAGCCTGAGATCTCCCGACCAGATTACAGGACACTCCCCAGCCTCTCGCTCATCTTCCCAAAACAAAGATATATTACCGACAAACAGCGGAGACTGCAACAGTGTTATTCTATAACGGTGCTGTACAAACAGGACCAGGTCAGGGGGAATGATAATCCTGGTGAGGAGCTAGAGATGAGATCTTTTGCAATGACTGCGGTTCTAGCTTTGCTTTGTGTTAGAGATAATGGAAATCACAAACATTATACGGCTCCTGCTTGTCTCAACTCAGCTGGACCTTCCAGCGGTTAAAGCTTAAGTAGGTAACACTGAAGAAACGAGCAAGAGTATGCTAGATTTTAAAATGGTCCAAACAAAAAAAACAGCCCAGTGTTACTAACTCTTTCCAATGAAAATAGCTAGTAGCACTGCCTCCAACAGTCCCTAAATCTAGCAAGAAAGCCACCAAGTCTGCAACACTGTCAGACAGTACCCTCAGATGTCCCTACAAAAATTATCATTTTTTAAACTATCAAAATACCTATCCTAGCTTTACAACTGCTCCCACTGTTACAGCACATTGTGGCAAGAATCTAGTATGTTTGTGTGATCACTCACTCACAAAGGTTTCTTTGCTTGTGTCTGCTGACTATGCTGCCAGTCTGTTGGGTTATATCTTATTAATGCATACGTCTGCTTAAATGCACAGTGTGTAGGATCTCGCGGCATGTAGCAGTGAGGTTACAGATTGAAACCAACTGAAACTTCTCCTGTGTACCAAGCATGGTGAACGACGGTGGCCGACACCAAGAGGACGTGCAGAGGACCCGCTCCCTATGTAGATATAAATGGCTCATTCTAAGGTCATGAAAATACGATTCTTATTTTGAGGTGAAATACACTAAAGAAAACATACTTAATATTATATTTCATTTCTGCCAATAGATCCTCCTGAATGCTACATTCTGATCCAGTGGACATGTGGAGTGCAATGTTGTCTCAAGCAAACTAAATGAGGGGTGCCCCAGTGGCTCACCTGCCCAGGTACGGTGGATGTGTGTCGTTCCCTCTCTTTCCTGGCGATGTCTCACTGTACTATCCAATACAGTTCAGGCAAAAAAGCCAAAATAATAATCTTAAAAACTAATTCATAGCAGAAAAGTTAGAAACTCCCCTTTCGTCTTAAATTGGTGTGATGGAAACGTAAGCTTAATACACTTAGTTTCCAATGAAAGTCGATACAGGTTTAGGAAATGGATGAGTGAGCGATTGTTGTGGAGAACAGTGCGTCTCGGTAGGAACAGGACCATAAACTAGGATTACATCAGCGGCTGTTGCGGAGATGACTAGGGAAGAGTAATTTGATAGCGACTGTGTGGAGGGAAACAGGCAGGCACAGGGGAAACTGGGGAAGGAAAAAACACAAGGGGATCCAATGTAATGTTACAGCAGATCCCTCAGTCTTTCGTCATGGCCACTTTCATTTCCACCATCCTGATCCCTCTCCAATCACTTTACCAGGCACAGGGGAGACAGGGATAGAGGGAAGAGAGGAGGAAGAGGAGACAGAGGTGGAAAAGGTTGGAGAGGTTAAGTAAAAGTGTGGAGATGGGGGTCCTCCAGAAATATAGGGCACAGGAATGTTAAAGAGGGTGAGACAAAGCAAATAAGGGTACTGGGATCCAAACATGTGCTGCAGCTCCAGAGGGGCACATCTTTCTCTGATCAGTTGCCGTCCCTGTTTCAATGGTTTCCACATGGATCCTAAACTCTCCCATATGGACCCAGACAAGATGAAAAGATGCCCATATCCCTATCAGAGAGGGAATCTGTTACTGTGGGAAGAGATACCGAAAGGAACGCAGCGAGGGGAATGCTGCCGTCACAGATAGTGTGCCAGAAAGAAATGGAGAGCTGAAATTTCATCTTTAGCACTTGCCCACCACGTGAGCGTGTACGCCTACGTGATCATTGCCAAACACTTTGGTGCTATAGCTTTTCACCGCATTGTCGAGTTGTACAACACGCAATATCAAGCATGGCTGATGCCAAGGAAAGAGTTTTGTAAGTGTGCCAGAAATTACTATGATCCCTGTGAAATTGACACTGTGTAAGGTTTCAAGACAGATGCTAAGCCCTGGATTTTCCATCTTTACATTTTCATTAGATGAGGCACAGACAAAAGAAAAAGGTCCATTTGTAGCTTTTTCCCTCCTTTGTTTTATGGTATACTTTGCTACTGTTAACATGGCTGAAACATCCTGGTGAGCTGATTTATGATCCCTCTCCCCCGGGGTACAGAGCCAAGCCCAGCAGCAGGGCAAATTTAAGGCCTACCGCACCAACTCTGCTCAGAGAGGACTCTAAAATATCTGTGAGATTTATAGAAGTGGGAGAGAAATCTTTTCCTCCTCCTGAGGTACTGCCTTCCTCTGAGTTTAAGCTTGGCAGTCTGAGACTAGCCTGACAAATAGAGAAGAGTGTCAAGGTGCATACTGTAGAAACATATTGTGCGTGTTTTGGTTTCTTAACTGTGTTTCTGCTTCAGCGTTGACTCGTCTTGTCCATTCAAAGTACATCTTGTTTTATCACTGTTTATGTTTTTCAATCCAATTCTCAAGTCAAGAAACCGACGTGATTAAAAACAAGTAACTCATACAGCTGTCCATTAAAATTACATCTAGTGAAATAATTTTTACATTAGAAATGTAACAACATAGATTGACTGCTGGTTGTATTGGGCAACATTAAAAGAGAATATTAAATACTGGTCGCATATCTTTTCAATTCCATCCCCGGCTGGCTCTCTCTCTCTTTAATATAGCTGATGAGGGATCTGCAAAACATCGACAACTGAAAAATTAATATATGAACACCTAATCACATAGAAGAAGCTGCCTCTGACAGTTAATCCTCTTGGGAAGAAGACACGTCTTGGCAAGGATGATATGAAACCTATCAAATGTACAATATAATGAACTTATTAAAGATCAGCCTTTGGCATGTTTCAATTTTCTTTTAATGGGGACAACTTATCCTCTTGGTTCTACTTTCTATTTTATATTCTCCTTTTCATTTCTCTGTTTCCATATCTGTTGTGGCTGTGTGTAGGAATATTATTTTTATTCTGGCATTTTTACTTTTCATGCAAAGATCCACAACGTACAAGCTTTAAACCCTGACCCTTGCGTCTTATGTCTCCTCCCCTCTCCTAAGCTGTTTTGCTGAGCAGGTGTCTACAGGGAAAACCACCGGAAGCAGCAACCTCTAGTTCACCCCTTCATAAAAAATCCTGCTCAACACGGATGCCATTCCCAACATCCAAAGGCATGTGGTCAACTCAAAGCCCTCGTGCATCATAGACAGATTACGCTGAAAGGAAAAGAGGAGCCCATCTGGAGGAGAGGAGGGAGGGGGGAGGGAAGAGGAAATTTAAGAAATGGAGGGGAAAGAGCTGGCTGGATAATTTGGAGGATAAGGGAACGCTGGGCAGAAAGACAGAAGTATTGGGGGGTGGGGTGGGGTTGTTATGGGGGCAGATGTTTAGGTTTTTGCTGCTGTAGCATCAACTTGGGTGTGCTGAACAAATCAAGCTATGAAAGCGGCAAGACAAGGTAAAATAAAAGTTTGTGAAGGATGTTTAAACCATGTCAGTCTGGATTCTTTCAGAGAAAAAACAGTGAGAGCTTCATGCACATAATGCCCTACAGAACTTGACTTAGATAGCAGTGTGTGTCCGCCTCACACACTTGAGGGAGTGAAGGGTTCAGTGTGTGTCTGAGGTCAGTGGTCATGTGTACACACAGCAGTGTGTTGAGAGTGGCCGGGTTGTGTGGTCAGTGGTACATCTGATTAGCACCTGCTGACCCGACCGGTTCACCACGCTCACAGAGCAGCAGAGCTGGGGCGTATAACAAGCAAGCGTGAAAGCAAACATGAAACACTCTTCTGTGCCAGCAAAACAAACTGTCCCCTGGCAGAAGGAGTATGAGATCATCAACAAGCAGGGGATGAAGCCCCCACAGCAACCATCATCCTCTCCCTCAGTATCTCTTCAACAAATTGAACAACAGCACACAGAGGTCAGGACTCAGCGAGCAGATAAACTCTTCCCAGTTTTGCTGAGATAAGACGTGCCTAACGTGCCTCACATGGGGAGACAGTTTACCACAAAATGCTGCCATCGCCTCCCCTCTGAGCAAATCATCAAATAAATCCATGTTTAGTTTCTGCCAGGCCCAAATATGCCAGCAAAGCTGTGATAAGAATGCATGCAGCTAAAAAGCTACATTGTGCTCAACAAAGGGGAAAAAGCAAATCAGGGGGAGGATGTGATGGGGCTTGTTGCCCTCTGGAGCAGCAGATGAGGGTGTTCAGTTTGTTGTGGAGAAGAACAAAAATATAAAACAGAGCAGCTCATGTGATGCGGGTAAAACCTGCCTGGGAGCACAAGCCATATGGGTGACATCAATAGAAGATGTTCCTCCACTAGTTCCTTCAAGAGTGTTATATTCTACAGGGTTGTAAGGGACTGAACATGAATGCAGGTAATAGGTATACTGTCCATTCAAAGTCTAAGGGGCTGTACATATGTTGCATCTAAAAACGAAAAGCCAGCATTGTCATTTTTTTTCCTAAGGGCCTTGAGAGGTTGTGAACCTGTCATGCCTGCCATTACTAAGCAACACTGACAACAATGGATTTGAGCGTGCAAAAGACGCACCATGTGTATGTCCCTTTATGCGGCGATATTGGTCATCGTGGTCTGACGCAGTCTCAAAAGGTAAAAATATAGTGTATCCTGGCATAAAAGACAGCAAGACACAGAGAGGCTATTAGAGTTTTCACTCCACCTGAATTAAATCTTTTTGGAATGTGGGATGAAAGTGGCACACTTGGGTCGCATTAGGTCGGATGGAAAAACTCTGCTAAACACTGCACATATTTTGACTTAACTAAAAACAAAAAATTACATTCCCCTGCAGCCAATTGGATGTGATCACAGAGTTCAGCACTGATTACAAACATCCCCCACCCCCCTGCAGTACCAAAGTCCACATGCCTTCTATTGTCTGAGTTCCCACCATGTTGTCTGTATCTGGGAGAGATAGCATCTCAGCAAGCCCTCTCCATGGAGCTCTGTGGCTTTCTGAGACCTCCAAAGCTTGTGGGAGGCAGCGCACCTGCACGACAGACAATGGCAGCGGCTCCTATAGATTCTGCTGGTCTTTGAAGTGGCGATGGATGCGAGCTCAATACCTCAGGCCCCCTCTTTTATCGCGTGTCACTCTGCGGTTTCAGCACGCAACCTTTGTTATGAGAGGCGGCTTTGAGATGAGTCGACCAGAGCTTTTAAGGATGCTCAAGTGTTTAGTTGACCAACCATTCTACAAGAGAAAAAGGTGTTCATGTGAGATGTACACAAAGCAGAAATTACGAGGATGTCTGAAGGGCATATGCTGCTGCACTCATCCACTGCTGCGGTCTGATCTGCCAGATTTTCATAGCACAGTTAATTGGCATGGGGGTCAGGTATCAAAACAGAGACAGGGAAAATATACATGTAGGGGAGAGACAGATCGCGGCAGATGACCCGAGAGCTACAGTATGTTTGGGCTGAGGAGAGAAAACACCACACAGACAGAACTTTACATTCCACTCCAGAGTATCACAGCCACATCTGATATCCCTCTCTTCAGTATGTGGTGTTAGCTCATTGTCTAACAGGCCTCCTAAGCATAAACTAGCTGTGAAATATGAGATTATAAAAAACAGTGGCTTTTTCGACTATGAAGTATCTATGAATTATTCAGAGGCAACTGATGGCAATATTTTTCTCTCCATCCTCCTGCTTCTGTCCCCGGCCGTCTCAGAGTTATCTCTGCTTTTTTTTCTGTATTACTGCTGCTCTGTTTTTCCTCTATACATCATATTTTTGGTCTCATCTCTTCATCCCTTTCCACCTCATTCCCATCCTGTGGGATGAGTAGCACTACAGTTGTACTGAGAGAGGATCAAGGAGAGGAAAAAAGGAGAGTAGGATCTGGAAAGCAAGGTATTGTGACACTGTGAGTGACTGGTGCTAAAGTGGATACCTCACCTCTTGACAGGCTACAACAAAGTCAAGTGAGTGGAAACCTTGACTAGTAAACAGAGACATCCCAAGCATGCCAGACACTGTTCCAGTGTCAACTCTGTCATCATGTGGCTAAAAACTCCTCGGCAGAGTTGTCCTTACAATCCCACTCTGTCTGACACCATCTATTTTACTATCCCTCCTTAACTATGCGTCATCAGCACACATCCTTAGAGTAAGAGGTCTCTTACTGTACGTCACAGTGGTTTGCTTTGCTTGCCTAAGCATCATACTGTAGGGGCCAGTGACAGAAGTGCATCTCCCCTCAGTGGTGACAGACAAGGCCATACAGTGTGTCTCTGCATATTGATGAGTAATGATCACTCAGGGGATCTCTGCCTCGCTGCATCACATACGTACATGCATACATTTTACTGTACGTCCTGCTTTCAGTCCATACAATGTTGCACAAAAAAAGACAGCTCTTATTTAGGACTCAATTACCGTTGATGTACTGTGATTTCTTAAAACTATACAATGTTTGCAGTACCATAAACAATCAATATAAGGATAGCTGTAATCGGTGGTCACTTTTAAGACTGCTGCAATTTTTGTGCCGTTTCCATGCACATATTTTAGGCGCATTTACTATTAAAATAGCATCAGAAAAACTGTATGAAACAGCAAAATTCGACAAACCACTGCGAAGAAGTTTTTACGCTGGCTTGACGTGTTTATTGCCTTTGTCTAAAAAGTGGATGCGCTAGATATGCTAGCTAGCTACGTGAAAATACTATGACGTTGCGAGCTAACATTTAACTCACATGACCGGTTAGCCGTTTCCGCTGTCGGCGTCTTCTCGGATATCCCCACAGCGTGCGAACGCTTTTCTTCTTCTCCGCACAACATGACACATGTCTAATATTAGCTGACATGAAAAAAACTCGCCCAATATAATCAAATTCCTGAAGACCTCTCCCCATTTTCTCTCGTACATGTGTTAAATAGGTGTCCAAGGCGTCTTGTTGTGCTTCCGGTTTGGAATTCTTCTTCTACTACTCTATTTAATGGCAGGTTACAGCTATGCACAGCCTATAGCGCCACCTTCTGACCAAACTACGCTGCAGCAGAGTTTATTCGCTCCACACTAGCTGTATTTCTGCCTCTTTAAAGCTTAAAATTCACCTGACACCACTTATGTTGTAAGCATAATGGCTGAGTAAATGTCAGCTCATAATGTAGGCTAAGATCCTTTATCCAAATTTAGATTTGCACTCTGCTCCCAATGCATGGTTTACATAGTTGGATACTGTTGAATATGTAGAGCAGGATTTTGCTTCAAACTTTTTTTAAAATGAAGTTAAGTGCAAAGAGTAAAGTTTTTGTTGGCAGTAGCCTGCATAGACCACATCAGTTTTAAGCCAGTGTATATTCTGACAAAGCCTACGCACCAGCTTGAACTCTAGCCTGAAATCAGAGAATTGGTCCACTTCCAGTCCCACGTTTTGAGTTGTAATTTAGGTCGCAGGGGAAATGTGCATTATATGTGTTTAGTACACTTTTGAGTTTCCAAGTTTTCACCACGCACTCCCTCGTATCACGACGAAGTTGTGAAGCATATATGAGGATACCATTCTATGCAAATTATTTGACCTGACTTGCCTTCTCCTTCACCTTCAGTGTGTTTATGTGATTCACAAAAACACGACTGTGGTGTGCCAGTCCAATACACACACGTAGGGCCAGCCACAGATTAGGCTACAATCCACGAAAACTTCATTTCCTGACCCAAAGCACAGTTCTTTTCTTCTTTTCTGTAATAACTGCAGTAATGAGAAAGAAAATGAAATATCCTCTAGGAATAGATGAAGAATGACATCCATTCAAACAACTAGGCCACATGTTCTGGTTCTCCCTCTGCTTCATTCAGACCTTCACATGCACATGTGATACTGTATTATAAATGCCATTCAAGTGTAACCAGGACACTGCTGCAAAAAACACTGCTGCTAATGTACTCCAAATTACATGCTTTAAATGAGTCACTGCCACTAACAAAAGCCATTGTTTAGAATGATCACCCTGAATGGAGTAGTGAGAGCAATCCATAGCCACTCCACACAAGATAGAAAAGCAATGCCCAGGCTGAAGAGGCCCTCCACCTTCTCGTCTGTCCACTAAAAGCCCTCTGTCACAGCTTCATGCATGCATCCTCCTCATCCACCCACGCCCCCATAGAAGCCCACAGTGAGCCCTGGGCTAATGCATAGAACAACACAATTAAAGCCAAAATGGACAACTCCCCACTCAAGTCCGGGCGTGAGCATGTTAGAGAGCACTCACTGTGCCGATGTGAGCTTGACCACTCGTGCTTGAATACTGTGTGCCTGTGTGTGTTTGCTCTAAGAAGCAGAACAGAGTTGACAGCTCCAGCCAGTAGCCCTTTGACCTGTGGCCTGAAGGGCCAGCATGAAGAAGGCAGCGCTGGTTTGCAGTAAGTTCTTCCCTCTGGCATAGCATCCTTGGCAGGTCACAAGAAACACAAAGGCCACAGGCACATGGACCTGATCCAGGATGCCACGCTTGGTTTGAGCTCTCTCTTGACAAAGAAGAAAAAAATAATTTCCCCTCCAGAAAATCCTGGAAGAAAAGGAACTGAGGAACAGTCCAGCAGTGTGCCGCACTGTAGTCAAAGAAATCTAAATCAGATTTCCGCTCAAACAGGCCAACCTCAGCTCACAATAACGGTTTCGCAGAAGCAATATTTGCTTCCAACTATACTGTGTGCATGTTAAATTGTCTACACAATGGCCCATTTGTTACATCCCTGATATATTTGTCTTCTTCTGTCGTTTTTTTCTTTGGGCTGAGAAGAGAAATCATTCTTGGTTTCTGGGATGCCTTTGCCTTTCCCCATTTCTGTCACAGCTATTATTTCATGAAATCTGACTCCTGGTATTCTGTTTCTTTTCAATTTCCTTTTCAGCAAAAAGCCTGAGCGTTCCCTTCTCCCATGTCAACCACCTCTTTGTGCACAACAGCAATGTGCCAAAAATATCTCTGTACCAAGAAACAATCTTAAAGCTACATTCAATTAAACTTGCCATTCCGTTTCGAAATAGAAGCTTTGCTTCTGCTCAAAAACACAAAGCCAATCATCTTGGGATTTCAGTCTGCCTTTGTTCTATGTTGCTGTCAGTCTGTTTATTTACTCCTCAGAGTGTTTGTGTTTGAGCACTTGTTTTTGGACAGACAACATGAGCTCAGCAGACTACCAAGGAGTCCCTGACAACCCTCCCATCATTTCCTTTCCCCAAAGATAATATACACTCTTATGTAGAGAAAGAAAGAAGCTAATTGACCTGAAATCAAAGCTAATTGGCTTCTATTTAGCCTTTTCCTGTTATAGAGCAGTATGGACACTGGGAGTAATATACCACCAACAAACAAGCAGTAATCAGCAGTGGGGAGTGTTATAGTGGGCTGTATCTGCAGTATCTGTATCTGCAGGGCGTAGTGAGCTCCGGGCTCAGCTACTGGCTGCAGACGAGCTGACCTGTGTTTGGCTGCATGCTGCAGGCTTGGCTGATAGATATCTTTAACTCTGGCATTTCCCACCATAAAGCCTCATTCAAACGGCCATACTTCATCGAAGGAGTCACCCAGAGACCTGCCCCCTGCTCCCCATGGCTTATTTTCTAGATTTTCTTTCCGGCATGATGTTGTAACACTTCCTCCTCTGTGTGTGTGCATTAGTGTGTTTGTGTGACTGAATTTACACTGGGGAAGAGAGAGATGTCACCCCTCACTTTTCAAAATCCTTCAACTTTTGCAATTTCATGATTAATCGCGCGATTGTCCATAGTTAATCACTTAATCGCGAGTCAATCGCACATTTTTATCTGTTGAAAATGTATCTTAAAGGGAGATTTGTCAAGTATTTATTGGAAATCAATTATCAACACAAAACAATGACAGATATTGTCCAGAAACCCTCACATGTACAGCATTTAGCATAAATATATGCTCAGATCGTAACATGACAACAACAGCTGTCAGTGTGTCAGTGTGCTGACTTGACTATGACTTACCCCAAACTGCATGTGATTATCATAAAGTGGGCATGTCTGTAAAGAGAAAATCTGTGGGTACCCTTAGAACCCATTTCCATTCACATATCAGAGGTCAGAGGTCAAGGGAGCCCTTTGAAAGGCCCCTGCCAGGTTTTCCTCGCTAAAATCTAGCACAAGTTTGTAGAGTTATGTAGCCTCCTTCCTCTGATGCTAAAGTGGTATGAAAGGTAACAATAGTATCTTAGGTTTTCTAGTTTCATACAATGCCAGTATCTTCACTCTGAGCCTGATACAACCTAATAATTGCAACTTGCAGTAATGCGTAAAACAAATTAGTGGTCAAAAAATTTGTGTCAGCATGTTATGACAGAAAGTGAACTTTTCATTTAACAATGCAAATTAACAAGCTCACGGTTTGGTTTGTATTGCAGTATTTTTGGTCAGTTTTGGTTCTGTTCATTTTGGACATTAGGAAGAAGAAAAAGAACCATTTCCAATGTGTTTGAACACCAAAACATACAGTATAAATAGATTGATAGTAATAAATGCCATTGTCTGTGTTCCGATAATTGCCTCTTCTACATCTCTGGCACCTCATCAAATAATTAGCAGGCCTGTACATAGTAGTGGTGCAAATGTTTAACAAGCCCATGGTGTGGTATGTAGGGTCATTGAATGGTTTGTTTTTTTACAGTTTGGTTTTGCATCCCTAGTATCCATCCGTTAAACTGCATGTCATGTTGCAGGGTTGGTGCAAGAAATCACACAGTATTTCTAATATCATCTAATACCATTATTGTGAAAAGCACTGTAACCAATTCTATAATATGTGAAGCTGATGTAGTTTCAGTCTTTGGTTTTATGTGTTTCTTTTTTGTTAACAAATCCATGAGTTCATTTGCCGCCCCCTCTTCTCAAAGCAAACTTGTGCCCCATTGTGTGACTGTTAAGTGAATAATGTGCATATGGGCCGGAGAGAAGAGTTGATTTGATTTTATCTAAGCTCCGCGGGTGCAGCGAAACAGAAGAGACAAAGAGGAGCATGTTACTCAATTTGATCTACGAGGTGCAAAGGCAGAAAATTCACAGTGCACAGTGATGGGTAATAGAACAAATGAAGCAAGAACTCTAATGCTTCTTGCACCACCGTGGCTACATGACCTACATCTTTAGAGTGGAGGAATGCTGATCCTTATCTAATGTAGGATATGGCCCGAAGACAAGACAAGTCATCTTGGCACACAGACTTCTGTTATTCACTGTAATCTTCTCATTCAGTGTTTTCAACTCCACCAGGGAGCTGAGTGTGGCGCTTTGATTGATGCGGCGATAGAGTTTGATTCATGTTACATTGTACGAAGAGAGCCATGAAGTATCCAACGAGAACCCAGGCAGGATTACATTAAAGGCATTCCCGTGAACCCTCAGCACTCCACAGTCTCTGTTTCTCCCTTCCAGACAGATGCCTAAGTCATTGTTTTTTCAGAGCCTGCTTTTCAGGGCGAAAACCCGATCTTACTGGCTACCAGTGTCACCAGTGGCCCCCCGTCCTCCCCCGTCATTCAATCCCATCTCCCCTCCTTTCAGGAATGCACTTCAGTCACTCTTTCTTATTCTCCCCTCCCTCTTCTCTCTGGACCGTGGTGCCTAAGGCGGTCTGGGGGGGTGCAGTGTGTGTTTGGTTGTCCCAAATCTATTCATCCTCTCTGGTGAAACGGGATACAGTGACCTCCTCTGTGTCCGGTGGTCTCCATCCCAGGCTCCTGTCTGATAAAATGTCAGAGATCGAGAACCAGCGAGGGGAGTGGGGAGGTAACTCGATGGTTGGTCAGGAGACAAGCCAAGAACATGAGCTGGTCGGGCACCGCGGAGAGATGATACTGGATCGGAGTGAATGGACCGGCAAGAATGTTCTGCAGTAAGTTTATGTTAACGGTGCCTGAGCCATCTGTTGTTCTGTCATTGTTTGACTACCTCAAAACAAAGCAGGATCCAAGATCCAAACCATGACTAACAAATGATGCAGATCGGTGAAACACGAAATACTTTACCTCAGCAGGGGATAAGATATGCACATGTGTCCATTTCTATGCTATTTTAGCACACAGTGACATACTTCAGCGCAGTGAGCAAACCCCTTACTTCCCATTAACGTACAAAACTAGGAGCAATTACAGGAAGGGTTGCTCCATTATGAAAGGGGAATATATGACACCCCCTACCTCACGAGACATGACAACCTCTCTGCACCTCACATTAGCATAATGTACGTTTACCACGTGAGCCACCAATTTGTCTGGAAAATCTTTTCCCCCAAAAGGTTTATTACTGAGAGTGTGTCCATTAAAAACAAGTGAATTAGCATCTGAATTGGCGCACCATACGGTACAGTTTTGGCAGTCTTTGAAATAGTAATTGGATCCATTAAGGCAAGAAAATGCAAGATCCATGTTCTTTTGTGTGCATGAAGTGTGAAGTGTGTGTGTGTGTGTGTGTGTGTGTGTGTGTGTGTGTGTGTGGAGTGTAAATGCCAGTGCATGCCAAAATCCTCTTGACTTTTTTTCTGCTGCAGTAGCAAAACCATTGTTAATTGGGACCAATTAAGATACAGTTTCATGATTTAATTTAGTATTATTTACAACATAAAGGCAGCCAGTTAGTTTAATGACAAAAGCAGCACTGAACAGATATTTGAATGTGGCTCCATCGGTCTCTTGAATGTCCCTGCCAGTATGAACTGCCAAACAGGTGACTTTCTGTAATTTTTTTAGGCAAACTAACAGAAATGCATTCTCAATCTAGGTATTAATCAGTGGGTGACCTCTTGGTCTGAAAAGTGAAGTCAACACAGAGGTGCCTGAAATTTGCATTCTTTCTAACAGCCAGCAGGGGGCGACTCCTCTGGTTGTAAACAGAAGTCTGATTGTATAGGTCTGAGTATATGAGCGTACTTCCCACTTGATTTATTACCTCAGTAAACATTGTAAACATGAGTTTCAATTTCAAGTCTTCTTCAATACAGCATGATGTTCATTTGTACATGATGGTCCCATTTAGAGGCAAATAGATGATAACGCAAAGTATGCTTATAAAAAAAAAAAAAAAGACAGCAACGGCCAAAAACCAAGGTAACGATGGCCAAAATCCAAGATGATGAGGGACAAAAACAAGATGATGACGCCAAAAACAAAGATTGGGATGAACAAAAACCAAGATGGTGATGGGCAAAAACCAAAATAGCGCCAACCAAAAACAAAGACGGCAATGACCAAAGATGGTGACAACCGAAAACAAAGATGGCGATAGTCAAAACGCCAAATTCGAGTCTTTAAAACAGCAGTCCACAAACCAATGAGTGACGTCACAGTGACTATGTCCACTTCTTCTACACAGTCTATGGTTTTTACCCAGTGATTTCTACATAATATGGAAATGATTTTCATTCTTCTATAGTTGTATTGTTTTGCATGATCAGCTGGCTCAGTTAGGGTTCTGATGAGGACAATTAAACAGGAACACACTTGCGTTATTTGCTAACATGCAGGGGAACATGTAGAAAAACACAACTAGGATGATCAATGAGTAGACTGGCCACCTGTGTATAGCAGCTTAGCGATGTGAATCCATTTACAGTTTAGCCTTAATAAAAGCCCCTTTAACTTTGCAGCACATGCAGCTCTGGACAGCTCATATCGCTAATGTTAACAAGCCAAAACAGAGTTGTGCTCTGTGATAAATCTGACCACAGCCAGAGGAAAAAGCTCCTCCAAAACACACCTTCCCATATGATGAATGAACAAGCCAGCGAGAGTCCTTGAAACATGGGGGTTACCAGGCAATGCCACAAACCTATCTGTCTCAATTGTGTTCAATGGCCTGTGATTTCCATGGGTCCATGCAGGAATGTGTGTGTGTGTGTAGCTCCTAAAAAGAATGAATGCTGCAAAGCCATTACCTGTCTGAAATGGTGGCCCAATTATGACAGTCTCCTTCAGAATGCAGCCTTGCAAAACCAAACTCCATGAAATTGATTACCCCCACACCTGGACCTCATTTGTGACTCTATTTTTCTCGCCCTCCCCTGTCACCAACTCTCTGCTGGGCCCCTGTTCATTTCCTACCAACAGAAAATAAGATGCATGCATACAGTATTGGAATATTAAATCCTGGACACCAAGGCAACAATTGTGTTGGGAGACAAAAAATGCAAAGAGAATTAATTTTTGCTGAGATGTGAGAAAGTCCAACAATGGCTTTTTCAAACCCATTTGAGACAAAGAGAGAGAGAATGAGGAAGAGAAAGAGAGAAGGCAGGAGATGAATTTCTAGATATTGAATAATCACCTTGGCTCCCAGCGTTGCCCTCCTTCCCGCTATCATTAGCAACCCGGACTCTTTTATTCCCTCATTCTATTTGGTATTGCTTCTTTAAAAGCCCCCTTCCTGCTTCAGATTGACCTCCTCCATTAAGCTCAAGGTTACTGGGGCGAGCACAAGAGCATTCCTTTGAGAGAAACAGCAATGCTTGGCTGCCACTAAATAAATAGAGATGTTTTATGGGTGCTGGTGACAGTAAAACTGTATGAGATGACAAATCTGCCAGTCGAGTTATTCTGGAAAACACACAAGGGAAAAACACTTTATTGCTGAAGTAAGGGCGAGCGGTTTTACAACACTTAGGCCATGTCCAGACATATGCAGATATTTTTAAAACAGGATATTTTCCTCTACGTTTTGACGTCTCGTCCACACCAATCAGAGTTTTGGTTCACAAACACAAATATTTTTGAAAACGCCTTCCAAAGTGCAGATTTGTAAAAACTCCAGTTACTTGCTATCTGTGTGGGAAACGATGGCATCCTCTCCTTACTTCATGCATGCACGTTGTTGCTTTGTGTAAAATGCATGCGCCCAAAACAAAGATCGATTTTTTTTTGTTTTGTTAGCACTGCTTGGAATAATTACTACTTTACATTTGTCTAAACCAGGAACACATTAAACACATCAAGGTTGAACAGAGACTGAACATACTTATGTGCCACTGAAGGTGAGGTTTGGAGCACTCAGAGGGGCGACGGACATTAATCTGAATGACCTCCCTTTCGTCATTTATGCTTGTAAAAGACATTTGATGACAGAAGAGTGATGACAGTCATGCAGCTTAACCAGGAATCCCAGCCCCCTTTGTACAATAACCTGTCCTAATGACTGTCGTGAAGTCGAAGGAAAGGGAGTGAGAAGGCTGGTAACACAATGCCTTGACCCTTAACTTGTGGTGGCTTGAAATTCTGCTAAACAGAGAGTTTGGAGTCATTTTTGTGTTCAAGTGTGGACGGAGATATTTTGCAAAATGAAGGTCGTGTGCACAGATTTTTTTTTTTTAAACAGAGGAGAAAATATTTATTTTTTTTAATATCTGTAAATGTGTGGACAGGGCCTTAACCATCTTTCAAAATATACTGACGTATCCTGATTTTTATATTCACTGAGAGACGGGAATGGTTGAGATATCATTTCAGTGCCTCAGCTTTTGACCATCAGGCCCCTGCCTTTGGTATTAGCATCTCTACTGTGCTTCTCTTTTGGTTATAATGAGCTCTCAGTTCTCAGTGACTGAGGAGGGTGGAGGCGGAGGGGATGGGTGGGTGGGTGGAGGGGGAGAAGAGACTGTCGTCTCACTCCCTCACAGCTCGTGGAAGAAAAAAAAAGACCTATTTGTGTTCTGCTGTTGACCTCCGTCTCTCAGTGGGAAAATCTCCGGGGACTCCCTCTGCTCTCCATCCCTCCATCCTTCCGCCTGTCCATTCCTCCCTTCATCGCTGACTGCCCGGTAGCTATGCATATCTGCTGATAATGTTACAAGGCTTTTTTTTTTTCTCCCTTGCAGGGATACGTTACGGGAAAGCCGGATGACAACATGGTCAAAATTGCACACAGATGGCTTATATCATTGGGTGTTTTCAACTAAGCACAAATGTTGAGTTATTTTTCTCCATGTCCAGGGTCTGGTAATTTTTCTCAAATGAACTCCAGGGACTGTCTGAACTCCCACTCAGTGGGTGCGAATGCAACATGCATTGATATACCATGCACAGGAAAACAAATCACTTTTAATCACAGAACAAAAACTCAAGAATGGCAGGCACTAATGGGGAAAGGGGGGGTTGACTGCGATACAAAGCTTAGGCAGGGAATGTGTCAGGTCCGCATGGTTTTGTGTGTGTGAGGTAAGACAAGCAGTCACGCGGTGGTGGGTCCCACATAGCGGTAGCCGGTGAATGGGCCTGGCGTACGGCTGACTGCGAGGTGACCTCTCCCGTCTCTCCTGACTGTTGTTTTGCATTCTTCATAATTAGAAGCGCCCGAGCATGCCAGGCATTCCTAATAGAGGTGTTTTACACTAGCGGCTGACACCATCACTCAATCCGAAGCCAATGGTCCTTTCCCAAAAGGTCAACAGCTCGGCCCTCTCCTCCTCTGAGCTGCCTCCTTCCCAGAGATGGGGGGGCCCGCTCGTCAGCGTGACAAAGCCGCACGCCTCCCTTCTTTTGTTCCCTCCCTCCTGCCCTACCTCTGTAAACCCTTGACAACCAACACCAGGGCTGGGTACTAGTCAAACCACAGCTCCCTATAGTGACGGATGACTCCTCTGCTCCTTATACCAATGAAGACGAATGCTAAGCATGAATTATTAAGGGCCAGAGCAGAGCGGAATATTTTGATATTGAACCCCCTTATGAATAATTCCAGCAGGGCTACCCCTAAAATGAATTACCTTGTTCTCCGTGTACCGCAGAAGGAGATGCTCTTTGTCTCCAGGGGTTCGTGCGGTGCGGCGGAGGGAGATGTTGGATGCAATATGCTGGACATAAAAATCCATCTCGTACCGATATGTGGTATTGTGTGCGAGGCGAGAGCAGCCTGAGCCGCGATGTGTTTGGACAGCGCGGGATTGTATATTCCCTTTGATCTGGTGGTCAAAGACAGGGCCCATAGAGAGACTGAGGAGTATGCGGAATGCAGAGGGGGCTGCAGAGAGCCGATGATTGGGATGCAAGGGTTGGGGTTGCATGTCCAATTATCTAGCAGGCAAGGAGAGAGGGGAGCCGGCCAATTAGAGGGAAAGGGGAGAGACCTCTGCTGCAGACCAAGTGTAAACCCCCACAGAGAGAGACAGACAGGCAACCAGACAGAATATAGCATATAGACATACAAGGAAGGGAAAGTCAAGAAAGAGAGAGAAAGACAGATACAATATATTTCTGTCATCATTTCTTAAAGTGAAGAAAAGCAAAGGTGAATATGAAAAGATTTTTTTCCATGTCAGGGAGTAGTGCTGCTTCTAGTACATGACCCAAGTGAGTTTATAATGTTACTGAATACTTTATCATGACAGGTTCCTGGCTAGTTATGCTAAAAACATCCTTATTTTTGCACAATGTGGTTGAGTAAAATCATATATTTCACTTGCTTTTCCAACATTTCAGGATTTTGCAGTGCGTTGCAGGAGTACACACTGCATGGTGAACACTGGATTATAATTACCATCCAGCACACTCTATCTGTTGACAGTCACCTCAAGAAAAAAAAAATGATGATTATAACCTTAGAGACTGCAGCGAGCCAAATCCGTGAGTGAATAACACTTAATGGGGTTATTACTTAATAAACGATGCCATGTATCCACTTTTACAAAAGCTCTCTGTGCCGCTGCCAGTGTTCACAGGGTTTACTATAATTTACAGTGAGGCTCACTATAATTACCCTCTCTCTTTAAGAAACTTGTCAAAGGGACGGGGGATTAAATCCAGGGGTAAACACAGACGAAGACACAGTGCGCTTTTTACTAAGACAATGCCATCTTGTCTTTCATTCCCTGTCAAGTGGAAAGACACTGTAGTAACATGAGCCCTTCGGCACGTCTGGAGCAGAGATAAATGGAACAATTAACAATCATCCATTCTCACTATCTAATTAAGAAGATCAGTGATTTATTGACCTTTAGGACATAACTAATTGCTTAGGTTAACGGTATTTAAACTCCATTAAGGTCTTCCAGTTTAAGGTCATTTGATTTGTTTGCTGTGAAGAGATTGGTTGGATGTTTTGTAAAAATGTCATTTCAAGGCACAAGCTGAGTTCTCAAGATTTCCTGCTGGGTAAGATATGTGCTGCGGCAGGCTATACTCATAAACGTCCATGGCTATACCTATGAAAAGTAAAGCACTGGAATTCGCATATCTACGAAATCCATTTGCATATAATCCAGGTAATCATGAACCAGGAAGTAGTGACAAACGCTGTGTGGCGAGGAGGTCGGGGTGGATGGGCGGGTCAAAAAACACCATACTATCACCCAGGAGATCAATGTTCGTATCCCGTGTGAAACAAGGAGTCAACGTTGCTTTATTTGTCAAGTAACTTCTGTGCTTACGTTACGCTACATCCAGAGTTATTTTAACCCAAACCACTACCTTTTCCTATATGTAACAAAGTAGTTTTGAAGAAGAAGAAGAAGAAGAGAAGAAGAAGATATTCCTTTATTTGTCCCGCAATGGGGAAATTCAATTTTTACACTCTGTTGTTTTTACTTATACACGGTACATGCAGACCCGAGACACACACATGCACATATACATGCAACAATGGAGAGATGTCACAGTGAGGGGGCTGCTCCTGACAAGCGCCCCGAGCAGTTGGGGGTTTGGTGCCTTGCTCAGAGGCACCTCGGCAGTGCCCAAGAGGTAAACTGGCACCTCTCCAGCTACCAGTTCACACTCAGTTCTTGGTCATGTCGGGACTTGAACCGGTGACCCTCCGGTTCCCAAGCCAACTCCCTACAGACTGAGCTACTGCTGCCCCCAGGTTTTAGGTTTTAGGTTTTGTTGCCTAAACTGAAGCTGAGCTGAAATTGACACGTGCTGCTGGACATTTGTAGGAAAACACAAGAAAAATGAGGACTGACTTCTCGTAAAATATCATACAAACTGTTGCATGAGGGTACGTTGACTGAGGATTACTCAGTTATGGTGCACAAGTGCAGGCATGAAAGATGCAATCAAGTATTACTCAGTTAATTTGATTCACCTACAACAAGCATGACTAAAATCACCTAAAAACCCCAACAGCTATCTCAGTTCTTGGAAACCCTCATATTCCAGGAAGCACCATCAATATTAGTGGTAACCCATAAACCTGTGGCCTACCTTCACCGCTCCTCAAATATTTGAGTATTCTCTTCTATCATTTCTACTCCCTGACAATACAGAGCGATTGCTCACTTACTTCAGGAATGTCTGGTGACTTCTCAATGTCTCATTTAAGTCAAAGCAAATTGAGGGGTTTTGAGCTAAACCGTGGCCAAGTCAAGTCCAAACAGCGGATTTTGTCGTTTCAGACCAACTGTATAATTTCTGACACCACAGGAATGGAGCCACAACTCTAAACTGAGACAATGCTCACTCGCTTTGAAAGAAGAGTAACGCTGCCCTGGAGTCTGCCTTTCTGCTATCATACGCTGGGAGATGGTCTTGGACTGCAATCTAGTGTGTGGCATTCTCTTTCTCTCTTTGGGCACGTGCACTGCAGATTATCATCTGCTTCCAAGACTGGAGGACAAGCTCAGTCATCATCACAGCAGCAGCCTCTGTTTCTGACCTTCAGGAATGCTCCTCTCCGATACACAGAGACATTTTAGGGGCAGCAAACAGGATATTAAAGACCTCAGTCCTCTAGTCTTACAGCTGGCTCCCAGTACAAAGGCTCACGCAAGCCAATAATTAGCCACAGGTCCACTTCACACGCTCGCCTCGACCCCTGACCTTTTTTACTCACCACTACTTCCTGTGAGCATATTTAGGGTCCTCTTGTAAATGGCCCTTTGATCAAGGAGCGGTGCAGATGTTTAATACATGCAAAGTCATTAGTAGTCTTTTGTGGCCTTAATACATCATAATTTGGAGTTAAGCAGACAAAGGTCAAGAGGGCACTGTGGCCTGACCCAGGAAGGCCCTCGGCGCTTGATCAGTGGTCATTCTTTAACAAGCCTCTTCACAGAGAGCTAGTGTGGCGGCTCGGGGTGGGGTGGCAGGGGGCTGCTTGGCGATGTGCGAAGCAATACAATTTACTTCACATCAGAGCAGAGATTAGAAGTAAATGGGAAAAGGACAGGGTCATCAGTCTTTTAGCCCTCGAGCCCACTCCCCCTTCTTGCCTGGCCACTTGCACAGCTGCCCGTGTTTAACTGAATACAAATCATACAGAGAATGAGCAGAAATTAAACCTGTCGTCAGTCTTTTCATATAATGTATGAAAGAAGAAAAATGACCGGGGATGGTGGGAAATGTGCAAAACTTTGTGAATAGTTTTGGGGAGACTTCTGGCGAAGTGCATGCTCATCAACTGGAACCACAACCAAAGTCTTCTCTTTTGTTCTTTTTCTCCACATTTTGTGGGTCTGCTTCCTCCTTTCCACTCCCATGGCCTTGTGCCTCGCTCTCCATCTGCATCTCCATCTCTAATTCTACGTTGAGGCTCTCAAAACCACATAAATGATATACATTACACACACTAAATCCTATAGTACAGGACATATTTCCTTATAATATAGGGAATACTGCAATAAAAAGGGCACATAATGGGCCCTTTTTCATTTTAGGTCACACGAATAAAGAGCTGAGTTATTGCAGGCATACAGATGGGTCCCAGTGTAAATCGTCAGAGGAGCCGCAGTTTGTTCAATGTGCTGATGTGGATATCAAATGAAGACATCAATACAAATTAGCGCAAAGTCTGAAAGCACATTATGAACTACGCTTTTAATAAATCAACCCATTTCTGTGCTGTGGCAAAACAGCTATTTCTCTCTCAGCAATTACAAAGCTGCACAGAGCATTCACTCAGAGTCATTCATCATCAAACACCGTGATTTATGCAGAACCAAATGGCTCTAATAATTCCAGCCCCTTCCCCGGCACTCAAAGGACACTATAAAAACTTGACACGGATAAAACAAGATGTATTAGCAGAGGGGACGTGGAATGGGAGAGGGAGACTGCAGGGTGGCATCTGGACAGATTAAGATGCAGGAATTTTACAGCCCGGCATCTGTCTTTTGTGTCCTGGGGCTTAAAGAAGACCTCGCACTGTGCATCTTTCTGATTGTAATCTGCGAGTGACCGCAATCAATGAAGACCTCTGTTTGCCAGATCAATGGAGGACAACAGTAGCTGATAGGAATTTATCATGCTGGAGTGGTTTTGGGTGTGAGTGAGTGTGTGTGTGTGTGTGTGTAACATAATCACAACGCATCCTTACACACTATAACAGCCCCCCCATCGCCACTCAACTGACTGACGAAATGACAGATGATGGTCTCCTCTCACTAATCACACCCCTGGAGCTGAATCCATGAGCAAGGATGTGTCCTTTAAAATATTATATACTGATCAGAAGTTTTTGTTTTAATGTATTTGGTGTTTTCAGACCACATCATGCATCAATATACAGTATATTTGTATCTTCAGGCATTTGCCAAATTTCCAAAATCCAGTCCAAACTTCTAATACTGTCATCGATAAGCATTTTAAGTTTTTTGGCAAGTGCAGAAGAATGGCCAGTTTGGATTGAAATGATAAAGAGGCGAGGAGCGATGAAGGGAGCTGTGTCCATCCATAAAAGGCTGGCCTCCAAGAGATGAGAGGAGAGAATGTAGGTTACTAATCCTCCCAAATTGAAGGCATAAAAGAGATTATGTCTACCAAAGCTCTCACTTCTAGGCCAGTACACTCCCATCCCTTCTACTCTGAGCTCCACTTATTTTCTCTACGCCCTGTGTTTCTATCCCACTTAAGTTTTTAAGCAAGCAATGCAAACAGATAATCAGATGTCTGTGTCATGGAAGCACAGTGATGAAAAGCCAAACAGACAGACACATACACTGTGCGCAAACACATTATGCACACTCGCCTAACACCGCCATGAATACACTGCAATTTGCATAATAAATTGTGTGGAAAGCACCATAGGGAAGACACTGCTGATGATTTACCAAGGGGAATATAGCCCCATGGAATAAGCTGGGTTTGCTAGAATATGTGTGTAAACACTACTTAGATGCACTTACCTCCCTTTTAAACACCTGTCTAAATACAGCACAACATTCAAATGGCTGTTTATGCTCAGGTGGCAGAATGCCACTGACCTTGCTTTCCTCCTTGGGAGGATTTTAAAAATAGAAAACCTCACCCAGTGTGTGCATGATGTTTAACACACATGCATATTGACCTCGCTTCAAAGGCAAGTGTGCTTCATAAGAGGAGCTTCAGCACCAAAGTACAGAAAAGACCACCCCACACTGAGCTATTTTAAGTCATGAACTCTCACCTTCAGACAAGGACAGGTCAAACAAGCCTATTTAAAGCAGCAGTAGATAGAATTAGAGCAAATGTGATTTAAAAAGTCACTATATCCTGACAGTGGCGCATGAGACAGGTAAAAAAACATGTTCCTCAGTGTTCTCCGGTTCTCCTAATGGCATCTGCAAGAGTTCACAGACTGGAGGAAAACAACCAATCAACCAGCTGAACAGCTGTCAATCACTCGTGAACTCATGTCAAACGGTTAAACTAACTTGCATAAAATGTTTTCAAAAACATCTTGTAGTGTACTGTTTAGCAGCAGAATGAGAAAGTTTGTGACCTGCAGCCATGTTGAGATCAGTTGAGGATATACTAAGCACCACCCATCAGCCAGAGCAAACTTTCTCATTTTACAGCAAAATAGCAACTACAAGATGTTTCTGAAAACATCTGAGGTGAGAAATAGTCATTACAGTAACAGAATATTGATTCATTCATATTCATATTCATTCATTTGATCTTCCTCTGTTGAATGAAGAGCCAACGGGAATGCCTTCCCTGTGAAATGACCAAAGTCTCCCATCATGAGATAGACTTTTTAATGCCTGAAAATAGAGCCATAAGGAGGTGCAGAAGTCTAGCTTTCTCCCAGAGCACTTGAATTACAATATGCTGAAAGGTTATTATGGATTTTTTGCCCAAGGATGACAAAAATATTCTTCCTACTGCCACTTCATATCTCCAAGTCTATTTTAACAGCCAAAAGCAGAACACTTGATATGACTTGCATTATCAATTACACAGTAATCATATCTGACTGATCAGTAAGCAGGCTAAGCACTTCTGTATCATATGTAGACCATATCTAAGTGAGCGAGATAATGCTCTTCCAGTCTGCAGAGCATTGGCTGCTGCTTCTTTTCATGTAACAAGGCTATGAGATGCAGCTGCTCAGGGTGAACAGCACACAGATGAGTGTAAATACCATTCACCCCCGGCTGCGTCTGCTCGCCTCACTGAGGAAGCAGTGGAGAGAAAAGAGAATGCTAACATAAGAGCAGAGAGCAGATAACCTGAAGCAGCATGACGGTTATTTGCATGTGGGGCAAATAGGAGAGGAAGGAAGGGAAACTACAGACTGCAAAATGCACCGTGAGCCCACCTCTGTCCTAGGTAATGACAGAGCAGCGCTTCAAAATGAGTAGGTGTGGGGAAACGTGTTGAAAGACAAGCGAGTTAAACGGTAGAGAGAGGAGGGAGGACAAACTCACAGACAGATATGAAGTTGTCAGTTGCTCCTCTGACTTTTTCATCTCAAGAGGAAAAAGTTACCCAAAGCTCCCCTTGAAAGAAAATGTTCAAAAGGAGGCTATCGTCACATCTCTTTTATTTTAAGCCTAATTATCACCAACATATCTGTCAGAGAATGAGGCACCCAAAAGTAGTGTTTTGTCAGAGGAAATACATAAACGATGAAAAGGAAATATTCACTTTGATGAGCACACATTTATGCTTCTTATGGACGGCTCTCCCCGTGTTGTAATTTCATTGCCCTCCCTTGTGTTCGCTGAGATTTTACCGTCTTCTTGGAATCTCCCAAATCTGTCGGCAGGAGGGCTGCTTTGAGAGCAAACCACATCCCAAGGGAAATGCATGATGGGAATGCTTTGATCCCTCAGAAAACTGTCTCTCTCATAACACCGCTGCCTTGGATACACAGAAAGATTCTACCCCTGAACAGCAAACTCTTCAGTAAAAATGAAACTGTCACTGTTTATAGGTATAGTAGCTATGCAGGAAGACGTAAATAAAAGTCATTACTTCTGGTGGTAGCGCAGGGTCCATTAACAGCAACACTACCATCCCGGGTGATCATTTTATCCCTCACTCTCTCCTCCCAGCTTTTCTGAAAGGTTAAGAGGGAGGCGATTTGTTCTAAAGAGAGGATTCATCCTGCCAGCTGCAGTGACTGTGCTGATAACATGAACCTTCGTGCACAATGTTGACATAGGCAAATTAACAGCATCTATATCCATTTATCTGATAGAAAGGGAAATTCAGGCTATGCCACACAGATTCATCTTCATTCTAAAGAAAACAGACAGATAACATACATGTCCAAACATGGTTCGTCACATGTGAACACACAGATCAAGCGTGTTCATGCAATACACAGAAATAGCCAAATACACATAAACTCACAGCTGACATAGAATCTCTTTATATGATAATTTTCCATGGTTGACATGCTGGAACTTAGATAAGCCGAGTCAGCCCGAGAAGATAAATGTGACGGGGCTTCCAGGGGACCACCGCGAACATATATGGACTTTATCTGTCAGGACAGTGTGGCGTGAAAGAGAGGATATGGCCCAGCGATTTTCCTCCTTGTTCCAGGTGAGAGCTTTGACTATTACATTTAGTTTCATTAGAGCGGCAGCCGACAGCCGTGCACAGGGAGCCACGACCGAGATCAGAAGCATTCCTCCTCACACAGGTGAAGGAGAGAGAAAATCACTCGAGGCTTTGAGTTGATGTTTCAGAATAATCTAACAACACACAAATATTTCTTTATCAAGGTGAAGGTGACTGGGCACACCTGTTATGCAATGCAGTGCGTCACCTTCACACCTGGGACCTGCCAGCAGTGTGTGAGTCCTGGCCACTGACCAGCTCCACGAGCGTAGCTGAGAGGTAAGCACACCTCAACAGCAGCTGCTGAGAAAAATGTAGGGCAGGAAGGCAGCAGTGTAGTGGAACAGACTGTTCCCATACACAAGTGCATGGGTGGGTCAAAAAAAACCCCCCACCAAACTTTCACCCAGGAGACCGGTGTCTGTACCCCGTGTGAGACCACAACACTTATTCATTGGTCATATAACTTCCGTACTTATCTTACGCGAGTTCTGGAGTTATGTTAACCTGAACCACCATCTTTGCCTAAATCTAACCAAATAGTTTTGTTGCCTAAACTTTACCCAGGTCGATCTTTTCCTAAATTTAGGTAGTTTTGTTGCCTAAGTCTAACAAAGTTAACCTTTTCTGAGTCTTAAGTAGTTTTGTTACCTAAACCTCAGTAGTTTGTTGCCTAAACCTACCCAAGTTGATCTTTTCCTAAACCTAAGTAGTTTTACTGCCTAAGCCTAACCAAGTTGTTTCCCGTGAAGACGGAAGTTTTGTAATGAGCAGAAATTCACATGTGCATCGCGCTTTACTGGACATTCATAGGCAAACGCACAAAAAAATGAGAGCTAGCATGAAGATACATAGAATGGAAACAAAATTGAAACTGACATGCTTACAGGGGCAAAATAGCCTATTTTCCTGTGGAAAGATTGATGAGATCAACCTTGAGACACATCCTTAACTCTGATGATGGTGATGGGTCAGCAGTTCCCTCTAACCCACTGGTAGCAAATCCTGACAATATAAGTTATGTGACTGAAACTGTACAGTGGGTCGCCTACTGTAGCAAGTGTGAATTATAACCCATTATGGATAACTGATCCTCTTATGCTGCTCTAGTAAAGATGGCTCAGGTCACGAGGCCAACCTTGGCAACCGATTTCACTCCTATACAGTATATATATATATATATATATATATATATATATATATATATATATATATATATATATATATATATATATATATACACACATATCAGTGAAAACAGCTTAGTGGTGAAATAGATGGCACTCAGGGATAAAAGGGTCCATGAGCCTGTATTTACTTCCATCAGTGGCCATCGGTGTGTTTTTCTCCTGTCCTAGCGAGACTTAGTGATTTCTCTGAAGGTAAGACATTACAGTCAGGAATAATGGCATGACAACAGGCAGGTAGGGGAGCTCAAGGATCTTCTGTTGATGGATGAAGAGTCTGTCAAGTGCTGCAGAACACTGCTGATATGCAGCTAACTGCAACCAAGGGGGACCAATTAGTTATTAGGAACTACGATCATTCACACTTACCTGAAGATAGTGATTAAGTATCTCAACACTCTTCGTTTTATGTGGGAGTCTGTGTATGTGTGTGTGTGTGTGTGAGAGAGAGAGATAGAGGGAGGAGGGAGAGGTTTCACACACATTCACATCAGACTTTGAGGTATGGTGATGAAGTGTGGCAAACAGACCTTATTAACAGAGAGCAAAGCTTTGAGGCCCACCTCACCCCATCTCCACCTAAACACAACAAAACAAACAGAGTGACCCCGCTTTAACCCCAGCTCTGTCCATCCATCAAACACACACACACACACACACACACACACACACACACACACACACACACACACACACACACACACACACCCACCGGAGCCCATATCTCTCACATTGTCGACATCAGCCCTACCCTGTGGAGAGATTCATGCTGCTTCACTCCATTAACAGTTCCAGCTCACACACACAGCTCACACCGTGAGCAATCCAACAATCTTACAGAGTTTGATGCCAAATTTGAGCAGGTTCATATGATTTCTTCATTTTTAGAAGGAAAAAAAAAACCTGTCCAAATTAAAGAGCATAGTTTTGAAACTTGTACATTTAATGGCTTTCCACCTGCTTGTTAACAGGGTTGGAATAGTAAGTGTGTGCAGCACCTTTTTCTCCTCATTTTCTGGAACATATTTTTACTGTGAAAATGTGCTTTCCAACACTTACTAGGAATTTCTCCTAAAGACGAGAGAAAGCTATAAAAAGGCTTATCTTTTGAGCGTCACTGCCAATGTTCTCTCCGATCTTTGTTTCTCAATCTCGGTTTACCACATTTCTAAACTATGGGTATCAAGTAGGCCAGTTGGATGGTCCGTCCATTCCTCAAGACACCAGACAGATAAAAGATAAGGGCTTAGACATTCAGACGTGGTCAGTAAGGCAGAGGAAATCCCTATCATTTGTCTAAGGCCCTGCAGACGTATGTTCAAGCTCAAGTCTCAACCCCCCCATTTCTCCCTCTCTCTCCTCACTCGTCTCTCACTGGTTTAAGGTTCATGAGGAGGTGAGGGTTACCCCCCCCCCCCCCCCAACCCCCTTCCAGTGACCCCTTGCTCCCTATGTGTCTCAGTGCAACAGACCCTCTGGGGGATTGACCTCTTTCCCCTACAAACAAAAAACACACACGTTGCTTTTATGCTACACACTGTCAAGCATACAAATTACACACAAACACACTAACAACACCAACAAAGGCTCAGATACAGACCAGGGTGATGGTACGGCCATTGTTCCTTTTTCAGGAACAAAAAGAGATAATGGCTGCTAGTCCTCTGCATGGTTATCAAGCTGGTAAGACCTCCTTTGACGATACCTGTACTGAGCCTAAGTGAAAAATAAGGTGCCTCCTCTGCCCCCTGGTCTTTTGATTCAAAGTGCAGGTACGGTCTGAACCCTATTGTTCACAAGTGGATTTAGAGGATTTCAACAGCGCTCATTGTGCCAAAACCTTTCAGAGGATGTAATTATGTAACTTGATCTTGAATGGCGCAACAACAGAAGAAGAACTAGCATTGTTGCTTAGTGGGAGGGCATTTCAGGGCAAGGGGCAGATAGACCTGGGATGACCCTGAAGCATGGAGAGAACCATCAGTCAAAATGCCACTTTAAATCAGCAAACATTTCCCTGCTACGCCTGTCTCCCAACACATGTGATGAAGGATGTTTCACAGGGCTGTCCAAGTCATGCGTGTATTCCCGCTTACCTCTCACCCATCACCACAGCAAATATATCCTGGTTTTCTGGGCCTTTTCAACCAAATAGTCCCACTAAATAAAGAAAAATTGTGGAAAACCAACCCTCCCCCAAGAGAACTGGCGGACACTGATGGACTGATAAATGTGTGTATACTAAAGCTGGTCACGACCATCTAGTCCTGAAATTGGTCAGGCTGTTCCCCTACTTTTGTGGCTATATCTACGAAACACAATGCCCTGCAATTTTGATAAATCCTACAAAATCAATTCATATGTAATCCACGTAATCATGACCTAGGAAGTATGAAGAGCGACAAACGCGGCATACAGAGGGCGGAGTGGACGGGCAGTCACAAAAAACACCGGACTGTCGGCCAGATGTTTGTGTCCTGTGTGAAACCAGAAGTCAGCGTTGATTTATTTGTATTTACTTCTATTTACTTCTGGAGTTATTTTAACCCAAATCACAATCATTTACTAAACCTAACTACAGTAAGTAGTTTTGTTGCCTAAACCTTACTAAGTTATTTGTCATGTATTGCAGGACATTCCTAGGAAAATGCACAAAAATAAAGAATAGCTTTCCATAAGATATAATACAAACTGTTGTTTGAGGATATGTTGAATGGGAGCACATGCTGTTATGCTACAGCTACACATGAATATAGTCGCCTTGCACATGGATAATGTGATGCAGGGCAGAGAAGCTCAATCAATTTCCATCATCCATAATCAATAATAGACAGCATTAAGTTTGCTCATCCATGAAAATGTGAGGGGTGATTTTTAACCATATATCCAGGTGTCACTGCAAGCAGAGCATTGTGCCCCTGACCTCTCAGTGCTCTGGCAGCACCCCTGGGTCTGTGGTGGTAATGAGAGGGCAAGGGTACAAGCAGCCTGGGTTCACCCACGGAGCAGGGGACAGGGGGGCAAGCAAGGGAGGCCAAAGGATACACAGGCTTGAGATGCATACTAAAAAGGCGTCATTCCATTGCCATGCATTCTTTGTCAGCCCCATCACAGCTAATAAAATTGCCCTGTGATCCAAAAAGCCCCCGCTGAGCACAGAGAATCTAGAGGGAGACTTCTGCATATCTTAAGGCAGCACGTCTCAACACTAACTGTTCTTGTCACCTTTAGTGGGGGAGGCTGATAAGGGGAGGAAGAGATACCACTCATTTGAATATTTTAAACATACAACAATAAATTAAAATGCATACTTATCCCGCAGATGTTTGAAATGGCAAAAGAAAGAGAGTTGTGTCCTTTTACTCCTGCAACTGCAGCGCATTCTCCCACAGGACTGTGGGTTAAGTGACAGCTTGGGCCCATCACTAAGATGAATGGTTCTGTCCTACACAAGGCCTTTTAATTAGCTCCGCAAGCTGCCATTTATAAAGAGCGCACACACAGGAACGCACCCGCACACGTGGTATTACGCACATATGTTCACAAACGTGCCCACAAGCAAAATGCAAGGACACATATATCATATGAAACACACATTTTGGGGTTTTGGGGAATAGATAAATATTTTTTGTGATTTTTTTTTTTCCACAGCATATTTCAAACAAGAATGCACAACAACAATAAATACCTTTGATAAACCCCAGCCCCCATTTATGTATGACCAAAAAATGTGGGCGTTAAAAAGTCATTTCCGCTGAGTGAGATCAATCCATCATCATTTTAGTGGTAGAAAAAAAGGGGGATGGGTAGTAGGGGTGGATTGGGGGAGCGAGCAGCCTGGCAACCAGACGGGTACCATCAAGTCCGGGACAGGAAGCAAGAGATCCCACTTCTCCTCCTCCTCTGGCTCCTTTTCATTCCCTCCCTTCTCCTCCTCCTCCAGAATCTTTCTCCACACATGGCTGGGAATGGAGAGCCCCATCCACCATTAGAGCGTGGGTGGGGTTATAACAGGGCCTGGGAAGGCTGCAATGAACCACCAGGGCCGTCCCAATTACAGAGTGACTGATACCAGATGATGAAGCTTGCGGCATCTCACATTAACATCCACCATATCCGCAGCATCTGCCCAGATGAAGGGCTGTGGACGGACAGCGAGCTCCACGCAAATACAGTACCATCCAATTAGTGGGGCTGCCAGCTATCCAGCATCATGTTGGTGGGTGGACAAAAAAAACTGCCTGAGCGGGACTCTGTCAAACCTGAGCCACTGAGCAAAGAATATGTAATTGTGCTACATGCGCTCATTAGCAAAAGGTCCTGTGCTGGGCTGCAGCATTCTGGCTGGATGTGCATGTGTGTGAAATTGAAAGAAAAAGTGATAAAGAAAGAAAGAAAGAGAGAGGCACCATTTTTTTGATTTGATTCAGCCAAAGATGGTCAGTGAAGTGCACATAATGGCTTGATCTGCCAAGCTCTTCCTCTGGAATGTTCCCCTTTTCTTCGTCCTTACCATCCTCGTTCAACCACTCAGACACGCATACACACAGGCACTAAAAGCAGCAAAGGGGTTTACAGTACATCTGTCACACTGCTGGAGCAAACACTGGAGCCTCACAAGACACCACCAGCTGTTATGGAGCCTGACTCGAGGTTTGTTTATAGCCCATTGTTTTCTCTGCCCCGTCTTTCGCTCCTCGATTTCAATTTACTCAGATACACGCTAACACAAAGGAGGGCAGTGTGTCAACGCCCACAGGCCCTTTGAAGTGCAGGCTGAATGTTAGTTTAGACATCTGAGAGCAGCTTCAGACTGAGCACGCTCTTCCTTCTGCCTCAGCACCCATTTATTACACACATTTGGCAAGATACCGGACACTATAACCAGACTAAGGTTGGGCACCATGGAAGAAATCAAATATCACAATATTTTTTTTACGAAATACCTTGATATTGTTATTGCAATAATATTGTCAGGTTGACAATTGGTGCTTTCACAAAATATTTATGGACTGAGATTTTTAATAATAATCAGTAATGTGCATCTAATGACCAAGTGAGTAAAGGCAAATAATAGAACAGGTAAAACAGTCTGGTAAGTTCATAAAATTATATTGTTTTACTGTAATGCAGCCTTTAAAAGCCGGAAAAACACTTATGACATCCAAAATCAAAGATGAAATCAAGCCTAATATCATGATATAAAAACAATACTGATATACTGCCCAGCCCTAATCCAGATTAATACATTTTCATTGTCAAATGCATAATTTATGCCACATTTACGCCTTATGTCCACACAACTCAGCATTTTTTAAGTCCTGAAGTCGGGACTTTTGAAAGAACTGCTAACCCCATTTTAGTTTGAAAACTTTTGCCTGGATGGGCAGAAACAGTGACTTTGCATGTTCACTTCCTGATTGGGTCTTCCCTGATTCATGACACCCCTAACTCATGACCCTTTCCGGGAGAAAACAAACAGCATCAGTCTTGAATACCAGTGCTTAATTCAACATGGTTAAGGAATTGCAGATGTTGCTGATTTTGTTGTCTATATCTTACATTAGCTGGATTCTCACGATGTCACAAGATCACACGAGAATAAGGGGAACATATCACACAAAAATCTCTCATCATTCTCATCAGGCTTCAAGTAATGTATTTGTGTCCAGCAAGCCAGAGCAAGGACCAATCAGTGTCCTGTGAGCAGCTACAGGCGTGACTTAGGCGTGTGAGATGACACGGAGAGGCGACTGTTCATTCTAAACAACAATGGCGGCTCCTGAAGAGGTTAGTGTAGATGCTGCCATAGCATCAGTTATTTTGTCGTTGAGAAAGCAGCAAACAGCGGTACTTAAGGCAATGGTTCTGCTCTTCTCCAGACTGGCTTCAGCAAGCGTTTGATTGACAGATGCTTCATTCAATCACCTGCCAAGTAGTTTTTGAAAACTCAGTCTTTTCCAAACATGTTTTTAATTATGGCTTCTGAAATATATATTATAATACTATTGTCTACATGTGTAGGAGACAAGCTAATATTGGAGCAACTTGCAACAATTCCTGTGAGCGCAGAGTACACTGATCTACTTTCTGTTTACACTTGTACACACATGCACAGTGTACGTGGATGGTCGTGATATTTTCAGGTGTATTAGTATGGACAGTGCTCATGTGTGAGGAGATTGTGTGAGGAGATTCGTTTTAAAATGAAAACTAATTAGTGTGGATGAAGCCTCAGGGCATGTGAAAGGGACCAGGCAGTATCCCTCCTGCAGATAGGAAGGTGCAAGCACTAAAATATGATCTACATTGAACACCTTGGAGTAGTATCTGTTTCTACCACTCATTTCTTCACCTCCTCCCCGTGGAAATAAGATTCTTAATAAAATAAAACTCTTTATCAGATCTACTTTAAATACTGACAGTCCTATAAATCTGTCAGGTGCGCCGTGAGTAACTGCATTCCATTCACTCAGTCCTGACATTCTCTGTCTGCGTGGAAAATGGCCGTAGCTGCCGGGCAAGTCAAACAGATTTGATTTCACTCATATCTAGTAACAGTGCGTTTTCTTTCTCCTGCACTGGCTGTAACAGAATACGCCTTGTTCCCCTCGGCCTCGGGAGAAATCTTCTGCCTAGCAGGGCTGGAGATGGACGGAGAGAGCCCTGACTGACTGTGGCTGGCGGCGGGTCTGTGGGGAGCGGGCTCATCAGCAGACTGTTGGGGAGGGAAAGAGGGATGGATGGATGGATGGATGGATGGAGAGGAGGGGCGAGGGAGGTAGAGAAGGGGAAAATCAATAAACCGGCAGAGTGTAGGCTTTCTGTGGTATGAGCTGGTCCGAATTTCCCTTTTTCCCCTTTCACATAAAGACTTGGTCCAAAGCACTCTAATCACAGAAAAAAAGATATCTTGAGATAGATATCATAGACAATCTTGGGAGGACAAAGAATCCAATAATACACCCACAAAGCTGACAACTCTTCTCAGTTTCGCAACAAACAGCCATCCCAAACTTATTATTGTGAGAAGGTTATAGTGCGAGATATATCTACAAAAACACACCAAAACCAATATTACTGAAAGAGCCACGGGGTGCTACTTCCAACACAGCCATGCACAGTGCCCTCCTAAGGGGGATTTATTCATTTCATTAAATACACTATTTTCTTTTGTTTCCTCACGGTGCCATTTCTTGCCAGGATGCCTCGGTGTGCATCTAATCCTTCTGTCACTGAGTTGTCAGTATGTAGGAAAAAAAGTCATGATTATGATGAAACACAGAGAAGCAGGAAATCTGGGAGATGACGGTGAAAGACAGCAGCATCCCCCCAACAAGTGCCCTGACACCTCCTTTGGAGACAACTCAGGAAAACAGAAAAGCAGCTTGTTCTGCATTGCATGCTGGAGGCAAAATACATCATGCAGCGGTACGCCTGTGTCTGACAAATTCTGGTTTGTAATCCTGCTTGTTAGTCATGTGTTCAAAGGGCATCTCTGTTGCCACCATCATTAAGAGAGAATGCATTAGTCAAGCCGGCATCAGGACACTTGACCTCCGCCCACAGTGTCAGCGAATTGCCTAATCGATTCCTCAAGATCAGTAAAGAATGGCAAACAATGGCCGACAATCACCGCAAGCTCTGTGCAGAGGGCAGGGCCCAAAGCCTCTCCCACAAGGTCAATATTGGAGCCATTCTGCGCTGATAAGGAGCCGCTGGGTGATAAAGAGAGGGCAGAGGTGGTGAGGAGTTGACACTACGGTACTTTCCAGCCTGATTCATAAAGAAGATGACCTCATATCCTGTTTGTGATTGTCCATCTAGGTTCCTGAATCTAGGTTGGACTGAAAAGAGCTTCAATTTACTAAAAAAAAATAGAGGTGAACACAAAAGTGCCCCAGAGCTGCCTAACGCAACCTCCGAAATGGCAGCTAAAATCATTCACCCTGACTCTTGTCAACAGAGCCATGTCACCGTTATTCAGGCCTCATCTATCTGAAGGGGCCATGTTTGATGAAAGGACAGCTGTCATAGCGGGAGACCGGCATAAGTAGTTTGATGACAGAGCGATGCGGAGAGAAAAAGGAGGTCATGTAGCTGAGAGGCACTTAGGAGCCACGGACCGAGGGGGCCAGGATATTGTTCGTCAACGCGACTAACCCCACGGGGCTCACAGAAAACAGTCTGGCTCTCATTTAGCCTGTCGCTGTCTCTCCAACTGGAACCACAGCACAGCAAACATACCAGCACTTAAAGATGGATATTCAAAATAGAGATTCACCGATACGCTGCTGGGTTTCCATTCCACATGTTACAGGTCATGTTGATTATAACTGGATGATTCAAACATTATTGACCCAGTCATCAGATTATATGATGATTCAACATCTCCATGGAGACATTGGGTAATATTTGCATGTTTACACCGTATGCACAGGCCACAACATAATATAAATCAGATTTTTACTGAGTATTACCAGCAGCATAAATGGAAACATCTGCTTAAGGCTGTAGCAGACAATTCATTGTGAGGCTAACTAAAAGAATTAGAGCCTCCCATTTCAACCGAGACCCTGTAAATCTAGTCTGTTTATCAGAGTCAAATCCAAGTGTGAACAGTCTGCTTACAGGAAGTGACTAACAGAGACACAAACTGTTTTTTTAACAGAAGCCTCAAGTATTCCATCCAAAAAGAGCGACACTCACCAGATCCTGATACAGTAAAGCACCACAGACTGGCCAGGCTGTCAAACATAAGCATGCTATCTACAGTTCACTGACATTTTCCTGGCAATATTTCTGTTAATATATGTTTGAATTTTTCCAGTTTTCTCTCGCTGCTATTTGAAGCCACCAATGTGTGAGTTGGCCTGCATAACCTGAAATCTAAAAATAAAGGACATGTTAACAAGCCAAGATGCTGACATTGAACCCCGACAGTAGCAGAGGGAAACACAGCAAACGCTGGTGTGTGTCTTGTTGGTTTAGCGTAACATGCAATCAACTTGTTTTCTCCTTTTTATCTTTTTTTCCCCCCGATGAGGCAAACAAAACCGCCTCGTTCGAACAATAGAGCCGTGATTGTTGCGGGCACAAAGTGAAACTTATCTGTCATGTAGCCCCCTTTCCAGTACGCAGCGCCGAAGCCTTGAGAAGGAAAAGAAAAGCCAAAAAATGTCCCTCCAGTACAATGGCGGCCTTTGTCAAACTGCGGGCTGATACATAGCAAACAAAATGGTAAATGTTTGAGCAATGAAACCGAATCTGTGTTGGTGGCTCAAAGCAAGGACCAAACCTGCTCACTTGTTTGGCAGGCTTTTTATGTGTCTGGGGAGACGAAAGGGAAGTGGTAGAACATTCAAAAAGCATTTTCAATGCTTTACAAAATACCTAGCCATCAAATCAAACTCTCTCTCTCTCTCTCTCTCTATCTGTCTTTTCCTTCAGTCTGAGAAATTGCTTGTAGCATGCATTTTTCATTGCTAAACACAGTATTTCCACATTTGTTCCTCTGGTGACCAACCTGTGCTGATTTTTAGTTTTTAGTTAAAGCTGCAGTAGGCAGAATTGGAGCTAATATGATAAAAATTTACAAAACAGTCACTATAGCCCGACGGTAGTGCATGAGACAGGTAATCTGAAAAAAATCATATACTTCTCTGTCCTCTGGTGTCCTCTGGTACTAATGGCATCTGCAAGATTTCACAGACCAGAGGAAAACAGCCAATCAGAGCCTCTGAGCAGCTGTAAATCGCTCGTGAACTCCCATCAAAGGGCCAAACTAGGCAACGCTGAAGAACTAATGAATCATATTCGATCATCGCTGCCTAATTTGACCTTTTGATTGGAGTTTGTGACCCGTGTGACCTGTGATTGAAGTCTCCCATCAGGGGCTGGATTTGAAAACAGAGCCATGACGAGGTGCAGAAGTCTAGTTTTCTCTCAGATCTCTTGAATTACAATATGCTGAAAGGTTATTATAGATTTTTTTGCCAAATGATGCCAAAAACATTCTGCCTACCCTGCTTTAAGGTCATGTGCTTTGTTTGGATTTGGGCCCCTGATCTCAGACCACCAACACATACAGTACAAATCCATAAGTCACTCGGCTGGCTCATTGAAGGACCCAAGGCAGTGAGGAAAAAGCTGAGATGATGGATGCTTTCCACAGGACAAATAATGACTACTTTTGATTCTATCTTAAGGTCCCCAGATTTGGATGAGGGCCCTCCAACATGACTGGACTTTGATATTTACATGAGGAAAGCCAGACTATTCCTCACATCTCTCGAGGGACAGTGATTTGGTACCAGCCTTTGACAGACTTTACCAGCTTCAGAGCCGCAGCCATGTTCACTCGCCCACTGAGAATATCCAGATTTATCCCCTTTCACAAAATCTCAGGCAGGGATACAAATTACACTTGACACGACAATGTGCAGACATTGAGCAGAACTGCAGCATGGAAGGAGACATGGACAGGAGGATGGAGGAGATGAAACGAGGCACCGGGATGTCACAGTGAGTCTATTGTGGATTTTTTTTTTTTTTTCAGAGCCCATTGTAGAGGTAAATCAACCATGCCTTTCTGTGCATGTCTGGTAATGAGGGTGTCCAAGCCAAACTAACACCCAACAGACCAACACACACATGCATTGTCGAGACATTTTTACAACCTAAAGCAGCTTTGCTTAGTCTACCTATTCACACTGTATAGCACTGCTCCATAAATAGATGCGGCCAAATGGTACAACATAAACTTAAGACCGAGTTGTGTCTCTCAGCAGCATCTGCCATGAAGTAAATCTGCCCACAGCCTGCAGCTGTCAACAGGAAGCCCAGAATGACCTCCACAGACACACACATGCTCAAAGAGTCAAACACACACACACACACACACACACACACACACACACACACACACCAGTCTTTCATCTGTCTACAATTGGCCCAAGTCCAGCAGCCCTATATATCTGTTCCACTCCCTTATAATACAAGTTAATATTCTGTCTTGTTCAGCACCACTCTGGGTTTTTATTATTTTTATTACAGGAAAATGGAATTAGTTAAATAAGTTGTCAGTCCCCTATTAGAAATACGCCAATGAAAAATTGGACATTTTGTAAACACGTGCTATATTTATCTGCAGTGCCACTCCATATAACCTGTAGCAGAGTGCCGACAAATGTATGTTCACTTCTCAAAGGAGGGGAAAGGTTTCTGGTTTTCATCAGCGCAATGGCTCCTAGCACCTCGAGTGCTGTGTCGAGATTGTCAGTTTGCTCATATTTTCCCCCCAGTCTGTTAGCGGAAAATTTACAAGAGCGTTTTTAACAGTTTGTTATTTCATGGGTTGGCAGAGTCAGTTCTGCTGAGAGCCTTGTAAATGTCTTTTAGGACCTAGGATAATCAGGGGGACTATAGGCACTTCAGAGAGCAGAGTACATGAAAGTAGCAGTTTCCAATAATCTATCACAGAGGGAAAGGAGGGAAGTAATTGGAGTGAGTGTGTACTGTACATGTGTGACCGCCCCCTCGTCAGCCTGTATCAGAGAGCGTCATGTCATGTTTCATAAATTTCCTATCATATCGTGATGGTAAGATGGGCTACTGAAGTATTTGCTGTGCAGATGGGTGGCAGCTGAAGGAACAGCCCTGTACAAATCACATCTTTCATCAGTCTTCATTTAATAGACAACTGAACCCTTGATGAGACAACATGACCGGAAAACATGCACACTCTCATGTGCACTCTCAACACACACCTGCAAAGTCACGACAGACCAACGGTGATTCATTAACAGTAATGAGTGCATACTAGTCAGGGGCATCTCGGGGTCTGACAGGGGTAGAAAGACAGGGGGGTGTGTACCCTGTTTCAGTGCCAACCTGCCATCTGCACCAAGCACTGGCTGAGTTAATGAGGGGATTATAGGCCCACATGCACAGGGCCCATGCCCTGGCACCAGCAGGGGCCCACACCACCACCACTTCAATATGGAAAACATGACAGAGGCAAGGTGGGCTACTGAACCCACGCTGTGAAGAAACCCCACCGACTGTCGACGTGCAAGGGCACATGGGTTGTCTATTTGGCCACTCCGTTCGGGATTACATTGTGCATGTGCAAGGACGGGTGTGCATTTATATGATTATGTCTTCTGGACGCGCTAATAAAAAACTAAAAGGGAGGGCACAGGGAACAGTGGGGATCACAGGGACTCGCTCCTCATCTGGCACAGACAAAAGAGCTGCTTGATTAAAGGAAACCAGGAGGCAAAATAAATCTGTTCAGTGAGAAAAGATTCACATGAGGAGAAAGGGACAATATGTTGAACCATGAAGGAATACGTCAGCAGCTTGGTTAGGCAGTGACCCCAGCCAGAACTGGGAGCACACTACTGTTTACACCCAACACACCATCAGCAGCACCTCTAAACTACCTCTAGAGACCTGGCCCACAAGGAGCACAAGGGCCCCTCAGGCCTTCCAGGCTAGTAGCGAGGCCTTTATGTGTCACTGGCTTCCTCCTCCTTGCTGTCACCACCTTCACTCAACGTGCGAGGCTGAGGCTGTTTCGGAGGAGGCGAGGAGAGGAGGGCTATAACAGTATAACAGGGCCAAACAGTGATGGAGATAAAATGACCTTAAAAAAAAGGTTGATTCCAAAATAAACTAACAGATAAATGGATAAATCTGCTGACCTTGGGTGCAATTAGCTCTTAATTACTGTGTGCTCTGGGAGCCATACATTAATTAAAAGAGGATAATGGAAGGCAACAAGGGAGGCTTTGAGCGGAAATACCTGCCAGCAGAGAAGATCCACCACAAGCATCCAGCATGGAGATTTGGTTGTGAAGAATGCTGTATGTGTATCTATAAGGGGTGGGAAAAAACAATTCATCTATGTATTGATTAGAAATTCTTTTTTTTTTCCAAATGTGAGAATCAATATATTTGCTTCATTTGAGTCTCTGTGGTAACATTGGCCACCGCTACAACTTTATGGCACCCATATACTGACATTCATTTTAAATGCATTCAAACGGGAAGATCTAGCGAAGGCAGAAATCGCAACAAACTGTAATATTGAATGGCAATACATATCGAATCACCACCAAAGTATCGTGATAGTATTGATAGGTGTATCGTCCCAGCTCTAGTACCTATATTGTATGTCATAGTGTAGTGTGGAGTTAGTGCGCTGGGAAAAAGAAATGGCAGATTGTTGGCATTGCAAATGATGCTCAAACCTCATGAAGCTCACAATTTATTATTATGGCTTTGGGAAGTAATGAAATGTGAAATCACAGAAAATACTAATATGCCACTGAAAATGCCTGCCATTATAGGTATTATCCGCAAACATTCACCAGCGCTCATGTTAGACATTTTAATTCAAACCGTTCATGCCCAACATTGCCTCCCGACCACAGCAAGGAAACTTTAACGACTAGTCAAATTGGGTCTTGGCAAAAATGTTAATTTGCCCCCCCCCCCCCTTCTTCTTTTTTTTTTTTTTACTGTGTCTGTGTCCACAAACTGCTGCTGGTTCTGCTCCCGCAACTGAGACGTACGTTCTTTCCTTCGTCTTTCCTTTACGGCTGTGGAAACCATCATTATCCTGCCACCACCCATGCTATGGCACTCTGAGGGTAACAACAGAGACAGAATCCAGTCTGCAGACACGTCCAAGGGTCACACGTAACCATAACCTCTAGCATTTGGACCACAATCTTTCTTTTTTCCCCTTTGTGCCGTGTGAAGCTGCAGCAGAAGTGCCAGTCTTCCCATGAAACCAAAAATGCTTATGTCTTGACCGCCTCTTTTTCCTTCCCCTGCCCCCCCTCCAGTCTGCCCGTCTCTCCACACTGGCTGGTCAAGGCACTGGGAGCCCTGTAATAACACTCTGTTTGGACACTCATCACTGATTGTCAATTAGAGCTTCTGTTTCCTGTGACCCCCCAACACAGAGACTTTAAGGACCTGTCGACAGGCTCGATCGTCTCTGCCCAGTTAGTCTCCATGCTACGGCTGTCAGTCGATTAAAAAATGTATTTTTGTCTATTCCAAATGTACCTTAAAGGGAGAATTTAATACTCTTATCAACATTGGAGTGGGCAAATATGCTTCTTTATGCAAAGGTGTGTAAATATTTATTATTGGAAATCAAAAAACAACACAAAATAATGCCAACTATTATAATTATTGTAACTATTGCCCAGAAACCGTCACAGGTACTGTATTTATCTTAAAAACTATTCTCAGATCATAACATGGCAAACTGCAGCCCAGCAAGCAACAACAGCCGTCAGTGTGTCAGTGTGCTGACTTGACTATGACTTGCCCCAAACTGCATGTGATTATCATAAAGTGGGCATGTCTGTAAAGGGGAGACTGGTAGGTGCCCAGAGAACCCATTTTAATTCACATATCTAGAGGTCAGAGGTCAAGGGACCTCTTCAAAATGGCCATGCCAGTTTTTCCTTGCCAAAATTTTGGATGAAGGTTTGGATCATTTATTAAGCTCCTTCCTGACAAGTTACTGTAACATGGTTGGTGCCACTGGATTCCTTAGGTTTTGTAGTTTTATATGATATCAGGACCTTTTAAAACTGAGCCTATTACAACCTCTGAAAAATTGTTTGCCTTAAGGCGGTAAAGAAATTAGTGCCGTTAAAAATGAATTTGTGGACAAAGGTAACACGTTATCGCGTTAACTTTGAAAGCCCTACTCAAACCTGAATCACCAAACTGCTGAGTGTCTCCAGAGCTGCTGACGAATTGCCACAGAAACAATGTTAGCAGGCAACCAATAAACAGTAAAGCTAGAGCCTCATGGCTGAATGCACTATGTGTTAAAAAATATAATAAAATCACTGGCACTCTCAGATATGGATGGAGTCATCACTCTTTAACCACAGCCTATTAAAGAGCCCAGAATACACTGAAATGGAATGAATGGCATGGCTTTTCTGGGCCTCATATACAGCCTATCAGACCACTGGCAGAGCCGGCGAAACCTTGTCCAGCGGTGGTGTTTTATTGGAGGCTTGTATTTGTTAATGTGTCTGGGCTCCTGCGCTGTTGAGAGAGAGAAAGCCTCTAACAGAGAGGCTGTTGTGCATGGGTCTGGCCGAGCTCCACTGTCCCCTCCAGCCAAACTACCATATTCACACTTTTTTTATACAGCCTTATGAACTGGGGGCACTCTGTGTGGGTGAATAGCCACTCTACCTCTTCACACACACATACACACTACTTGTTTTTAGAGTTCACAATGTCAGCTGGGCTGAGAGCAGTTGTTCCGACGAGAGTACTTTCACTTCCCTTCCATCACTTTTTCTCGTCCAGCCTTCCTCTGTGTCTTTCTGTGGCTTCTGAATAGCTGCCTACACCCTCTCTTTCAAGGTGCCCTCGCTGCTGCTGGAACAGTGATGCTTAGCCAGGGCCCCGGGTCTTAAATAAGGGCCTAAGGCCTGACACATGTGGCCTGCAAACTGACAGCAGCTTTGTAAGGCAAGGGGGAGTCGGGGGGGACACTCAGGGAGGAGAGACAAGCTGAAGGAGCCCCTTGAGAAACAGCCGGGGCCAACAACCACAACAACACCTCAACAAGGGCTCCAGTCATCCAGCAGAGTCGAGCTGGAAGGAAATGGAGAAACGGTACCACTGCTGGATGCCAACGGGAATCAGGGAACCCTACGTCAGAGGAAGAAGAGGGCAGGAGGGAATCTAAAAGAGGGATTGAGCCAATGATGGACAGAGGGTTGAAGAAAAGGAGAAAGGTGAGGTGAAACGAAAGCAGACTATTACTGAGTTTCCTCCAAAAGTTCCTGAGACTTTAAGCCTCTGGAACTAAAATGCTCCTTTAGCCCACCTACATTTACACCATGATCTGAAGACCTTCAAAGATTATGCAAATTGGCCCGCTGACTCCACCCCAAAAGTTCAAGTACTTTCAGAAAGTATTATCCCCCCAACCAAGGCATTTTTTGGGGAGGTAAAAAGGCCCCATAAAATGTCCCTGGAACTCAATTTAGACCCTGATCCCTGCAATCGAAATGCAATGAGTAATTCAAAAGGTTCTTAGTTCCTGTGGTGGAACCAGGGCTTTTATTGGTGGGATAATAGCTCCAAAGAAACCTCCTTAATGTTTTTCACAGAAAGAAAGCTGGAATAAATTCTGCAGGAAACAACCTGTGTGAAGGCTGAGTGAAAAGGGATGTTGTGAAAGAACAGGAACAGACAGGTGAGAGAGGAGCATGAAAGTGTGTTATGTGTCACAACACATTGCTGCGTATACTCATAGTATCTGTGAAAAGGCCAGCAGGGAGATAAAAAACTCTAAAAGAAACAATAAAAAAACAGCCAGAAATAGTTCAATGCGACAGCAGGGAGATAACAAAGATTATGACAAATTAAAGTGAAACTGCATAAGCGAGTCAGTTTTTAAGAGCTGAATAGGGATCAGTGAAACGTCTCTGCAACAAAAAAGTATTAATGATTGTATTATTGGTTATCACCGATAGGATTTCAGCAAAATGCTCCACAGAGCCGAAAGAACTTCAATGCAAGGGGAAAAGAAAAGGCGAGGAGGAGGAGTGGGTGGTTTTCCAGAACAGCAGACAAAGAGAAAGACAATTACGGAGGCTCGAAAAATCTATTCAGTGCATTTCGCTGGGAACCGTTCCCCTCTCTGCCTGAGTCACTGTGCTCTCCTCTGGCCCGATCCCAGCCTAATCCTCCACTTTACCTCCATCTCAGATGATTTCACAGTTGTCACTGAATGTTGAATTTCCTCTTTCTTCCCACAAATGTTGACTGGGGGGCATGCCAAGATGGCGCCGCGATGGTGAACTGGCTAGAGTGTGTGTGTGTGTGTGTGTGTGTGTGTGCAGGCAAATGTTTACCTCACGGTTGTCAGCATTCTCTACTACAGCGAGTTAAAACACTTGGCTAATAGTATAGCTTTTAGCAGGTGAAAACATCCAGACTGGAGTCACTTAGTCCTTTAGAGCAGGAGGGTTCGGAGAACTCTGGGTCTACAAAATACATTAATAAATTCTCAACTTGTGAATTTTGATTCCTTTATGTGTCTAAAAAGACAGTTGCTAACCAGAGACTACAGACTCGCTGGAAGTTACACCTTTGTTGATGTTCATTAAAAGCATTTCTAATGTTAGCTTTTTACTTCTTGCAATTGCATCCAGTGGAAATATCCAATTGGCTTTTTGTTGAGGGAACAAAGAGCGATGCTAATCTACAAAAATATGTCACCCCTGGAAAGCTCTATCGAAACTCTGTTAAGACTGTGACACATCACATCAATCTGTCATGAATCAGTCACTTTGCTCAGGGCCCAACGAACCGTTCCTCCTGCTGCTTAGCCAGCTAGCTAGCTGCTGAGCATGGAGAAATATTTGAGTCAGTCCACATCTTCAAGTGACATTAAGACCAAACTAACTAAACTGAGAAAATATGATGACAGTTCTATCGAGAGACCAAGATGTGTCTTCAGGTGCTAGCGAATGAAGACAACAAGCCGGCCAAACTAAAGTGACATCTGATTATCAAAGCACCCGAACTATCAGGGCAAAACAAAGTGGTGTTAACATGATTCAAATTGAAATGTGTTTCTGTCTATCAAACAGGTCTGATGTATTTAGGTTGGAAAGTCTTAGAATACAAATAGCTCCAATGGAAAGTGTACAAATAGTAGCAAGCATATGCTTAATCGGTGTTATGATTATGAGGGGGTCCTTGGAACATTTTCTCCCCTTCAAAAACATTTGAGAACCCCTGCTTTAGAGAGCCTGAATAGTAGTCCATTAGCACCGTCAACAATTCACTAACGAGACAACAGAGCCTCTATGAATCCAGAGATCCAAGAAGTCAAAGGACTCCTCAGAAAAGTGCACACACACATGCGCAGACACCCTAAAGGTCATGATGACATCCCCACCTGTCCCCGACCGATCAACGACTGTCCACACATTGTGATGGAAGTCGTGTCTGTGGCTGAAGCAGACTCCCTGTCTAATTACAGTTAGAGAGGTCACTGTCCTTCCTGCAGCTAATGTGGATTTACTGACACTAAATCCTGCCTTAACAAGCCATGCAATCTATCTGACAGAAAAAAAAAAATCATACAGCTGTGCAGCATGGACACTTAACAAGACAAGAGACGGTAGCTAATGGTTTAAAATGCCGCCGCACATTAAATCCCCTCTGTCATGTGCACAATTGCGCCCATTGATTCCCTCCTACAGCTGCGGCGCTGTTTTGTTTTCTGCACTTCAGATCTCTTGAGCTTCATGCCATGAAGCTATGCCGCTGGTATGCGACCACTACGGCGGGCAGAGGGGTGAATTGGGTCTGAAACGGGGTCAGAATTGCTATGCCAAGCAATGTTCTTTGCATGGACGGCACCATGTGTTACCCTGCTGCACACAGAGGAGTGAGGTGTGGTAACAGTAAACAGCCCGGACACAGGAATGCACGGGGCAGTAAAACGCTATACAGCACCATTCATCACAGCACCGAGAGCACAGCAGGGGCACAAATATCAATGCTACCCCCACGGCACACACACGCCCTGTTCCCCAAACAGATTTCAGCATACTTTCAGCCTCCCACTGACTATAATTCTCCCCTGTGTGTCTTACTGTCTATAACTGACTGTCCGGCATTCTTGCTGTCCGTCACTGATGTGCTTGTCAGTGAAGTTTTTTTTATTAATAGCACTGCATGTAAACCATTTGAGGTTTAGCGTAATGCCACATAGGCCTCAGCGGTGGATGCCAGAGGGGTCACCTATGGGACAGAAGAGTGGAGGGGCACAGCAGCTGAGGGTTGAAAGTCAGAAAACATGTTTTCAAGAAGGGCATCACATCGAGTGACGCCGCAATAAATTGCACTGCACCGATAGGCAATGATGATAATATACGAGTCAACATTTGCATGGACTAACCTGGCATATTCAATAAAAAGCAAGTGTCTGTGACCAATGAGAGGAGGCGCGGTCCATATACACCGCCATGGATCATTTAGTCCACCATCAACAGAGTGGAGCAGCAGAGCTAAAGCGTGTGTGACATTCAGTGTGTGTGTGTGTGTGTGTGTGTGTGTGTGTGTGTGTGTGTGTGTGTGTGTGTGTGTGTGTGTGTTCATACCCTGAACGTACAGACTCCTTCAAAAGCCTTTGGTGCTAAATCCAAACATTTCTGTCCAACTTAAACACAACATAAATCTGTCCACGCAGCCTGTCGGCAACAAACAGCCTAAGGGACGGATGTGTGAAGCAGAGTGACAGCCAGCAATCTATTCTCTGCCTGATGTGTCCCCAATCTATCTCACTAACGGTTTTAAACTTTCGGTTTCCTCGATGTCACCGTTTGGCAAACACCCCAGCACAAGTGAGATCCTAATATGTAGTTCCCATGTGCTGTGCTCTTTCTATTCTTTCAAACATTCCCAAGGATATTGGATAGGCAAATGATTTGACAAAGAGCCCGGATTAGAACAGCGTGGAACAAGGTGCTCGGAGCGAAAACAAAAAAAGGGAAACAATGAGCGATAAGGAAGACTGCATGGGGAAGATAATTAATGAATGGCTGCGTCAAATAATACAAGCTATAACAGTGGGACCTCTTGTCCTACTTCTGCTGCGTATTACGCATACACAAAAGGCGCGCACACACAAATAATGAGGAGGGAAGAGGGAGAATTAAGAAGAGGGTTCCAAAAGGAATTTATTAATAGTGATTTACCAACAGACTGTCTCATAAAAACGTCTGAAGGAAATAAAATATGAAGCAGCATGGGTCATTGAGAGAGACAATGAAAACAGAGAAAGGCTTGCAGATGGGGACACTCTTACAATAAAAAATATTGGTGACGTGAGGTAGGGGAAAAAAAATCAATACAGAACAGTATTGTGATATTCTGTATTGATACATTGACGTCTAGGATCGATCTTTTATCACATAAACTATTACAATATATTCTCATATGTATGGTTCATTCCTTCTTTATTGTTTGTTTTTGTGTGAATGTCCAGCAACACATGGCAAATTCCACTCATCACATGCATACGGTCTTTTCAAAATAAATTTATGTCGCCACAGGAAATAACTTCCTTAGGTTTAGACAATAAAACTACTTAGTTAGGTTTAGGAATAGAAAAGGTTGTGGTTTGGCTTAAAATAACTCCAGAAGTGTGTGTGTGACATCATTGTTGACTTCTGGTTTCAGGTATAGCTAAGACCAGCCTGACCATTAACCTTTTAACAATCCCGCGGCCACTCTTCTGTCAAATATTCTGTTTCAGAGAATGTATCAGGCTCATATGAAACTAGAAAATCTAATGAATTGATCGGTACCAACCATGTAGCGTTAGCTTGTCAGGACAAATGCCAAATAATGCTCCAATATTGCACTAAATTTTGGCGAGGAAAAACTGGTATGACTGTTTTCAAAGGGGTGCCTTGACGTCTCACCTCAAGACATGTGAATGAAAACTCCAGGAGATATTGACTCAACTCAGCTGCAGAATTTGCAGTTGAAAAAAGGCAATAAATAGCAATATATCACAATATATCTTTTTGCAATACCCAGCATATCGCAAAATGTTTAAAACCGCAACATGATCGTATTGTGACTTATGATATTGTATTGTGGGGCGTCTGGAGATTCCCATCCTGAATGTGGGGGTCAGGTTAGGGGGTTTCGGGGATTTCGGGGATTTCATACTGCAGAGGGGGTTTTGGATTTTTATTTGTTAGGCTGTGTCAGCTAATCAGGGCCACAAGGGGAACAGACATGCCCCAGAAAACTGGACAGGCCAAATGGTCTGAGAACTATTTTATATGGAAATCCTGACACTGTTTGCATTAATGATGCAAATCAGACCAGGAACAACTTGATATATACTGGGCAGATAATGAACCAGAGGTGCATATTTACTATATGGTGTGATTCATCAATTAATATTCAAATGTATTCAGTTCATGGATCTTGCCTTGAATTATGGTAGGTATTTTTTCGCCTTATTTCTGTGGCAGGTAATTGAGAGCAGTGATGTGAATAGAGCGTCGGAAGTGGCGAAGGTCTGACTCTCCCCTCGGCGTCAATGTCTCTCTGAGGCTCCGGGAAAGAGCCATTGTTCCATCAAGGGACACAAAAAAGGGATTAATTTGAATTTGGTTTACAATGCCATGCCTTTCAAGTTAATCCATCTGGCCTGTGCCCCGGAGTTGCCGGCTACTCCCTCCATTCCCCATTCACTCTGCCAGCGCTCTTTGTCTACAGGAGGGGTAAATGTCAACTCTACCACCGCTTGGACAGACACAACCCTGAGAGACACTGAGACAGAAGGAGAAAATGAAGACAGAAAGAAAATAGACTGCCATTTACACAACAAAAATGCTGTTTTCTAATTCTTAAATTTGATTTGATTTACTTATCAGTCAGTTTCATTCCCATTTTGGGCTACATAGTTATGAATATTCAATACTCAACATCCAGTGATGATATATGTAAAATATCTCTGAATGCAGAGGAATTATACAGAGCAGCACTGCTGTAATTTGGCTTTAACAGATGGAGATCTGGCATTCAGATTTTTGTAAATAACAGGCTGGGTGAACACGTCCTTCCTTCCTGTGTAGTTACTAAGTGGCCCACATTATCTGGCACCCCTGCTGCGAGTGTTAAGATGAGTCTCCCCATATATCCATCATGTCTGTTTCCTCCCCTTCCCCCCACAAATCCACATTCTACCAAATTACTCTAATGGCTCGCTGAGGGGCATTTCAGCTGCTGTTTGTTTGTTTCTTCACTTTAATTATTCCTTAAAAATGTACTTTTTGTCATTTAAACTATCTCCCTCTTTGACATTTTCCAAATGCTGTGGCATTAAAAATGAAAACGTGGATAAATGTGCCTCTAAAAAGCAGAATTATACTTCATGCTGTCATTTCTAAACTTTGCATATTATGGTGGTTTGAAGAGAAGTATCCAGAAGTTTTTATATATCCCTGGGATGCTGTACAGTAGTCAGGGAGCTGCAATGACCCAAAATCATAAAATCTAATTTTACTGCAGAGCGGTTTGGAGAACAGAGTGAGGGTGACTGTGAGGCTACTAAGGGAGAAGCGTCTACAGGGAAAACTCAAAGGCACAAAATGAAAGACGATTAAAAAGCCCTTCGTTACCATCGCTGGCTAATTTAATAGCACTGCCTTTCCTTCAGTCTCTCACTTATACTGTGGCTGCTGCTGCCAGCGGGACGGTCAGACACACTACTGAGGACAAAACTGAGCGATTGCAGCAGACATCTGCATGTGATGTGGAGACACGACCAAGGGGACGCAGATGGGTTTTTGAAGTCTCTTGGCCGTTACCTAGTTAACAAGCCTTTCAATTAGCAGAAATGGCAACAAATATCACTAAACAGAAAAAAAAATGGTTCACTTGGTGCTGAACTTACAGTAATTAATGCAATTCATCTCACTCCCGAGAGAGCTAAGTAAAATACAGATAATGCACACAAAGAACAACGGAGAGAAGACACACATTTTAATTAGAGATGTTTTATCAAACAACTCTGGCGTCTCAGCTGATGTCCTCCTGGCGCTGCTTAAATACTCCCCTGCATTAATGAGGAAACTCACTGTAGAGCAGATGATGGGTAAAATCAGTAGAACCCTCCATAGATTAAAACGTGGCACCAACTCTCTCCTTTTTCCTTCTTTACTTCTTACTTTCTCCTAAAAAAGTAGCATAGCAGACAGGCCTAGCCAATATGAAATAAATATTAACAAAGCCCACTCTGATATTTTATTAATACATTGTTGTACGCTGTGCGCAGAGAAGCTCAAAGGGTCGGAGCTAATGATGCCAGATGATCTCTGCACACTGTTCGGATTCTTTGGGAAAAAAAAAAAAAAAGTATCGCTCAATAGACTGTAAAAAACACTGCAAATATAAACAAACCATCTTTGAAATATATTTAAAGGGGAACAACACCTAAACTAAGAATTCCAACATGTTATTTCCATGGCCGAGGAAAATCCACTGAAGATTAAAGAAGATGAGCGGTAAGTCTCACACTCAAAGCCTGGAGCTGCTCCATAGATAATGAGTGGGAGGCTGATTTTAGTGGGTCCACAGAATGTTTGTTTATGTTTGTTTATACCCAAATGAGCTTTATTCTTTTTTAGTGTTGTCAGTTGTGAAACAGAAAATGTTCCCATATACTCAGAAGTAGGGCTGCCAAAGTTAACGTGATAATAACGCACTAATGCAAAATTTCCACTAATTTCTTAGACGCGTTAATGCAACGTGTGATTTCTAGGTTGTAGCAGCTTCTGGCTACAAGATACTGGCATCAAATGAAACTAGAAAACCTGAGGAATCCACTGGTATCAACCATGTTACACTAGCTCGCAAAGAAGGCTAAATGTTGCTATGAAGTTACGCTAAGCTTTGGTGAAGAAAAAAATGGCATAACCATTTTCAGAGGGGTCCCTCGACCTCTGACCTCAACATATGTGAATGAAAATCAGCTCTGTGGGTCTAACCTTTACAGACATGCCCACTTTATGATAATCACATGCAGTTTGGGGCAAGTCATAGTCAAGACAGCACACTGACACACATGTTGGTCTGCAGTTTGCCATGTTATTTGAGCATTTCTTTATGTTAAATACAGCACCTGTGAGGATTTCTGTACAATATTTGTCATTATTTTGTGCTTTTAATTGATTTCCAATAATGAATATATACATACATTTGCATAAAGCAAGCAGATTTGTCCACTGTCCACTTGTTGATAAAAGTATTAACACTTCTACCTTCAAGGTACATTTTGAGTAGATAAAAAATGTGGAGTTAATTTATGATTAATCACAATTAATCATGGACAATCATGCCATTAATCACAATTAAATAATTCACTCGAGCCCTACTCAGAGCATTCCCCTGGGTGCTTTCAATGTTATCTATAACATCTTTCTTAATTCATTGTCTATGGGGCAGTTCCACACTTTATACCCTATGACTTCAAAAGTTTGACGTCTGTCAGGATTTAGGAGAGAGTTGTTTTTTTCCTAATAGTTTGTTGCGCTGTCTTAGACCATAGGATTGTGTATGATTTTTTTTTTGTTTTTAATGGGCGTAGTTCCCCTTTAAAAGTCTCACACAGCTATATGCTATAGAAAAAAAAACAGATAACCTAATTAAATGAAGATAAATACAATAGTAGAAGGCCAACTGTGACGCCTAAGGGGGGCACTGTATTACTCTAATTACAGATTTAGGTTTTTTTAGGTCAAATCTCAGTAGTATGGTGAGGATTTAACTAATATTCAATTACACAGTGGCTTAGTTTTAATATAAGCCAGTAGATTTAGCTGTCAGTCAGAGTTTGACAGCATTTCAACTAGAACAAATGGACACAGTGCTGTGGCCACGACAGATGTGTTTCACCTACAAAAGATCCTGCATCCCGCTCGTACTTCCTGGTGCACAAGCACGCTGTCAACATTGTTTATGAGAGGTTTCAAAAAGCGTCCAGGCCCAGCATCAGAAGTGAGACTGCACAAACTGCACTGTGTTTTCTACAGCGCTGCTATTCTTCACTACTAAATTCAAAAGCGTACACTTTGGCCAGAAGAAGTACAAAACATTGAGAGGCTGAGAATTGGAGAAATACAGCGTGCACAGCCCCCCCACACAGTAAAGAGGTGTATTGAGGTAGACAGCTCATACCACCCCCTCTCATATACCATTAGTCCAGGCTGTGTGTTGCACATTCCAGCCCCCCTGAGTGTGTGTCAGAGAAGCGGGGCCCCTCCACTGTGGATCCATCCATAGAGCGCTAATCCACCGCTGGGCCATGCAAAACAGGCGACGACCAAACATAAATAAATAAGAATGAGTCAGATCTCCCGTCTACTTTTCCCATTTCAATCAAGTGCGGGGATGGAAACCAGACGGCCTGGTCACATTCAGGGGTCAGGCCAGGCTCAATTAGAAAAAAAAAAAAAAAAAAAAAAGAGCGAGCAATTATTTTTAAGCCCTTAAAGTGTCTCTACCCTGCTGGCTGAGAAGCAGGGAAGTGGGGTTTAGGAAGATAAAAAAAGAGTGCTTTTGTCCCCCCAATCGGCCTTTCTCCCCACACCGACTGTCAGAGTGTATAAAGTTTATAAACAGAGACAGACGGGATTAAAGGTGCAAGGAGGGAGGTCAAGACAAGGGAAAGGGAGATTGAGGACCCCCAGCTCTCTCGCTGATGGATACCAGTCGCCGACAAGCGCCAGAGCTGAGGCTGATCACCGAGACCACACTGCGGCGAGAAAAAATACTTTGGAAATGAAACCCCACTCTATTTATTCTTATCACTCGCTTAACGTTCAGTTCTGTGCCAGTACGCGCAGGATAATGACAGGCACCACACTGAGGGGAGGAAAAAAAGAGTGGAATACATGTTAGTGGTTTATATACCCAGGGAGCATTATCATGTAAATGGTAGTTACAGTACAGTAAAAACCCTGCTTTTACAAATGATAGCAGCTGGGCCTCAGAGAGGGAGGGATGTATCCTGAACATAAGTGCTCTTCAGGGACACTATCCCTGCTTTTTGTCTGCTACATCAAAGCGATGCAGCTGAAGAGCTTCCATTTCTAGCACTGAACACTATGTACTTTGTCTTCAAAACTTCCATATCGCTTTCTCCCTGACAGTATCCATGTGCCATGCATGACAGGTGCACACTATCCCATACCTGGCTACGTCATGTTTCCTATTACTTCAGACGCTAAGTCCTTCTGGCGTCCATAAATAACCGAGTCTTGTAAAGTGGTGCTCTATTTGTGAACTGTGGATCACTCTGAGTATTTTATTAAAACTCTGCTTGATAGCGCAGCAGTTCATTTGATTACCTTAATGACATCCAGGTAGTTTTATGCTCTGCAGCTGTACACTATTAATGCACTACCTCTATCTACTACCTTTCACTCATCCCCGAAAGTGTAATTCCACCCTGAGCAATATGCATAGCATGACTAAATTTCATTATCTCAACACCAATCCCTGTAATTTTAGCAAATATGGTGATGACATTTCTTTGGATCAGGAACAAAGGAGTGATATTGGTAAGAAAAAGGACAGCTGGGGGCGATCGTAGTTCAGCGATGCAGCATGAATGTTGGGGGGAATGCAGTCCAAGAATCCTTCAGAGTTAACCACTGTTTACTATCCATGTCTCACTGTGTTCCTGACCCGAGGGTCACGCTGCAGCATTGTCCATATCAGACTGAGTACCTCTTCTATTGGTTCAGTCCAGACACATTTAACTCTGTCAGCCAATTACAGGCCGGTGCTGTCAGCAGGGCAGAGCAATGATGAAGCTCCCTGATGAATGAAGGCATGTCGAGGATATCAAATCGGTTTCATCTGGAGTCCGTCCGCACACCCAAAGTGCACATATACACACTTCCACACACCCACACCCACACCCACACACACATCACTGCTGAAAGATTTTCCCCTGGGTCTCATCCGTCTCACTTTGTTCCACAAACTCACTCATGATCATTTGCAGAAAAAAAAAAAAAACTTTGTGAGCATCTGTTTAACTTAGTTCTACGGGAGTGTACCCGAAGAGTCTTTTAACTTGACATCAAAGCTGACCGATGAATATTGGTCCCTACAGTACTTAGCAACTATGAGCACTCGCTGCAGATAAACTGGAGATATAGGACTAAGAGGAACTATGATGACTGGATGGAAAAAATGGACAATAAGGCACTGTATTACGCACCTTGTGACTGGGTTCCCATCATGAATGAATGATCTTTTTTTCATAACCAGAATGAAGGATTTCTATGATTTAAAAACATTCTGCAACATCTGGATCTGAGGAGAAAATGCTCCAGCTGCAAATTACCATCTTATATGAAAAGAATGGAAAGAATTCTGATATATTCAATTAAAATTACACATTTAAAAAATGACTTGATAATCCTTGACCTGTACAGGAAATTCATCAAATCCCTCTACATACCCCGTCTCCGAGAACCTCATGACCAATGGGAAACCTGTTAAGATAAAATATTTTCCCATTACTTCCCCGAATTCCTCAGAAGAACCAGATAGTCGAGGTAACACAGGCGTGAATATAATGTCTAGTCTGCCATTTCCATCCACCAAACCTTTTGTCTACAAGCCGGATAGATGCTTTTTTTTTTCCATCTGTGGCTGAGAGGATTACCAGGCGGGCTAAGGGAGAGTCTTATCTCACCTTGCAGAGATAAATCAGGCAGGATACGGTGTAGCTCTGGGGAGAAGCAGAGAGGGAGAACAGAAACGCCACACACAGCCTCCTCTGCCTGACTGTTTGTTTAAAAGCTGCTTTAAGGGTTTATGCTCGGCTCGGCTTGGCTCGGCCTGCCCTAAGGAATGAGCGGCCGGTGGCCCTGGGCTCCAGGGTTGTTTGGAACGATCACCTTGATCTCCTCTCTTGTGACAGTTTCCAGACAATGTGAGACAAAAAGCTGTCTGCCGAGTACTTGGCCTAGTTTTTCTCTTCCACTGACCAGACTCTGATTTTTCACTTCTCTTGGGAGTATCATGACATCCTGACACCTTCTCACGTACACTTGTTTTGTGGTTTAAAGACAGTGTTTTCACCAAGTCTGGGAAAAAAACAGAGGTGGTATCAAGTCATTGTTTTGCAAGGCAAAGTCCCAAGTCAAGTCCCAAGTCCAGACAGGCAAGTCCCAAGTCAAGACTGTCAAATCCCGAGTCAAGACAGGCAAGTCCCAAGTCAAGTCCCAAGTCAAGACAGGCAGGTCCTGGGTTAAGTCCCAAATCTAATGCCAATTGCATCTCTGTAATGTTTAATGTGCATGTTTCATTCGTTCTTCTGCAACTTGACTGGATGCTGTCAGATTAGTTCAAACAACATGGATCTGGGGGATTGAGTGTCGACTCGCTGGGAAAGAAAAATGCTGACGTCAGTAAATAAAGGAAAAATAAAAGAAAGTTAATTGATCTTAATCTTTGGGCTTGACAGGAGGTATCAAGCATTTCAAGTAAAAAGGCTGAGATCCAAGTGAAGTCTCAACTCACTGATGTTAAAGTCCAAGTCAAGTCTTTCATGACTTGAGTCTGACTCGAGTCCACTCTTCTGGAAAACAAAAAATCTAACCTGTGAACCATAGCAATGAAATTCACACCTAAACATAAGGAAATACTAAATTTACATACTTACATACTACAAAACGGATTTTCCCCACTGTGGGACTAAGAAAGGAATATCTTTCTTTCTTTCTTTTTCTTTCTACTTTCCAAGGTTAAAGTTATTTGCTACAGCCAACCAGAATTTCTACAAAACTATGACACTTCCATCAGACTGACATCATTTAATACTTGTGTGCAGACTTAAATGTGCAGCTCTATATCAAAAATAAAAAGTAAACTCTGACATTTCCCTTGTGTCCAACAACACATGTCTAAGTGAATGTTATAAGTTTCCCAACAAGTTTATGGTCAAGATGAATAACAGTTGATGTTCAAAATGAACGTATTTATAGTTGTTTGAGGACAGCTATAATAACGTCTGTGTGTCTGGAGGACAAAGCTGACTTTATGTGGCTTTGCCTGAGGGGAAATACTTGGAATCTTGAACAGGATGAAAGGAAACCATATTTTCTGATACAATTCGAGCTTGAAATCGCTGCAGCAGAGATTCTTTCTGTGGCAAAGTGAATCCAAAAAGAGTCCAAGCAGTGTGTGATCTATGGTCAATACAAAGCATTTGCTCTTGCAGGATTTGCTTTGCCGAGACTTATCATTACTGCCATTTTTCAGAAAATAACTTTGCCACTTTTAGGAAGGACAGATACTGATCATGTGGCTCCAGTGCAGGATGAGACACTATATAATCTCAGTGCCAGCTGTTGCATGAAAAATTAAACTATACAAGCAAAACTGTTATTTTACTACAGAAAAAATATTTCCTTTTTTTGCACAATTTCAAGTAAGAGGTGGGAGTGGGGGTGTGAGCCACCCGCAATTAGAAATTATTGATCTGCAGAATTCTCTCAACTACTGTTAATTAGAAAGAGCTTCAGTCTAAATGAATACCTGATGAGATGCTCATTTAAGAGAAAATAAGCCAACAGGAATCTTGATCAGAGTCAATATGCATAAATGATGAAATATGTGTGTGCGATGGGCTGAAGGTAAGTGTAATTATGGTCCTGAAGGGATATTCAATGTCATTACGGGACTACTTTAACAGCTGATTAGATCAGGAATACGCTCTCATCCCCGTAATTCATACGTAGTGGAGGCTATAGCTTATAATGAAGACAGGTAGAGCGTAATATATTTAGAGAAAGGTGAAGAGTGGATACAGATGGTGCCAACGTAGAGAGTTCTTTCATCTTAAAACACTGTCATTAATTTTTGCATATGAAAAAGTTCCCCCGCCACAAAGAGGGTATCCTATAGTCAAGGTGACCTCTGGGGCGTGAAACATCAATGGATCAGGTGCAGGCCAACTGTTCTATTGAAGGTGGGAAGCTGAAAGGCATCATAGCAGCTTCAAAGAAACCGTTGGCAAAACAGAGAAAAAAAGAGAGCACTTATAACAGTTGACATCAATCAATAATGGTTTGGGGGAAATGAATTCCCATTCTGTTGACCAAAAGCAGCGCTGCAGGGGGAATCTCTATTCCGAGGCTTCGCCAGAGTGCGATGGCTGCGAAGAGTTTAAGAGCATGAATTACATTTAAGAGCAACTTGCATTGTGAGCAAACACTGCAGCGCCAATAAGGGATGAAAGCCAGCTGTCAGGCCACAGTGGCAACTGAGTGCTTCACCACTGAGGACAGTGTCTGTTTGCCAACAGCAAATAACCGCCTCTGGCCCATTTAGTGCCATCTCTTTTTTTTTTTTCAGCAAACAAAAGCAGTCTGCCGCTGAGATGACACGAGCTCTTCTCAGTGGCCGCTGCTACACCGCCCGATCAAACACAGGGCTGTATGTGGAACGAGCCCAAAGCCAACACAGTAAAGAAGTCTGAACTAACCAGAGTACATGAACACTACATACTGCCAGGCCAACACACGGAGGAATTTTAAGTCCCTTCTGTTTTGGCTCATTTGTTATCCAGGCATCTGCTTTGCATGGAAAAGTGTTCATTGGTCGTGAAACCAAGTTTATGAGAAAAGCAAACTTAACACACATAAATACCTAGAATTCTTTTAGACTAGACAGTATTCTGCTTGTCAGTTTTAAAGCAATGCAAAGTGCCAGACAGTGAGAAACTCAAGAGTCTGAAAAATGAAACCAATGCAACAGTGCCTTAAACTTGCATTCTTTCTTATCCAGCAGGGGGGGACCCCTCTGGTTGCAAAAAGAAGTCTGATTGTATAGAATTCTATGAGAAAATAATAATTCCACCTTGATTTATTACCTCAGTAAACAAGGTAAACAATTACAGTGAATGTTGACTTTTAATTTCAAATGGGACACGAACAGTGGTCTCTGGGTGGACTTAAAAACTATACAAGTACAAAGATATTTGTGAAAAACTTACGGAATTTGTAATTTCCCTCGAGATGTAATTCACAGTGCAGTTTTGCTGTATGGGAACATAATTTTTTAGGAGACAGGGCTGATAAAAAGGCAGATTGGTAGGCTAGTGGCAACAGAAACTAAACATACTAACCGACCACTCCTTGCATCTGAACTGGGTTAGAACAGGAATCAACCTGCTGCTAGGCTTTCACACATCACTGCTACACACTGAAGCCCTAACACGGGAAGACAAACACTCTTGTAGAGTGGACTGGTATAAAATGGCCCAACGTCATGCATGGGGCTGCCAGGGAATAGAACAAGGAAACGATTTTAAAAAGCCAAGGTAAGAGAGTTGAGACTGACTTTAGGGAGATAGCTCAGCTGGCAAGCACTCAAACAACCTCCAAATGCAGGCACATGTAACTATAAACACAGACAGGCGCTCACAAACAAATGTCTCACAAAAACACACACACACATCACACTCCCATGGACACACACACATACATTCTACGGCAGCATGCTTATAGAAGAGTTGCCAGCTGTCGGAGATCTTTGAGAGAACAGAACGCCACCTGTCCCCTTATCTTCCCTCTAAAGAGCCAACAGAGAATCTCCGTCCAACTGGAGCCACCTCCATCTACTCTCATCCTAATGGCAGCTTGTCTGCTATTTTCTCCTCGACAATTTATCCCCCGTCTTTGTTGTTCCTTCCCATCTCTCTTTCTGCGCGTTTGATCTCAGAGCACCAGATTCCGTGCGGTTATTCTAAAGCACATCAAGACTTTTCTGACGATCTACAGTAAACGTTGTACCTGGTGGAGGTGGTGAGACCTGGGGAGGTTTAGATTTGGGTGACGGTGGACAGCCAGATGTTGCTCCTGTTGCTGCCAGATAGGGGATTTGGCCGTCAGGTCAGTAACAGTGTGTGAGCGATGGGGTGCGAGGTCAACATTTCTCTGTCTCTGTGTTTACACGATCTCACTCTTTCACCTCTCCGTGCCATTGTTTTGGTTTCAGTTAGCTGAGCGTTTGGGTGCAGACAGATTGATAGAAGCCAGGCTGAAGCAAGGGCAAACTTCAACCACGGCTAAACTCCGTTTTGCTGCTTCATGTGTAAACAACAGCCAATGTGATACCCTCACAGACCTATGAGAGTAAGCACTCAGTTGTGACTCTGCGGTTTAAAGTTTAGACAGAGCAGCGATAATCGAGCAACCATTAGAGTGACTGAAGAGAGAGAGCGGCGTTACTGAGAACAAAGCAGTGGATCAGAGAAATAAAATGGTATTTTCTGGTTGTTTCATGGCGGTTACCTTCCAAAACACAAATAAACGCACAACTAACTCCACGCAACTTTGCATGAATGCTCTGAATGCAGGCTTCCAGTCTGCTGGCTGTGGCTCAGCGGCGCCCTCTTCAAACTACCACCACTCACCAATCATAGCTGCACTCACAGCACAGAGAGGAGTAGGGGATCACTGGAGAACATGCAGAAACAAAACAAGTTCGCATCCATGAAATACGCCCGCTTTGTATGAGTAAAAGGGAGACTTGGAGAGAGGAGAGAAGCTGATGGGCGTGACAAAGAGGCAAAGTTTGACCACCTGAACGGGCTGCACACCCTGCTGTTATCAGCCGGGGGTTACACAACCACATGTGGTCCAGAGGCTGTTTGCAGATGCCAAGAAGCATCCTGAGTAAAGCAAAATAAGAACAGTGAAAAGGGAGAGGGATTACTTTTGTGTCAATCCATACCTTGTCTTTTCATTAATTCTTCCATATTACACATTTAAACACGCTCTGCTACAGTCCATACACTGACGTAGAGCACAGTGTTAATGGCAGCTTTGCTCACAGCTGTTAAAAAAAAGGGGAGCATTCTCACAATCTGTGCTGGCAGCTATAGAGGACCACCAGTTAAATAAAAGCAGCATGTGCAGTTTCCAGGTAACCAGCTGTAGTGAGAATGTGTATATGATGGCAGCGCTAATGGGCCCGAGTTCCTCTGAGAAACACACACACACACACACACACACACACACACACACACACACACACACACACACACACACACACACACACACACCTTCCTGCTCATACTGTACACACAACACAGGAGCACTTTAGCCTGGGAAAGCCTGGCGGAAGAAATGAGTGATGGCCCAACCAGCTGTCTGGGAGTTATGGTCTGAAACGTAGAGGCCAGGCTGATGTTTTTCAGACAACCTGAGCAGCACTATAGCATATGGAGGTCACCGCTGGGTAGCACAGCTAAAATTAACCCGACAGCTTAGTGTGAATTAAGCTGGGCCCCTGGGCAGGGAGCTCGCATCCCACAGGATTGAGGCGGGTGCCGGGCAGGGAGAGTACCAGGCCAGCGGGGACCAGACCACAGCTGAGGGGAGGTTCAGCACGAAATCAGCAGGGTCCCCTTTCGTCTCTGAGCAGTCGCTCCAACTCCTCCGAGGTTGAAAGTGAATTTACATGGCAGTGGCGAACCTTGGGTAATGTGATTAAATCCCGGCAACACACTGAGCGATGATTAACTTACTCTCTCCCCCTCTCTGTGCCCTTCAACGCTGCTTCTTGCATCTCTGTCAGGCAATCAATAAGCTATTATAGCTCCAAACAGTGGGGTAAATTAACTTATGGCTCCACCTGCAGAGTCGGCACTCTCCGCTAATCCCATTGGCAGGGAAAAAACGAGACCGGACGCAAAGGCCAGGCCCCGAAATCATCTGCTGCCACACCACGATTATTAGCATGATGCTTACGGAAAAAGCAAAACAGGCCCTGGAGGTCACAAACATGGCGTTAGTGGTCACACTGATGATGTATACACTAATATTCCTCTATTATTCTAAATATGACAATATTCAGAGTTTGATGTAGGTCATGTAAACAGCACATTTTGTTTGGATATTCAGAATTAGGCCTTATTCCGAATGAAGCATTTTCCAGTTAAGGTATGGTATGGAGTGTACTCACAATATGCATCTCAGTTGGGTTTTTTGGGCAGTTTGCAACACAGGCTCTTTCCTGTTTACGGCCAGCTCTGTGCATTGTACACAAACCAACTAACCGATAGTTTGCAGAGATGCACAGCCCACATTTCTGGTTGGAAGGAGAAACACACGTACTTTTTAACATTATGAAAGACTTAGATATCAGCAGGTTTTTGGATACGTGCAAATTAGGGCTGTTAATGTGATAATAACACATTCAGTTCATTTTAACGCCACAAATTTCTTAACGCATTAATGCAACTTGTGATTTTTAGGTTGTAACGGGCTCAGTTTCAAGGCTAGAGTGAAGATCCTGGCATCATCCGAAACTAGAAAACCTAAGGAGGCATGCCCACTTTATGATCATCACATGCAGTTTTGGGCAAATCATAGTGCCGAATGCAGTAACTGTGAGGGTTTCAGGACAATATTTGTCATTGCTTTGTGTTTTTAATTGATTTCCAATAATTAATAAATAAATAACTAAATAAATACATATATACATACATAATACATAATACATAAAGAAATAAATTTGCATAAAGCTTATTTGTCCACTCCCATGTTGATAAGAGCATTAAATACTTGGCAAACCTCCTTTTAAGGTACATTTTTAACAGATAACAAAAATGTGATTAATTTGCAAGTAATCCTGATTAACTATGAACAATCATGCAATTAATCATGACTGAATATTGTAATTGACTGACAGCCATAGTGCAAATATCATAACACCAACCTTTTCAAGACGGAGGTTGAAGGAATTAAAGAGGGAGGCTGTGTTTGCATAGTTATAAGTAGACCACCAGCATGGCTGCATGGAAACAGGAATATTAGTGGAATATTCATTTTCAACAGTCATGTAAACAACTTAGTAGGGATACTGTCTTTTTGGAATAAGTGCAAAAGCTGGAATACAGTATTGTGCATGTAAACTTAGTCATTGTAAGGCTGTAGGGAAGTTGAGGAGGTACTGTACAAGAAAGCGATACTGGTCAAATATGTGTTGAAATCTAGCTTAGGTGAGTGTCAAACTCTCAGCTATTTTTAGGGAAGTGAAGAACTCTGGGAAAAAACCTAGCTCTATCCACGCCCCGGTCATTGAAGGGCTTTCTATCCCATCCATCAGATGGGAGCCGATCGGCTAAATGGAGCTGTGGCACCGCTGACTGACAGATTAGAATCTGATACTAGTGCAAGGTGGAGGAGAGAGAGGTCTGGAAGGGAGAATAGACCTGTCACCCTCGAGCCTAGCAGCAGCACTATGGTCATACAATACCGGGCCTCACTGAGTCACATGTCAAACTTACCCACAGCAACTCACTACTGTTTGAATTCTGAATGGATCCTCTCCACTTTTCTCCGTTTACACATGACGTCCCCCTGTCTGTCTTTTATCCAACTCTTTTGCAGTATATGGTTACATGGGGATCCTTTTGTGTCCTTGCCACACCCTGCTCAGAAAGGTCACGTCGGCACAAAAAGGAGGTGAGGGTGTATCTGTTCTATTCATTGCTTTGTCAGGCTGCCCTTCTCCTCATGGCCCTAATTAGACTATTGTATATGTTTACATACACTCCATTGACGATAATTATGTTCATCTCGAAGCCTGAGGTGTGTAAACAACATTCTCTAAGTAAATAACATGAGACAGATGTTTCAAACTAAATATTTCAGATATGACCTGCATACTTTCAATTATGCTCAGTGCCTGTTTGTTGCTCATCCATTTCTTTTTATGTCCTTTGTCATTAGTGCATCATTACTGTGGTAATCCTTTCATTTGTAAAGTGAGACAGTATGCTGAATACCCGGAGCTTAGAAATGAACTGCTAGCGTTACAGAGAGGTCAGGATAACAGAGCTTGCATAAGAACTACACTGTGATAATGTGCAACAACAACCACTCATACCAGCTCTATTTTAGGACGTGCTCTCGCATCCGTGACATGACAAGGAGACACTCATTTCTCCCAATTGTTGCTGTAATGATCAGATTAGCTACCACAGCAACCAAAGACAATTAGATGACAATTGAATGCCATCATGTATCCCCCCTGTTTGCGTTTGTCATTGACCGATGGCAAGGCTGTTACAGTCAGTGGCAAGTAGACTGCATTTCATTTGCAGTCAGACGGCACAGGGCAGATCATTATCAGCGTTTGTCTCTGCTGCTTACCTCACCAGCACTTCCTGCGTGTCTTACTGCCGGGCTCAGCAATATGCTACAACTGTGATAAAATTTCAGATACCCCCCGCCACCCCCTTCCCCTTCTCCTTTGCAAAGGCCTTGAAAATAATGCTTATCTCTCTTGCTTCCATCTTTTCCTCTTCACAGGAGACGGAGTGGTGGAAAGAAACACAGTGGGGAAAAGGAAGAAGGAGAAATAAGGAGAAGAAAACAGGAGGAAGATACAGTATATCAGATAAAGCCTGATATAGACAGAGGGTGGCACAGACACTGTTTCCTGTGTTATCAGTTCAACGGACCTGAGCAGAATCAGTCTGTCTTCCTATGGCTACTGTTGGGCAACTAAAATTATCTCAACACCTCCACAGACCCAACAAATCTACAAATTACATATGATCCATATCAGGGTCAGATAAAATATATACTTTAGTGCAATAACAAGCAATTAATGCAACTTGTATTTTTTAGGTTGTAGTGGGCTCAGTTTTAAAGCTAGTGTAAAGATACTAGCATCATATGAAACTAGAAACCCTAAAGAATCCATTGACATGGCCATATTAAAATGGGTCCCTTGACCTCTGACTTCAAGATATGTGAATGAAAATGGGCTCTATGGGTACCTACGAGTCTCCCCTTTACAGACATGCCCACTTTATGATAATCACATGCAGTTCGAGGCAAGTCATAGTCAAGTCAGCACACTGACACACTGACAGCTGCTGTTGTCTGTTGGGCAGCAGTTTGCCATGTTATGATTTGACCAGAGTTTTATGCTAAATGCAGTAGCTGTGAGGGTTTCTGGACAATATTTGTCATTGTTTTGTGTTGCTAATTGATTTCTAGTAATAATTATACACATGCAGTTGCATAAAGCAGCATATTTGCCCACTCACATATTGATAGAAGGATTAAATACTTGACAAATCTCCTTTTAAGGTACATTTTGAACAGATAAATGGTGATGAACTATGGACAAGTACAGGATTAATTGTAACAAAATATTCTTATCGATTGACAATCCTAATATACTTACATGAATAATACTACAGTACATTGTTAATATTACTTTAAAATCCACAGCCTAGTATGTGATAGTTACTGTGCCAATATACAGACATACTTGCATAAAAAGTACCATTATTTGTTTTGTTTCACTCTGCAGAAGCAACTGAAACTCAGTATTTTGGAGAAAGCTTGTCAAGTATGTGCCTGACATTTTGCTGCTCTTGTTCCGTACCCTTGCTGCACTTTAACAAAGAGCTCACAGCTAGATGTATGCACTCTGCTGAGAGTTGGAGGTGAACTGAAAAGCTGTCAATAGGTGGCGAATTGGTGGTCTGTCTCCTGGGGGTAAATTGCAAAGACAAGGACTAGGCCATCACAAGGTCCGTGCAGGTGACCGAGCGTGCCCCTTGTGCACATTTTTCTAACTTTGCCAAAATGTTGTCTGAGAAAACTCCCTGAAGTTCCAGTCTCCGAACCCCTTAATCCCCCCTAACTCCGTCGTCTCGGATCGAGGAGCATGATAGAAGGTTTCAAGCGAGGGCTTAACCCAGGTTTAATAACCAGAACATGTCCGCCAAGAGCAGAGCACCTCGTCATATGACCAGACACCAGAATGCGAGCGTGCACAAACTTCCCAGACACATACACGCACATGGCCTCTCTGGCCACAGGAGAGGCTCAGACCAAGAGGAGATTACACCTCACAACAAGAGTAATACCCAGGTCTCCACCGAAGAAGTGGAGATTAGAGCCAGCAGCATACATTCATCTGGTTTCTCACGAGCACTGACACACAGCTTACCACGGAAAGCATCTATCACATGTGGAGCAGAGCCAAAGACAAATATGGAAACATGTTGATAAAAGATGCACATACAAAAAAACACAACGTAGGTGGTTTTTAAGAGGGGAGGAAGTGAAGCTATCAGTGGTAGTGGAAGCACAAGACCACCAGACTCAAGAGCTCTCATGCTGTATCTTATCTGCTCCAGACTAGCACTCCATAGTGTTAATATCATACTTCACTCTCCTGGGAGCCTGCACCCATCCTACCCATGATCCCATTTTGAGCTGTAGCCAGAGGCAAGGATTACATAGAGATGAATAAGCAGTCACTGTGGCGACCACAAAAAAAAAAGCTCTGACGCACAGGAGTTTAGAGGGGGAAGTGTCCAGACACCAGACGGAAAGCCGTGCAGTACTTTTTCAAAGCCATCCCAAGAGATATCTGGGCTATGTCAGCGTGTATGAAATGAATGGACTGTGCAAACCTCCACAGAAACAAGAGGGAAGTGCTTAAAGTGGGCTCCATAAGTCAGCATTCCCTTCCTTTGCTAACAGAGTTGTTTCCTACATGAATGAATGCAGAGAGGAGATTAGACAAGGCAAAAAACGGAGGATGACAGCTGTGTTTAGCACGTCTAATGCATTTCATTCTTTATTTTTACAGAGACGGTGATCAAACAGGCAAATATTGATCACACTGTAGGAACTACACCTTCTGGGGAGGGAGTACCTCATTTACCAGGGCTCTTATTGCTTTATGGTGCAATTTCCTCCTAAATTCCACCCGTGACAATCTGATGATGCAGGAGATAAGATAAGGCGTGAAATTACCACTTGCTCTGTTAATTTTCCTTGTCTCAAAATCTCAGCCCAGCTTTGTCTTCATCCTGAGTTTTTTGTAGGAGGACAGGAGACAGAAGGTGGGATGAAAGGGGTTCTGGAGGTATACATGTCTCCCTCGTCTTCCCTGGCCCAGTAGGCTGTCAGAGACAGGTGGAGCATGGAGTGATTGATGGGACTTTGGGCAGGCTCCTGTACACCTGCCCCTTTAGCTAATGTACAGACTCCTTCACACAACGCTCTGCTATACACTGCTCACTAGACTGTAGACAGACTGATGGAATCAAACACAGAAACACAACAAGCTTTGCCTCACCCCATCCTGCTCTATCGGAGGCTTCATTCTGCTGTAAGCCATCTTCAGGCTTGTTGCCAGTGTTTGCTGTATAACAACACAAAAGCAGCTAAAACTCTGTCAAAAAGCCGCCCTGCTTCGCTGCTCTGGCTCTTATCCGCTGCACTCATTCCTGCGGCGAGCATTTTGAGCTCTTGGCCTCGCATCTAGCCGGCAGTATTAGTTTTGGCGAGGGAGCGCTGTGTGTAGGCGAGGTTATGGCTGTTTGTTTATGCAAAGTAAAAAAATTCTAAAAATCAGTGTGACATTTGACACGTTTTACATGAGTGAAGGAGACATGAGCATCTTCTTTCTCTGCACTCCCGGCTGCTGTCACTGTGGAGAGTGACAACTGTGTTTTGGATCAATTCATGTCAGCCAATATCTGCCAGGATGTGTCTTATATGCATTTCAACACGGTCAAAGATTTGAAGGTATGTATCCAGGTCACAAAGAAGCATAACAGATAATCATTTTGGTAATCAGACATGAAAACGCTTCAGAGGTGAAAAATGTGAAATAGATTGAATTTTTTTTTTTTTTTATTTGTTTTAATTGTGCAAATTGGTGCATTCTGGTCATGATTTTTATCCCTGGCAAAGGCACCAATTCATGCATGAAAAGTATAAAATAATACATTTTACCTTCAAAAAGTATGCTATTAGTAATGATGGAGCCCTATTTCTTGTATTTATTTAACTATCTCCAGCTATACTTTAGGATAAAAAAAAATACACAACTATCTGTACTTATTATCTTTATCAGCTTTAAAGGTAACCAGTATCGACAGCCGTTAAGTTACAATTCTTCACTTTCATGTCTCTTATTCTGACTGCACACTGAATCTTTGAACAATCCTCCTGCTGGCGACTGAGACAGAATTTCACACGTGAATTTTGGTTATGTGCGTCAACTTTTTTTGCGTTGGCTATAAAAATAAACAGACTATGACAGAATAATTCACTTTATGCCTAGTCGATGCTACGTGACTTAAGCACTGATTTTCCTCTCCCCGGCAGCTTTTGGAGCTCCGCAACAAAAACCCCACATCAGAGGCAAACCGCACATTGCTGCTTGAGTGTCTTGTGTGAACTGCTCAAAGACGAGAGCCGATGCCTCGCAGACAGATTCAAAATATCTAGCATGCTAAATATCTGGACCTGTCGGGGACTCCGGCCACGAGCTACAGCCAATGAGAGCGCAAGACACGGCTGGAGGAGAAGGGGTCACCTGTAACAATAGGAACTTACAGTATGTGTTGCAAAGTTGTTGTTGCGCCTCGAGGGATAAATAGTAAAAAAAAAAAGTGTGGAAACTGGTGGAAACAGGCTATTTCGTGAATATGTGCCAATGGCAACATCAGCAATGTGTCTCGTGTATGGTATCACAGCATTTACCGTGTATTTCTCGTGTGTGTTTTCCTGACAAGACGTAGTTTGGAGACTCATCAGGGATTCCTCCCAGTGAAAGATCTTATAGTGTGCGACCCCCAGTTGCTGGTCAGTCATGTAGCGTGAAAAGAAATAACGACAATTAAAGATTCCCAATTACAAGACAGCAAGTTGTGTAGTGTGAACAGTACAGCAATCTGATGACTCTGAAAGTCTTGTAGTGTGAACTTGGCTTTAGACGGAGGACTTGCACCCATTAACAACCCCCACCTGCACCCCATTTTCAAAAACTCATCGGATCTGGACCAATCATCTGTTTGGACAAAACGGCGAAGTTTGCTTTTCTGTGTAATGCCAGTCTTTGTTGTGTGTCACAGAAATTCTCTACCAAACATGGCATTTAAGGTATCGACCAAACACAGCTAATAGATGCTGCAGGCTTAATGACATGAATTGCATTGATTTATGCAAACACCCTGGAGTGTTAAATATGCTATGCTAGACAGACCACACGCAGCATGCATGATAAAAGTGGCTCTCAGCGCATATGGATTAAGAGAAGGCTAATTGAAATGCATGTGTGAAACATATCTTCCCTACAGAGGTTTCAGACTGAGACTGAGATAGTAGCCAGTTGTTTCTTGTGTATTGTAATTTCAAGATTAACAGCACTGGACTGAAATAGCCTTGAACAACAGAGCAAGATAAACTAAAAAGAAACCATCATTTATTAAATGACTGCACAGGGATTGTCTTAAAGCCAACAGCATAAATGCAAAACTTTTTACACTGGTATGAAACAGCTTTCTTAACAAGGCAGAGTTCAACTTTGACAGCCACACACACATACACACACAAACACAAACACACCACTGAGCTGTGAGACTGTGGACGCCGGGGTCTGTATTCCAATATAAAACAGACTGGAGTGGAGGCCAAGGAAGAGTGTGTGGTGTGGAGCCCACGCCTCGGCTGCCTGTTGACTCATGAAGCAGACCCTGGCTGTGCCGTTTGCACCAATTTGCTCTGAACCTCCCTGAGACAAATAACTGCCACGGAGCTGTAACACACTCTGCCTCCAGTCCTCTGGCCGCTCGCCAGCACACTCACTGCTGCTTCTGCTGGGGTTAGCTGTCCTGATTTCTTCTCCTTCTGCTCTCTCCTTCTCGGCCGTTTCTTTGTCTTTCCCTCGTTCACTTTGTCTCTCTCTTCAGTCGCAGCTAATATTTGGAACTCCTTGACGATAATGCTGAGCAGAAATGGGAAGTTAATAACAGAGACGTGAGCATGTCCATGAAATTCAACAAACAGAAAGCTGATGTTGCCACTCTTGTCGTAAGTTAATGAAAGGCAAACACCATGACAAATAAATAATTACTGTAGCACCAAGTAGTGAAAGAAGCTGTTTCAGTAATGTTCTGTTTCGGTAGGTAGCAGTGGAGAAGTAATGATAATTAAAGCCCCATTTCCACCGCAGGAACTTTCCCCCAAAACTAAGAACCTTTTGAGGAAGTATTGCGTTTTGACCGCAGGGACCAGGGTCTAAATTAAGTTCTGGGGACCTGGTTGGGAGGATAGTACTTTCTGAATGTACCGGAACTTTCATGGGTGGAGTTTGCAGGGCTGACTGTCACTGATTGGTAAAACACACACAGCACTGCTGATTCAAGTGTCCGGCTTCATTCATAAACAAGGAGGTAATCTAGTATTGATTTAGGACCATTTTAGGACAAAGGGAGAGCATTTCTCTTTGTTTTAAAACATTAAAAGTAAAGTTAAACTCTAATGTTGGCCTCCTGACTCATTAAAAAAAGACAGAAAAAAAGAGAGATATCATGAGAGTGGGTGGTAACATTAGAAGAGACAAACAGCTCCATGTTACTGTGAATGAGAGAAATAAAAGTTATTTTCTGATAGTTTCACAATGATAATGTTCTAAAGCACAACTAAATAACCCTCAAACACACAACAGATGATTTACTATAGAGGACAGATGCTAATAGTTTCATTTTCATCCTCCATGTTTCATTCATTACATCCAACGTGCAACAGTAAAGATGTATCAGTAAATATCTTCGCAGTGAGACAAATCCTAATGTTTATTTTTTTTCCAGTGTGTTTTTAGATGAAACAGGTGGGCACACTGAACTGCAGGCTGCAGTGTGTTTACTCCTGTCAGCCGACTCATTTGCCTAATCTTCGCGGATCTGTAGATTATGGTTTAAACACAGACAACGGTGGGCTGAAGGAACCTTTTAGTTTCTTGAAAAGTAGTTGCAGAGACTGAACGCCTCAGGAGCTTTTGATGGAAACCTTGCTAAAGAAGAGAGATGAATGAAGGCAGGGGAGAGAGAAATACTGTATGAGATAAACTCAGGTGTTTTACATCAAGAGGACAGCTTTAGTTTGAGTGTGCTGGAGGGGACAACATGAAGACCCTGAGTCTTTGAGAGTCGACAGATGTTGCACAAGGGATTCCATGCGAGAGGGAGACAGACGCGTCCTCGGATCAGCGGGTGGTGGCCACGCTGCCTTTACACTGGCGCATGCCAGCCGACCATCCTTTCCGCTCTGCAGATGACCCCAAATCTGTCAGGATGAACCCTACCGCCTTCAACACATCCGGAGCCCCGATCTTCCCCCCACTAACCAGGGAGCCAGCTGGCTGCACATGTTGAAGGAGATTTCACAGAAGCAATCAAGATCAATGAGATCCGGACATAAACTTGGCTGACTATAGTTGTATGCAACTGGACGAATTCAAGTAAACACCCCTTCGCGTCCGTTGTTAGTGGCTGTAAAAAGTAAACCGTGCCTCTGCAGAGGAGAGGAGTCTGCTGTGTGTGGATACAAGCGCTGCAGCCAACCCTGTGCGGTCAGCGCTGTGCAGTCAGCCAGGCCACTAGACAGCAGGCCCTGAGGTTATCGCCCGCTCAAGTGGAGCAGTGTGCCGTCCATTACCTCACTTTACTATCTCCGCATCCAGGAGAGGGGAAACAAGCTATTCATAGAGCCTCTCAGGGGCGTCCTGCACAGAGCTGCAGGGGAAAGGGAATTACTGTGACATGCCACAGAGTTTACAGTATACTGCACGCATACTGTGCCCATTTGAGTATGTTAGAAGTCACTAAATACGAGCACATTCTCTATTAATTTTATATTCTCTTACAGATTTTTGGTTAGTTCAGTGTTTGTTGATGCGCAGGTTATGTTTCAAATACTTGTCAGAAGTAACACAATAAGAAATTAATGCAACTGATCACTGGTAACATATGAAACCTAAGGAATTTTGGTGAGGATCAACTGTCATTGCTATTTTCAAAGGGGTCCCTTGACCTCTGATCTCAAGCTAAGTAAGTGAAAATGGGTTCTATGGGTACCCACGAGTCTCCCTTTTACAGACATGCCCACTTTATGATGATCACATGCAGTTTGGGGCAAGTCATAGTCAAGTCAGCACTCTGACACACTGACAGCTGTTGTTGCCTGTTGGGCTGCAGTTTGCCATGTTATGATTGGAGCATATTTTTTATGCTAAATGCAGTACCTGTGAGGGTTTCTGGACAATATTTGCCATTATTGTGGGTTATTAATTGATTCAGAATAATAATTATGTACATACATATGCATAAACCAAGCATATTTGTCCACTCCTGTGTTGATGAGAGTGTTAAATACTTGACAAATCTCCCTTTAAGGTATATTTTGAACAAAAAAAAAAGTGTGATTCATATGTAATTAAATACTTGAATCTATTCAGAGCCCTACTTTTTCGTAACAATGTCAATGTGGCTGTACTCTTAGTCCTTTATCACCTGGCAGCCGTTGGGCACAAAGGAAGTTCACTGTTTGACGTCGACATCGCTAATACAAAGAAAACTATCACATAATAGGAAAAGAATCCTATCTTGAGCTTGTTTGAATACACAAGGCAAACAGGATTCACAGTAAATGCATTAGCCCTGACTTCGAGAGGCTGAGATAGAGAGATTGTGGGCTGTTACTGTACGTGTGGTTAATGATAAACCAAACAAACTGGGTTAGCTTTCCTAGCCTGGCAAAACAGGACTTGTTGAAACTCGGATTATGTTAACAGTTGCTGGTGAGTAAGGGAAACTGTAAAAGCCAGGCTCTTAGAATAACAACTCAGAAAAGTTGTGTTTTTAGCTTTTAGAGTGAAAACATTGAGAGGGGGAGAGCTCGGCAAAGTAAACGCTATTAAAACCGCAACTTCCTTCTTTGGAGATTCATTGGAAATTAAAAGCCTGGTTGTTCCTCAACGGGTTAAACACCCCGTCCACAACGTTCAACTCATAACAGTTAAGGTATGACAAGCATTTTTAACGACAACATAGAGTCCGAAATGCTCTAAAACTTTCTACTACGCCCTCGTGAGCCAGATTTATGGCGTGTAGTTTCTTCACTCTGCAGTTTAAATGAAGCCTTGTAAAGACAAGTCACTGTTTCTTTTTCTACAGCTTTTTTCTCAGGCAAGGTTCCATCCCGGTTGCTCCGACAACATAATTATATGTAGTTAGGCGTGAGCTGCAGAGAGGGGAGCGAGAGACACCGACTGAGCGAGGGGAGAGAGAGGGCTGGAGCACAGAGGCTTGTCATTATGGGTCCGTTTGAACTTTCTACAGAATAAGCAGCCCAAACTTGAGGCCGAGCCAGTGCTACTCTGTACTCTGGTCCTCCTCGAGAGTCCTGCCAAGTGTCTACTTTCTGCTCGAAAAACTCACCTCAGAAATAAACACAGTGTATCATCTACTGCTAGGGGAAACAATTTTAGCATTCTGACCTGTGGACACTTGGAATGTGCCACACGCTTGAATTCTGTTGCATTATTCTTTAATATTTCATATTAACAATTCATTTGCCTCTAAAGTACTTTGGATAATTACATTTAAATTGTGCAATTTGTGTGTTGACAAGCTTGGCTGGCATTAAATATTACAGGATACATGAGGAGAAGACACCATGTGCACCACCAATCTGCACTGCATTTCTTCTCTAATCACGTAATAAGCTCATATTCAACGTCTCTAAACTGACGCCTCTTACGAGGGGTGTAAGAAAATATAGATACACACGTATTTCAATATTATGTGTTGTGATGCTGTATCAATCCTCAAAAACACTGTGACGATTTTTAATTAACTTAAAAATCTGGCCACAATTTGATTTGTGGAGGTTTAGCAGGTTCACTTTTAAAGCTACAGTGAAAATACTGAGCACATACAGTCTGAAACTAGAAAACCTAAGGAATCCATTGGTACCAACCATATCATAGTAGCTAACATAGTTGCAGCCTTTAAGGAGGCTAAATAACACACATTAATGTACAAAGATAGGTACGCTAAATTTTGGTATGGAAAAAGTAGAATTTTCATAGGGGTCCCTTGACCTCTGACCTCTAGATATGTGAATAAAAAAGTACCCATGAATCTCCCCTGTACAGAGATGACCACTTAATGATAATTTTTGCACGCAGTATAAATGTGTTATTTTTGTCTATTCAATAAATGGTGCATTTCTGGTGTGGTCTTTATACCAGTGAAGTGGGGTAAGTGACGCTCTGCCAGAGGGTTCGTAAAAAGTTTTCAGATTCATTCATTTGAATCATCATGAAATAATTTCTAAAATACGTCAAATCATTCCAAGGGACATACATGAGGGGGTCCCCAGCATATGCTCTATCTTGTAAGGGGTCCGTCGCTGAAATAAGATTAAGAACCTCCACTTTATACTTTGACAGTTGTCCTAAAAATTTTTTAAAAATCACAATACATCATTTTGCTTACATTATCACAATACCGTATATCACAATGTGTTGAATCGTTACTCCTGTATCATGATACGTATCGCAATCAGCCAGATTCTCGCCAATACACAGCCCTACTTTTTATTCAGTATTTCACTTTGGCGACATTGAAGATAGAAAATATCAAAAACAGCATTAAGAGCGGAGCAGTTTGTCGCATCTGTATCTTCCACAGATCCCACTAATAAAGCTTATATCTAAAAAATGCACAGTGAGCAGCTCCACTATCTAACTGACACCTCATACCCAAGACCCTTAAAAAGCCAGGAGCCCATGGCCAGCCCTGAAAAACCCCATACTCCACATTCAAACACACACAATTCTTTCTTTCCCCATCTTGATTAGATTACAGTGAGCGGCTTGGTGACAGCCTCTGGGCATGCTAGAGGAGCGGTTGATATCTGAGCTCTCCTCCTCAGCCCTCACTCTCAGCCAGTCAAGAGAGCAAACAGATACTCTATCTGAAGAGCTGACCTCACCAACGAAAGCAGCCCTTTAAAGAAGCATGGGAACAAATTTGTCAACACAGGTCACCACTCACGAAACGACTAAATGGTTTAGAAAGATTATTCTCTCTTCGTACATCGCATACCCACCGACTACCAAATATACTCCTCGCTAATATGTCTCCTAGCCTGCTCATTGACCCCAGAGATGCTTAAATCCACTTTACATCAAAGCCAGCCTGTTGTTGCATGAGTGTGGCAGACAGTAAAGAGAATATCTGATACTTCAATGAGATGAGTGGGGAAAGCTCTTTATTAAAAGATGACTAAACACAGATGCAACGATTGCATTCCTTTCGATATAAAACCCTCATATCTATCTCTCTGACAAAAAGCAGAAGCAGGGCCAGAACAGAAAGGGCTTTGTTCCCATTGTAGCTCCTGACCACCTACCAGGGGCCCTTTAGAGAAGCACTCACCCTGGAATGATCAGGCCACTTCTTCCCCAAGGCTCCGCGGGCCTACGGAGACCGCTGGGCCAAACACATCCTGCCCATCTCCTAAGAGATTATCCAACTCAATGAACACATTGAGCGCAGGAACACTGAAGGAAACTGGAGTCTGCTATTCAGCTGCGTCTAAACCCAAACTCCTCCATTCTCGCCCACACTGGAGGCGAAGACGTGCTGCACTTACTGGCTACTTCCAGCGAGGCGTTGTGGCTCACTGCCTCTCCCAGGTAGTTGCGGGCGACGCAGACGTACGAGCCTTCATCCGGCTTGCTCCGGCGTCCGTGGACGATGCGAAGGAAGAAGAGCGAGCCGCTGGGGAGCAGCATGCGCTGAGAACGGGGATTGTCCCTGTCCGTCTCCACCCGCTCTCCATCCTTGTACCACTCCACCGTCGGGGTCGGCCTCCCCTCCGCTTTGCAGTTGAGAGTGGCGGGCTCCCCTTTGGAAACAATCAGGTCAGATGGGTGCTCCACAATCCGGGGTGGTGTGTCCTCTTGGCGCAGACGGGATCCTAAGAAGAAATGACATATACAGTTTTAATTTTTAAACTAGGGCTGTCAAGTTACTTCATAAGATACAGGCACCATATGAAACTGTAAAACCTAAAAAATCCATTCGTACCAACCATGTGATTCTAACTTGCCTTTAAGAAGGCTACATAACACTCCAAACATAAGCTAAATTTTGGTGAGGAAAAACTGTCATGTCCATTTTCAAAGGGATCCCTTGACCTCAGACCTCAAGATATGTGAATTAAAATGGGTACCCACCTGTCTCCCCTTTACAGACATACCCACTTTATGATAATCACATGCAGTTTGGGTCAAGTCATAGTCAAGTCAGCACACTGACACACTGACAGCTGTTGTTGGTTGTTGGATTGCAGTTTGCATTTTTATAATCTGAGCATATTTTGTGTGCTAAATACAGTACCTGTGAGGGTTTCTGGGCAATATTTTTCATTATTTTGTGTTGTTACTAGATTTTCAATAATAAATATTTACATACATTTGCATAAAGCAGCGTATTTGCCCACTCCAAGGTTGATAACAATATTAAATTATTGAGAAATCTCCCTTGAATGTGCATTTTTGATAAGATAAAAAAATGTGTGATTAACTATGATTAACTACGGACAATCATGCAATTAATCATTATTAAATATTCTGATTGATTGACATCCCATAAAATCTTGTTGTGGACTTAATACGACACATTTCAAGGCAACTATACCATCCTCTGGATATATAAATGATGGGTGATGATGTTCCACATGTATGCATATCCTCACTCCTCCACAAAATATACTGATATTTGTATATCACATTTACATGCAGACAATATAATTTCAAAGTAGTGGAATGCATTATTTAAGGTATAACAGGTACTGCTGATGATGAAGTAGTGGAAACCAAATAAACTACCAATCTGTGGGAGAAGCCACCCTTTAATTACAGTAACAGCTACAGCTATGTGACTGTGTCATCTCTCTGATCAAAGGGGGAAGAAAAAGAAAGCAACAGTAAATGAGAATATGACACACCTTTAAGGTAAAAGGAAATTAAAGAGATAAAAGATAAGATATAGATGCCATGCATAGCTTAAAGACAAAGAAGGAGCAGAGATTATACTATTGAAGAAAGACGGCCGCCAACAGCAGTGCCAAGGGGGTTAACACCCCAGTGCTATCTCAGGCCATTACTATTGCTCTCCGACCAGTCAGCTGTGGCTATCAAACCTGCTTTACATGCAAATTAGCTTCCTGTTGTTAAATCCTGAAGGGTGGGACTTGATGGCTGTGAATGCATTGTGTGCCTACATACAATGGCATGTGTGTGTCTATGTGAGGAAGTGAGAGAGGTTTTTCCCCACTCGCCCTATCTCCCCGCATAGGCCTTTGGAGCCCGTTCAGGACCAATTAAAAAGAGTCCGGTCTAATTGGAGGCACAGGCCTGCAATTAATTTACCCAGCATCCCGTGAACTTGCCACACTGCCTCGTTTCTGTGCCCTCCTCCGCCCATCCCCCCTGTTACCCTACAAATCCACTGCTGAGGAGGCATCTTGTGGTCGCCTGGTATTTTAGGTGAAGTCAGCATAATCAGTGACAGCTCTGTGGAAAGATTAATCACTTCAATGCAAATGTGTAGCATGGTCAATGAAATATAATTAATCCAGTACCCCAGTGAAGGACATCATGAGGCTTTTCGAGTAATTCCTAAACTAATGTTCATGATAGGACATACCTTTTTCCACCTTTTTTTTGTGTTGAGCATGCTTTCTACACTTGTTCTTACACAAATCTCATGCATGTGTTTCCCCTTGAGAGGAAAGCAAACCAAGAGGACAACCACAGAAGGCTCTTCTCATTTTTCATCACTATCTCATCTGATCATTCCAATACATGGATATTTTCACAGCGACATGGCCGACTGGAGTGAAGCCAAGTGGTGAGAGAGGTGGGTGAAAATGGTCCGCAGACGCTGCTTTGTTTCATGTACGTATCATAACAGCGACTTGTACTGTATATCTGCAGTCCTCTATCTTCAGGTTTTCCTTTATGAATGACGAATACAAACTACCACGACCACTGGTGTGGGGAGTTATTTCCTCTCACGCAGGCACAGAACGTAAATGCTAACTGGTCGTCAGCAGTAGTCTCTGCGGTGTGCTCAAGTACAACTTGTCAGCCAAGACAAAGGCAATGTGAGGCGATGCAGCAGTCAGCCTTCATTGCCACTAGTTCTTTGATGAAATCTTGATCAATAATAGTGGGAAAATGATCAATGAGCTACTCTTAATAAGCTGTAATTGACAAGGCTACTGGTTATTTCTTCACACATGTATTTCATTTCACATGGTGAAAATAATTGAGTTTCTGTTTTTAAGATGATGGGCTATCACAGATGCAGTGCAATAGATGTTCCACAGAAGAACAGTGTATCCAAAGTTTGCCAGTAACAACTACTAATCTGTTTGGAGCAATTAGACTAAAACATCAGTTGATGATTAATTATTCAGTGGCAACACAAGAAATGAGATGACAGCTCTCCCTGTCATTCTACAGATACTCAGTAGGTATGAAAATCATATCTGTAGACATTAAAGTATTTCTGAGAGGCCGACAGAAAAAAAAGATGGCGAATTAGAGAGAGCCTTTAGCAAGAATGAATTAGTCTGCTCTCTGACGCTGAATAAAGTGTGTAAAAAATACATGTCTGTGCTTCCTGGCGATTGGAGCAGCCCGAACCACAACCACGCTAATTAACCTCCATTAGCAACCTGCCCCCATCACCAGCCTCTGAGCCTTCAGACCGTGTGCTAACGAGGCCCGGCCCTTTGGTCGGGTGGCGTACTGGAGCAAAGAGCTGAGCTTACACTCCTCGCTATGCTTGGCCCATTACCACCAAAGTACACCACCACCGCCCCTTCACCAGGCAAGGCAGGCTAATATGTTTTATTAAAGAGGACTTTGAAGAGCTCCGCCACTATCTGCTCAGCCTGCTCCCCTTCCTGATTTTAGATAGCTCCTCTCTAATTTGAAACGGTCTGAAGTTTGGGGGTTTTATGGGGGGAACCATTAACTATTTAGATGTGGCCCACTGTGAGGAGAGCTGTGCAGCAAGCAGCGCTGTGTTTGATCAGTGGCTGTTTACTGGAGATAATCACACCAGATCTGCATGATTGAGATGCAGACTGAGAATACAATATACAGTAGGTGACACAGGAGCAGGTAAATACATATTCAGCAGCTCATATTGAACTCTAAAGGCCCAGACACACCAACTCGACATCAAAGAACTAGCCTAACTAGCAACTCGTCACCTTCGTCTTGGCCAAAAAGTTGCACTTGAACACACCGCAAAGATTACAGCAAATGGCCAACTACCACATATGTTCTGCGCCTGTGTGAGATAACTCTGCACCAGCGGTCGCGGTAGTCTGTATTCATCATTCAAAAAGGAAAACCTAAAGACTGAGGACAGTGGATATACAAGCTGCTGTTATGAGACATTCATGAAACAAAACAACATCTGCTGACCATTTCCACACCACTTAGCTTCATTCCATATGGCAGTGTCGCTGTGAAAATATCTGTGTATCGTAATGATCAGATGAGATGGAGATGAAAAACGAGAAGAGCCTTCTGTGTCTTGCTTTGCTCACTTCCATTTCTCTTCTAATGCACTGATTTGTTTAAGGTGAGCAGCCAATCAGATTTCTCTCACCGACGAGCTCCGTCGCCGATTCGCCATATTGAATCGGCTGAAAAACCTCAGACAAGGGCAGACTAGAGCCAACGGTACTGGATACACTGCAAAAACTAGGATGACAAGACGTTCACCAGCGGCCTCAAAATGGCAGACTGTTGGCTTGGTGTTAGGGCTCTGAGAAAACATGTGAAGGATATATAGACATGAAAGAATCAAGCTTATTTTGCCAAGTACATACATACATGAGATTTGACTCTGGTTTTATGCAGCTCTCTCAATGTACTCACACAGAATAGGAGCCTACACCAGGTTTCGAGGGAAAAGGCATGTTTGCGTGAGATTCATGTAAGAACAAGTGTAGAACATGCATGCCCAAAGTAAACAGATTTTTTTAAAAAGGGGAAAAAACCCAGACACGAACTTTAGTTTAGGTTACTTGAAAAGCTTAGTGATGTCCTTTATCCCCACAGACACTGTGAGTGACCCCAGTTCCTTCAGCTCCATTCCTCACCAGAGGAAAAAGACAGAGGTAGTGTACAGGATTATTCCCATGAGGTCCCCCTCTACAGGTGCACGCTTTCAGAAGATGGCCAACCAGCTAACTTCACTCCTTCCTCACCACACACTCGGACAGAAACAAGAGATGAGCAGAGTGCAGCGCACACTTTGCAGCCGAATCAAGCTGCTCAGCGTCTCTTTCTGGCTTTGACTCGTCTAACCCTCCCTTTATTTCAAAGCGCTGCCCTTCCTTCTCCTCTGCTGCTTTCAACCGCCCTCGCTCCTACTTTCTATCCCCCCACCCCCACCCTTCTTCGCTTCCAGACAGAAAATGTGAGATGAGCTAATGCAATACACAGCAGCCTCACCAAAGGGAAGCTGGGACTCCTACTGCAAGGATCTGATCGATTGGCGCCTGAGGCAAGATTCTCCTTCTCCCTTAACCCTCTCACTTGCTGGTGCGCTGCTCTGGTGTTTCTTTTCTCTCATTTATTCACACACACACACACACACACACACACACACACACACACACACACACACACACACACAAAAGAGTTAAACTATGCTAGAGGGAACCTTTGCTCACTGCGGAGGTGATTAAAAAATCTACAATTTTCTGTGACTTCTCTCTTGATGCTAAAAGCAATCTCCGTAATGAACAACAAACCATCACAGCCCAGCAGCAACACTGAATTGAACAACTTCAGACACACTCTTAGAGCCACCACAAGGGTCCAGACCCAGACACTGACCCATATATCCTCACACAGTATCTGTATGCATCCTGCAGTAGGATGTGAAAAGACCTCCAGGGTATTTGCCCACTCAGAGATCCAGGCTCTCTCCCCAGTCTGATCATTGATAGACGGGGCATAATCACGGGATTTGTGGTGGTTCTCGAGAAGCCAAGGTCACTCGGCTGTCTATTAGATATTACATACATTGTATATTAACATTATGGCTACCAGCCTCATATCGATTCATCTGTGTCTTGGGGCTAAACTCGATTTTCACCCTGCAACATGAGTCAATGTACCGTGGATCCATTATCCACAAGATAAGCCTGCTTCCTCAACCTGACAATGAAATAATATGCATAAGAGATGGACTGCTACTGCACTGGACTTCACTGGGGTAAACTACCAGTCAATATAAGCACATCATAATAAATATTAGACGACAGTGTTTTGTTTGTATAAATGTAAATGGCCAGAAAAATTCATAACAGTTATTAACAACAGTTTACAAAAATGTTAGAACATTTTATAGACAGCAAACCAATACACTGCTGGCTACCACAATAACGCCACAGTACTGAACTGATGTATTACAACTGCAAGGAGGGGAGAAGGAGTGAGACAACGCCTGGATACACGCGAGAGGGATATTAACTGTAGATGTTATCGTAGTTTATAAAAATGAGGCGTGGTGAGAATACAGCCATTATACTGTATACAGCAGATTCTAATGTGTAATGAGTATAATGCTGACACCGTGCACTCAACCCGTGCTGGACCTGCTCATACGCGACAGCTGTTCTGTCACAACGAGCTAGCAAAGACACCAGTCTGCAGCGAAGCTCATACTACTCACTGATTAACCTAAGAATTGCCTGATTTACCTAAATTACCATGAATGATCAAAGAAAGCTTTTTGTTTCATATCTCCACTCCTGTAAATGCGTACGGTCTCTTCTGTGGCCTAAGGTCTAAGTTCTGTGGGCGTTTGCATGCTCTTCCCATGTTAGCATGGGTTTCCTCTGGGTTCTCCAGTTTCCTCCCTTCAGTCCAAAGACATGCAGCTTAAGTTAACTGTTGATTCTAGATTGCCCATAGGAGTAAATGTAAGCATGATTGGTTGTCTGTCTCTATGTGTCAGCCCTGTGATAGAGGCGGAGTACCCCTCCTTCGGCCAGTGTCAACTGGGATCAACCCAGCCCACATATCCCTGAATAGTATAAGCATTTAAAGAAGATGGATGGATGAATTAAAATGCTGTCTGTCAAAGTTAACGCCATAATAGAAGATTAATGCAAATTCATTTTAACGCCACTAACTGCTTTAATGCATTAATGAAACTTATGATTTCTGAGGCTGTAGCGAGCTCAGTTTTAAGGATAAGACACTAAGCTAAGTTAAGACACTGGCATCATTTGAAACTAGAAGAATGAATCCATTGGTACCAACATCAGTTGGTCACGAAAGAGGCCACACAACACTCCAAACTTATGCTCATGGAAAAATTGGCATGGCCATTTGACCTCTGACCTCAAGATATGTAACTGAAAAAGGGTTCTCTGGGTACCCACGAGTCTCCCCTTTACAGACATGCCCACTTTATGATAATCACATGCAGTTTGGGGAAGTCATAGTCAAGTCAGCACTCTAGACATACTGTCAGCACTTGTTGCCTGTTGGGCTTGAGATTGCCATGGTATGATTTGAGCATATGTTTTATGCTCTGGACAATACTTGTCATTGTTCTGTGTTGTTAATTGATTTCCAATAATAATATATACATACATTTGCATAGACAAGCATATTTACCCACTCTCATGTTGATAAGAATAATAATATTTGACAAATCTCCCTTTAAAGTACATTTTAAACAGATAAGAAAACGATTAATTGTGATTAACTATTTTAATCGATTGGCAGCCCTAATAAAAATCAAAATAACTCCTCTCCCATGCCACAAATACTATACAGCCTATATCCCAGTAAGAGAGGGGGAAATATTATTTAAGTTTTATTAACTTAAGGTCTTCATAATGCCTGTTTTTAGGGGGTGCTACAGCCCCCTCAGCACCCCTACTTCCCATGCTATCAACACTATGACATGAGCTGCATTATTGATTGCGTACAATTACATAACACTGCAGTTAGTAGCTTCACTGAGAACATTTATTGTTGTTATTATTGAGTAAATAGTCAAGATGTCAACCATAAGAAAATGCAATAAAATCTTCTTTGTGGTGCTACAATGCTTGCCTGTCTGGGAGGCAGCGATCGATCTAACGGCTCTGACTGAAAGCATAAAAGATGACCCTGGAACTACAAGCCAGACTCTGAGCAGCCTCAGGACAGGAAGCAGCTAGACGGGGTCAGCTCTGTCAGAGCCAGGGTCACTGCTTAAACACAGCATGTTTGCCCTTTGCAATTAAAAGCTCACGTAACCCTACGGGCGACGTCCTGTGTACTTCATTTTTATTGCTAATCACTCTCAGTGTAAAGTTGGAGAGAAAAAAACAGACTGAACCCATCAACTAGCTGGAGTAATAAGTTCAGGTCCAGTGATTTCTGCCTCTGTCTCTCACAGCTCTGCTCCTTGGCAGAGTGTGAGGAAGAGGAACGGAGCCCAGCGCCTGCCCTTTACCCCAGAGAGCTCACAGGGGAGAGGGACAGTGAGGCAATTTAGATCTGTTGTTGCCGTGGTCCCCTGAGGTAGGGAGACAAGATAATGCGTCCACTTCCTTGAATGATAAACCAAAACCTCACAATGTCGCGTCGTTCTTGCTATAGAACAAACGATGCCGGCCCAGGATGGCATGTAATTATAATGTGGTAAAGTTTAATTGCCTCCATAAAGATGCTCAAGGTCACAGAATCTCATAAAAACAGACGCTAAAATCGGGAGGTGTTGCAGGAGCCTGAGCCATATCATCACACCCCATATCAGATGTCCAGCTGAGCAATGGCAGAGATATGGAATATGGGTTTGTGATAAGGGAGGCAATGCACAGTAGGGCACTCCCTATCTACAGTCCCATTAATCTGTGATTAGGGGACTTAAGAGGGATTTATGGCAGAGATAAGAGCAGAGGGCGTGTCCCTCGGGGTAGCCAGGCGGAGACCGGAGCCACGCCTGCTCGGGACGGAGCCCAGTGCCAATAAATGGCTGAGAGCAAAAGAAAAGGCACCCTTCTCTGTTGAATTAGAGAAGATAACGGAGAGGGAGAGGGAGAGAGAGAGAGAGAGAGAGAGAGAGAGAGAGGGCAGAGATAAGAGGGGGGGAACAGAGGGAGAGACGGAAGCGGAACGAACAGCCGAGGTACCGTAGTCCTGCCGATCGGATGACATTAACAGGAGAAGAGAAACTGAATCTTGTTTTACCGTCTCAACATCAGGATCCCACCCTGGAATGCTCCGCGTGAATGACTTTGCCAGTTGCATCAGATCAGGCCTGTTTTTAATGTTACACAAGGCTATCGCTTACACTCCTAAGAGGCAGGATTTGGGCCCTGCGTGAGTTTGTATGGGGAGCCGGAGGTGGGGGTGATGGAGGGGGATGATGGATATCTTTATGGCCTCTTTCTTTCCTCATCTCTTTGTCTCCGTTTACCAAACAGATCGGGGTACGGTTACCTCGCAGATACTAAAGCAGCACTTCAGAACCGATATTAGTTTCCGAAAAAAAAAAAAAAAACAGTACTGCCATCCAGATTTGTACTTTCATTAAATAAAACACTGCAAGCTAAAGCTACACTACTTGATTGGTGATCACAATGCTGCTATTGCCAGAGAGAAATATGGCTTCCACAGACTGTGATGTAAACATGACACAATGCTCCTTTGTTACTATTAAGGCCAAAACATTGAACAAGGTTGAGGAAGTAACTGTCGTAACTCTGCAAGCTCCAACACAATTCAGCACTTCAATCATTTATATTGCAACAGGAAGGTGTGATACGCAGGAGTTACCATTGGTTAAAAGTAGGCTGAAACTTGCTCCAGTTTTCAACAGTTCTGAAATGGGGACTAATCAAATATTAAGATCACTGTCACTGCCTTTGATCGTCCTGATACTCATTTGTTATTCACAACAGGGGTTCTCAAACTTTTAGGGGCCAGGGACCCCTTAAAGGGGAAAAAGTTTTCCAAGGACCTCCTCATAATTGTAACAGAGATTAAGCATAATGCTTACTACCATCATGCTTCAGATCTGTCTGAAAGAGATAAACAGAAACAGATTTGATGTGATGTGTCACAGTCATATCAGAATTCTATTGGTCCAAAACTAACATGTGTGCTAGTAATGGACACAATATGCTTGTTCTACTGGCACAACTGGTCCACATCTGTAGATCTGTACTTCATGATGATAAAGCACAATTTTGTAATTTATTGTAAGTTATTTTGCAGACCCCCTGGCAAAGAGATATGGACCCCTGGGGATCCCCGACCCTACTGTTCACTCATTTACAACACAGAGGCGACAAATCTACTGATGATACCATAAACAAGCAGCACTCCTTTCTTTGCTTAAGGCCACAGGTTACCAGCAGAAGCTCTGGGGGCTGCTGTATAATCACAGTTGCTCATCTGGGTGGGATCCAACAATGGTCCCTGATAGGCCTGGAGGCCCAAAACCGGCTGTGTCAGCTGGAAAACACATCCCTGACTCTCCCCTGGCAGGGCAGGCCAGGGGTGAGACAGCCCCAGAAGAGTGCTCCTCTGGGAGGCTGGGGTCCATCCTGCTCTGGGCCCCCACCCCCATCTATGACAATAGGAGCAGTATTTCCACTTCTGCGCCAAGCTTTTCCCAATTGGGCCTGACACATTTGAAAGACAACAGGCATGATCGCGAGTATGATAAAGGAGCACTGATGCTCATGAAACACCTCTTAAGTCAACCGAAGAAAACAAGGACATCTTTGTTTCGTCCGCCTTTGACAAACTCTTCATTTGTGTGCTCATAGATAAAAGTTATGAATGGAAACTCCACATGGGTTATTCATTATAAAGCTTTCCTCTCACAATTTAAACATCCACAGTAGTTTCACATAAGTTGTCAGTAACATAACAACAGGGAGTAACCATGAAGAGACGTGACAATGAGAAAATATACTAAACAATAATGAATTTTCAGCAGGAACCCAGGGGACACAATTGTGGATGAGTTGCGGCTCCTCTTGGTGCCGAGCAGCCCCAGAGACTGTCATTAGACACAAATAAAAGCTGTCAAAGTCTGCAGAAGGCCACAAGGGCAGAATTCATTCCTGCAGGATAAATGCACTTCCTATGCGTTATTATATCCATTCGCCGAGACAAGTGGGAAAGCTGTAGTGGAGAAGACTGGGAATGCTTGTTAGGAAGCTGCCTGTTAGACTGGCTCTGGAGACCGCGGAGGCAGACGGCTGAGCAGAGCAAGAGCCTGTCTGTCTGTCTAGTACCTATCTATCAATCTATTCTGTGCGTGACCTTGAGAAGCTGATCCTGCATATTCACAGTGATGACCTAAGACGAAAACCTGGCCTGTACTTCTCGTGAGAGAACTCCAACACCGGCGTCAAGGAAGTCATTCCTTCAGCAGAGCAGAGATCTCGGAAAAACAGCTGTAATTAATACTGTGTGTGCCAGGCTTAGACTCTCTATTAGGAAGCTGCTGTATGCACCGCAGTCAAGGTTTGGAGCGTGTGTGTGAGTGTGTGTGTGTGGGGGATTATGGAAAAGAAGCACAAGGGGCCGCCAGTCGGCAATTACTTGTTGTTGTTTTCCAACATTGCCAGTTTTTAATGAGGTTTGACCAGTGTCTTCTCAGTGATCCATCGAAGTGGCCTGCAACAGCAGGATGGGAGAAGCTGGGGTAATTGAATATGCTGGTACATTTATTTCCCAACAGGGGACGGCAGGAGTCTCACTGCTGACTTGTTCTTGCATCAGCTGCTTGACTTGAAATCCTCAAGAGATTAATAAGTTGTATCTTGGCAAAACAATTTGTTTACTATTTTCAGAAACAAATACATAGTATATGCCGAAAGCAATAGATTATAAACACACTTAACACAAGCAGAGATGGGCATGGCTCAGTTTCACACACTATGCAATGATCGCAGAGGAATGGAAACAGTATACTTGCCAATCCTTCCAATTTTTCCAGGAGACTCTTGAGACTTGAGTTTTTCATTGCCCTCTCAATTCTCCCATTGTTTCCCTGAATTTCCCACCTTTTTGTTATCTCAACTTGTTTCTGTACAGTGCCAGAAACAAGTTGAGATAACTCTGGCTTTGGGTCTGAACTGTTCAGCCAGGAGAGCTACACCAAATGTCATTTTCTGGCGGAAGAAAGCTGCTCGTGACCATAAATATATACGCTCGCAACACAATGTGGTTTGAGCTGCACTCCCCACACATCACAGCGTACGGCGCCCAAGTAGGGCTTTGGTTGAAGCAACGTCGAAAAGCTGTCATGGCGCGGCGCAAAACATTGGAAATAATGTGTTTGAGAGTGCAGGGGTGTCATTGTCACTTTGTGTCTGAAAGGACCGTCAGAGAGTGGGAGATGGAAAGAGAGATGGAGAGTACTAAGAAAAAGAAATGATCAAGCAGGAGCAAAAAAATGAATGAATGAATGGTTAAATAAAAACTGATGAATATTAGCTAATGCCAGAAATTCACACAAGTTCAGGCCAGAGGGGTGAGTTTTCATTCCTGAGCATTAACAGTAAAATTACAAGTAGGCCTATTTAACATAAAAAAATGCTGCTGCAGTGCATGTATTATTTTGTTATTTTCATCAGAATGCAGGTAACAGTGTCTGAAACTTAATTTTTTCTGAGTGAGGACCCCCGAACCCCCTCACTTTGGTTCTGCAACCTTCCCTATTTTTAAAATCTGTGTTGGCAAGTATAGGTGGGTCTGATGTGAATAAAACTGTAATTCAATTTAAAATCTGCTCAATTTTACATCCATAACAAAATGGAGGTCACTCTGTGGACTGGCTGATGGGCCACAAGGGGACTGGGATAGGTGACCGGGAGTAGAGGGGAGGCAGTGGAGGGAAGGAGGAGGGAGGACCAGCACACTCAGCTGGCACAGCCCAGCCACAGGGAGTATGGCATTTGGGCTCGGTGCCAAGAAAAAGAACAGCTCTGAAGAGATGCCAAAGTGAATCAGGGCAGGCGCGGCCAAAAAGCACCTAATGCTTTTTAAATGTTATTTAGTTGATGGCAGCGGCTGATACCGGTCTGCTATTGGACCGGTATTGTGTTACAGTCCCTGAGAGCGGAGCCGATGACCTTACGTGGGCTATTCTAAATGTTCGGCCAAACACATTCTAAAGCAAACCTCAGACAGCTGGGTGTTGAAAGGGAACTTCAGCTATAGCATTCAGACGGGGCTACAGCGGTAATGCCTGAGTGCAGAAACTTGGCGCATTTCCTCCCGGTGCCCTTTAGGTTAAAAGGGTAAAGCATGGAGCGCATAGCATTGGACCGTCAATGTGTGAAAACTTGCGTATGTGCCTGTATGTGACGGTGGTTCATACCACTGTGGCTGTGGATGCGAGGTATTATTAAAGTGAAACGTGGCTCCCAGAGGCATAGCGTAGGTTAAGACTCAGTGGAGCCAGTTTCGCATGTGGCAAGATCCCAGAGACACCAGCATGGGCCTGCTGAGTGGGGCATGGACCGGGTCCAGCCAAATGGAGCACAAATCGCCCCCAAACTGTTTCGAAACCTGGCCTGGAAAAAACGAGAGTGGGATGTAAGGCATGCCATGTGATGCACAGTAAATATTTGGTCAAAATTAATGAAGGGGGCAACGTCTGCCAAGAAGCCTTTTTCAAGACGTCCACAGAAGGGAGACTGTGCCCAGTCTGGCATTAAAATTAAATTTCCTTCTGCCGACAACTGCTCACACTGGCCTGTCTGCTTTCCAGCACCCACTTACCACGTCCTCCCCTCAAAACACATACCAACTGTCCAGGTACATGGTGTATCTGACCAAATACCCAAATGCTGTTTTCTTTTCATGCTATAACCAAAAATGACTTGGTCATAAATGTATCCCAGTGCCTTAATTCACATCTGTCAGTTTTCTACATCTGACAGCAGAAAAACGTCAGACGTCTGAATGAGATTTCTAAGAAAAACAGTTTTCCTGGAGACGGAGGGGGGAGGGGGAATCTAGGAGATCTATGCAAGACAGCTGTGATGACAAATGCAAGAGAGGAAATAATATCCCTATCACCAGAAGCTTTTCAAACTCTTTTATAAGTGGAAATAACTACCTAAGGAGATCTCTTCGTCTTTCCACTGACACTAAACTTAAAAAGTGATCAGCTGCAAGGCAGCCAATAAAGAAACATTTTTTCAGACAGTACTTTGAAATCCATCATTTCTGCTTTATTAGTAAGGGTGTAGTCTGTCCAGTCATACTAAAAATCGACAGAGCATGAGCGCAAACATTAAGTGGTGCTGTCAAAACGCTGTGATAATAACACGTCAGTGCAAATTAGTTTTAATGCCACAAATTTTTTTAATGCAATCAGTATTTCAGAGGATGTAGCAGGGCTCAGTTTTAAAGGTAATAGAGATACCACTCTCATATGAAACTGGAGAAAAGAATCTATTGGTACCAACCATGTCATACTAGCTTGTCACAAAGGAGGCTACATGACGCTCCAAACTGCTAAATTTTGGTCAGGAAAAACTGGCATAGCCATTTTCAAAGGGATCCCTTGACCTCTGACCTCCAGATATGTAAATGTAAATGGGTTCTCTGGGTACCCACCAGTGCCCCCTTTACAGACATGCCCACTTTATGATAATCACATAGAGTTTGGGGCAAGTCATAAACAAGTCAGCACACTGACACACTGACAGCTGTTGTTGCCTGTTGGGCTACAGTTTGCCATGTTATGATTTGAGCATGTTTTTTATGCTAAATGCAGTACCTGAGAGGGTTTCTGGACAACATTTGTAATCATTTTGTATTGCTAAAGCAGCATATTTGCCCATCCCCATGTTGAGGAGTAATAAATACTTGATTAATCTCTCTTTAAGATACATTCTGAACAAATAAAAAAACGTGGGATTAACTTCACTTTAGACAGCCCTAATGTAAAGCTATAGATGCCTGAATAAATCTCCATTGTGCAAATTTAAAAAGGCTGAAGATCGGCTCAATGAAAGTCAATGGGTAAAGAAAATGCTTTGAATAATTTGGGCTCTGGCCCTGCAGGAAGAGGAAGCCAAATACACATCAAGATGTCAAAAGGATGGCCGTCATTACCATTAAAGCATTGAGCAGAGGTGGAAGCAGGAGTGAATAGTATGCTCAGATTAAAGGACATAATGGGATGGGATAAACATCGGCTGTCAAGACCGAATGTCAGAAAGAATCACAACAGTCAAGTAGGACAGTGTTTATCACAGAGCGCCTTCAGACATTATGTGACAATGTCAAAATAAAGGTGTGATTACTGAAGCAGAGTGCATGTACGGAAATGGAGGTGAGGGTCTAAAACCTAAAGTGCACTTGTTTTTCTATAGTTTTAACTATGCAGGCTTCCGATTAAGACTTGACGACAGACATGCAGCAAAATGTGAAAAGCAATCTTGTGCTTAAAGCCTGAAGAACCTGTCCCTCACCCGGTGACTACAATTGTTATTCAATTAGAGCTTTCACTGTACAGGCGAGGAGTGTGGGGGGTGGGAGGGAGAAAGCAACTGCATAAGAGGGAGGATTGTTCACTGAAAGGGACAAGGAGGACTGATAAACACCTCTGCAAGTCTTTCAAAATTGAAAAAAAGTAGAGTTTAAAAGCTTTTGAAAAGGTGAAAATCCAGAGGCTTTCACTATAAGTCAAAAACATTGTTGCTCAAAGGGTTCAACAGTGGTGGCACTCTACAGACAGAAACGTGGCAACACATTTAAGAAAAATGTCACCATTTGCAGAAAGCCTGATAATAGATCAGGATTAGAGTTAATCTCCCAACTCAGAGCGACTGTGCTGGAAATTCACCCAGCTATTTGAATCCTCCTCACCATGGTTACAGCTGAATGTAGCCCCAAAAATCAGTCCTATAATAGTGAATTTCAAGGTCACCTTCTGATAATTATGTTTTCCAGCACTTCCTCTTAAACAGAGAGCACCCCTCCCACTTTTATCACCATCTTTGTGTGACAGAATTAGCCCCCAGAAGGAGCAAAATTTGCTGATGCAGTTCTGGATGGGAGCAGCCCTTCAATGTGAATCTCCTAAAGCATCATTTGAACTGTGTGGATAAAAAAAATCATATGTTTCAAAAATTTTAAATAAACAAGATCTAATGTTTGGGGAAGAAGAAGCTTGTCACCAGAGGAAATCTTAGCGAAGAGGGGGAGGAACCAACGACATTAATCAACTAATTAGCAGTCTCTCTTTTAACTGCTAATTTAATCTATTCCTCTCAGCCTCTTTAATGGTATTTTCCCCTGTCAGTTATAACCAAAGGGAGGTTTAGCATTTCAAAAGTGTATCCAGGCCTTGCAATGAGGGGGTAATAGAATGGTGACAGGGGCCGGGAGGAGGCCTGAGCTCTGGGAGGGAGAAAGAAAGGAAGGATACTGGAAAGAGGCAGTCCTCAATGCCACCTCTCAGTCTCCCCCAGTGGAGAAAGTGAAAGGGAGGAAGGCTTTTTAAAATGCACAAGGAGAAGAGAGCACCCCACAGTAGCATGCATGGCTTCCCCGTACGTCAGACCCAGGGTGAGCCTTCTGGGAGCTCCTGTAGACCCGTGAGGGATGTTGGCCGTGCTACACCAAACTAAACCCTCAATGCCACACTGAAGATGATTTAATCAGCACTTTTGCACACCTCTCCCCCAGATGTCCACCTTTAAAGGAAAGAAACAACACCAGCGTCCTTGCCTCTCCACCACTATCACCCTAATCAGCACATTCGCTGCCATGAGGGACCAGTAAGAATATGCAATGTGAGCACAGAGAGCCAGTATTCCCATAGCTGGTGTATCATGGTATGTTTGACTGCTACGTTCTCCCCTTCATCCTCCTCTCCATCCCCCCTTCCACACCCTGGGGTAGCCTTTGTGTAGCCAACCCCCCTCAACGCACCCTCAGTCCCTGGTGAACCATTCTCCTCCCCTCCTCCATGCCTCACAATCGCCCCCGTTAAGGCGACACAATGCGGCCTCCCCATACCCACAGGCTTTCCCTGCTTTATTTAAGAAAGGCTCAGCGCTGACCAGCCACAAAAAAGGCAAGTCTTAAAAAAATGGAACAAAAAAAATAGGGCGGGGGATGGGTGAGAGGATGAAGAGATTCCTTAAGCCCCCTTTCGCCACCCCAACACATACACAAACACACACCCCTCCACCACCACCTCTCTGTCTTCCCCTTTCACTCACATCTATATTAGCGGAGTCACCGGGAAACTAATCCACGCAGATCAAGTAAACATGCATATTTATGATGAAGAATCAAACATGGATTAGCATTATGTAATTTCCTTGCTGCGTCTGCAATTCAAACTTTTTCTCGCAACAGGAAGTGAAGCTGTGGGAACTCAAAGCGTGCCATCTGTGAACCGAGACAGAAACCAGACAACACCTTTCATCTCATAAGGACATGTCATTTATCACCTCCCCACCGAGTGGGAACGGGGAATGTTTGTCCTCCGCGTTAACTGTCAGAATAAGATGCATTTACTACAGCGACCGGCCCATGAGTGTAATATCCTGGACACGCCCAGCTGCTTTCTAGTATTGGCTGGCTGCAGACTAAAAAGCTTATATGAAGTTATGTTGCGGAGTATTCTTAGTGTGGATGGCTTAACTCTGTCTGGCTATACATCTGTAGAGCTTAGACTGACAGACTATTTGACAGTCAAAGTGAGACTTTGCTAAATAAGTCATAACAACATTATCAGCAAGCGATGAGCATAACTCTTCTCAGTTCTGAATCCTGGGGAGACGTAGCAGTTAATTCCTGAGGAGTCTGAAACACTGAGACCCACGGGGTATTTAGTTTTATAAAGTTATCTAAATCCTCTGATTCTCCGTGCAGACGAGCGTATCTGTGACGCTGCAGCCGAGCCGAATTACAAACCATCGACGTCAGATGGATTTGTTAATTAATCCAATTAAGCAGTTCTTTTAGGTCATTAGGGGAAGAGCAGTTGGGGGAAAGCAGATCATTAAGAGCTGCTGCCTAATTATCTGCCCTAAAACAAACTGCTTTGAAATGTTTATCTCGTCAGTCATTAACATCTCAGCCGCAGTTCTCATGAACAGGAAGCGAGGACACGGGCTGCCCTCCCACATTCCTCCATGTGGTTCCACTAAGCCAAAGTCTGCCTAATCCTGGATCTTAGGGTGTAAAACCCTGCTTGATTTGGATTAGGATCAGATTAATGTGTATTAGTGGAAGTTATAGAGATACTGCTTCACGGGCACCGTCACCTTGCACAGGTGTGGGAGTTTTCAACTCAGGGTAAAGAGGCGAAACAGCAGACGTCAGACTCTTTCCCATTATGTTTCTCAGCATCTACTGCCCTCACACAACATCGGTTCAAAGAGTTAAAGGGCAACTTCGGTATTTTTCAACCTGGACCCTATTTTCCCTTGTTTTTAACTAACTAATGCAGACAACTAATACAGACAGAGCGCTGTAGACGGCAGCTGCTCACATGGCTGCACTGTAATCCTGTTGGGGCAAGCTGATATTCATCCACTAAAAGTGCTTGTTTTTGCCATGACAGGCTCTGAATGTTATAACTGTCTGACAACATTATAGAGACACGCTCAAGGAGAAGTCTCATTGTGAAATCTCACAAAGTGACGTGTTGCCAGAAGCCAGAGGTGGAAACGCCAGCCCCAGCCGGGCGGGGTTTGTTATGCTGGGGTACAGAAAGCATAGCTTAGTGTTATCTAAAAGATTTTCAGTGTCATGGCTGAATATCTATATGATTTCAAGAGACAATGTGGATGCCCACCCATATTCATTTGAGCCAGAGTATATATTCAGTAGAGATGCACGATCCATTTTTTTTTCCAATAGTGATACCTATTTGGATATCTGCTGACACTGCTATAAGGGGGGGCGGCACAAATTCTGAGGGAGGTGGGTTGGGAACCGGAGGGTCCCCGGTTCAAGTCCCGACATGGGCCAAAAACTGAGTGTGAATTTGGATATCTGCTGACACTGCTATAATTCTGATATCCCCTGAGCAAGGCACCAAACCCCCAACCGCTCGGGGCGCTTGTCAGAGCAGCCCCCTCCTCTGACATCTCTCCAATTTTCATGATAGACCTTTGCATTGTGTGTATAAAACAGAAATACCCTAGGGGACAAAAAGAACTCTTCTTCTTCTTCTTCTTAATTCTATATCGGAGCTCTTTTTGCAAGAAATCTGCACTGCATTGTAATTTTATATTAAATTTAAATGTATTTCAAAGCAATTAATTTGACCAGGTGTAGGAATGCCAATTAATGTGGCAACTCATTTAGTGTTTTGAAAAACCTGATCAAATCAAGTCCACAGTAATTAGCAAATACTCGTAGATTTCTATAGACAGATACAGATATATTTATATGGATTAGTATGTGGAAGGGTAACCCCAGTCCGATGTCCCATATGTGAATCATGTCAGCACTTGGACCCGATACTGATATTGGACTGAATTGGTCCCATCTCTAATTTTTTTTTTTTTTTTTTTTTTTTTTATTTTTTTCTTTTTTTTTTTCTTTTTTTTTTTCTTTTCTTTTTTTTTTTTTTTTTTTCTTGTTTTTTTTCTTTTCTTTTCTGCCTTCTCTTCTCCCCCCCCTCCCCTCTCCTTCTTTTTCTCCCCCCCCCCTTGGGCCCCCCGCCCTCCCCCCCACCCTCCCCCCCCCCCCCCCCCCCCCCCCTTTCTCCTTCTCCCCCCCTGGGGGATTTGAACCCCCCTCCCCCCCCCCCTACCCCAACTCCTTCCGAACTAACCTACTCCCGAAAATTTTCAGATTTTACAAGATATTATCTTGAGCAGGACTTGGACACAATAACAAACACCTGATCAGGTACTGACCTGCTGATAAGAAAACTGTTTTATTCTTTTGTAGGGTCCTTTCCATTATGTTGTCAGACATTTATAATAGTCAGTGACAAAGATAAGTACTTTTACTCAAAGTAATATTTCATTGATGTTGCTCACTTGCCCTCGTAGCTCATTTTGCGGCTGTCGATTACAGAGTTATCTCTCAATAATGGACCAATTTCAAAAATTGCTGTCCCCATTAGTCACACAGACATGAAAACATGAGAAAATAGGGTCCAGGTAGAAAAATACCAATGGTTCCCTTTAAACTCTTGAAAACAACATAATTTGCAGGCTATTTGGAATACCAGAACACAATTTCACAAACCAGATAAAAAGTGGGTAACTGCTAGCAATCTTGACTGGAAGAGTCTGGCTCTAATGAGTATGTTTTCAGGCCATGTGTCGTAAAGGAGACAGGAGACAGAGACGGGTCTCACCTGTGGTCTCTGGTCATTAATTGGCCCGAGCCCCGCTGTGTCCTGTCATATCATCATGATGTAGGAGGTGGAAGGGCTCCGCAATTTATCAGCACTTACGAGTCAATTTGTCAGATCTCAGTGGTGAGGTGCTGCCAGGGCTGGGGCTGATTACCAGGGCACCACTCCCACAGCTCCTATTTGTATCAGCACTCACTTACCCACAGTGCTATGCTTAGATATTATCACCTAAATAGTTTACAACACCATGGACATACAATTTTTAAAAAAGAAGCCTTGAAATGATTCCCTGCAGGTTAGCATATCATTCAAACAGCTCTCATCTCCTGAAAGTAATCTGGGGTGTCATTTTGAGTGTGAGAAGTGCAGCCACCTCTTGCCCTCATCTGAATGGTGCCTCTGAGGTGAGCATAAGTTCTGATGAGCACTTGGAGGAGAGATAACAGCCATTTAGTGTACAGCAGGAGGACAGATCACCTGATAACCAGGCGATCCAGGGCCAGACATGATAGATGGAGGTATCAATTCACAACCTTTGCACAGAGCACGGCAGCAATAAGCGGGCCAACACAAGTTTGACAAGGACAAAGGTCAACTCATCGCTCTCTCTCTATTTCACATATATAAATTGTAAAAATACTTTTTACAACCAGACCAGTAGTGTGAAAATAATATGAATATGACCCACAGAGATGTTACTCAACACCATTAACATTTTGCTTAAGACATCTGATACCTTCCCTATGCTAGAATGAAGCCATTAACCCTCTAATTAGCAGCAAATACGAAATCTTCTCCCGGCGAGTGGTGCGTAATCCAATTTTCCCAACACTAACGTCTAATCCACGACCAATCCTTCGAGTGTCTGCTGTCCAGTCCGTCTCTATTAGCGGGCCCTATATTCTCACGCCTCTCCCCAGAAAACCTCCCCAGACATCCCCACAGCGAGGCGTAATTGGACACCCCGCCCGGTGTCTGACGGTCTTTCTCACAGAACGGGACCATTAGCGGCTCAGCTCAGCACTCAAGATCCGGCTCAGGGCGTAGCGAGCAGATTGACCCACCACCTATGGCTCCAAACGCTCACCTCTGACTCTACTTCCTGTTTAGGTGTTTCCTCAAACGACTGGGGGGGTTGTCACAGGCTTTCCACCATAACTACACCTCTGCCTCTCCACAGAAAACAAAGAGCCAATTCAGGAAACCAATCAGGAAGCGCGAGTAACGTTTTAATACGGGTGATGAAATTGGACAAACAAAGAATCAAGACATTTTAGTCTGAGTATGACTGAGATTCCAAACATGCAGAGAGACTCCACTTTCAGGGCCAATAATCACACTGAAGAAAAATAAAGATTTGGACAGGTAAGCTTAAATGGCTTTTCAGGTTTAAACTTGAAAATGATGACGCTATTGCTGGTAATTAGGTTAATTGGAGCAGCGATACACAGTAGTTCAGCCTCTGCGTCACTGCTTTTACTCTGGTACAGTAGCTTTGCTGTGAGAACTTTTCTTTGTGTAAAATGCCCCACTTTGCTGCCATTCAGGGTGCACTTCTCCTAATGTCTTATAATGGGGTGGCAGGCATTTGCTTCCTCATAACTCAGAAACAACTGACCTGGAAACCCCCGGCATGTATCATGGTGCGGGAGCTCTATAAAGACATTCCATGTGATGGGCGAGAAGGAATAATGTGGAAGATAATAAGGAACGATACAAGCGGCATCAGAGGACAAAGACAACTCAAACCAAGCTGAATAAAAAGCATGAAGCTGAATTTAAAAAAAAGTCAAATGAAAAATAAGAACTGGTCATTTGAGACGTTGTAGATTTTCATTATAAAAACACAAACAAAATGTTGCACTCAGCAATATAATGACTGTCATGCATGGGCAGAATGGTGACATACATGGAAGCATGGTCTCCACAGGGGCTGTGCTGTCCGTATGACCGATGAGAGATGCTCTCTACATGGATCCCACATGGCTTCAGCACTTTATATGTGTGACTTTATGTGTGCTCAGCTCTTAAAAGTTAGACAACCCCTTTACCCTGAAAGCTTTCGCTCAAAATGTCATTGTTGTGTATCTGAATGTTGCCTTCCTCATTTCCAAGCATGAAACTGAAAAAATACAGAGATGAGCCTCTTATAAACATCAGACCCAGGCCTAAAACCATGCACCGTTTAACACAAGTCCAATGTTCAGAAAGTGTTTACTGGTTGGGAAAGTTGATGTCAACATTAGCCCTGGAGGAACTATTTTCACCAAGGGAGTATGTAATATATTTGATAGAACTATTTTGAATGAAACTGCATTATTGTAGTCCAATGTAATAATCAAACAAGGCCTCTAGCTTCACAAATAATTCAAGGGATAAATTAGGTTTTTATTTTCACCATTGAATTTTTTTCAGCTTGTCAAATTCAAATAAAATGCTGACGAAACAATGATCACCGGCTTACCTGAGCACACATGGAGAATTCCTAACAGAAATACAAATCCAATAGAAGTTGGAGACATCATTCAACGTCTCTCTTATGAGAAATGTTCTTGTGTAATCCAAATTATTCAAAAAGCAATGTAGGCATCTGCTCCTTCATGTCAAACTGCAAAAACCTCAGAATCTTAGAATCCAGAGCTTGAAAATGTAACACCCAGCTTTTAGTTTGTGAGTCTAAAAAGAGCAATAAAAATATTACAGAGCAGTCCAGGAGGAACAGTTCATCAGCTGTGTCTTCTTGTATGAGAAGATTGAAATGATGGAGGAAAAATGGTACAAAAACAGCCCCAAACAGACTTCAACACAGGCTCTGAAGTAGAACATCTAAACTCCTTTCTTTGAATTCATCCCGTTGCTGCAGTGCGCTCAGACCGATCTCATTCAAACCATTTAGTTCCTTTGTGCAAAAAAAAAAAAAAAAAAACAGGACAAAATTATAAATCCGCTGTGACTGAAAGTGAAGTGAAAAGTGAAAAAAATAACGCGCAGTAGTCCACGCTGAAGCCTCGGATCCTTGCTGCAGTCACATTATTTAAGTCCAGTTTTCAATCCTGTCACTTGAGATCGGAAACTTTGGGAGTTAGTTAGTCCTCCTGTCCTCCCCTCATCCAGCCAGATCCAGACACCAGATCAGGGCAACTTTTCCATCACTTTTCCCCCTCGTTTCTCCTCCGCTGCAAACTCCGCTGATCGATACTCGTGCGCGTCGCAGAGCCCCGAACCTCATGCGAGAGGGGGGAAATACGTATTCATATTCACAGCATTTCATTCAAGGAAAGCGGAATGCCTCGTCAATTTGGTATGCGCCTTTCTTTCTACTACCCCCTCCATAGACCAGACGGGGAGAAGAAATTTAACCTCTTCCCGCCTGGATCCCAGCGAGCAGCGCAGCAGAGCGCAGGCACACAGCGCGCACTGGCAGCCAGGAGAGACTACTGGGTTTGCTTTAACTGGGTCCAACAATAAGAGAAACTATTCGGACATGTTGGTTTTATTCTTTCTGCGGTTCAGGACTAAAAACTAATGTAGCAGCCTAGTCCAATGATAGTCCTAAATGGACTTAACAGTATGTTTTGGTAACTTAATCCTTATTATATAATGGATCTCTAACATACTTTAGGGATTTGTTTTGTCTCCTGTGGTTTCATAGTCCATTAATATTTCAATATTACAAACTGCATTAGCTATTTTTATCCTTCTGAAATTTTTTATAGGAAAAAATGTTATCAAATAATCCAAACATGATATATATTGTACATAGGTGTACCACCATTAAAATACCTTTAATTTACATGTAAAACCCTATGTGTCTACACTACATACAGGCCTATGTTGATCGTGTTAGACTGAGCCCTTAATTCATAACATTTCAAATATAAGAATATATTATAATGCAAAAAAATACATTCATACATCCCAAAAATATTTATCTAGTGATCTATGCTCCAAATTTCATATTTTCCCCAATTAAATGCGACATAAACATGGGACTCACCCATGTAAAAATGTGTCTTATTTTTATTTATTCACTTTGCAGTTCAGACTTCAGTGAACCTGAGTTTGTGTGTGTGATGACTTTAACCTACAGCCTCTGAGTTAAAGCTGACAGGGTTCCTTTTTTTTTTTTTTTTTTTTTTAGATTTGGTTCAGATTCATTTATAACTGTGCAAGTTATGTAGCATTAAAATATCTAAAATGTAGGAGAGACATGAATGACTAAAAAAGAACAGCTGAAAGACTCCACATTTCCACAGCAGCTCAGCTCAGAGCTCCTATGTGGCTCCACTGAGCATTAGTTACCAAACAGCGCCCTCCAGTGAAGGTTGTCGGAACTGGTCTGAGGAGACTGTTTTCACCAGGAAAGACTCCATATGGCGGCTTTGTCAGCCTGGTGACACATTAGTCATCAAAACCATGGCTTTTGAAAGTCTGTCGTGTTTCAAATACTTCTCAGAAAACACAACCACGTTCAGTGACGCTCTTGTCCAAGAAATAAAGTGAGTATAAATCGCCGTCTTAAGCAGATCTTTTTCAACACGACCGGACAACTTTGTGCAGCAGAAACACTGAGGCAAGTACATTAAAGCAGTCATTGAAATTCAGGAACAAGCTCCAGTCACACAGATGAAAAGATGAACATCAGTGATAGAAAAATGATGCTGTTTATCAACCGTCACAGCAGATTCAGCGCCCTGCTGTTTGCTCTATGGATCTCAGCCATGTGTGAACCGAACACTGACAAACACCGACACCGACTGTCTACAGTAATATCAGCACTACAATACTTACAGTCACAGCTACTTTGTATATATGTCTATACAGCTTTATATTACAGTTTTTACATTTCAACTGCACTCGCATGTATATAGAACTACAATGTTTACGTTCCAACTGCACCTTGGGCCTGGGGCGGCAGTAGCTCAGTCTGTAGGGAGTTGGCTTGGGAACCGGAGGGTCACCGGTTCAAGTCCCGACATGGACCAAAAACTGAGTGTGAACTGGTAGCTGGAGAGGTGCCAGTTTACCTCTTGGGCACTGCCGAGGTGCCCCTGAGCAAGGCACCAAACCCCCAACTGCTCGGGGCGCTTGTCTGGAGCAGCCCCCTCACTCTGACACCTCTCCATTACTGCATGTGTGTGTGTGTTTGTGTGCATGTACCATGTATAAGTTAAACAGAGTGTAAATTGAATTTCCCCACTGTGGGACTAATAAAGGTTGATCTTCTTCTTCTTCTTCTTCTTCTTCTTCGTTATTCCTTTGTACAGTTTTATTCCTGTATTCATTTATTACTTGTAAAGCCGATGCAACATAGTAATATGCAATATGCGATGTACAAAATGTTACTGGCTTTATAGATCAAGCAAATACATACTTTCTGTTTATAATATAGCTTTTTGTAGCCCTTTATTTTTATTACTATATACTATATAGATATATATACCATAAGGGTTGCTATTTAATTTCTTTGCACTCTGTGCAAATTTCTATTTTCTAACCAATCTGAATGTTAAACCACATGGATCCCCTACTACGCACCAGTCTGAGACCCCTGCTGGAGTTTGCATGATGACAAATGCTACCCGAATGACACATTCAGTCTCTCAGCTCTGAACATGTTTTCATTGCTCATCCATCCATGTGTGCATTATATTACAGTTTTACTCCCTCCATTCCTACTTGGTCCTCAGTGTCCTGTTTTTCCTGAAAGCTTTTACAGTCCTGGATCTATAAAGTGGTTAATCAGCTGAATACCACCAATTGAAGAATAAAAAAAAAAATCCTCTAGCCAGCAACAGGGAGCTGTAACATAGAAGCAATTATCAGTCAAGTCCTCACTTTAGACCCGTCAGAATCGTAGGGTGTCTGGGAGGACTGATTGCGACAAGAAAATGAGCTTTGAATTTTTGATGTCACACAGCAAAGAAAATAAATGTCACACACAAAACAGTCACTATTATCACAGCTCACTAACAGTGCTCTAATCTTTCTTTTTCTCACATTACCTGCAAATAATTGAACAATAGAGGGGAATGCGCAACATGATGTCAGTAAATTGTGATTTTGCTATTATTGTACTGTTACATTTCGAAGAACTTCTCACCCTAAAATTTGCAATTTGACTGTTATCAGGCCAATAAATAGGCGTTATCAGTTGCTATAAGCCCCATAGATATGGGTCATTAGGGACCTATTATGCCTACTACATTGTACAAGAGAAAGTGAAACTTTAAGGCAATATATACTAACATGCTGTAAAACTGAACGAAACGTCACTGTTGGAACACAAACAAAAAGGTTTCTTTACATTTAGGTAACAAAACTACAACTTCTTTAGGTTTAGGCAAAAAAAGTTTAGTAAGCGTAGGGAAAACATACTGTCTATACTACAGCACCTGACTTCCCCTTCTGCTCCTGTCATAATTACTACAGTTGCTGAGGGTCACTGTTGTGTTATTTATACCTTCTATCAATGATCTACCATGTCAATAGATGATAAAATCTACTACTGGGTGTAGTAGGCCCCTATTGACCCATATCTATGCTGCTTATAGCGACTGATAACGCTTATTTAATAGCCTGATAACAGTCAAGGTCCAGTCGGGTACAAAATTGATGTTTTGTTTATCTCTGTGGAAAATATGTGGCGTTTGGGTCCCACATCTAACAAGGCTGGTGAGTCAATGGTAAAACAACGTTGGTATCACATGGGACCTCTGGGTCGTCAGTATTGTGGGAAAAAAAAGCTAAATGACTGAGACTGACAGTAAGTGCCTAGCAACGACTTGTTGTGAAGTAAACGCAATGGTACGGCGGAGGGAGAATGCAACATCTAGTGGCTGAATGTTATCATCAGCACCTTTAATCCAGTTTCCAGACTTCCACCAAGATTCCACCTCTATCTACACATTTTTCCTAGTTCAATGTTGCATCAAACCCTTTTGTATTCAGGTGTGGGTCCACCCTTCTTTTATCGCTGTCAAAAAGAAAGAAAAGAAAACAATCCTACAGAAAGCACAAGTTATGATGCTGGAGCTCTGTGAACAGGGAGGCTCTCTGTCCTCTCGCCTTCCCCTCCCTTTACTTTGCAACCTTGATCAGAACAGTGGAGTCTGGAAAAATGACTTACTGTCAGGGCTGTGATGGCAGCAGAGACAGGAGAGCTTTTAACACCAACAGCCAAATTGTTTTCACACAAAAGAACTTACAAGGAAGGAATAAAATCCCCCAGCAGTCTGAGGCTTTTCAACCAGTAAAGACAATCAAAACAACTTTGGATGACGTCAAAGATCTGATGAGTCATTATTCTTTGAAAGTTATGTAATATAGCACTTGTTTTCTGTACTTACTGTGAAAGACCTGGTTACATTTGTGTGGTTTGTTGTGAGAGTGCCTCAAAGTCTGGTGGTTTTGGTAAAGTCCAAAATTATTAGGCAGCCTTTTGCACCAGTGAGACTTCTGTAACCCGGTAAGGCGATGGGCCCTGTCTGGACCCTTGTGATCTTTAGGAACTCCCAGCATGACCAGCATGGCGAACAGCACCACTAGCAAGCACACAATCTGCATAGCGACACACAGCTAGTACATGTCCATGTAACTATCACAAAAACACACTGTTCCTGCTGGTTCAGTGGCTGCAGACTGGTGAAAAGTGGCAAATAATTAAAATCCAATCCAAAGATCCTCTTGAAAATGGTCAAAAACGGCAGCAAACTGCAAACATTCCCACCAAGAGTCCTTCATGCTGCTACCCTTGAGATCTGACAAACACATAAACCCCTGCAGTCTTGGCCGCTCTCCTAAATCCAGTGACAATGTTTCCCCCAGAGTACGATGGGATCTTAATGAGGGCAACTCTGTATACAATGTGCATGGTGAAGTTCACTCCCCTCTCCATCTCGCCACACCACGGCTCAATAGAGAAACTGTCTCTCATCTTCCCGGCCCTTTTTCATCTCCGGTAATTCTCCTTTTAATATTCAAAAGAAGTTTGTGGACGTTCCGTCTTTTCTTATGATGTTTCTATGCATGCAGCAGGACGGGGGATCCTGTAGGCGACATGCTGAGTCCCTTTTCACATGTGTTGGACTCCTCACAAAACCTAGGCCCCTTCAGCATAGAGGTGATGGGGTGACACACAGGCGGGGTGAGGCGAAAGCGCCCTTTTCTCTGACTAAGACTATTAAATGGCTTTCATTCCCAACTCACTAGCGCACCAAACAAGATGGCATAAAACAAAACCTCTCTCCTCAGGAAACGATACTCCCTGTTGAGAGGCAAACAAAACACTATCCCAACAGATAGAACAATTTTCCATCCTCAGAAAAAAGTGTTTTTGGGGGGTTTCCACTCCACATGGCGAAGTTTTACCTCCCAAATATGTAAGGAAGTAAACAGAAACTTGTTGGAGTTGGCATTACAGTCACCTTGGACAGAATGTGGTAGTCAGTATGTTTAAGCTTCCTTCACAGACTCTTTACTTGGACGGTTCATACTACACTTGCCTCACATTCACAACAGCCTTTTATCATCCGTGTCCTGTCCTTGAGGGAGCCATTATTTCGTGTATTCATTGTGCTACTTTCATTTTTTTTTTTTTATAAGACAGCAATTCAAATGTGTAGTCTTTGTGAGTTGGCAACGGGCAGCAACGTCTCCAAGGTGTTTTGAAAAGATAAAACATGAATAACATGAGGTAAAAGGAGCATGTTTAACTGAGCTCCTTTGGCGTTTTCAAAGACAATCAGTAAATAGCGGCAAGGTAACTTTGTCCTGCATTGGGTATTTGGACTGTGATTCATTTTACTGTTACATCAGTGGCCCATCACAAATCAGAAGCAATGTCTATAATGACTGAGGGAACCAGTCAGGAGGTGCAACGTCCCCTGACAAGACAGGGCAAGACTCCCAGGGCTGCTTTATGCTTACACACAGACTTGATGCTGTGTGGAATAGGTGAGGAAACTGGATAAAGCACTAGCTGAATGATGGCATCGATTTCCATTATTTTACAGCTCCATCTGCTCACCAACCTCAACAATGGAGGATTACAGGCTTAAAAAACAGAGCAATGTAAACATATGGAATTGCATTTACTCAACTGAGCCAACATTTTATCCGATCGCTGGCAACATCTGGAAATCACTTTACTTTTTAAAACTTCCTGTAAGAAGTTGCATGATTGATAAGTGTGGTTGCTTGAATCTGCGGGGTATATCATGTTAAATGAAGACTGCTTCATTGTGCTGTGACGAACTCTCCCTGCTCCGTCATGGCACTCTTGAGAATGAAATGAATTTGAGGTGGTACGGCAGATTGTCAACATGTGGTGGGAGACAAGTGATAAGAGGGAGAAGAGGAGAGATGAGCTGAAGTCCTGAGGACGCACCTCATCACGTTTTCTCCCCTGGATGACACCCTAAAGGGCACTTTATCGTGTTTTATCCACCGTAAGGACATCAAAGAATGCACTTTTACTGTGCTTTGTTCACCAGTGGTTGCTGAGTGAGTGGTGACACTCCAGGAGAACAAACCATGCCACAGCTAATTGCACAAGCCCCTGCCATCACTAGAAATGACTTTCTGTCATGTTTCTGACTGCAGCCCAGCCAAATATTTTGATTTATATCCATTTTGAAAAACTAACATGGCTTTTGATTAAAAGTAACATAGATTAATTAATATGGGCTAAAGTGTAATGCACATGTCAGCAGTATTTGGACATTTGTCTTAAATAGGGCCAAACTACTGAGCTGAATTCAAATCACAGCTGGCCAGTCAGACTAAAACCAGCCATATTTAGACTTTGACAGATATCAGCAGAGACTGAAAGTGAAGCACTAAGTGCAGTCTTGTCATATTTCTGGAACATCTACGACAGAAATCTCAGTGATTGTCAGGCCATTTCGCCTTGCCTGTCCACTGTGGACAATGCTGTGGCCCCTCAGCTCCACACAAGAGCCCAAGAATGCATAATTCTGGGCTCCATCCCAGAATAAATACAGTTAACCCACTCTGATGATCCTCAGAAACAAGCCAAAGAAGTCCTTTAAAATCTGGAAAAGGCTGAAAATGTCTCTTGTCACTGTTATATTGAGAGCTTGCCAGAGAGTAGAGAAAGGGACGGGCGATACACGAAGCAAGTGAGACGCAAAGCAGAGGGTAACAAAACATAAACAGAAGAGTGAGGACATTCTTCTTCTAACTATAGCCTCTCTGTGCGGCTTTCAGACATGATACAAAAAAGACAAGGGTCCAGTGAAAGAAAATGACGGAGAACTAAACAAATCTGTTTCTGTTCAAGGAATGTCCCCATGCATGACGCTGCTGCTGCAAGAAATGTGAGGCGAGGGGGGGTAGCAGACACTGAGGAGAAAGAAAGAGGGGGAGCTTCACAGGATGCCGCGACTAGGTTTGGAGCACAAAGCAGGATGAGGCGATAAACAGGCTGTTGCTTTTCCGCTTGCCTGCACACACTGAATCCCTCTTTCCCTGAGTCTTTTAATGGGCCTCACATTAGCATCTGTTTAGCGTCAGCCTCGACATGGCCTGTGGAGGCTGATTAAAATAACCCAGCTATCACATATCATCCTGGCAGCAACATCAAAATACAGTCAGATGTTGGGAATATTTGCAGCGACAGACGTTCAGGAAGTTAGCGCGAATCTTCTGCACTTCTGTTGTCAGAAATATGTTTATTAGTTGCTTCTGTTCAAACTCTCCTCTTGTGAGATATTACGTTCCATATGGAGAGATAAGAAGTTTATCATGTTAGTAACAAGTACTCAACATTAAGATTACAGTATCCAATTTGTGCATTTCCATGCATGACTGCAGCAGCATAATAGGACGATAAGATCTGACAACGATTAGAATATTAACTTAAGCATCTCTGACTGTCCTTGGATTGCTCCGCTTTTCATTAAACACAGGCAGCTTGTTGTGTGACCTGCGCCTCACTCCTTCCCACATAGAAATGCATTGCAGCAGAAACGAGCTGCATAGCGTTTCATGCTTAATTGGCTTAATTGGTTTAGAGACAGAGGAGCTTTAATGAGTGGCAGTGGGGATCAGGGTAACTGAGCCAAGAGATCCCTTTGTTCTTATCACTGCTGGACCTCAGCCAATCACATGACAGCGAGATACAAGACAAGATCCCGACCGAGAGCAGAGCAACAATCTGACCACTATTTAAGTGAAAAATAAACAGCGATCTCCAGATCAATTATTTGTAGGAGGTACATTGCAACTACATTCTATATGTGAGCTTTAGCTGTAAAGGTTTAGCTTTTGCAAAGTTTCTTACGTCAGTAAATGTTTCCTCTGTAGGCTACACACATTCAGCACATTGTCGCCAGTGTGAAACTATACAGCTGACTCAGTGATGTGGCAAACTAGTGAAAATGTGCAGTTTTCAGACTCCAGACAGGATTAGCAGAAGACAGAATATTATTATAGATGATTTTCACAAATTGCTGGAGTGAATGTGAGTGTGTGTGTGCTCAGTGTATCCACAATTCATCAAAAGACATTTTGTATTTTGAGGCAACAGCACATAAATTTCTCCACTGTGGGACTAATAAAGGAATATCTTATCTTATCTTATCTTATTACTGAACAAGAGTCTACAGCCAGGCTAGCATCTCCGTGAGACTCTACTTTTGGTGCTTTGAGCTCAGCGTTAACATGCTCACAATGACCATTTTAACATACTGATATTTAGCAGGTCAGCAGCTAATGTTCACCATGGTCACCACCTTAGTTTAACAGGTTAACATGCTAACATTGATCACTTAAAGGGATAGCTGTTTTGAAGTGGGTTTGTATGAGGTACTTATCCATAGTCAGTGTATGACCGACAGTAGAAAACGGTCGGTGCACCAGTGTGGAGAAGCAGACAGGAGTACCCACACAGGAGCAAAGCAATGTACTGCTGTTTTTACTGCTGAAAAACAAGCTTCAATTTCAGTTCAGTTAATATTCTCAATATAGCGTACACTGAAACCGATATTTAGTTAGCTAAAATACGCTTTGCTGCCGGCCCCGTCCACAGCAGTACATTGCTTTGGTCCCGCGTTGATATTCCTGCCTGGCTGATTCTCCAGACTGGGGGCGTGCAAACCACCGTACAGAAGGTAATTGTTAAAGGACCTCAACCCCACTTCAAAACATCCAGACTGTCCCTTTAATACAAACTACAGGCTGATGGGAATGTCACTGTCTTTTAAGGTATTTGGACTTAAGTGGACAAATACTAAATTTGACCTGATGAAGGCCCTAGATTAAAAGTCAAGAGATCACCAAAGATTTTGCAGTTCATCCTCTGCGGGTAATGAATGTGTGTACCAAATCCTTGAAAATTCATCCAAAAGTTGTTGGGATGTTTCACTCAAAACCACAAAGTCAACCTCATGGTGGCGCTAAAGAAAAGTCAGGATTTTACCAAAGTTCATTGCCTTCATCCTCTGGGGACCATGAATGTCTGTATTAACCTTCATGGCAATGGTTGTTGAGATATTTCAGTCTGGACCAAAGTGGTGGACAGACTGTGAGACAGACAGACAGACAGACATTGCCATCCCACACCACTGTTGTGGCTAAAAAGTCAGTCAGGGCCAAGCTCAAAATACTTTTGGCAGTTTTTGTGGGCTACATAAACATTCCTAATTTAAACTACAATAACACTGTTTTTTTTCCGGTTTTCTTTCATATTATTGAAAAGAAATCAATAAAAGAAGTAAAAACAACAAATTGCTCTATCAATATTCTCGACAAACCTCAACTGCAAACACAAACTGCCACAGAGCTGTGAATTGATGGGACATTAATATTTTTTTTTTCTCCAAGTTATTTCTACCAGAAACTTTCCAGAACTGTACTTAGAATATCATTGTGCAGTAGTTGTGGTTTCAGTGGGGCCTTGGAGCCAAAATCAGTGACTGATCTCTCTCTGAAGACCCTGAGTAGAGAAAAATGCAAAGACACTGCTCATGCTAAAAGCATTCCCCGTCTCTCAAATGAAAAGCCTATTCTTTCCGTCTTTCCCTGGTGCGATCAGCTGCCAAAACAAACTGCCGCTGTGATGAATGTAATAAATATGATCGATGGGATATCTGGCGCTGCTGACCTCACACCACGCGCCAGAGTCCAGGGAGCAGGTGCTGCCCAGATTTACAACCCCCCCCCATCTCATGACCACATCTCCACAGCCCCCTACAGCTCACACTGAGTCTCAGAGAAACAGGCTTAATATTGGCTGTGGCTGAACACTATGTACAACATGACTACGCACAAATCATATCAGCACCAATAACCCCTGCAATGATTTTACAGATCATCAAGCCATCAGTCATGGCTGACTGTTATTAGAGTAATTTGTGCTAGGAGCAGCGCACAGGGCTGCAAGCACTCCTTACGCGTATGCTCATAAAGATGGCTAATTAATCTGAAGGAAACGTCAGCTCTGGAAATGAACATAAAACTATGTGAGGTATTTTACCAAATAATAGCAAAGACGCTGATGTGGTTGGATCGATCATCATTAAAAAGCTCTAATGTACAAGGCTTTAAGAGTACTGCACATTACCAGAAACTATTTCAGTTTGAACGTGTCGTATAACAAAGTAGATGGACGTGTGCAACAACATATAAATGATCTGCATCAACAGTACACTGTTTTTTAAAGAAATGAAATTCAGTTTAAGTGATTTACCTCTCAGAGTGGTAGCCCAGTTTCAACTTTGACAACTGAGAACAGACAAATTATTTAGAGTACTTCACCCTTGGAGTGATCAGAAAGTGCACTTCTTGGCTGATGAAGTTGTGACTAAAACCTGACAGTGGCTTGGCTTTTATGAAGCACGCCTTATGTGAGTTCTCCAACATATACAAACAGCTGTGCAGCTACAGCTGTTATACAGCTAACATTATATAAGTTTTAGTCAGTGTTGTCCAAGAAAAAATGACTGTTACTCCCTGCTGTATATTACAGCGTAGTTGCAATAATTCTTTGCAAATAATGCTACCATGCTAATAAAATAGTGTGCACACTGACAGGGTATACAGTGCTACAGGAATGAGTCCTAAAACCCGAATATGAGTAATTTAGCACTCCCTGTTCCCTCGTCTGGAAGTGAACAGGTTTTTTGAATGGGTTTTAAAGCCTTTATGGGTTTTCAAACAGGCGGTTGCTAATAAGAATACTAAACATCATCACGCCAACTTATTTGCATTTACAGTTTCGTTGTGTAAACTCACACTCATGACTGTGGGGTTGTTTGTTTAGCCTAACATGAGATTTTTACTTCTGGTGAAAATCCCATTGGTCTTTAAGGGAACCCCGCGTGATGTTAACTTCCTGGTTGGCCTACAAAAATAAGTCATCTCTGGATGACTTTATTGAACGGAAGGGTATTAAAGGTGCTAAATGCAAGATTGGGAACATTTCTATTGTGTCCACAAGGTTTTCAACATGGGGAAGGCTGTGTTGGAGGCCTGCAGTTAACACTGCTAACAGAGAAAACAACAGCAGTGTTGACAGAGATAACAGTGTTGTACCTGAGGGGGAACCGGAGGGTGAGCGCCATGCTTCCGACTATCAGCTGTCACCACCATATGACAGCAGTGCAAAGCGATAGCCATGATCTAGCCAGTGGGGCACACTCACATGCATTTACATACACTATCACGCACTGTGTACAGATCCTGCAACAGGACAAACTAGACAGATATAGAGGACAGAGAACAAGCCCAAATAAGTACACTTTAGAAACAAGCCCAAAAAACTGCATCTTGTGTCAACCAATATTTGTAGGTGACTTTTCAGGAAAAAAAAGCCCAGTGTTGTCTTATAATATGCAGACTTGGCAATACTGTTGGCAAGTTGCTCCCTACGCCAAAAACTTGTTGCAGATTTCCAAGTTTATGGCCCCAAAGAGCATACAGGGGTTTAGGATTAACACTATTGTTGCTGCCGGTCTCTGGTGTCCTATGTGAAAGATTTACCTCTGTCATCTTTTCTTTCCTTCCTTCCTTTACTTTGGACTTGTCTGAATTGTACCTTAATGTGTAGGAATACATAGCCAAGTACGTGAACATTTTGATTTAATTTGGGTCAATGTTTTAGCAGCGATTTGAACAACTAACTCCAAGTCAGATGAGCCACAGCATTCCCCTCCTGGTTGAGTGAATGTGACCCATTTAGATCCTAAGAAAACACTTATCCTTTCACTGAGGAATTAAATGTGTTTGACGGGGCAGGAGCAGCTGATTATTAGCACTTTGCAAAACCCTATCCAATCTTCTACCCAATTATCACGAGGACACTAGAAACGTGAATCTGAATATTGCAATTTAATTCTCACCTCATAGACTTTGTGTTTTCAACCCCTGCGCTCTCGTGCTAACTCCCATCTCAAATCTTGCCCCCACTCCAGGCCCTCTTGACCACATTACTCCACTTTCTATCCTGACAAGAATGGTTAATAGACCCATTTTGTGGGACGGTGCTAAGCTAAGCTGTGTGGATCAGGGAGATGAAAAGAGATTGGATGGGGAGTAAAAAAAAAAAAAAAAAAAAAAAAACTCAACTGGCCTCAGCAGCACAGGGGCTGTGGGGAAGCTGCGTGTACAATAGTGCATGGTTAGAACTAATTATATCTCAAATGAATCGCTCCTCCAGGCATGGCCAGGGATCTGTCTCTATTGTTGCACTGGTAGGATGATAATATGTGAGAGTGCTAGCTAGCTGAGCATGTAGTACTTTTCTTGCTTCCTGATCGCCATGGTACTAAGACTGATGAACATAAGTGAATGTCGTGGAGGCATGCCACGCTGATGTTGCGGTGACTCTTGGGTAATATACAGTACATATAATATACTGTATGTTGGGGTGACACTGTCAAGGAAATTGGATTTCTGGGTGAGGACTCAAGGGCAGTGTAACAGCCTAGTGATGAGAAGGACAAATGGAGATTAGAGCTCTCCATCTCTCTCATGGTAGAGCTGTCAGTGCCATGCATCCAGACACACTCCGGCATCAATAAGGGAAAACAGGAACCTGCTCTCCACCCACTAAGGCCTTGTTCAGACCTGGCATTGACATCCATCCTGAGTGATCTGATCACCAATGGTCAGCTCCAAATACATTTGTTCACACCTTGAGTCACACCTTGTCATCCAATCTCACTTCCCCGCTCTATATGTAAATAAAAAAGTAGTAAACACATGTTAATACAGCAGACGCTGCAACAAAATATTACATGAAAGTCAGTAGTAATATCCTGTATATTTGTGAAGTTGGGTACATTTTACGCCAAATATTAAGTTATTGTACAGGCAGCGCTGTATTTACCCGGCAAAAGCGGGGTACAGTGCTTCAGAGGGCCAGGGATGAAAGAGCATGATTGGGTATCAGCTCCATGGAAAGTACCGGAACAAAAACAGTGACACATCACTGACCGTATGATAATAATGCACTTTGTATGCCTAGTCTGATAGTCTATAGATATGTAGCTTATAGATAAGATATACTTTCATAAAATACAGTTGTACTGACAGAATACAGCAGAGCACAGAAGCTGTTTCCATGCTGCAAAGTTGAGCGATCGGATCTTAATGCATTGTCAATGCTTCTTGAGTGCATTCACACCTGTACTTAGAGCTGTCCACTAGTGATCAGATCCCTCAGGATGCATGATAATACCAGGTCTGAACAGGGCTGAAGACTCAAAAATATGAGGACAACAACATCCCTGTTCTCAAGCTACACATTCACACAAAGGCTACGGTAAATACTGATGTTGCTTTTCGCTGCAGTGTTGAACCTGGTGCAACAATTTGTGGTAATGTTCTGCTCCAATTAGCGCCACCTGAATTAAATCAAATTATCTTGGCTGTGCACGTACAATGTGAACAAGAAAGCAATATTTGATGAGCAATGATTTATTTATTCTTCTCAAAACAATGGACGAGCTGTGAGCAACAACTTGTAGCAACATGTCCTGCTGATTAAACTAGCTATAAATTCAAAAAAAGGAGACAGCATTAGTAAACAGTTTAACCTTTTTCTTTTTTTCTCTTCTAAAGCATACATCTTCCAGCACTGCCACATTCTCATCACAGCTGTGACCTTACAAAAACCAAAAGGTTCACAACATTTCTTCCTAACACTCACAGTTTGCTCTGCATATTGAATTTTGTGGCATGTTGGATGAAATATTGTTAGTGAAGTATAAATAAGGCTTAAGGCTAATGTATACTTCAGTGGGAATGTGCCATGTGACAAAGCGTCAGCTGACAGAGCTGTGTCACACAACGCTCTGAATTCGTAGTCAAGTGATGGTATGTGTTCTTACTATATAGCAGTCAGAGGTCAAGCTCAGCTGAGGCTTGTTTATATTCTTTGAGAGAAATGCCAACATGCTTCAATGCTGGCCATTTGGAAAACAAAGACAATTTCATGTTTGACCTTGTTTACAGGAGGGAGAGGGACCCCCATCTTTAACAGAACTAGGAGGATGTGTATATACCTCAACGTGCATGCTAAGTGTTTTGGTGGTTTAACACATCCCAGTGAATAATCCTACAATCAAGCCCAGCTGAACAAAATTTCAGTCTGTGATTGTATTAAGACAGTGTACAACATACAGTAAAATATGCTGTTTATATCTACATTTGCTGCGGGTCGACATGTTTAATATGTACAGTAGCCCAGACAGGACAAACGAAACACTGGCTTTAGATAGAGTCATTAGCGTTTTCACATTTTCACGTCTGTCACCGCAGTTCTCCAACACGCTTGGCGAAGTTTGTGGGAGAAGTTTCAGTTGTTTGCAATCTGCATCCTCAACACTGGATGTCACCAAACACACCTATATAATGTTGCATCATTTACAGCATGTCTCTTCTGTCTCTCAATTTTTCACTTCAACGGCCCATGTGCAGCATTTTGGGGGATCTATTAACAGCAATGGATTATAATATTCATAACTATGTTTTCATTAGTGTATAATCACCTGAAACTAAGAATCACTGTGTTTTTGTTATAATAGAGTGAGTGCTTCACAGCTACATTGGGAGCGGGTCCTCTTCATGGAGTCAGCCATGTTGCTCCGCCATGTTTCTATAGTAGTCCAGAACAGACAAACCAAACACTGGAGAGACTTTTGTGTTATTGTGTTATCGGAAGGCCACCGTGGTTCTCCGGCATGCTTGTGGAACTGGAGTAATGTCAGCCACAGAGAATATTACTGTGGTACCGCCAGCTGCCGTCTGACTTCTATTGCTCCTAAAATAGAGTTATTATGGTAAGGATGGCCTCTAAGTGTGGTGAACGGCAGCTTATGTTGTCAGGAGTGAGCAGAGGGGTACTCAGTTGGTTGCTATCTGCAACCACACCACAAGATGCCACCAAATCCTTCACACTGTCCCTTGAAGTATATATTAGACTCAAGTGTTGTCGGTGCTTTCCATTTGAACTGGGAAGGCTGAATTTCTGAGTTCCTAGATCCAAGATGGCTGCTCTGTGCATCAACAGAAGTCAGTTAATAGCATCAGTTGTCCAGCCAAAAGTAATCGCAGTCATACATAGACTGTCTTCACCATCATCACTGGCTGTGCACCTTTTGTATTTCCACCATAGACATGTGGAATAAGAGCCTGCATTGTACTGTGAATGTGTGTTGATGGATATTTTCTTATGCTATCTATCTGACCTTTGCGATCGTTCAGCGCTGACTTTGTTCTCACATCACTCATCTGTCCATCCATCAGAACAGTCAATGGTTTTCTGTAGACATTTAGGGGGCGACCGCTTTGAAAGTAGAATAAAACATCGTTTTACAGTTGTCTGGACCCCCTCTATATTTTGCAGCCAATCAGCAGTGACTGTGCGGCAACCTTAAATTCCCTCACTTTCCCCTTATCTTTATTTCCATAACCTGACAAATAGAGCAGCTCTCTGAAGTTGCCATCCTTTGTGATCTGTGACAAATGCAATGCTAGCTGTCAGCGGAGAGGGAGGATATGAGTGCTGATGTGCTCTCTGAAGTCACGCTCAGCCCTTTCATGTCGAGGCAGAAGAACCAAAGACCTGTCTCCTCTGTGTGCGTCTGCCTGCCAAGCAGCGCGTCGCTAAAGTGTAAGTGCAAGGGAGAGTTCCAGCGTGCCTCTTTAATCCACTGCCTTCACGCAGGTCAGTCTCATTTATTATGAATGTGAAGTTCGGTGCAAAGCTCTTTGATATCGGGAAACAATTTAGGGCTGGCTGAGAGTCCATGTCTTGGGGGACCAATAAAAAACAACTTTTAATGTATTGCGAACTTTAGGTCAGCATGTGGTTCCTTATAAAATTCACAGTAGGCTCTATTAATCCCAGGTGACGACCATGCAAGACATTGCTGTGGCACTGCAGAGTGCTGTCAGCTGTTTTTAGTTTTATATTAAGTAAAAATGGGTCAGCTTACATAATTACTCACATTGATGCAAAGTTCTTGAGACATCTCCGTCCTTCATTTCAGAGTACACAAACTAATAAGTCACAGCAGAAAGATGACAAGGACACGCCATCCTTCTTCCTCAATGTCATGTGTAAGAGTGAGATCAGATAAACAGTGAAACTTACTCATAAATCAATGAAGCCTCTCTCTCCATGAGGGTCAATGAGCTCACATGACAAAGACACAATTAAACAGAGCCAGGCTTCTAAACACTCTTCACTGCAACGCTTGAAGTGTTCACCTGAGCTAAAACTGGCAGCTGTCAAGATTACCCTCACGTTCCATTCGGAGAGTCGAGCTCTCTGAAAATGGAGTCCTTGGCAGCCGCCCGCTTTGTTCTATCAGTGGCAGACTAAGGTATTAGGACACATTAGTCTCATTTCCAATTCACTGACTGGGCCAGATCGATTCCCTTCATTTTCATGCACAGATGGGATTAAATGGCCAGATTAAAGATGAACTCCTGGCACTGTCCGCCAGACTGATTTATCATTCTAAAGATGAGCCCGAACGCAGTCAGGCAAGTATAACATGATTTCCCCTCTTTAAACCCTCATTGAAAGCTCGCCAAGTCTGTTGAAAGCTGGGAACTCTGACTACAGTATACGGCTGACTCAGAGTCTAAACTAAAAGTTTCCTATGAGGGCTGTCAAAGTTAACGTGATAATAATATGTTAACACACATTTGTTTTAATGCCACTAATTTCTTTAACTCATTAACTCTTGGGATAGGAGGTTGTCGAGGGCTCAGTTTTAAAGCTAGAGATACTGTCATAAGATACTGTCATCATATGACACGAGAAAACCTAATGAATCCATTGATTCCAATCATGTCATATTAGCTTGTCCCAAAGGAGGCTAAATAATGCTCCAAACTTACACTAAATTTTGGTGAGGAAAAACTGTCATGGCCATTTTCACAGGAGTCCCTTGACCTCTGACCTCAAGATATAGTATGTGAATGAAAAGGGGTTGTATGGCTACCCACAGGTCTCCCCTTTACAGACATGTCCACTTTATGTGCAGTTTGGGGCAATTCATAGTCAAGTCAGCACACTGACACACTGACAGCTGTTGTTGCCTGTTGGGCTGCATTTTGCCATGTTTTGATCTGTGCAGTACCTGTGAGGGTTTCTGGACAACTTTTCTAAATGCTTCAAGTTGTTAATTGATTTCCAACAATAAATATATACATACAGTACATTTGCTTAAAGTAAGCATATTTGCCACCTCCAATGTTGAAAAGCATGATGACAAATCTCACTTAAAGGTACATTTTGAATGGATCAAAGATGTGTGATTAATTTGCGATTAATCATGATTAAATATTTTAATCGAATGACAGCCTTATCTCTACTAATAATTATTTGGGCTCAAACTTCTAGAATCACTGATAAAAGGCACAGTGTGATGCTGATGATAATTGTATGGTTTTGTCATTTACTGTCTGAATTTCAAGCTTAATAAAACCTTCAGCTGCCAAGCTGCCGCACATAGTGATGAGATGGAGATCGTAACGGTTTTGGCAGCTAATTTGGACTTCTTTTTTCTGCACAAGACTTCCTGAAGCTGTGTGAGGTCCAGTAAACCGCCTAGGGAGGCAGGTCTCCTCGCTGGGACAACACACAAAGAACACTTTTCACCCTCACTCTGAGGGAAAGGGCCCAAAAAAACACATGCGTCATTACTAATTTTCTCCAGACTTGAATCTTTTGTGTGTATGAGCCAGTCCCTCAGGTGAGGACCCCATTTCCGGCTCTTCATTCCCCTACAGAGCTATGTGGTCTGAGGAGACACCGGCTACATGCATTTGGAGCGCTGCACTGTGCCTCCTTTTCCACAATCCTCCTCTTTCAACACTCAAAACTGGGAAACTCTAAGCAGCAGTCACAAGATGAAGATCATGTTTGAATACATATTTGCCATGGAAACACATGGAAACTGCTGAAGCTTACTTATTTAGTCTAAAGGCGGTTCAACTGTGAGGGGAATTCTGTTTGATAAATGGAAACAATTTGCTCCTCCAAGTGCATTTTGTAATCCCTTTGATTGCTATTCTCAATACAGGGCTTATACTGTATAGCATAACATGGTTGTATACTTGCTGTGATAGACAACACATGCTTTGTTTGATTATAAGGGAAAAACCTGTATCCTGTTTCAGTGCAAGAAGTTAAATAACTAAAAGTCATTTCTTCACCTGGGATAATCTGATATCTCCCTGTGGTTATGTATGTATGCAAGGACACATTGAGTATCATGAGAAAGCAGCAGCAGCGGTACCTGTGTAGCCCAAAGAGTTGTCGTCCTCATGTTGGGTGGTTGGAGCTGGTGTTGCCCCTTCTCTGGCCCCATCCTGAGCGACTCCCGTCTCTGTCAACAATAACACCACAGGAACTGAGAACCCAGACGCATTCTGCCCACTTCCCCCACCCACGATCCGAACCTCCATCCCTCCACATCCTTGACACAAGCACAGAGCGAACGCACAGAGAAGTGCCGGGCTCCATCCATGTAAACTCCGTCTCTGGCTGCAGAATCCAAACACCCACATTGCACCGAATAACCAAACACACACACAATCCCAACAGTTGTGTATAATCCAACAAAATGATAATTTCAGACACGAGTCAATCAGTCGTTGGGTACAGATCCATCAGAATGATGCAGCCTCCAGCTCTTTTCTCTGGACTCAGCAGGAGGTTGTTCTGTTGTCCTATGTTGGGCTTGAGTGTAAGTGTGTGGGTGTAAAACAGAGTCACCGTATCAAAAGCCATAAGTGGCTGCACCCCTAAAGGGAGCACATGGGCAGGACAGAGGAGGGAGGGTCGGGGCACACTCTGCATGATTGACAACGCCGCTCTGCATGCACACACACACACCGTGCATGCAGTCCTGATGCAAATACAATGATGCACCATTAATTACTAATCAGCTCCTTTTGACTCGGGCTCGTCTTTGTGCATGCATCTTCTCTGAAGTGACAGGTTGAGTGTGTGCGACAGGAGGTGTGAGGGCGGGACGGTGGGGGGAGCCGAGGAAAAAGAGAGGGCCGGGGTGTATGTGGCTTATGGGGGAGAAGGGAGGCCAACTGTGCCCTTATGATGGCTCTGTGTGAAATAAATCAGACTCGGCCATGCCCACTCTCTTTGTTGCCCACTGACAGGGGTTAATTTGTGCTGGGCGGCTGGGGCGGGGAGGTAAAAGGAATCATAATCAAAGAGCATCCAACCCCTTTAGCTAACTGAGTGGCAGTCTGTCGGAAGTATCTGTTTCCTCAATGAGATCTGGCATCACTTCTGATAAATAGCAGACGGGCAGACAGAATTGTTCACCGGAGAGTGCTTCAGATCACCGGAGTGTGAAGAAGAAGGCGACCCGTCACTTCATCTGCCCCTCCCACCATAGGAGAAAAAAATCTAGGCAGACTTTTAAAAACACAGCAATGACCCCAAATCAAATCCCACTTTACAACAGTTTTGGATTCATCAATAATAGTAAACACAAAGAGAGACATTCAAAATGCAGTGATCATGCCCCCCTTTCTGCTGCTCCTGTAGTGTTGCAAATTAATGTGACAGTTAAAGAGCCACACGCTGGGCCAAAGCTATTATCTGGCACTGCTTTGCCTGTCTGCTTATCCAAACAGCAGTGTCTGACTGACAACGCAACAGGACAGCAGTGAGTCTGAGTCACACAGAAATAACCACGTAGGTTACTCGGAGTCATGCACATGAATGGAGTGTGATGACACACATAATACATGAGATGAGAGCATGACATGAAGAAACACAGACATCAAGCAGAGTCTGGTACACTGTCTGACACTTACTGCATGACACCAGTCAGATATGTGGAGTGTTTTAAATCTCTTCAAAATAGACAAATTAAAAACAAATGCAGCATCCGCTTCTGACAAAAAAAAAAATAGTTTGGAACAAATCAAAATCAAATCAAAATACAAAGCTATACAAAAACAAGGCGTCCTTTATAATTCTTCTTGCAAAAAGTTCACATACTACCACCAATGTTAAAAAAAAACCCACATTATTTTCTCATAAGGTCTGATTGAATATACCTGTATTCACCTTCTGTCTGAAACAGTCCGTTTTAGTCTCTGTCTCCTGAAGACCCCCTCCTGAAAAAGCCCAGTATTCTCTGATTGGCTTACGAGAAAAATATGGTGCACCTTTGCAAAGGCAGTTCCCAACCTGTGGGCGGTATATCATAGTAAGCCTGCATGTGCAACCCAGTCCAACAGGAAGGTGTAAAAATAGCACAAAATACACAAACATTTTGCTTGCCTCAAGGATGCATTTTAGGCTTTTTGTATGTCATTTGTTCGCCACTTTCCGTGTGTGATTTGTACGCCATGCAACAAAAGTACAGTAACTCTACAGTTAGGTTGAGGCAACAAAGCCACTCAGTCAGTTTTAGGAAAAAAAATCATGGCCGGCCTTAAAATAAGTACGGAAACTAAGTAAAATCCTTATGAAAACAATGTAGTATAAGTCTGAAAAACATGTGACAAACATTAGTAAAAAGAACATGTGGCACATGTCACTAATGTAACATAAAACAGTCTCGAACACCGGTCTCCTGGTTCAAAGTCCTGTTTGTTGAACCCATTTACCTCCCCTCCCGCCCACCATAAGCTTTCTCTTTCTCACTGTTTATTCTGCGTCACTTATCCTGAGCGCGACAGTTAGTATTCATAGATGCATTTAGAAAGCAGTAAGTAGACTACATGGTGCTCAAATGAGACGCCAAAAGCAAAAAAGTGCTCCTAGTGTGCTACATGCTTTGCGCATTATTGTGTCATTCATACACCTTGGTAAATCACATGTTCTCTGATCCAGGCAGCACACAAAAAAAGTGACTGGGTTGTCTCATTTCACAGTTAGTGGGTTGGTAGGCACTGCCAATAAATGCGCACATGTTTGAGCACAAGCACAGAAAATATGATATGTCACCTGTAAGCCTATAAATGGAAAATGAATGTTCATTCTTGACAAAGGCACTTAATAAATGGCAGATTCTTGGGCTGTCCTTGACCAAAGATATTTTTAATAGACTTAAACATACAACATTTTTCAATCTATTAGTACTATTTAATCAACAGTAAAATTGAGTTTCTCCACATGAATCACTCAAAGTACCACTTTAAACCTTGTGCTTATTAGAGATATACTTATTAGTTTCTTGGAAATAGTCAATCAGCATGAAAAAGCATTAAAAAAAGGCTAATCTCCTAAAGAAATCCTCATCGACTAAGATCAAAATGACCGATTAGTGGACTAATCGATGAAGAGGGGGCAGCCATGGTAGAGTCCTCATCAAAACTAATACTCTTTAGTCAATATAATTATTAACATTAAGATACAAATCTTGACAAAGTGTCTATCTTGCCCTTAAGCCTTATAGGCTATGGACTGTATCTGTTCTTTATATCTTCATGTGGACACTCCCTCTGTCTGATTCCCTGTGTGGTCCACAGTCAGAGGTCCAATTAGAGATCACTTCAGAGTTCATTAACAGGTGGTGTACCCAGCTGCCCCTGGGGCATCACAAAGTCAGGACCTCAATGTTCCCCCCCTTTTAGCCTCAACACTGCACCCAGCTCCCCGGTTGACTAATTAATGGGGCACATGTGCAGATAACTGATTACTTACCAAAAGATACAAAGACAGGCCTGCCGCCCTCCTCCCGTCATTCCTCCTGGGCCCCAGACTGTAAGCCCTGGCCCTGAGCCCTCCTCAAACACAAGAGCAGGTCCTCTTTTCTGGCTTACAGGCCTTTCTTCGAGGATCAATCCACTGGCCGCCATGCAGGCTTTTGGCCCTGTTGCTACACTACAGCCATAAATGATGAGGTCTGCTCTAACTAGATTTGACGTCAGTGGTTGTTTGTAACACTGTGGCTGTGTGGACCAATCAGAACACGCCCCTGTACAACCTGACATGACAATAAACCTGATGTCTGACTTACGGCCTCTGTAGTGAAGGTTGTTTAGTTTGACAAACGTTTGGAGCTCCTAACAGATGTAAAAGAAGAAGCCAGAGAGGCTACAGTAGCTGTTGTCTCATTGTTATCTTGTCATGTATTGGCAGCAGCGTATAAAGTGATGGATGGGCTTAAAATGATGAGTGTGGGGAGTCTGACTCTGGGGCTTGTTAACAGGACTGACTGATTGTTCGCTGCAGGACAAGTTCCTTCACACAGCCTGATCAGAGAAGCGGCATATTTCTGTTACATGACCCCAAGCAATTTCAATGATTAAATTGGTTTCTTGGAAAAATGTTCTCCCCTAACATCTGTTTACTTTTTGTCTGATGACCGAAAGAAAATATGGAACAGCCAACAAGAATGCTAACAGTGAGGCAGAGCCAACAAGCTTTCACTTCCTTCATTTGTAGCATTCATTTTGCAAGTCGAACATTTAAATGAGGTCCCTGCTCCGTAATGTAGACCCCATAACACAACCTAAAAGAGTATCTTTTTCATTTTGAGCCCGATTCAGTAGCTTTCGTTAGCATTATTGAAGACAAAAGAGCAACAGTACCAAAAAAAAGTCTTTGATTAAAGTCTTTTTCCAGCAGAAGCTAGTCTGTCCGCTTCATCTGTTTCCACGGCACCATTACACTCATTTCCATTTTGATTACACTTTCTTTGTTTTCTGCATGACTAATGGAGTTTTAATCAGGCCTTGAGATAATACAGACATACACAGTGAGCACACACTGTGCAGAGAAAAAAAGAAAAAAGGACAAAGTCAAAGTGGAGCAGCATTTTTGTCTATAACTTAAAATAACTAGAACCCTGGGGAAAAAATTGTAAGCAGCAACAGCCACATTTAACCACAAAGTTCCTGAAATTCAAGTCTGGATACGGATAACATCTATTAGCTGTGGATAAGGAGATGCAGTAGTTGTTGTTGTTGTATAATAAGAAAAGCCAGTGATGGAAAGACATGTCTGTACACACACTGTGACTGCATGTGTCCAACCAAAATTTTGGAGATACGCTTGTACGTTTTCTTGCCGACAGTTGGAGTCAGCAGCTGATTAATTTATGGCAGTACAAAAGAATAAGAAAATCTGCCTATCACAGCTCTCTGATTTAGCAGTGACTTCCTGGAATCTCCATTCACTGACGACACAACCAGATCTCATGGGAAGGGGAAGGACATTACAAAGACATACCACGTCATGAGGACACATTTTAGGCTTTTTGCGTGGCATTTGTACGCCAAGCAACAAAACTACAGTAATGTCCGCACTCACTTAGGTTTAGGCAACAAAAGCCCTAAGTTGGATTTAGGAAACGATCATGGTTGGCCTTAAATTAAGTGTGTAAACTAAGTAAAATATGTATGTACACAATGTACCACAAGTATGGAAAACATACCATAAGCATCACTAAAAAACAGGCCACTAAGCAAGAACTATTGCGATAGAACTTACTGCGTTCTTATTGCACGCTGAATGCCTTGTGAATTACACGTCATTCATACTTCTTGTTGAGTGACCGGCCTGAATGTCAAGACACCACAAAGTTACTGCTACTGGCCAAGAAATAGTCCTACAAATAACCCATGTAAAACCACAACATGTTATTTTTTACACTTTTGTACACATTAAGCGATTTTTTTTTTTTATTATATTAATAATTTTAAAAGTGTTGATAAGTGGATTTTCTTACTGCTGGACTCATTTCCATTTTGATTACACTTTCTTTGTTTTCTGCATGACTAATGACGCTGCTTCTCTCTGTTTCCAGTCTCTTTGCTAAGCTGGCTGTAACCTAATATCTAATGTATACACACAAAAAAGAGGTATCGATCTTCTCATCTGACTCTTGCCAATAAAGTCAATGAGCATTTTTCCCAAAATGTCAAACTATTCTAACTAATTAAAGGCAAGAGCAACATTGGATTTGCAATATTAAAAAACAAGTCACAAATCACAAAGTTTTGCTGCAGCTAATGTGAGATACATGCATGCACACACACACAAAAACACATCTTTGGCATCAGCTCTGCACAACTCTTTACTTTCATGAAATACTGCCTCGACAGCCACCCACTGTAAAGCACAGTATATTACTGTAATAGCTAATTGATGAGACCTTTAACTCCAGGCATAAAATAATTACTATGCCAGAGTCCTGCACCATACATCACTTCAGAGGGAAAAACCTATATACCATGATATTTATTATATAATTACTGTATATATTTTAGGTCACACTGCCAAGCCCTACTTGTACCCTTGCAATAAAAAGACCTTTTTATGTCTGCACTGTAATTGCCTCTAAATTCATCTGTAAAGGTTTAATATACAATTTAAAACATAGACTTGTGTGTACTGTATATGGCTTACATGTTGGAAAATAGAAATTTGATGTGTTTTTGTGTATGTGTTACTGAAAGAATGAGTGGAGAAAGAGCAAGAGAGGGAAAGATCTGATTATTATGTCCCAGCCCCAGTGTAACTTTACACACCACTATTATGTTTTCAACAGCTATTTAAAATTCTAGCCATGACTGTGACAGTGACAAACAGCAATAATTAAGACTATATTAAATCCTGTGGAACTGCAGTGAAAGCAAATTCAAAACGAATGTTAACATAAAATGATTTTGCAGATATTTTCCATGAAAATCTGATGTCCTTAAAGTCGCAGTTTCCCTGCTCATTGCTGCAGCCGGAGGGAACATCAGTGCAACGACCAACAGACCATTTTGATCACACTTGCCAGTTAGTGAATGAATGGCTGCACACAGGGTTTCGTTGTTGACAGTTTCCCTGCAGTTGTATTGTATCTATTCCCAAACATGGTTTCGTTGGTTACAAAACCCACAATAAATACATGCACGTCAATCCTCAAGGTTGGAATGTGACTCATTTCTGAATGCATGACGGGTTGATTGTGGGTAAATAAAAGTGCAAATGTCAGGGAAGAAATATGTGCCAATTGCCTTACTGATAGATTTGCTTGGAGGGCATCAACCACAAAAAGACAAACAAAGAGACAGTTCCAAGACAAATAGTGCTGATTGGCGCAAAGGGTACTAAATATTACATGGTCACTTCACTGAACTTCTGTGTAATTGCTCCGCAGACTCACAGTGAGTTAGCAGCCCACATTGTAACTGTCAGCTGCTGTCAGGGCTGGTGAGCATGTTAAACTGAAGGAAGGGCTTTTATTAAACACTTTCCACGAATATCTCAGTCCCTCGCCTTTAAGTTACGTAACATGTATTATCACGCCTACTTGAAACTTTGCTTCTCAGCTTTGTTTAACAGCGCTGACGTCAAACAGGTTCAAAGGCTCTGAGGAGCCTGAACTTGCTCTGGCGTCCCGGCGGAGCTGAGGCAAGCATCCTCCAAGCTGCTGAAAACCCTGATGTCCATCTCCGCGACAGTGAAATACTTTTCGTTCTCAGAGACAAAGACAGGTTGAAGGAATGGGGACAGAAAGAGTAAGAGACTAAGAAAAAAATTACGTCTTTCAAGGATTTAAAGTGCTGTAGCCAAGGTGAAGCACTTCTCAATGCTTGTTATGTATCAGTCTGATCTGGCATCTGCATCTTATGGTCATGACTCATAAGCAGCTTGTCAGTATCTGCACCACCACAGCCTCCAGACTATGTGACCTTCTATGTCTTCTCACTACAATACCTGCTGGTATGAGAGACTATGAGTAGGACAATTATGGACAAAATGATAATGATGAATATTAGAAATTCTATACTGTTAATGTCATCTATAGTGGTTATTTGCCCCCCAAAAAACTACATATGAAATAAATAATTGCATTTTTATTTAAATATTTGCTTTGATGAAAAAAAATCTAGCAATTCTAATTATGTTAAGCTACTTAGAGCTAGTGTTAGAAATATTTACTCAAGTTTGTCACCAACAACTACATTTTATAAGATAACATTTGAACACATCATGATAGTGATGCTGAATACTCATTTTTCCTGAGTTTAGCTTGAATGCATCATAATGTGCTCCATGCTGCTGGCAGACGAGCTGGTCACTGTGATGACTCTGAGCAGCTTCATGGGAATGAACTACAATATAAGAAGTGTCTGATTGAGCTAGTTGTGCCAAAAGTTTTAAGGTTGTTTCTCTGTGACTTATATTGGACTTGCAGTTGTGACAGGTTGCAGCTTCTTCACCGACACTGAAGAACTTCCACACCAGCTGTGTTCTGTGTGGGTTTGTGTGTTTGTGTGTGAAAATGCTGTGCTGCTGTGTGCTGACGTAAAACCATCATGTGGCAGCTAAACCTGAGTGTCTGACCAGCAAAAAAATTTTTGATAACATGAGACTGCTGAAAACCGGCCGGCTTCAATCGGCTGCTGATCGACGGTGCAACTCTGGGTGTTAGTATAGGAGGCGTTTCATTTATGCAGTTTACTATGAGCAGAGCATGCATTTTAAATGTCAGTATCACAGTCTGTCATGTTCATTTAATTGTGGGAAGCCAAATCGCGTAAATATTCAATTAATTGTGCAGCTATAACTGAGTAGACCATTAATTCTTGTTTTCTGACAGTTTCTCTTGTCCTATATGTGAAAGACGTCGCCACTCTTTTTCACTACCCAAATTACAACTTGTGTTTGTACGGCTGACCCTCTGCAGTCCAGCCCAGAAAAGTCAGAAATGTATATAAAACACTGGAGGCCTATGACTATGGCAAATGAGTCTAGAGAGCAGAACTTATTTCTGTGGCCCATTAATGATAAACTACAATGATGCTACCTTTCCCTGCTCTTCTTAATCAGGAACATGTGCTCTAAACACAAGCACACTCTCGAACACACACACAAATTCAAAGGGAAAGGAAAGAGCCCTGAAACTGAAATCACATGTGTTTTTTGTATAATCTTTGAAAATTTCCTCAATATGTTAATGTGAACAATTCTTTCCCAAAAACCAAGCCTCTAATCTGTCATCCCTCCCAGCAACATTTGCTGGAGCTGCTCCATTCACAAAGTCAAAGACTTTCCAGGCGCAAGGAAAAATTTCCTTTGAGCGTCTATACTTAAACGAGATGAATTCCAGAGGAGCGGTTTCTCAACCAGAAAATGTCACTATAACCGCCTGACTCCAAAACTTAGGTTAGGTTAAGTTGGATTAACATTATGCTAATTTTATTTAAACAAAAAAAAAGACGTAAAGACTTGATAGCTGTTTATCATCCCCAGTTCATCTGTGCCCTGGTAAATGCCTCCAGGATGTTTGTGCCATAAACATGAGCAAAGGGGAATTCTGAATGTGTTTTAATTAGAGATCCAGAGAGGGGAAAATATCTACCAGTGATGTATAACCTTCACAGTCTTTGATGTGATGACACCCGGCTTTCAGTTCACACTAGACACACCTATATTCATCTCTTTCTTCTCTCAAGCTGTGTTATGGTCAAAACAAATGAGCAAACACTGAATGCATCTTGGTTTGGCAATGTTTGTTGAATAACTTCACTCTGGCAAGCAATTATTGCTTCACACTGTGGCTTTAAATTCCTGACCTCTGCTTTAAAAAACACAATAGACAATCCAGGTTCTGTTGAAGAATATGCCCGGATTTAGTCATAAACCAAAGAATTGGACAAAATACAATTTTGACCTGATGATAGACAGATATTGGATGATCAGCAAAAACGATTCCTGCTGAGAGGAACATGAATGTCTTCTCAAATTTCATGACAACATATTCAAGAGTTTTAGAGATGTTTCACACTAAACCATAATGTCAACTTCATGGTGGTGCAACATGAAAAGGTGAATTACCAACGTTATTAAATTCATCATCTGGGGAACATGCATGTATGTATGTGCAAAAATGTATGGAGATATTTCAGACTGGATCAAAGTGTTGGGCCGACATTTTCATCTACTGTACTGAAAAAAAATCTCTAGAGCATGAAAGCTCCCCAAAAGTGAAGCCAAAACATCTTGATCGCCCCCTGGTGGCTGGCTGCAGGATAGGTCATAAGGCCCACGGGACATGGGCCAAACTAAAAAATAAAAGTACACGTCAAATGCATTTTTCCCAAAGATGGTGTCTGTCATTTTAGGTGGCTTTAATTGGTTATTTTATGCAATAAAAAGGGGGTGTGATGTCATGATTGACAGCTGCTCTGAGTGCAGTCATTGCGGGGCCGGAAGATCGGGAATTGTACGAGACAGGAGATGTAACTTTGACTTTCCATAACCGTCACAAGTCTGTGTAATAGAACATGAGTCAGTTTGATGAGAAATGTAGTTATGGAGACATTATGGTTAGTTGTGTCTTTCTAGCCAAACTGCTACTGTAGCGCTAATGTAGCAGCTAGGTGGCTCACGCCAACAAACTGCAGCCATGCTGGGCTCGTGACTGGCATGGGCAGATGTGTCATTGGCCCCTCGATACCGCAGCTCCGGCCCCCCAACCACTACTGTGTAGACTCTGGTTCCAAATGATGTCAAAATCTCAAGATGGCAGCTCCCGTATCCAGGATATTTTGGCTTCACTTTTGTTCAGTGGGAAATAGAGATGGATAATCCATCTATATATGCAGTCTATGGTTCAGATGCAGGTGTGTCTAAGGAGCTCCACTCATAGTCACTTTATACGGGGCAGCCTGAAACTAGTATTCAGATTATAAAAACTAACACATAATTGCTTTAGCGCATCTCTGGTTGTTGTTTAGAAACATGCAGACAAGCTACTTTGCACAAGGCGGTTTGCTAATGGCTTCAAGGTAATGATTCTGTTCATTTTTCTGTGATTGCCTGTCACAGTTCAGTCGTCATCTGATCTGAAGTCAGGCAAACTGAACAAACGGCAGGCGCTATCTCTCTTTCCCAGCCTCTTTCGCCCTCTGTCTACACACACACTATCATTTCACCACGAGTTGGTGCTCGTCGGGGAGGAACATGTGTATGCTAATTCACTGGAGCACACACTAACTATTCACAGTCCAATGAGAGAGTGCAGATAAACCAACTTATGCTCTCAATATGTCTAGTTGTGATTAGAGGAGATGGAAATGAGGCCCTGAGAAGATGTGCGGTGAGAACATTGCAGGCATGCAGCCAGTTTCTCAGCACTCCTGAACAGAAAGCTAACAATCTCAGGAGACAGCAAAATCAATACTAGCGGCTTAGGTAGCGGAGGCTGTGCCAGCATCCCGATGCTATTTGCTGCATGACCACAGATGTGCAAAGTAGTTGGTGGAGACCTTAAAGATGGTCCAAATCTGCAGGCATGACAAGCATCGCTCTTCTTTTGTGGTTCTATTCTAAGTTGCAGTAGTTTACAGCTGGGATGAAAGAAGGATGAAATGTCAGTGAGCCTGTGGCATGGCTTTGATTTCTGTCTATTTGACACTGGATAGGGATACTCAGACATTCCACAAGTGTGTCAAACAGTCATGCACAATTTGTGATATCGTTTTTAGTCCAGAAAAACCAGGGATCAGTGTTTCAAATAACCACTAAGTCACTGGAAAGGAATGTAAGAGAAGTTGTTGGGAAACCAGCTGAGATTATACCCATTCAAGGTCTCGTCTGTTGTTAAAAGAATGCCTTTGGCACTGGCAGGATAGTTGTTTTGCGCTAAAAGAAAGACATATGATGTGTTAAAATATACAGAAATGCAGTAGGTTGTCGAGTGAAATATAAAGCCTGAGGATGAAGGAAATGCAGACTGTATCACCTAAGGCAAGTTTCGAGTCCAAATTCTTCAGGATGAAGGCTGGATCAAGATTTACAATGTGAGAACTCACTGTGGGCCTTTTTCTGACAGGTTAAGCCATACAGCACATTTTCCCCACGGCATTCAGAAAAGCACTTGCAAAGCAATCAAGTGGACTTTCTTTGGAAATGTCCAGAGGATTTTAGAAAAAGATATCAATCCAACCACCCCTCAAATGTAAGAAAACGACTGCGCAATATGGTATATGACCTTAAACATACCTTTAAAGCAATATCCTTCCAACTGTCACCTCATTAAATCTAAGCTTGTTTCCACCTGATATCCTGCCAGGGGGCGTTCAGGTGACGACATAATTACAGGTTATAAAACAATTCATAATATTTCATTATGCATTACGCTCTAACTCATTTCAGTACAGAATCCTGTCAGAGAGATTTACACAATTAATCCTCAAGGATATATATCTTTCAGCATATTTATTAACCATCTACTTTATTTGATTATGACAGTCATAAATGTAAGGAAAATTGGTCCGCAGCATCTGTGAAGACGGCATTAAGTATTGCTGCCCCAATAAAGAGTTACATGTAAATGTGTTTGCGGAACCAGCTGGAACATCCATGTCCATAACTCATATGGAAATTACATCAAGAGCGGCCTCACACGGGACCAAATAAAGTTTTGGTAAGACTTTATAATAGCCATCATTTATAAATGGTAAATTGATAGCTAATAAAACTTAGTTAATAGCTATTTTACTGTTACTACTGTTAACTGTTATATATTGTATCACAGCTGATAAGAGGCAATAACTATAATATTTATAAACATTACACAGACATGGACCAGAAACCAAGTATTAACATCTGACAAAGTATTAACTAAATAATGTTTCTAGATGCTTTACAAGGTATTTATTAACCATTTAACAAAGTATTTTAATCATCAGTTACAGCTGTATAATAGCTATTCAAATAACGTTTACGGACAGCTTACAAACCAATTATTAACCATAAACAAAGTTACAAATATGTCTATGTAATGCTCGTAATCATTAACAAGTACTTATACAATATAAAATGGTAAGTGTGCAACAATAAACTGTTAAAATAACAAATTATAGCATTACTAATAATTAGTAAATATTATTAATTGTAATTCCATAGTTTGTTAACAGTAAAAAAAACATTGATTAAATTTTAATTAACTACCAATTTACCATTTATAAATGATGGTTATTATAAAGTTTTGTTTGCTGTCTTGGTTAAACCTAAATAGCATTCAGGGTCACAGTTTTCCAAGACTAGTGTCTAATAAACCCTGCGACAGGCTTCTCAGGAATAATGATTTTTTTTTTTTTTCCCTACAAAGCAGCAGTGTTACATGACACACGGGAATGCCGAGGCACCCGAGGGCCAGAGGTGGTGAGGAGCACATCGTAAATCCCGAAAAGGCAAGAAACACAACAAAAGACAAAGTGCAACTCTCCACACCTCCTGTCAAGGCCTCACGCAGCCCCCCTCCCTCCTGTCACCCCTTCACCACACAAAACCAGCCAAATTTATTAGTGGCAGGTGACTCTCTGGATGGCAGCGATAGGTTATGGACTGATGTGCTACAGTGCAGTGTATTACATTACCATCTGTTTGCTTGGAAACATAAAAAAGTGCACTTTTATTCTGAAGAAACTCAATATTCTGTCCTTGAAAGTTGAGATTGTAATTGGTTGCACGCAACACAACTTCTGATGCAATTGTTCATGCTTTATCGCAGCAAATCTACGGTATTGTAAATCACACAAGACACCAGCAACAGTTTTGTTACATTCATGTGTTCGAGAGGGCTACGGAGGGGGAAGCAAATGCCTTTGTGTCAAACATCTGGTGGTAATATGTCCAATAGTGCCTTCATGTGGTGTGGAACCATGTCTGTGCTGTTTCACTTTTATTCAACAGTGCTGCATTCTCAGTGCTGCAGAGGACTGTTTGCAGCATTATAGAAGACAAAATTAAAGAGGGTATATCATGAAAAACTCACTTTTTCAGTGCTTGGTCACATACATTTGGGTATCGTAGGAGTTCGTACCAACCTGCAAACTGTGGAAGGCAACTCAGGCAATTTTTTGTGGGCTGCCTGGATAAGAAAACATATGATTCGACAAGTCATTCAGATTTGGCGCCCCCTCCTATATCATATACATCAGATTGGCTCATGCAGATACCAAAATACAAGGCTACGCCCCCTTTTGGGCAGAAGAAAGCCAAAGATCCCATATATATCAATGCTATTTGACCTTTTTGGATTTTTGACAAGTTCGTCTGCATTCATCTCTCATTAAACAAACGTTTATTTTATACATGTCTAATAATTGTTTTGTGATCTTGCCTGAACCTGAGCTTTTGAGACACCTTAAAGTAAGACTGATTGCCACCATGTCCCTTCAGTCTTCCCCCGTCTAACACAGTGGTCAGATATTGCTTATCCAGACTTCTATACATATTTGATTGAACCCCGTCAGGCTGTTGTGTCTAGCGTTGTATGTGAATAACCAAACTGTTAGATCTATAGGCTGATATTTAGTTGGAGACGACAGTCTGATGCTGCTATAACATTACTATTGCCGGTTTGTTTTAAGTAGAAGATCGAAGACATATTTCAACTTCTCTTGACACTGTTATCGTCAATGAGGGACATGGGATTGTTTTCTCCTAAAAGGGAGCGTGGTCATGCAAGTCTACGCTGAATGACATCTGACGTATACAGGCTCATTGAAATATACCACCCACGGCTTGAGTACTACCTTTGCAAAGGTTCACCTTTCGCACAAATCAGAGCAGAGCTTTTCCAGAAGGGTGGCTTAAAGAGACATGCACCAGAACAGAGCGTTTCAGTGTATGAATACAGGCATATTCAGACAAACAGTAGGCAAAAAAATGTCTTTTTATATTCAAGCATGTAAACATTTTCTAGTAGAAACACAAAATAAAAGTATGAACCTGAAAATCCCCTTTAAGTAATTGCACACAACAATGTGGTAACATGAGTCAGAACTCAAGGTATAACAAATGCCAGTGGCCAAATGATCAAATGTTCGCCACTTAAGATAATCACCAGTCATTTTTTATCCACAAGTGATGATACAAAAGAGACTGTTCAGTATAATAACACTGACCTTGTCTCATTCCAGATTTCCAATTAGCAAATTAATAAGAGGAGTTCATTTTAGGTTTTATGGTGCCAATCTTCATTAGTGCTGATTAGTGCCGCTGCCATGGCTGGCCCCTCACTGAGTCATGCAATGTGGGTGATTTCTGATTGTTTCTCCTATTCACACAGCACTCATAAAATTCAGCAATATATTGCTACCTTGGCATAACAGTGTTGAGCGTTGTTACAGCAAGACGATACCATCTCATTTTACCAGTTATTTACAAAACCATGTCTTTCACATGGGCCTGTTGGAGATGGATGTGTAATTTTCTGACTGTCACATATGGTGAGAATGAAGCTCAATTTAGCGTTACGAATGTAATCTATACCCAACCTTGGGTTCTGCATCCCCTTCAGTGATGCCAATTGACTTTGACTTCAAACCTTTTCTCTGTCTGTGTTGTGGAAACAAGATGGCTTGAATATCTCCGCGCAGATGCAAAACACAAGCTCACAGCTAACCAGCGTTCTGTGAGGAATCACGACCGTGCTGATGCTGGCAGACAGAGCTGGGGATTGTTGTAAGGAAGCGATGTGTGCAAATGCTGCGTCCGCCACGGAGGGATGCTGAGGCTGAAGACCTTCTCGATTCCCACCCTGGCAGACCAACCACTGACACAGCTGTTTCGTGCTTACACTGATGTGGATCTGCCACTACGGAAGCCATGCGGACAGACTGAATTGGAATAGCTATTAAGCTGCTGATTTCCAAAACCATTCTGTGGGAAAAAAATATGTTTTTGTTTATTATGTGTTGTTTGAAAGGGTCCAAGGATTATAAGGAACCACATAACACGTTTTTTCTTTATAGATAGACACATTCCATTAAAATTGTACAGGATTGCCATCTGTGATCACCATCACACAGCAGGAATTCCCCCGGTCTTATTTGACCAGCAGCACAATGTCCATTTCTGCTTGTGTCACTCAGAAAACTACACTTGTGCAACTCCCAGCCATGAGGCCTCCGGTCAATGGCGTGACCATAATGCGTCTGAGACATGCATAACAACACGGTGCCTTGACCGTAAAGATGTTGAGGTGTGAGGCCTCTCCTGTAATTACCACCTCATCAGCGAAGTGAAGGGAAAACAGAAGTCCCGGCAGATTTTTGCATGAGATGGTAAACAGCTTTCTTCGTCTTTGCTGTGGTTGGCTGGTAGACACTGCTGCTGTCAGCCAGACAGACTGGCTGCCCTATATGCATGCATTTATGCCCTACAGTATGTATTTTAGGAAACCAAAGGAGATGCTGTCTCATCAGCGAAAACAGTAATGAAAGAGCCGACAAACTGCACTTTAACTTGGACTCATTCTGTCAAACGTGAACATTTTAATGTATATGCAGCAAAAATGTGCTTAGTCTCAGGTATTTCTTTTAAATAATGACAGAAAGAATATAGCTAAAGAAATCTTAAGATGACTTTTTATACTACCAGAAGGACAAACATACAATGTGTTCTCATTTGTCAAATAGGATGTTTTTTCACCCGTATTTTACCCATCACCACCTCACTTTGGTATGGTCAATACTCTTGTAATGTAGTACTCATCACTGGTTACTACACTGTTGGCCTGGTGAGGGTGTAGACAAACATTTCTCCTCTGATACACATGGTACTGGCAATCTTCTCATCACTTTCCACTGAAATAGTTGGGTCGGAAGGTGGGCTTCCCATGCACCCCATTGATTATGTAATGATCAAGACAACAGTTTTGATGTTCCCAACTTGAAATGTTGTCCCAAGGGTGGCGGCCATCTGTGTGGCCATCTGTGTGGCCATCTTGGATTTCCAACAGAAATTGAAAATCTACATACCTTTTGAACTAGACATCAAAAAGAAACAAATGACCCAATATTTCAATGTAATTTTGGGACGAGGAATTGATTGAGACGGTTTCTATACATTGAAACCTGAAAAATATGAAAAAGGTCAGACTGATTTCACTCAGAATCTTGCACAGGTACCCCATCTTATTGTTTGACAAGACACAACAATAGTATACAGAAAAATTGGGTCATTGCCTCTTTCTAGTCCAAAATTTACAACAGAAAACAAGATGGCCACCAAACAGACCCTTAGGACAATATCTCAAGTTAGGAAGATAAGAATTTGTTTACTAGACATCTTGAGGATTACAAAAAACTAATTTATGGAAATATATCAGTGGGGTGCAAAAGAATCCCAACTTCTAGACTAAGACTAGACTAAGTGGTTTCACCGGGCAGGAATAACATGCCCAAAGGTCCACATTATCCTGTCCAGACACCTCGAGTGTGGAAACCAGTATGATTTACCAGTGCAGCAATAAACACAATCCTTCACCAGTTTTTGAATCACACACTTTGCCAACTGTTTCACATGGAGACTATCACCACACTGGAGGGAGTGGATGATACAGTATATATCAACACTTGATGAAGGCTTTATTTCTGTAGCTCCAACATAAGAAAAACAGTTATTTATCAAACTCAGCTGCATCAGTTAGTTATAATAAAGGACATTATGATTATGCACTGTTCTTTACACCCAATCAATCTGTGAGTCAGCAGCCATCATCTCCCCTATCCATAGTTATAATTGTTTATTAATGTGGTCTTGTGCTGTTATGCAAATGTTATGGTGTGACACACTTTCTCAGCATGAAAGCAGACAGAAATACACAGAACGGTCTAAGTGAATGGCGTCAAAGTAACTTGTGTCAGGAACAGAGTACAAATGACAAGTAAAAGCATGTGTTTTTTTTTTTTTTCTTCCAATTTTATGTCTCATATCCAGATGTGGAAACCAGGGCAATTTGTGTGTGCCAACATTTGCCTGTAAAAAATGCTGAAGTCAAAGTGGCGTGAAAAAGGAGAAATAAAACATCAAGGAAGTGGGAGGAGTGGCACCATTTGATTTTTAACCTCTGAAAACCCGCCTCAGCACTTAATGACCCTTGACCCTACATATCCTCAAAATCCCGGTTCCCTGTCCTTTGACTCTGGCCCACGCCTGTCAGAGCCCCATGTTTATGGACCATGTCTGATCACGGTGTCCACCTGTTTTTTCACTTAAAAAGATTCAATTCTTCTCATAATTCAGAGGTTGTTTTCCTTTATGTGAAAGCAACCAGGGACTGTGACTCCTAACAAAATATCCAGAATAACTGAATACAGTGACTAGATGTGCAGGATTTAAAGGTAAGCACAAACCAGCACATGCATTATCAGATGCTGGCTTCTGTGAAGGAGGAACACATTTTTCTTATATTTTTCTGCATACACAGAGAGAATACAGTGGTGAGATGAATATTCAGATACCGACCCCAAGGCTTACCCTGATTACATCCTCACCTCTTACCCTTTTCCCAGCCCACGGTGCCACAAATCGACCCTCCACAGTCCTTGTGCGTGACATGTGGTAATTGGGATTCTCAGCTCATTGTTACCTAATTAAAAGTGTCCCTTGGATAGAGAGAACCAAGGAAGGCTTAATGAAGAACAGAGCTTAGAGAAGGGAAAGTAAAAAATTACCAAAAACAGACGGCAGAAAAAGGAAAACATCTGGGCTCTGGTGCTCATTAACACCTCTCATGGTGAATTAGACAGCGAGTATGGATAATTAACATTTGTTGAATAGGTTTTTGAAATTAGATGAAACTAGATAGTTTCAAATGTTAGATATCCTAGATATCATACTAGGACTGTCAAAGTTAATGTTATCACATTAACTTTGACAGTCCTAGTATGATATCTATGCGTTATCACGCATCAATGCAAATTTGTTTTAATGGCAAAAATTTCTCTAACACATTAATGCAACTTGTGATTACTAGGTGGTAGCAGGCTCAGTTTTAAAGCTATGGTAAAGACACTGGTATCAAATGAATACATATACAGTACATACACACAAATACAAGGATGCTACATAACGCTCCACACTGCTAAAATTTTGGTGAGAAAAAACTGGCATTGCCTTTTATTCATAGATTAAATATCTTAATCTTGATTTAATCTTATATCATATATTCCTTATAGCAGCATGTGCAATAAATGTCTTACATGCCTTACTTGTAAAGGTCTACTGGTTTGGGTTTTGTTTCTGATGATGACAGTGTGTCTGTGGTTACGACTGTCTGGACTGCCTCTGGCCTCTGACCCAAACCACAGGATTCAGTCCACAGCCCATTAGCACTCATTCATTCCCTACAACTCCGACCAAGCCGCATGTCACTGTTGCCATCTATTGGATACACGAGTTCATATCCCTGCATGTGTAACTCCCACGGAAAATATTCGTGCATAGCTACAGCTAAAACTGATATTTACAATGGCGGTGTTGGCAAACACAAACTTGCTCACAAGGAGGTCTCACACATTCCCAGATAGTTTGTCATGGCAGTCTTTCAGACTCTACTATTTTTGTCACATAAGTGACATAACATTTATATCTGTCTACATCTTTATTTACTTTTCTTGCAGCAATAGGCAGAAAAAAAATATGCAGACGTTATATTATACCCATGAAAAAGCTCTGCATACTCTGAAATAAATGAGTGTCTTGTACTTTGATTGGATTCTGAGAGGCAGCCAGTCATATTTCTGTGGCTTCTATTAGCATCCAGTGCAGAGTAAATCAGCCGTAAATCCTATAATCGTCCTCATCCATCATGAGGATAAGGCTATGTCAGGGAGAATACCAAAACCTCAGCAAACAGCGCAAGGCTGGTGGTCCACAACTTACAAGTACAAGTTGGACCAAAGCTCATCTTTATGCATGAATACTGTAAATACACTGAATTAATTATGCAACATGACGTCATTTTGAAGGAGGGTTGCAGCCACACAACTAACCCGCTCCTGAGCAGTCTTTGAACTTGTCCAGCAAATCGTCGCAAGAACTCAAAGTGAAGCTACAGATGTTACAGAAAGGACTGCACAGAGGGACATATCCCAGCTGTGTGGACTCAAGGAGACAACTTGTCACTGAAAATAGAAAATGTGATATTTTATTTATCATGCATGCGTACACATAGAAACACACACACAAATCTGGCTTTAATGTATTAGTCATCCTGTGAGTTCATGTACCGGCCAGTGTGTATGTGCGTGTGCGTGCGTGTGTGTGAGAGAGACAGAGAGAGAGAGGGAGTGTGTCTACATGACTGATAAAAGTGCACATCTTGCTCTGTCAGAGAGAGGAGCTCTGCCTAGAAGACATTCAGTCTAAGGTAGCAAATAATAGCTGGTGACATTATCACTTATATCAGCAGGCTGCCCTCATGCATATCACTGGATTATGGGTGGGCTGCCACATGGAACTGCAGCACGGCACATTCAGTATATAAGAGACAAGCGAGATAAACCCATACACGTTTTTAAAGGTTTCACATTTTAGTGGTTATTACAGATAAAGCTTTTTTTTCTATATGCTGGTGAAGGGGACAAGATTAGAAAGTACTAACACGCCACGCTGCCACAAGAGAAAGGTTGTCGTGATGCTTCTATACAAAAATGATAACAATAATAGTAAGACACATTTAACACACATAATGACGTTTGAATGCCTCAGACTCCATTTCAATATTCAAAATAAAAAATAAATATGCTGCTATCAAAATGTATGTCCGGTGGCCATGTTGTGTCTATTTGTAGGTAGTGCTCAAGTACACAATGACGCATCTGAATTTGTTGACACATGTGCAGCATTTAGAAAAAATGCTGCAAATACAGAAATGCGCTGCAAGAAGATCACAACACAATGGAAACGCCCCCCATTTTTGTGAAAAAAAAAATAAAAAAAAAAAAAAAAGAGAAATTTTTTGTTAAAAAAATATTTTTTTTTTTTTTTATTTATTCCCTCCCAAATTTTTATAAAAAAAAAAAAAAAAAAAAAAAAGTTTAGTTTCCAAAACCACTGATAGCTGATTCAATAACTTCATAATCGCAAACGGCAAAAACAAGTGCTGCGTGTCCTGGTCGTGTGAATCACTTTTTAGTGTCCACTGGAAACAGTTTCCACTGTGTTGTGAGCTTCTTGCAGGGCTGTGGCCCTGTTCAGACCTGGTATTAACAAGCCTCCTCTGCGATGGTTTCACAAGTGAACAGCAACAGATGTCAATGCATTCAAGACGCATTTAGGATGCATTGAGATTGGATCTTTCAGGCCACATTCAGAGGTGGTCTGGGCCACATTTGGCCAAATTCTTTTAGCAGTGCGTACGCGAAGGTGTCCGTCTATTCAACTGACCTCCCGATGGGATCTGCAGGGTCACTGCGCTCCTCAGGTGAATAGACAAACCAGTGCTCGTCAGCATGGAAACGGCCTTTTGGCTCTACTACATTCTGTCGGTACATCTGTATTTTATTAAAATATACATTATTTATAGGATACATATCTACAGATTATGCCCTGCGATGGACTGGCGACCTGTCCAGGGTGAACCCCGCCTTCGCCCAATGCCAGCTGGGATCGGCTCCAGCCCCCCCCGCAACCCCTAATAGGATAAGCGGTTGACGATGAATGAATGAATGAATATCTACAGATTATCAGCCTAGGCACAGGAAGTGTATTATGATCATACTGTTTTGTCGTGTTTTTGTTCCTCTGCTTTCCGCTGAGCTGACACCTGCCTGCCCGACTGCCTGCTCGCTCTCCTCCCCACTCCCTGAAGCTCTGCACTCCTCTGTTGTCTGGCAAAGGTAGCGTTCCTGATGGCGCATGTGCCCAAATTCCTAATATTACTATTGACAATCCTCTAGTATTACGTCACGAGGTCTGCTGTATTAATCATGTGTTTACTACGTGTTCATTTGCATACAGATCATATACAAATGCCTTCATACAGGGCCTTTCTCTCAAAATGATGCACGTGTCATCAAACTGATGTTTCGTCCGTCATCACAACGGTGAGGCTGTGTTGTCAAATAGGTGAAGATGTTTCTTCATTTGCAATGCATTCAGCTCTAAGGGCCACCGTATGTATGCCCACATTAAGGTCCAAGTTCATAGGTGATGGCATATAAAGGCTTTCCACTATTTTTACAGCTGAAAACAGCTGCCTGCTGCATTTGGAAACAACACTGATGAGAACGGGGAGAGAAAACCAAAACAGTGAGGTTGTGGGCTGTAAAACCAAACTCTTTCAATTACACAGTCATTTGATCCATTGTTAATAAAAAATACAGATTATAGCAGCTTTAAATAAAGCTGAAAACACCGGGTTGCTACAGTTGCACCATCACTTAAAAGTATTATTGACAGACTATTATTAGAAAACTTTTCTTTGTTTCAGAGCGAAGGCAGCACCAGGTCCACAGAGAGGTGTTGGTTCAGGAAAAGGATAACACAGAACTCCTAACAACACTATGAATTACTTTCTCCTGCTGTGGAAATGCATGTGTTATTAATAAAGTTGATTGACAAGGAGAATGTACGGTAAGTAGTACTGTATGAGCAGTGTCTCTGGTGCAAAAGAGTAGAGGTTGGGGTCAGAGAATAGAAGGACGCTTAAGCTGTACGCAGTAAATTGAGACAAAATAATCTCTCGTACATTTTCTCAACAGCTACAGATCAATCTTTTACGTTGTAAAGTATATTCTGTGGAGCGCACATATACCTTTTGCCAAAGTCCTTGCAGAAGTGGTGCAAGTTTTTGTAAACTAGTAAAAAGCTTGACATATCACTTCTGACTTTTAGTCTCCCAGCACAATTTTCTGCTGATGTACTGCCAAACACACAAAACACTTCAAACTCATCTTTGAGCTGTGTTGAGTTAAACATTATTTACAGTGAACTGTGGGATTTGAGACCATTTTACAGAACTAGAAATTGTATCCTCATGTAGCTAAATATAACATCAAACTTCCAGTGTCACTGCCATCTGAACCTGTAAAAGATATCACTTTTCATGCCACCCTGAGACCAGCTTGTGTCTCCTTGGGGAAGGCAAGTTGACCTGCTCCAACTTGACTTAGTGCCTCCTCCATCCCATTCCAGTCATTTAATCTTGGAACGGTATCAAGATAGCGATCTCCCTTTAACCTCCACCGAGGGGACGGACACAAAGGGACAAACTCCCCACTTCATCACTCAGCGTCAAGCGGTGGTGGCATGCCAAACAATCCCATTAGGACGACAGCAGCTATGTCCTGAATCAACCACAGCTCTCTGCTCATTTGAACATCCTCTCTCCTCCCAACACCCATGCACTCATGTGTCAGCATGCATAATGAACTCCCTCAGAGCTACACTCAGCTTTTACTCGGAGGAAATAGGCAGTCCCATCACTTTGAGTAGCTTTTTACAACTCAACACTGATCAATTAATGACTTCAAATGAGACCCGGAGTGATATTCATACAGGAATGTTAGAGTGATGCTGAGAGAAAGGGGCGCGGGAAGAGGGATAATAAACGAGGAATTGCAACTCACAGCAAATCCAACAGCAGAGGCACTTTTGCAGTCGTGTACATATTGGTATACATCTTAAAGCTGGCAACACACACCAAGGTCGCTGGCCTCATATAGACGATTTATTTCACTCTCACATCCAGGTGCCTGTCGCCAAGAAATGAGCTCAAACAGCAACCAGAGTAATCAAAGTGGTACACAATGTTTAGTGCTCTGGCTTCAAGAGTCCAGGGAATGAAACAGACTAGTAAAACAAAAGTATAAAAGAGGTTTGACTCTGTTGGTCTTAGGTACAAAAATGCAAGAGGAAGAAGGAAAGGAAGCAAAGAAGAAGTGAATCAAGTGTAGCAGAGGGAGGAGTTACTCACGGCTCCTGTCACCTTTCCACCTCCAGCTTCCCTTGTACTTCCCCGAACCGTCTCCCGGTACACAGACTCCACTCAGCACCTCCGCTAGCACCACCAGCAGCAGCAGGGGCACACGCCTGCCAGCCATGCCTGCATCTGTAGCTTGGATCGGGGCTACGGCAGAGAGTCGAGGGCCGTGGGGAGTGCTTTCCCACACTCAGTCATATCCCACACAGCTGTATAACTCCAAAACAATAACAGCAGGTCCTCCTCCTGCTCAGCTTCCCTTGGAGCGATAGCCCTGGGCCACGACACTGAAGCCCCAGAGGGGTCACACATTCACCACACACACGCCTCCTCCTCCTCCTCCTCCTCCTCCTCCTGGGGGGTTGAAAGCAACAGCTTCACAAACCAGCATCGGTACACAGGCAAAGTAAGTCTGGATTTCTGGAGTTTCACTCCGAAATATTGACCTGTTTTCGGTCCCTCTTAGAAACAAGGAGGTATTTATTGCAGTCCTGGTCAAAGCCTCAACCTGAGCTCAGTAGAAACAACTCCCAAGAGCAGAGAGAGCTCAGAAAGAAGCAAATTGTTTTCCCTTTCGCAGAGCAGAACTTCTTCTTCAGGTCACAGTGTGGACCGGTGACACTGATGGCGACACATCACTGATCCAGCAGCAGCCAACTCTCCGAGCAGAGACTGACTGACTGAGTGTCCAGGAGTGTGTGTGTCAATGCATGTGCGTCCTCCCCCGCTCCTTTCGTCCATCTACCACTCGTCTCAGTTCGCATGTGGCAGTGTTGATATAAAAATAAGGAATAAATCACAGAGATAGCTCACTACAGAGCAGCCTTGACTTTGTCAACAGAGCGTCTGAGAGAGAGGGGGGAGAGAGAGTGCATCTCGCAAAGGAGGGAGGGAGGGAGATACGGAGGAGAGAGGCTGAGTGAGACAAGCGTGGGGGGGTGTTGTGAATGGCAATTTCTCAAGTGCAATGGCTCTTGCGCTTTTGCATGCCCATGATGCTCGTTCATGAGTGTATTTCCATTATAGATGCCCGCATAGCCTGACTGAGCTCAACGGTTGTAACCTGTGTATGAATCTATGTGTGTATGTCTGAAGCAGGTTCACTCTAATCTAATGCTTTCCCAGATTTAAAACAAAACAAACAAAAAAAAAAAAACTGTTGTACCTGCATGCCCAACCAACTGACTTGGCCAACACCTGTATAGACAAGTACGTAGACCAGTTTATCTGGGTGTTAGTGTGAGTCTGTGTGTGTGTGTGTGTGTGTGTGTGTGTGTGTGTGTGTGTGTGTGTGTGTGTGACAGTAAATTTGTAATTGCTGCAAATGAATACCTTCAACACAGTTTAGAAAGGATGTCTGAACATGCTGATTTATATACTTGTACTGGCTTCCTTTTAATGACAGCATGTCAATGAGTTGGACTAAAAGATGATCTAGGTTTACTTTAAGTGATGAGAAAACTTAAAAGAGAAATTGGACTGTATATTTATTCTTTATGAAATAAATAAATCTCATTTTAGATTCTTAATCTGTAATGTGGGATGAACAACTGCTCCACCTGTGTAAATCTTGGCTAAGGTGCTGGAAACATAAATGAGTCAAAAAGATAATAGAAAAGATTTCCGCACATTTAGATCCATGCCGTATTTCACCAGATTGTTTAATACTAATCTTTCGGTCTGTCAGACCAAACACTTTATGATATAGCTCACAATTTACAGTGTAATAGAGTTGTATGATTGAGGTCCCACTGAGACACTTAACAGCTCAGGACTATGGGGAACAAGGGAGTAACAATTAACCATTTTAGCGGAAAGGAGAAATAAATTCTGCTCTATTAATTAGTAATTTTCCAGCTGTTACCAGTGGCCAGCTCTGGGTTCAGAAAAGTGAAGCCAATGCAGAGGTGCCCTAAAATTTATAAGCGTTCTTTCTAATATCCAGCAGGGGGCGACTCCTCTGGTTGCAAAAAGAAGTCTGATTGTCTAAAAAGAGAAAATGACCCTAGTTCTCACTTGATTTATTACCTCAGTCAGTTTATGATGTCAATCGCTCGTTCAAAGTCTTCTTCAATACAGCATGATGTTCATTTAGTAACTTGTGATCTTATTTAGAGTCAAATAGACCATAAAACAGGGTATGCTTTAGGGTGTGGCTACCTTGTAATTGACAGGTCACTACCATGGCGTTGTCCGGTCTGGGAGTTGTCCGTGTTTTCATCTTACAACTTTAACCCTTTCACAGTGTTGTTTTCAGTTCATGAAAGTTAACTATAACTTTTTTGGATGCCTGGAAATGTCTTATTCAGTGTTTGGTTGTACTTAGCTCACGCTACGATAGCGATGGCCAAACACCATGATAGCGATGGACAAAAACCAAGATAGCGACAGCCAAATAACAAGATGACATCGTCCAAAATGCCGAACTTGAGGCTGTAGGGCCCAAATGTCCCTTCTTACTGTATATACAGTATATGATTGATACTCCCTTGTTCCTGATGTTTTTCAGTACTTTATTGGTTCCTGATTCATAGAACAAAATTACACTGTAAATCAGGGGTTGTGTTAAAGTGTGACATAAAAAATTATTCTAAATTCCCCCACAAACGACCACATCTTTCATGAAAGTGTCTTACAACCGCATACTCTATACTGGGATTAAAATGTATACAATGCACCAGTATACAGTATGCACACTCATACACACACAAGCAAACACACACATCACAAAGACTATTTTTGTAAAAAAAAAAAAAAAAAAAAAAAAAAAAAAAAAAAAAAAGAGCTCAGCAAGTCCGGGTTTAGAGTTACAGTACATTGCTCGTTTCCTCTATCTGCCCGGGCTGTCAGGAGGCAGGTGAGTGCAGGTTAACGTAGGAAACTGGAGGTGTCAGCAGCACCTCCCCCCTCTGCCCTCCCCCATGTCTCTCTCATATGCCCTTCATAACCGCTGTGCTAAATGCCATTACCAAGTGTGGACTGCTCCTAAACAGACATAATGTAATCCAAATAAATGTGAATTTACAGAGTGAGAGGTCACTTGGAGGAAGAATAAAGCTTTACACAGACTTGTTTGTTGAACATCAAAAGCTATTATAAAATGTGAATCTGTCGATATATACTGTTCTCAAATGATGGCCTAATGTTCTTGTTTTGTTGAATGGTAAGGACAATACCCTACAAAAGTATCCCTATTTGTCAGTCATGTAATCTTGACGGAGTGGCCCCTTAAGGACCGTGCTCCTGGAGATGTAATTAATCGTGTTACATTAGCCACTGATGGAAGTCTGATTAAAACAGCTCTCTAATGATTAGGCCTTTGGAATAATTACCACTGCAGCGAGGACGGGCCACTTCAGCCCCTCAGGACGCCAATCTAACATTCCTACTACCTGCAAAATGTCACTGCTAGTGCCAAAGAGACTTGGACAATGCAATGCAAATTACATGCAGGGAGAATAAATCGCTTGGCAAGTTACAACAGGAGCAGCATTTACAAACTGTCTACAGGTAGCCTAATGTGTGCGTTTTTAAGCTGAAGCACATCTTTAATATGCAGCCTGAGAAGGAGATTAGCCTCATGTTTACTCAGAGCCAAAGGGAACTCCACAAATGGATAACATGCCAAGGAGGTTACGGAGAATGGAAACATTGATAAAAGGATGTTACGTCAACTCTCTGCACAGTTGTTGTAGACTTACGTCGGCTTCATTTGTTTTGTGCACGGACAGAGAAGCGAGGCAAGCATCAACATGTGATGCTGATGTCACTAAGCAACTGTCATATTTCACTGGATTCCAACTGAACTGCACAAATGTGAAATGCTTTAATGAAAAATTTATTATCACTTTACAATTCAAATTGCTTCATTTCTCAGTGGATGCTGTGTTGCTAACATGCAACCTATTGATAGGGCGTTGTGTATTAATCAGTCTTATACATAACTTTAAATATTCATAAACAATATTATATCCCAAATTAATTTGTTGGTCTGGCATGTATGCTGTGTGTGTGTGTAAAATGAAATAATGTAACTTCTGCTGGCAAAAAAGCGTGTGGGCACTTCACTGAAAAATGAGAACAGCACACAAATAAATCACATACATACTGTCAACAACCTCACAACCTGTTACAGTGAAAGTAGCTACGCTACACATAGTTTTCAACTTGAGGTCATTTTGACCACCCAAGTGTAGTATAATATATCTGAGAAACATTTTCTCATTTGGTAGCTGATTCCACTGATACTGCTCCTCCTCCAAATAAATGCTGTATGATAATAGAGCAGCAGAGTTGCCAAGTCTGCTCATCATAGGCAACTTTGGGTGTGTTTTCCTAAAAAGTCACTGACAAAGACTGGCAGTCATGGATTGTGTTTGATGCAATTTAGTAATGCCAGGTAAGTGGGCAACATATGGCGAAAAGTACGACAACGATTGGAAAAAGAGTGGACTCAAAGATTGGATTTGCCCTCAAGAGAGGGGACAATTTGAAAGCAGTTTCCCAAGTGTGATAAATGAGACAAGAAATAAAAAAAAATACAAAGCTAAAAAAGTTACAAGCTAAAAATGAAATGCAAAAATGAAATCAAATGTTCAATTTCTTTAGTTAACAAGAAAAAAGTTACAAACTAAATGGATGCAAAAATGACATGAAACGTTCAACCTCTTAAAGTTCACAAGGAAAATGTTATACACTAAAAATGGATGAAAAATGTAGCACAATGCAGGACAAAAAAAAAATGGAATACATGCAGTGATCCTCTCTCTGTCAGCTAAGTAAAAAAGTAAATTTTCAGTAAAGTTGCTTTTTTGAGGTTTTTTTTTTTTTTTTGAGAGTTGTTTCTTTCAGGCTTGTTTTTTACAGACCGGGTTGCTTGTTTCTCTCGCAACATCTGACAACAGCGTTGAGCAGCCTTCTCTATAGCCTCCACAAATCCACAACACTGTTGATCTCTGACAGCACCCTGGACTTGTATTTCTCCTATCTACTGCATCCTGCAGAGCTCACAGGCCCTGCACACGTCTTACCAGTTGCGGCGTCCCACAGTTCCTTATCTCGACATCCTCTACGTGCTCCCAGTTGTCTGTGTCAACAGTAACACGAGTCGTCTTTCAATTTGTATGTTGATAGCAAAAAGCAGAACATATAAACTGTCCCATACTGAACCTCAATCATATTATGTCTCAAAAACTGCCTCGAGGGAACAAAATCAAGGATGTGACACGATAATCCTTAGCCGATTACCAGGTGCAACACTGCCCCGTGACTTCTCTTTCCTTCTCAATCTCTGTCACAAGTCTTGGCATAAGGTTTGATGCACAATTAACTTTTGAGAACTACATCAAAAACCATCTATGCCCTTTCTCAACATGACTCCATCCCACTTTAACTTGGGATGCAAAGGAGCAAGTACTCTTCACTGGGATCCTTAGTCTCCAGAGACTCCAGAGAATATATTCAGTGCAACGCCACTAAACAGTGAAAACACCATCAGGCCACACCCTTTGTGTACCAGCTCCATCTGACTGCTCAGTGCAGCTACAGACTTGCAGCTCCCTGCTAGAAAGAAATGCTAACCCGTGCAATCCTCATAATCTCAGATCAAATGACTAGCCCCAGGACTGAGCATGATGAAATGCTTATGGTTAGAAAAGTATCGAAATGCTTAGTATTAGCATTATATCCCTGCACTCATGTTTTAGTGGAAGAACAGTGAGCTACGTGTTCTGGCTGGAAATTGCTGCCTAATGGTGTTGAATAGCTTCAGGAGCTGAGGGAAGAAACACACACATTGTTTCTACGAGCCAAGAGAGCTTCTCTGTATGACCTTGTGCATTAAACTGATTTAATAATAACTGCCCTGTTGTATATAATACACCCTGGTCAAGGTGGTGGCTTCTTTCTTTCTTTCCCTGCCTTACTCATTTTCTGTCATATTTAACAGTATCTATTTATTTTTTTGTCAAGATGACAGAGAAAAAGTAATTGAGGATTGCTGCAAATAAGTGTTTTAGAGTATGCAGCACAATATAAAATTGAAAATGAGATCCCTGATATATTTTGTTCCTCTCTCCTCCATGTCAGTCAGTATGGTGTTTACCAAGCTCATTCTGGCCTCTGTGATGTGACAGCAGGGTGGATAGGTGGTCCAAAGACACCCAGCAGGGATGAACAGGCGACACTAGTACACAGCTTGGAGCACAGCAAGAGATTCAGTGGGTGGGTGGGGGTGGCACCCACTTTCTGCCACCGATATGCACTCACACATGCTGGGAAAAAAGAAGAAGAAGAAAAGGCTGGCCCATGGGAATAAGAACGAGAGTAGAGTCAGAAAAATTCATTTTGAAAGATTTGTTGGACTTGACACAGAGAGCGAATGTTTCTTGATGTGAACATCCAGCAGTAGCACCCAGCGCACGCCACATCCTATCCTCTCAAATAAAGAAAACTATATCTGCTCTATATCCTGTTTAATACATCTGTTCTATTGAGTCAATCTGCTGCAGCAACCATACTAAACCTACACTACAGTTATTTCTGCTGTTGGACATCACAGCTTTATCATACTACACCATCGAGAGAGTACGGTCCTTAAAGAAATAATAATCAAGATTTTAGAAAATACATGTATTCTTTTTCTTGCTGAGTTAGATGCAGAAATCTCTACAATAAGTGTATAATACGTTTAGCTTAACAGGCAGAAAGTCATTTTCTTTATGTACAATTTAAACAAATGAGACTGTTATTTACTGAGCGTTATAGGTCCTGGTTGCTAGATTTGGACAGAGACAAGCTAGCTGTTTCCCCCGTTTCCAGTCAATAATATAAGCTAATCAGGTGAAGGCTGTGGCTTCATATTTAACACACATACATGAGTGCTATCAATCTTCTCATCTCATCCAACTCGCTGAAAGAAAGCAAATAAGCATATTTCCCCAGACTGTCCAACTATCCCTTTAAAGTAGTCGTGGAGTATCATGCTCATTTCAAGGTTCATACTTGTATTTTGGGTTTTTACTAGATCATGCTTACATATGTTAATGTTTAAAAAACATTATTTTTCTCATACTGTTTGTCTGAATATACCTGTAATCACCCTCTGTCTTAAACGCTCGATGCTCCTGAAAAAGCTCAGGCTGTAATGAGCCTGCATGTGGCACAGGAAGGGGAGACAAATCTGAATGGCTTGTAGATCACATGTTTTCTGATCTAGGCAGCCCACAGAAAATGTGTGGGTTGGCAGACATTACAGATATCCAAATGTATGTTTACAAGGAGTGAAAAGGAGAGACTTCCATGATATGTCCCCTTTATAGGCAGAATGAGTAGGATTTGTTGTGGTTTGCAAAAACAACATTCAAAGTTGGCCTCCTCCCCAGCTCGACAACACTAGCCAGCAAGTTTAGTGATCTTCAGTCCAGATAATTAATGGGCATACTTTTTGTGTCCAGACAGGAGAATTTAGTGGAACTTCCGACTCAGACGACACTGATTACAGTGTCAGCCTGAGCCGAACAGATCTACGGGCGAGAAGAGGCTGAGGAGTGACAGCTGGAGGCAACACAGCAAAGTGAAAAGAAAAGAGAAGATACAGGCAGAGGGCAGGGCCGGTCTCTGCAGATACAGACACGCCACACATGACTAGTGGGTCAGAAGTGATGATGGAGAGGGATTATTTCTGTATCAGTCCATATATTGCTTTTGTTTTTTTTGTTTTTTTAGGAAAATGTGATTGTACCTTTAACTTTACAAATGTATTAAATCAAGTAAATCTGTAATTTTCTAATACTTTAACTCTGGTAACATTTTTCAGTGCATTTGATTAGAATTTATTAGATTAGAATTAATTATGGTGCTTTGGAGGAAGGCAGATGGAGCATAAATTAGCCATCGGGACTCTGGCTGTACAGTGACACTGCGCAATGACAGATTTTTTTTTTTTTTTTTTTCAACCTGCATACCAGAGTTCCAAGCGATTCATATTTCATTACTGTCTCAACCTCCAGGATGCAAAGAGATATCAGGACCTATCCACATGTATAGAGATGGGGCGTTGACCTGAGCTAAGAATTACTGCATGACACACGGTTCAGTGACATCTAATCTACAGGTTGTAAATACAGGATAGCTTTGGGGAGTAACACAGTGCTGTACATGGAAACACACATCAATACATCTGCTGCAGATCCCCTGCTGTTACTGAATGAGTTATGTTCAGCATGTATGGAGGACCACACCCAGCATGCCTTGCCTGGCCAGGTTACGATGGTCCTCTCAATCAACACCGCTGTCCCACCCACACCTCCAGCCCACTATCCGTCTTCTCCAATACACACACGTCGCCACCCCCTCCAGCGCCACTCTCCAATCGATGAGAAGTCACAGGACGGACCTGGCTGAAGGTTAATGTGTGCAGGGAAAAACACATGTGATCACTTACAAAGACATACAGGGAAAGAAACACCTTGAACACATTCACTGTATAGCTACACGTTTGCAGTCTAAATAAGAGCAAAGCTTTAACCTGAAATGAGTCACTTGCTTATGTTCCCTCACACACTTTCCACGTTCCCTAAATGTGTTTTAGAAGGGGTTGCTCTATTTGTGCTACTATAATTTAGAGCAGCAGTGTGCAGGATCTGGTGACATCTAGTGGTCAGGTTGCAGATTGCAACCAATTAAAATTTCTCTTGTGTGCCAAGCATGTAGGAGAACTAAGGTGGCCAACGCAATGACGTGAAAACGTGAATGGCCCTATCTAGAGCCAGTGCATGGTTTGTCCGTTCTGGGCGACTGTAGAAACGGTCAGCTCAGTGAAAAGGACCTGCTCCTTATCATGGATGTATAATAAGACATGGATACGGTGCCTCCGCTTTAATATTTTCCCCATAGGCCACCATTGTAAGACACTTCGATTATGACTCTTTCAATTATGAACTTTTCATCCATGTAGGTTTTATACTTGTAAAACTTTTCTTACACAACAAAAGCGATTTAAAAAACAGTGACGTCCTCACAATGCAAAGTCTACGGGCTGAATGGGAGCCCGTGGGCGGGGCCAGCGGGACAAACACTATCTACTACATATTCAGTGGGGCCGCATATCTTGGAAATAAACCCTGTAGCTAGAAAAGTTTGTATGTAGTATGCTCCAGGTTAGCAATTCTCACTGGAATCAATAGGTGCCATACTGGGGTCGGGTATCCAGTTTTTTTTAATACATTAGTCTTTCCGCAGTTGTTGGTGTTAGCGGTGTTTCACAGTGGATGGGCATACATTACTTTCCCACCACCACGGCCATCGTTTTTTTTATAGAAATAAAACCCGTTTACTTCATTTTGCCGTATCTGCACTGTGTAATCAATACATACTGAAAGAGGAAGTGTCTCTGTACAGGGTCTCAGCACAGAGGAGCAGGAGTCAGATTTCAAGAAGACAAGACGAGAGAGTAGAAAGAGAAGACGATAGCGTCAATGAAAAAAGCAAAGCACCTATTTGACAATAGTTCAGATTTAAACCCAGTGCTGTTAGGGAACCATAACGTTAATCACCATGCGGATGACAAAGAGATCGAAGCCGGCGTGTGCAGCCTGCAGCCCTGCAACGAAAACCCAACCAGAGAGGCCGGACACACAGCCATCAGACGTTAAAGATTAAAGTAAGCATTCTACACATGTTGACCGTCTACTTGTCTTGTAAAATGTCTGGTGTAATTGGTAACACCGGCATTGTCACGAGTTTATTAACTGGTGGGAAATTTCCTCACTATTACATCCCAATAATACATCCATGCTATGTATGTAGATATAAACAGCTCATTTCTAAGGTAACAAAAATATAATTTGTATTTTCAGGCGATTATACTAAACAGAATATACATACTATTCCTTTAGGAATATCTTATCTTATCTTATCTTAATGCCTCTGTAAGAGTTCGATGGAGGTTGTCCATCAGTCCAGCAGTCAATAAAACCTGATTTTGCTACAGCTTTGTCAATTGTAAATTTTCATAAAATCCAGTCTGCAGTTTTTGAAGCATTACGAGGCATTCTGGTCCTAACATTGACATTTACGAGAAAGGTGGAGCGACTGAATACAGCAGATTGTTGTTTGTATCATAACATTTTATGATAACAAACTGCTGTACTAACGCTAGCATCTGCTCTTTCACAGAGACTAACAGGGCTAATGTCATTACCCTCCACCCTCCACCCCCCCCCAAAGTCCTGGTTTCATTCCCTGTAATGGCTGTCGTCAGCGGTCTCACCTTGCAGGGAGATTCCAGCCCGCAGCACAATCGTCCAGATCGCACAACACGCTGTGATTTACAGCTGCTGTTGCTGCAGGGCCATCTGGACCATAACCACTCCTGAACACTCAGCATTACACTCTACATCCTCTCCCTCCCTTACTCTCTCTCAGTACACGCTTCATCTTCGCTGTCTGCTTCTGCATTCTATCTGCTCTATCTAGACCCACTCATGTTCGCTTTATCTGGGTTATCGAAGAACTGGATTCAAATGCATAACAAATAATGCAATTTTATTGTTAATACTTATGTGATATTGGATATATTCAACATAATATTCAAACAGTTTTCATAAAACATGGCACAAGAGAAAACATGTACCTTAAAACACATTTTCGCCATTTTTTTAATCTTTTCCATTTGTAGTGTAATGACTATCCATGCCTCAAACATGGAAAAGGTAGTAGGTGAAGTAGCTGAAGGTATTCAGACTAGATTACTGAGTTTGCATAATGCATGGACAGTACAATTTAATCTTTCCCCCTCTCTCTTGTAAACATGCTCCCACAGAACAGGTTCACACTCACAGCAAGGGCAAATTCGCTCATCCTCTTCCAACATGCTGCTTTTGCTCAAACAAAAAGCGCTGCCAGGAGCACTTAAGTTGTAAATTATGTTTGATATGGGCCTGTTATTAGTGGAGTCCCTCCTCAGTGAGGCTGCACTTAAGACACCTGCACTCTCCTCTGTGTAGAGTCTTTTGCAGAGTCCACACAAAATCCGTGGGAACACAAACCATCTGAAGCTGGACACACTGGCTTTTATCCAAGTACACAGGTGATGATCACGCAACCCTTGGTGTAAATGTGCCTCATTCGTGATTATGGGAGTGTCATAACTGCGGATCTGCATCTTTTAATGCTTTGTGCGTCTGATTCAATGTGTCTCTAAAGAGCTTTCTGCTGCAGTTTGTGTTCATCGGAGTATGTGATGAGAACCATGTGAGACATCTGGTGTCGTATAAAAAGGTGTCAGAGCATTAAGAGCACACAGGCTTCAAAAAGAGCAGCCAAATATATAGTATAGCAGATGTGAGGAGGGTGCTGTTGAGGTCAGCTGCTGTAATATGATGATCACCCAGCAGGTGGCAGTGTTTCATTCAGTCAATATTAACATGAGCCACCTCGGGCACTGATTTCACCCTAGGGAGGTCAGGCATTACGTGTTAAAGTGACACCTGGCTGCTGGGTCCTGAATTTAGACCCATTTAGATTAGATCTGTCAATCAGCTGCTCTCTATCTACAAGATCACTTACACCACGGATTGATTGGAATAAATTATTTACAGATCATGTACATGTACACAACCCTCTGTCCTCTAAGAGCTTCAAGGACAAGAACTGTCTTGAGTCGATCAGGTGGAGGAGAGGAGCATGTGAGGCACACAATTACAATGAATAGTGGTGTCACTTACAGAGCAGTGGTTTGATTTGTTGTAGTTAACCCAAGGACAGTCACATACAACACAGAGCACAGAAATATTAACTGCTATATTTATCTGAAGAATATTAAAGGGATAGTTCAGGTGTTTTGTAGTGGGGTTGTATGTGGTACTTATCCATAGTCAGTCAGACAGGAGCCGCCTAAAAGAAATGCTAATCTCCAAAAACTGATCTGTTTATGTGTATGCTATATTTAGAATATTTTCTGATGCCAGAACTGAAAGTGAAACCTTCTATACTATTTTTGTCCAACCCAGTTTCACGAGAAGGTGTATAAATACCATGACAATACACGTCATGAGTACGCATTTTAACGTTTTTGCACATCATTTCTACGCTGCTTCTCACACGTCATTTATACGCCACACAAAGGTCTGCAGTTGCGGTCAGGCAAGAAAAATGTCATGGTTGGGCTTGAAATAATTAAGTAAACAAAGTAAAACATGTTCAGACACAATACGGAAAACACGTCACAAACTTCAAGAAAAAACCAAACATCACTAATATAACTTACAAAATAAAACACCAGTCATTAACATCTTGAACACTGGTCTCCTGATTAAAGTCCTGTTTTTCTCAGGCCCCCATTCCCAGCTCTTGCTTTGCCCTAGTGTCGCGACCCTTGCGCTTTCTCCAAGCTGGGGACACGCAGACCATCATTTACTGTAAGTAAACCCCACTTAAAAACACCCAAACTATCCCTTTAAGTGTGAAACATGAGTCAAGTTAAGAAATGGAATAAAGAGAGAGTTTTTTTGGAGACCAGGAGAGGTGCTTTCACTTTTATGATTACCTTCATTTCTTTCTGGCCTTCAATTTACTCCTGTGAAATGTGAAAACCTCAGCAGAAGTTATCCATATGTGTACATGCAGATTATGCACATCTACACTATAATGTGAGTGTGTGTGTTCCTATTAAATGTTGCACAGAGGGACACTTAGAATAAAACTGCATCTCACTATCTTTTGTGATGCATCTAAGATACTGCATACGCTAGAGGAAAATCTCTACAGGGCTGCAAAAGTTGTCCACATAAAACCTTTTAATCATAAAAGTGTATGGGAATACACTCACACATAAAACAAAAATATTGAAGCTATGTTTATTTGTAAATCAAACTTTAGTACCGGTTGTTGTGTGAGGTAGGAAGGATATGTGAAATACAACCTCTAGCCAGCAGGTGGCAGTATCTGACAGCAAACCAACCTAAACCTTTAATGCAGGATCTGGGACTCACTGACTGCTTCTATACATCTTGTGAGCATCTTTCCTACCATAGATAAGACCATAGACAATAGAATTGCATTTTGCAGCAATTGGATGATGAGCACTTCTGTTATGGAAACTGCTCAGAAACCCACTTATTGTCAATCTAACTTTGAAAGCCATCCATCCTCTGAATGCTCTACGTCTCTAGTTTGTGGTTGTACAGTTTCATGAGGCTGTGATTATCCTAGAGGTCACCACAGGTCATTTTATACTGTACAGTGAGGTCAAGTTTCAAAAAATGGTCTCACTACAATGAAATGGCTACTACGGGGATCAGCATCGTCATACATGAATACAGCTGGGCTCACTGCATCCACAGGAGTCTCAGCTTCCCAGTGATACCCAATTTATGTAAATTCCAGACTGTTTAGGAAACCCAGTATGCAGAAATATTCAAATATACCATTTTAGAATAGGTGAGAATAACACATTTACTGCATTGAAAAAACTACATGTGACTATCATATGGGCATGTCTGTAAAGGCGAGACTCATGGCTATTTTCATTCACATATCTTGAGGTCAGAGGTCAAGGCACCCCTCTGAAAATGACCATTCCAGTTTCTCCTCACCAAAGTTTAGCCCAAATTTGGAGCATGACTAAGCTTCCTTCCTGACAAGCTATGATGAGATTGGTACCAGTAGATGTTTTCTAGTTTCATATGATATGTGTACCTTCACTCTAAAACTGAACCTGCTAAGACTTCTGAAAGACAGTAAAGGTGGTTGGGATTGCAGGTCACAGAGGGCTAAACATTTTAGTTTCCAGAGTCCAGAAGAAACCAGTCGGCTCCCCATTTCTTTTGAAATTGACAGTAATGGTGAAAAGAACACAGATCAGTGGAAAGGGAGATTAAATCAAAGTAGCAGATGGGTTAATTTCAAATTTCAAAATCGTAACACAAAGAATATAATTATCCATTCCACTGTCTTGGTATTGACGTCACGCTACATGATGCATATTATTTCATCTGTTTTTGTTGTTGCAAAATTTGAGGTTTAATACTTTAATACTACTATGTCTTCTAATTTTGAATCAAAAATGTGTAGGGCTTCAGCTCCAGCTAAGATAGAGATCCTGCTCTTTCCTTTTCCAAAAGAGGGCAGTAGAGTCTCATGTTGTGACAGTGTTGGGCCCACAGCTTCCCCACAGCTCCGACTGCTCATGCTATCCTTTCCTTGAGCACATCCTCCTCATGCTGTTTCATTGGGACTAATTACAGTGTCCTTCATCACAAGCAAAAAATGTTAATGATTGATCTGGTTTGTTCCCAAACTGATGCCAAAATGGCTGCACTGGGTAAGTGTTCACTAATTGGTCAAAGTACCAGGCATACAAAGCTAAAGTATATGCTAACATAACATTAAATACTCAAGTCTCTCTCCTCCTCCTCCTCCTCCTCTCCCCCCTTCAGACCTCCCTATCGGCTTTATTTTCCCACTCTTTTTATAACACTGTTTCCTCTTTCTCTCTCTGTGAATTGACAGACCAATAAGCCTTTAATCCCTTTAATACAAACTTCCAACAGAATCACTTTTTTAATTGCACGAAATAAACAGTGAATGCGTAACCAGATCTCCTCTCAGGATAGATTTAGTTCAGCTACCGACGACGGCGGATTAAGTTGAAAAGTAAGCCTGCGAGTTATTTTGAGGGGAAATAAGGATGAAAGAGTGGAGAATGGCGAAGGCAGGATGTCACAATAATAATTCCTGTGCAGCAATGGAGTTCGCCAACACATGAGGGGAATAATCATATGGAGATGATGGCAGTGGCTCTGTGATTAATGGGCCCATTTTCTTTGCACAGCTTGGATAGTGGGCCTACTTGGCCCCATTAGGAAAAAGCCTAAAGCCACCCGGTTTCTCTGTACGCCATTCATCAGGCAGATATGAGCAACAGAAAGGCTCTTTTTTCTTCAACATCCGTAAAATACACAGAAACACACTCCTCTATCTGTTTTATGCTGCTATTTGATACGATCTATGCATCTGAATGCCTGTGTCAGAGGGTATCATGTCTCGAGTGTTCAGAATGAGAGAGGAAGTGGAGACGTGGCCGTGCCTCTGCCTCTAGTAATTGGTTCTACCTGCTGTGCAGAATTGAAGGCAGGAACATGCTTGTGTTATTTTCTTCCTTATTCGATGGACTACAGAGCAGCAAACTCTGGCCAGACAGCCGCAGAGGTGCGCCAGTCCCCCTTTTAGAGCAGTATGCAAATCCACTGTTAAATTTCATTTTTCTAATCCCTTTAATCAGAAACAGGGGAATAAAGCCAGCTGGTAGGAACCCATGTTAAGATGTAATTAAGCATCTGATTGAATTTCAGTGCATACCAGAGTGTGTGTGCCAAGGCGAGAGCGGGAGTAGGAGGAGGGGGAGAAGATAGACGGGGGGAGAGGGAGGGATGGGCACTTGTATACCAGATTGAGCGCTGGGGTTGGTGGGGGGACACATTGCCTGGCGACGGGGGACCTGGAGCTCGCGGCGAGCTTGGTATTTTCCAGCATGCTCCACTGCATGAGTGAACAGCGATCACAAGCACATTTTTATACATTACTAGGAAGGCTCCCATGTCAATCATCTCCCCGCTGGCTCTGGAATGGTTTTCTCCTGCTTGAATCGCAACATAAGGTCCCAGAAAATAGACACCAACGCCGTCGCTACAAGTCGCCTCTATCAGCAAATATGTGAAGAAAAGCAGTGCCGAGGTTGTTATGGTACATTGTTTGCCTTTTGCGTGAATTCTGACACCTCCTCTTCCATCTCACTCGACATTGGTTCGCCATCACCATGCACTGCTCTTCTGGGGTCAATGTTGACAGATACACTGCATGCACACATTCTGCAGCCCACCTGGGAGCTGGCCAAACACGTAACCTAATCCATGTCCAGTTGACAAAGGCGCATGTGCGAGAGAACACACTCATACATATGGGACTGTAATGAAATTCATTCACTCAAAATGTATTCACTTCCAGACAGAGACAATATAAAAACCTGGTCTGGGGGGAGGGAAGAGCTGTCACACCAGTTTAGGTGGGCCTGGATGCAGAAAAGATCCATTACTGGGGCCTTTCATCACCAAACATTGCATGCTACCTGTGGGGCTCTGAAGCAGAGCGGTAGTGGGTAAGGGGGGTCATGGAGAAAAGAACTGCACACAAAGACAGGTGACGGCACTCGACAGGTCATCATGTGTGTGCCCTCCCACCGTCCTTTCTAAGTCATCCTTCACCCCTTGCTCTGTGCTATGGCTGTCAACACCAAAGGCCCATCTGGTGAGCAAGCTGCCTGCTGATGACCAGCGTTAGACTATAGGCTACCATCCTGACCTCTACAGGACTAAATGCAATGTTACACATAATTGGTCAAGAGCATGATGGATTTGCATCATTTATAAGCTTAACAAGCTTAAACTTGTCCAAAATGTCCAGTCAAAACTGGTTAAAGAGAGAAAAATGTTCATCTTAAACAGCATTTGCGGTGAGTGTCCCAGTCCTAGAAATAGAAGTAGAACAGACTGTTTCCTGCAGTCATTTGACTAGTACAGAAGAAAATGGCGATTGTTGTCAGTTGTTCTGGTGACAACAGAACACACGTCTGTGGGGCCGTAAAGTGTGGTCACAATTTGCTGGTAGCTTGTCCTTCTCCACAGTGGTGGGGAAAGAGGTGGCCCATTTGATCCGCCACCAGCCCACTGTTCGGATCATTTTCTGTCACCAGTGTAGTATTGAAAAGCATGGTGGAATTAGCTAGCTAGCTAACCAGCTACAGCTGAGCTTTATTCACACTGGTTACAGAACCATGTTGTCACTCATCTCACGATAGCAATGTGCTTTCCTACACTGTGACAAAAATGTGTGGATGAAACATTGTTGTTAAATTTGGGGAGAGCTGATATGAAAGTAATGCATGACATGTCTGATATGCCTAACAACGTCAGCACATACTCAACACAACACTAATCAGAACTGCAAAAAATTGTGTGGATTTGTCATACTGTCGCAGCATTTTAAAAAGCTGTTCTGATCACAGAAAGTAAATTCATTAAGCAGCCATTTCTTGAATGACAAGTTGTATTTATTGTTGCATGAGTCACAGTCATGATCACTTGAAAGATTATTTAGTACCTTAATATAACCTGAATTTTGACATGTCAGTTTTTCAGTATAGCAGCGAGTCAGTTTCAACTGTCAGGAGTGATTGTCGGGACAAATGTAACAGATGTTTATTTTGTCCCTCTACACCCATGTTGCTGTAAAGTCTAACAATGAAATAAAATGTTTTATCATTACTGAAGTTGTCTAAATCTGAATCTGAATCACTGCTATACTGTTAGGTTTGCTTTAACAGTTATACTGTTGTAAAACATTGGCTGAAATTGAAAATTGAAAATGAAAATTTATATTTTTTTAGACAAAGGATAAAATATGCTTGCAATCACATATTAAAAGGACATTATTAGATATGTTAAACAGAAACCAGAATAACAAACAACTCAAGTTTATACCATTGTGTTACTTTCATCCCGACTGATGGTGTTGAAAGTAATGATGTGCAATGTCAGTTCAAAGTCAAATTATACCAAAATCTGTGACATTTATCTGAAAAATGTAACTTTTATATCACCTATCTCTGACTTACTTACTCTGATTCTCTGTGTTTTATAACGTTAAAACGCCGCTGCTCATTTGAGTCTTTACTGCAAAACCTCACCTTAGTGAGATCATGACTTGCCGTAAGTCGGTTTAGTTTATACCTAAGTTAGCTCACTTCAACGGTCGTGATGCAACAGTACACATAAAAATGGCCGCCACTCGGACCATCCTGCTAGGTTGATTTAAATGGTAATGTCTGTTCCACTCCTATTTCAATGATCCCAGTCATCACTGTGACAGCATTCCCGCATCATGTACGGACTCCATTAAATGAACAAATCTTGAAGCACAGTAGCCTTTTTCTTACAGCTGCATTTACCACGGTAGTTCAACCACCTTCCCTTTTCTTTAAATCTGGACTAGATCTGCACAAACACTGCGACATCATTACTACAAGCAACTTGCTTTGTTATGGTGATAAAGCACAAAAAGAAAGTGTACCACTGAAAGCCATCAAGAAGAAATAGTTCTTTTATGTTTCCGTCAGTGCACCGGCAGATTTAATGCCATGTTTTCACACCCGTTTACTGCATGTGTCTTTCCACAGACCACAAAGACAAGTGGAACTACAGTGTTTGTTTACAATTCATTGTTGGAGCTCCACAGCCTCTTTCAGGCAGACAAAAGGACAGAGGTAAGCAGTAGTTCAGAGAAAGGTGATGTATGATCAAACGTGAAAGCAGTATTGATTTTCCTCAATTGTGTTTGCTCCGTTTGCCACTATTAAATATGGATTCTGTGCAACTGCCATCTTGACTTTGTCTTGAAATTGACACTCTCTCCATAAAAGGCTATAGCGTTTTCAATAAAGCCCTGAGTCAAGTGAGAGATCGGCCTGACACAGCCAGAGACTGCGCGTTTGATTTGCTTCAGAGGCGGCACATCAATGCCACAGCAGCACTCAGGTTAAACCACGTCGAGACCAAGACGGCAGGAAAGTGAGGAGGACATGGGAAATGTTGTGTTAAAAAGAACAATGCCTGCACAAACACTTTTGTTGAGATCGTGAACTCACTGTGCCCATGTGTGCACACAGGCACGTTGTTTAATGACAAAAATGTTATGAAGATAATGTCCACGGTAAGTTGTCCCTCTCCAAAGACATGCTCCAAAAATAAACACACGAGGCCCAGTAAGTGGAGGAGATTAATCTTTGTTAAGTTGTGCTATGGCGCTGCCTCAATCCCCCAGTGATAGTGACACTGTTTCCCACCCACGCCTTAGTTACTGTAGCTCAACTACTGGACTTCAGGACAAATCTGGCTGTTAAGGAAGGAGATCAGGAACAGTAATATTATTAAGGAAAAAATGTGCAGAAATACATACATATTTAGGAAAAAAAAAAAAATCCAATGACACTGGCCCTTTAGTGAAATAACAGTTTGTTCCAAAAGATTGTATTCCTCGTGTGTTAGGACAATGTGACCATTAATAGCACATTCATTTAACAACTATATCCTAGGGTTAAAGCATCCACGTGAATTGTGGCAGAGACCACACAACAGAAACCATCTGAATAGACATATAATGGCCAAACATCCCATTTACTGTTGTCCCTGCCTTTGTCTGGATGAATAAATCCAAGTTGATCTCCACCTAATGTGCTGTTTAAAGCCATTGCCTGTGACAAATTGCACATTACACTGGATGACACGTCCTTGTGAATCTGTTCCTTCACTGTAGCATCTATTAGATACGTTTGTTTGTTTGATTAATTGAAGAATTCCTTTGACCAATAACGCACGTTTCAAGAACAGGCGATGCTCATGAGAGGACTGTCGAACAGAAGTGCAATAAATGATGTATCATTTGAAATGTGTGTGTCAATTTGGGTATGACAATGACACTTTCCTGCCAATGTTTGAACAGTCTGTCATTTCATACAAGAGCTTTTTCTCTATTATTTCCTTGGTCTGTGTTCTCCTCACTGATTTGAAATGGAAGAATTTCGTTGGAAAAAATGGGATGTTAAGCATTGCTGTTCAACCATGAGAAATTTGCAGTACTTGAATTAAAATGTGATGACAGTTCTGGGGCTGCTTGCTCATGTTGACAGGCTACTGTCAATCAAATCTGATCAAACCTTTCCCATACAGTGCTGATGAAGCAGATTAGCTGAGCTTGACTGTTCATGATTAACACCTAAACATGTTTTTTTAACAATACCGTTGATTGTTTCCAAGTTAGAAATGGAGATGTAATGCTGTATAGAGAAAGATTTAACACAAGATATCACATTTGTGCCCTGTTAAAGCAGCAACAGTTCAATAATCACATATTGGTGAAATGCTGTGGGTGTCCTCCAGGCGGCAACCTCCAGGTCTAAAAAGTGAAGCCAATGCTGTGCCATAAACTTGCATTCTAACAGCCAGCAGGGGGCGACTCCTCTGCTTCCAAAAAGAGGTCTGATTGTATAGAAGTCTATGAGAAAATGAGCCTGCTTCTCACTTGATTTATTACCTCAGTAAACATTGTAAACATGAGATTATGGTCTCAATCTCTAGTTTCAAGTCTTCAATACAGCATGATGTTCATTTAGTAAATTATGGTCCCATTTAGAGTCAAATAGACCATAAAGCAGGGTATACTTTAGGGTGAGACTATCTTTTGATTGACAGGTTGCTACCATGATGTTGTCTGGTCTGGGTGTTGTCCATCTTTTAATCTTACACCTTTAACTCTTTCACAGTGTCTTATCAGTTCATAAAATTTAATCATAACCTTTTTGGTTGCCTAAAAATGTCTAATTCAGTTGCAGTCCACAAACCAACAGGTGACGTCCACTTCTATAGAGTCTATAGTGTCCACATACTTTCTACTATGTAGTGTGTCAATCCCACACAGACTGAGAGGTCTTTGACACTTATACTAACATTCTCTTAAAGTGTTGTTGTCATTTGCTGTGTTTGTAAAATCAAGAAGGTGTTTATTTATTTCAATTATGATCAACTGAAAAACAAAATACTTTTACATCTATTGAAACTGTACTCTTCATGGTTTGTAATCTCATTGAAATATGCAATGTGTCAGAGGGCAACATGTAAGATGGACATTGAAGATCACACATTTTGACCTTCAGATTAGCATACATACAGATGTATCCATACACACACGTACACCAATAAGCCATAACATTATGACTGTGGTCATAATGAGCGACTTTAACAAGGGCCAAACTGTGATGGCTTGATGACTCAGAGCATCTCCAAAACTACAGCTCTTGTGGGATGCTTGTTGTCTGCAGTGGTCAGAACCAACCAAAAGTGGTCCAAGAAAACTGTTGCCAAGGCTCACTGATGCATGTGGGGAGCGAAGGCTAACCCTAACCCTAACCCTAACCCTAACCCTAACCCTTGTGGCGTCTGATCCAAAAGAAGAGTTATTGTAGCTCAAATTGCTGAAAAAGTGAATGCTGATTCTGACAAAAAGGTGTCAGAACACACAATGCATCACAGTTTGTTGCGTATGGGCTGCACAACCACAGACCGGTCAGGGTCCCCATGCTGACCCGTGTCCACCAAAATGCCTACGATGGGCATGTGAGCATCAGAACTGGACCATGGAGCAATGGAAGAAGGTGGCCTGGCCTGATGATGCACACTTTCTTTTACATCATGTGGATGGCCAGGTGCATGTGCACTGGACAAAGTCCTATAAATGGAGGCCCCACCTCACAACTTACAGGACTTAAAGGATCTGCTACTGACGGCTTGGTGTCAGATACCACAGCATACCTTCAGAGGCCTAGTGGAGTCCATGCCTCAACGGGTCAGGGCTGTTTTGGCGGAAAAAGGGGGACCTACTCAATATTAGGCAGGTGGTAATAATGTTAGGGCTGATCAGCGTATATGCCCGTACAGGTATGTTATCCCTACAAAGCCAGTTTCATTATTCTGTGTCCCCTGACATTTCAGCACCGCGGAGAGCTCCCATATTAATCTTGAACTGCGCTTCTCCTGTTCCCTGCACATCCATGCCCCTAATGACAGTTTTATCATAACTTATTATTGCTGCCCAAAACCTAAGCTGAAATTATGTAAATTCTGTGTGTTTGGTGCGGAAAACATCTTTATGTTTTGCTCAACGGTCACTCAAGCGGGAATCTAATTCTGCACACCGACAGCCTAAATGAATCGGCTTGTTACGGCTTGAATAATGGTCTAAGCGGCGAGGTCGGCCGGCTGAAGGTTGAGAAGGAGAGACCCACTTAGTTAGGTGCCCGCCTTATCGGATTGTACCCCCGCCTCATTCATTACCTTCCATCGCTTCCCTCATTTGCAATAAGCAATATCATTACAGGATGATTTGCCTCAAACGTGGGGTTGAAGTAACATCTCGAGGCAGGAATAACTGCTCCACGATTTGTAATTTGGGCTGCAATATAAGCCGGTAATAAAGCTTCAAATTCACTCTAGCACACACACAACCGCCCTGCCCTCTTTGTTTTGCCTCTTTGTCTGTCTCTGCACACACACATCCAGACAGGCAATAATGTAGAGAATAACACAAGACACCGCATTAACTGAAGTTTCTTGAAAATCTTAATTGCCATAAAAGCATTACAGGTGTCTGCTTCTGTCTATCTTTCTGACTCGCTGACTCTCAGTTTGTCAGTCCTTGAGTCTTCTGTCCTTTTGATGCACTCTCTCTATTTGCCCCTCTGTTTATCTCCCCCTCCTAGCAGGCCTATTTGTGGTCAGTAACTCCCAACTCTGACCATCCTATTTATTTAGGTAGTTAACTGACCAGCCTCAAAAGTAGCAAGCCTGATTTCCAATTACACTGAATTTGTGTGGCTATGAGAACGTCCCTGGCCTTGAGACGCTGGTACCACTGCGGTGCCTTTCGAGATGTGTGAAAGCATCCAACCCTTGAACCCTTGAATTATACAGTATGTTCAACATGAGTGATCTCCATGCAGAGTTTGGATCTATATATTGAACGTTTTCTTCCAGTTACCCTTTCATTTATTGTATACTTAACAGCCTGGAAAGATTCAAAGTAGGTTGAGTTAAAACCACCTAAGCAGGGGTTCTGAGCACAGTTAATCCAGCCGCGTTTTGACAACTCAGACTGGCTTAGCAAGGGCATAATATGAATCCCTCAACCACTCCTGCCACCATGTGGTAAACCATTGGTGGGCACGTCTAACGTCTTAATGGTATGATGGAATCCAATCCTCCGTAATTAGATAAATGTCCCCTAACCAGCGTTTCAGTGTATGCTAGCACAGCTAAGTCTGTGACTCCCAATAAATTAGCAGCTTGTGATGAAATTAAAAGGATCACAGACCTATTTTACAAAATGAAGACCCCCTTCCCTATCATCTATCACTCACATAGCGTGAATTAGGTTCGCCCCGGGAGCAAAATAAATTGAGACAAGAATGCAAAGTATGACTTGTGATATGCCTTTCTGGTTGACATTTAGCACCTCACTCCATTTTCAGTCTGAAAATGTCACTCGAAGAAATTAAAAGTTTCAAAATCCTTGCCCTTTGCCGTAAAGTTGCCGTTAAAACGCAGGTGTCTTTGTGAATAGGGGTTGGTCAAGTGAGACGACAAAAAGAAATCAACGTGATCCTAATCATTGTTAACAATTATACAGAGCTGTCACTGACATGAAATTTAAGTGGGGGAAAAAAAAGTTTGTAGCTGGAGTGAAGGCGGTTGTGATAATAATCTCTATAAAACAGATAGTCTCACTGCTCCCTTGTCTGCCACAAGGTGTGTGTGAGATGGGGGATGGGGTTTGATGGTGGTGGGTGTGGGCTGTAGGGGCAACAGACAGAGGAATATAAAGACAAAGACAGCCCGCTAGGCAGAAAAAGCCCCACACCTGCAGAGCTGGAGTCGGATAGAAGTGCCAGTCGGAGGAGAATTTCTCTTCTTTCGTCTACATGGTCATCGATTGTGAGACAGCTGAGGATCGGCACAATAGCCCTGCAGGCAGGGACAGATGGGTCGGTGCCGCTGGAACACTCCGACGGCACCGACTCGATCTCCGCTGTCGGGGGGCCAGCCGCTCCCAGATGGGTGGGAGGACAGGGGACATTGAATTATGAGTGATGCAAAACCACTGGGTAAGCATGCCGGAGCATTTATCATGATTTGAGAAGGTATGTGGACATGGAAATGGATTTCCAGTGCAGGGTAGCACGGTGACAAAGTGATAGAAAAATAAAGAGATAAATATATATCAAGGTTGATTCCCCTACATGCTCGTGGAGGTGAAGAGGGCAAAGAAAGTCTAGTGAGGGAGTATTTCAAATGGTGTTTTAAGCTTTTCAAATTTTCAGATGTGCTTGTTGCATTTTAGTCTTGTCCTTGTTTTCCAGTTTTGTTTCAGACATCCCTTGTTCTCCAAAAATAAACAAAGAATGACCTCTCACCTCTCTTGGCAAACACACAACACCCTCCTCTATCTCCCAGTGAACAGTAGGTAACTTCTTATTCTGTAGTCACGTCTGTATATTTAGGTGAGTGGAGCTGGACTGCTTCTCCTTGGCTCTAGGTCAGGGGTTTTGTCCGCCAAGGGACTCAGACATCTACAGGCTTCTGAGTACTCTAATGGGGCACCGAGGGAGAGGAGGTTTCAGCCATGACTATCCACACCTCCTGTGGCAAGCTTAATTGGGTATAAAGAGATGCAGTCCTCCCTGCGACCTCCACCTTAGGGTAAGCCGTATGATATGTTTAAGTAAAGGCTCCAGACGTGGTGTGCAGGTTAAAGCTAGCTTTGGAAGGGAAAGTCTTTGTATTCTTGAAATGTGCAGGACATTACTCTCAGATGAACCATTTTCAGTTTTTCCTGATGACCATAGCGGTGCACTTATAGGGCTCTGTTGGAATTACCCCCTGTTTCAAGGGGAAACTGGCCTTTACATTGATGAATGGACTGGAATGTCACTGCTCTCCTGCTTTCTTCAATTTCTTCCTTAAACAGATAAATCAAGTCAGAGGCCGCTGGATGTGTAGCAGCACTGGGGCATTTCCAGGGGTACTACAGAGCATAAAAGCTCTGCACGCACACTCAGAAAAAACAATCCCAATAAAAAGGTGGATAAATCACTCAGAATCTGCAGGTCAATAGTATTGGACAATAAACGTCTTCTTCGCCGTTCCTTCATCAGTGGTCAAAGAAGGGCTGGCAGGGGGGATGTGGTAGGAAGTGTTAATGTGTGTTAATACACTAAAAGCCACGGGGCCTTTTCCAGGTGATGGATTGTCACTACTAAATTAGTGTGTGAGACAGCTCTAGTGAGGCACTATAGGTCAGGGAAGAAATGTCAGCTATGGCAGGTAAAGAAGGCTATGGAAGTTAGGTTTAGGTATATGATAAAAAACTAAAATAAGGCAGTGACACACCTGTACAGTTGGCCTATGGCTGGGCAGTATCACTGAATAAAAGTGAGGGTTTGACACTGGTGATATGGAAAATAAATTGTGTTGCTGCTTCCATCTTCCATTACTGCTGAATCAAGCAGGAAACAATCTGTCTGTTTACACTCAAATACATAAATGACATACATAAAAGAAAGACTGGCTGAGATGATAAGGTATCAAGGAAACACATGGCTATGAAATGTACTGCACTGTAATCTGGACACCTAGTGTACCGTATGCACCAGAGACAAAGTACATTGATTACTAATTTCAATTGTAAAGTACAGACAAAAATTGGAAACCTATCAGAAAAATTAAAAAGACAAATCAGAAACCTGGACACAGATATCATCATGTCATCATCAACATGGGTATGTACAGGTTTCTCATATTCTATGCAAATGTCACATGCTAAATATGATCAAAATCATTAGTGTGCATGTACACATGGATTTTTTTTTTTTTTTTTTTTTACAGAAATAAAACCCATTTAGTTAATTCTGGCATATCAGCGGCATGTTAGCAATAGATAGTTGCTAATAGTGAATGTATCTGCTCCCTAAGGAGTCTCAGCTCAGAGTAGCAGGTGCCATATTTCACACACGGGACGAGAGAGAGTTGATAGACCAAGAGATGGCAGAGGATTTGGTGTCAAAACGAAAAACAAGCGTGCTTCTTTGGCAGTAGTTCAGATTTAAATCCAATGCTATGTGGAAACCATACTGTTAATGAGGTAATTGCTGCAAAGAGCAGCCAGGTAGACTCCTGCAGCCCCGCAGCGAAAGTTGGACCGGAGAGGCTAGACACACAGCCACCTGACAGTATAGCTGAAAGTAAGCGTTCTACATATACTGACCTTCATATTTTCCTATTAAATGTTCTGTGTTATCGGTAACACCGGTTTTGTCAAAGTTTATTAACCGGTGACAAAATTCCCCCACTGTCACATCCATAGGGCATACAAGTATAATATTTACCATTTTAGTTTAGCATGTTGGCAAGGCAACATTTGCAAATTTGTGCCAAATGCGTAACTGAAGGTGTTGGGAATGTCATTTGATTCCTCAGGTATTTGGACATAAACCAAAGTATGAGACAAATTTAAAATTTGACCTGATGACGGCGCTGGATGTATGTATGTATGTATGTATGTATGTATGTATGTGCAAAAGTCCATGGCAGTAGGTCCAATTGTTGTTGAGATATTTCAGTCTGTGTCTAAAAAGTGAAGCCAATGCTAAAGTGCCTTAAACTTGCATTCTTTCTAATATCCAGCAGGGGGCGACTCTTCAAAAATAAGTCAGATTGTATGGAAAGAGCCTATTTATCACATGATTTATCACCTCAGTAAACATTGTAAACATGAGTTTATGGACTCAATCTCTAGTTTCAAGTCTTCTTCAATAAAGCATGATGTTCATTTAGTAAATTATGGTCCCATTTAGAGGCAAATAGATCTGGTTAGATCTGGTTCTGGCTATATTATGATTGACAGGTCGCTACCACGGCGTTGTCTGAGCTGGGAGTTGTCTGTGTTTTTGTCTCAGAACTTTAACCCTTTCATAGTGTGTTTTCAATTCATGAGACTTAATTGTAACATTATGGTCGCCAAAAAATGTCTTCAGCATTCAGTTGTACTTAGCTGCATAACCAACATAGTGATGAGCAAAAAAACGCCTCAAAGCTGCAGTCCACATGCCAATGGGTGACGTCACGGTGACTATGTCCACCTCTTATATTCGAGCTATGGTCTGACGTGGACAGGTCAACAGGCAAACATTTCTGCTCCTTGAAACACATCTCTTGCATGGGCAAAACACAAAGAGAGGAGAGTAGTTCAGATATATAAATCAAAGAGAGACTCCAGCGTAGAGAAATGCAAAGGTATACAGAGAAACATTATTTTGATGGTACTTTGACACACGATAGGATGGAACGTTCCATTTCCTAATTATCTATCCATCCTGTTTCCTGCCATGGAGAGTATTCCTCAGTGCTGGACCCGGCATAACCACATGACTGATGGTAAATCAATACTAAGCGGCCCAGTTTTCATTGAACATATGGCAGGAGAGCAGAAACATTTGGAAACGTCAAGACTTCTGAAAGCTTTGGTAGTGGAAGACAACACCACATACACCACCAGCCAATCGACAGGTACAAATACAGCCTGTAGTAAGAGTGGGTGTACAGTTGATTGTAAAAAGAAAGAAAGATATTCCTTTATTAGTCCCACAGTGGGGAAATTCAGTTTTACACTCTGTTTTTCACACACAGCACATATACATGCGTCAATGGAGAGATTTCAAAAAGCTGACCTGGCTAACATGTCACAATCCCAACAAAGAAAGTAATGAAATTGAATGAAACCGGCGTAAATCTTTCCTGCAGACATCTATAGCGCTGATGTGGTTGGTGTTTGACGGCACATGTCAGATGTACTGAGGACATGTCACGCGGGAGTGATGTGAGCCCTGTCAGCTCCTCGCTCACACCCCATCCCAGAGCGCTGTGTCAGCTACCTCACTATTGATTGTCAGGCTTCTTCTGGGAATTCGGCGTGATTCGTTTGTCGCGAGAGCAGCGAAACCAATTGAATAGAGAAATCAGATGTATAAATAAGCAATGTTCTGCATGAGGGCGCCCAGGAATGACACAATGACATAGCCACCTTGACATAACCCTGCAGCAATCAGCGCTGACCAACGCTGTAAAGCCCGTCACACTCATATCCCTAATGAATATCTATGTGCTTTTAAATAGAGTGCCAGCATCTTTCACTGGACACAGTTGGAAGCTTTTTTTTTTCTTTCAAAATGGCAGGGGAATTTCTCCATCGATTTATATTGCTACTATAAAATTATAACACAAGTGTTAAATCTGTCATTAAAGGGCTCATTAAAGTCTGTAATTGCTAAGCTGGATAGATTTGGTGCTGTTAAAAAGAGAGTGTCCTGCCATTCATTTGTGTTACTGTCTCAGGGTATCGGGGATTATGTATATAGCTCTGACAAAAAGGCTCAGTGCTGACTGGCTTCTTGTCAGTGAGTATAGAGTGCTTCAGAAATGAGTCCTAAAACCAGGACGAGTTAGCATTTTAGCACTTCTGGTTTCCTTGTCTGTTTTTTTTTAATGGGTTTTCAGTTTGATGCCTGAAATAAGGTGTGTGGTTTACAAAAGCTTAAGAGATTTTAACATTGTGTTTTATGACATAAAATACACCAATAAGTACCCCATGCTTGAATTTTGAAGCCTTTATGTGTCTTTAAAAAGGTGGTTGCTAACACGTAGCTAAATGAGAATGCTAAATGTCATCACGCCGACTTATCCGCCTTTACAGCCTCGTTGTTTATACTCACACCGGTGGGACCGTGGTGTAGGTCATTTATAGCGCAACGTTATGTTTTTACTTCTGGTGACTGCATTTATACTTCAAAAATCATAAAAGTGGTGTTCATTTATGAAGATTATCTTGCTAAACATAAACTGTAAGCAGGTTGATACGTATCACCTTTCTGGTGGACCACCATGGGACCTTATTTCAGAAAAAAAAATATGTAAGGTAGTCAGTGAGGCGAGGGACAAATATTTTTTGATCCTGCTTGTTTGTATGATGTCAATTTGAAACTGAATTTTGCAAATCAAGAAAAATGCAATTTGTAGTAAAACTGTTGAAGTATAAGACTGAAAATATGTAATTTGAAAAAAAAAACAGGAGCTGCTGGATAAAACTAAATAAATAAGTCAGGTAAGATAATGTTTTATTTATGCATGGAACATAGCTAAGTTAGCTAGCGCTGGCTAGCTAGTGTTGGTGACATATATTTTGCGAGATGAGAGAAGTTCACGGAGTAGTTTCACACAAAATGAAATGCTACTAGAACAAGCTGCCATGGACAGACATCATATGTGTGATTCATAGAGCAAATCAGCTGTGATCATTGTCGTTGACCATTGTGCATATTTTTTTCAAAATAAGGTCCCATGGGGTCCACCAGAAGTGGTGGGACCTCTCTATAGAGCAAGCAGGGAAAAGAGAAGATGTCGTGTCATAAACGCGTCATATCTTTGGGGTACAACATATGCCCAGTAAAATCTCATTTGCACTTGCTGAAATTGAGCCAATAGGAACGCACGACCACAGCTCCAGTTACACTGAACATGTGTCATACCCCAGAGCTCAAGACCTGTGTCCCAGCCTCGTTCAACAGGCCTTTCTACAGAGGGTGAACCCTCTTTAAACAAACCTCATTTGCTCTCCGAGAAAGAGCATGATGAGGGACACAAATCTGTGCATATACTTCACCTGCATCCCCTCAAGTTTCTTCAGAAATATAATTGAAATTCAAAAAATGAGACGGATGAAAGATTGATATATCTGATTCATTTATTCAACCCACTGGTGGCAACATGCACTTTCAGGAGATCCAGCTTATGCATACAGGGCAAGAAAACCATCTGAATTTTGTCATTAATTTCCCTCCGAAGGTAAATCACACTTCATCACAGCTCATGAATAACTTTCCCTTTCAATTCTATAATTCATCTCTCTGGTGTGATAAGCGCTTGGCTCTTTCCTCAGAGCAGCCAAGTTGACAAAAACATGTGAATGAAAAATTGAAGGGCGTAAAAAATGGGAATTTCTGCAGTTAGACTGCGACTGTTGAGTGAGAGTTTAGTGGTCTTATTCTCATCACTATGCTTTTCTTACCGCCTTTGCTTGCTGGGCCGGGAAACATGAACTCAGCATCTTGGCCTCCTCCTCCCTCAGACATGCCCAGAATGGCCATGTCAGCACACTGTGAGGACAGTTTTCTACCACGGTCCACTTGTTCAGCATGCAAAACGTGTTTATCATGCTTCACCGTGGCTGTGCAGAAAGTGAACATCATTTCACGGTATACTTTGCAGCACACAAAGAGCCTTTAGAAAGACCAGAGGTCCATTTGTGCAACATGTAATAGCAGAGAAGCTGCTCTGCTGTGTAGTTAAGTTCTCTCATACTTCCAATCAGTAACAGGTAAAGACGAGCCACCTCGCGGGTCTCTCGGGCCCACCTCCACTCAGCGCACTCATCATCAAACACAGCTCTGATCAAGTGATTAGACGAGTGGTGTACGGATGGAAGCTTCAGAGAGGCTGGCCACCCTTTCTTCTGCACTCACAACCCCGGGCGGTCAGGACAAAGAGAGAGAGAGGCGAGGATAAGTCAAAAGATACTTCGAATGACAGTTTGCTGACAGCAAGATTAATGACCCAACGCACAAAGGTCTGGAGCAGCGGGGCCGTTTGATAAGGCGGCCTGGAGCCCCACCGCCACCTGCCTCGCGATCCATATAAATCGAAAGTCCTGTAGATTCCAGCGGCCAATTAATGAGCGGCCCTGGCAAGCGACACTGTCCCTCACACCCGCCCGTCCCTGCCAACACTTCATCGAGATAATCTGATACTGTATCACAGACAGAGAGAAGAAATAAAAGACCTGTCGGAGATTGTGAAGGACAGTTATCTATGGTAATGTGCTAGCTCTAGCAGCAGAATGTGCGAGTAACTGTGTGCATGCACGTTGGCGGCGGCATGCAATTTATGAGCAGAGCAGAGGTAAGTGGGCAAGTTGAAGGCCTCTCTAGCGCTGTTGTTCATATGGAAATGAGAAGTAATGAAGTCAACACTGTCAACTTCACATCTCTCTGCACTGTCACAGTGATAAAGGGCACAGGAGGTAATTAATTTCAGTCCACAACACTGAACAGAGAAAGGCAGGGAAATGATGTCACAGACACAGAAGAGGCTGTATTGTGCTGTTGTCAAGTTTTATATCTTCACAAATCTTTCAAAGCGCTCACAACAGAAGTCTTTAACCATTAATAACTGTCCACGCTGTCCATTAATTTATGCAATTACAGTAGAAACATGTAGGCATATCACAGCCGTGCCAAATCTCTGGAGCCAGGTGTAAAAAAAACTGTTGAAGAAGCCAGTAAAAGTCTGTTTATGCACAAAGGCAGCATATGCATAAACAGTCTTTACACCAAGTGTGTAATCCCCTGCATACATATTGTTCTACATCTCATTATAGTGTCTATCTCGCTCATCATGCAGCTCAGTCATTGTACATGTGCACGTGCTGAAGCCCACTCCCACAGTTAGCCATGATGAATGCTGACACACCCACATTGAACCATGTTTGGCTATAAAGCAGACTCTTTGTGTCCTTCAGCCGGAGCCGTGACGTCCTTTAATCCGTGGAAGTGTCGTTACCCATAGCTATTATGCATCAGCATGTTGTGAGCCACAACAGCCTAGTGATTGATGACACACAGAGGGTCAAATTTATAATTTGATGTGTGGTATTATTTCATAAATTACTATGCTTTGACTGACAACCTCTAAACCTACTTGTTGTTGAATAGAATAAAGCATTAAGTAAAATGAATGCTATTATACATCTATAAATGTTATATGATGCAGAAGTCTAGACGCTGTTGAAATCTGAGATGTGCTAAAAGAGACAATAAACAATAAAAGCAATAAATATTTGCTCAAATCCCATCTTTGCCACACTGGTATTTTTACACTCACCTCAACCATAAAATCTTTGCACTTTTATGGATGACACTGCTCCTAAGGGAGAGGCTCACATTTTTTTTTTTTAGTATTCACATACATACTTTATATCAGGGGTCTCCAACCTTTTTCCCCTCTGAGAGCTAATTTGACAAAATGAAAGTAGGTGAGAGCTTGTCATAGCATCAAGGTGTTCAATGCCAGTTCTGTGTTCTGTCCTTTAATAACGTTTCAGCCACTACAGTCATCACTTCTATTACAATTCGACCATAGGTGAAGGGCTTTTTGTGGCTCCTTAGGACGTCACAAACTCTCTGTTCCTGTGTTGGCCTTCTTCATCAGTTTGGTAAACAGTTTTCAGTTTCAGTACCTTCTCTGTTCTGGAAAGTCCCATGAAAAATTGCTGTGGACTTTGGTTGACTGGCGCTCGACGTTACACCTTTTACCGACTTGCTGAAACACACACTTGTCATTCACATTTGTGAAAAAAATCCTCTATTACCCATTCTTCATGAAAATGGTCTAATTTTTGCCTTTTATTGGCAAAACCCATTGAACTGTCAACTGACTTGCAAATAACCATTATGTGTCAGAAGGGGGCGGGATGTCTGTGAATTTGATTGGATAGAAATTGAATCAGGTCTACAAAGTGACTTTGTGTTATTAAATTGTTGTACATCTTCTTTGAACCTTTAGTGAGCCACTCAGAAACAGGTAATGAGCTACTGGCAGCTTGCGAGCTACTTATTGGAGACTCCTGCTTTATATACCAATCACTAACTCGTTTCAGCATTTTGTCCTGGTTCAAAAGCAAGACAAGGTTTTCAAAGTAGTTGAACTGGGCAGTACAATTACAAGTCACAAACAGACCCCCACAAAATCTTATATGGCCACAACCATCTTTTAAATCACCACTTTCAGCTACTGCCCTCAGGGCAAAGGTACAGAGTCCTCTGTGCAAAGAGAAACATATAAGAAATTGTTTGTCCTTGTTGTCATAAAGTAGTTAAATAGTGTATGTAAGGACAGCCACTTTCTGAAGTCAGCACACAGCATTTTATATCTATTTATTTAACCTTGATTCAGCCCTGGTACCTGGTGCTCATTTTTACTGTAGCTTCTATTGGTGTATTATGTTTTTGTGTGAATGTGTTTTTTAACATGTTGTAACATGTCCTCTCCTGGAAATATTATATGTTATACATATCCTGGAAATGTTGTTTTAATGCACTCTTTTAGTAACTTTTTAGTAAGTGTTTACACATGCCAATCAAAGACAATGTCTGCCTTTTGTATGCAGAAAGCAGACAAAGTTACTGACGAACTTACCTCTAGTGATAGCGAGCCAAAAACCAAACCGGTCAGCTCGGCCATCAAACCTTATACAAGAGAAAAACGGAGGGAGGTCTTCAGGAATTTGTTTCAGTAAGTTTTAACTGTTCTTCCATGTCAGTTATCACATTCGTCCACAGATGACAAGCATTTGCACGTTAAATCCCACAAGATGCTGACAGCAGAAATAGCTACTCTGTCATGTGAGTTAAATGTTCGCTACGTCAGAACTTATTGGCCAAACGTCTTTCTGTAACCTTTTTCGCACATCAGCTATTTTGTGACAAAAGCAAACAACAACTCAAGAGGGTGTGAAACTTTTTTTTGTCCAACTGGGGAAGTTTTATTTAATTTTGCCATTTTCCTTACAACTCTTCTAGTGCGATACTTTAAAATTCACATAAAAATGGCGTTTGTAATTCCTCCAGTCTGTACTGGTGCTCATGAGATCTATTCATTACGCCAACGAAGTGATGGGGACAAAAATCCAGAGCCCTCTTTTTGTGCAAAAATGCATTCTCAAGCTGTTTTTCAGTCATGATTAATCACAAATTAATTGCACATTTTTTTATATTGGTTAAAATGGACCTTAAAGGGAGATCTGTCAAGTATTTAATATTCTTATCATTCATCATCATTATTTCTAGAAATCCATGAACAACACAAAACAATGACAAATATTGTCCAGAAACCCTCACAGATACTACATTTAGCATAAACAGTATGCTCAAATCATAACATGACAAGCCCAACAGGTAACAGCTGTCAGTGTGTCAGTGTGCTGTAAGCTAACATGGTTGGTACCGCTGGATTGCTTAGATTCATATGATGCCAGTATCTTCACTCTAGCTTTAAAACCAAGCTCGTTACAACCTGTGTAAGATTCATTGTGCTAATGTGTTAAAGAAATCAGTGGCATTAATGCATTATTGCATTAACTTACAGCCCTAATATTTTCCAAATGTAAAGTCTATTTTGTACAAAATTCTCTCTGAGTAACTATTTCTCCACTCAAAAAGTACACAGTCCTGAAAAACACAACAAGGGAATTTAGTACCAAGAAGATTATAACTTCAATTTTTCTAAAAACATGTCAGATCTTGATAAGGAAACGGGTTTAGAGGAGATCTCAGAACTTGCAGGAGGTTTGTGAACATCTGGGGGTAAAAATTGAACACTTAAAGCTAATGAAGCTTGTGTCTGTAAAGGACCTTGTGTGTTGAGTGTTTAACAACACACTGGCTTTAACTGGTAGACCTGGTCAGAACCGCTCATGAATTCTCAAACAGTGGCAATTAACTAACCATCAAATCTGTTCAGGCACAACAAACTGTGACTAATACTAATGTTATACCAATAGAATGGGCGTGAAGGATATATCACTATATCACTTTGAATAGCTGCTGCTGCTCACGGGGCACTGTAACCTTCAAGCTACGCCTCGCGCAGCCGACTTCGAAGAGCTGATAAAAGCGAATGCGGAGTACAAAGCTGCACTTGTGCACCAAAGCCTGAAGGTGTGACAGACACAGGCAATAAAACTCAGCAAAGAATGGCGAGATGGTAGAGGCGGCTCTGTTCTCTCTCGCCCTTACTGTCGGAGCCATGACATTAATATGAGACGGGGAGAGTGTGAGGAGGGGTCGCACCATATGGATTCAAGAGGAGGGAGGAAAGGAGCAGAAAAGCTGACACAAGTCACCTGAACGCTGTCGGGGCGTCATCACATCGCTATCAGTATCACTATCAAGCTGTTTATGCAAACAAACGTGTGAATGTATAGTGTGTGTATGTATAGGTGAGTCCATGACGGTTTTCACATTTCTTGGCTGCTGTGCCCCAGCTGTGTGTGTTTAACCCCCCCATACCAGGCCCTGCCATAGGTCTCCTCATCCAGGCGCTCAAATGACAGAGGCCAACGTCCTCTCAGCATCCTTGAGCGCCTGTGATGGGCACCCAGCCAGTGACTGATCGCTGGCTCATTCCCTCTCGTCAGCACTTTCGCTCATCCAGCTCGTCATCAATGCTTCGTGGTAATAAAACCAATGTCATCCTGCTCCTTGAAGTTCACATGGAGAGATAAGGCTAGCAAATCAGCCACCGGCTTTTTGTTCCAAATTAATTTCCCGCCGTCTTTGTGTACGCCATTTTCCTGGGTGGCATTTAGTTCTGACAGCGTGCTTATCTCATGTCTTCTCGCCTGATTTCAGCCTTCATTAGGAAAAATTTGCCGCTTTAAAGTCAATTTCCATTTGACTTTTATCGTCAAGTGTGTGAATATGTGTGTTCCTAAATGGAAATAATTGATCAGGTGAGGTTGTTCTGGAGCAACAGGAGCACCTCTTTCGTTAATTAAAGCTGCGTGCTGCCGCCGTAAACATTAGGGAAATGGGGCTGTATATCAGGCTTATTACCTGGACATGATCATCAATGTGAGGACTTTGTCCAGGGAGCTCTCTTATAGCCCATCAAACAGAGGCTTGGCTGCAGCTAAGAGCACCTGGTCTGTCTACCGTGTGTCATCCAGGGGGTCAAAGTATGACACTGTGATGTGAAGTGTGAGAGTTTAGGGATACAGACGGGCAAACATTGAGGGAAAGGTTTTGGTAACGTTCAGCCATAGCTCATCTCAACTGAGACATTTTCATTTTTAAATCTTTCTGCTTACTTACTATTATATTATCAAAACTGGAAAGTTCCTTCAGGTCTAGACAGTAATCCTATCTCCCAATGTCCCCTAACATTTCTTATCCAAATCATTACATGTGCAGTAGACTGCCGTGTGTTGGAACTGGGCTAAGAGTGCCTGCAGAGATTACGGCCGTGCAGTTGGGACAACAACATTAAGGGGAGATAAGGGAAACTCATAAAATAGCAGCATTTCATTTCCTAAAAACACAATAGATGCCACGGCTGCTTGATGGACTACTATCAGCTGCTCTGTAGAATCATAGCTCACTTATCTTCTCTGTGAATGAAAAGGTAGACCAGCACCACAAAGGCAGCAGCTGTGGCTGGAATGCTGATGTTAACACGCAGGCAAACTTTTTGCATCAAGGGATGTCGTTTTGCGAAATACCTTCCCATAATGAGAGAGTAATTTGTTACAATAGAGCTGAAAATGTCAGCGAAGTATGTGGAAGTTACTGCATCCTGTTGCTGACTTTTAGACTCTATCCATATTCTCTCCATGCACCTGACCTTCTGCCAGAAGCACAGTGTGCATTAATTTTTCATATCGCAAACACAGATACACACATTTTGCCCGACACCTCAGTGTTAGGAAGTCTCCACAGCACAGCTTACAGTACAGCCTGGCTGGCTCCACAGTGCTTTACAGAGCATTCACACAAACAGACACATTCACTGCTCATAAAAAGTTTTCACATCTCCTTGGAAGTTTTCATTGTTTTACATCTTTGAATCAAGATGGATTAAATGTAGGTTTTTCTACATTATACACAGATCAATATATAAAAAGACAAATATTAGATTGTAATTGAGTGGAGAACAAACTTGAGAGAATCAGTCGGTGGGCCACAGCAGCATGTTTTTATGGTTAAAGGCGCTATAAATGCTAGATTTGGAGTCCTCAACTAGGGATGTCATGGTAACGAAATTTTCCAACCAGTTGGTAAACTTGTGACAACACCAGTGTTACCAATTACACCAGACAGAAGAGATGACGGTCAGTATGTGTAGAGCGCTTACTTTAACGTTGGATAGCTGTGTGTCTGGCCTCTTAGGTTGAGCTTCTGCTGCAGGGCCGCAGGTTTCCACTCAGCTGTGTCCGCTCCGCCCTCCATGCGGTGGTTGCCTCATTAACGTTACTGTTTCCTTGTAGAGTCGGGTTTAAATCTGAAATATTGCCAATTAGTTTTGCTTTTTGCTTTGACACCAAAATTCTCCGCCATCGTCTTGTCTGTCAACTCTCTCTCATCCTGTGTGTGTGAAATCTGACTCCTGCTGTTCATACTTTCACTTTCAGTTTGTAACATCTGTCGTTCAGCTATGTATTTGTAACCCAGCGCTGGTGCGTGAAAATTACCTAAATGGGTTTTGTTTGTACAAAAAAGCAAAACAACGGTGGGGGTGGCGGGCATGTAATGTTATCAGTGTATGCTTGACCACAGACTATTGCAGCAAGGCTACCGTCAACATGGAGACAGCTGAGCTGGCGGCTTGTAGCACGCTCACATGCACAAACATGCACTAAAAAGCATGTACGGCCCGGCTATGTCAACAAAACTGTTGATTACAACACACACAGAGGGAGAGCGACTTCATTCTCTGCTCAGGTAGACATTACTCCTCTATATCTTTACACAGCAAATAAAGTTAGCAGGGCATTAACATAATGGGGATGTAGCACTCTGAATATACTGAAACAAGGAATAACATCCATGTTTTTTCTTCTGTAGCTGATCTATTGATCAGTGTGTGGATGCTTGTCCTATCATTATACACTTGAGGTCCGTCTAGTGACTCTTTTTCAAAAAAATGACTAGCGAGAAATCTAACGACTTTTTCTGGTGTTACGGGAGACTTTTGGAGAAGCTGGTGAGAAAGCAGCTATCGTTCCTAGTCATCAACCAGCAGCGTTTTCTGTCGTGGACCCCTCCCCCGCCCCACGTCAAGCAGCCGGTCTGGCCCAGGGCCTAGTCGCACAGCAGTCCCTCCTAGCTGCAGGAGCAGTAAAGCACCGCTGGCTGGATGTAAATGTAAAATGTTCTTTGTCTTAAATAAATCACTGCAGCCTCAGTCACTTACTCACCTCGTCCACTGTGTGTGTGCCTCTCTGTGACATAAGCACAGCATAACTGTGGATAGCATAACTGTGAGCTAGCTTGCTAGCTCATCGTGTCTCAGTCTAAATTGTACATACTAAAATACAGAGAGGAGTGGGAATCAAACCCTAAATTAAAAAAAAAAAAAAAAAAAAACAACTAACTCCTCTGCATGTGTGATAAATGCTGCTAAGTGCACTAAACCTTTATTTTTTCATCCAAAAGCTTATTTGACAAAGTTTTAGTTTCTTTGATTACCTGTTTCATGTCTTGGATATTTAGTTTATACATGATTTTATTTAAAATATATAACTGCACTGCAGTACAGACAGAAAATGTAGATTGGAGAGACAGACCATAGGTGTAGTTCATTTATTTGTTATTATTATGCTTTTATATTTTGTTGGATGGAGAAAAAAAAAGAAAATCAGCATTGGCCATAAAAATACCCATATCGGTTGACCTCTATTATACACTGAATCTGACCTCAAGTATCTCCAACAAAATCGGTGAGCAGCAATCTTTATATATTAGATTATTTCTAACAAAACATGTATAATTAATAAAAGATCAGACCAATCTTCCTATTTTCAATAGATGAGGAAGACTGAGGAAGGTAACCTTCAGGTTGAACCCTCTTGTTACAGTTTTCACTGAGACAGAGGCTAAAAAAAAACCAGACCCCTCCTTCCTCCTCTCCTCTTCATCATTGATTGTCTACATGTCTGTGACTCAGTGTCTCATGGCAGGAGAAGCCAAAGTGATGGAGACAAAAGGTGGTTTGGGTATTAATTCAGCGCTCAAGTCTTCTTTCAGGATCCTTTCAGATGCAAAACGCCAGGCTGCGCGTTGGGCAGAAGGGGACGCTGACAATTACAGCCTCACATTGAGCCACCGTTGGAGACCCACTCTTCAGACTGACTGACAAATGAAAGGGCTGAAATAGCTTCCATTTAAAACGGCCACTTGCCAGAATAGGGGGATCATCTCCAATATCTTGTCTCAAATGGGAGAGGGAAAAGATGAGCGTGCATGGGAAATTGAGCTCACAATTCAGTACTTTACAAAGGCCATTTAGGATACATGCACAGAATACCCAGTGGTTTCACGAAGGCTTTAAAGTCCAAATTCAATAGATCATCAAGATAAAGAAGTGACTTTCTGCAGGGATTTGCATCCAACTGCTTGTTCCCCTAAATCTAAAAACTTTTCATGCTGTGCTAACTAATCCACTCCCCTGTACACGTACACACACACACACACACACACACACACACACACACACACACACACACACACACACAAATGAACATAAATGAGGAGTGCACACAAACGTACACTGATTAGTTAGAATGGCCTTAGTCATAAAGCAAAAATTTCTGGGGAGACAAACAGAGATGTTCGTTGTCCTGCCAAGCAAGAAGACACACAGATTTCCAATCACGGATGTTTGCAGTTTGCTCAGTTTGTCTGCTATTCCCTCAGTGCGCCCAATCTACACAGCTGAGTACAGCATCCAAATCGACAGTTTGTGGAGACGGATGCCTGTTGAGCTGCCTCATCACATGTTAAACCAGACGATGTGGCTCCCGAGTGTGTGAAAACTGACAATGTTTTCTCGCTGAGACTGACTGTGAAATATTTTACTGTCCTTTAAAACTTCAATTTCTAAGTCAAATAAAAGTGTGCTGGACCCATAGGACTAAAACAACAGAGTAGTGTTTTAGTTACACAAACATGTCTTGAAGGCAATTACGTGGAGGAGACAGAAATATTATTACTGTTGGAGTTGAACCTCAATTAGAGGAGTCAAACTGGAAAAAGAATAAAATTTGAATAACACAGAAGACAATTACTACAAATATATTGTATTTAACCCTCTCCGACGGCAGGCTCAGCCACTGTTCTTCACTGTTCGTCTGTCAGAGGATGTTGTGGGCTGAATGAAGGTACCAGCAACATATGAAACTAAAGCCTAAACAATCCATTGGTGGCAAAGATGTCATACTATATCTTGTTAGGATGGACACTAAATAACGCTACAACGTTACACAAAATTTTAGTGAGGCCATTTTTAAAGGGGTCCATTGACCTTTGACCTCAATATATGTGAATGAAAATAGGATCCCCTTTACAGACATGCCCACTTTATGATAATTACATGCAGTTTAAGGCAAAAAGGTCCTGGATTATATAAATTGGGTATCACTGTAACGCTGAGACCTTTGTGGACCCAGTCAGCCCAGTTCTATTCATGTGTGATGATGTTAATCTGCATAGTTACCATTTTACTCTAGTGAGACCTGTGGTGACCTCTGGGATAATCACTCTCATGAAACTGTACAAACACAAACTAGAGACCTAGAGCATTCAGAGGATTTATAAATCTGAGGTAGATTAACAATAACGGGGGTTCTGAGCAGTTTCAAGAACAGACGTGATCGCCATCCAATTGCCGAAAAATGCAAGTTTTGTAGAAATCTCCAAATGTGAAAAGTTTTTGAAACCAAATCACAGCATGGCTTTTTCTATTGTGTTCCTCAAGGTCTTGGGTGTCTTAACGTGGTATTGTGGAGGGATTGGTCCCTGCAGCGACGGGGGCCATTACTGGCCTCACACCGTTCACAGGCTGAGCCTCAATCAGAAGGACTCAGACCCCCAAGCGATATCAGGCAAGCAGTCTTCCGTACGCTGCATTTCCTGCATCAGCCCGTCTGAAGGGATTCAGCTCTGGGCTCTTCCCTCTTCGCTCACCGCTACTGAGGGAATCCTGACTGCACCTTCCCCGCCCTGTGGGCAAGTTTTCAGCACCTTCAGTGGACACTCCTCCAGCATCTCAGTGCAGAGCAGCTACTTATTTTTCCATGATTTTGAAAGCTAAATTTATATACTTATATACAAATTTGGCTGGGTGGCTAGTAACACATTTTTCTGTGGCATGACAACCCAGAATGCAGATTCATTTTTGCTTTACACAGCCTTTAGTCAATTCTCTAATAATAAAAAGAAAATGGTTAAATTTAGCACCAAATCTTTGGGACAAATAGTATAAACCCCAAATTGCTGCAACAATTTTATTTTACAAACTTATATCATCATGTTCTATGCCCTTATACACTTTTATATGCCACTTTTCACAATTGATTTTAATTGATTAATTTATTAATGAATTTAATTTCTCATTAATTAACTGGAAGAACTTGACACACAGTGCCGAGTTGCATGTCAAATTAATCTTCAGTTTCCAAACTTTCAGATGATGTACACCACGTTTATGTGACATACACTGTTGATTTTTCTACCTACCCCTGAACGTCCCGTGTCCTCCACCCTACCTCTCTAAAAAAACAGTGTGAAATGGTAAGAGGTTAAAAGTTATTATCGCTGTTTGGGTTTGCCCACTGAAAATATAGTTTGGCCTTCAGGTTGCGCAGCCTGAAGAGCAGGCCCTGCAATCTGGAAGCGAAGAAGCCTCCACAGTGATTTAGCAAAAACTACATCTTAAAATTATCCATTAACATGCATGAACAAAAGTAAATTTCAAAAAGTGAATATGGCGAGAAAGACTTGCTGTTGTGTGCAAGAGATGCAGGTCACCAGAGTAGACACAACACAGGTATAAATAACAAGTACTTTTGTCTGAGAGCACAAACAGCTGCAGGGGACGGCTGCGTGCTGCTGGAGGAGTACAAACAGGTTCTTTAATGGAGAGAGGGATGTGAGGAGAAATTCATTTGTGGGATGACACTCTCCCGCAGGCCCACAGCACAAACCCCGCGAGAGGGATGCTGCGGCTCGGAGGTCGGGGAGTGGTGGCGGGGGGTGGATATGTGCGTGAGGGGGGTGTATGTGTGCGTGAGGGGGGTGTATGTGTGTGTGAGGGGCGTGGATGTGTGGGGCAGAATGAGGAGCGGGGGTGAAACGATGCAGAGGTGCCTGTGTCACGTCTCTATGGAAATCACTAAACTCTGCAGCACAGCATATCACACATGCATACATGTGTACACACACACACACACACACATGGTACCACACTGGGAAGGAAAAGGTATGAAGGATTTGCACGCGGAAAAATGGGCAGCCACTCTGTTATTGTGTTATCTGCTCCCATATTGCCTTGTATTTGATTTAGCTATGATAGAGGATGGGAAGCCAGTTCATTGTGTTTTTTTAATTTGTTACATTCAAGCTCATCAAAAGCATTTTTTTTTTTTAATTTTTATTTATCATTCGCTGTGGTGTGTGTACATGTATGTATATATGTATGTATGTGTGTATATATATATATGTATGTATGTATATATGTATGTGTGTGTATGTATATGTATGTGTGTGTGTGTGTGTGTATATATATATAAAAAAATATATATATATATATATATATATATATATATACTGTATATATAATGTATATACAGTATATATACTGTTTATATAGATATATTGGCATATAAATATAGATATAACATATTTTTCACCATGTAAGGCGCACCCGATTATAAGGCGCATTAAGCGAAACTAAACGGTCAAATAAGTCAAGCTTCATTCAGATCATTTAATAACTCAATCATTTCAATAACTCTCAACATTTTTCAGTTGTAACACAGGAAATACAAAACAATACACCCACTTTTCAGTTCATTCCTCTTCCACAAATCCATCAAATCCTTCATCATCACTGTCTGAGTTAAACAGTTGGGTGATTTTAAGTGAGTGTTTTTAAATAGTAGGAAGCTAGAGTTAAGATACAGGTATCATATAAAACTAACCCTAACCTAAGGAATCCATTGGTACCAACTACGTCATGCCAGCCTGTTGTGAATAAGGTTCTAAACGCTCTAAACTTACACTAAAATTTGGTGAGGAAAAACTGTCATGTCCATTTTCAAAGGGGTCCCTTGACCTTTGACCTCAAGATATGTGAATGACAATGGGTTCTTTGGGTACCCACGAGTCTCCCATTTACAGACATGCCAACTTTATGATAATCACATGCAGTTTGGGGCAAGTCATAGTCAAGTCAGCACACTGACACACTGATAGCTGCTGTTGCCTGTTGGGCTTGACTTGATCATGTTACGATTTGAGCATATTTTAATGGTAAATGCAGTAAATTCAGTGAAGGTTTCTGCACAATAATAAACATATATATGACATACATTCGCTTAAAGCAGCATATTTGTCCACACTCATGTTAATAAGAGCATTAATTGGTGGAGGGGAGGTCATGTTCCTCTGCCTGATCTGTTTAGTGACACCACAGCTGATTTTGGATCCACTTCCTCACACCATTATGTTCACTTTATATGTATTCATTTTTGTCATATGGATTGTCTATGTTGTATTTTCATTATGTTGTTACTCTGTACACACAACATCTATTTGCACATGTGTCGATCTTAGGAGGGGATCCTCCTCTGTTGCTCTTCCTGAGGTTTCTTCCATTTTTACTTTTTTCCCTGCTAAAAGGTTTTTTTTAGTTGGGGAGTTTATCCTTATCCGATGAGGAGAGAGTCAGATTGTAGTGTGTGATGTTGTATCCTGTACAGATTGTAAAGCTCCCTGAGGCAAAATTGTGATTTGTGATTTTGGCTATACTATATATGTATATATATATATATATATATATATATATATATGTGTGTGTATGTGTATGTGTGTGTGTATGTGTGTGTGTGTGTGTGTGTGTGTGTGAGAATTAAATCAAGAATTGCCTAACCTCTAGTTATAATGCCTAAGAGGTTGTAAATGCATGTGTAGGTGGTAATGACTGCTAAATTAGTCAGCATATTTTATGATGACATTACAGCTTCAGCCATTTCTGTTGATCTTGCTTAAACTGCTGGCAATGACTTGCACACACTTGTGGGCTCAAAGCAGCTGATATTATTTTACATCTAATTAGAGTTCACCTTGATATCTGTTTTAGGAGTAGCGTCTTTTGGTAACCTGACTGCTTGATGGAGACCAGACTGATGAGAAGCAATCATTGGAAACTGTTTGGAAGATGGCTGGCACTTCAGAAAATACTTGACAGGTGATTGGATGAATCATCTGTCAATCAAATTCTTGCTGAAGCCAGTTGGGAGAAGAGCAAAAGCATTGCCTTCAGAGTTGTTCTTTGCTCTTCTTTCAATGAAGAACTCTTCAGTTCTTCATTCTTTCATTTTCTAAAAAATCGACTGCGCCAGTAATCTGGCACGCTTTATGTATTAATTCTGGTTGTGCTTACTGACCTTGAACCAATTTTATGTGGTACAGGGCGCTCAAAAATCTGTCAAAATGTTTTATTACGACTTTGGTAAGCTATGAAGCCGCACCGCTGGATGGATTGTCGGATAATGACGAGAGGGATTCGGGCGCGCTTGATGCCGAAATCGCCCGTTTAACTCAGACACTGATGATGAAGGATTTGATGGATTTATGGAAGATGAATGAACTGAAAAGTGGGTGTACTGTTTTGTATTTCATGTGTTACAACTGAAAAATGTTGACAATTACTGAATTATTAAATGAATTGGATAAAGTTTGAGTTATCTGACCACATTGTTTCGCTGAATGTGCCTTATAATCTGCTGCGCCTTACAGTGCGAAAAATACGGTACATTCCACCTTAACAGTTGTGAGCAGAAGTTCAAGGCGTGAAGTCACACTGGATAGATCTGAAGCTGTTGCCAAAGGTGTGGAATAAAGAAATAGCACATTCAAGCTAAGGACATAATATTTCAAGCCTAAGAGCAAAATATGAAAAAAAAAAGCAAAAAAAATATAAGCTGGCTGTGTACGAAGACACCCTGACACACACGAACATACACTTCCATGACAAAAAGAGAAAAGGAGGTGAATAATAATAAAACAAATGCCCAAACCTCCTGGAGCAGATTTTTCATCATTAAATGATGGCCTGGGGGCGGAGGGAGTATGATGAGGAAACACTGGCTCGTGGCTGCTCTGTAATTAAATGGTGGCCGGATGGAGTGAGAGGCAGGGAGATGATAAGTGCTGGGCTCTGTGCCCCAGGACACAGGAATATTGTCAGATGCTTTAAACAATATGCTTATCAGTGAGCAAAGTCGCCTTTTTGCAAAAACAAAGATGGCCGACTGATTGCTAGTTTCCTAATGGAATCACTGCAGCCTCACTCTAAGCCAGGGGCGGGCAATTATTTTTCCTGGGGGGCCACATGAGAAACCCAGATTGTTGCCAGGGGCCAAACAAATACTGTCAGACGTTACCGCTATTTTATCATTCTAGAAAACATAGTGGGTACTTATTTTCAGCATTTATTAAATTGAAAATCACTCCAAACAACATATTGAGAAAATGGCATTATATACAGGAGTCTATGAATCGTACAGGACTGACTGTTTAGGGTAGTAATGTTTCCATTTACAAAACTTAACATTAACACTTACATTTAACATTTAACGTAACATTAACACTCATATTTAATAATTAACTTAACAAAAAGTCCTTGCTGCTTTAGTATCTTAGCTAGCAGCCCCTCAGCTGTTCTCTCCTTCTCATCTCCAGATTCTGTATTTTTCTGCATGTTTTGTCTCAAAGTGACGGTTCAAGTTGTATTCTTTAAATACAGCCATGTTTTTTGCAAACTAAGCACAGCTTTATCGCCAATCTCCGCAAATACTCACTAAATATAGCGGCAAAGTCGCTAAGTTGGCAGCACTGCAGCCTCAGCAGGTGACACATCACTCACATCAATTTACATCAATGTCAAGTGTGACAGGAAGAAGCACACTAACACTAAACGACCATTTCAAAATAAAAATTGACGAGACCTCGAGTACTGCATCTGGCCCACGGGCCGCACATCGCCCAGGTCTGCTCTAAACAGATATACAAAATAAATGTGAAGGATGTGCTTATATTACAAAAACAGCACAGCACAGAGAAAAAAAGAAGTCATAAATGAAAAGAAATAATGTAGACTACATAAAATGCACATACAAGATGAGCAGATTTAAAGTGGGTAACAGTCTTATTTATAAGGACTGCTTTATGGTTAAATTAATGATGATAAATGATTTAATAGTTAAGATTTGGAACTTATTGGTCTCTGAAAACTAAATCTCTTAAGGGAACAGTGTGTAAGTTTGTGGCGATCTATTAACTTAAATAGAATATAATATTCATAATTATGTTTTCATTAGTTTATAATCACCTGAAACTGTCGTCATTAGCTTAGAATGAGCATATCATATCTACAGAGGGAGCAGGGCGTCTTCATGCCTCTAGAGGGAGCCTTTAGTGTTTTTATTCTGGCAAAAGTTGAATCGAAGGCAACTGGACTTAGATTTGTCCCTGAAGACGTTTCGCCCCTTATCCAAGTGGCTTCATCAGTTCGAACGCTGCAGTCTGACTAGTCCCCACTAGTCTGACAAACAGTGGAGTAAGACCCAGGTTTTTAACCTCTGTGGAAGTGTCCGCCCCTTATTCTCCTAAGACAATAGTTCGTTAGTGGAGTTTCAGTGTGAGTCCCACTAGTGAACGACAGTCGTTAAGGATTCAATGGGGCCAACGACAACAGTCGTTAGGCATCATGTGTATTGCCAGTGGACGACAGTCGTTGTGTTCGTTAGGGACACTTGAGGTTAGTTTCGGACTGTCTTTGATGTTGAATTTTCTTGGTACCGCTGAAAGTGCAGCATTGTAGATGGGGGATAGGTGGTGTCTGAGACCCCCTTCTCTGTTTAAACATGGTTTTTCCAATTTAACATAGATGGCTTCCTTTACTCCTCTTTCAAACCATCTGTCCTCTCTGTCCAAGATTTTAACATTGCTGTCCTCAAAGGAGTGTGCCTTTTCCTTAAGATGTAAAAAGACAGCTGAATCTGGACCTGAGGAGTTGGCCCTTCTATGTTGGGCCATGCGCTTGTTTAAGGGTTGTTTGGTTTCCCCAATGTAGAGGTCCTTGCATTCCTCGCTGAATTGAACAGCATAAACCAGGTTGCTTTTTTGTGAGTGTGGTAGCCTGTCTTTGGGGTGGACCAGTTTCTGTCTGAGGGTGTTGCCGGGTTTGAAACACACTGGGATTCGGTGTTTGTCAAAAACTCTTCTGAGTTTTTCCGATACCCCGGACACATAGGGAATGACTATGTTCCTGCGTTTGTTTCTGTCCTCGGTTCCCTCGGCGTTGGTGGTCTTCTTGGAGCGTGTTACTCTGTCAAAGGTCCAGTTTGGATAGCCACAAGTTTTCAGAGCTCCCCTTAGATGTTTGTGCTCTTTCGCTTGGGCCTGTGTGGTGGTTGGTACATTATCAGCCCTGTGTTGTAGGATTCTGATAACGCCTAGTTTGTGCTCCAGAGGGTGGTGTGAGTCAAAGAGAAGGTATTGGTCTGTGTGAGTGGGTTTCCTATATCTAAGTCCAGTTGCCTTCGATTCAACTTTTGCCGGAATGAATATGACCTGGATGAATGAGAACCTTCACAGACTTAGTGTTTTTATGTTACCTGAAGGCCACCGTAGTTCTCTGACATGCTTGTGAAACTGCAGTAACGTGAACTGTAGAGTGCAAAACCGTAATACCGCTAGCCGTCATCTGACTTCCATTGCTCCTAAAGTAGTGTTATTATGTTGTTCTCTGAGCGAGGTGACCAGCGTTACCACGGTTTTGCACTCAGTGGCTCACATTAATGCAGTCTTGGAAAGGGAGGAGCGAGCAGGGGGCTACTCAGTTGCCTGCAATCTGCAATGACACCAATACATGTCACCAAATTCTTCACACTCTACCTTAATATAAGGATTACCAAGAAGTCCACAACCATGATAGCAGTTTGCTAGTTTAAACCAAAAGCTAGTGTGCTAATATCCTCTCAATGATAATGATAACATGCTTTTCTTAGCTTGTTGGCACGCTAACATTTACCGATAAGCACGCAACACAAAGTACAACTGAGACTGATGGGAATGCAGGTATTTTGTTAAAAACAAAATTTTGCATGAGATGAAGTTAATGGATAACCAAGGTCATGACATTTCATCCTCAGGGGAACGTGAATGAGTTTACCAAATTTCATGACAATCCATCCAAATAGTTGAGATAATTCCCTTAAAACTACAAATGTCAACCTCATGGCCCTAGAGCCACGCTACTAGCAACACTAAAACCAGTCTATCCCACAGGAAATTATTCCATTTTAGAGAGAGAAAATGGAAAACAACTTCAATGGGACCAGAAAGTAAGAGCTTTGGTTACTAGGGTGATTGGTCCTGCATCAAATCTGAAGTGTGCATACCAGTTTACGCTGCAGACATAGTCCACTAAGAAGCACAAGAGATTTCCTGACATTTGCTTCAAGCCTTACCCACAAACGCCCCAATAATGAGTTTAGTTCCAGTGTAAACAATTGCATCAACACGCCTTGTTTTGATTCCATTAAACACAAAAGCAAACATTTCGCTCCCTGAGCACAAATACGACCATATATCACACTTAATGGTGTTGAAACAGATTAAACCACACAGTCTTCAATGCACAATAGAATAAACGGCTATATTGTTATAGAGAATGAAAGCGAAAAGGAAAATAATGCATGGAGTGACAACTGGGATAAGTACATGTGCAATTTAAACTGACAAGACTAAGATTGGTTTGCTTTGAGAAATCAGTCTGGACAGTGCTCAGAGAAAGGGCCTACTTTCTCTTTTTTTGACAAAGCTTTTTAATATGTCTTAATGGAATGAATGGTGTCACTAAATTGCATCGTTCTCCAAAAAAAAAGCAGTTTGTCACAAGAATTTCATTACATGAAATGCCAAGCCTTCAATCCTTTTCCTTCTTCAATAATGGCACAATCTCCCTCGAGAGAGACGGATAAAACACAGTGGTGAAATGTGGATTTTTCACCTAAATACAATTACAGAGCATTTTGCAAAGTGTGGTATAAAGCGATCAGGAATCACTCCTTAAAGTTGGCAAGCAGAGAAAAATACTTTGTTTTTAATGTCTGGATATTTTATTTGGACGTTTTCATTGGTAAAAAGCTTTTGTCTGCCCTTTGCCAAACAAAGATTGTCGTATCGCTGCCAGTCAGGCTTCAAATTCTCTCGATGGGGATTGAAGATGAGTACAGTCATCCCTGAAAAACGCCTGCGACTCCGTGGACTCATACGACCGATGCCAAAGTAGACTGCTTCATTTTTCTGGCTTTAGCTTCAAATTAGATCAGACATCAGAAACGACCTTCAGATATCAGCAGAGCCAATATGCTGACTAGGATGCATCTGAGGAAAAAAAAGGCCAGTGATCAAGATTTATGGAGTGGGGCTACACTGTGTCAAGAGTGATACGTGTCTCATCAACAGTGAAATGAAATGTCAAATTAGTTTGTGTGAGCAGAAGCGTGTGTGTGCTATAACTCGTCTGCGAGAATGCTCTAATGGCTGTTTGTACACAAGATTGAGAGACAAAGACACATAGAATTTGCCGTCAAATGAGACCCAAAGTGAGGGAATGAAGGGAAAGTGCGAGTGTCAAATAGGGTGCTTATAGTGCAGAACACTAATAAGGAGAGCGTCAGCAGGACAGATCCATTCTCCTCCGGGCTCCATCTTGGCAGTACCTGTTATAAACTTCCTCTGCCGTCTTGCACAATTGGTTCTGTAATTTAAAAAGGTCAGCATGGCCCGCATGTAATTCAATACTCTCATGGTGCTGTATTAACCACATATTTAATCACCCGCAGGGTGGTGTGCAAGCTGAATACTCAATGTAAAAGGAAGAGCTAGAGCTTGGCCAACTGATATATGTGACTCACAGTACGTAGAAGGAGCAGTTTATCATGAGCACAGCTCTGTTTCCACTTTAGTTGAAAAAACATCTGGAAAACTGAATGTTTGGCAAGCATGGCATAAAATAAAATTGGATGGTCCGGGGGGAAAGAGTTTGTTTTAAGCTGTTTGCACAAAGGAAGAAGGATGAGTAAATTCAATTTGTCTGAGTTGCACCACGGGTAGGAAAGATGCAATATCTTGTGTTGTGGAGTTGGGTTGTCTGGACAATCAAATTAAAGCGCAGGTTCACCAATGAAAAACCATCAGTAGTATGAAGAAAACTAAATTCAGTCATGAGACATACAGAGCAATAAATATTTCAGACAGAAGCAGTGTAAACACTGCTAAGATAAATATTAGTATTAATCCCACAATAAATTATTTTAAGTTGAAATGAATAGAAAACAAATCTTATGTTGATGTCTACCCATCCCTCACTTGAAAAATATGAGGCACCTGTTGCACTGAGGCTGGCAGAGCATTATGGGAAACTGATGATGCTTCACCCGAGAAAACTGATCGGCAGGTAAATTACAGTGAGCAGAGAGACACTTTATAATCTTTAAACAGAAGTCTCATACTTGTGGGTCAATATACTGCACATATGGCATGCTTATCCAAGCACATGACACTTGTTGAGAATGCAGCATAAAGAGTTAAGATGAATGAATATGCCTGTCTGTAGAAACTGAACAATTACCAGCCACTGTACCTGTATGTACCTCCTTCTAACATACCCTACCATAGACAGTGGAAATTAAAAATGCTAACATGCAACCAAACATCAGTTAATGTGAAAATCACAGCATGTTTAGCAGTTGAATCTGGTCAAATTAACATATTGAAAGATATTTTACATTTCCAGAGTTTTTAGGTTTAGGCTAACAGAGTTTAAAGCTGAAATAGGTAGTTTGGAGCAAATATGATTAAAAAAAATACATATATTTATAAAACAGTCAAAATATCCTGACAGTAGTGCATGAGACAGGTAATCTGAAAAAAAAAAACATGTGTCTCTGTGTCCTCCAATGCTCATAACAGCATCTGCAAGTTTTCACAGACCAGAGGAAAACAACCAATCAGAGCCGAGCTGGTGCCTGCCATCTCTAAGCAGCTGTCAGTCACTCCCGAACCCCCACCGAACGTCAAACTATGCAGCGCTGATCAAATATGAATCAGTATTCTGTTACTGTAATGGCTATTTCTCGCTTAAAAGGTTTTCAGAAACACCTTGTAGTCACTGTTGATCTGTAAAACGAGCAAGTTTGTGACCCAGCAGCCATGTTGAGATAAGCTGAGGAAATAGCAATCACCGCCCACCAGCTGGAGCAAACATTCTCATTTTACAGCTAAACAGTGATTACAAGATGTTTCTGAAAACATTTTATACGAGAAAAAGACATTACAGTACCAGAAAACAATTTCATATTTCATCAACGCTGCCTAGTTTGACCTTTTGATCAGAGTGTGCGAGTGATTGTCAGCTGCCTCTGTTGAATAAACAGCCAGTGGGAACGCTCTCTCTCTGAAAATTACCTGTGATTGGCCAAAGTCTTCTGTAACAGACTAGATTTTTAAACCCTGAAGTCAAAGCCACGAGGAGGTGCAGAAGTCTAGTTTTTCCTCAGAATACTTGAATTACAATATGCTGAAAGGTTATTGTGTTTTTTTTGCCCAATATATGCCAATGCCAAGTATGCTGTGCAAACTATGACAGGAGAAGTGGTTTAATTGTGAAATAATTATTGCAAATAAACTACTTCAGTGTCACTACATTCATCTTTGACATGCTTATATAAAGCACATGATCATGTTGCCTGGTTACAGAAGCCACCGCTGATGTTACTTGTATGAATCCCCTGACCCCATCACCAGACAAGAATGTCAATACTGGTCGATTCTGCAAAACCCACGATTATGTTCAATGAAAATGTTTTCCAGTTCACACTATTCACAATATATGCATGACAACAAGGGCTGTGCAGTTAAAATGATTAAGGTTAGGGGAAAAGTCAGAGTTAATCAACAGGCACTCATTATTTGCAGAGCTGTGACGAGACACATGCGCTGGTTCCTGCATTGGCACTATATGTAAATTATAAGGTGCATAATTGTTCAATATGAATGCAATTCCTAGCATACTGGGCTGATTTCCTTTTTTAGCTGCAGTGAGACAACATACAGAAGATACTGGCTCCTTACTCATGAACCTGAGAGGGTTAACAAAGCACTTCTGAATACCCAGAGGATGAAAATGATGAAAAAAGGGAAGAGGGAGCCATTGCTTTTGGGAACTGCAGGTATTTACTTTAAGGCAGCAAAATTAAAAGAGCTGTCAGTCAGCAAGAATGCAAAGATATAAAATCAAAGTGATGCCTTGGCATTGGAGAGAGACAATGGAGGGAAGACACAGGGTCCTGGTGGAATACGACTTTCCCGCATCCAGATATTTATGACTATTTCTTTATGCTGACACATTTGCAGAAAGTACAATCCATGACTCAGATCTGACATCCCTCTCTGGTTTTGGGTGAATTGTCACTGAAGCTGAACGCCTCGCTTGCGGCATCAAGCGCCTTGCATAAGAAAGGATATCTATTTTCAAATCTTTGTTCCCAACTCCAATACACTCGGATACGTCATTCCGCACTTACAATTCTTGCGGGTATCACCTTGTATCTTTACAGCTCTAACTAGAGCAGAATATGAGCGAGAGGAGATACAGATAAGAAAAGCCCCTGGTTATAGCTCTCTGATGCCATCAGAGTGTTAAGCAGAATGCACCACGAGCTGAATTCAATCCCAAAACAGCTCTAACCGCTGCCGGTCAGAAATCCTGCTCTGAGGGTGTGATTGAAAGCATTTTTGCCAAGGTAGTGATCCCTCACCTGTGCACACACACATGCTCTCACACACACATTAAATCAGAGCACAGGGAGCCACACACTGCCCTCTGCTTGACAAGTAAATTGCTTCCTAGATCGTATTGGCGAGAGAAAATACGGAGAGAAAGAAGATAGTGACACCGACATGGTAAAAGAAAGTGAATGAGAGGTGAAAGGCAACAGAAAGAAGCGAAGGAGCCAAAGTAAGTAGATAACGGAAAGCAGCCAGTGTGAAATGCTCTACTTAGCAGGACAGCATGGAACCTGTCGTCCTGTCTGATGAGAACTGGTTGGAAAAGGAGAGAGACCAACACAATGTTACTGAGATGACTGTCAAGTGTGGTGACCATAAAACCCTACAGGTGATTCTCTTACTAAATCTCCGACAGGGAGACATTTCAGTAATATGACAGGGCTTCAATTAGAAAAAAAAAACCCTACATGTCTAACTTGGCGATGTAAAAACAAGCCCATCTAAATAAAAAAAAAAAGAGCTGAGAACATGATGCAGAACAATGTAGATTAAAAAAACTATTTATATCTGGTAAAGGTCAACTAAGAAGTGCAACTTTCTGCCACACATTTGCACCTTGATGACTGAAGACGACAGAGCTCAACAGTGAGGTTGTGGAAGTGAAAATCACATTCTGTTCTGAATTGAGGTATTTGATTATTAGCCAAAAAGTCGTTATCATCCAAGGTAGACTTACACCACGTACTACGAGACTGTGAAACAATGGTATAGTGTGGAATACCGTATGATATCAACCTAAAACATATTTTTATTCATAATATCACAGAAAATTACTAAACTACCCACAATCCACATTGTAACAGCAACGTCTCTGAATGGCGGAGCTCGCTGTGATCATGAATGATGATGTCTCGTTTGGAAACTTCATCTTCAGTTGCGAAAAGAGATCACCGAAATGTGTTTCTGAAAACATATGAGGTGAGAAATAAGCCATGCAGTTGTTGAATCCGTCTTCATTTTAGACTGACAATGACTAGATTAAAGATTTCTTGAATTTTAATTTGCAGTGGTTGTTTTTCTTTGCTCCTTATCAAATGTTTTATAGTCATGATTCATCTTGTAGCTGGTTGGCCTGGTTCCATGCTAAAAACTCTTTATATAAGGACTGATGAGGACCAGAGCTGTTCAAAAAGTGGGGCGTCACTGTTGAGCTTTATGGCATATTGCTCCTGGAAAATGCATAGTCTGATCTAAATAAAATCTACAAAATCATGAAAACCAACAGTCAACTTATAATCACTACAATGTTATCAACATAAGAAGCAGACAACAGTAGGCTACTCTGATCAACTATCAATGTGCATTTTTTCCCCTTTCTCTCATAGATTACATGTACAAAATATGTTGAATTTTGCCCTTATTCTAACACAGTTAATATTCCTACTAAGCTGGCTAATGAAAACTAATATTCCACTAATATTCCTGTTTACATGCAGCTGTGCATTAACGTAACTGGTGGCGGACTTGTTCGACCGTGCAAACACAACCTCTTGCTTTCATTCCTTCAACCACCTTCTTTTGCGCATATTCAGAAACCTGTTGATATTATTTCATTATGTTTGTGTCGCAAACTGCCGCATATTCCAAAAGCACTGTATACATGTCCAAAGACTGCTCCTAAAACCATACCAATAATTGCATATCCAGCATGTTGGAATAAGGTCAAATTCAGAATATCCATGTAAGGAGAAAAAAAAATCTATATCACTACACTACAGGCTAAACTGCAAAGTTGAGTCAGGAACTACTTTTTTTCCATTTTACCTCCAACTCTGAAACAAGGTTCCCTATTTCCTAACTCAAGAAGCTGGAAAATCTTAAATTCATTTGTGACCTTGTAACTTTTTGACAGAAACCACAGAGCGCTTCAATAATACATTTTCAGACTGTGAAACCAGGCCCAATACACTGGACCATCAGATACCATATCTATCCAAAACCCTCCTCAGGTTAGAAGAGTCCAACATCTGCAGCACTAGAAACACCCTGAGCGTAACCAACATGAAGGATGAAGTCATAGCCATATTCACAGCATCATCTGGGTATTTTTAATTAAGATTTTATCATTATGTAGCAGAGTGGATGTTCACTTCATAGCACCACTTGCCTTTTCCTAATTATGATTCTCCCTCACATCTACTGTAGGTTTCACATCCACATTTACAACCAACATCAATGACAAGTGCTTAGGGACAGGAAGGGAGACATCATTTTAGGATAGATGGATTTCGCTACACCACCCATCTTCCTGCACATCTGGTGGTTTTTGAGGTTGGAAACCAGACTCAGTAGATTTTCACAATCTGCAAGTTTCATTCCTTTTTTACTTGGTAACAGCTGTCCCAGATGTACTCCATTCATTCTATTTCTGATATCCTTATCGGGATAGCCTGAAGCCTATCTCAGCATACACCCAGTGAATGGTATATTCTAGCCAATCAGAAAGCATGGAGCGGTTTCACTTATTCTACTGTATAATGGTGCAGCTAGATAAATGCTTAGGCTTCCTGAGACAGGTGAGTTGTCTCATAAAATCCTTAATTAAAGACTGTAATAGACAACATACATACAAATACTGATGTGTGCTGAGATCATTGTTGCAATTCTGATGCTAAGTGTAACTTCTCATACATCATGCTGTCAGGGTTTATTTTACAACAATAAGCTGTACATTATCCCACTTATTACACGGCTACTTATTTAATTAATCAATAATTTGACCAAAAAACAGCCCGCCATAGTCTGACATCAGAACAGCACCCTAGCAGTGGTCTCTTATAAAGAAATAACAGACAGTAGAATGCCGTGATTAACAGATCAAGATCAAGTATTCAACAAGGCTGCGTAATAAATAGCAGTAATAAATCATTAAAGCGATAGGACAAAGGTGTCAAGCACATAATAGTCAGACAAACACACAGACTGACAGACCACGATGAAGAAGCCAAGACAATGAAGTCTTCTTGAGATGAGAAGACATGGCAGTGCAGAGAAATGTGATGTGTCTTACCTGGGACTGAAGGAAGCTCTTGGCCCTGGGCTAGCCTGAGAAGAACCATTATGAGGAGGGGCGTGGCCCCTGACCACACGCCAAGCATCATGATGCTCACTGTCCTGGCATCACTGGCCGTCAATCTGGGGAAACACAGAGCAGTTAGAGGGAGTTAGAGACGGTTCGTCTTGCTGTGATATCCCTCTCTTCTTCACTGGGCTGAAAGAAAGAAAAGAATAAAAAAGAATAGATCTTCAATTTGTTGTGCAAATTACAATAAAATGCCAGAGTGCAGGAAAAAACAATTATTGCAAAACAGCATGACCACAATACATAAAACAACCCATTTCTAATGACATTTTAAAGCACTGGTGAATACAAAGCAGCTTAAAGCACCACAAAGGAACTCAATTGAGCTCCTTTACATTGTAATAGTATAGCAGCTGGATCCATTATTTATAATCCTAAGAGAGTTCAGTCTGGGAATTTTAAGAAGATTGCAAATCCACTTTCTGTGTTGCTAAACTTAGTATCTCCTTTTGTACACACACAACACCTTGGTGTAACATCGATTTCAGACAGGTGAGACAAAAGTGTCAGAGTTTAGTGGTGTGTGCGAGACAATGCCGCTGTGCTGACATCACCAGCACATAGTGACAGGGACCGTCTGTAGCATGGAAATAAATTGGAAGATTCTCTGGATCAGCCATCTGTGGAACAACCTGTTCATCCTTGTTTGATTACATCCAGCGGGCCGGGCGGCCTCGGCTGCTCCGTCTCCAGGTCTTTCTCCGTATCACTTGCTCTCTTTCACACTTCTCGCAATCTGCGCTGCTGCTATGCACTATGATTTTCTCTTTGCAGCCCTTTATCCCAGGCATGACATACCCCTTGAATTGGATATGCTTAGACTAAAATATGATGGACTTGTTTTTATCAGAAATTCCAAGGCGCTACAGTGGTGACGGAGACTCTTCAAGCTTTGTATCTTTTGTGATGAAGAGCATTAAACACTGCCTCTCCACAGTAAAAAACATAATGAAAAGAAAATGCTCACTAAGCAAAGCTCAGAAAGGTTTAGCCCTCTACACCACATTTCTTTTTCTGTGCTATGTTCTCCTTCCAATCATTTATTAAATGCCTCTTTAATTCTTCCAAAATTTCATGTCCTTTTAATTCATGCAACCCCAAATGGACTATTTGCCACTCATCACCGGCTGCTCCTTCGTTTTGTGCCATCCCTTTTCTTCCCATCTCTCCCTTACCCTCCTTTCTGTAATAGGTTTGCAGGAGAAAGACGGCACAAGCACACCAATTTGCTCTTATAGCTTTTTCTCCAATCTTATCTTCGGGTACTCAGTGAACACTTTTGCACCCCTTTATATGCAGTTCCTGTTCTCAAATTAGAGGAGCCTCTGAAAAGACTGTCTATCAGATCCCAACCATGTGAAGCTCATTGTCGCAGCGCATGTTATCGTCACTTCTCATTCCTCCAGTGTCACAGCAGAGCCAGAGAATTATGTGTCGTATTTGCACAATTGCTCCATTTGCATGAGATGATGATGACAAGCGTACTCCCGGCTAAATGTCCGATAAAGAAGTCCCCGTGGTTAGACTGGAAGATTACAGTGCTTTCACTGCGCCTGGCCACCTGAACTAGTAGCATCCTGGAGGAGGGGCAGACTAGGTTCCCCCATTTTTCTCGATAATTGTGTCAGATAAACACTGCATTGTCTTCTCGCAGGCAATCTGATAAATACCCAATTACCAGTCACGGGGATGGCTGTGACAAGTGGTCGCCAGGAGTCTTTTGCTGTGGGAATGTGGGATACAAGGCACTGAGATGGCCTCCTCAACCCAGAAGCAAGCGGCGGGGAGCTGGACTCGTAATTCAACACCCTGTTCCGTTTGATTAATGAACGGCCGGATTAGAGATAAAGGAAGATTTATTTGAGTCCTCCTCTCTAGAAACCACAAACATGTATGCAAAGATGCATCACAGTCCAATCAATGGCCATTCCTCTGTACTCATTATTAAGCCCGCTCCCATCAAAGGAAATGAGCATGTTTTACAAGGCTTGTTTCGGTGACTTCCTCTGCGTTCACTACCAATTCAGTCTAAGAGGAATGAAAGGCCCTTATTGTCTCTCTTCATCTGACTCAATGACTGCTGAACGGATTGAAGCCAATTAATCAGGCAGTGACGAGAAGCACCACTGCTGGCTCAGTGACCAACTCCCACAAAAGACAGGAACCATCAGCAGAACAGTCACTGCCCACAAATTGATTTTTGGATGCCTGCTAAACCAAGGCAATGTCATTCAAAACCTGCGGTTTCTCACTCCTACAAGACCCAAGCACTAAAATTCAACAGAAATCAGGCCACTGTGGATGACACTGTTACCTTGGATGAACAAATGCATAACTTTTCCAATTCCTCTTGCTAATGACAGTAGTTCCCTGATGCACTAATGAGATGCAGAGCTCATGTGCGGTATCCTTGAACCCAGACATGACGCAGGTGAAATCTTTAAAAGGAGCAGGTAACTTAAGGGGAACCTAGTTGGAGGCCTCCGAGAATAAGAATGAACTTCATGTTACCTCTGACTGTGACCTCCACTCCTGACTACTTAATCTGTTTCACTTTCATCTTCTGCCTTTGTGCTTCTGAGGCACACTGACAAACTAGAGGTAGAGTAGGAAGCAAAAATACTGGAACCGGCTGGGGCTGGGGGGGGGTGTATTATGACTGTAATTAGAGGAAATGTGCAATTAATTTAATGTAGGGCATCATGCAATCTCCAAACCCTACATCAGCAATCATAAAACAAGACGCAAATAGCAGGTTATTCTTATTTCACAACAGTGACCTGCATGCTGTACATTAACGGCTGCACATTATTGGCTGCATGCAAAAAACTGCATATACGGCTACTTGCTTAAGAAATCAATAATTTCACACAAAAACGGTCCGCCACGGTCTGTTATACATAGTAACAGTTTGCTATAAAAAAAAAATAACAGACTGTAGAACGCTGTGACTGACCAATCAGAATTGACAACAACGCCATGTTACAATGAATGTTAACTGTATTTTGACACAGAGTGTGCACAGATCTACAGGTGTAAGAAAATACTGATACTCGAGTATTGCAATATTATGTTTTGCGAAACTTTATTGCTTCTCCAAAATGCTGTATCGATTTTTAATTAAACTCTTAAAAGTTCCATTTAGTCGTTCAGAGGTTGTACTGGACTTTGTTTAAAACTACAGGCAAGGAAATAGTATAATACAAAACTAGAAAACCTGAAGTATCCATTGGGCTCAACTATGTCTTGCACGTCGCAAAGGAGGCTAAATGACGCTCCAAAGTTACACAATTTTGGCAAGTCTCCCCTGTACAGACACGCCCACTTTATGCTAATCACATGCAATTTCGGACAAACAACATACAGTGTATTTGCATGCAGTACAACTGTGTTATTTTCACCTACTCTAAAGTGGTGTATTTGAATATTTCTGCATTCTGAGGTCTCTAAACAGTCTTGGAATCGCATTGATTGGGTTTCACTGTAGAGCTGAGACTCTTGTGGGTCCAATGAGTCCAACTGTATTCATGTGTAATGATGTTAGTCCCTATAGTAGCCATTTAACATAGTGACTTTTTAACTCAGATTTTATACATACATATGGTGGTGTGTCTCTATGCTATGACACTTTTCCTAAAATTAGGATCGCAGGATTCTTGCCAAAACACAGCACTAATGTCATTGTCTCCTAAGGGAGACAGTTAATGTTAATCTGATCTTATCTCAAAAAAATCTTCTAAAGTTAGAAACACATCTCAGTGTAATGTAGTCCAGTACAACCCCCCTTTAACTATGGCCTCACAATGTCAACAAAAACTGAGCATTACAAACTATAAAGGTAGAATGCAACACATCCCTTTGTAATAATGCACATTTAAAAACTGAAGTAGCAAACCCCTCTTGTAAAAATGTATGAGTGGACAAGCAGATCAATGTTTGTTTCTTGTCCTTTTGTGTTGTATTGACATTTTCTCCAAGACATCACATGGTGGAGTTAGAGGAGTTCAATCAGCTCATATTAGCTGAACCTTACATGAGACTTCAGCTGAGCAAGTTAAGTATTTTCAGTATTAAATTCCTGGTTGGGTTTTTTCCAACAGTGACGCAGTGGAGGGATATGTCCTTGTGGTCAAACGCAGGTTTGTTTTCAGGACACATCACAGCCTACATTCAGCTACCAATTGTGAAAGCATAAAACAAGATATTGTCCCTCACTTTATAGACAGTATGGAGAGAAGTTACAATCACAGTGTATATAATGTGACTGTGAGCATTTAGACAGACTTGAAATAATCCAAACCTATTCTACTATTGCTACTCTGCTTTTATTGTCTGTCTGTATAACTATTACAAAGTAAGATTTTTGTACTGTACTTTGCTGAATACAGAAGAAAGTTTCCTTACAGGTTTTATACAACCAGTATTACACTTTGCTGCACTGCTCGACCGCCCACAAGAGAGTCAAGAGTAGTGTACAGTTCAAGTTCAGTTTCAACAACGAAGTTTTCAACTCCAGAGTTCATGTATGCCCCTGCCTATTTCTATGAGTCTTGTAAAACACATATGCAGCAGTCGAGGGATCAAACTAAATAGAGCAAAGGGATTACACACTTTTTGATGAATCACTGACTGTAGGTAGCACATTTTATTCATATCATGCCACATATCACTTAATAAACAATTCAGTTGAGGAGCTAGATGCATAATTATTTCTATGGGCCAAGGACTGGGCTCTGCTACAATAGCTATTTGTAAATCCATTGCCAGGTTTGTGCACAGTAATTATTGGCTCATTTTTAAGTACTTGTTTATTAAATTGGGTTGCACCATTAAAGCAGCAGTGGATAGAAATGGAGCAAATATGATTCAAAATGCTATTTTCATAAAACGTCATTATATCCTGACAGTAGTGTATGAAATAGGTAACCTGAAAAAAAAATCATGTGCTTCTGTGTCCTCCGGTGCTCCTAACGGCATCTGCAAGATTTCACAGACCAGAGGAAAACAACCAATCAGAGCCGAGCTGGAGCCTGCCTTCTCTGAGCAGCGGTCAGTTACTCGTGAACTCCAATTAAAAAGGTCAAACTAGGCAGCGCTGATTAAACATGAATCAATATTCTGTTACTGTAATGCCTTTTTCTCATCTCATGTTTTCAGAAACATCTTGTCGTTACTGTTTAGCTGTAAAATGAGAAAGTTTGTGACCCCGCATGTATGTTATTTTATGGAATGTCATTTAATGGTACTTAACTAAATCCTTCCACCTTCTTTACCATCTCAGGCATACTGAGTTACAATCTCTTGTGTTGAGTCTGACAGCTTGTATGAAAGTCTGCACATAGTATTTAACAGTTTCCTGTGGCTACGTTTCCAACTGGCAATTAGCAGGTGTTACTTTTAACACTCATGTTATCACTATGTCAGGTTTAAACCTACAAACTGGTGTAACTGACTCCACAGCGCTGGTACAAAGTCACACACCAACATGTGGATGACAGAGCAGTAGAAATAAGGAGTTTGTTTTGAAGCATGGACACACATGCAAATCTCCTTAAGTGTGTGTTGTGCTATGTCAGCGTCATGTTATGATGGATAGTTCCTGTGCCTCTCAAGCACTCTGTTCTCTATGTCACCGTGGCTACTCCTTCCTCATAAAAATGCCAACACTGGATTAAGCATCTCACATTCACAGTACATTATGCCTCCTCACTTCATTACAATAAAAGGATTAACCTGCCTGGGATCTGCAAAGTGATCGGTGGGGAGGGCGGATGGCATGTGGCTGAACTGTCCTTCCCCCTTAGCGTAGATCACATCTCTTGTGCTCCTCCATGTTATGCTACTAATCATCCACACTCCTGTGGGGGTCACGGTGCAGACTGTGACAACACACCAGGACCAGAAACAAATCTGAAGCCATTAGGATGCCCTGCAGTTGACTTACATAATAGCACATGCTCCATCCATTCCACAGGGAAAGACCCTGTTTCACTGTCCCACTTTCTATTCATTGGTACTGTACAGTAGGCTGGTCACAAGAATACGTTTTAATGGTGGACACTATTTCAGAAACAGTTTGGTGTGGCATTCTGGGGAAGATGTTAAAATTGCTATAATTTTACAGGGGTAAAGGGCCTCATCATCCCAAACTGGCAAAATGATGGAGATATGAGAAAAACCCAAATTAGAATAAATTAGAAGAGCCGAAAGCACTCCAGCGTGACTGGAGGAGACGGGCACGGTCACATGCGGCGTCCCCGCAGTGATCCGTCTTCTCGTGAATGTGATCTGTGATAAATTAAAAGCTGATTATTTCCTGGAGGGAGAAGCCAAGCGCTTGGCCCCCAGTCCCCCTCGCTGGCGGTGATGGATTAGTCCACTGTCTGCACTATGGACTTGTCCCCACTGACTGCACAGCCATGGACGCCACGGGCCTAAGTGCCTCCTTTCAAGATCCCATCTCTGACAACTCGTAATTTATTTGAATAAATGCTCTGCCATCTTTTTAAAAGGACAACTCCAATTTTTCATGAGACAGATGGATGGTTCTTTGATTTTTTTGAATCGGTATTGCCATACAAACACCTAGCCGTATTTAGCACTAATGCTCTATATAGACATATTTCTAAAAGCTGGGCAAAAGTCAGCTATTCCCAAAAACAATAACAGTCAAGTCTATTGGCATTTAATAAATACCAAATCCAACTGTATTCCATCAACCTGAGCTTATAGTTTCTCATGTTCTGTGTCTTAATATGCAGTATAAAGCACACAACAGACAGGCTGATCCCAGTGAGAAATGCCTCCCTATGAAACAGTATTATTGCAGTCAGAGAGCACTAGGCAGCTGTAGGTTGTGTCTGAGCTCAGGTGCACAGTCTGTGAGCTTTCACGTAACTGAGGTTTTTTACATTACGGTCCCATTCTCATGTGTCTGAACCATTTTCCCTGGGTCGGCATCATTTGGATGGCCTACAGCGCAATTTGTCTGCAGTCATCAGGTCTGCCTGAGTGGGAACAAAGGCGGTCAGTCTGGCCATTGTGTCCTTTTGTGTCCCATATGTCAGGAGTCTGCTGCACAAACAATGCAGCGACTGCAAGGAGCAACAACATTATCATTATCGGTTGCAGAATCGCTGTCATTATCCTGCTGCAATCAAAACTCTAATTACAAAAGTTGTCTTGTAAGCAGGTAGATTATGCAATGTTAATTACACGGGCACAATGCACAAGCGCATGTTCAAATGCCACTCACTATTGTTGCAACCGCACAAAAGCAGCACACGTTTTAGTACCCTCCACCATATGCAAAGCAATGCCGGGTCCCATGGCGGTTAGTTTAAGCCCTCATGGTACTATCACAGACCGCTTGTCATTAATTATTTCTCATTAATAATAGTCGTAATGAATCACTCTTAAGTAGATTATCTGACATAAACCAATATGTCTGTGAGCGTAGTTTTAATTGATTGAACCTCATCCTATAAACTGGCCAGTCTCATTACTCAATCTCATCAGATGGAGAACGCTGAGCTTGTAGGGTATTTTCCAGCAAGTGAGACTCAAACCCTTCTTTTTCACTCTCAGTTTACCATTTCTCTTGTTCCTACATACAGACACTCCATTGACCTCCTTCAACCTCCTTTCTTAACTTACTGGGCTTTAAAATATGTTACGGCCATCATATAAAAAGGCATTAAAATATATTGAGGGTATATATATTTAAAAATCTATAGATAAAATGATCAAAAGTTGACTTTGGCAGGCTAATGTCACTAGAACTGACACTTTGGTACCAAGTCAATGTCAAAATGTGATGGTAATTGTTTTTCTACAGTATCGTAGGTACCGGGAATCAGGGACCAAGATTATCGGCGCCCCGGGCATGGTAGAATATTTTCCTGATAATGCCACATTGTGAACAACAAATCCATGTTGAAAGCAGCAGGAGGAGAGCTAGTAATGTTAGCTGTTAGCAGCCGGTGGGCAGCACAGTCCTGCTTGGCTAAATAACAGAGCTGACATACAAAGGCTGCACTGAGTGACAATGTGTCCAAACTCTTTTCAGTAAAATGAGCAAATTCAGTAAATTATATCATAACGTGAACGTGCAATTTTAATCTTGAGAAACTTGAGGCAGATCATCTGGGATTAATAATAAATTCACAAAAAACAGTATGCAAAGAGTTGTAAATGACTGGATGTTAAAGTACATGAGATTTATGGTTTTGTTTTCTACCGGGTGTCTAGAATGGTGGACTTTCACTGGTACTGGAATCGACTACTACATTTCTGGTATCATGACATCCTTACAGGTTAATCAATGTTCTAACCACACATTTCATTTCAAGCATAATGATATTAATAATAATATTTAATCATGCCAAATTACATAATTAATCATACATTTTTTATCTGTTCAAAATATACCTTAAAGAAAGATTTATCAAGTATTTGATACTCTTATTAACATGGGAGTAGGCAAATATGCTGCTTTTGCAAATGTATGTAAGTATATATTACCACATTTAGAATAGAAAATATGATTAAATCAGTGACAGTAAAATCAAGCCCCACAGGCAACAACAGCTGTCAGTGTGTCAGTGTGCTGAAAATGGCCATGCCAGTTTTTCCCTCACCAAAAAGTAGCACAAGTTCGGAGTGTTATTTAATCTCCTCTGTGACAAGCTAGTATGACATGTTGGTACCAATGGATTCATTAGGTTTTCAAGTTGCATATGACACCAGTATCTTCACTCTGTTTTTTAAACTGAGCCCACTATGATCAATTGCGACAAGTCTTTAAAGACATTAGCGGCGTTAAAACCATTTTGTTCACACACGTTACACGTTATTATCGCTTTAACTTTGACAGCCCTAAATAATAATAATAATGGGAGTCATAGATTTGATACACATGTTTGATTTGGCAAAAGTTTTATGTCAGATGCCCTTCCTGACACAAGCCTCTGTATTTATCTGGGCTTGGCACCAGCACAATAAGACACTGGCTTGTGCCCCCTTGTGGCTAAATTAAATAATAATAATAATAATAATAATAATAATAATAATAATAATAATAAGGGCTGCACCGTGCAGTGGTTAGCACTCTCGCCTCACAGCAAGAGGGTCACAGGTTTGATTCCGGCTTGGGGCTCTTCTGTGTGGAGTTTGTATGTTCTTCCCATATTAGCGTGGGTTTTCTCCAGGTACTCCGGCTTCCTCCCACAGTCCAAAGACATGCTGTTTAGGTTAACTGATGACTCTAAATTGCCCGTAGGTGTGGATGTGAGTGTGAATGGTTGTCTGTCTCTATGTTGTCTGTCTCTATGTGCCCTGCGATAGGCTGGCGACCTGTCCAGGGTGAACCCTGCTTTCTCCCAATGCCAGCTGGGACTGACTCCAGCCCCCCCGCGACCCCTAATGGGATAAGCGGTTGACGATGGATGGATGGATGGATGGATGGATGGATGGATGGATGGATGGATGGAGGTGGATAATAATAATAATAATAATAATAGATACATCACACTTTCAATGCTAAATTCTTTAACATACAAATAAAGCTATGATGTTTAAATCTGCAATACACAGCAGAAAGAGTTCGCAAACAGAAGCTAGACACAAGACAATTTTCCCTCAAGCACAGTGCAGCAGCCCTTTCGCATTAATCGCCATGAGGGTGCACTTTACCAACCCACTCCGGCAAATTAAATCCTCAGAATAATATCTCCATCATTGCTGTATTTCTGTTCTCTGACAGAAGCATCTATCTGGCTTTGGAACGCAGCACAGCAGAGCCTGCCAACTCGGCAAGACCTGAAACTGTGGAGCAATAAAAAGTGACATCAGCAATAGGAAAGTTAATAGTGTGTTTCAGATGCACTTTCTGGAGGACAGGAGTAGCGGAGGCTTCATTCACTGTAAGTGACAGGGGCTGGCAATCTCCCTCTGCATCCCATATGCCCTTATGAATTTCAGCCTGCTCTCTGTAATAACTTATAAATAGGTGAGGATTCCAGAGGGGCTTATGTGACAGACTATAACGTCTGTCTGCCCATCCTCTGCATTTACAACCTGTGTTACAGATCATAGTAACGGCTTGTTTTGCTTATTCCTTTATTAAATGTGATGTCTAATTGCAGCTGGAGGTTCCCTGGTGTTACGTGCTGTAAGAAGTGTCACACTGAGTTTTGACTTCACATGAGACTATTTCTAACTTTGAGGAGTTCATTTCAGCACAGCTGTCAGACAACGCCTGGAGCTGAATAAACAGAATATAGAAACACACAGACATGCTGAAGACAACATGACTGCAAGCGTTTCAAATTGGGCCAACATTTCTCTCACAGTACATTTTCTCGTTTATAACCTGACATATCTCTTATTGCCTGTGTAGTGAATTATACTGTCTCATTGATGTTTTTTTTTTTTGTCTCGTCATTGCCGTTTGTTTGAGCTGAGCTTGAAACCTTGACTTCATCTTCTTTTGAGCTCTAGTTCTTTTACTACTATGCACATATTATGTTTATCGTTCTCTTCTGTTCTTATTGTTGTTTGCTTTGTATCCATTTGTATTTTGTGCCTGTTCAGCACTTTGGTTTTTAAATGTGCGATACAAAGAAAGCCTGATGTATGTTTGATGTAAGGCAGCTAATTCTGCAAAGAGAGGTAGAATAAAATATCCTTTACTCAACTTTCCACTATATAACTCTCTTCTATAATACAACATCTTAAAGCTATTCTTGCAGTCCAACTCTTGGCCTGTATTTATCAAACCTGCTCTAGAGAGCCAGCCTTGGAGCAAAAAACGTTCACTGAAAGTGAAGAATGAGACACATTTATCAAGTGACTATACTCCCACTTAATGTGCAGCAAAGTGTAGGAGTTCTCAAGTTATCACATGATTAATCACATGCACGCTTAGAGCAAGAATAGCCAATCAGAAACAAGGATTTACCCTTCATCTGCCCTCATGGGTCACACTTTCAACTTCCAACATTTTACAGTGCTCAGTAATATTTTATTTCGAAAATATAATGTGATTATAATTTCAAAAAGGTTTTTTCATTTGTGTGAAATCTTTAATATCTCCAGTAGCAATTAAAGGTATGGTTAGTGATTTTAGAAAATGTTTATTGTTATATTAGTTGACATTCTCATTACATCTCAACAGCAATCAATAAATCAAATACTTCTGACAAAAAAAAGAAAATAATCTGCTGTCTGTAGGAGTAATAATCCCGTCCAATCATTTCATTTGGCCCGAATTCAGATTATTAGTTACCTACACCTACCTACACTGGCCTTTGTGCACCCATTGAGCATCACAGCTGTGAGTAGTATCAATAGCCAGTTCGCGTTTCACATTCATTGTGATATGTTTATGTTCATAATGATAAATCTGGGGGGGGTGGCTTTGGAGGGAGGCCTGACGGGACAGGCTGTCAATGAACAGAGTTGGTTGCTTGGAGATTTAGGGACTTGCTGGTGCTGTTTGCCACTTCACAGGAAAAGCATTGGCTCTGGGCTCAGTTTTTGGATGGATCATTTTAAAAAGTTAGTGTACTCTTGCTAATTTCTCAAGATCACCGACCCTGCCTTTAACGTGTGAAATGCATGCAAATCCAATACATTTATATTTTAAAAATATACAAGGGAGGTGAAAATGGCTGAAATAGAAACTAAATGAAACTGTACTAGGAAAGAAAGTCACACAATGAAGGTGGATCGAAAGCTAAAATCAATGCTTGCTTTATTCTTGTTCTTAGTAATCCCAATAAATGTAAACCTAACATCACATTTAGGCTTAAAACTAGCATATTTTGCATACAAAATATTGCCTCATTTAATCCTGACAAATGCTAGAATCCATAATATCTCAGAATATCTCAGGATCTATATGCTCACCTCTGTGCTGCCGCTATCTAGCACTCTTAACAGGATACTCTTAAAGGGGAAGTCCACCAATTTTACATATCAAGCTCAGCTTACATGTCATGTGGACAATTCAGCCCATGGAAGCAGATATATTATGTCTTCTCTGGCTCTAGAGGATCTTTGCCAAGTATGACAAACTAACCCTGATTCATCAGGGTTATCTGCCTTAGGCTTAGAGACACCAACATTTTTAACAGAAAGTCTGTGTTACAAAGTGGGGGTTTGGAGGATCTAATGAAAGGAGACTTTCCTGTCATTTCCCAAAAACAACATGTCTGCGTTCAAGTGAAAAAGCCCGCTAGCAGTCATAGTAATTTCGACCAGAGCCAAGTGATTGAGGGGAGGACAACAAAACACACAATGAAGATCCCCTGACCTTAAACTCTGTATTTAACCAAGTTGTTTTTGTGCCTAAAACTAAACCTTAACCACAGTGTTGTCAATTCATAATACAGATTTTATTTTCGACAGTTACTTGTAATGGATTTAGGAAGCACAGACAAATGATGCTGTCTTGCCAATAGGGACGTCCGGTAAGAAAACTATTCTGTGTTGCATGGTTGAATGAAAGATGCTATTGAGTTGCATTATGGGGAGTGTAGGAGCTTTTGAAGCTTGAGGAATATAAATAAGTTGACAGTTTGGATTCTGTTGCTTTGAATTTGACCATTTAATGTAATAAATAAGTTTCTTGTAAATCATGCAAGCACTAAACCACTGGAATACCCCTTTAACCTACTGAAGAGACCCATGGAGCACTGTAATTGTAAATGTTTTATTATAAGTCAAAAAAAATTTGATAAATACTTTATATTCTTAAACTTGCGAGGAGGAGTACAAGTGAAGGATTTCAGCTTATTTTTCACTTAAGTCCAAATTTGAACTTTCAGCCAAATATAGGCACTGGTCTCAAAAAAACCTCTAGTGATACTGTGGGTATCAGGAGAAGGACTCTTTTAAATAAAAGCTATTCAAGTGGTACAGTTCTTCCTTTCCCCTTGCAACGTTCAAACCACTGGCCCGACAACTCATAGTGGTAGACTTTCATGCTCCAGCAAACAGCAGACAAGGATCAAATGTGTGATATGAGACATGAAAACTATACAGGGATAAGCAGCTGCAGCTGCAAAGATCACCACAGAGCGGGAAAGCGAGAAAAAAAAAAAACTCAGGTAGATAATGAGAACACAGTGGGTTTGTACCGTCTCTGTGCTGACAGACAGGAGCACTGGTCCTGAACATGTACGTAGTTCAACAAGACTCTGACATGGTGAGCCTTCCTCCTAGGGACTGTCGGCCTTCAGCAGAGCACATCATCTCTCCATGAGGATTTCATCACATTAGCCTAAGCCGGGCACGCAGATAGGAGCAGCAGCTATAGTGTATCATCTACAGGCAGACACACAATCACCAATTAGAGCTATCACACACACTGTAATTAGCAAGACTGACTGATTTGAGCTTGTGTAAAATGTATTCATATTATCCAGATTACAAATAAGCACATTCATCTAATTAGCTTGCATAGCTTGCAAGCTTAATTAAAGTTAATACATTATGATACCCCCAAAATCCTGAGATTACAATGCTCCAAGGTTGTAGTTAATTAGAGTATTCACACATTGACAGGCAGGGATCACAGTTCCCTCAGCCAATTAAAAGTGAGGGTCAAAGTGGGTGAAAAGTTTCTTCCTCCTGTGTTTTTCTGAGATTCCTTCACAAGCATCTTCTTATGTGAACGTGCTCAAGGTAACGTTCTTCCTACTACTGAACACTTGTGTTCTTTTGCCAAAATATCCTTTCCCTCTTTCCAGTCTTTGTTGCATGAAGTGGCGCTACGAGCCAAGTCATATTGGCAATTACAGAGCCTGTCACCCACACAGCTCCGCCTTAGTGATTGTTTACAGAACGCTCACAAAAAGGGCATTTTACAGATTCCTCCCGCTGTATTTATCTCGACTGTGGCAGGCGAACACAGAGAATACTGAGCTGAATATTCATTGTATCGCAGAGGAGTTTCACACTTCGCAGAATTAACTTTGCACTCACATGCTCCACGAAGCAGCATTAACATAGAGTGGCTCATTACAGTATTGCATGGCTACCGGGCCAGTTTTGTTATTAAAGGTGGGGGGGGGCGTATCTGAAAGAAAAGCACCCATGTTAATTTGTTGTCTGGATCTGAGTATAAATCAGGGAGAGCAGAGCACAGTCTTCTGATGTTGCCCTTGCTACCGTGAGTCTCGTCTTCTCATCAGCGGGTAACGCCCACACTATACCCAAACAGAGACACGCATGCTTGCACACATACACTGAAATCTCTACTGTGCTTTAAAATTTGAGTGTGTGAGGACAGAGGCGTCAAAAGAACCATACTGTATCTCCCCCTCCATTGATACGATATCAGGAGAGAATTATGGTACAGACAAAACAGGGTTTCAAAGTTGCAAAACTTTTTTTTTTCAGTGTGTGCATCTGCAGGAATCACAAACTAACACCTTCTATGTCATTTGTTTATTCCAGTGCTTTACACTTGGGTTTAAATCGCATCTCATATCCAGATTGTATCTAGATATGATTTAAGTTGATTACCTTTTACATACACCTCGTATTATTTGTGTCTCCATTTTCCACATTGAGATCCGATCGCTCTGACTGAAAGGGCTGAGAGGAAGGCTGCATACTGTACGCACAGGCTTGCAGCCGAACACTGCCAGAGAGGCGGTGCATAATAGGTGGACACATCAGCCTAAAAACACTGCCATTTAGGGGGAGAGGGCTCGCAAATGTGACTTTGAGGTACGACTACACTTACACAGAGGGATGAGGAGAGGAGATGCTGAGCGTAGACAGAGCGATGGCAGTAATCTCCTCCCTGGTCACTGTGGTCCAACGTCTGGAGGAGTGCTAGGAGCGCGTTGCCCACCCAGCCGAAGCTCTGAATATTTACTATTAATTACAGCCGAAGCTCCAGAGTCCAAAATTTTTCCAGCCGTACCATTAGGTATTTGCTCCCCTATAGTTGTTGTTTGTGGATTAAATGGGTTTATGTGCCAGACTATTTCTTTGTCAGAACCAGCGATGCCAAGATCTTGGGAAGTTATTGCTTCTGATCAAGCAAGAGTAATGGTAAATGGATGGACTTGCATTTATATATCACCTTTCTAGTCTTCATTCAAAGTGCTATAGACTACATGTCAGCATTTATTATTATTCACACACACACACACACACTGATGGCACAGCCTTTGGGAGCAATTTCGGGTTTGGTATCTTGCCCAAGGACAGTTCCACATAGGGACAGCCGGGGATCAAACCACCGATCTTCCGATTAGTGGACAACCCTACCTTTATACAGAGCCAAGCAAGCTGTTTCCCCCCTGCCTCCAGTCTTTATGTTATGCTAGGCTAACTGTTTGCTGGCAGTAGCCTCACATTCGCTTTACAGATATAAGTGTTCAATCGTCTCATCTAACTCTCAGCAAGAAAACAATAAAGCATTTTCCCCGAAGTGTCAAACTATTTCTTTAAGAGGCTATGACCTTATTTCTGTAACATCAGGACGTCTATATTTCTCCGGCCTTCCTTGACCCAGAAAGTGGTTCAGGAAGGACGGCAAAAGGTGAGAGACCGGTTGGAGAGTTTGTGTCTGAGTTGGAGAAATGGAAATTTACAGAGAGGAGCGCACACAGGGTCGAGAGTTCCTGTCTTTCTATGTTATGGCTTGACTACTGATTTAGTGCTTTATTTATTGATCTTCTACTGGAACAATGCACATATTGTCCCTTGGCCAGATGTTGAATTGCTCATTAACATAACAGCAGTACAAATGCATGATAGTACATAAGAGGAAAACATAAGTGGAACCATAAAGCAGCTACAAATATGGCAGGCAATATGCATAGTAGTAGAAAACACTACTGGAAACAAGCAGCATAAGCAATTAAAACATAAGGCATGTTTGTCATGTTGCCATGTCTGTTTAAAGCCATACTGTCATTTCTCAAGCTGAATGTGGAAAAGAGTGCATATTTATCCTATAATACTGTCTATTATATTATAGCTATTTATTATATCCTCTAAAAGGACAACTTAAAACATAATTTCCAACGTACCTGGGATTTGAAACTAACTAAAATATAAAATCTTCACTTTGATTGTCACAGCATCTGTCTATTTTAATACAATGAAATGGCTGTAATACCATAGTAACGCCTGAGTTATAGATGGATGTTCTTTAATAATTTCAATATTATTACTGAAGGAGGTCCAGCACAATCCTAACATTTAATATACATATACTGTATATTTTTTTAAAATTTGCCACCAGGTGACACAAAAATGATCATACTCATTAGCACAGAGCTAGATTATACTACAGTGTCAATTCTAGCCAGCCTTGCACATTTTCAAAGTGCTACAGAAAACTGAGACGAGTTATGGGGCATTGTTTCATTTCAGTTGCTGGAAGTTAACAAAAACCTTCACCTAAGTGGTGTCTTCGACACCATCAATCACCTCATCCATCTCACCTGCCTTGAGACCTCCCTCAATCTCATCGGCATGATTATTATATTAGATCATGAAGATCAATAAATCCAACAACCCCAGTCACTAAAGGTGTACCCCAAGGCTCTGTGCTCGGTCCCCATCCCCTACATGCTTGCCCTCGGTCACATCATATGCCACCATGGCCTCCTCCGTTATGCTGACGACATCCAGCTTGACATCTCTACCAGATTGATTACTGCCACCACTCACTCCACCCTCACAAATGTCACGGATATAAAATCCTGGTTACATGCTAACTTCCTTAAACTCATCCATGCCAAATCTGAAATCCTCATCATCACTAGATAAGTTTAGGTAAGATATGTGGCAGAGTAACCTAAACAGTTAGACTACATAACCTACTGCCAGCTTTTGTTCAGCTTGTGTATCCGAGGGTTACATGTCTCCTTTACTTTATGAAGATAATAAATTAATAACATGGAGGCTCTGTAGTTTGCACCCTTGTCAAAGGGTGAAAGACTGTGGACAGAGCAGATAGAAATGTCGCTTTCCTACGTTTAACCGTTTCATCATGTTGATGGGTTTTGTTAACCATCCCTAAATTAAATGATTTTTCTTTATTTGCATTTCAGATAGTCTTTTGCAATGTGTTTATCAGGCATATTCATATCACAATGATGATGAAAATATGATTCATCAGTCAGCCCTTCTCACCATACAACAAAGAATCCAGTTCAAACAAAATGTTGTGAATTAGTGAGTGAAGAAATAACTCAATTGATTTATGCTAAACAGAGTTACAGTACGCAAATATTTACGTGAATCAAAAGATGTTGATGGGAAAGGTTGTGTAAAAACACCTTCTAAACAAAGCTATTTTCCTAAATTGAAGAAGTGTTGTTCAAAAGATGATCAGCAACACAACTTTGCCATATTTGCAAGTAAAATGACACTCGCTTGGGGATGGCGATATCAACTTAACTGACAATGACAACTCAGCAAAACTTAAATAGACAAAGTGAATATTTAACACTTTCTAAGGATGAAAGTTGAGAAGAGCTGTGACACATTCATATCATGTGGGATGAAACAAAGGAAAAAATATGCATGATTCAAGGCAATCAACAACTAAAGATACCATGTTACTAATAATACATGTTATTTAAAAGTGTATAAAAAGTGAGTGTTAACCTCTTGTTGTATGTATGTAAATTTACCTTGAATAATGGACACACTCATAACATCGCTGAGTTGGATTTATTGCTTGTTAAGCAATAATGCTTGTTTGTTATTTTATTGCAAAGTACTGCTCAGTTTGTTCATTGTCAGCAATTCTACAGTTTCAATAAACATGAAAATCTTTTGCTTTAATCAACCAAAATAAACTTTACTGTTATTTTTCAAAAGAAGGTACCTAAAATAAACATTTATTCCCATTAATGGGTTGTACATAATGAAAAATGCTTCTTAGTTTATTAGGGCTGGGATGATACACCTACATGTATATGCCTGCCTATGTATATATTTTTAACACTACCTCATGGGGAAAATTTGAATCATACACTTCTAGGGACTTTTTATCCATGAAAATTTTTATCCATGAACAGCTCTGTTGGGGCCAGTTAAATGTATTCAACATTACTGTCAGTATATGGGTGCTCTACAGTTGTAGCTATGGGACCACGGAGATTCGTGTGACGGTGGGCTTGACCGCACGTTACCACAATATAATAACATTAGCTGTCCATGACAAAGTTAGCATGCAGCTTTAGCCATGATGTCTAGCTCTGCTTTTCCTGACAATGAGTGAAACCAAAAGTGTTTCCACACTTAACTGTTCCTGTAGTGTTTACCACTTTGGATTTAAAATGTGAGGATGCAGGTTGTATCCACATGGACCCTCCGCCGTTTTCTATTTTCTTGTTTCAGCTCGCTGCATCCGGCTTTGTTTTGGTTGATGGATACAGAGCAGATATGATGTCATGCTACTCTGGCTAAGACAATAAAAATGGCAACTTCTTTCTACCTCCACATAGACTCAAATATATCAATTCTGCCATTAAAAAACAATTTCAAAATCATAAAAAAAGTTGCAGTACAGTACAGTACAGTACTAATTTCTTGTTAATTTTTATGGCTTCCACAACATGCACACAAAAATAATAATAATCCAACAAGATTTACAGGAGTGGTCCTGTTCACTCACATACACAGACATGAGCACATGTGCACATAGATAAACACAGACACACAAACTAGCGACAGACTCAGAAGGTATTCCTGTCACCTGCACCCTGATGTAGATGGATGCCCCTGGCTGCTGATCCTGAATCTACATTAGGTCATTACAATAAGCAGCGTGGCCCAACCAAAGCCGCAAAGTGGAAGGAGCGGAGAAGCTTGGGAGGAGAACTACTCTCCCGGCCTTGTGGGGAAACAACCTTGACACAGTCATCTGTCTTAGTTACAAAGGAGTTAGACCCACTGACACACACACAGAGGAGCCAGGCCAGCCCCTCCAGTCTCTGCTATGTTGTTATGATACTGCATTAAAGGAACTAATAGAGTGCATCTAAAAATATTGAAAATATCACAGGGAGCAAAAGAGGTTTGACTGAAAATAATGGATGACAAAAGTATTAGGGCATTGGGGGTTTTTGGTCAGCTGGTGGCGAGAGTGTAGCAAGGTTATACATAACTTTGACCCCGTCAGGTGAAGGTAATATGGGGAGGTTGCGGGTGGACCAGGTCACGATGGAGAAACAGAGATGAGAAGTCTAGGAGGAGGGGGAGGAGAAAAGGCGGGACAAGGGCGTCACTGTGGTGAGCTCTCACTCAGTCACCCCGGGGCTGGCTGTGTTTACGGAGCTGTCAGTCACGTGGGGAGGCCTCTCCCAGGGGACACGGGCCACCAGGGCGATGAGAAAATAATAGCTCCTTCTGTCAGAGCTTCGGGGGACAGGGTCTGATGGACACCAGTGGGAATTGGAGCCAGCCTCCGGGACACATCCCGTCCTACACTTAAACACTAGGAGGATAGACACTTTCACTGGACGAGAAAGAACACAACAGTATCGCCAATAATATCAATATCCATGCTAAGAACACTCAATATTTTTGGTGTCCTTGTGTGTCTTGGTGACATCGCTGATAAGATAAAGAGGATCAAGTTTTAAAAAGTCTTTGCCCTTGACAGTAGAAGCTATTTGTAGAGGGTCTTTATTTTTGTGTGATAACGTCGCCATGACCACAGACTTTTTTTGGAACACTAAATGACAAAATGCTTACAAGCTCTCTCAATAATTGGATATTTGCTCATTTTTTGTCTCCTGGGTGTGTTTTTATATAAGTTGCAATGTCAGCCAACTCTCAAATCAGAAATGTCCAAGCATCCTTGAAGGCATCAACAAAGAAAGTTTTCAAAATGCTTGAAATCCTATGTAACAATCAGGAATGCCACACAGGCGAAAAATGTGATTGATTACCCATCTCAGAAGATCTCTGCAAGTTAATTTTCATATTGCAGTGAAAGGAATGAGGATCAATGGCTGCCTGGAAGGAAGGAGATCAATCTGAAAAAATTGCGCTAGCTTTTCGAAGACAATCATGTGTGAAGTGTACAAAGTTTGTAATGAATAGGACAGAACAACTGGTTTGCTTTTAAAAACAAACAGTAGCAGACTCGACGTGAGGCAGACTTGCCATTAACTCCACATAAGCATTGCAATGTAAACAGTCACACTGTATAAAAGAGCTTCAGCATGGCCCTCGGTGATGAGCTGCATTGGAAACCACTGCTCCATCCATAAAATCTGACTTTAAATCAGGCTGAACCACCATTAAAAGGGTTGAAAGATAGCCTAGTGGAGCTCATCATTAGTACAAACACTCAGAAATCATGGGGTAGCATCTGTTTTCTGCACATCCTCCCACATCAATGCTAAGAGCAGTAGGCCTCGGGGAAGGGGGGCAGCAGAGGGTTATTCCCCTGTCCCTTACCATGAATAACAATCTCTACCTCCACGTAATTAAAGGGGACAAACGATGTCCATGGGGCCACGCCAGCCCATCATTAAGCAAAGCAACTCATAGAGAAAGTGTACACACACACACACACACACACACACACACACACACACACACACACACACAAAAGGAGAAATAGGCTCTTCACACACCAGTCCAGGAAACATAATGGCCATTGATTCGGAGTGGACCGGGAGAGAGCACATTTCACTATATCTATTACACAGATTAATACATGTATCTTTTAATCTACATGGCTCAATGCTAGCGCTGCACATTTTATGCTTTGTTCTCGCCTGCCTCAAAGGGGACATCTATTGCCTTTGCCTTCAGGAACCTCAGACAAGATGATGTGCTCCTTTATTGGTGACCTGGTCTCTGTTGTGGGTTACCACTGATCCCACAGACTGCATACACTTTACAAGACACACAAAGACTCGCATAGGCATAGGCACACAAAAGTAGGTGTACATATAAGTGAATGTGCAGAAATACATTGAAAACTTTGACTTTGTTACCAAATTAGAGCAGCGCCGACATCTGAGGCACAGACAGACAAGAAAACACACCAGCCAACTGTGTACTCTTTCTCATCCCATTTGGAATTGGGTATTGACATCAAACATTGATTCTCTGCTGAGCATGCACAAACTTTACCACTATGTTTAAAGACACTGCATGAGACAAACAGAACATGCAAATAAAAGCCTGCATCCTGAATCCCAGCTAACATGGACACTCTAAAGAAAAGACCTTGCCGTTTTGTGTTTTTCATGGACTACTTGACCAGTCTTGTCACTGTTGCACCACAAAAGGCACATTGCTCATGCATGTTACAGGTAACATGGAGCACATGTCAAGACTGAAATGGATGGTTCTCAAGCAAAAATAGAAAAAATAGTTATCTACAGATCAGTGATATCAGAAGATAGACGGGAAGGGAAGGCAGAGGGAGAATAAGACTAATGGGTAATTTGTTTGCAAAGAAAAATGTGGTCCTCAGTAGCCCTGTTTGTAGCCCTGTAGTAGCCCTGTAGTAGCCCTGTAGTAGCCCTGTAGTAGCCCTGTTGTAGCCCTGTAGTAGCCCTGTAGTAGCCCTGTTGTAGCCATGTTGTAGCCCTGTTGTAGCCCTGTAGTAGCCCTGTAGTAGCCCTGTTGTAGCCATGTTGTAGCCCTGTAGTAGCCCTGTTGTAGCCATGTTGTAGCCCTGTAGTAGCCCTGTTGTAGCCCTGTAGTAGCCCTGTAGTAGCCCTGTAGTAGCCCTGTAGTAGCCCTGTTGTAGCCATGTTGTAGCCATGTTGTAGCCCTGCTGCCTCAGTCCCACATTTCAAACTGCCTCCAAGTACAGGATGATCCCAAACCAAAAGACACTTTAAAAACCTGGAGAATGAAAAACACCCCGAGTACAGCTCAGTGCCTCCCGCTGGGATCCAAGCTGTTTTATGACTTTAAAACCTGTTAAATAATGCAGCACCTTACAGCAACAGCAAACACCAAATAATAGACCACAGACATCCCACCAAACGTTGGGTGGTGGGGGTGTCTACCTGCTGATGTATAGGAAATGCCCCAGACTGTAATATACTGTAGAGCTACCAGCACAGCAAGTTGGGGATCGAGAAAAAATATTCAAGATGGGGGACAAAGTGGTGCCTGAAATTTAATCTTGATACTGCACCTATTGCTGCTATTTAATGTTTTGTTCTATGGTGCATATGTAATCTGATGTTTTAATGGCAACAAACTAGGGCTGTTAAAGTTAAGGCAATCATAACGTGTTAACGCAAATTCAATTTAATTTCTTTAATATAATAATATTTATGATTGTAGCGGGCAGAGTTGTAGAAAGTAGAGTGACTAAGGAATCCATTCTTACCAACCAAGAAAAAAAAAATATCTATGGGTACCCACGAGTCTCCCTTTTACAGACATGCCCACTGACACACTGACAGCTGTTGTTGCCTGTTGGCTACAGTTTGTCATGTTATGATTTGAGCATATATTTTTGCTAAATGCAGTACCTGGGAGGGTTTCTGGACAATATTTGACATTGTTTTGTGTTGTTACTTGATTTCTAATAATAACCATATACATACATTTTGCACTCCCATGTTAAGAGAATAAAATGCAGGACAAATCTCCCTTTAATAAACATTCTTTTTATATTGACAATCATATAAATAATTGCGATTACATATTTTTATCGATTGAAATCCCTTTAACAAACCCATTTATTACTTTTCATATTAAAGGTGAACTGAAACTTGAATTCTCCTCACTTCATGTGTGAGAAAATCAAAACTATGATGATACTGCAGCTATAGAGCAATTTTGTTTTCTTTTTTTTTTTTTCAGAAGAGGATCAAGCCGTCTAAGCTTCAGGCTTTTGACTGACATTTGTGGGCTGCCGTTGCTAGGAGACGGCTTAGCTCTGTATAGTCTACGATCATTCATACAAGAAGTTTGATTTTTTTTTTTTTTTTTCATTTTGTCACAGCACATAGCTGGTAAGCTATGCTAATTCTGCTTCCACTCTGAAACAAAGAAATGAGTTTAAACTAGATAGCTTAGCTTTCTAACATTAGCATTGCTTACCACTGACCAAACTGTGGAAAACCTCAGCACTATCTTATTCAGTGATTTCAATCAAGACACAGAGGAAACACTGAGCACCAATTAAATTATCAATGCTTTTGTAGGGGGCCCTATCAGAGAAAAAAAACAAATTTAACCTTTTTGGTGATTACAATTTTTAACTTCAGCTGGAGTTCAACCTTTGACATAATCTAAAACTTATGAGATGCCCAGCATCTTGAGGTCAACAGTGACCAATGACGCCTTTTTGCATCCACAGAACGAACGTTTTTTGATTTCCATTTGTGTGGAAGATTTTCAGTGCAAGTCTTGTTCATGCTGAGGCAGCTCACAGGCAAGGAGCTTATCGCCCGATGCAGGGGCATGAAGCGGCTTACAGCAGGTGTACAACACCAGCCCCTGGATAGGACAGCAGCATATCACAAAGGCTTACTCCCAATACATTTCCTTTAATGCTAAGTGGCAGGAGGTACCTAAGAACTGGCTCCCTTTTTTAATGTATTTTGTATATTTGTTACAGCGAGGCGTGGGACTACTATACTGATCAAGATCGTACTTTATGTGGGTTATATGACTGCGAGTTGTGGAGCAGTAAATGTGCAGTTATCCTGAGACAAATCATATAGTATAGTCTCAGACACATTTTCTATCGCTTCCATTTCACACTTTATGGAGCTGTACATCTGTATGACATTACAAATTTGAGGAGACAGCAAAGTCCTCTTATGTGAGATGCGTTCATACAGTAAATACAAACCAAACTAGAATATCTGACAGTCGAAAATATATGATAACCTTCATTACTAAAACAAAAGCCGTATCAGCAGTTTGAGATCTGATTCTGCCATGACCAGAACTAGCAAGTCTGAATTAAAAATTAGTGATATATGAGCTATTTGCAAGCTACATATGCAGGCACGCATACAGAGAATATTATGATGATTTTTGTAAAGCAATTGTCCAGGTACTGAACATCATTAATCTCCATGTGGTGCTGCAGATTGTCTGTTTGATTTACACAACACTGAATCTCCTTGAGAGGCAACTGAAGATATCCTAATCCAAGCCTTTGATCAGCATCTCCTCTGTCCCATTTCCCACCCTCCCCTACTCCTCCTACTCCTCCACAGCATTCACCCTCTTCTCCTTGCACCCTGTTGTTGTTGTTGTTAATGATGAAGTCTCTTATTCTTAACTCACAGCATACTATTTTGCTAAAGTCCTCCGCACATTCGAGAGTCTTTGAATCAGTGATTTCTATGTGTCACGCTGCAAAGTAGAAATACGATGATGTAAAAGAAATAATTCAATTATCTGGATGAGGAATCATTTTTGAATTAAAATAAAAATTATACTTGGGCCTTCCATTGCCTTGTAACAGTAAAAAGTAATTAAAAATTGTAATCCGCCTCCAGAGTGTCCCCAACCTGCAGATGAATGACAAATCCTACCAGCAAACATACCCTAACTCCCTCTAGACATGACTAATTGACTTGCCACCATGGGTGACTGACATGCCATCCAGAGGGCACCATAATGACCGTGTCATGAGGGAATGATGAGACCTGCCGACGGCTAGCAGCGCTCGACCTTTTGCATGTGAGGTCAGGTGTCAGAGGGAACAGGATCTCCCTGTTGTTGGACCCGCAGCCTCGGGGCTCTGTTGGGGATGAGCCACAGACGACGGGGAGCGGGAACCTTTCAATCACCCAACCTTGCAGGACAGTGATTTCATTCGGAGTAGCGTCGGAATGAAAAATAAAAACAATAAAACAGAAATCAATCGTCAGCAACCTCGGGGCATTCAAACATCTTGAGGGTGGAGGGAAGATGGAGGAGAGTGATGCTAACTTCCTCTATCATTTTCACCTAACAAAGGGTTATTACTGTATTTTCTCTGTTTCTATAGCAGCAATGTTTTCTGTACCAGAAATAGAGTGCGGGGTCAAAGGATTCTTTGGGTACCTTTCAATCGTTTCTACCAGTGAAACAGGAAATGTGACTGCAAACATGATCAGAATTCTGCGATACATTTCTTAGGGGATTTACAAAAGAAAAGTCTATGTGCTTTTCAAAGAATCTTTATTCACACATTAGTTAGTGTTGTTGGTTTTGCTCACTGGGTATTAATTTCTTATTCATTTTCTGCCTCCTGTCTTATTTCCAAATATCACTAATCCTGTTAGATGAAATCTATTAATGTTCTGCTTTAGCTGCCACACACTGAATTCCAAGTGTGCCCATAAGCCCCAAACTTGCGACGAAGGCATATCTGGCCCGCCTCTCAGGATTAGAGAGATTTAGCCAGGCAACCAGAGACGTGTGACCAGCAGTTCACAGTGGGAAAAGTCACCCATTCCACAAACAAAAGAAAGAATAAGCTGCAAATAAAGTGATTTTCATTTGTGCTATTATTCCTCATGAATATGCCCCTGATTTCTCATTCACTTCTGTATTGTATCTGATCTCAGTTTTTAGACTTAATTAGTGCCATCTTGATCCAGGGTGATGCGTCATATTCAGGATGTCATGACAAAGAGAACGATAACAATGTGGACCATGATGTGCAATGAAAAGGAAAAGATAGCACTGCACCAAAGCAAAGTGTAATTCTTCAAAAGCAAATAACAAATGGAGAACAATCACAAACGAATAATTAATAACTTGATGGAATTATGGTAAAACAGCAAGAAGAGACATTTAGATCAAGAAGGTCTTGCATTAGGAATTTCTAATCATATTGTCAATAATAATCTGTGGTCTAACATCAAGAAAAGAAGTGAAGCTCCAGAAATGAGTCCACGTAATGCTTTCTTGAAGCAAAGCAAAGTTTCTCTGCTAAATCCTCTGCCCTCGTCGCTGTGATATAGAGTGAAAGCAAAGCATTGATTGAAAAATCCACCCAACTACCCCACCCCCCTGCCATCTCTCTATCACTGCAACTGAAGGAGCAACAAGATAAAAAAAGAAAAGGCTCTTCACTTCTCTAGGAAACTGAATCAATCTGGAAAGTACCACTGTGGCAAACTCAAACCAAGACTGGTACAACTCACACAATATCACACAGAGACACAGGGCTGACTACATCACAGTCTGGAGCTGGAGCTGGAAGAGAGAATATGACGCGATGCCACAGCAGCAGCAGCAGCAGTGTGGAGCAACGGCACTCCACCTGTCCACAGAAATCCTCACAGCCATGTTGTAAATCTCAGAGGAGGATTAGTGAAACTAGCAATCGCAGAGAGGAGGCTCCTCACAGTGGGTGACAGGGACTACAGTACCCTTTACACCCAACGTATAATCGACGACATACATAAAAGCCTTGTTATTTAGGTTGGTTGGCAAAGGGAAAGTTATGGATAATATAAAACACACAGTTCACATGCAGAATGTTTCACTATTGTGTGAAAAGTATGTTCGAAGCTCATAATAAATAACACTACAACAGTCCCTCAAAAAATGAGAGACTCTGTTTCACCATCACGATGCTGCACAAACTTGAATACAAATCATCGTAACTAATAATATATAAAATGTTATTGTTAGCTGTAAATTACAGAGATACAGCCTATTGCTGGCATTTCACTAAAGGGACTCTGGCTTTTGAAATTCCTTGTGTGTTCATTCAAACTGTATTGATTCATCGTCCCTCTCTGCCTGGTGTAATCCCTGCTGAGACACTGCTTTTAGTGCGGCAACACAGCGCTGGCTGAGTTACATTCACCCCCCACTCACAAACCGTGCATCATTCATTACCTGCAGGCTCAAAGGTGAATCTGCCAGGTAGCGTTTAGCCTTTAAATCACAAATGTCTTCAAAGTATATATACACCCTCTTATTCTCATCGTTCCTTTCTCTTTGCTGCAATAAGCCATGTGGCCAGGAAGGAAACTTTCAGCACCACCAAGAGGGGGACAGCTCCGCCAGAGCAGCACGAGCCTCCTGTCAGTCAGTCAGTCAACAGGCGGCTGTGACAGGTAACAGCTCACCTGTCAAATCACTACACAGCAGGACACGAGCTGTGGAAGGAGCGACTGTTGTACGCTACCATTATATGATCTGTTCTCAGTCAGATTTGCTGTTTAAGTGTCGTGTCCTGTGCGCCATGAGGACGGAAGCCTCCGGATTTGCGTAAAAGCTCCATGCTTTACGCATAGCCTAATAATGCGAGCTGGCCTGTGTAAGCTGTATCTCCGGTCAGAACAACTGCACCCTGGCTTTATGAATCATACAGACAACACCGCACAGCTGCAGAAAGGGCAACGCGCACCATTTCCGCCCCCCCAAACTGCTGCGGCAGTCGCAGCTTTCTTTAAAGACACAAGTAAACTTACCCTCTCCAAAATGATGCGAAGGCTGCTGCGCGTTTGTCCCTTAAAAGCAGAAGTGATCCATACCGGCGAGTCCGTAAAACTTTTATTTGCTGCGCACGTTGCAGAGAAGGAAAACCGTGGAAATGTTAACAACCTACAACTAGTGATCGAGCGACTTTGACTGGACGCTGGTTAACCTCTTTTTTGCTAGAAACAACGCACTGGCCACTCGAACCAAAGCAGTGTCCTTTGATAAAGCTTATCCTTCAGGGTGAAAAAAGAATATCCTGTGCCGCTGTGTGTAGTGCAGTTAGAGCAGCGGCGGAGAGCCAGAGCATACAAATGTGTCCATGCTTCTTCTCCTGCAGGGAGCAGCCGCGTCAGCCTCCCTGGGTCCTAAAGCTGCGCTAAACTAATGACACCGGCAGGATATCATCCTCTATGACTGTCACACTGGAGCCAAGCTGACTCTAAATGGCAGTGTACGTGTCCCAAACACTGTAACCAAAATCACATTAATTCAAGACATTTTTGAATTAAGTGCTTTCACAGAATGATCTTTCTATTCTGCTCTGTTCAGTTATTTCTAGAGGACTGTTACCATGAAACACTGGAAACAAGCTCACGTCTTCCTACTGCGTCTAATCAAAATTACAGTTTTTGGTGCAATGTATAAAATTATGATTCGCTTGACTTGCTTGATTATGATTTTACAATTAACCCTCTGGGTCAATAACTGAGTCATCATGAAGTGCAGGAATACATCAAGCTAAGCTCCAGAGAAGGTCTTCAACCTTCTCAAGAGTGAGTTTAGGGTCCAGTTTAGTGGCCTGGCAGCCAGCACAACATCACCTTGATGTTTTGTCACATGAGGTGGATTACTCTGAACTCACCTACCAGGAGAGCAACTGCTAGGTGCTGAACAATCAGCTTGCTCATCTTTCTTGCCAGTGCTTAAAACATGTAGTATAAAGTCGTGTTTATGTAAAAAGTTTCTCAGATCAGCTGTAGAATCACTTCCCTCCTAACACCTGGATGAATGGTCATGGTCTACAAATGCTTGAATTTGTCCTAGTGGTAAAGTAATTCAGTCTCACTAAGGTGTATAAATAGCAACAAAACATACAACAAAACTTCACGTCATACACATTTTAGGTGTTTTGTGTGTCATTTGTATGCCACGCAACAAGGTAATATCCACAGTCAGGTTTAGGCAAAAAACCCACTTAGGTTCAGGAAAAAAAAAAACTTGTGATTTGCCTTAAAATAGGTATGTAAACTTAGTAAAACACAGAGTAGCAATTTAACATTAGCACGGAAAACACATCACACATCCCTAAAAACACATTACAAACGTCACTAATGTAACTTCCTAACCAAAACATGGGTTGCAATCACCAGTCTCCTGGTTTGAAGTCCTGTGTTTGTTGGACACATCCACCTGCCCTCTCACCCGCCATAAGCAGTCTTTCTTCCAGGAGTAGACCAGTATACTAGTATCGGCAATGCATCCAAAACTGCCCAAAATTTGGGATCAGGTATCCGCGTGTGCGCCGGTCTATGCAATGATCCAATACCATAAATTATTAACCCAGAAAAAAAATCTACTTTTTTAACCAGAAATCAATTCGTCTTCGCTGCTGGTAGTTTGTCATGACGATAGCAAACAACAACAGTAGAGAGTGTAACGATAACGGTAATCAAAGCAAGGAAAATGTCAGCTCATTTGGAAAATTCAACAACCTGTTTAATAATAAAAATAATTATAATAAAACCCAAAAACCTACATATATTTCTTAAAATCACACTGGTTTTGGATCGGTATTGGGGGTCAGCCGATACCACATGTTCAGGCATCAGAACCGGGACGGAAAAAAATGGTATCGGAACATCTCTGTTTCTCACTTTTTATTCTACGTCACTAGCTTTCAGCATGGCATATTTATACGGATGCATTTACATTGCAGGCAGTACTGACTACACGGCATACTGATGGCACGCGAAAAGCAAGAAAAGGAGCACATTATCGTGGCACTGATACGTCTTTTCCTGCATACCTGCTGGGTAAAGTATTATTAGAAGTTGATTGTGGCAGGTGACATCAGTACCCTGCTCGCAGGTGATGTGCGCAAATGGACATGCTTCCTTCAGGCAGGTAGTGTCCTCTGCGCAAAAAAGTAGACTATAAATAGGAGGCTGTGCCTACCAATTATTGTCTCCTCATTTGTTATTGTTATTGCTCATCTCATACATGTTTAATGGCTGTGAAAAAGCACATTGGTGCATGGCAAAAATTGCTTACCAGTATTACTGTCTGGAAGTAGTGGAGTGGCATATTATTCATATGTACTGCTGGTTATCCAATGAGGTCTAAGATGCTTCAGTCTTTGGTTTAAAGCGTTTTGATCATTTAGAAAATGCAACCACTTTTAAAGTATGGTATAGACTACATATTTTACATACTTAATGCATATCTAAAAGATTTTTTTATCCTCTATCAAAGACAAATCTTGCTCGGATAAAAGATTCTATTTGGCTCCTAAATTGAATTTCTAAATTGATGCATTTATTCCATCTTCCTCTTGAATCAGTTCATCAATTCACACATTATGCTTCCCATTGCTTTTTCTCCCCATTTGGCCATTCAGTGCCAGGTCGTTTTGTACTCCAGGATTTTTCTTTTTTGTCACAACCTCATGTATTTCTATGAGGGTAAATACGGATGTAACCTCTCTCCTGTCAATCATTGCGGAGGCTGGCTTTTTGAAATGGATTCCTTCTCTTCCTGCATCTTAACAGGCCTGTCTAGTGTGGCCACAGAGGGAGGGAGGTCATGTCCAGAGGGAATGAGGAGCACCAATCGGTCCTAATTCTACCCACAAACTCATAATCGCACACACACAGACCTTTAGAGAACTCCGTCATCTGCACATTGCATATGGTGTCTGTTAGGCAGGCGTGCCAACTGGGTTGGTGGTTCATGTCTAAATTAATTTAAATGCATCGAAGAGATAAGAAGTGCTGTCTGTTCAGTTGTTTAATAACAATTATGCTCCATTATATTTTAGGGTAATTAGTTTCAAGGTCCTTGTATGGAGGTTAATGTGACAAATGGCTGTCAATATTGAATTGGACAACTGCATACTGCTGAAGTAAAGTGGTTTATTACCAGCATCTCACCAGTAACACGCACAGGTGTACAGAGTGCCAACAGGAACACTGCTGTGAGTCTGCATAGTCAAAATCCATTACATTTATAATAATAAAAAACCCTATAAAAAAACATATGTTTTTGCTAAGTCATTTACTTTTACTACTTTGTGAACAAGGCAACTCAAACCCTTCCAGCTCCATAAACCACGATGGTCTGTAAACCTGAGTGGATGGATTCTCTCTTTCTGTTTTTTTTTTTTTTTTTTATTCACAAAAATACTGTTCGCAGAACAAAACTGGTGAAAAAATAAAGGGCAAAAAAAAGAAATTAAAAATTAAAAATGTGTTTTAACTGTATGTACTAATTTATAAATTTTGGTATGTAATGTAATCAGTGTGTGCCTGACCACTGTGGAACACAAGTATCACCAACTACCGGGGCAAGCCTAGGCAAGTAAAATGACATTGGTATCACATGGTATCTCTGGATGGTCAGTTAGCGTGGAGAAAAACAGATAAATGGCTGACATGACGGTAAGTGCCTGGCAATGACTTGTTGTGAAGTGAATGCAATGGAACGGGGGGGAGAATGTGACATCCAGGGGCTAAATGTTATCAGTGTTCAATAGCACTTTTAAAGGTGCATACGTTGATATTTTTATAAATAAAATCATTAATTTGGAGTAATGTCTCTCTTCACCTGACGAATGTAAGTCGAACATTCACTTTTGTTTAATATGTCATTTCATTCCATATGTTCAGCAGCTAGTTGCAAAGCATGAGCCATCGTGTCGTAGTGTAGTTGTCTGGCAGATTAAATCATGAATGGCCAAAATGTCCGTTGTTAAATATGCAAAATACATTAATGAATTGTATATTAAATAGCCTAATATTTTTAAGATATGTTGCCAAGACAACGTAAATATAAACTTATATTATGCAAATCTATACATGCCTCCGCTCTGCTGTGCCTTTAATCTACAATTTTAGTTAAATTCAGCGAATATGTCATGTTCAGCTGGCTGTCCGTCCTGTGTGTAAAAAGCTTTTATTCTTACACAGCCAGCTGACTGTGTAAATGTGGAGCAATGACCTTAAACCAAGCCACTACAACGAAGACATAAATAATGATCATATCTATGTTTCTTCGATAAATTCTGACTTTTGGGCTTCAGACTGAGATAATTACAGAGACGAGGAGCGTGGCGCTGCACTCAAGTGTGTCCAGACGGAGACGGAGGGAAGGGAGGAGAAGGTTGACGGCAAGCAAGGTTTCAGTAAGGTATTGTTAATAACTTGAACATCAACGTTATGAATGAAGCTTCAAACTATTCTGTAGGCTACAGCCGTACAAGCCACACAAAACTATTTTGACTTTGACAAAAGGGGAAATCAGACTGACCAGCCTATTATTTTATTGTTAGATCCAAGGACTCAGGTCAGCTAGTCCAGGCCAGAGTCCGCACTTAACGTGGAGAAGCAGCATTTAGCTGTTATGCTGCAAACAAGTGGAATGAACTGCCAGTGGAGATTAAACTTTCACCAAATGTAGACACTTAAATCCAACTTAAAAAAAACATTTCTTTTCTCATGCACCTATGCCTGAAATCTGCACGGTATCTTTGAACTTATCTAGACCGTTGCTTGCTTTTAATCATTTTAATTCAATTTAGTTATTTTACATGATTTTATTATGATTTTTGCAATGTCTTAATATGATTTTGTTCTTTTATGTACTTTTCAATGCCTCATCTGCATCCCACTCTCATGCTTTTAATGTTTTATGTCAAGCACTTGGAATTGTCTTGTACATGAAGTGTGCTATACAAATAAACTTGCCTTTCCTTGCCCATTTTTTTTCGACCACTTCCTCATTTAACTAATTTTCAAGTTACGTCAAATGTAGGCTATTATATGGCTATGTAAAGCACATCAGGAAGTTGTTCTTTATGGCTGGAAGTCTTGAATTTTAACGACCATATTGGCTGTCAAAATAAAAGTTTAACATAAACCCTGGTTTGGGGTTTGGCAGGTACTGTACAGTGGCTTTATCAAAACCTTTCACCTAAACAACTACAGCTAGAAGACCAAACTAACAAGAAGCTATAACGCTGCATAGACCTGAGGGAAACTGCAAAGTATGGCGATAATTCTGTGTGGGTTTGTTGTTAGTATAGAAATATTGATTAGTGCAGCTTTAACATTAAGATATTTCAGTAATGAAGTGGGTGGGAGAAGAAAGGTTTCATGGGACACCATCTACATTATAGGTTTGAATCATATCTCTTAACATTATCATTACAGTCATTGCTGTTGCATCTTGAATCCATGCAAGTTTCTTCTGTCAGTGACATGCCACTGTAGGTCCTGCAGTATGTCAGAATGTGATGTTGAGAGGCAGCTAAAGTTCAAATCCATTTACATTCACTCTGTGCTCCTGGATGGAGAGGAAAACTGAGGAGTCAGCTGCTGAAACCTCGCTTGATATGCAGGATAAGCGCCTACATCTGCAACTTGTTAATCATATAAAACCACGAAAGCAATGACACACCATGAGGTCAAGCATCAATCTTGAATAAGGGAATAATACTCCATGATCTTTTATTCATTTTTTTCGTCAAGCACACAGGTGCTGCTGCAGAGGAAAGCCACGTATGATTCAGGTATTTACCATGTATAAATATTAACAGATGGCAGATTAAATACATGACGGCGTTCATAATATCTGCTCATCAGATTTTCGGAGATAGCTGGTGTGATAACTCAAGCAAACCACTGTCCCTCACATTGCGTCGAACTGCTGGTGGGGCAGCTGGTATGTGGGTGAGTGTGAGATTAAACTTTTCAAGGATCTTAACGGGACTTTTAGTGGAGATCTGATCATGGCGACTCTTCTTTTATGTTCTTTGAAGATGATGCACCATCAACCATAACTGCCATCAGCATACTAAATTCAAAATTTCACAGGCACTTGCTGAAATGATGAATGGAAAATGTGTTGCTTTTCAGTTCAGCTACCTTGCAGCAATACTTCTGGATGAAATGTGTGTGTGTGTGGCAGTACAGGGAACAGATGGGGAGAAAACAGAAGCGGTTGCAGATGGGCATCGGTTGACTTGAACATTAACTTGTAGACAGACCGACACAGGTCAGCTTTCCAGGAGGACTGCCACATGTTCAGCTTAACCAGCCAGAAATATCATGCTGCTATTCCAATGCAGAAATACTTCAATCCACACACGCACGCACACACGCACGCACGCACACACACGCACACACACACACACTGACACACACACACACACACACACACACACACACACACACACACACACACACACACACACACAGAATAATGACAGCACTGCACAGGTGTATCTCATCATTCTGATGTGTACTGAGTTAGCAGCATTTTCATATCTGCTTTTATAACATGCATAGAGTATAAAGCTGGAGTAGAGATGAGAAACAGGCATTACTATATTATATACTGATTCATATTTGATCAGCGCTGCCTAAGATACCGTTTGATCTGAGTTTGCGAGTGATTGACAGCTGCATTTTGCTCTTTGTGTGTGAAAAACACCATGTCCTTGCAAATGTGTATGTAGCAACAAGTTGTCATTTGTGTACTCGTATAAATCTGAATGTTCCAGCGGAGCACAGACTGTCATAATGTGTAGTGACATTGTTATCTCTCCCTTGCACCTGTGTGAGATGAACAGACAATACTGTCCCAGACGCATGCAGGATGGAAGTGTGTGTCTGAAACGAAGCTATAAAGACGTACTGTAGTTTAACAGCTCTTGCTTTTTCAACTGAATTTGTTTGGTGTATCGACCCAAATATATTTGCTGCATAAATTCTTCTTCACTGAATGACCAAAGACTGCTTATTACAAACGCTTTGTTTGACTAGCCAATATGAACGCTCTGTCTCTGAAATGAGTGTGATTGGCCAAAGTCTCCTGTCATGGGCTAGATTTTTTGTTTTTAAAGCCTGAAAACAGAGCCATAGTCTAGTTTTGTCTCAAAACACCTGAATTACAACATGCTGAAAGGTTATTATGCATTTTTTGCACAATGATGCCAAAAAACATTGTGCCTACTGCAGGTTTAATCATGCAAGAGAGGTCGGTCAGAAAAAGTCAGCTACAAGAGTTGAGATACCTGCAAAGGGAAGTGAGAGGAAATGTAACTGCCGAGGAGTAAGGAGCCAAAGTTCGTGCAGTCAGTTGAAAAGTACCAATTAGATTTAGTTGGACTCACTTTTGTTCATAGCCTCAGCTTACAACAGGAGGTGGTCTATCTCCAAGCCAAGGTATAATGTTTTGGCATCTCAAATTTGGCATCAAAGGTGTTTCTAGTTGTGATGAAAAAAACTGTATGTTCACATAAGAGCACAAAAAGTTTACCGGGTAACTCACACAACAACATAATACCATCAAAATCTGTTACTTAATGGTATCGTCACAGTATAAGCAAATCTACAGAATGTATTGTAAGTCAATAATCTGTGGTGCAGTACATCAGTTGTGTAACTTATGAAGAAATGTTCCTGGAAAAGCGGGAATCAAACCTATGGTTTACATATTCACTGCATTAAGAAGAGCTTTCAGTTTGAGAGAGTTTTGTTGACAGCTCAGGTTTAACAGCGAGGACCAAAGAGCATGGAGTTGTTTCAAAGTCACGGCCATAAAATCAAATGCAAAATGTATATATTCAACAGCCGTAAATGGACTGCATTTATACAGTACCTTTCTATTTTACCAGACAAAGCGCTTTACAATTGGCCTCTCATTCAGCCACACAATCATTATCTGATCGTGGTGGAGCCGCCATGCAAGGCCTGGCCATCAGGAGCACCTCCAGGGTTTTTCAAGAGCACTTTGACACGCTGACAGGAGGAGCCGGGGATCGAATCACCAACCTGCTCAATAACACGGGTAATATTTTTAATGTAGAAAAGTGTTTTCAAAACATATACAGTATATGTACATTTATAATCATGTCACGGCAAACTTTCATTGATTTTTGGGGTATTTCTTTTTGTGCTTTTGTGTTCTATGTAAAGTATTAATATCTATGACCAGACGGTTTCAGGGCTGATTCTAGACAAGCAGGTAAGCAAGTACGAATATCTGGACACATATTTATAGGAAGAAAACACTTCTGAAAATGCAATTCTTGGTCCATGACAAGTGAAAGACTTTTCTCATTAATTAGGATCTGAGGTTTTTTTTTATGTTCCCCAGCTAGAGACAGGCTCTGCTCATTAGCAAGATGATGCAAGACTACAAACCTTGTGGCATGAGAATCAGACCGCATCCAGGAGAAACAAGAATAGATTTACTGGGGCTGTCAAAGTTAGCGCGATAATAAGGCGTTAACGCAATGTCATTTTAACACCGCTAATTTATTTAATGTAACACACTTTGCGATTTTTAGGCGGTACCTTGGGTAAGAGGAGGTTCAGACTGGCTGGCTTGCCCCATAGGGAGGCACTGCCACCCTGACTCGGATTAATTATCGTATTACTCAGAATTTACAAGCAATTATTATGAAACAAAACAACTTTCTGTTGCGTTTGAAGGGCTGAGCGGATCTTTGTCAGTCTGCTTTAACATTAAACACTCTCAGCCATCCATCTATTGTTTGTAACATAATTATATGGCTCCTTTGTTCAAGACTCTTGGGTTTAGCAATGTCACAAATAATGCAGGAAAAGTCATCACTATATAAAGTTTCTCTTTCGGTCCGTCACTGTATCCCAGAGCTGTAGAAGATAAAAGGGGAGCTCTCTGAATGCCTGCTGGCTTGCTGCTCAGTGGGATAAAGACATGAAATGCAGTATGTGTCAGAGGTTTTCATCCACCATCCCCTCTTTTTTGAGCAGTGTGTGTAGCTGTGCTATCAATCCTGTCCCGGGGTGGTCTCCTCTCCTATCTGCCTGGGGTGGAAGGGGAAGAGAAAGTCATGGCCTCTCCTGGTCTTTAGGCTCACTTGATCTTCTGTCACAATGCAAGGCCACTGAGCTGATTTCAGACTCCTTCACTTCTTCCTACAGTCCTAATTGCTCGGCCTACTTGTGAATGTGCCGTTGTCATCTCGCCTCATCTTCCATAGCATGACAAAAACACTTTTTTTCCCTCAACCTCCTTCCTCCAAATAAAACTGGCTACTATCCCAGTGCCATGTTTACAAAAGAAAAGAGGTAGTTGTCACAAACTGATCACAGACTTGACAGCTTTGTGTTATTTCTACTTCCTCCTGCCTGTGTAAGTGTGAAGCATAGTGGAAGATGCCTTGTTTGTTTGTTAACTATTGGGCCTGGGATAATACACCTATCTCCTGATTCTATACTACCATGATATTTATATGCCAATTTGATGTGTATTGATTCTTAAGCATTGCAAATCTACAAGTATTGTGAATTGATATTACAATTAATTGTGATTTTTGTTAACTTTTGTAACCATGGGGAAAAGTTGAAGACACTTCTAGGGATTTTTATTTTGGAAAATGAACTCAGTAAAATTATTTGATTTTCGATATGCATGTAGTCAGAGATGTCCTGAAGTTAAATATATAGAATAGACAAGAATAGACATTTCCTTCACAAATTAGTGGTATTTTCTTTTTTAATTTATAAAGGACATGTAATGTTTCATACGCTTCATTAACACTGTATTTTGAAAACCAGACGTAGTCTCATTCACTAGCCCTCCTGTCAGCTCTGTTCTCTTTATACATCCTCCATTTGAATGCATTTAACTTAAATGTCAGTATATAGGTGCTCTACAGTTGTAGCGTCGGCCAATTTGACCACAGAGAAACAAGTGATGCTGACTTGACCGCACATTACCACAATACGATAATGTTTCCTGTCCATGACAGAGAAAGAGAGAAACTTTAGCTGTGATGTCTAGCTCTGCTTTTCCTGGTAATGACTGAAACCCAAAGAGTTTCTATACTTTACTGTATGCGTAGTGTTTACCACTTTGGATTTAATATGTGAGGGTGCAGGTCATATCCATGCAGACCTTCTGGCCAGCTGCTGTTTGTTTTGGTTGACATCTCATCACGATACTCAGATTACAACAATAAAAGCCATAATTTCCTTCTACCTCCACAGAGACTCAAATGAAGGAAATACATAGAATCTGTCATAAAAGAAAAAAATCAATTTCAAAATTGTAGAACAAAAAAAAGAAAAGATTCATAATACATAGGTGAATAGATTTTTTTCCCACCACTAACAGACTTACAACCGTACAGTATAAACTCAAACGAGACTCCCTCGTAGTATACATACACATATTTGAGATAATATAATAAAAAAAAAAGATCCTTAGAATCACAGTTTAGAGAAGGTTGGTGAAATGAAGCAGATTAAGGGTCTATAGACATGCAAGCATCTCCGCATGGCTCTGCTTAGACACAGTAGCCAACATGCTCATCATGAAAATGCTAACATGCTGATGTTTTTCAGGTAGAATATTTACCATGTTCATGATCCGAGTGTAGCGTGGTAGTATTTGTTAATTGGCACTAAACAAGTAAAGTAAAAGTACCGCTGAGGCTGATGGCAATGTATTTCATTTTGCAGGTATTTGGTCATAAACCAACATATTGGACACATTTTCAATTTTCTACTGATGATGGTGATAAATGAAGAGTTCAGGGATCACAAAAGTTATTACAATTCATCCTGAGGGGGACACAAATGTCTGGACCAAATTTCATGACAATCCATCCAATAATGGCGAGACATTTTACTCAAAAGCACAAATGTCAACCTCACAGTGGCCCTAAAGGAAGAGTCAAGGGATCAACAAAGTCCTTTGGATTCATTCTCTGGGCTCCTTTAATGTCTGCACAAAATTTAATATCCATCTAATAGTTGTTGAGGTATGAATAGGGAACAACTGACCGACCGTAATTGTCATCCCTAGAAACTTGATAGGAGCACAAATACTGTATGTGTGTTAAATAAAAGCAAGGTTGCAAAATGAACATGGAAACTTATGATACACGTAGCACCATTAATACTGTTGGCATTTACATACCAGGAGAATTGGTTGTATTCTCCATCCCTTGAATTATGTGAAGTGCCTCTAACAAACATGCATTCAGTAAACACACAACGCACAGTTTCTTTTGTTATGGCACAACATCACTGCCTTACAAAGAGCATGGAGAACTCTGGCAACACTTGACAATAACCGACAATAAATCTAATGAGGTACAAATACACACAAATAAACCAATATTTGCTGTATACAATACAAGAGCCTGCCTGCCTCGATAATCTCTGACAGACATTTTTTGATTGTTCTCCACAGACGTTTCTTCTGGCAGATGTGTTGCCACAACAAACACAGGTGTAGCATATAACATTGGAAATGGCTGCATTCCATTTAGCTGTGCCAGTGCCAGGGCCCCAGCATTGTCCATGCTGGCTCACTGGGCCAGCAAAGTGGAAGAGAGCCATCATTAGTCAAAATGTCTGCTGCAAAAAGGTCCATTTAAAGGTTAACTTTGGTATTTTTCAACCTGGACCCTATTTTCCCATGTTTTTCTGTCTAACTGACTAATAGGGACAACAGTTTCTGAGATTAGTCCAGTATTGAGGGAGACGGCAGCTGCTCAAGCTGCAATATGGTGCCATTGGGGCAACCTGGCACCGTCATTTACATCAATTAAAAGTGCTTGTTTTTGCAATGACAGGCTCTGGTTGTTATTAAAAGTGTCTGGCATCATGGAAAGAGTCTCGCTTAAAGAGAAATCTTGCTCTGAAATCTTGCAAAGTGACGTGCTGCCGGAAGACATGTTGTATTTATTTGAGCCAGAGCATATGGATATTCAGATTTTACAATAAGACTTCTCCATGAGCAGGATTTGGACACAGTAACAAACAGACCGGATCAAGCTAAAGATAGGGGAAATGCTTTATTTCTTTGTAGGGTCCTTTCCATAATGTTGTCAGATACTCATAATGACAAGCTGAGTCTGTCAGTGGCAAAGAAAGAAAGATATTCCTTTATTAGTCCCACAGTGGGGAAATTCAGTTTTACACTCTGTTGTTCACACAGTACATATACATGCGTCAATGGAGAGATGTCAGAGTGAGGGGGCTGCTCCTGACAAGCGCCCAGAGCAGTTGGGGGTTTGGTGCCTTGCTCAGGGGCACCTCAGCAGTGCCCAAGAGGGAAACTGGCACCTCTTCAGCAACCAGTTGGTCTTGGTCCATAGGGGATTTGAACCAAAAACAAGCACTATTAGCAACCATAAGGTTACACTGACCGAACGAGTTTCACGGCTTCTGGTTACAGTGTTCTCCCTCAATACTAAACCAACCTCAAAATTTGTTGTCTCCATTAGTCAAACAAACATAAAAACATGAGAAAAAACGGTCCAAATTACTCTTTAGTATTGGAAGTTAATCGTGCGATGGAATTAAATTATAAACCATGTCCAAATTAATGTCATGCTATAAGCAGGTACCTATTTTTGTTTGTTTGTTTTTATACAGGTTGAGGGCATTAGTAATCTAATACATGAGCCCTCTCTCCTCTTAGCACCGGGGCCCCAGCTCCCCCTGCCACCCTCCGCCCAATTCTCCTTCAGAAACCATCGGTGTGGAGGCGCTGCACTGCAGAGGGATATATTAATGTGCCATCTCAATGCGGATCTATAGAGAGCAGGTTTCATCCCTGTTACTAGAAGTCAAAACAGAAAATATTATCAAGCACATCTCACTGGGGGATTTACCTGTTAAAACATTTATTCGCACTTTCAATTACAAATTGGTTTCTCATCACAGAGAAAAGAAAATTACCATGTATGATATCGCCATGGGATATAGAGATAGATTGAGTGTGATATCCAGTTTGATGTTGCTAAGCAAATAATCCTGGTGTGAGTGAAAAGGTTCAGTGTGCTTTTTCCAATCTGACAGTATTGAGTTCAGGCTTGATGTGGGGGAGCTACATGGTGAATGTAGGTAGCAGGGCTATACACCACAGTTCAATAGAAGACATAGCACTAGTCCCTGTGTCTGCTGCTCTGGGACAGCACACTCCCCAGACACCAGCTATTGATCTAGCAGGTTGAAATCAGGGGGGATAATGTTTAACTTATAGTCAATGGAAGAACTTTCCAGGCAACTTGTTTTTAGGTCACTTGAATGTCATGTTTTAATTGCATGTGTTTACAAGCTGCTCATTTTGCACAATTAATAAAATGTATTTGCAGTGATCAGTTTAGCTGGGTTGCAAGTTTGAATCTGAAATTGAACTGAAGTTTGCATGTTCTCCCTGTGTTAGCGTGGGTTTTCTCCAGGTGCTCTGGCTTCCTCCCACAGTCCAAAGACATTAATTGTTGACTCTAAATTGCCCATAGGTGTGAATGTGAGCATGAATGGTTGTCTGTATCTATGTGTCAGCCCTGCGATGGACTGGAGACCTGACCTGAACCCTGCCTTCACCCAATGCCAGCTGGTATCGGCTCTGACCCCTAACGTGATAAGCAGTTGCAGATGGATGGATGGTGGCAAAACAAAGTCATGAAAATTGCACGTACAGTACAGTTTATTTCTATGCTCAGTTTCAGAACAGTCTGTTCATCTGCTGTCTATTTCACTCTAAACATACGAAACTTGAATGAATTAAATGATGTAGGCTAACATACTGAGCATTTCTTTGAATCTGTAAATGACTTCTTAGTAAACAAAGGAATATGCACTATATGTATTCATACATAACCCATATAGCATATAAAACATGAATTATTTCTATATTTTGTCATTTTTATTATGTGTAAGTCTATTTTGACCCAAAAGGCAAGGTTACCGTTTCAAATATTTTCCACATAATGGGTATTATAATAAAGTCAAAGTAATTTCATTACTGTTAAACAAGTGATGTTATTCCTTATTCAGCTTTAATTGCATAAACAATTTTCCGGAAAGTGAGTTTTGCAGTTAATCATCTATTAAATTGTGTTTTCAAATGAAAAATTCCTTCAGTAATTTTGAATTCAGTGCCATCCGTTGTGGCCCCATTGGTCATTTTAAGTTAATATTTTAGTTTAGTTTATGCCTTTTAGGTCACAGTTTCTCAAACTACATTTTGTTTGGTTATTTTTCTTTGTTTTTATTTTATTAATTTCAACTGTATCATGAGTTTTCATGATGAACATTTAATTGTGATCATTACAGATCACGGTGATTTTACAATGACCTGCATGTGCTCATCTAAAATCATTATATATAAATATGACTTTCATTATCCTTTCATTATGAACCTAAGAATGACTTCATGTATGTTGTTCACAGTAAACCATCTGGGTCATGTTGACTGTTAATGAGCCTTCCCTTCTGCAGGTTTGGGTTCAGACTAGTTGCTCTGACAGCAGTTAAAGAGATACAGTTTATATTAAGTCAGCTTTGAGGGTAAAAATAATCCAGACTGATGTCAAATCATCAACGTTGTAATCTAATAACGTGGTTATCCATGTATGAAGAACAGGGCCCAGGTGTGGAGAACCACGTGGATGCTGAAAGAGGCTCTCTCTCTCTTTGAAACAGTACTTTGACAAGGAGGCAAAAAGGTCAATGAAGGCTTTTTAATTACAATGAACAAAGCGACGCTTGTTGGGTAAATAATGAACATGGAAACAGGAGATTTCCATGCAGCCTAATGGAGACTTCATCCAACTCCATCTCAGCTCTAGGAGAGTTTCAGTATTTTTGTCAGACTAATTAGTCTGCTTGGTAAAACTTTTCAGACAAGATGCATTAGCAGTGAATATGTGAGGATGAGATGAAATTAAACAGCTCTCTCGCTGTACAAAACATGATTTATTTGGCATTTCTCACCGCTCAGCCCTCTTCTTCAAACAAAAGCGTCATGTTTGCTTAGCTTCACTGTGATCTTCCATGTAAATAACGTTGTCAGCAAAGCTCAAGCGTATTTGCATTCTCACATCTCTCCAATATGTGGCCCGCAACACGCACACAAGAGCACTGCGTAGACTTTGAACTTCATACGGATGCATACAGTAGCAGGTGAGAGACAGAGGCAGGAAGACAAGCAGAGACATAATGAACATAAACCCTGTGCCCTCCTCCTGGTTGAGTGGTAGGCCAGCAGACATAATGTACAGTCTGAGGAGGTTAGCAGTAATCACGGCAGACACTGAGGGGAGGAGATTGAACCAGTAGAGGCTTGAACAGGTGGTTATCTGTGGCAGAATCACTTGTGAAAGGGGCTTTTGCCCTTTGATAGAGAGAAGATGAAGGGTGAGGATAAGAAATGGTTATTGATCGACGGTCGCTTTATCTGCCTGAACCCTGATGACCAGACAATGCAATCTAACTTGGTCCAAAAAGGTGCAAAGGTGCTGATGGGTTTTCAGAGTACTTTATTCACAGTTGTAAAGTTTACATCATCTTGAATTTGTTATCTTGTGTCAGAGGCTGACAATTTATTGCATACCTCAATTCAAATTAATAATAAAATATATGCTTTTGTTTTCCTTGTCATATTTAAAGCTGTACTTATCAATATTTCTGTAATTACATAATATGTGAAAAGAGTGCTTATAGTTACAAACCCACACAGAGTTATTGCCAACCATTCAGCCCTTTAACATGTGTCAGCTCAAATTTTTCATCAGTGAACATGGTGAAATATTTATCAGCTAAAGAGACAGATATGTCCTTCAAGAGTTGGTGGAGATGAGAGTAAATATTAGACTTGAATTCACCAGGTGACCAGAGTCATGACTTCAAATGAATACTAATGTTGCTTCAACAGGATGTGTAAAATATTTTTTATATATATATATATATATATATATATATATATATATATATATATATATATATATATTTTTTTTTTTTTTTTTTTTTAATACGTGAATGTCTTTTTACAGTTTATTAAGCTCTATTGGCCGTAAATAACCCGCTAAAACTTTGTTGGCCATTTGGCACAGAAGAAACAAGCTATGAACACAATACTGCTATACAGTATTCTCTAAAGTTGATAAGGCAAACTGGTGAGTAGGGCTGGGTATTGTTTTAAAAAATACCATGCCAGTACCAATACCAGTACCTTTAATGTGACACCGACACCAATGGAGTACTTCATTCGACACCCATCATGTGAATGGAAGCTGTGTGCGCGTGTCCCACTGGCTTGCACACTGCACAGCATTCATACATCGTTTAACGCCTGCCCCACCCAGGTTAAGTGTTAGCTTTGTCAGCACTAACTGACGTAGTTAGCACTGTAAGCACCTTCAGCCGCTGGTTTACACACTCTCCCTACCCACTTCCACTCCATTTGAGCGTTTGTGTGGAGGGTCCGACGTGCTAAGCGCCTCCCTAGCAGGGAATGGAAGGCGTTCACAAATCTTCCAATGAGTGTACATCGATGATGGTTTAACCAGCTGCCCTTACTGACCACGTGCCACGCTGCTTTGTGTTCCTCATGGTACAAATGTAGTTTCTTGCAACTATCCCTACAAACATTTACTTGTAAACTGCTCAAACCAAGACAGACCAAATAGACCTTGTCTAGTCTAAAAAACAATCGGCATGTTCATTTGATTGTTAAGTGTTGTGCAGGGACTCCAAGCAGCTAATAAACATCAAAGCAGCACCGTAGTTTTATTTTTGTCAATGGGCTTAGATTGCTGCTTCTGAAAGATGATAACATGAAACCAGGGTTAGGAAAAGTTACAACACTCCCTGTTTGAGTGTGTCTGTTGAGAAAAGTGCCTCATTCAGCTGTGTGACTACGAACAGAGTTCCCTCGTACACCAGCTCGTCGCTAACATGTCTGTCTGCTGTTTGGTGGTGGTATCGATTGCATTCCATGACTGTTTCTATAGCAGCACCGTGAGCGTCTAGTACAGGGGTCTGCAACCTTTATTATCAAATGAGCCATTTTGCCCCCTCTTCTACCAAATAGTCGGGAGCCGCAAAAAATAACAGAGCTTGAAACTGTAAACAAAAGACTGTGGAGAGGTAATCCACTTCTTGAAAGATAGTTTCTCTCTTCAGCTTTTCGTAGCAGTTCCGAAATTCTCTCTTCGCTTATCTTCGGTTGTGTATTTTTCGGCGAATGCAGAGTGCTTGTTTTGAAAATTCTTTCAACGTTACATTTTTTGTTGTTCATATCTTCTCGCCACATATCAACACGAAGGTAAGCCACGTCATTGGCGATGAAGGCAAATGAAATGTCCACGCTAATTAAACTCTCATTTTCTTCCAAACTTTTCTTTTTTGGGTTTTTCATGGTTAGGCTATTCAGGGTTTGCACACTACAAAAGCCGCCAGCAGGAAAGCGAAGGCTGATGACGTATGACGTATATTTTCTTGACAAATTATAAATTAAAAAAGCTCTTTTAAAATTGATGGCACAAGCAAACCCAAAAAACTCGCAACAAAAAAACTAAAATGATATTTTAATATAAAAATTAAAACCTTTATTTATGTTTTTTTTTTTTCAACCAAAGGGAGCCGCTACAATGAGGGTGAAACCGCATGCGGCTCCGACCGCAGTTCAGACCCCTGGTCTAGTAAAATCCAGTGCACTCAAACATGTTTTCCATTTCAGGAATTTACTTTAGTTTAGCTTCGCTGATCAAACCTGAATCAGAAATATCCACATACCCTGGACGCACTCAACTATATAGCTTATTAAGCGTGATTGCTTGAACAAAAAGCATAGGGCAGATTGCATTTGCATCCGCTAACACATTACCATTCAATAAAGAGGAAGCATTGGTATCAGGGGAGATGTGTGGTTTTATAATGAGGAGCCACACTGCTGTTCTCAAACGCCCCATAGCTCACAAAATGCACAAATCCAGATATATACAATCAAGCAGTGTACACAAACATGTGTACACACACCATAAAGTCAATGAGTGTGCGCCAATAAAAAAAGACTCCTCTCTATAAGCAAAGATCATTTTGGGAACACTGATGGAATATGGTGAGCCCATGTGGTTCGAGGTGGATATCAATTAAAATGATGTATGGCCCCAGTGTTTTCTAATTGGGACATGGCGATGTATTTAATAACACACATTAGAGTCCTAATTAGAAGTAAATTGAGCTGCATCCCATTGTCTACTAATCAACATAGTGGATTGGGTGGATAAATAACCTCAGTCGGAGGGTCTCTGGGCTTGAAAACGCTTACATTTCAAGAGACATCTATTTGTTTTCTCTGGCTCACTTTGTGCAGCTTGTAATTCAGCAGTTCTTTGTTAAGCTCTTGGATGATTTAGAAAAAAAAAGAAAAGAAAAGAAAAAGATGTGCTCCTGATTATGATCATCCTTTCCCTGAAAATCAACTTCCCTTGTATAACGAGGTGACTGCCAATTGTGTCTCAGAACGAGAAACAACGCAGTCAAATCAATCACATTATTAGTCCCAATAAAGCAGCAAAACCTTTTCACTTGGCAGGAGGCACCTTCCATCATAGATAATTGGAATATATATGAAAAAGATGTAAAGTAAAAAAGGACCACATAACCTTTCCAGTGAATAATTTGAGCATGTGCTATTTGGACAACGGCAGTAATGTAAAATTTATGTGGAACCTGACATCGTATTTCTTACATACTGGAATAAACAGAAGCTCCCTGTGTTGAATTTGTCTCCACTAATGCTCAATGTACCCATGAAGGATCGTTTTGATGAGGAATCTAGTTTTGATCTAACCAGTTGTTAGATTTAAAAAAAGAAAAAATGCTCTCAGGTCAGGATACAGTAAATAGTAGTCATACATCCATGCTGATGCCAGAGTAAAACCGCTTTGAGCGCATTTTATGGATTGGGAGAAACATTTGACAAGCTCTCTGCAATCGGATGTTTCAGTATAAAGGATTATGCGTTTTATGGGTCCTGGTCTGAGCAGCAGATCTGCTCCTATAAACATGCACTACAATTTAGCCCAAGGTGTGCGCTGGAAAGGTTATCCAATCAGCCCTTTGAAAGTGCCTCTCAAAATGAGTAAATACCTCGGCCAACACAGTCGTACTGTAGGAGAGCAGCAGAGCATTTTTCTATCAGCTGCTTGAAGGCTGATGAAACTTTTTTCTTTAAAAGATTCACAATCATTCTTTAGGTCTCTGACTTCTTACATTTTTATGTGTTTCCCTCTAAAGCAAAACAACTCTGCATTTTCTCACTTATTCACAAATGGGAATAAACCGGCCCATGTATTGATCGCACTCTCCCTTGTACTGTACCGGTTATCTATATGGTAATGCAGGGCTGCATGTCTCATTTTATTATTTCATCTTTCTCTGTCTCCTCATTACAACAGTCCAGAGCTGTGAACACCTCCTGCGTAACTAGATAAGGCTATTTGAATGGATAACACATTCTCCTCTACATACAAAGGGTTATCTTTAAAAGAGCAAGCCCACCTGCTCCAACACAGTCATTCATCATTGTAGCCCCGTTTCCCTTTGTCTTCGGTGGATAATTAGCATAACTTCGCCAACAAATCGCTTATTATGAGGCAGAAAGATAGATAGATGGATATTATCTGTTGGACAAGTTAAAATGTCAGTGATGGTACCATCGGTGGATACGTTTAGAGAGGCACTTAAACGCATAACCACATAACAGGGGACTTTTGGATTTTGGCACAATCTTCAATCCCATTTATACTGGAGTCCCAGAACGGGGGGTTTGCCATGTTAATGTGCTGACATGAAGCAGTGGAGTCCCAGCTAGACTATTCACTGGATGCTTTCTCCCATCTCTGATCAGTGTCCAGCTTCTCCCTTCTTTTTTTGTACAATGAATAAATCTGCAGCATGCCACAAACAGAGCCAGAAGAGAGCTATAAGAGCCTCACCATGAACAGATTTGCGAGTATAGATGTGAATGGTGGATGCAAAAAAAGTTTCTAGTTTGCTTCTTCACAGAAAACAGGCTGTGGTCAGTTTGGGTTAGATCGAACTCTCTCTTCTCCAGCAGCATAATCCATGTCTTCACTGTCCATCTGTGTAATCAGTGTGATCCAAACAGTCATATCTTTACAAACTGTCTTGGCCAAGTACAATGATTTTGTCTCAGCTATCGCATATGACAAGTCAAGATCCAAACCTGTCTCCAGAAAATTATGTCTGTACTGTATACTGAACTTCTAATTTGCAACAGCTAATGCATTTTGAGAGAAACATAAGCAGCGCATCCAGTCTATGCATATAGTTCAGAGCAGAATGTTAATACATCATAACATTAATGTTAGCATTTAACGTAAATCATTATGATTGTTAGTTAAGATGAAGGCTAGTGAAGACTGTATATTAATTATGGCTATGTGTCATGGCTAGTTATGAATGTAATCAATATGGTGGCTAGTTATGATATCCCTAAGTTAACCAAGTTTTGCCACAAAATGCCACAAAGCCATCAAAGAAGACAGTAAAGGCTTGCCTTATGCTGCAGCTGTAGTTAGGTTAATAAAAAAAATAAAAATAATGATAATAATAATATATATTTTAATCTATGCCTTAATTTAGGTTGTATATATACATTTTTTAAAGTAATTATTCTTCCAGTAGACATTAAAGAGGTGGAGTTTGCTACAGGAGCGTTGTTTTCACCTTCTGATACCTTTTTATCTCCTATACAATCTGTCCATTGTAACGGCTGTGAATCCAAACTTCTCAAGAATCAAACCAAAAACTTTTCACATCCACCTTTCAAGTTCAAAAGGCAGATTTTGTGTGGTGCATCACTTTAATGAATCCTTTTCTATAAAGCTGTATTGACAATGGCAGCAAGGGACTTTGGTACTTTAAGTCTGTTCAAAGAAGCAGGAAAAACAATTCCAGTGAATAAATCCTAGTCCCGCTGCACATTTTTGTGTTTTCTGTTCAGCCTGAGATTCGCTCGTGGTCAGATGGACATAATGAGGAGGCAGGTGTAATTACTGAGTTGTGACACAGTCAGTCTTTCCGTGCTTCAGGCCCTGTGCTGGTGGCGGTAAATATAGCTAATTGCATCCTCTGCTCCACAGCTTCTTTATCTAAACTCAGCAAGACACAGACCTGCGCACCCAGCACTTCATTACTGTGAACCAACCTAATAGGGAACTGATGTTTTTAACCATCCTCACAAATTGCTTTATAACAGTCAGCAGCATGTTACAGAATGCACAAAGGACTGATCTACCCTTCAATCTAGAGATAGACCGATTAATCGCTTTGGCAGATTAATCCAATGACGTAATCCACCACATCACACATCATGATATTCTCTTACAAGTTATTAAATTCAGAGTGACGAAAACCTGATTTATTACAAGCAACTAGGCTGCTGCAGAAGTAACAACTAGTTGTGCACAACTATTTGCTGATCTTAGAGAAAATTAAAATAAAAAATGATTCATATTCATATAGTGCTTTGTGCTGTTACCTTAAGGTTATGTTTAGGCAATTCAAACTAGGTTAAAGTCAGGGCTACTCCTGTCTTGCTTCGGACAGAAGACGATCACTATTGGCACAACAAGAGGTTGGTAATGTAAATGAATGGCTATATTATATATATTATGGCTGTCAAATGATTACAATACTTCATCGTAATCAATTGCACGACTTTCCATATTACTAGTGATTAATCACAGTTTTGCGACAAGCTAGTATGACATGGTATGACATTCCTGAGGTTTTCTATCGTCATATGATGTCAGTATCTCAGCTGTAAAACTGGGCCCGCTACAACCTCGCAATGTCAAGTTGAAACAAATTTGTGTTAATGAGTTATTATCATGTTAACTTTGACAACCCTACTGTATGTTATCTAATTGATATATACTGTATATATCAATAAGATAACTTAATATTGCAATTTAAGCCTTGCAAATTCAAACTGATTGCAGTTTAAACACTGCCATTAATGCTGTTCGAGGTCATACTGTACTCCTTACCTGAATCACAGTGTCAGTGTAGACAGTGGCATTCCTTAGATTTCAGTCCAGCATATCCTACCAACATTAATTAGCTTTATTTGTATTTTGGCTGACACGACAGTGTAAAACACTTTTGAGTGGCTGACAGGAAATGTAGGAAAGGGAAAAAAGTTGTGTCTGCCGTCAGCACTTTCACAGCTATCAAGGTCAATAGTTCTTCACACGAGGGAAAGCGTGAATGAGACGGAGTGAGCGAAAAGCACTGAATTTCACACAGATCAACTTCTTCATTCTGGATCACACTATGAATGAAAGGAGGATCATAAGGATGACACTGAATTCATTCCCCGTAATTCCTCTGTCACATCTGTGATAGAGCACATCTCATTTACAGTAGCTGAGAGAATTAATTTTGTCTGGATTCAAACCCGGCCACTGTCTGTTCCACACACTTGACTTTTCACCTGAGCTCAAATATACACAGTCTGGCATTTAATTAAATGGCCCTCCAGTCCATATGAATGTGTAATATATATTCAGATTAATCATAAAATTCACATACTTTATTTTCCATTACTCATGTTGAACAATAAACCACTAATCACATTATCACAGCAATCTAATTACATGTGACAGAGGCGAGCAAAGTGGAAATCCAGCAGCTTGGAGCAGTTTGTGTTTAAAGGTCAGGTGTAAACCTGACGCCTACGGGGACTAAATGCAACTAAACAGAACCTTTCACAGCCAAAATGGGCAGCACAATACACTCCCGTCTGGCCACTCAAACATGCGCTCATGTCATGTTAACGTCAGCATGTTTGACAGGTCAGGTTGTACAGGCCAAGGAGCTCATTGATCGCACTGCAGACACATTATAGTGCTGAGAAGTCCACAGATGTGAGGAGGCATTAGAGAGGTAAACAGTCTGCCGTACAAACAGCGCTTACCGAGCAAATGGAAGAAATGGAACAATAATGAACGGGCGCATTTGTAGTCATTGTGTGAAACATCCTCATTTCTCACACCCAGTGTCATGCTCATTCAGATTCCAGCCACACACAAACACATAATACCTGTGTCTCACATATCGCTGTATCCCTGCTCGTCTTTCTCATTTTCTCCTCAGCCCGGCATGATTCCTGCTGGAAGCTGGAGGTCATTGATGTCAGGAGGGGGGGGAGAAAGAGATATTCAGGTTCTAACCCCTGAGAATCTCACATAGCCTCTGACATTATAGCCTTCACATTCAGCCTGTAGAACTGCCTTCGACATACAGCATTATGTCCACTGAAACATAGAATAGAAATGAGAGTGAGCATTACCATTGGGTATCCATCCCCTGTCTCACTAATTTGTTGTTCCAAGTATGTGGAGGAAACATAATTGCTTCCTGGATTGCATTCAGTGACTTTAAAAGTGTGTGTGTGGTAAAGAGAGCTCAATACAATGCAACTTCAGAAAATGTAATTAATGGACAAAGCACAAGCTAACTTCTTTTGTGCTGTGTTCTGTATTTTTTGTGTGTTTTATGCATTTGAAAACACACTTTTAAGAAAATAAGTATGCAAAGTTAAGCGGAAATCGATCTTTCGGAGAATGTAGTGATTTTAAAGCTAGACTGAAGATACTGGAATCATATAAAACTAGAAAACATAAGGAACCCATTGGTACCAACCATGCCATACTAGCTTCTTGAGAAAGATGCTAAATCAAACGTACTTATTTTGGTGAGGAAAACTATCATTTTCAAAGGGGACCCTTGACCTCTGACCTCAACGATATACAAATTAAAATGGGTACCCACAAGTCTCCTCTTTACAGACATGCCCACTTTCTGATAATCACATGTAGTTTTAGATAAGTCATAGTCAAGTCAACACACTGACACTGACAGCTGTTGTTACCTGTTGGGCTGCAGTTTACCATGTTATGATTTGAGCATATTTTTATGCTAAATGCAGTACCTGAGAGGGTTCCTGGACAATATTTGTTACTGTTTCGTGTTGTTAACGGATTTCCAATAAGAAATACATACATACGTTTACATAAAGCAGCATATTTGCCCACTAACATGTTGAAGAGTATTAAATACTTGACAAATTTCGCTTTAAGGTACAATTTCAACAAAGTGTGATTAATTCCAATTAAATATTTTAATTGATTGACAGCCTTAGCAAAAAATGTGAAAGGCTCTGTAAATCCAACATTTTAAGAATCTCATATCTTTTAAAAATGCTGTCATTTGTCTTCTCATTTCACACACATGGATCTACATCATTTTATGCTGTGCATTTGCTTCCAAAGAGCACAATGAGTTTGCTTTCCACTCAAGCAAACACAGATCAGCTTCCTCATGCTATTTACTACGTTTTCACTCTGCATTTTGCTCTCTCTCTCTCTCTCTCTCTCTCTCCATCTCTCCATCTATCTCTCCTGACAGTCACAGTGGTCCTAGCCTCATCTTCATTTGGATCTCCCTGTTTGGAAATAAATCACATTCATGAAACACCTGAGCTGGCGATGGGAGCGGTGGGATCAGGGTCCCAGGTGGACCAATTCAAATAGCATTCAGTTCTTGTGCTGGGAACACACACACACACACACACACACACACACACACACACACACACACACACACACACACACACACACACACACACACACACACACACACACACACACACACACACACACACACACACACACACACACACACACAAAATACAAAGGTTATGGTCAATCAACCCTCATGTCTTCATGGGTCACACATCCAAACTATAAGCTCCTGCACACACACATACATATTCTGTCTCACTATTTCTTTGTTTTGTTTCAGTCTCTCTCTCTCCCTCCCTCCCTCCCTCCCTCCCTCCCCCTCTCTCTCTCTCTCTCCGTCTCTCTCACACATACGCTCTCTTTCTCTCTGCCATTCATTAACTGACAGCTCGAGTCTCTCCCAGGTGGAACTGTTGGGAGGCAGAGGATTTGCATTTGTATTTTTCCAATATCTCCTCTGGACAGAGGATCATTGGCTTATATGGTAGAGGAAAAGAAGCAGGTGGGACTGCAGCAGACTGACATTTGTTACAGACATTCATCTCCTCTCATCTTGCTCTTTTTATAATTTGAGAGAGGACTCCTTGACCTGTTGTCAGTGGCTATGGGCAAGGGTGTTATTGTCAAGGGGAGGTTTGCTTTATCTGTCACATACTGGGAGGACAAACATGTAGTTCAAACCTGAGGTCACATGTGAATATAGCTGTCCTTGTTGGAGCTCAGCAGAGACAAAAGGCTGCAGCTGTCAGTGTGTTACTGCTTTCGACGACTAGACTAAAATCTCATGGATGCTGGGATTTCTGGTTTGGGAATAAGACACTTAAACGAGCTTGAACTACTGATACTGCTGAGTTGCAGTCTGGAGAGCGAGTCGACCCCGAGCAGAACCAAAGTTAAAAAGATAGATGTTACACACAGAGGCCAATCTTTATTTTGATCCTCTCTTGCCAAGTTTCTGTAATGTTTTTCCCCTCAGTAAAACCCCTTGGACATCAATCAAAGCGGAACAGCATCTATTGCCTTCAGCAGGTCATACATTAGTTATATAACCTCTCGACTTTTGATAGTTGTCCATTTCTGTTACACTGGGTCTTCAGTCTTGAGAAAGTGTATGACTAGAACTGAGGCAGGAGCACACACTTTATTAGATTATTGTAAATGATCAAAATCCACTTGACAAAGCAATAACACATGACCGAGTGAAGGACACAAGGTCAAACACACCACGTGGCCAGAATAGCTGCTCAGTAGCTGTTTTTTTATCCCCATTTGCTGCTGTGTCACAAAAACTGCCCTCTAAAATGACACAAACATTTTCTGATCTGATGCCACTGTCGACAGGGTGACACATTTGTCTGTGCCTTCCACAACTGTTACAAAATCACTGTTGGGAAATTAAATCAGTTTTATGGTGTGACAAGGAAAGGCAAGGTTTGGTTTAAGCACAAAAACAACTTGGCCAGGTGTGGTTTGGGTTAAAAATGACTACTTTGTTAAGGGTCAGGGGACTTTTGTCATCATGGTTACAGTGATAACCACTTGGTTATTCCTTTGTTAAAAGAAACCAACATTCACTGACAATAGGATACAGGAAACAAAAATCTGTTTTGTTGACCCACCCGTCCACCCTGACATCCTCCTTCAATGAACTTAGTGGCTCTATAACAAAATCACAAGACTTTCTCTTCTGCTCCCCACAGAAATGAGTTACAATGACAGTGACCGCCAGAGAGTTTGTCACATGAATGTTAACAAATGTAATTTTTGGGCAGACAGTCATATTTCAAGCATTCAAACATTAATTAAAATGGCATGATATCCATTACATATAGTATCACATAGGGGTGGGACAACAAATCTGAGTAAGTATTCTGAGTAACATGACGTCATGTCGGTTTGAAAAACCAAAACAAAGGGGAAGCAAAGGGTCCACAGAGACACAGCCTGCACCCAAACATTTTAAATCCAAAGTGGTAAACACTACATATACAGCAAAGTATGGAAACACTTTGGGTTTCACATATTGCAGAAAAAGCAGAGCTAGACATCACGGCTACAGCAGCATGCTAACTCTGTCATGGATAGGCAATCACATTGAGGTAACATACGGTCAAGCCAGCCGTCACTCTCATCTCCATGGTCAAACTGGCTGATGCTACAACTGTAGAGCACCCATATACTGGTATTTATGTTAAATGCATACAAACGAGATAACAAAGAGAACGAAGCTGACGGGAGAGCTAGAGAGGGACTGAAATTATACATGTGACTACGTCCGGTAGTCAAAATAAGGTGTTAACAAGGGGTATATACAAAATGTATGGAAGTAAGATTAATTGGATTATATTCCCCAGAAATATAAACATGTAAGGCTACATGTCCCTCACATATTAAAAACAAAATACTACTTATTTGGGAAAGGTTTTTATTCTTTGATTTTCTGGTTGCTGGAAAAAAATTAAATAATTTCTGACAATGACTGATATCTCTGACTTCATACACATAGTCACATATTTTCACTGTATCAATTTAGAGATACTGACAAGAAAAAGTCCCATATTTGTACGTGGACATAATTACATTTCAGATACAGGACATCTCTGACTACATACATACATGGCGGAAAGACAAACATTCTTACTGTCCACGTTCTAGCCCCTAGAAGTGCATGATTCAACTTTTTGCCATAAAATAGCAATAAATCAAAATATTGAACCGCAATACTTATGAATTGCAATACATCTAATCCGCGGCCATGTATCCTGATAGTATTGACTCAGGAGATAAGCATATCGTCCCGGTCCTAATATCACATTGTATATAAACTCAGACACAACATGAGGAGGCAGACACATCAAGCCATGAAAAAATATAGTAAGACGCACTGTAATAATTGGTAATCTGCTTTAAACTTCAAGCCAGGTGTGATTTTCATTCAGGTCAACAACATTTGATCTTAATCGACAACGAAGAGGCATGTGAGCTGCATGCTCTGTAGTGCAACAATGTAAAATGTACCAATTATTTGCTGCTCTAAGTCAGGCTAAGTATGTGCAAACACACACACACACACACCATTTTCTGTATATCAACACCTACAAGGCTCTTCACACTGGCAGTTCAATTTGCATTCACTGTGTGTGCATACTAAATAAAAATAATCAAGGTTACAGAAACAGTATCTCTCTTTCACAGTCCAGCTATTTAAAATAACTCATACTGCATCTTACTATTGTTTGGCCTTCCTCCACCACAAATCCATCATACCCTGTTGCTACCAAATATTCTACCAAATATGAGACCTGACATGATCTGAGCTAGTTCTTCAAAGTGTGCATGTTTAGTAGCCAGATGACCAAAGTCATCATTTAGTGCACTAGAGGACAGATATAGTGCACATAACTACATTAAAAAAAAAAAAACTTTTGAAATGAGAAATCACGCGACTTTCAGTGTAAGACAACATATCTATTCATAGTGAATGCAGAGAGGAGGAAGTAAACTGGAAAGATTTGGCTTTTATGCTGGAGGCAGGAGATAAGGTAATCTCATTCATAGCTTGATTTTTGTGCAGAACAGAACGGTACAAATATAAATAGCCTGCGGTCAGAAATGTACAGAGAGCAGCCAGGAGATAAATGGGAATTTTGCAGTTGGGGGATCTCTTCTTGATTTTATATTGAGCTCTACTGGACTGATCTGCTCTGTCTGGCACAGTTACAGGTGCTCAAATCCGGCTGTAGGTGCCAGAGCTCAGTAACAACTGTCTTTAATGCTGATGTAACTCCATTAAGTGACTGGTGTCAGCATATAGTCAGATGGTTTATTATTCCAATTAGACCTATAAGGGGTTTCAGTGGAGAGTATGGATTAGTTTGTCTCCAGGAGGAGACATTCACTGTTCCACAGTCTGCAGATTCATTGCAGTCCTGTCCCATAGCACAGCACTGTCATTCAGATTAGCTGCAAATGCTGAAATGATCAGAATCTCTGGTTTGACGTTTGAAGAAAACAATGGAAGAGCTGAAGCTATTTTAATACATTCAAAGTTTGACAAACCCATTATAGGATAACACAATTTTCTGTTTGTACAGTTTTAAAATCTGTGCATCATGAGCCTGGTTTCCATCCAAATGTGGCTCAAATTTTAACATAATTTTTAGAAAACAGGCAAACGAAAACACAAATCAATGCATGTTTCTATTCACTACTGCGAGTTGGTTGGTGGTGTTATGACAATTAACTTTAACATTAACATTTTGGCCTGAAACATTTGAACCGTAAAACCTAAATTCTTTTTCAACAAAAATTTTGACCTAGATTTTGAAGATGTTGGACCTTTTGTTTCGTATACTAATTTGAGCAAAGCTCAAATCTCCTCATAGCTCCACACATACCTGATGATTTCATCTGCGGCCATTTTAGTCTTTTCAGATGAAGCTTCAGCGGAAATGAAATCAAATGAGCATATTTCTAGGAACATTCAGATTTTACTGACCGCTGAACACATCCAAAAGCACCTGCCATCTTGGTGTAAGATGAGACATGAGACTAGACACTGTCAGGTTGTTACTGTACATCCTTACATAGCTCAAATAATGTCTTTCTGACCTTGAAGTTACATCACAGCTATGCGATACATTTTCCTGGATGTAAAGTGAAATGAAGTGTATATCTGCCAGCTTCTCATTTTATCAACGTTGCTATTATTTTTTCCCTCAGATACCATAACAACCACCCAGAATGTTGTGAAAGCAACAATAGGCATACCCTAAAATAGTACCACAGTATCAACACTGAGGTATCAAAGATTTTGTGTGATATTTGATTCTGTCTTTGTCAGCCAGCTCTCCTCCCTGAAATGAATGTTTCAGACCTGCCCTTGATACTCCACACAACATGTATGATGGTATATTCAGCCCAGCTCATTAAATGGATGTGGTTTCATCATGTAGTGCAATAATTCTTGGGTTAGAACAAGAGAATAGGTGTTGCAGCATTTGATGCAACAGACCTGACTTCTTTCAAAAATTCAGTGCTAAGGGTGAGCGCTTATTCCCAGTCCAAGATTGCTTTGTTATGGTCGTGGAAAGATCAATGGCGAGGGTTAAAATAAACCAACTTTCATTATTGGGAGGAAATGAACAGCTATCTCCAAGTCACACAGGTTCCAAGCATCCACGCTGACCACCTCCCTATGAAGTTTTGTAGCCGTAACAACATCATGCTACCACCTTTACACCTGACTTGACAAGAGTCACCATTCCCACAGCCACTAGGTGTGGCCCATTGGGTATTGCTACCAGAACGGCAGCATGCGGCTGGTACTGTTTTCACATTTTGAGTCTGTTCGTGTGTCATCATAGTAAAATGTTGTCCTGGAGACACTTTCGGTACTGGAGCATGAACTACTGCAGTGCTTTTTGAATACAACTTGCACTTCACAACCATGTGAGATGCTGTCACAAAACTTTACAGATGTGCAGCTGAGATCAAAATGAAGGCCAAGTTGGAAGATGGGTGTGGAAAAGGGGCTATCAGCCATTTATGAATTATTTTTAATTTATTTATGGTTTGGCATTATGGTTGGTATGATCCTAGCACAAGATGGTCTCTCTGGTTTTTTATATATTTATTTACTGACTTACTTATTTACTTTTTTATTATTACTTACTTTATTATGAGCTGCCACTGAAAGAACAAACTGGGAAATGCTATGCGTAAAGGCACAGCTGTCGGGCACCATCGTCATCGGCACCACTTGTTGTTGTGGTTTGGGATCCAAGGGAGGGGGCTAGTCAGGTGGTCTGCAGTTTGGCCAGGGAGGACTTCAACACTTCAGGAGTGCTGAAGTCATCCCTGGTAATAATGATAGTCATTACCAGGGACTAGGCGGCATCTGTTACGCCGTGCAGCTTTCATGACATGGTGCTATAATTAGTCTGCCCACACGTGGCCACACAATACACTGTAATTCTGTGCTGTAGTTACCAATTTTAGTGAACAAAGTTTTTACAACCGAGTAGAAGAAGAAGATATTCCTTTATTACTAGACCCTCTGCAGTTTGCCTACCAGCCTCATCTAGGTGTGGAGGATGCCATTATTTATCTCCTGCAGAGGACTCTCTCACATCTGGATGGTGTTGGGTGCACTGTGAGAGTCACATTTTTTGATTTCTCTAGTGCATTCAACACCATCCAGCCTTTTCTTCTGAGGGAGAAGCTGCGGGCGATGAATGTGGATGCTCCCACCATCTCCTGGATCACTGACTACCTGACAGACAGGCCGCAGTTTGTCCGGCTGGGCAGCGACCTGTCCGATGTGGTGGTCAGTGGTACAGGAGCTCCGCAGGGTACGGTGCTGTCTCCTTTTCTGTTCATCGTGTACACCTCGGATTTCAAATACAACTCCGAGTCTTGTCATCTACAGAAATTTTCTGATGACTCGGCAGTTGTGGGGTGTATAAGTGGTGGACAGGAGGAGGAGTACAGGGCTCTGGTGGATGATTTTGTGGAGTGGTCTGGTCGGAATCATCTGCATCTCAATGTGGCCAAGACAAGGGAGATGGTGATCGACTTCAGGAAGAAGAGGACACCCACACAGCCCCTGAAGATCCTCGGGGAGGACATTGATATTGTGGAGGAGTATAAATACTTGGGCGTCTACATCGACAACGGACTGAACTGGAGGACCAACGCTGATGCTGTCTACAAGAAGGGGATGAGCCGCCTCTACTTCCTGAGGAAGCTCAGATCCTTCAATGTGTGCAGCAAGATGCTGGAGATCTTCTACCAGTCCGTTGTAGCCAGCGCCCTGTACTCTGCTGTGGTCTGCTGGGGGAGCAGCATCAGAGCCGGCGACACCAACAGACTGAACAAGCTGATCAGGAAGGCCGGCTCTGTGATTGGCTGCAAAATGGACACTTTTGAGGCTGTGGTGGAAAGGAGAACCATGAACAAGCTGTTGTCTATTCTGGACAATCCAGACCACCCTCTCCACCCGGTACTAGAGCGACAGCGGAGCAGCTTCTCAAACAGACTGGTTCAGCTCCGCTGTCACAAGGACAGATACAGGAAATCCTTCCTACCAACAGCTATCAAGCTGTTCAACACGTCACCTCTGGCTGGCAGAGAGCTCTCTGCTCCCCCTACCACCCCCTACGACACCTAACATTGCACAATTTCACTTTAACATCTGCACTACTGACTGTATATATAGAGTGTTATTCTTTACTTCTTCTATATTTTTTTACATATTAGTATGATTAATAGACCCCCAGCTACTGTTGGTTAGGTGTATTATAGAGCATTTTACATATTAGATTATGTTATATTGTGTATTGCCGTGTATATTGTATTATATTATTATACCACAGCTCTACATATCTATTCCACATATATATATTATATGTATCATACATACATACATATATATCATGCTATGTTATACAACATTCCATTATATACTATATCATCATATCATATCATTTTATTTTATTATTTTATTATCTTATTATCATCATAGTGTATAATGTTTACATTTCTTAGAATTAGATTAGTTTTATAACAAGATTGTCTGTATATACTTCACACTTCGTACAGATGTGCATATTCTCTTTTTTATTTTTAAGTGTACATAGTTGTGTATATTCTCTCATGTATATTGTGCTGATAACCTGCTACTGTAACACCACAATTTCCCAACTTGGGATCAATAAAGTATCTATCTATCTATCTATCTATCTATCTAGTCCCACAGTGGGGAAATTCAGTTTTACACTCTGTTGTTCACACAGTACATATACATGCGTCAATGGAGAGATGTCAGAGTGAGGGGGCGGCTCCTGACAAGCGCCCAGAGCAGTTGGGGGTTCGGTGCCTTGCTCAGGGGCACCTCGGCAGTGCCCAAGAGGTAAACTGGCACCTCTCCAGCAAGCAGTTGGTCTTGGTCCATGGGGGACTTGAACCGGCGTCCTCCGCGTCCTAACCCATTTCAGTTCTACCAGTGCCTCATAACAAACTTTCCATTTATTACACATTGTTTCCTATGCAGCTATGATCTGAATCTGGTACATTTACAGTGCTTAGTTCAAAGTGGGGGACAGTACTGAACCGCTAGACCTGCTACACCAGGGGGGTGTCAAACTCAAATACACAGTGGGCCAAAAAAAAAAAAAAATCATATGGGGACAAATTTTCTTTTTTTTTTTGTTTTACTTAAACATCAAATCTGGAACAAGCAAAGCTTAATATTATGAAAATGAAAAATCAGATGCTTGCGTGCCTTTATTGATGAGCCTACACACTAGCAGAGCATTCTGGGATTTGTAGAATTAGCAGTTCATGCGCTATATGACATGAACTAGCTATATTTATCATCTCAAAGGGCCAAATATAATTGCCAGATTATGGCCAGATTCGGCCTGCAGACCTGAGTTTGACACCTATGTGCTACACCATCTTTGCTGGCATGGAACTGAAGGATGGGCGCAACGTTTTCCCAACGACACCGTCAGTCAGGGCGGCGTTATCGGCTGTATCCACCACCATATGAGCGCACTCCAGAGCAACGGTGATTAGCTAGCCGGTGGGGCACAAACACTGTGACATGCAGATATTAATGCTCTGAACATCATATAGATAAGATAGATATAGATATAGATAACCTTTGAGTATCTTCAAAAATATCAATCACCAGCTGCATACTGAGTACAGTAGAGAGTATACAGTTGAAACTATTTGTCCTGCAGTCTGACTTGTTGATTTTCATGTTGTTTTGTGCTCACATCAATGAGAATGCAACCTAACAAAGTATAGAATAACTAAACCAAATGTCAGTACCTCCATATGAAGAGAAAAATATGGGACTTTTTTTTAATTTGGGTGATTCTGTGAAGTATGAACTTCCAGAAATGAATTCCTGGAGACACAGATATAACAATCTTGAATCCATGTCCTCACTGTCCTTTTCTCCCCTATATTTAGTTGTACTTTATTTGACTACTGCACTGAGTTGTAAAAAACAAAAAAGGGAGGGAGGAAGGGTGGGTTTATCCATCCACAACCACGCTGCCAGCACGAAGAGGCCGACAGGGGAGAGGCTATTGATTGTGTCACCTTTCCACAGGCTCGAGGCTGTGAGGGCTCTTTGTGGGTCCGACTCTCAGCGGAGGACTTCGGCACTTGTACATGAAAAGATGCAGTGTATAAAGCAGCTGGGGCTGAAGGGGAAAGCTGCATGGTGCTACAAAACTCCTCTTTTATGTCCTGCTGTCTCTTTCTCTCTCTCTGCATGTCTATACTCTGTCACTCCTGCCTCTTTCTTACTCACTCCTGTTTCCTCTACTCACTCTCTCAGCCCTCGGAGGTTTAATTACACCAGGCCAACAAAATCTTACCCTTTTTTTAATTATTTAATTTGGGAAATGATGTCTCCACTCAGACACTGATAATCATGTAACAGAACAGATACCTTTGTGTTTTTGGCAATAATGCAAAAGGTTGCGGTCTTTTTTTTTTTTTTTTTTCTGGTCAGCGTGCGGACATGAAGGCGGCGGCTGGCACTGGTTTCTGTGGCAACAACAGTGCAGCCGTTACTGTCCAGATGGCTTCAATGGAGCTGTTTCACTGAGAGCAGCGGTGCTTAAGTGGCGCACTCTCACTTTAATTTGCTTTAGGAATGGACCTGTATCAAAAAAATAATAATTCCTTTTGTCTGCTTCCCTGCTATGCCGTTATCAAAGAGGCCAATTAGCTCACTCGAAAATGTTTTACAGAAACCAGGTAGGTGCTTTAAAAAAAAAAAAAAAAAAAGAGAAGCCTGTGAGTCCATGTTTATCTCACTGAGGCTGGTGTCATCTGTATTAAAGGCCAGCAATCAGTCAGCAATTACAGTGTAACCTCAGCTAATGGTTCTGAAGAGTCTATTCACATTCTGTTCATACTTTACACACATTCAGTCAGCTGCTGTGATGTGTGGGTCAAGTTCAGTTTTGATAGAGAAAAATGAAAATACTAAAGCAAGCATTCTAGGGATGCTAATTTTGAAAATTTTTCTTACTTGATAACTGACCCTATTTCACCAATTATTAACTGTTAACCGGCAAGATTAGTGCCTCACATGCAGCAGTGCGCCAGCTGCAGTATATGAGCACAACAGACAACTGAATCAACAGTTCTCCATCAGGAGAGCTACTGCAGCAGCCACGGTGCTGCGTTCACTGACTCCAGTTCACCGTCTGGGAGCGTTAGCAGCCACGGTGCTGCGCCCGGGTGGTTTCCGGGTGGTGCTGCTTCACTACTCCATTCACCTCTGGGAGCGTTAGCAGCCACGGTGCGCGTTCACTGACTCCAGTTCACCGTCTGGGAGCGTTAGCAGCCACGGTGCGTCGTGTAGTATCACAGACTTGCAGCCATTTTCCAAGTAAAGTCTCCACCGCAACATTTAGTTTAGTTTAGCAGGTTATCAGCTGTCTGCCTGGATTAATGATAGCGATTGTCTGACAAACGGTGCATGTTTGTGCTACGTTGGCAGCTGCAGGCCGGTGGCTTTGTGCCCGCTGTCGCGTAGCTTCCGTGAGTTTCCAACGACCGTATGCGTGTGGCGGCGGTGAGTGTGGGTTTGCTGGCGGTGTTACAGCTGTGAACGCAGCTGTAGGAGACGGTGTGTGTACAGTTTGTCGGTGAATAAATGCTACGAGGCTACAAGCTACAACTCCTCAGCTGGAAGTCCTGAGCCAACTTCCTGTATCTGCGCCAGCTCTCTCTTAAGATGGACCAGCTTTTCGCCTTACAGTGACAAGCCGCTCCTCTGTGTTTTTCTCAGCATTTTACTTAACTCTTAATGTTTCTTTTAACTGTTTAACCGATAGCATTAATCAGTTAAAAAGCTTAATGTCAGTTATCGGTTAAACAATTAATTATTAACATCCCTAAATCATTCACACACAATTTGAAACTGGTTTTCACAATTGTTATTTTAATGGTGAATTAAAAGTAGTTATTAAAATGGTGAAATTACAATATATCTGTGGAAAAGAATACAAGGGTTATTAAAAGTTTGTGTTTCACAGGTTTTGATGAACTAAACAGAACATTTTGATATGTCCTCAAACATCACTTATCTGCCAGCAGGCCAGTCAATACAAATCATGCTGTGCACCAAAAACTGTTCAAAACTCACAGAACTTCTTTTGTAAGTTTCTGTCGAGTCGATGAGGAATATTTGAAGGTATTCAAAGTTTTGTGGCGCAGCAGGCTGACATGTCTGTCTGTCTCCATCTCCCCTGTTTCAGTGGCCGACACAGTGCCGCAGCCATGTACACACACTGTATCTACACACAACAAACAACAATATCTGTCTGAGAATAACTAATAACAATGAACACTGAACATGAATAATGAATAATGTTGTGGAATTATTCTTCTCTCTATTTCATGGGATATTTGGGGATTTATACATTATTATTACATACTTATATACTGTATATATTAGGGTTGACTGATAAAGCTAATTTTCATTGTCATCGCAATATGAATGTGTGCAATGAACACATCACAAAAGGCTATCTGAAACGCCATGAATAAAGAATAATTATTTCATCTAGGACAGTTAATGAAACCCGACATTGGACGGGCTCTGGGGCTAAAGACTGAAGTATTTCTTATCACACTGCAGCCTCTGTGTGGGAGCTCTCCACACACATCAACACACACAGCGACGTCAGTGAACAGCTGATCGGAAAGGCCCTAAAGCCAAGATATGTTATCAATACACCTGTTCAACAAGCATAAATATGATGAAACAACAGCGACATTTCAATCTGCCCACGGTACTATGTACTATACAGCTACCTGTAAACACGTTAGTTATTTAGTTGAGTTGTGAATGACTTTAGCTCCGTCTAGTAAGCAGTGTTCAGTGTTTGTGCCGGGGAGTTTATTATGAAGGGTGGAATGAAAGGTGTGAAGCATTGATGTGCTGCAGACTACAAGCCTCTGTGTTATTAATTTGTTATCTTCTGAAAGTTTAAGAGCAATGTAACCCTCGGCTACACAAACTAAAACAACAGCCGGCAGTAGGATCTGTAGTCTGACTGTTTAGGTTTGATTGCCAAGCATCTCTTCTGTAAACCAATCAGCTGGCTGAGACAAAGCAGCTCCCCCAGTCCTGATTTTACCTGCAGCAGTGAGTCACATCAGCAGAGGACGGAGGACAGGAGGAAGGACTGATACCGACTGATGGTTGTGTTCTTCAGTCTTTATAAACTTCACTCAGGAATATCATTTATTTTATTAACATTTTAGATTTCTTTCCAGTCAGATATTAATGAGCTTCTATGGTGACTTTGCTGTTGTAAACATTACCGTTGCTGCTAGTTGTACTTAAAATATTCAATTGTAATCTGGTTCTGAATTTAAAGACAACCAGGCTGCCACATGTATAGCTAATATGCACACTACAATATTTGTTTATTTATCTCAAGTCATAACATCATTGTAATATTCAACAATGATATCGTACATCACATATTTTCCTTATATCTTGCTTAATATATATATTTTAAAAAAAACATTCGAATACTGATTTGAAGGTTAATTGAGCACATTAAATAGAATATAATATTATATATATTATATATATATATATATATATATATATATATTCTGCATAATGTATACTTTTACTTTTGGTACTTTAAGCATATTGATGCTAATACTTATGTATTTTTACTTGAGTAGCCTAATATTTTGAATGCAGGTGTTTTACTTGTAGCTAGTATTTTACAGTGTAGTATTGCTACTTCTAAGTAGTGTTTTTCTTCCATGTCAGTATGTTAATATCAATTTATTGAAATATAAAAAAGCTTCCTTTCACAAAAATGCTCTGCCATTTCTCTTCTCCTCTTACCGCTGTAAATCACTCAGCGCTGACTGTCGGACCCCCGCACACTCAGTGGGTTTGGAGACCTGCATTCAGTAACGTATTCGTATGAGTTTGATAAATGTGTCACTCGTATCGTACATTCACATACAGTACATTACCTTTTCTGTTGGGGCAGCACTCAACAACAACAACAAAATAACCTGGCAATGCCAACTTAGAAGAGCCCCTGACAGCCCCGGCTCAATTTAACCCCATAAATAACAAGAGGAACTCTAAAATACTGGATATAACTCAACTCTCAATGTGGCTTATACCTCAATGACGATAACCAATCAAGTGATTTTGGCGTGTCCGATTGATACCGATAGAGTATTGGACTGGACAGTCCTATTTATTTTACCTTTACTTCAAATCAAACAAAAGTTCTTTCTCGAGCCATCATTCATATGAACTCAAAAAGCACAAACCAAAAAACCACTGGATCAATGGGGCAAACTATAACATCACAGACACACATGATCAAGGCCATCTGTAATGTTTACTCCAAGCATGGCTGGACCCACAGTTTAATTGCTAATCATCTCACTAGTTGCTGTAGCTGTACAGTATTTACACTTCTTTCTTATACCTCATCTAACTCCTCTGAATCAGACAGTGTCTCAGCAGAGGACTCTCACTCCTACTCTGCTGATAAGGATTATATTTATCACAGCAATGGATAGCTCATTAATTTCTTCTGAAAGACCATCTGGGGACAACATCAGACTGCAGTGCTACTTGAACAAGGCCAACACGCCATAAAATTCCTAATCAACCCAGTGTACACACTCGACACAAAAAGCAAACTGTGCTCAGGCTTCTCTCCCCGTTCGAGCGATGCTGTGAACTCACAAAGCCACTTAAAGTCACAGAGGAAAAGGTCAAGCTGATTGAAGGGGAAACGACCTGGCTCAATGGTACGTGGCTGCAGTAACAAGCGCATTCGGCTGCCTTCTGAGCATGCTGAATTGCATTAGCCACCTTGTCAGCTTGGAGACACAGTCCGTCCACCCACTGACCTGTTGTGTGAGATGTAATTATCTCCTGCAGTTCTTCTGCTGCGTTACAGGTAATTGATGCTTATTTCCTCAGGAAGGGTTGAAATCTGTATTGATTGTCAACTTAAGTAGGCCAAGTTTATCACCTGGCTCTCTTCCTTCTCCCTGCGGAATCAATACAAATTTCACCCAACAACCTCCTTCACCCATCTTCACCATCGTAAGAACTGAAGGTCCAACTCATGCTTATCTACTCTCTAATACACAATGCCTTCATAGCATCGTGCCGCACCACAAAGCTCTGCTTTAGCCTCTTAACTCCCTGCTCATGAAATCTAATTACAGCCTCACTCACTAATCTGGAATTAATTCACTTTAGATGAAGGTGATTGATAACGGCCCATGGAAAAGTCACCTAGGTCGCCCGTCAACAGTCTGGCTTCACAGTGAATAAAGCGGTTGAACTTGACTGATTAGAGCTATTCCAGAGGACAGGGGATCCATGGGAAATGACAGCTGTAAACAATACATACTGTATTGAAATATACCGTATATCTTAGCCATGATAAAAAAAAAAAGTTTGACAATGTTCGCTTTCTTGCTGGAAATCAGATGAGAAGATTAATAACAGTTTCATGACTGCGTGGTAAATATGAGGCTACGGTTAGCAGTTGGCTATATTAGCTTAGCACAAAGAATGGAAACAGAGGGACGCAACTAAGCAACTAAATCTACCTACAAGCACCTCTAAAGCTCATTAAGTAACACATTGTATAAAAATTTACATACAGTACATGAAATCTGTCCCATCCTATGTATTAGAAGCAATGAGCTGCTGTAAGTGAGTTTCACTGTGTCTTGCTCAAGGACACTTTGACTTGCAGACAGGAGGAGCCAGGGGTTGAACAGCCAAACTTGGGGTTAAAAGACGACCCATTTTCTCTCCAGAGCCACAGACTTGTTAAGTGTGAAATAACAACAATCTATGACTGAAGGGATGACTGATGACAATGTTAAGGCTATTTCAACTAACTTACCATCAGAACTAAGATGTTATAAAATAATCTCTAGAATCTGCGCCCTACTGTTTTATTACAGATGTTTGTGGTGGAGCGACATGTCTGCCCGCTGAGCCCTGTTAATCACGAGTGACGACTCTTCTCCATATGCCTGCTCACCAAAACTTTGCTCTACGCTCCATAAGAGTAGTTTATATTATGGATATGAATTGTGATATTAAAGATAATATAATGTTAAACGCAACATTATGCTGTGAAATTGTCGCACCAAGCACATACTTTTAGAAGGAAGCTGTTGTTTGAATAGAATAGGTGTTTAAATATTTTAAATAAAATGTTCACACTCTTTTTAAATGTTTATACACATAACTCCACTATTACCTCCTACTCCCAGCACTCCCTGGTGATCAAATAAGTGTATTTCCCAAAATATCAAACTTTCCCTTTAAAGCTCCTGTGAAATAGTGCTCTTACAGTCCTTGATGGATCCAGCCATCCCAACACAACAGCTTCCACCTTGTGTTAACAGCTAAGCAGCTCTTCCCATCAGTGACTTATAGTGACAGAGATACAGTGGAACACACTGAACAATGATATGGGTCGTATCCTTCCATAGAGCTGACAACAATCTGAGATGGAGTCTGTGGCTGATGAACACCTCCTCCCCTTTAGAGTAATAACGTGCACTGAGCCAGAAACTCTGAGAGGGGTGGAGGTTTGAGCATCACTGCCTGTCTCCACAATAGAGCCCCACGAACTGGCTCCAGGGGACAGACAGAGCTAAATTATGAGGTGACGATAGCTGGCCTTTCCATTACTCCACTCTCCAATATGTGATGCACCATTTTAAATGGTCAGTTCATCCCAATTGCAAAAAAAGGTTGCTGTTCATATTGTCCAAACCACTTCTAAATGGCTGTACATTTACAAAATTCAACACATCTCAGTCCCCAGTCCCCATTATTCTGGATAATAACAGACCTCACTGTTAATGGTATTTTCCACTGAAGAAACTGTCTGGGGTGACAATGTTATTGTTAAAAAAACAACATAACTTGTCCCAAATAAATGACAAAATACATCTGTATTTTTCTGATCAGACTCCCCACATCAGCAGGGTGACATCATTTGTCAGTGCCCTCCAAAACCACTTTATAATTACACCATTATTGTTAATGTCTGGTTAAGTTTAGCTCCACAACCAATCAATCAACTAATTGGTCAAGGTTAGGGAGCATGTGGTTGCAGTTAAAAGAAAACAGTGTTGATTGTCAGATGAACGTGGGAAGCAAACACCAAAGACCAACATTTTTTTACCGTTCTAGCAACGCCTCCCTCCTCCCTGTGCAGACTTTGTTGCTCTATAACAGGGATGGGCAATTATTTTTCCTGAGGGGCCACATGAAAAACCCAGCTTTTTGTCAGGGGCCAAACAAATTCTGTCAGATGTAACCTCTTTGTTATCATGAGATTAAATGATTGAAAACATACTGTGCACTTATTTTTTTTTTCAGCACTGAAAATGGCTCCAAACAGCATATCATGAAGGCATTTTATTTGAACCGTACAGGACTGACCATTTTGGGTTGTAATGTTTCCATTAACAAAACCTAATATTTATTTTAATGTTAACACTTACATTTCCTACTTTCATTGCATGCAGTTTTGTAAAAAGTCCTTGCTGCTTTTGTAGCATAGCTAACAGTCACTCAGCTGTCCTCTCCTTCTCATCTCCAGATAGGTTTCTGTATTTTTCCACGTTTTGTCTCAAAGTGACGGCTCAAGTTGTATTCTTTCAATACAACCACGTTTGTGGCAAACTAAGCACACAGTTTTAACACCAACCTCCGCGAAAAATACTTTGCAGTCCATGACTTGTTGGAGACGTGCCGCCTCAGCAGGTGACGCTACTTCATCTCTCACATCAATTTATATCAAGTGTGAATAAGCACACTAATGATACACAAGCATTTCTAATAAAAACTGTTTTTTCTTTAGCTTTGCACTTAAAATTGCATGGTTTGTCTGAGACCTTCCGGGCCAGGCTGAACCATCACGAGGGCCAGTTTTGGCCTGTGGGCGGTATAATGCCCAGGTCTGCTCTATAACAATCCTTTGCTGTCAACCATCAGAATTACAACAGCAGCTAGAGGACGTCAACACATTTTAGGTATTTGCTGAAACAAGCGTTGTACAGTTACAATAATTCATTGATTCATTGTTAACTACTAAAGTAATCGCCAACTTATTTGAAAACTGTTTAATCAGTTTGAGTTGCACTGTTGCCTCATAGCAAGAGGGTTGCAGGTTCGAATCTGGCTTAGGGCTCTTCTGTGTGTTTGCATGTTCTCCCCATGTTAGCGTGGGTTTTCTCCGGGTTCTCCGGCTTCCTCCCGCAGTCCAAAGACATGCAGGGTAGGTTCATTATTGCCTCTAAATTGCCCGTAGGTGTGAATGTGAGTGTGAATGGTTGTCTGGTTCTATGTGTCAGCCCTGTGATAGGCTGGAGACCTGCCCAGGGTGTACCCCAACAACCCCGAATGGGATGAGTGCTTTTTTTTTTTTTTTAAGAAAAGAAAAAGTCAAAATTCTCTGATTCCAGCTTCTTAAATGTGGCTTATCTGGTTTCTTTACTCCTCTATGATGGTAAAACTGAGTATCTTTGAGTTGTGGACAAAACAAGACATGATCTTGGGCTTTGGGAAACACTCATTAACATTTTTTTTCACCATTTTGTGACATTTTATTGACCAAACAACAAATTGATTAATCAAGAATATAACCAACAGATTACTCATCAATGAAAAATAATCACTAGTTGCAGCCCTGGTCTCAGGAAAACAGGCTACTGAGCTTTCCAGCTACCTCTACTAGGGTGAAGGCATACATCTCAGAGAGGGATAACTCAAAACCTGGACAAATAAACCTAAAACCATATGCGCTGATAGATACCACTAGATGCAAGTGAGAGAATAAGTTGCTTTTCATAATTGTGGGATCTTGACAAATCTGATTATTTCCAAGTTCCTACATTATGGTACATTTTTGTTATGGTTTGAACTAGGGATGTTAATTAACGGTTAAACCAAGTGTGCTCACACACTGCGCACCGCTTAATGGTTAATAATCAGTTTAAAAATGTTTTTTTTTCAAAATTAGCATCCCTGTCTTGAACTATACCTAAACTCGACTCTACCTATTATACCTAAACTCGTCAATCAACAGAGACCCTGAAAGGCTGGAATGCAGAAGAGCATTACTCAACCACAAGTGGAAGATTACCACCTGGAGGGCAAATAACAAATACTTGAACTCAGATACTCATGTTTCATCCTTTCCCCATTGAAACTGTGCAGATACATCCAAGTTTTACAGTTTAACAATATACCACACAGCTGTAACAGAAGGCCATACCCAAACGAACAACGTGCTCTTCACTCAAGATCAGCTCAGGGATGATAACAGAAAAAAAAGACAAAGATAGAAAGATAATGGGCAAAAGGCAAAACGTCACACTTCAGACTTAATGGATTCTAATGACTCCATTTAGACACTTCATTTTGCCTCATTGAATGAATAAAACACAAACTATTTTGGTAAAAGCTTTGAGTAAAGGAGACAAAGCCCAATTATGGACAATAGCAGAGCAGTAACCTCATGACAGTGGAATTACTTTTAAGGAGGAAATTACGCTATAAAGCAGATGCTGGTGAGACTAATATCTTTGTCCTGAATAGAGGCCAGACAAGCATTTAATGTAATTCACTGGATCACTGTATTATTGTGTGATCATCTAGTAAAGGAAATTTTGTATAGACTGACTGTTAGTAAGATAAGCAGCTATATAGAGTATAATGGATAGGAGGATGTGATGTGGGCACACTCAGGTTACTTTCAGCAGTTCATCCTGTTCTGACGTGCATTTGTATTTATCATCTCCAAAACAAAGCTCTGCACTCGATATCGGGTGTCGGAGTGGGAATGAGTCAGTATCGCTCTCTGTCTAATGTGGCAGTGGAAAAAAAGGAAAGAAAGGAGGGGAACAAAGACAGGAATCAGGTTTTGTCTGTGGAGGAGTCATACATCTATGAGACAACAGCGATGTCAAGGTATTTCTGATGTCTCAAATTACCGTCATGTAAGTAAAATTAATGACTTGTGAAGCGTGAGCACAAAGGGAACCTCTTTGCAAACTAATACAGCTCATCATGCTGAGCACTGTCATGCCTTACATGTTTCTCTATTCATATGCCTGTAATGAATAGCCTATGCCTCGCTTCTCTTTCTTCTTCTCCTCAAGAGTATTGGAGTGATCTCTTTGTAATAAATAAATTGTGTGATTATTCATCCATGAAATGTTTTGTTCTTAATTGGCAGACATGCGGCAGATCGTGATAAGCAGATAAGTTGCTCTCTCTTCAAGAACATTTTCAAAGAAAGATTGGACAGCAGAAAGATTTTTGATATTGAGATTACCTGATAATCCCACAGTGATTAAAAATCAGAAAAAGCAAAAAGGACAGGGAGGGAAGTTTGAGGGTTATGTTGCCTCGGTATATCCCGGGTCACACCTCAAAGTATATCAAACGAAGTTTTGGAGGGGGTTCAAGTATTCGGCAGCGTGTTCCTTTGGGCAGCAATAGTTCAGGATACACTGATTGAATACAATGGTAGGGTTGCACCATACCGATATGGAAGTGGATATCAGGCCGACACTGACTAAAATAGCTGGATCAGATATCTGTGACAATAGGGCCAATCTATTAAATTCAGTTCTGTGTTTATACATTATATACTGTACATGATATACTGTAATTTTAATTCCTGTTTAATTTTGACCAATTTGTTGCGTCATTATAAAGGTCTAGGCTTGAATTGAAATTCCTGTTAACTTTTTTTTTGCCAAGTTGATGGTGTACAAATTATTATTAATAATAATTTACAAGTCACTGAATTTGTATCTATGTATTTATTTGTTAGATTTGTTTTACAAAGTTAGGTACCAATGTTTAAGTCAAGCCTGATGTCGCCTTACACATAAAACAATGATCCCAGTCTCTTCCACACAGCGAGGCATACACCTTTTCATTGAACACTGATATCGGCCGATCCAAAGTTCAGGTATTGCTATCGGTATCTGGATTAAAAAAGTGAAATCAATGCATTCCTATATAATGGTACTGAGAGGAAGTGAAGCAATGTATGCGTCATTATCTTATTTATCTTAAATATTAAGCTGTTACATGAAGTTGGTAACATATGAAATCATGGAGGGTTTTACTTCTCTTAGAGTGATAATTGTGCTGATTCTTCTTACATTTAGCAGCAAATAAACCCAAAAGGATTTAAAAGTACAGTGTATTTGGTGGCATCTATAGTGGTGTGGTTGCAGATTGCAAACAACTGAGTAGCCCTCTGCTCACTCCTCCCTTTCCCAGACTGTGGTAACGTGAGCTACCGAGTGCAAAACTGTGGTAACGGTATTCGTCTTGCTCAGAGGTCATCCTCACCATAATAACACTACTTTAAGAGCAGTCAGACGGTAGCTGGCGGTAGCATAGTTTTACACTCTGTGGCTCACATTACTGCAGTTTCCCCTTCACATCATGTAAAAAGGAAAATGCTCGCTAGAGCCAGTGTTTGGTTTGTCCATTCTGGGTTACTGTAGAAAGATGGTGGACTCCATGAAGAGGACCCACTCCCTATGAAGATATGAAGGGCTCATTCTAAGCTAACAAAAACACAATTCTTAATTTCAGGTGATTATTCACTAATGAAAACATAGTAATGAATATGTTCAATTCTGCTAATAAATCCCCAAATATGTTACAGTTACAGTGGAAACCTCTTTATGTGATCACGTCTGTCCAGGTCAAATCGATCATTATAACTGGATGATTATTACAACTTGTTTTCTTTTCCTGTATTTCTCATGGAGACTACATCTAGCTGATATGTGTATATTTAAGAATATTAAGTAATAAAAGACATTGCTATTTCCTGAATTTTATTGACTATTTCAAAATATAGTACAGCTGTGCGCATTCGTTTTCTGTCCCCATCACTAGCAACCATGCTGTTTCATGTTGTCTGAATAGACTAGACAAGGTTTTGCTGCTGCATTTCATTGGCTTTTTTGTCAGTTTGTCATAAGCTTTGCGGAGACTGTTTTTCATTGAGAGAAAATGACTCTTCCCTGTCATGGTTTCAATGTGTAGGCAGCATCAGCCTCAGGTAGCCAGCTGGATGTAGACAGGTAAATAGTATTACCAAAGTTTTCATTTTTCCGCCCATATAATGTCATGTATGAAAAGACCCAAAATGAACACTGTAGGCTGACTACTTCATTACTATGAACAAATTTTAACAGCATTTGTGAATAATTCTACCCTAAGAGGTTTGTTTGGTGACCCAATGGTTTTCTACCCATGGGTACTGGTATATTGATTTTTAGTATGGAGGCAGGAAGAGATGAGAACCATTGTCAGTGTCAGACTATTATATATGCTATTTCCTGAAAGCAGTATGTAACGTATCAGTGCTGACCCGGTACATATTGAATCCAAAGCAGAAGTAGTTCATTTTTTTGCCAGCACTGGACCACAGGACTGGGAGAGGTGCTGGACATCAGGCTATGAAGCTGAGCGTTTATGAGGTTATTAATTCTTAAAGAAAATTTACAAAAGAACCACAAGCTTACAAACGCTGTATATACACAGTGCATTCTGTAAAAGGAGGCTACCCTGGAAACCTGCGGGTGGTTGAATGATTGAGGAGCTCCCTGCTTTCGCCTCTTTTTGTCAGTAATGAGCCAAGGGACTCATCGAGCTGGCAGCCCACTCAGGGTGTGCTGGTGGGCAGGCACCCTTTGATGGCTGCTGATGAGTGGGGAGCGTCCCGAGCCACTGGGGTGAGAGTTGGCAGGATGCAGGGTCTGTCCAGATGGGGTCTCATCTGGCCCTTGCCTTTCCCCCCACCCCTCTACACACCAGCTCCCATCACACAATGGGACAGACAGACAGCTACAGGCTCTCCCTCTCAAATCACACCCAAATGAAGATGAGGTGTCTGGTACATCAAAAGTATTTCTGATTGGCAGGCATCTCAGAGAGAGATCCATCACTGACATTTAGAGTTTGTCTGATGGCCAGAGAGGGAAAGGTTAGATTTTAGATGTCTGACGCTGAACTGCACAGCAGGGGTGCACCAGACATGGTAGGGAAAGCAGAATATAAATTGGTGAATATCAATAGACAAATAAAACGAGCAAGCATGAATTGAATTCATAAAGAGCTATGAAAAAGTTATATTGTAGGAGGACAACGAGATGCTAATGGAATCTTTCCTTTCTATCCTGTGCACTGAATACATGGAGCTTAAATGTTGGAAAAAGTAGATGGAATTCCACAATAGCCAGCAGCAAGCCATTTTCCATCATCGGCTAGAAAATAATAAACTATAGAAAAGAAAATCTTCAAACCTCATTTGTAAATCCCTCCTCAGACTTGGCAGCTATTTTGCACATGATAACATCACCAAGCAATGGCTGCTGCTAACTGTTTTTCAAATTGAGTTTTCTTCGCGCACAATGAAGGGAAAACATCCTCTTCTGGCGGACACTATAATTTCAGAACACACTGCTGGACGTAAAGCAATTATATTGATATGGAAAGGCTTTGACCAGTCACAGTAATTGAAATCACATTTCACAGTTACTGTTTTTCCTTGCATTATTTACAGTTCTATACAACAGCCAGAGCTCTCTGTGAATCTATATCTTGTAATTAGTACTTTTGATTTCTTACTCACTCAGAGCATGGCCACAATCAAAATGTGCTTTCAGCTACAGTATGTCATACATTGCTTCATTTCAGGATGCAATATGTCCTAAATATAAAAAAGTATTGTGTAATTGATATAACGACCCGCCTCATCTCCCATGCCACCAAAGTTAACACACAAATGGTAGTATGGTTAACGCAAAAAGGACATTTTCAATTGAAGAACACCACAAAATAAACTGTCAAAACATCCTTGTCCTTCCCCACCCACTGTGATTACAAATCAGCACTGCTCCCATCCACTGGGAACTGCTAGCAGCAATGATTTCCGATGCATAGCAGATCCCTCCACCATCCTTCTTTGAAAGCCCAAACTAATTCCCCTTCCCTGTGCACACTGAGCTAAGCAGGGTTCCCAATGGACCAGGTCCGTGCAGAGCGGGGTTGACGGAGCTGACTGGCCGAGCATGTGAGTCAATCGATGCAAATCATTGAGAAACCTCCATGAACAATAGGGGAAATGCAATCGTATGTGCGTGACTATTTTTCCGACCAGTTCAACGAGTTCATAACTCATCATCACAAAGCAAACCTCCATTTTAACAACCAACACCACAGCATCAAACATTGCTGATGAATCCCTTAAAATACTGAAAAAATGATGTGCTGTGATAATAAAAGTAGTGAACACGCCACTCTTGGATAACAGCACCTCATTATATTATTCACACAAGTAAAGACACAAGTCCACAGTGTTGCGGAACTGAGCTCACACAATTAACCTGCTGCCAGAGAATGAGAGTAATCAACCCCAGCGAATCAAAATGTATAATTAAAATGCAAATCCTCAGAGCTCTCTACAACTCTAAATTGATAATGTCAAATTACCTGTCATAAAATAGTGGCATCAGTACTGCACCTACTGCTTAAAGTTCTGAGATAAACTGGAGCATGAGTGAGTAAATATTAGACTCTGGAGGAGAACTGTGGATTTCTGGAAGCAATGTGTGTGTGTAGTATATCCATGTATTTATGAATTAGTGCCTACGTGAGCTGAATCACAGTTAATTCCTCTCTTGGATGGAGATTATACCTCTGGAAGTATGGATGGGTACAGAATACTATCAAATAACTTGACGAGCCAATGGCCGTTGGGCATAGACATGTAAAAGCCCCCCAACCCTCCTGTAGAGGGCAAGAATGAGAAATTGAAAGAAAAACTTGTTTTGTGTCTCTTTCTGGTCGTGTTGTGCATTTTGTTGTAGTTATTTTATGTCTCTTTTTGGTTATTTAGTCTCTCTGTGTTGTCATTTAGCATCTCTCTGGACATTTAATGTCTCATTGTAGTCATTTTGTTTTTGTAGTCATTGAGCGTCTCTTTAGTAGTTTGCATCTCTTTGTAGTCGTTTTGTGCCTGTAGTTATTTTGTTTTTGTAGTTGTTTTGCATCTCTTTGTAGTTTGTCCTTGCAGTCATTTTGTGTCTCTTTGTGTTTGTTTTGCATCCCTTTGTGGTTGTTCTGCATCCCTTTGCGGTTGCTTTGTGTCTCTTTGTGGTCGTTTTGTGCATGTTAGTGGTTGCTTTGTGTCTCTTTGTGACTATTTGGCATCTCTTTTTGGTTGTTTGGCATCTCTTTGTAGTCGTTTATTTGACTTTCCAACAAGAAATGTTAATGGTCATTTCAAACAGAGGTTCTGGCCCAGGGCCCCCCTGGCCCAGAGCCTGATAGGCCCATTCAGTAATCCATCCATCCATGTCCGGTATGTACTGCATGATAATTAAACTACAACAGATACAAATTCACTTAGAATCCAGTGCTTTTTATAAGCATATAAAGCTTTAAAAAAATGGACTTTTTGCCAGCTAAAACATTGATCATTCCACGCTTTGTGTCCCCTCACATAATGAAAACTAAACAGCACATTAAGTCAGTGACGAACTTCTCAGCCATCTGCTGGTGCTGTGAGTGAATCTGTAGTTTAAACAGAGCAGTGTGGCACAGCCCATGTGTCTGTTTCACTGTCTCATGGTGACGATGGGGGAGGGTCGTCTCATCACTGTCACCGCCGAATTGAAATGAAGCGTGTCTCTGCTTTTTGGGGGAGGTGGCAGAGAGATCTGGGTATTGCTCATTTTGCTTAGCAGATTACCAAAGGGAGGCGTTAGAAGGTATTATGAAGAGTGATGAGCAGGAGTAGGAGGTTCACTAAGATGTAAAGTGCTTCATCTTGTGCCTCACTGAGCAGTGAAGAGATGGAGGCCAAACAGGTGGTAAAACTCTCCATCAGAGACTTCAAACAGTCTGAGCATCTTGACTCAAGGCACTCAATTCAAACTGTGTGGGCAAGCGTGTATCTGCTGATTAGTTCCACTTGTTCTGTCCATACTGAACATGAGATCTTGGATAAATATTATTGATATTGCTCAAATGAATTATTTATTACTTCGGACAGCAGATGTCTCCTTTACGAAGAATGAGACAATGAGAGAATATTCAAGTCGAAGAGCACATTTATTCAACTCGCAGATGCATCACTGAATGATTCAGCATCGATGGACAAAACTTCTTCATCAGGATTTTAAAAGGTGCTTTATGAACAAACCTTAATTCTTACAGAAACTTATTTCTGCTGGAGATTGTAAAAGAAACATAATACCCAAAAATAATGTGCGTAATGTTGAGTAATAGCATGTACAGTACTTTACCTGACTTCAGGTACCGCTGACAATTGATAATTATTATAATACATGTATAAAGTTAGCCCTTTGTATGATCCAGTCATGCATTCAGGGTTTATTGTATCCCCATAATAGTGAAATAATATCTAGCTGGTTTGGAACCAGCCTGATTATTCCTCATATGTTCACTATGTAGGGGTGTAAGGAAGTATTGATGAGTATCGTGATAATATGTTGTGCGATACTGTAACGACTCTCCAAAACACGAGTTTTCAATTTTAACCTCTTAAAAGTCTGATGGCCTACTGTCGGGCCCGACCGCAATTCATTCATACTAGCTTGTCACAAAGGAGGCTAAATAACGCTCCAAACTGAAACAAAATGTCAGCCTGGTTGTTTTTACCGAAACTGAGCCAATCACAACGCACAACCTCAGCTTCAGTTACACTGCGCATGTGTTATACCTCACATTCCTGTCCGCCCGTGTCCCAGCCTCTTTCCATAGGCCTTGATTTCTATGTGACCATAAACATGATGAAAAAATACACAATCAGCCTGAAACCTGTTTCAAATGAACCGAACGATATATAGACGACCTGAGCCGTGACTAGTGAACTGAATGGTTCAGATGTTAACCCGAATCATTCCCATCCATATTCTGGTGTGTTCTTTATACATGACCATTTTCCTAAAATTGAAATTTTTTTAAATCGTAATATATCCCCTTGCTTACAGTATCATAATATACTGCAATATCATTACCCCGGTATCATCGTATATCGTATTGTATTGCCAGATTCTTCCCCTATACACAGCCCTATAACCCGAAACCCTGAAAACCTGAAACCTGGCGGGAAACCTGACCCTGGATTAACAATCCAGTCACATATCTACAGAGATCTCTAGAGATGGCCACTGTCAATGCTAATAATCATGGTTTACAAGTCAAAGCATGAGGTTATCCTTGAGTTTTGTTTGGTATGGTTGCCTGTACAAACGTGCTATACCTATAACCATCTCTTACTCACTAGGATGAACAGTGTGCCTGCAACCACAGCATAAATTCTGACCTGCATTCAGAGCCCACTGGAGACAGGTTGTTGGTTGTATTTTAAACAGATTTATATAGATTGTAAACTCAGTTTTGGACGTGCCAGTGTGGAACTGAGTGTGCCATAGTTTGAAAATTATATCTACCTCTATGAAATTATGTTTTCACCGGCGTTGGTTTGGTTGTTTGTTTGTTTGTCTGTCTCTTAGCAGGATTACTCCAAAAGTTTGCAACGGATTTGAAGGAAATTTTTTGGAGGGGTGGGGTGTGGTTCAATGACCAATCCATTATATGGACTCTGGATTCTCTGGACTCTAACTCTGGATCATAATCCGGATTCAGGAATTTATTTGGTATATTATAATATTGGTATAATATTTGGTTTTCATCACATTATAACCTGAACATAAACACAAGCAAACATGTTCTAACTTTTTTCCGTTTTTTAATCTTTGTTCCTCTCACTAGTTTGAAGTATGCAGGGCTCAGTCTGTTGGACAAATGTGACTTCACATATTTGTGCACAAATCAGGGCTTAGCAATATTTAAATCAAAATCTGACAGGTTGATTGTGTGTTTATGTAGCAATTATGTACGCCATCCACACCCCCATGGATCCATCACAGGGACACAGAGATAGACTGAAAGCAATACAAAGACTGCACTAATCTTTATTTTTTTGACAAACAAAAGATCAAGATCAAAACATCAGAATAATTTGACTATAATCACAAAGACAATCTACACATGGGCCTTTAATGAGATAGAGTGAAAAGCTCAGAAACTGTGGTTAATATTAGGATCAAGTTTAACCAAGTCATTCAAGGACCCTCACAGTCTTGGTGCAGTATTACTAAAGAGAGTTGTCTCCTGATATCTTCTTCTTGTGTCCCATACAATAATCTCCTGCACTCTTTAATAGCCAACTCATCAGGTACAGCACCAGGCTAAAGCATTTCTCATGCCAATCATAATTCCTACGTAAATCCACTGGCATTCTGAAGTGTCAGCCATAATTGCAAAGACAGCTCTTGAAATGAGATGAATAAATATCGCTTCTATATGAGTCAACCTGTGAAAGTCTAAAGGCTGACGGTGTGTGGAACGAACCAGTGGCAACACTTCCTCTGTTTTTTTTTTTTTTTTTTTTTTTTGAGACTGACTGAGTCACACTTACAATTCAACACCCTCAAGCAAATTGGAATGACTGAAAGAAATGACTTATCTATGTGTGAGCATGGCTCATACCTCAGGGAAGTGATTCTCCATTAAATTGCTAGTTGTGATTGAAAATAAAGCAGTGTTTGCAGGACACATCACTCTGGACAGATGTGTTTTTCTTAACCGAAGCCTACAAGCCACTGCCAAGCAAAGAAGTGGGACATTGTGTACCGTTTGTCTCGCAATGTATTGTATCTTGTACAGTTGAAAGTGCGCATTTTGTCGTAAGGGGAGGAAGACATGTATACAGATAAAGAGTGAGGCACGAGTGCTAAAATTTGTCTCCTCCAGGCTCTCTAGGATGGATTAAAAGTGGAGATGTTATCTTCCTGATGTCTAGACAGGTGGCAAGCAAAGCCCCGAGTCACAGAGCCAGCCACCTCTCAGCCCCCCCGCCTGCTTTCTGTACTTCTACGGCCCGAGGCAGACTGGAGGACAATGGGCACTTAAAAACCTGACAGTAACCTGGAGCTCCATGTGAAGACGGCAATGAAGGTAAACACACACACACACAAGTAAATAACAACCTCAAGGTCAGTGGCCTTATCTTTCCAAGAGAAGAGCTCTCCATCCATGTCTGACATTGTTTGTCCAGCATTTACTGCTGTTCATGTATACTCATCTATGCATGTATGTTTTATCAACTCCCCTCCCCCACACACCTTCCTCGATCTGCCCACACCCCCCTGTGGGAGCAGAGATTCGTAAAAGACCTGCGCTGCTTATGAAAGTGTTGCTGTTTTGCTTTAATTCAGTGTTGGAAAAAAAAATCATGATGAATGCAGTTGCCTGAACATGGTGATTGAAACAGCTTCATCTCTTTTGGTGCAAAAATTGCTCTCCATGCTGTTACCTATTTCTGGTTCAAAAATGGGCTTTAAACTGCAATAATGAAGGTCCTGTAGGGTAATGTATGCAGATGATCAGTCAGCCAGACTAAATTAAGATTGGGGGGGTGGTCCCAATGCTAGACTGGCCTCCAGCTGAAGCATTTTCATGGCAATGCAGACATGAAAGTGCTTGCTGCTGGGCTGGCAGTGCAGATTATGGTTACCCTCACACGTGCAGGAACATTTCCTGCATGGGAAAGGCGCTGTTAGAGTGGAGCGAGCGAACCATCCTAACAGTCCACTAATGACGTATTTGAATCTGTGACTTGTTTACAATTTAACATTTACGCCAGCGCTTTCATGGGTGATACCTAACAAGTGTCATAACTTGTTGAATACATTACAGGGTACCATTGTAGCTCACCTGGTAGAGCAGGCGCCCCCATGTCCTTGCCACAGCGGCGGCGAGTTCGAATCTGGCCCGGAGCCCATTGCTGCATGTCGTCCCCCCTCTCCCCTCCTTTCCTGTCACTAGCAATATAAAAAAAAGGATAAAAACAGCTCCAAAAAGAACACAAACGAATATAAAATACATTACAAGAACACTGGCACCACATTGGCATAATAAGAGTGTCTTTCTGGCCTTGCAACATCTTCTTCTGTTGAGTTTTATGGCAGTTGGCACCCATATGTTGCATTACCACCATCTGCTGGTGTGTCCCTTCAAGAGGTCATTAAAACCGAGGGAAAAACTCACCAGAGGTCCCAGTGCAAGCGCCAGACACGCCATGTCTTGACAACTTACGTGAAAGATAAACAAAGGAGGAACACAGCTGGCTATGTCAATATATTGTTTTAATTTAAGTTAAGTTCATGTTTATTGTAGAACTAAAGTATCCTGCTTTTAGTTGCGGGAAAGTTTTACTGTCTGCCTAAAAGTGAACAACCTCATCACCCGGTGATCAAGACCAACAATTAAATTAAGGAGCAAAACTGTTCCTGTAAAGCCGGGTAGGTGTCTAGTCACTGTTCAAATAATAAGAAAGCAAAAGCAGCATTCAGTGTATCTTCAGTAGCTAATGTAGCATAGATTTGCTAACACTAGTTAATGATGTGATGCACTCTGCTATTGTTAGCACCACAGGTTTTTACATAGAAATATAACATTTTTGAAACATATTTCTTCTTCCCTTCCCAGGTAACGAGTATCACTAAGGACAACGGTTAACCATGACTAGCTCAAAAGCCACAAAACTAGCCTGAAAATGAAGAAAATCTGAAATGACTGCATGACAGTCAATGGAGCGTGGCCATATAGTGTCAGACCCTGGTCGGAGCGGGCCAGTGCTACGCTAAGATTGGCCAGTCTCTGTTCAAGGGGCGGGACTTAGCTGAGGGTCAATTGTGAACACTGTTAGCCCCTCTCTGACCACCCATACAGTTTAACTGGTGACGTTTAACCCACAATGTTCTAGGGCTTATGAGAAAATAAAACAATATTACTTTTTTAAAATAATTACCATCTCTGTCTGGGCAATTATCCTTAAAAGTCTTAAACTACGGGGAGTCATTTTGCAACAGCAATACATTCCTAAAACATTTAACTAACCCCCTGAAACTTACTAAAAATGCTTGATTTACACCAAAAAAACATTTAATTTTAACATCCAAGAAGCATTCACAGCACTGAGAGAGTGAGTTAATGTTCCAGGGCTGGATTTGTAATAATTTACAGAGTTACTGTAAATGTCGGTGTGATTGTGAACGAGGTTTTCTTATTTCTGGAGCAGATCATGGAAGTTAAGTTTCACTCTCTTCTCTCTCTAGCAGACCACTTATAAAATATGAAAAGTCTATTTGGCTGACCAAATGAAATCATAATAACTCTCTGTGGTTTCATCAAAAATCCACATTTTTGCAGTGACTGGCACTTACTGCAAAAATAACCTGCTGGATATTATTCCACCAGCCTCTTTAAACTGGACATGACCCAAGGTTACATTAAATGGAGTGAAGCCTGCGAGCGGCTTCAGGCAGACAACTTCAGCTGCGCTGCTACACTCACATGACACATTTTACTCTCTGCTGTGCATCCACCTGTAGGCTCTGCTTCCCATGTGGGAGTTTATTATTGTCACAGCCTTGATGCCAAATATAAACTCTGTGCATACTCGGTCACTTAATATTACATATTTCCATGTGAATTAGAAAAGAGGCACCATCACCTTCAAATGTAATAGTCTTCAATCACAATAGTCTTTGAATTATGTTATACCAAGCAAGTTATACCTATATGAAGCAAATGTGAGAACCAACCAACTGAGGAGGCGATTCATTTGTATTTGCTGCACCATTACAGTAACCTGCAGGGTGACTTCTTAATACCAGCACTCCTCTGCAGTGGATCAGTGGAGATCACAGGGAAATCTATTAGAATAGGAGTCTAAGAGCAGAAAGAGTCCCTGATCAGGATCAAATTTATCTTTACCTGGCAAGTATATTTGCACTGGAAAGAGCTGCCTTATCAGAAGCGGTCACCTTTATTCCTGAAGAATGCTAATTTTCAGTTGGTGCAGGGAGAGAAAGACAGCAGTTCAGTTAAATTAAACAAATGGTTCACAAGTAAGAAAAAGAAATGATACAATCATGATATTTGGTTTGTACAAAGCACAATCTGCAGCATATGAGCACAACAGACAACCGAGTCCCCAGTTCACCGTCAGGAGAGCTACTGTAGCAGCCCGGGTGGGTTATATACATATAACCCTGATGATATCACTGAGCTTATTTTCTCAGTCTTGACAAAGCTCCTCCAGAGATACACAAGACTTTATACAACTGTGATCACAGGCTGTGTCATACTCACAATGAGCATACTAAACTTAATTTTCAATACAGTGGCCTTAACATGAATGTCAGTCTAACTGTCAATACATCAAAACAAGTGATTAAATTATTACTTTCTCAAATTATAAGAATTGTCTCCATCTGGAGTATACTATCGGGTATAATGTTCAAATGGAAATGGGGAAATATAGGATCATACATAAATACATGCGACAGGTATTAAAGATGGATCACACTGACAGAAACAGTGATTTTGAAAAGAAGGAGCATCATTCTGAAGGTTTAGCATTAGACATCCCATTGAAAACAGGTGCTTACTGTAAATATCATTGTTAAATCACACCCACTGTTATCGAGGAGCATGCTGATCTGACAGACTCATCTGTTAGCTGATGAGGCCCCCGAGGTTGGCATCTGTCATCTGCAAAATGCACTTTAATACAGAATGAAGAGACAGATATAGGCTAACACTTTGCAGACGGTTCACTGGATCTATTCCATTTCTCAAGTTAAAAGAGCATAATCCTGTCTCCATCCCTTAAGTTTATAGTCTGTCTCAGCACAGAGAGAATAGCAGAGCAGCAATGGTTTTAAAAAGAACAAATTGATAAAAGTGTAAATAAATCATAACCCCTCTTTTGTACATATTGTATTAAATAAGACAAGCAAAGCAGCAGAATGTAGCCCAAGTCTCTGCTACTGAAAGTCCTCTACCAAAACATTTCAAGCCCTACTTTTGCATATAAAAGGAGCAGACAAAACCTCAAAACACAGCAGAGCTGAAGTGCACAGAGAAAAACTAAGACAGCTGCACAACAGACAATTTCCTGCTTAGCCAGACTACGGATGCTCATTTTTAAATATTTTCTTTACCAATAACCAACCCTTAAACTATTATTAACTGTTAAGCAACAGGATTTGTGCCTCGCATGTAGCGGTGCGCCAGCTGCAGTATGTGAGCACAACAAACCATCAGGATACTTACTGCAGCAGCCATAATGGTGCATTTACTGTCGCCGGTTCACTGTCCAGTAGCGTTAGCAGCCACGGAGCTTCGTCCCACAGTCCAAAGACATGCAGTTTAGGTTAACTGATAACTCTAAATTGCCCGTAGGCGTGAATGTGAGTGTGAATGTACCCTGTCTCTATGTGCCCTGAGATGGACTGGCGACCTGTCCAGGGTGAACCCCGCCTTCGCCCAGTGCCAGCTGGCATCAGCTCCAGCCCCCCCGCAAGCAGTTGAAGATGGATGGATGGATGATGAGCCGCTCCTCTGCAATTTCCTCAGCTTTTTAATTTATTATTAATATTTCTTTTAACCACTTAACCAATAGCGTTAATCGGTTAAAATGCTTAATGTTCATATTTAAAACAGCATCTTAACATTGAAATAATAGACTTATTACAGCATAATTAAAGACAATGTGGTGAGATAAAATCAGTATCTTACTTTGTAATGCACTGCATTTGTATTTACTTCCCTATCAAAACAAACAAAACCTCCACTCAGAAGCCAAAAAAGTAATAATATTGCCATATTCTGTGTTACAGCAGTCAATGCTAGGAGCATAAATGGTACAAACACATCAATGCCACCGATCACACTCTCAAGGGTCTATTGAAGCCTCACCATTCACAGTAAGTTCTTCACAATAGTGAAGCAATGAGCTACTTTAACAACTAACTGAAATACCCATTAAACATACACAACTGAAACACACACAAGATATATAAGAATACAACAAATGTCATCTAAGCATACTTTTTTTGTAAAAGTAATAGACTTTTAACATTGATTTCAAAGCAGTTATACAGTTAGACTGTGATGTGTGAACAATGTATTTTGACTTGGAGTATAGGGATGAAAGGTAGCATTTCCTAATGCAATAATATTTCTTTCCCTTCAGTCATGTGTGCAAAGGATAAGAAAATCGTCAACTTCATGTTCACACTTCCTACCAAGTTTTAAAACCTAGATTATGCATTGTTGCATTCATTTAGTTTAAACAAAATGTTCATCCCAATATGAATAGCAGATAAGCAGGATGTAAGTGAGGTAAAAGTCGTCAAATCGCTTGGCTGAGCAGTACATCATATATTGTACAGGACAATGTATAATACCCTTATTTCAACAAAATTAGAAGTAGTGCACAGGAAAACCTACTAAAAATAGACTTTCCCATTGCCAGCAGACCATGCAGACGAGTATGCCTTTGTTTTGTTTTGTTTTTCTGGTCTCTCTTTCAAACTTTCAAACCGGAGTTGTTGGAACAGCAAGAAGACTTCTGAAAAAGTGTTTTAATGAAAAGTGTTTTACAGTGATCAGCAAAGTAAAAGTCGGCATTCATTCCTTGGACCAGTGACTCCGCAGTAGTTGTGGGTATTTTATCAGCTCCCGGTCTGATTGGCAGTGATGAAAACATGACACCCAGGGGGACTTTTGCTAATTTTTGCCTCTTTTCCACTGTGATGTGCCTTGAAGTGAATATATAATAAATGAAATCAACAGAGTTTCAAAAAGTATTATAATTTATTAATGTTATTACCTAATAATAATATATATATTATTATTAGGTCAATAATATATATATTAATGGACTGTCAATGGAGTCTGGTGGCTTCAAGGAGTACATATAATGGCTGTTTCTTTTCACATCTGACTTTCTCAGTGAGTTAACAGTTTATGTCAACCAAACCAGAGTTGGTGATTGTTGGAACAGCGGAAAGACGAACAAGATGGCTGACGAGTTTTATTCTGTTTCTGTCAAGTGTGAATGAAGCGTGTGTTGATGATCAGCGACGTAAAATTGTTGGTCTGACTGGAGTCTGGTGGCTTTTGAGGAGAATATATTAATTAGTTAATTATATATATTATTATTAGGTAATAACATTAATAAATTATAATACTTTTTGAAACTCTGTTGATTTCATTTATTATATATTCACTTCAAGGCACATCACAGTGGAAAAGAGGCAAAAATTAGCAAAAGTCCCCCTGGGTGTCATGTTTTCATCACTGCCAATCAGACCGGGAGCTGATAAAATACCCACAACTACTGCAGAGTCACTGGTCCAAGGAATGAATGCCGACTGTAACCTTTTCCACTCAAAACAAAAGCCAGATGTTGGCAGGTGTTAGTGGGTTTTATTGTCCAGTGTTAAAAGGGCTTTACAGAGTCGTCAGCATAGCTGTGATAAATGTAGCTATAATGTACTGTGTACTATATGTATAAGATAAGATAAGATAAGATATTCCTTTATTAGTCCCACAGTGGGGAAATTTACAATATAGTATAATAAAGCAATTCACAACAAAGTGAGATAACTAAGTAGTTTCAAAAGTAAGGTTATCATTAAAGTTGCTTTTGTAATGTAATACAGCATGTATTGATCTGATTAATTCTGAACGACTTGGGGTGCCATTGTAGCTCACCTGGTAGAGCGGAGCCCTTGAGCAATGGCCCCGAGTTTGAATCCAGCCTGGGTCCCTATGCTGCATGTCATCCACTCTCTCGACCCCCCCTTTTACTTTGTAACTATCAATAAAAGAATTAAAATCGCTCTAAAAAAATGAATAAAAAAAGAAAAACAAATTCTGAACGACTCATGCGAAAATAGAGGATATTCAATGGATTAAGCCCCATAAACCAAAATCTGTCATTATAATGGAGGTCTTTATGTGTTAATTGTTATCAGGCTACTAATGTGACAGTAAGCTATGGGGGAGTGGTAATGAATGGATGTTTCTCTTTACAGGTTTAATTTAGCCCCACCCCCTCCCCCAAAACTAGAGGGGTCATTAAGTGTGAGATCAGGGCAGAAGTCATTAAAGTCATGGGAGCCATTAAAGTGCAGAGAGAACCTTTATCAGACTCTCCTTCTGCGCCCTCCCTCCTTCTGCTGCGTGCTCAATGCAGCATGAAGGGAAAACACTGCTCTATGTGAGCAGCAAGGGCGGCATCACGCATCCTTGCCTTCCGTGGACCTTTTTACGGCAACTTCCCCAATTAACTTTAATGGCCAATAATATCATTTTATGCTTTTCACTCTATTCTCTCAATTCCAACTCCTCCATGAATCCACATTACACTCCTCTGTAGCCTCAGCCTCCCATCCTGCACAGCCAACTCCTCCACTTTCGCTCTTCTGATCCTTTTTTTCACCCCTCCAGACCCATAGTGTCCATGGTTTAAACGGATTGCTCATGCAGCCAGTTAACCTTCTCATCCCATAAAAAGTATAATTGGTTTACTATAGAAAGGAGCCTTTTCCATGCTTGGGATAATCCCTCAGCTTGATTAATGCTTCTCTAATCAATTGGTGTCTGGGAGACCCGCCTTTTCAGTCACATCCTGTAAAGGGGAACAGCTGGCCTTTCTAAAGGTCGTGGAGAGGGGGGTCACCTGGGGTCAGAGGGGCTGATGGATCAAGCAGGGGGTGTCAAACCACTAACACACATTAACAAAAGTCCTGGGCTATTTTTGTCAAAGAGTGTGTAAAATAATCAGTGTTTATGCTGCATTTCTGTGTGTGTGTGTGTGTGTGTGTGTGTGTGTGTGTGTGTGTGTGTGTGTGTGTGTGTGTGTGTGTGTGTGTGTGTGGGTCATGCATGCGTGTGTTTCACCAGCTTGTATGACTCAAAATGCTTCAGTGAAAAGCAGCCATTTTGCTAAAGGATTATGATTACAAGAAAAAAATGTTTTTAAGCTGCAGAGATTTAACAGAATGTCTTTGAACCAGAAATTAGTTCATGAGGGGTAAAGGTTAAGTTTAGATGTAGGGATGAGGGTGAAGGTTAAGGTCGCAGGGTCAAGGATTGTAATAAGATCTCCCCAAAAGTATATTGCGAGTGTGTGTATGTTTGTGAGCGCACACACGTGTCGTGAATCTACTCAATCTATACATGCCGCTCAAAAAAAACAAAGAGATGGAGGAAAATACTTAATTTGGATGAAATTGCTCCAAGATGTCTTGTGCATTGACATCACGCAGAATGAGAAAAGATCCCTGGGTGTATTGCTCTTGTAATTTTCTCTTCAAACAGGACGGGCTATCATCCTCGCAGCCGGCACTGCTGAGGGGTTTGTGCTCCATTCAGAGCAGATTTGAATAAGACTTGGAAATTGACACAGAGCCTGCTGCGATGTATGAATATCAATGTCACCTCTGACAGAGCAGAATGGCAGACTGGGAAATATCAATTCATTATGAGTTTGGGATTGGGACAAACTATTTCACTTTGAACAAACCCAATGTGTGTTCCTCCTATAAGCATGACTAGCCTGCATATTCTCCATGAAACGCTGTGACAATGGACTTATCTTCACCAAAAACCGTAATCAATAGACAATTTTACCACTGACAGACACTTAAAGATGACCACGCTGAACAAGATGTCACCCCTGAGGACTTTCAATAGTAAATAATGAATCACTACATTAGTACAATGTCTGTTGTATACATTAGCATTCAAAGTGGACATCTAAATTACTTGGAATCCATAAGTGTCACTTGTCACACTGAGAAGATGTATGCTTTTCTCTCCGACATGATCCTTGTGACTTAAAAGAGACCCAAAAACTGACCTCACTTACTGTATGTGAGCTTAGATAGACTGCTGTGTAAACCTAGAAATGAAAGGTGCATTAATCTCTGAGATATGTTGATGCTAATAACCATAGACTCCTGATGCAACAGAGGCAGTGATGAATTGTGGCACCAGTCTTTGGGTAAAGATGTTTTGCAGCTATGAGTTTGCCACCTCTCTCCTATTCTCTGCCTTTCCTCCTTTTCCAGCCCTTCAACTTTCTACGGGGTGTCACAGCTGATCGGCTGCTGATTTAGTTAAACTTGTAAACAACAGCAGCCATCTGTCTCCATCAACTTTAATAACAGCTCAATGCTTATTCCCTTATTTATAAGAATCAGGAGCGCAGGCAGCAGGCGCTCCGTGTTGGCATAGGGGGAAATCACAGCACGGCCCGTGTTAGTATGCACATACATGCCTCTCCTACACACAGACTCACTGCGACAACACTGCAGTGAGAGATGGGGAGATGGTGAAAAGAGAGTGGGGGATGGATAAAGCAGGGTGTAAGGGGAGTAGGAAGGGAGATCTGTTTCTGAATACTCTCAGCATCTCCTTGAGGTCAGCGGCTTGGACTCTTTTATACAGAGAAATGCGGAGAGGCACAAGTAGACGCAGCAGATCTTTAATTGGAGCACAGCAAGGCGTGCACAATAAATATTTCACTCACAAGGAAATACAATGGATTTGTAGTGGATCTGCGGTGAACTAGTAAGCAAGCGTCTCATTGTGTTGTTTCATTATTAATACTCTTCAGCTGTGGAATATGCATCGAGTGACCTGCCCTTCCCTCTTCTTATGCTAATTGTCATTGACATTTCCTGCACACAGCACGCCCGTCCTGGCCCCTCTGCAGTGGACCAGAAAACCGCTGAACATTAGCAACAATGAAAATCCCACAAACGGTGCAATAATCCACCCTGAGACATTACCATACTGGAATTACAGCCATCCATATGCTGCAACGTTGACCAGGTATCTCTGAAAAGATTCTGCTGTCATCGCGAAGGCTTTGACCGTCAGGTATTCTTTGGATGTGAAAGACTACAGCATTCATCTTCTACCCATTTATCATTCCTGTCTGCTTTTCTCTAGCCTTCCATTCATCTATCCGTCCATTCATCTCTCCATCCATCAGTTCATATCACCTTTGTTCCACATTAGGATCCATCTGTCATGGCCTCTGTGATGCCTGTGCTTTATATATAGACATCTCAGTCCAACCGTGCACCTTTTTCAAATTGCTTGAAATACACAATTTTGGTGCTGTGTTAAAAAAAAAAAAATTAAAAAGTCAGGGCACAGAAAAGCTTTGACTATTTTTTTTCTTGGGAGACCTTGAAGGGATGGTTCAGGTCTTTTGAAGTGGGGTTGTATGAGGTACATATCCATACTAGGTGCATTACTTACAATAAATGACGGGAGCACCGGCACCAGAGCCGCCTAGCAACATAACTGAAAGGACCATCTAAAAAAAAAAAAAAAAAAAAATCAACATCCGTATCTATAAGTGTATCTTATATTTTGAATATTTCCGGCAAACTGAATTCAAAGTGAAATATATGTATAATTTTTTTGTCATCTAAGCCTGCTGGCTTTGGTGAGAGCATAGACTACCACAAATCAGAAGGAAAGGGCTGTTTGATCGCAACATAAAGCAGTAAAAATATTCTAAATATAGTGTACACTTAAACGGATATTGATTTGGGAAAAACATTTCTGCTGTATCCGTCCACAGAACTGTATCGCTCCAGTGTTGGTGCTCCATGCTGGGAGCATGACAACCGTCATCTACTGCAAGCAATACACCTACTATGGATAAGTGCTGCATACAACCCCACTTCAAAACACCCAGACTATCCCTTTAATTCCATCCATAACTATGATAAAGACCAAGTGGAAAGCAATTTATGCTCCATGGCTTGCCATTCATGTCATTCCTTTGTTTATAGTCGCAGTATACTTTGGCACATACTACTGAGGAGTCAGCGCCACATCACGTCCTTCAGACTGTGCCTAGTAATGTTTTACCTGCATCGCCCTGTATCTTCTGAAGAGAAAAGAAAAGTAGGATCATGCTGGAGGGGTGAGGAAGGGTGATTTTCTGGTTCAGAGAGCCCACTCCAATGTTGCCCCTGCTTCTTTTTCCCCTGCTTTGCTGCCAACTCACTGCCTGAGTTTGAACTTTTAACAGGCTAGAATTGCTCTTTTTACAAGATTTAAACACAATAAGAGTGAATTTAAATGAAGGCGCTGAGGCAACAAAACATATTTAGCTTATACAATGTCAAGGTTTGTCTGCGCAAAGTAATGCAGCTGCCACAGCCACTGTGTCTTATTTGTAAAAACTATTATTTTGTGATCAAAACAAGGGGATCAATGGGTAGATGGAGATGGAATAACAACCAAGCTAATTGGATTTCCTGGCTCCAATACAAGCCAATTAACCTTACACTGAGGCAATTAACAGCGAATGGAGTGGTTCAATATCGCAAAAGTGAGGCCCCCAGAAGTTATTTGCAGAATAGTTTATCTCTATTGAACTGCATGGTGCCAGTCTTATCACAGGCAATCCACTCAGCCTACGCTGCAACCACCTCTGCTAACCGGGAAATGTGACCCCGTGCCACGTCATCTTCTAATGATGATTCATGCTGGTCTTTCTGCCCCTGCAGTTGGACACTCCTAACCTCTCTGCATGTTAATGATGACTTTCCTTTCGACTGGGTGCTGTAGGTTGAACCAGGACAAAGCGTAGCGCAAGGGTTTATACATGGCTCACTAGAGACCCTCCGCAGACCTTGGTGTGATGAACACATGATTAGGGAGACAAATGATATTAGGGCCAATCATCTTCCGCCCACTGTGGTCATTAAAACACCACACAGCAACAATAGATCAGTACTAATTGGATGCAGAATATGACCATAACAACACATGACTGCCATCAATCACAGAGTCCGTCTTTGAGGAGAACTTGAGTTGACCTAATGATTTACATCAGAGTTGTTGCTATATCTTTTTAGTGCAGCTATAAAAGTCAGATGGTCAATAGTAAAGATTACCTCTGTTGTTCTGACAAAAGATCTGTTGTCATCGATGCTGAATTAGATCTATATTAGCGCCACTGTGTGATTCACACAGGTTCAAGTCTTCACATGAAAGAAAATGTTTGACTCTTTTTCCTGGTTTGAAATTTGGACTATTTTTGCTATTTTGACCATTTATATTTTGATGGCTTCTTGTTTTTTAAGACTATTTACTTTAGAGGTTGACTGATTCTGAAAGGCCGATATAATAACTACAGTTCGGAGCAGGAAAGATAAGATAAGATAAGATGAACCTTTATTAATCCCCGGAGGGAAATTCGGGAAAAAGCTGATAGCTTATTAATTGGCCTGCAGTAGCCTAGTCGGCTACTTTTCCGAATGCCGTTCTTAATAATGACTTTTTTGTCACTCTGAATTTAATAACTCATAAGACAATATCCTGAGGCTTGATTGGGTGGATTACATCACTGGAATGTTCTCTATGCATTTACAATCAGTGTTGCGCTGTTCTGTGGCTTTCAGTATGACCTGTCAGGATTACTTCTGTTGCGTTGATCGTACATTGTTAAATGCCACTCTTGCAGACCATTAACGTTTCCGGGGTAAGGAGGATCTTTAAGTGTGCAATTTTGATTCATGAATGGATAGTTACAGTACGTGGCTGAATGATTTGGAAGGAGAGTTATTAGCTATTCTTTAAATACATGTACAGTATGTTTGCATTTTCTTCAATGTAATTTAGATACAGTTTGACTATACAGTATACGGTATATATAAAGCATAATATGAGATTTGGACTGTCTGATCTGCCTCTCCTATCTGAACTTTTCCTGTTCAGAAGCTGAAAAAAATCCCTTATTTTGCATTGACAATCTAATCTCTCTCTCTCGATTCAACCTTTCTCTCACCTTACATTATCATAAAAATACATTTTAAAATATACAGAGTTGGAATTTTCCTGAAGGATCTGAGTGTGTAGACGCCTTTGGCAAATCCATCTGTAATCATTTCACAATATGCTGCCTCTCATTAATAACATATCATTTAGCACAACACCTCTGTTAAACAACATGGGACGTAGTCCGTCTGGACCGAGAAGAGACACACACTCTCCTTCCTCTGCAACACAATTTTTTTTTGCTACTTTATTGGAAAATAAATGCAGGCTTGCTTGTCAAGGTTCAACCCAACCCAACTCCTTAAGACATTTGGGAGTAATGATAAGGCTAGACTTGCTTCCCAGGATATTATCAATAAATGTGGTGAGCAGTCTCTAACCCCTAAATGACCTTCTGCCCGAGTGCCACTGCCCTCAAACCTGCCTCCATCCCTCCAGACACTATCATCAGGTCACAGGCACGCACCAATCACCTGTCAAATGAATTGACCAGTGTAGAGAGTATGGGAATTCAATGGCAACACACTGTGATGACGCTTCCACACATCCAATAAAGGTTGAGTCAAGGATGCAATGGCTGCACTGGTTCAAGGGTCAAACATGGAGTCAAAGTTCAAAGACAGAGGGATTAAAACCGGGACGAGTGTGAAGAAGAAACTAATTGCCATCGGATTATTGACAGGACTGATCGAGGTTTTTATATGCTTGCTTTGGTGATGGAAGATGGACGAGTCTATCCAGACTGCACACTGCTGAGTAAAAAGTAAAGACAAGAACCCAAGCTGAAAACCATCAGACAGAGAGGGGAGGTAATTCCTCTGTGATCACTGAATAATAGCTTTAAGATTTATCACCTTTTACAGCAATGATGTGATCTTAGATAAGAATACTTCAGATTTCACACTGTTTAAAGGTGAAATTAGAACTGAACTGGAGACAGTGAACGCAGCACCGTGGCTTCTAACGCTCCCGGACAGTGAACTGGAGACAGTGAACGCAGCACCGTGGCTTCTAACGCTCCCGGACAGTGAACTGGAGACAGTGAACGCAGCACCGTGGCTTCTAACGCTCCCGGACAGTGAACTGGAGACAGTGAACGCAGCACCGTGGCTGCTACAGTAACTCTCTTGACAGTGAACTGTTGACTAAGTTGTCTGTTGTGCTCATAAACTGCAGCTGGCGCACAGCTGCATGCGAGGCACAAAAATTGCCAGTTAATGGTTATTAATCGGTAAACAAGGGTCGGTTATTGGTTAAGCTAATTTTTTTTTCAAAATTAGCATCCCTTGTCAGACGATAGGCAATGGGTTCTGAGATTTTATTTTGGCGAAAGCATTCCTCCTCTTTTGCGCTCCACCCGGACTGTTTACCCGCAATGCAACTAAAGCCCACTCAAACATGATTGGTCACTACTACTCGGACTACAAATGGAAAGCTGAATGCTTCCAAGGCCAAATATTTGTCCGGTTGCCTACAGATTCTGCATTCATATACAGATATCTATTTAAAGAGATTAGATAATGTTACAACCCAGCTCGTTTTAAAAGGGAAGCAACACAAAAAACCCAGATGTAAAAATTAGGTAAGGTAAGTTTTATTAGTAACTTAAGTTATAAGTAAGATAAGATAAGATAAGATAAGATGAACCTTTATTAATAAAGTAACCTTTATTAAGTAAGTTTTAATATAATGGCTAACATAGAATAATTAAACAACCAAGGGAGAGGGCCGGAGGGTGCTGTTAAATACAAAAAAGAACACAATATAACAAAAGGAGGACTCACTATGAGTTGAAGTGTCCTACTGGCGATACCAAAATTAACACAGGAAACAGCACAGCACCCCTACCCCTAATGTGTCTAACAGAGAGACTATACAAATGTGCATGTATTTAGTGGGCAAACAATCAGTAACTAACTCTGTCCCTGGCCACACTTCCAGGTTGATCCATCAGTATAATCAAAAACTATAACAATAAAACAATCAACAATCTGAGCCACTCTGTGGCTAAACAAACCCACTGGTTTGTCCAAAACTTAGAGATATTTACAAGTAGGCTTTCTGGGGGAAAAAAAAGAAAATCTGGAGAAGTTGGAACCAGCGAGAGTCTGGGATTTTTTTTCAACAAATTGACTTAAATGATTTATTTATGATCAAAATATCTGGAAATGTTAATTTTCTGATGATCAATGAATCAACAAATTAACAAATCATTCCAGCATGATATCTTTCAAATGGATGAACTACGTTGATTGTCCAAGAATGAATTTTCTTACAAAAAAGAAAACAACAACTCTGTTTAGGAGAGAAAGTGCCCTGTAGGAAACGTCCAAATTGAAAAGCCAGAGTGTGGAACGGTTCATAGTGCAAACAGAATGACGGATAGGTGCAGGGGGGAAATTAGATTGGAAGTGAAGTGTCCATTAATTTGTATGACAGAAAGCTCTCCTGGATTGTCATCATGATGCCACCTGTTAGATGACCCACATGAAAAGGGCTGACTGGGGTTGGTCCTCTCTTCCATTAACAACTGTGTCATGGTTATTTAACCGTAGGCCTGCACCTACTTAAGCAGTATGTTTTCTCTCAGCCTGGAACGCAGGTTGTTTTGTTACTACAGGGCTCATGTTCACTTGAATCTTATGTTGTTTAAAAAGCACTAAAAATTCTGGCTTTCAGAAGTGCTGATCTGTGTTCAGTGATAGCTGCCAAATATATCCGTCACTGTGCCAAGTCACAATCAAGCCAAGAGACATACTGTACAAAGTATGCTGAGTTAAATACTAATTAAAAGACCATGCTGAAACTCTTGTTTTAGACAATTAACCACAATTAATAATTCTTCATCACCATTTTTCAAAACACTTTGCCTTTCAGGAACCTACTGTTTTTTTGTCGTTGTTTTTTGTTACAGTGTAAACTGAAACTATACGTACAGTATACAGTACCATTACAGTAAACATTTTTGTTGCCACCATTAGTTTGTCAGAGATTTGAGCTTGTGTGCTGATTTTTTGCTCAAAATATTTTAAAGCAGCTGTGAGTAGAAGGTATGTATATATATATATATATATATATACACGTATATATATATATATATCCACAGTTGAGGAAATACTAAGCACCGCCCACCAGCTGGAGCAAAGCTTTTGATTGATTCATATTTGATCAGCACTGCTTAGGGTGACCATTTGATTAGAGTTTGTGACTGACTGACAGTTGCCACCATTGAATGAATAGCCAATAGGAGCGCTGTCTCTGAAATGATCTGCGATTGTGATACTCATCCTACTGCCACTTTGAGGGTTTTTTTAGACTAGTTTTTCAAAGCATAACATAAACTCTTCGGGACTGAAACTTAAAATTATTTGAGATCATAAGAGGCAGCAGGTGTTATTCTCCTGCACTGAACTTCATAATTCAATAATTACTAATTCCCAGACACAAAAAAATTGTGTGTGACCCTTTGGGTGAATTGTATTCACAGCGCTGACAAATCACATTTCAGCATGAAGGCTTCATCAGAGCATGAAAATCCATTTGTGTGGTCTTAATTAATGATTTAAATCTAATCCTCCCAAACATAAAAGTCACATTTTCATAATCAACTTATAAAAGAGGTATGTTGTTTTTATCCTGGTGTCATATTCTTTTGTTGTTTAAAGATCAGATGCTTCAAGTTGCTGACTTGTAGCCCTGTCCTCTGTACACCTTTGAGCTTTGAGGAGGAGGAAGGTTAAGTCTAAAAGTGAGTTTCTGAAATCCAGAAATCCCAGCAGTGAGCAAAGTAGCTGCTGAGTCACTGGTGACAACTTTATCAAATCCCTGATGATTTATCACAGCCATTTGTGCTATGGGCCAGTAAAATCTTACTTAATGCACCTTTGAGGTACAGTGCTGTAAAAACACCTCAGGGCGATGTTAAATCTTTTATGTGTGTGATCGGGGCACATCCAGCCTCTGCCGTTTCCCTTCAGCTCTCTCGGTCTCACCTTCTGCAGCGATGATTGCGATGACCATTGTTGAAGGGCACCCTCGCTAAGTTTATTAGAAAGTATCATCAAATGGCACTCAGCTCCAACATCTGACAACCTGCAGCCGAGTAACTCCCTTTTAAATAATAGTTTGTCCTTCAAAAACTAACGCCAAAGGCAGAGATATATTCCATTACAGTCCAGTGGCATAAACTGCACTCTCCATAAAACAGCACTTTCTTCTGTGTCCCTCTTTGAAACATCTATTTTTCTTTGGGGTCTAATGGGCCTCGTTGGAACTCCTAATTGGCAGTCACTGTACCCACTGTCCTTTGAGCTGTAGGTGCTATAGGGGGGATTTGAGCGTTCAAACCAGCTTTGAAGTCCTCAAAAGTGAATTTTCTCTTCACTGCTGTGGCAGCAGAAACAGCAGTGACCAGATGTGATCGTAATTGAATGGGAGAGGTATAAATAGAGCCAGTGTCATAAGTCTACAGCAGTGTACTGCGAGTCCACAGGACCGGCTTCTCATTATTACTGTGGCTAAAATAGAGCCAAAGCTTTCGCAAAGACCCACCGTGTTCACTCAGCTGCTATTCCATGTGGACCTTCATGCCTTTGTTAGTGCGTTAGAGCACTTGATGTTCAGAGAGAGAGAGAGAGGGAGGCCTTTCATGTCTTTCCTTCCCATTTCCTTTAGACAAACTCAAACTGTTAATTGCTTCTTTTTGAAACTCCACTGGACCACATTCACAAGTCCAACAGTATATTTCTCTTAACCTTCCTCATTCTCTTGCTGCGCAAATCTCTACAATTATCAGATAAGCCGTACAGTATGTCTAAAGGTGAGATCAGGGTGTAAATGATCATATCTGGCTTTGATATGTTTTGTTTTTTTGTAATCCAATTTCAATTATTTTGGTCATGTGGTTAAAAACAATGAAACCAAAGATGTTGGCACTGTATACTTTTATTGAAAATAAATAGTTATAAATGATGCAATATAAAATTATTGTATAAAAGTTTTAACTCTTTAAAAATGAGATATATGGTTTGCGTGATCCTGTTTAATCAATCTAAAATATAAAAACATTACATTACATACGTATTGACCCCTAATGGTGGCAGGAGATCATCATGCATAGTCCTGTTTAAATCGATCTAAAATAAAATCCATAATAGCCAGATCATTCAGTCATTTGCAGCAGAAAGCTAAGGCATCTGTTTTTCACATCATAACCTTCTCGTGATGACGTCATTATATTATGTTATGTGCGGAGCATAACAAAACAATTAAAACTCATTTGCACTCAATCTGCTCATAAAACTTAGCATATCTTAGAAACTAAAAACTATGCATGGCTCAAATAACTAATTAGAGTGTTGAGAAATACTTGTTTCTATATTTAGGATCTGTGGCTTTATTTAGTAAAAGTTTTTGAAAAACATACATTTTTTTTTTTTTTTCCTTTATGACACATACTACATTCAATACTATCAATTATTAAGGTTTATTGATTTAGACTAACTTTTAGCTTAGATTGTACAGATTTTAAAGATGTGGAGCAATTGAAGATACTAGAAATTACATCATAGTGAGCAAAATGACCAATGTAGGCAGCGACAGACCGATGCTACCGCAGAGTTCAAAGCAAATGTATTCTGCATTAAACTGTATCCTCTTCTTTGCAGTTGTAAGTTTCAATGTTATATTTCTGTTTTACTGGTGCATGTATAAAGGCAATAAATTATTATTAAAAAAGGAGCCTTACTTATTGTCGTTCTTTAGGCAAAGACCTATGTAATACCTGCTTAATACAACTTTTTGGAGACTGCATTTCTGTTGCCATCTGTACGTGTTCAGTGATTTACTGCTGGATTTCCGAAATCTATCATCATGGATTAAGAAATAACATATGCTGCGTTTAATTTTCTCTTTATATTTAACAAATATTTTAAATAAGCATGACCACATCAGTGTTACACTGTCTGTCCATGACATTTTTACTTTTTATTTGGTTTTATGCTCGACAAATCCTTTGCAAGTAATCTATCAAAATATGCAGTGAGAATGCACACTGCCTGGTATCCACTACACATCCTTCCAGGACATGATGGCAAAATATGCTCAAGATTACTGTTATTGTCCAGGGTCAATGTGCAAACAAAGCATATTCAGCTGTAAATGTTCTGTTTAATGCTATCAACTAAAACCCTCACATTTCTCTGCACACTACAAGATGAATCCATTGACCCTCTCTCTGTGGCTCCTGCAGGAGTAGGTCTTAGAGTCTGAGAAACAAAAGCCGAGGCATAGATGGCGGTTCAGCAGATAGGATTAGGCTGTAAGTCTTCAAAGAAGTCCCTCTTCACCAAAGCTGCTCACTTCAGTAATGCCAACGCTGTTTATTTTCTCTTATCCGTAGCTGCCTCTCTTTCTCTCTTTCACCTGCCAGTGGTGAGGAGGGGTAAAATATAATTTCAAGACTTCAACACTTCAGTGAAATACACTGACAAGTGCATATTTACGGAGGGGGTGTTTAATACTGGCCCTGAGAGTGGGCAAGGCTTTAATGCCGCGTCTTCGCCTGAGGCGAGGCCAAGGGACCCTCATCCTGACAGCGAGCCCCTCCTCTTTGCCTGCAATACACATTTTTTTAATGTTTCATTTGTCCTTTTATGTTGGAAAACTACCTCTCTCGTGCTCTCTTTTGCCCTCTCACTGTTGCTCATATGAACTCACACTAATACAGGACTCTGGGGAAAATAAACATTTAATCAAAACTTTTTTAATGCAATTTAATGCCTGTGCTGTCTTTATAAAGTGTTCAGGGAGCTGGTGTCATTGAATCGGTCAAATGTGCTCTCTATTAAAATAAAATAGGGCTGGCAATCGATTCAAATATTTGATCACAATTAATCACATGATTGACCATATTCAATCATGACTGATCACAAATAAATCACATTTTTTTATCTGCTCAAAATGTAGCTTAAAGGGAGATTTTATAAGTATTTAATACCCTTGTCAACATGGGAATGGGCAAATATGCTGTTTTATGCAAATGTATGTATATATTTACTATTGCAAATCATAAACACCAAATGTTGTCCAGAAACCCTCACAGGTACTGCATTTAGCATAAATGCTCTAATCATAACATGGCAAACTGCAGCCCAACAGGCAACAACAGCTGTCAGTGTGCTGACTTGATTATGACTTACCGAAAAATAAAGTGGGCATGTCTGTAAAGGTGAGACTGGTGGGTACCCATAGAACCCATTTTCATTAACATATGTTGAGGTCAGAGGTCAAGGCACCCCTTAGAAATTAGTCATGACAGGTTTTCCTCACCAATTTTGGAGGTTTGGAGAGTAATTTAGTCTCCTTTATGACAAGTTAGAATGACATGGTTGATACCTATGGATTCCTAGCTTTAAAACTGAGCCTGCTACAACCCAAAAATCACAGTTTGCATTAATGTGTTAAAGAAATTAGTAGTGTTGAAACAAATTTGCGTTAATGTGTTATGATCACATTCACTTTGACAGTCCTAAAATAACTCTAAGACAAGTTATCCAAGTGTTATTACACTGGAGTCTGTCTAAGGAGCAGTACCTGTTAAAATGCACATCAATATGAGTGTTATTCATCATTATGTAGGTGCTGAATTTTTCAGCATGTGTTTGAAAATGAATGAACTAACAGTAAGTGACTCGCTCACAGTGCAGTTTGGGCAGTTTCCAGTTAGTCCACAGAGCTGTCAAGCATGGAGAATTGAATGCAAGGCAGCTGACAAGTAATTAATATCAATTACTGGAGGAAAGTGTGTGAATGTGACTTCACCAGACGACTGTAGTTTCCACGTCTATATGTTAGAAACCCACACAGCCTTGATGGCAAATGGGACCCATATATAATCGAGCCCACTGCACTGTATTTCACACTCCACTAAAGGCGCTTAAAAACAGGATTTAAGAGTCTCGAAGCCGCGAGTCCCAGCGCAAAAAGCCATCACATGGTTGCCACTGCTATTGCTCTCCTCATAATGGCACTCGTGGACTTTTCTCTTTCACAGCGAATCGTGAGAGTGACTGGCTTTGTGCACACCGTCTGATAATGGCAACAAAGGGAGGGAAGCAGCCAAGTGAACAAAGCATTATGTAATCAATATCGCTGGTCAGTCGGAACAGAAAGAGGTGTTGATCTGTTGACTGAAGTACTGTTTACATAGATTTTCTTTTCTCAAGCTGCACATGTCAAAAGAAAAACCGAGCCAGGAGGAAAATAAGAGGCACTTCAACATTAAATGAGAAGTATATACCAAAGAAAACCCAGAGTTGATTGAAGACACCTTGGAAGGTGCAGGGGCAGCGATCCATGTCAGGGCAGAGCAAGGTCAAGGCCAAGCTTGCTTATCTCTGTAAATTAAAACTGTCGTCTTGAACAATGAGCGGATGATTTCAATTAAATTGTGCGGTGCATGTGGGCAAGATCTCAGGAGTCACAGAAGAACAAACACTATAGCTTTATTGCTTTCACATTACTTCCTGCTGTGACGAAAACCTCTGATGTCCCTACGGGTCGAGCTGATGCCCTCTGGGCAAACACAAATGACTAAGTCACTGGAATCTACCGAATACATTAGATATTGTTTTAATGATTTAGTGATAATTCAAAATATATCGCTGTTGTGGTAACAAGTCTTGCTTTGAAATGATGGTATCTGCATATTTCTTAATGCAAATATAAGAGAACAAGTTGTGACTTCATAATCTTCAATATCTGTCCAATAGCAGTGGTTCACTTCACATGCTGTCTCCATTCTGGGGTGGAAAACTGTTCATGTCTTTATCATTACTAGCACAATAGTAATGTATTGTGCAGAGAAGGAAACAAGCTGAAAAATAATGTAAATCACAAGGGCATTAACAAAAAATGTGGTGAGAGAAATTTGATAAATGAGATTTAATTTATTTTTTCTGCTAAACAGTCAAACTTTGAACTGGTTATGAAACAGTCTCAATTTAATACTGATGCCTCTACATGATCTACATAAGCGAACAAGACAACTAGCAAGAAGATTGGTTACATGCATATAGTTATTCTTAGCACCTGTCACCACGGGCCCCACCCTCCGTGAAATCAGACCAAACCATTTACAGCACACCGACCGGAAGAGCCTATGTCACAAGGAAATATTCCAGTAGTACGTTAAAATTGTTAAAAGGAAGCGGAGAAGATATTTAATGTTATATTTTGTGGTTATGGCTGATACTGAGGCAGAATCAGCAAAGAGAAAAAGAAAAGTATTGACTGAAGAGCAAATAAAGGACAGTGATAGAGCATAGGTAAAACGTCAGGTCAACCTTGGCTGGTCAACAGATGGAGAGAATTGCAGGATTTGAAATGCTGACTTAGCCCTCTTCCTCCTAGACTAGTGTTTATATATTTACTATTTATGAAATACATCTGCACCACTGCTGGGAAAGGGTTTTGTTGTAGTGCTAGTGATCACAGCAGGCTAGTGGCCAGCACAGTGCTGGGTCTAAACCCGTGTAATGGCAGCAACAAAAGTTTGCTGATCTGGCGGGGAGTCTAGGATCCAGCCTGCTGTGACTCTTGGCGCTGGGGTTCGCACTGGCTGAATTTGAATTCCTCCAGTCGCTAATTGAAGCTCTGTGTCCGGAGCTGCTGACAGCTCTCCTCCCGGTGAAGTAGTCTCCTAACAGGAGGAGGCAGCGAGACCGCAGGGTGCACTAGCTAGCTAATTCTTGTCTCATTTGTGGTCAGTAATTTGTTTTTTCAAATTCAGTGCCACATATTTTCTATAGCCGTCGTATTTCACGGGCCGCTGCTGCAAAATGTTTGTAACTGAAAGACCAATCACAAGACATGGTTTTAAATCAATATATGAATTCATGTTGGTTCTAAAAACAAAGCTAGCACACTTTAACTAATGTTAGTTGCATTTGTCATGCAAAGCAAGCACTGCAAAGTTGAGCATGATGACCAACATGCACCAGGCAATCAACAGTAGTTTGTATACAACTGAGAAGCTTGACCACTGAAGTGGGTAAACCTATTTAAGTAGCATCCTTCTTTCATTCGCTTCCTAAACAATCATGCATGTGAAGCGTTTGCCAGATGATGATCTTTATGACACCAGGTGTTGATGCTCATAATAAACACTACTGTCCTTGTCCAAAGGGTCCACCAAAATCAACATTAAATGAATGACCCACTGAAACGGATTATAGCTTTGAATTTAAAATATACTACAAATATTGAGTACATAAAATATGTCATTTATTTCAATATTTCAATGGATTTTAAAACCATTTTTTTCCATTATTACAGTGCAAACGTAGATTGTGCATATCCATAATAAATAGACAAATAGCTTCAATCTAATATCTGAGAAGTTAATTTTTGAGCATACAGACATTCAATCCTCAAGTCAACTGTCCCAAATAGCGTCCCTCAGTAATTCAGGAGGTTCACGGCAGTGTTCATACTTTGTTGACATTACATTATTAATTTCTGTGATTAATGCTGATCTTTAGCCCTCGTTGCTATGAGGAAGATATCTGTGTTGACTCAGAGATACAGAAGATGTGACAACAGAATTTATCTTTTCATCTCGGCTGTAATGATGTGGTTTGCAAACGTTTGGAGATGGAAGTCAAAATTAGATTGCTGAATTTAGATGTCAGATGTGCACAAATGTTGGGAATGAAATTTCATTTTGATGAACAACCTCAATGAAACAATGTCAGCTTCGGACTTTAATAGTTTATTAGCTGGAGTTAAGATGTGTTAAAGATGTAAGACATGCTTTGCGTAACTATGATTTTCATTTAGACAGCCTAAGGTTTTGTATCAAAACTGCTCACACAGAGATTGGCCCAATAAACGTTTCTGGGACAAACAGGTTTGAAACATTTGGTGTGCAAACATGCATATCAATGTTTGTGCAATTAATACCGGTGATACCTAAGAGCTGAGATCTGATGTGTGATCTGACGGATTGACCTTTGTTCAAAAAGTGGCAGCTGTCACTCTGTCCAACCATCAGTATCAAGCTGACCTTCACAAGTTGTCTGTTGTTTAACCACTACAGCCCTCTGCTGTGGGGGTCTTTTTTAATTAACTTAAATTTAAAAACGTGAATACGTTGTCAGAATTTTACTTTTAAGACTGCTGTCGCATTTCCAAAACTGCTAAGCAGACTTTCTCATTTTAATTTCTTAGACTTTAAATTACTGTAAAGGTGATTGGCTTGTTTTCATCACCATTAGGGTCCAGTGTGTTTGGAGACACCAATGGATTGTCAGCTGGCCTAATTAAAGCGATTTCATGGTTGCCACACTTTGGGGGATTTTAATCTGAAATGCTCCAATGTGCTTATGCAAACACTCAAAATCAAAAGCATGTCCCTTAAAATTAGCTTCATTCGGTTTTTCTCCCCCAAGTTTGAAAGCCTCGCCTTAGGTAAACTGATGTGCCACCCTCTAGTGGAGCTGAACGTTAGCATTTATTCTTCATAATCACATTTAGTTAAAACCTAATTGGCAGAGGCAAGGAGGCAGAAATTGAGGGACAACAAAAGCTACAACAAATATAATTAGATCAACGCCGGCAAAATTAGTTTGTGCTCTCAGAAACACATTTAAATAGGATGGAAAGGGTGAAGAATAAAACTGAGATAAACAACCGGACAAAGAGAAAAGACCACCTTAAGTGTCCCACCCTCATATTACATGAAATGATATGCTTTATACCTCAACAAGGAGCAGCTCCCATGAAGCATTGCACTTCAGGCTCCCTCCCTCCCATCGCAATTAGAGTGTAGCACATCAGTTAACCTGCATACATATTCATATCCCATCATGAGGCAGATCCATAACTGGGTGCAGCTCTGCAGTCTCTGTGCAGCACACAGAGTTCCTCCGTGGGGAAGGCAGAGAGGCCTCACACCCTGCAGCCACCCGAACTGAACAGAAAGAAGTTTTTGGAAGAGCTTGAGACTCATTTAATTCAAGATATCGCTGCCTTCTGACGGGTGTCACCTTTGTCTCCCTCCGACACCGCCAAGGCCCTTTTTAATGAAACAGAACTACTTGTTCTGCTCAGCAAGCCCTTTGATATTGTCCACAGGAGCCTTATACAATAGCTTGATGTTAATTGTGGCTAATAAATCCACCTTTCTCTCCCCTTCCTCCTCCGTCCGCCGTCTCACACCCAGGCCTGATCTGTGCCTGGAACACCTTGGATCGCTGCCAGGGAGCAAAGACGCAGCGGTGAAATGAAATAACACAGTGGCACACACACACACACTCATGTTAATTATTTGTTTAATAAATATGCATACAGCTCCGGGGGCTATAACAGATCCATCTCCGTGCTGCATATCTCCATAACAGTCAGACTGAGTGAAGGGGCTTTCAGTGATACTTTCCCCAAAACTTCTGCAGTACTTCAACTCTCCACTGACTGGATGTTCACATTTGTTACACACTCTGAGGGGACGTTGGTCTCTTTTTCTGTATTGTTTCGTGGGCCAGCCTAATCCTGATTAGGCATGTCCATACATAGCACTGGAGACAAGACATCCGCCCTCTCTCCCGGTCTGTCTGCTCCACAAATAGCTCAGTTTTTATCGCCAGTCTTTAATCACCCACCAGAGCTCAGATCAAGGGTTTTACAAGGATTATTATGAAAGTTGGTGAGCAAAAGTACTCCAAAGATGACAGAGATACAGTGAAAAAAGATTATTAAATTCATTTTTAATCTCTGTTGGCAGATGACAGTGCCAATAATCAGCAAATGAAATGGTGTCTTGCAGCCCATAAATGTTATTGTCCCTCTGTGTTTGGAGCTCTAGTTTAAATGAAGAGAGTGCACAATTCAACCCGATATCACACCAAACTCTGTAACAGACCTGTCTGTCCACCAGATAGCATGTCAGTATCACACTCGCTGAGGTATGAATATTATGTGTGTATTAACAGGTAGTACCAGCAGGGGGCAACAAAACCACTCACTTAGGTTTAGGCAACAAAACCACTTAGTTAGGTTTTGGAAAACCATCATGGTTGGGTTAAGATAAGTATGTAAACTAAGTAAAATAAGTACGGAAGCAACGTTACATCTGTATGGAAAAACATAAATGCAAAACAAAATGGTCTAGGACACCAGTCTCCTGGTTGTTGGACCCATCCATCTTCTCTCCCCCTGCTACAGTATAAGCAGTCTTTCTCACTTTTATTCTAAGTCACCAGCTCTTATGCAGATGCATTTTCAGTCTACATACCGTGAAAATGACATGCCTAAAGCAAGAGTGGCATTCTTATTACATGCTTTTTCCTTGGGCATTATCATGTCATCCACACCTTTTCAAGCAACCAGGCTGCGCAAGTAGTAATGGACTGTTAGCTACCATTTAAGGAGCTCAAATGATTTAGATGGACATCAAATTTGAAGCCAGAGAACTGCATCGTGCTGAATTTCACAGCTATACTTGATACATACATAATGAGCTGACTTATAAAGTTCATTGTCAGATGGATCTTGTAAAATCTTGAGCAACTCCCTTCTAAACCCCTGTAAGCGACTGGCTGCATGCCTTAAATTGAGTGCTGATTTGCATGTTGGTATCGTCTGATAGCTCTTCCAATTGCTGAAGTCTCAGTCGTATCCGAACATTTGTGTAGCTTTCTGAAACAGGCAAAGTCGTCCTCCGACTTCTAAAGCAATTGGTAGATGTGCCCAGTTGTAAAAAATGGACAAGGTTTTAAATTCTCTTCAGCTTGTTCCTCAAATATCGACTTCCAAGCACAAATTTGTTCCACTTTGCTTCACTGTGAATTGTTGGCAAACACTTCCTCAGTGCTTTGTGCAACAGCTTCATAGTTCTACATCTTCCAGCTGTTCAGGAAGGGGGCGGTGAAGGGTGAGTGTCATACAATCTTAAATTAAATTAAATCCCCTTATCAGAGGTTTCATCGCTGTATCCATCAAAATCAAATGTGACCTAAGCACTGGTAGGAACCAAACAAAATCAACCCAAAGTAATAAAGCATGGAGATGTCTCTGGTATATTAGTACTGTGAAGCTGCTGCAGAAATGTTGCATCTTTCCACACTTCGGGCCTTAACCTCAAGCTTGACAAGAGTGCATCAAACTGTAGCAGCATAACAAGTGTTTTTAAACAGCTTTAAACACTAGAAAATCCAAATGCTCCTGTGTCCTTTCCAACTTGCCATCATTGTTAATTTCCTAAACAAAACTATAGCAAACTATGTTCAGCAATTACCATTTTTTCCATGACTAAGACGAGATAATAACAGGACAGCAGCCAGGTCATTAAACACTAACGATGGCAATAGCAAACATGTAATATTGTTGAAGAAAACGATGAGACTAAAATCCATCCATCGTCAACCGCTTATCCCGTGATATCTGTCTGACAATAACTAATAATCATTAATGGAAAATGAAGCATTCACATACTGATTTGAAGACTGATTACCATGGCAACGTTCAAAGCTTCGAAGCATTTAAGTCAGCCTAAGTTTGACTACAATGACCAAATCAGTGCTTTGGCTACATTAGATTGACTGAAATGTTCAATATCATCTGATGACTAAAAAGGACATTTGACACAGGACTAAGACTGAGACAAAAATTTTAAAAAATAACTGACACAATTAAGAGGGAACATTTTGACTAAAAGAAATAACTAAAAGTTGACTAAAACATGACTTTTCGGCGACTAAGGCTGGACTAAAATGTTTTGAGTTGTGTCGACTAAAACTGTGAAGGAGAAAATTGACTAAAATGTGACTAAAATGAATGAACATTTTCATTTTAAGACTATGACGAAATTTAAAATAGCTGTCAAAATTAACACAGATTGTCATAATTGTTATAGCCTAAAGTGTATCGATAAGTCCTGTGCTATAGAGCATGAATCCCTTCATGTTTGTGTGCATAAGCTACAAAATGAAACGAAAAGTTAAATCTTGAAATAAAAATCTGTATTTGGATATGTTTTCACCAAAATGCGGACAGTAACTACCCCAGTAAACACCCCTTTTCATCGTGACTCCAAGGAGAGCTAGTGCTAAAAACTCAGCAGATGACACATTGTACAAATTTATTTATTTTAAATCAGAAACCTTAAGTTCACAGCAGACTGTGAACTCACCTCGGAGGTGTTGAAGGCTCATTTTCTCTGCTGAGCAGCAGTGAAAGGTTGAACCTTTCAAATGTCAATACTGTGTTGATTCACAGGTCACATACTGATACACTGCAACACAGTGCATGTTTGAGATGCAACCGATATAGACTTCACCAGATAACTCCTTGTTTAAGAATCCCTCAATTGTATTCACCCTCACAGTCCTCCACCTTCAAATGGACACCCTGTGGGTTTGTATTTTCTACTGTCAGATGCTGCCTAAGGTTACTGTTTGCCCTGCGTCTTAGATGATCCTACACCACAGACCTTCATGCAGTTCTTTGTCACAGCGTGATCGAAGAAAAATATTTGAGATCGCTCACACATTCGTCTTTCAGCTTGTGTATTTTTTTTCCTTGGCCGTCCACCCATCTCCAATAACTCCCTATTTTTTGTGAAGCTCAAACAACCTGAGACTGAGTGCCTGGAGCACTAAGTCTTCTGGAGTCAGGCCAGAGAAAGGGTGAGAGACAGAGAGAAAGGGAGGAAGAGACAGAAAGGCAAAGAGATGAAGACAGAGGCAGGGAGGTAGAGAGAGAAAGAGTGAGACTGGGAGATTTATGGTCCATTCTCCTTCAGAGGAGCGATTGGGACTGAACCAAAATGTTTAAGTCTTTGTCCATCCTAGTTTTGCAGTGCCTCCTAGTGTAGAAAAGCAGACTGCCAAAAACGACGACAAAGTCAGAGATGGATAGAAAGACAGAGAAAGGGTGCTATACATTTGAAAAAGTGTTGAATTTGGGATGAACTTAATATACAACCTGCAGCCATTGTGATGAAACTTGCTAGAATTACATTATTTTGACCACATTGGGTCAGCTTTTTTGGGCCAAATGGCTCCAAAATAATGCAACAGCATACAATATTTCAGATAGCAGTGTGCCCCTGTACACAAACCCAGGTCACCTAGGAAACTATTTTCCAATTTCGGTGTGGAAGATCTGGACTGGCCTGTACAGAGCCCTGACTTCAACCTCACCCAACACCTCTGGGATGAACTGTGAGCCGGGATTTATCACCCACCATCAGTGGCCGACCTCGCTAATGCTGTTATGGTTAAAAGGGAGCAGTTACTGAAATTTCTGCAGCCAGGTTCCAACATCTTGTGGAAAGTCTTCTCACAGGAGAGGAGAATGAGGTTTTGAAATGGGATGTTCAACAATCACATAAGAGTGTTTTCATATGTTGTTTGGGTATCCACATACTTTGGGAAATATAATGCAACATACAGGACAAGGTGTGCATGTAGGTTTGGGTTATTCTTAGATCCGTCACTATATTATGGTATCAGTTAGGGCTGGGCAATATGGAGAAAATCTAATATCTCAATATTTTTTACCAAAAACCCTGATATCGATGTTGCAATGATGCTGTAGGGTTGACTAATGGTGCCATTTGAAAATATTTACACCATTAGATCTTTCATAAATAATCATTAGTAATGTGGGTATAATGACTAAGACAAATAATAGAACAGCTAGAACAGCCTAAGTTAGCTGAAAATTACAACACTTTACTGTAACGCAGGCTTTAAAATCAGGAAAAGACAACACCTATGCCATATAATGATATTAACATATCCAAAATCTAAGAAGATATCTAGTCTCATATCACAGTATTGATATAATATTGATATATTGCCTAACCCTAGTATATCCAATGTAGTAACCCTAGTAGTGTGAATTTCCTCTAATTGCATAAAAAAAATTCAGTTTTTCAAAATAATTTAAAGAAGCCAATTTCGGTCAACTCTCAAACCGTTGCTTGATGTATTAAAATCATACCCAATTATAGTACCATATTTTTTCGCACTGTAAGGCGCACTTAAAATCGCCCAACTGATTAACACTGATGATGAAGAGTTTGATGGATTTGTGGAAGAGGAATGAACTGAAAAGTGAGTGTATTGTTTTGTATTTCATGTGTTACAACTGAAAAATGTTAAGAGTTATTGAAGTTATTGAGTTATTAAATGAACTGAATAAAGTTTGACTTACCTGACCGTTTTGTTTCGCTTAATGCGCCTTATAATCCGGTGCGCCTTATAGTGTGAAAAATACGATAATTTAGCTGTGATTTCTGAGAAAATGTGGTTAGTTATAGTTCGTATAACTTGAAATGAAAGGAAATTTCCCTGAAAAATCAAATGAATTTGGCTCATTTTAAATGACAGAACATTTTCTATATAGACTGCTGCCATATCTGATGATGGATCAATGAACTGATTCATTTTTGTGAAAGTCTGAATGAGACGTATGCCTGAGTTTGAGGAGACAAGATCTCACTCTGGCACGAGATGAGTTGTTGCTTAAGGCAAACAGAATCTAAGGTTGTCTGAGCAAAGAAAAAAACGAGGGTGGTATTAGAGAGGGGCTGTGAGAGGAAGAAAAGCCACAGGAATGGCTGCGAGACCACTAGATATTTTCCTCACTCATGCTGGGACAAAAGGCCGCATGAGGGTCAGCGGTGTGACAACTTCTAAGGCAGAGGGCAAACCGAAACTTGGGGCAACCTTGGATAGTGTCTGGCAGAAGAAAGCACAAACGCACAAGCTCTCTGTTTGAAGCTGGAAAGGAAAGTCAGATACAAATCTGCAGTAAAAAATGATAGAGCTCTTTTATTTTGGACTGAGTTTGGCTCAAGCGTAGGCAGAGTTACAGCTCTGGTCCAAACAAAGGAGCAGATGTTAGCATATTACCAGGTAGCACGATGATGGTTTTGATTAAAGCCACTATGTGCAGAATTTAAGCACTTCTGACTTTGACTTTTTTGTCATCACAAAGATGGCATAACGTTTGAAAGATGCCACACTATGGCTTTAGAGGACATTTATTGCAGATGAACCTTATTCCACTATAAAAAGGTAGGGGTAGGTAAGGTAAGGCTTTAAAACTGAAAACATTAAACTTGACTATGACATGGCACATCAGCCACTATTTGAAATAAGAAAGGTAGGTCACGTTTTTGCTATAACAAGGTTAAACAGACAATACTTTTCACTTCCAAGTTTATACACTAGCTGGCAGTCAGAGTATGAATGTCAGGTCATTGTAAGGTTAATCCTTGAGACCCTTCAGTTCTAGGACTCCCAACGTGGGACTGTGGTCCAAATGCAGCGTTCTCTGTTTGACCTCAACTAAAAGGAAGAAGAAGTCAAACTTTACACAGGCAGATAGAAAGGCAGATGCTAAACATCACTAACTTTTTGCATAAATTCAGCAGTTCACCGATCTGACTTTTTCAGGCCTGATAGTGATACCTGGGCTTTGGGTACTGGCCAATACAAAGTACCAATCCAATAGCAGTGTTTATGTTGGGATTATTCTTTTATGTGTAAGGAAACATCAGGCTTGACTGAAATATTGCTTTGTTAACTTTGTAAAACAAGATGTAACAAATAAACACATGGATGTATATTTATTGAATTGTGATTCATTATTAAAATAATAAATCGTAAAAACTAAAAACAAAAACTTGGAAAATAAATCTACAATATTAACAGGAATTACAAGTCAAGTTTGAACCCTTTTAATGGAGCAACAAATAGGTCAAAATTTAAACAGGAATTAAAATTTCATCATAAAATGTTTAGTATATACACATAAAATGGAATTTAATAGATCGGCTCCATTGTCACAGATATCTGATACAGCTGAGTTGGTATCGGCCCGACATCCGATCCGGTATCAGTATTGGTGCTTAAAATTCAACACTGTTGTGTTGTATTGTGCTTATTTTCTCCCTGCAGAATAAGTGTTAAATATTAGATTTGTACTGACACATTTTCAAAGATTACCCAAAAGAAATATTTCATTTTTCCACATTTACAATATTGTTAGCCAACACATTTAAGGAGAAAAGAGGTGCACACTGGAAGGACCTTTCCTTCTTTCACAGCAGCTCATTTTCATTCCAGTATGTGATCACCACACGCAGTCATTCACCAACATGAAGCAGAGCCACTCTCACTGACAAACTACACCACAACCTTTTACCTCTGCATGTAATTATGCCGCTGGACATGCAACACATTCACTTAGCCTAATTAGAGAAGGACAAAGAAAAAATGTGCCATTGTACTCCCAATGACTTCTTGTCAGCTAGAAATACAAACTTGTCTTCTCCATATATTGTAAAATGTGTTGAAGGGTAAAAGTGGACATTTTCCTTTGGTCCACTGTTGTGTTTTTCCAGACTTGTGGCGTCAGCTAATCCCCCTCACTGTTCAAGACACTCGCAGCACAAGAATGAACCAAGAGGCATTTCTGTCTCCACAAAAAGCTGGATTACTGTAACAAGAAGATTACCCAGTTCCAACAACTCCGACAAGCACAAAAATAAAGCTATCACAATGCCTCTCAATGTGTGGTGATTAATAGTATTCTCTCCTCCTCTCGCATTAATACAGTCTTGTGGATTACAACCTAAATAACAAAGAATCCCTGTGGTGCAAATTAACGCTCAGAATACAGTTTGGATTGGTTGCACTGAAACTGGACAATTATTTGTTTTCTATATAATTTCACAATCTGCTTCGAATGAGGATCGGGCATGAAACAAACACAGATCTTTTACATAATAACGGTTTCACTGGGTGGAGCTGTGATGATGTGATAGAGGACTGGGCACAGAGGTGGATCGTCTGTCTAACAGACCCCAGGCTAAAGCCGTCTGAGGTGGTGAGAGCGATAAGCTGCTGCGTTCCTCCTTCAGCCACTTATAAATCAAATAATCACACTGTGCTTCTTGAGGGAAAAGTTTTCCCATTAACCATCACTCATTAAGCCACTTCCGAAATGTGCATATGACTACCTTGAGAAGGCTATTTCCTTATCACAGGGCAATACATATTCACCAAAAGCTTGGTTTGCATGCATAACACTGGATTCTGCTCACTCTAAATGATCTTTTTGTTATAAATATTTTATGATGTACATCAATTAACCTTGAACTGTCTGCGAACAGCAGACAAACGCTCCCTGGTGAGGAAGCTCTGTCACGTCCAGCGTACACTGTGCTGCTGTGATTGACAGCATTTAAAGAGCTGCTTTTGAGAGACGCTACTCAGAAAAGCCAAACGTTGCTCATTTTATAGCTGTCTGCGGACTGTAACCCAGTCTGCAGAGGCTTTTACCAAAGTAGTCAAAGTGTTTGGGAGTCAGGGTGAAGGGTCTTGCCCAGTGGCAGTGTTTATTTGCCATCTATTTTTTTGGCTTTGTTCATGTGATGAATCTTTAAGCATATCTTTCCCAGTAAAAGCATTTTGCATGTTGAAATAGCTTCATATTAAAGTGAGATCTGGCTGTAAAATCTGGAGTTGAGGAACTTAATCTTTCATCCTCATTTGAAAGACGTTCCTAAGGTAAGCCAGAGGGTATGAAGCGCATGAAGTGGTCGCTTGTAGGTCCAACTCCTCAATTTCAAAGATAAATATCACGCTGGGACAAAGCCCCCGTCTCTGCCCTGCCATCACAGGACTGTCAGATATGACAGAGGGAATACTTTGGTCCTGTACGACATGACACGAGGGTAGGACAGGTGGGTGTCTCTGATCACATCACACTGATGATTAGTGAGGAAAGCAGAGGAATGAGAGCAAAGCCAAGGGTCCCATTGATCACACAGATACATTATGGGATGGTAAGAGCAAGCACCTTAGGTTAAAGTACCTTAATCTGCCGTTACATACAGGCAGCACAGCCTTGTTTGTCACAACCGCTGCACCTCTTCAAGCTGGTCTCACTGTCCAAAGCTATACCTATGAAAATGTGTGAAGGGTCTTGGTCCCAGGAGACCGCTACCAGTGTTCTGTGTCCCATGTCCCGTATAAAACAAGAAATCAATGTTGATTTTTGTCACATAACTTCCATACTTAAGTTATGGCACTTCCAGAGTTATTTTAAACTAGGGATGTTAATAACTACCCGTTTAACTGTTAACCAACATCAGGAATTTTTACAGATTAATCGGTTCACTTTAAAAGCCCACCATAAGTGGGCCTGAGCCGGTGTTGTAAGATACAGGAGACTGGCTTATGTCTTGAGGAGTTGCAGCATTTATTCACCAACAAATAAACTGTCCACACACTGCACTGCTACATTCACAGTTGTAATGTCACCAACAACCCCACTCTCACCACCACCACATACACATGATCTGTCTCTTGACTGAAGACTCACTAATGTTACACTGATCTGACAGACCATATGTATGTGACACCAGTGAGCATGACGCCACCAGCAATGCTACAACTGCAAACGTAGCACATACACACAGTTTATCAGACATTTGCTAACGTTACTCCAGGTTGACAGAGTACGCCAGGCAGACACAACTGACAACCTTGCAGCTAAACTAAATGCAGTGGTGGAAACTTTTACTGGTAAAGGAGCTGCAAGTGTCCATGACAATGTACGCTGCATTGTGGCTGTTATTCTCCCAGACAGGTGAACTGGGGTCTCAGTTGCCTGTTTTTCTGCAGCTGGCAATAAATAAAGGATTTAACCTGTTTGTGCATTGGCTTAATATTGCAGCTGGGCGGCTTGTTAGGCATTACAACCACAGCACTACTGCAAAAAATGTACTTATCTTGTCTGTTAACCGTTAATTTAATTTTTTAACAAGGGTCGACTATCGGTCAGGAAAAAAAAATTAAAAATTAGCATCCCTATTTTAAACTAAACCATGAACTTTTCCTAAACCTAACCAAGTTGTTTCCTGTAAAGAGGTTTATTTTGAAAAGATTGTATGCATGTAGCAAGCAGAAATTGACATGGGTCATGTGTTGCTGGACATTTGTGGAAAATGTATCAAAAAGAGGAGTAAATTTACAAACCATTATATGAGGATATGTTGACCTCGATGTATTACCTCAATAACTCAAAGCTAAAATATCATCAGTTTTATTCATTTTGGCATCTTACTTTTCTGTCTTTTTTTCTTATCAATGATGTATTAGTTCAGTTTTAGGCAACAAAAACTAAAGACACTTTCTAGTTTTGTCTCATTAGGCCACAACTGTTACCATATTTGTTGTGCAACCTCTTAGTAAATACAGTTGATTACCTAACTCGGTTGCTATTTGAACTGTCTGCACAGCACTAACTCACTGTCGCCGTTTCTCACATCATGGCACCTATCTGTATTCTCCACTGCAGAGCAGAAGCTGGATTTGCTTACTTTTTCTCATAAAATATGATGAACTGCTTGGCTTTAGTTTGAGACAAGCAGTGAAAATATTAAAGCAATAATATTCCTCGAGCAAATGCAGAAAAAGATTTAGATGTTTGACAGGCAACATTAATCCTGCTCTCATTCCTACAGATAGCCTGAACACGAAAATAACATTAAGTGAAAGTGCAAGGTTAAAGGAACACATTTTGAGAAGTACACTTATTTGCTTTTTAGTTGACAGTTAGATGAGATGATTGATACCACTTTCTCACATCTGTACGGTGAATACAGCAGCAGGTTACCTTAGCACAGCAGACTAGAGAGAACAGCTATCTAAAGCTATAATACAGCTGCTTCATCTAAACGTAAGCCCTAGTGCCTTGAGATGAATTTGAAAAATGCCCCCCTACTATATTTGTGATCGACAGAGCAGAAACCAAATAAAAAAACAAAAACAAAAAACACTCAACAGCTTGATTAATATGATTACTAAACTTCTGTGGCTGCACTTTCAGTGAATCAGCGACGGTCCGGAGAGAAGAACGCTGTATTCTTGGCCAGAAGAAATGAACATAAAAGAGCAACTAAGGGAAATGATATTTCTTAAATCCTTGAACCCTTTCCAATAGCACTGAATTCATGTGACCTTTTCTAGTGTGGGAATAGTTTGCCGAACATTCACACGGATTAAGCGCAAAATCATTAAAATGGCCATGTTGGCAGACAGACTGGACACATCCGAATGAGAGCAAAATGTTATAGCACCTTCTGGAGTGTGAAAGGTTAACAGGGGAAGGAGCGAAACATCAAGCCAGTAAACAAGTGAGTGAGATACGCATTCAGTGTTACACTTGCACTTCTATTTCTGCATTTCTTAGTATTTATCATATACATCACATACACAGTATACTTTACGCAGCATAGTCTGCAGATCCATCTTCGATTATTACCAGATCAGATTATTAAATAAATATGATGATATTTCACAGGCAGCAGTATCACATCCCACTAAAACCTCTGCCTCTCATCTCATCTCATCCACCTGCCTCCTCCAATGGGAAGTGACTTGGTGCTCCTACATCCTGTATTCCTCGTGGTGAAGTCAGGGAGCAGGTCCAGATGGTGGCTCCATTAGTCAAAGCAGCGGAGCCACCCTGGCAATGTACATACCCATGTCACATGCCCAATAATTGATATGGATGATTGCAAACCCTCTCTCATTCTCACTCATTGGCTCCCAGGAAGAAGAACCAGGAATTCTCCTCTAATTGTCAGTGAAATATGCAAACTGGCTGCAGGTCAGGTTTTGAGTATTCCCCTGTAGCTTCCTCTTCAGCCCTGGAAACTAAGGTTAATACCAGTGATATGGACAGCCCGCAGCACCACCATCTATTTCTCTAATAGCATGATTGACCAGTAGGTCAGTGCCAAGGCAACAAACATCAGCTGCATCCCAGTGCTATGCAGAGGTCTTCGATTTGACCAGAACAATCATAAATGACATGTTTGTTTTAATGCAGAAGTAATTCATAGAAAGAGAAAATGTGAGCTGAAGGAAAACGGATCACAACAGGCTAAACTTTGGCCATTTATTGCTAAATAACTGGAACTAAGCGACTGTATATGTACAGTATATTATCTGTTATTACTTTCCAATCATTCTTGCCGATTAATCGTGCCAATAGCTACTTTCCTTGCTCAGGAGTTGGCACTAATGCGGCAGACCTCAGTAGATGTAGCCCAGTGGGTTAATGTTTGAGAATGTGAGAAGAACAACATCTTAACTAGGAGAAACAATGCAGACATAATGCAGATGGGAAAGACAGACCTTGTGGATCTAACAATCATTGAACTCGAGACTTGAGAAAAACAGATCCCAGTTATTTCACACAACAGATAAAGGGAGAAATGACTGCATCCACTTGAAAAGGCGTTGAATATATGAGGCTGTTGTCTTCTATCCATTTTATATATCAGAACGGCAAACATTAAAAAATAAACATGAACTGAGCCATTACTGGCCAGCTGTTACATTAACAACATTGAAACTCCAGATACCAAATGTCCACTTGCTCAGCAAACACCAAAGTGGGAACAGCTGTCAAATTTAATACTCTCAAAATGATCACTATTAAAAAAAAAATAACCATTTCAAATAATCTAAAGTTGCTATAGTAAAGCTCAGTTTCTGCTGCTCAGACCTAAACCACTAGCTGTAAGTGCCAAGGTTGAGTCCTTTGTGACGATATAGTACTTTGTGAATACCACTTCAGTATTCAACAAATATATAAACACTCAGAAAATCAGAGAAACTGTTGCCCACAGCAACCACTGCTGATTTTCCCACAACGCATGGCGGCAGTGACCAGTACATAACATAAGCGTATACACTGTACTTTCCATTCAAGCAAACTAAAGATTGCTCATCAGACTCTGAAACCAAACTCACACAGTTATGCAGGCTTTCTGACAGTATTCAACACATTTTAAATTCAAATCAGTGCTTGATACTTTTGCCAAATATGTTGATGAAATACTTAGCCAAGATAATACTGCTTACAGTAACGGATGATTGCCAGCTTTCACCCACCTCTTTCACCGAGTACACACTGCACATGTTTATGTAAAGGTTTTTAACCTTCAGTCATGTCTGTTTCTACTTCACTGTTGGTCATATGCTCCTTCTGTTTACAATTATTTCCCTATTGCATGTATATGATTGTTTATTTTGGTTATGTTTTGTTTGTAAAATTGGCAGTTATTTTACTTTGTGCTTTTGGTTGAATTTTTTGGATAATATTGCAAATTAAAATAATAATTGACAGCTTTCAAACAGCTACAGATTAGCAATTTTTTTGTCTTGAGCACACTATGGTAACGTTTTGTAAATACAAATTGAGCTTATAATAAAACACCCAGGACATTCACAAAAGTGTGGTAAGTGAGAAGAAATCCATTTAAAAAGACATTTTCATGCTTTAGTTGGAATATATTGGGCATGACTTCTCTCAGCAGAAGTTTTTAATCTTGGGTCAAATGGTTGTTTTATGAAGCATGAAAATAGGCTGTTTATTTAAGCTAAAGGACTTGCATTTCCATTTTAAGTTCTTATCATTTAACAGCTAAAATCCACAATCCTGCATATTCCTGATGTATTGAGGACAAGGGGCTATTAATCCCAACAGAACCTGTCGAGATAAAGTGGAGCCCTGGTGGATTGTGCAGAGCGCTCCTAAAACTACAGAGTTATTGTTATGCAATTACACCCCATGAATCTCTGCATTACACCGAAAGTCAGTTTATTTAGTTCTACCAGCTGTTCTTATTCAGATTAATAAAAATTCATCTGCCATTCATCTGGCATGAACAAGCTATTTACAGCAGAACACTGAACCCCACTGCTGACTGATTTCACATGCTGTTAGACAATCCGACAAGCATTATGTCAGCGGCATCCTGAGGCCTTAGGTTGGGTTTGCACTTACACTTTGCCTTGGGAAACATAAAACATGGACTTGAGAGTAAAAATGGTTATTTTCCTGTAATGTGACTTAGTTGTTTGCTGAAATATTACAAAATATACTTCATGATGTACAAATCTCCTTAAAGTGCCCTATGGAGTTTTCTTGCAAACAAAACAGAGCAAAACCAACTGAAATGTCTCCTGTTTGCCAAGTGTGTAGGAAAACCACCGTGGCTGACGTGAAAACGTGAAAATGCAAAGACCCAGTGTTTGTCTGTTCTGAGCTACTGTATAGAAACATGGGACCTGCTCTATATGTATTTACAAACGGCTCATTTAAAGGTAACAAAAACACAATGATTCTTATTTTCAGGTGTTTATACACTGAAGAACATTTATTAATATTATACTCTATTTCTGCCAATAGATCCCCATAAATGTTACACACTGCTCCTTTAAGTCAGAGTAAAAAGTGGCAGTTGAAAATATATTCACTGTAAAAATTATAGAAAGATGATCAATTACTTAAAATAGGCAAATGACAGACTTCAAACTACTACTACTACTACTACTACTACTCTTCTGCCTGAATGAAAAACAAAAAGTAAAGCCAGACTCATTACGCCTACTCAGAGCTGACTGAAGGTTCGTCATGAATCCCATCACAGTCGGTCAGTCTCTGATAAAATACCATCAAAGAGCCAACTAAATATACTTGATAGTGTGCTGAAATGTAGCAAAGCACCTGTACCTTTAAGTGTTAAACCTCCTGCAATTGTATGTAGTGTGGTGTTTGATGAAAGGAGCGGTGTGATTTGCCCTTTTCAAGAATGTGGCTAGCAATCCCTCTGCATGACCCCAGCTTAGAAAGATCCCTGAACTGGGATTTGTTACCGTGGATACCTGAGCACACATATTACACCTTACTTCCTGCTGTATATATTCAGTGTTATGCAGCATGTAGTGAAGGGTCTGTGTTGACTCTGCAGCTAGAGGCCATTGTTCCAGCTGTTGTATAATCATCCATGAATATATTTATCGATGCATCATTATGCTGCTTCAAATGAGATGATTTAGATGGTGCTTGATGATTCTTAGCTGTGATCAAACTAAGTGGTCACGGTGGTGAGGTACAGCGTACCTCGGGTCAGGATGAGCTCAGTCTCTGAGTCCACGCAGCTCATCTCTGATACCTCTCACAGTCAATGACTCCATCAAAGGCCTGACAGAATATAGACAGGTCCCTCTCCATCACTCTGCTGTGATGAAATGAGCTCGTGGATCTGCTTGTTCAAGGCGAAGGGCCTTCATGGGCAGTGATGAGACACAACAGCCAGCCTGTCCCCAGAAACAAATGGCTCGCAACACACCTCATTTTCTTGTCTTTTTTAGTATTATTGAGATTTCTTACACATAAGACAGCCATCAATCATTGTCAGCGCTGCATATATTTTCTTTCAGACTGTCAGCTTCACTGTCCAAACTAGTTGGCAGTCCAGTGATAAGACTCCTAAAATGTTAATGATTGCAGGAGACTGTCCTTCCAAGAAAAACGCATCAGACGTTCAAGTGACAAAGCTCTCTAATGGCCATAGAAACTACGACTCATTTGCGTGGTGCAAAGAAGGAAATAGTGTGACGTGTTACACAATAAATGTCCGACTTTCACAAAGAAGACTGCCAACAGGATAGTCAGTTTCATTCAAATATGACCATAATATTTCTCTAAACTTAAAGCTGCTTTCATCAATATTATTACAGTTACAGTAGACTGACATGATTACTTATATGTGACAATTTTATGATTCACTCACCATGCCTTTTTCAGCTGCAGCGAGCAACTGTTTTAAGCATTTAGCCTATAGCATAAAATAGGGTAACAAACAGCCGACATAACATTAGCGATTTTCAAAGTGGAGCATTTAGCAGCTAGTTGCAGATATTGCCTTCAGGAGTTGGTGGAGACCAAAAACAGAGGTAAAAGGAGAGTGAATATTGAACTTACGGTCATCAGGTGGACATAAACAACTTCATATAAGTGACAATGCTGCTCCATAGCTGGACGTGTCAATAAGCTGGATGTGTCAATAACTGTATGCTCATGACTTCTTCACCATACTGCATCATCTTTATCTGTATCTTACTGTATGTCAGTGCTGTATTCAGAACGTGTTTCTGCTGCCCCCAAGTCACCAAAAAAATCACTTATTTCATGTTTAATCTGTAACATCTGGCAGGCCGAATCCAACCTGATGGCTGGCCTCACTTTGGGCTGCCCTTGTCTAAAGTCATCACATCTCTTTCTTTCAGCTTCTGATTACTAAACTGGAAGCTTATGCAAGATATTTATCCTCCCAAATATATACCAAGAAGACTTCACTCTCAACATGTCGCTTTACTGCTAGGAGCTCTCAAACATCTCTACTCAGGAAAGATTTTTTTCCCAGACTGAAGCACTTACATTATTCGGTTTGTTTTTTGTTTTGTGTGCATGCTTGAGCAACCAACCAGAAAATAAATCAGCTCCTGCTGTTGTCCAGAGAATAGATTATCAAGATTTTGCTTGAAAGATGAGGCCATCTCTCGCTCCAGGAGGATTACCTAGCCACTCCAGCTCAATACTGCAACGAAGCACAAGAGGCCTCAAACATACTGATGGTTCACTTAGACGCTCACTTTTTTAAGGGAAAATGTAAAATCCACCAATGTTTACATACCCAATTACAATAGCCACAAGTCTAGGCAGCCACAAATAAACTGAAATGTGTGACGTTAATTGCCATTTAAATGGGCTCTTTTGTCTGCTAAATTGTTAGACTGCTTATATTCTCTTTAACAAGATTGGTAGTTTGGAAAAGGAGAAATGATTCCACGGTGTGATGCTGCTGAGAGAGAAAAGGGCACAATTAGTTTCCCGATCAATTTGCCAGGAAGAGGAGGGAGAAATCGATTCCCTGATTATGCATGAGGACGTCATCTGCTTACACTGAGATCAAGGCATCAATGATCTAAGCTGAAGCAACCGTGGATCCATCTATCCATGATCCATAAGTCATGTGTGGAGGAGGACAATGAAACATGTATACACACATATACAAAAGGGATGAATTGCAACATGATATGTAAATGGAGACAAGTTCTCTTTACCCCAGAGCCTATGAAATGATGCAGGCTTTTATTATCTCATTTGTAATCAATAATGTGGAACTTCTCTGTGGAGGCACTTAGAGGTGTCCTTTGGGAATTTACGTGTTTGAAAAGCAAACACAGAAAAGAGGGAGAGGTCAGGTTTCATTTAAACAGATAAATGGGAGGATCAAAAGATGGCCGGTTATAGTGATGACCTAAAAAAACTTAACACTTAATAAGTCTGTCACTCCAAGTTTCAGCTATGCTATGTGTGAATGCCACACAGCACTAACAGCAAGCACTCAAAGCCAGTGACAGTGACTGATTTTCAAGAAACACCATCCTTTTATTTTCTCCTTTAAGTTCAAATGATTAAGATGGAGCCTTAAGATGTTGCTCATATCTCTGGTCTGTTGCTTTCACCTTTGTAACTCATATGTATGGCATTCAAAATGATGAGAGAGAGCACAATAAAACTATGAACACTCTGCTTGTGCTTTTTTAAAACACTACATACCCCAGTGAAAGCTATTCACTGCCTCCTGAATGGACTATCTGAAATCAAGTGAGTCCTCATGGTGTAAATTATGGCGTGTGCCTGAATGGGACACGTTGTTTTGTCCCTTTACGGAGAATGGGAAGCAGCAGACATAAGTAAGTGAGATGAAAGAGCGGTGCACCTGGCAGGTCCACGCTCTAACATCTTTGATCCGCTGAGGCAAAACAACAAAGACTCTGTTGGGGGCTTTGTGTGGACGCCAGCCTGCGAAGCACTCACCGCCATAAGCACCAATCCTGCAGCGTAAAGTGCAGCTCAACAAGAGGGGAGGCTTAAGGAAGATGGTTTTTCAGCGGCTGAAATTACAACAATTGTGCAGTCTCACTAAAGCTAAAGTAACTCAGACGTGATCAATCCTGTGGTAATAGGACAGACGCTTCACTGCAATTACTGTCAAAGGATGTGTTTGTGGGAATATAAAATACTCAAGCGTGTGCAATGTGTTTACAGTTTTCTGGAGGCCTACAAACTAAAAATGGACAAATAGTTACTGGGTGCTCATGTCCATGTGGACTCAGTGTGCCACAGCGTAACACCAAACATCTGACCAGTCTCCACATCTGGGGGCTGTGCTGGTGAAAGGTATATTAAAAGGCAAAACACTGCACAACTTGTAAAACTTAAATTATCAGGGCAGTAACTATTTTTTAACATTACAAATTAATCCACCGGTGTGCTTGCACACATAATGTTGCATTGCAGCAAAAGCTGAGCCCTGCATTGTTTTATGCTCCTTCACTTTACTTTAAGATGCATCACATTAATGACCTCTAACTGCTGGAAAAGAGCAACTAGAGACCATCTTGTAATGGGATCACAAAAGCCACAACGCCAAATCAGGCCAGGGGCGTAACATGGGGGACCTGATGGCCCCCATCTTTGAACTTCATTTTGATCTCAATACACACCTGTAAAGTTTTGTGACCACATCTTGCGTGGTAGTGATGTTATCGCGTTGACAAAATCTGTCCACGAACAGACCTATAAACACCTGGCTCAAAACAGCTGCTGTGATATTTCCCACTACAGTATCTGCCACATTTTGCCATAATAAATCACACACACACACACACACACACACACACACACACACACACACACACACACATACCATGAGATACTGAAGGAAGTTTCTAAATGCTTTTGCTTGCAAACTTTAAGTGATTGTATACAACTGATGAACACTGTTTAAATTATATTGATCCATCCATCCATTATCTGTATCCACTTATCCCATTCAGGATCACAGGTGGCTGGAACCGATCCCAGCTGACATTGGGCAAAGGCGGAATACACTCTGGCTAGACTATCACAGAGACAGACAACCATTTATGCTCACACTCACAATTTAGAGTAAAAATTAACCAAACCTAAGTGTGGGAGGAAGCCGGAGAACCCAGAGAAAACCCACACTGACATGGAGGGAACATGCAAACACAGACCAACCCAAGTCGGGTCTGAACCTGTGACCTGACAGCAATATATATCTATATCAATAAATAGATATACAGTATATAGATATAGATAGATAAGAAACTGTCTTTCTTTTTCTTTAGACAAAGATTTCAAGGTTTCATATTTTAACCTACTGATCATAGTTAAGTGAATTGAAATTGAAAGTGAGCCCTTCAGCCCAATGGAGGAAACTGGCCCACTACCAGCTGACAATCTCTTCAACTTTAAGACTGGAGAGGAGTGCTGCTGAAAAACAGCACAGAAGTAAATAAGACACTAACCACAAAGAAACCTAGAGTAAAATTAACATTGTGACTGTGCTCTTACAGTAAAACCAGTTCAAATAAAACATGTTTTAAAGCTTCAACAGTGCAGAATAGTAAATTACGTTTCATCTAACAGCTCGTAGTGAAGTTGCAGATGTGCCTGGAGCAGAACGAGCCTTTTATTGTGTCGTGAGCAGCTCTCCGTACGAGGCAGACAGATGTGGTACATCAAAAGAAATACACAGTATCCCGTAATGTTTGCAAGAAAATTAAATAATTAGATGGACAAGATGTTTTACAAGAGATGTAAGAAGACCAGATTTTTACAAAAGCGATAATGACTCACAGAAAGATAATTCAACTGAATTTCTCAAATTTAAAGTGTTGAAGGCATCGCCCAGCAAGTGTCCATTTATCCTAAAATAATATTAATCCTTAAGAATACGGTTTGTTTTCATTAAAAATGTTAGTATCTCTGCAGCTATTCATGTGATTAAGATGACCACCAAGCAGATAAAAAGGTGCAGGTTCTACCTTAAATTTATCTGCCATGTTCTATTTAATCTATTTGGTTGGTTCTGTTCAATTTGTTGTAATTTTGCATTGTTTTCCCATCAGTGTGATTTAATAAGCTGTGGGAGAACAGGAAGCAGGCTCACTCAGTGAGCGGCTGGTATGCTGGCAGTGTTGGGGGAGTAGTTTGACTTGATGTAATTAAACTAGTAAATTTGCATTTGATTTTACAGTCCTCCAGTGGCGTTTCAACTAAATTCAAATTTAAATTGTGTTAATATTTTTCATCTTTGTTGGCACAGGAAGCATTGTTAAACCACTACAGCTTCTACCAATGAATAAATGAATTGACTGATTTATTCAGCTGATTGTTTCACTAGATGTATCATATACATATACAGCAGATCTTACAGTAGGCCTATGTATGTATGGAGAAAACTGATGCTTGAGTGACTGTGGGTATTGGGTGATGGGTGATGGATGCTGAGGACGACAGGGAGATCCCTGAACCAGTCAAGGATGCTTTAGATGATAGGTAAGAGTACAATCAATACAGTGCTGTCTGTGATAAATACATATAACCTATTACCTGGTCAGTCAAAATGTGGTCAAACGTCCTGCAAAAAATGCTGCGAAAAGGTCATCAGACCAAGATGGCCAATCTCGTGACTCATATATTCCTATCCAACTTCTGTTAACATTGTTCACCCGTTACTCCTGTTATTTCCTTCTTCCAAAACAGTTATCATTAAAACAAAATTATGACTGGTGTGTTAACATCAGAGCACATAAGGCCAGATTGCCAGTTACCAAATGACTGGATTCTGACAAGCAATGGAGCATTTAAAGGACATTTTTTAGACAGAGTCCGGAGCAGTGCCCACTCCATATAAGCGCACTGGGGCTACATGACCTCACTTCCAGCAAAATTCACAGACAACAACGAGGGCAAAACAGCATCACTGATCTGTTTAAACCACATATTCTCTGATCTAGTGCAGTTAAAAACAGAAAAATACAAACTCCGTCAGCAACTTAGCATGTTGCTCACTACTGAGCCTGTTTGTAACCGGTACCGACAGAATAATCTTCACTTCTTTCCTCGACTCAGCTCCCTGTGTGTTTTCTGCAGTTACTGTCAGGGACTCAAAGGTTAGCCTCAGCCAGTTAGCTTCACAGGACTTCACACTGACTCGTGACCGTGATTGGCGAAAAATACAATTAACTTGCCCGACACATAACTGACCCTGGGCCATTACCGTTGTCGAACTCTCCATACATAAAAGATATAAGATGAGTTGAAACCATCTTTGTGAAAAATGTGAGTAAAAAAGTTTGGAGACGGGTCTGTAATTCCTCAGATGTAATGAATCAAAGGATGATTGTGAAAAGGGTTTGAACCACAGCTTGGTGAATATTTTGTTAAAAAAAAAAAAAAAAAAAAAAATATATATATATATATATATATATATATATAACAGAACAGACTGTCAAAAACCTGTTTCATCAAGAAGAAGAAAAGTAGATTTTACATGCAATACAATTTCTGGCAAAGTTGATGTCAAAATGGCTTCAAAATGGATATTAGAAATTGCCTTTGTTATAGTTATCACGTGTATATTAACACTTATATGCATACCTCATTGGAATCTACACCAGGTAGGTCAAAAATAATTATAAGAATTCAGTTTTTTTATTGGTAATTCATATACACCTGCATAATTTAGCTCAAAATATTTCAATTGCACACCATATGCTTATTGACAACTACACACGCACAAAAGTAACTGATGAGAGGAAAGATCCCTATGCATCTCCATGCATGTGGGAACACTGGTAACAATGCAGAAACTTAATTTTCTTAAAATTTAAAAGAAATCAATAAAATTAACTGAACTGAAAAAAATCAAAAGCAATATGCTTTAAGAATACCTGGAACAGGCCTATGAAATGCTGAAATCCAATTTTTTGACCCAATTATTCATATTTAATTAAATAGGTAATGACTATTTCCCTTCCACATGTAAGTACTTTTCCAGTTGTAAATATACCTAAACAGTGGAGGGTGAACTGTAAATGAGAGGTGAGCCCACCCAGTGGTAGACCGAGAGGAATCGGCTTATTGTCTCTCCTGAGGACGCCTCACTGATGGGCCGCTCATTGAGCTGCACAGTAAAAAGGGCTGACAACTGTCTCCAGTATAATTGGACAAATTAATCAATTACATCAATAGCAAATTACAACATTCATAATTGATCTCTGAACAAATGCAGTATAGATCATCCCGCCGTTCAATAGCTATATCACAATATTCATGTTACATTGAGCATATTCAGGAACTAATTAAATCTCAAAGGAGAGGATCGATGTTTGAAGCAGCATGAGCAAACTATTGATCGTACCACCGCTATCTCTTTTACCAGTGATTTAAACTGGTATGATACAATGGCATGGCATGATACAAGTACTTGTTCTGATTAATTTGCTATATCATCTCCAGAAAATAATATTTAGATAGAAGATAGAGACCACAGCAGCAGGAATAAAAAGGTGAATCAAATAATAATTGCATCTGTATTTCTAGTGCCAATGAGTTAACATGTTTGTGTGCTATCAGATAATGTCTGTATCACTGCTTTTATAGCTTACAAGCTGTGAAAACAAATTTGCCCTTGAGGGAAAATAAAATAGCTCCTATATCTATTGCATCCTTACAATGGCCTTTCACGTAGCTTGCATTAACTACAGTATGCTTGCATATGACTGTGTTTAGGTATTGGACTGGCATTAAGTACAGCACTGAGCCTTCACAGCACAAAGAAAAGGAAGGTGGCTGTCGGACGAGAGTTCACTTGACAAATCAATACCCCAGACAGCAGGATAGATGCTAATGTCTGGACTCAAGAACATTTTCTGCAGTATTTATGAGGTTGCTCTCTGGTTCCACTTGCACTTCAGCATTTTTTATATAATAAAGCATACACAACAATAAAAACACCTGTCAGTATAACGCAATACAATTCAACAGCACCATGAACTACAACCTGACCATAAAGTTGAATCACCACCTCTCTAAAACAGTTTCAACGAAAACTGAACATTATAATCTTCATGAAAACAGGACGTACTGCAGGACTGTATTCGACTGCATTAGGTCTGTACTTGTACCTGTACCTGTAAATAGGCATCTGAGTATATACACAACAGTATAGTCTAGTTTAAAAAGTCAGATTCAGGTCTAAACTCAATATTGTCCTAATAAGTAGTTAGAGGGTTTTGCCTTTGCACGGCAGAAGAATTACTAAAAAGCATCAAGGTTCATCTCCCACAGTGAGAAAAGGTTAAAATCCTTTTGCAGCTGAAATATTGGCCGTGTCATTTAAAGCCGAGTTTCCCCTCCATTCTCCTCTCCGTTGCTGACCTTTTTCTACTGTCCATGTCTCAGCGCCGGTGGAGAGGATTTTGGCCACACTCCATCTCTTCCCAAATGAGGCCAACTGAGGAAGTGAATCAATGTGTTTTTCCCCTAGTCATAGGAAACAGCTGTCGTGCTGTCGTCTGGTACAGAGCCGGGCTGACTTAATGCCAGAGCCGGCTGGGAGAGTCAGCGGGGAACAAGAGCCCCCCCCCCCCCCGTATCCGTTCATACTAAACCCATCACCTGAGTGGATTCCACTTGCCGTGCCTCCCAGCTACACTCACAGCACAGGGACGTAAACAAAGAACCAGCTACGCTCCAGCAGGGTACCTTCCTGGCACCACTGCTATATTTCACAATATCAGTCCTAATTAACCATCACTGTTATACATCCTGGCTTGGATTATTCAAACTTTCATTCATGCAGATGTTGAAGGTTATGTTTCAGGTGAATGATCTGATATGATGAAATGGTGCAAGACTGTCTCTTCATATTAATGCAAAGACAGGAGAGGTGGTTGATAATGAATTAATATCACAGAGATGATATTATGCTTCAAACTAAAAATAAATTGAGAGGGAATGCAAACCTTGTGTGCATGTGTTTCATAAAGGAGGACCTGACCTTATCTCCCAGGACCATACCTCATCTCCCACAGATACCACCAGCATGCGTAATAGGAGTAGGCCCTTTGTTCCAAATGCTGCGGGGCAGAGTCCATACCTCTCTCCTGGTACAGACCACATCCTTTTTTTTCCCATTTTCAAGCCACAGCTGTACACACAAATATAAAGAGGGATGCAGAAAAGCACACACAGAAGGACACTCACCTCCCCTGTGTTCAGCGCCTCCTTCATGTTGCTCGTTGCTGTTTTCCCCCCAGAAATGCCTTTTTGTGAGTCAGGAGGTGATTTCTGAGATTGTATCCAGGCTTACATCCTGTAAGAAACACAATAAGGTTTTATTTTACCAGGAAGCAATAAAAGATAACACTGAAATCCCTCTGTCAATCATGGAAATGTATGCATATCACCAAACCTACTTTAATTGCTTTAATTAAAGAAAGGGAGCACGCACGTGTGTGTGTATACATGCCTCTGATCTGTATTTACAGTATGTGTGTGTGTGTGTGTGTGTGTGTGTGTGTGTGTGTGTGTGTGTGTGTGTGTGTGTGTGTGTGTGTGCAGAATACAGGACGAGCATCTGTGCAAAGCTCGAAGACAAGTGGGGGCTACCTGCTCCATATTCATGCGTTTCCCCATATGTGACCCTCCACTGTAAACAAAGAATATTAAACGCGAATACTCAGAGGCCACCTAATGAACACGTACACATATTACTCACAGTGTAATGAATCGATTGAACTTCCTCTTTCATCAAATATTTATTGAAGTAATATTCCTGAAACTCAAACTCAAACAACTGTGCTGTCTGGAGTTTAACAGCAGACCTGTGCGTCCTCAGAGCTGTACTGAACACAGCGACTCATTACAAGAAAAATATAAATCCTTGAGTAAATGAAACATATTAAGTCCATCAATCATCCCTGGCCAGGTGGATCAAATCACTACAAAACTAATATTCAGAGGGAGCATTGTTTCCTTAACATCTCACTGTAGCGATTTTTGTAATATCAGTGAAATATACAGTACATTGTAGCCGTCTGCTTTAAAATCCTGTTTCCCTTAATATGAATACAAAATTTGAGTCCCATCATTTGTCACAATGAACACACAGTCTCATTAATCTTTAGAGGATGTGTAGAGCCACCTTATGACTATTGTGTACTGAAGTCTGGGACACCAGCAGAGCGTGACGGCATCGTGGGGTAAACCACTTGCAACGGTTATGAAGACTGCAGTAACAGAAAAGCCCGCTGTCCCCCTGAGACCCTTCGTCTCTTTTTCTGTAGTTGAAACAAACCAGCTGACAGCTTCCTATAGCTGCCTGGAAACCTCTGGAAAAAGTGACGGACCACAGCTGTCTCTGACTCCACACCCCCCTCACCACCCATCTGCTGGGACAGAGTCTGCCTTTCAGAGCCCTCCACCTGGCTCTCAGCTTGTCCTCGCAAAGGCCAGCAAATAGATTCTAGTTAGTGGATGTCAGACCGTCTGAGACATACCTTGAAAACTCAAACTCAGCAGTCTGTGACTCTACACCTGCGTTAAACTTTACCATTAATTTGGTTTTCATTAAGTCATTAAACCATTTTGCATGAAAGCAAACTGCAGTGGTGCCCCCTTGCCCTGTCTCTGCTTGAGGACAAATAGCTATTGGGCTCCCTCTATTGGCCTTTATGCATCTTTCTGCATTCTGTCCAACAGCAAGTTCAAACGCCAAAAGGGCCAGTGACTGGATTTTTAGGCATGTCCCAGGCTTTCCATAAAGTAATAGTGATTGAGCTTACAGTGAACTATCTCCCATGTTTCCCTTGTAACCGCTACAGTATACAGTCTGATTTGAATGTTAACAACAAAAAAGGATGATTTAAATGCTGTGAGTCCAAGTCTGAAAATTATGCTGAAACTGACAATTATTTTCAGTATCTCTTAATTAATTCTTAAGTCTATGAAATGTCAAAAAATGCAAAAACAGAGCCGAAGATGACCTCTTCAAATGTCAGCAAAGCCTCACAGTCGAGACACTGGAACCAGCATGCATTAACATTTGTATATTTTTAAAAAAGAAATAATTTATCAACTACCAAAATATCTCCCTTCTCCCTTTGGGGGGGGGGGGGGGTCCCGCAGGGGGGGGGGACAGACGGCGGCCCGGCAGGAAGGAAAAAAAAAACACCCCCCCCCCTCCCCCCCCCCCAAAATGTAGAATAATAATTCCCCAAACACTTTTTTTTTGGGGGGGGGGGGAAGGCGGTTCCCAGGAAAAAACCCCCCTTACGGGGGGAAAAAACCACCCCCCCCGAAGAGGCGCCAGATGGGATTGAAACTCCGACCCCCTTCTGTGAGGCGACAGCGCTAACCACTACACCACCGTGCAGCCCACTACCAAAATACTTCTTAATAATTTTTGTTGCTCAACTAATAGATTTAAAAGGACTAAATGTTTCAGCTCTATTAAAGCTAACGTCCTCACAGTCCACAGTGTGCATCCCATCAATGCAGAGCACAAGCCATGTTTCTAAAGCTGCTCAGAAATGTTATTATCCTCCTGTCAGTGGATAATAAAATCAAGCCAAAAAGCTGTCACATTAGAGCCTTTTTTTCTCACTGTAATAATGAAAATGATATACGGTCCTGTAAAGACATGCAGGGTACAACCTCTTTAATCTTATAATCTAATGTTTGTTTGACACGGGCCGGTCTTTGTGCTGACCAGGTAACACTCCACTGATTAGCACTGTCCTACCACCTGAACTGACCGCTGCGTCCCGTTTTAATTAGAAAACACTATCCCCAACAATTTCCTAAGTAATTACTGTTGCCAATGAGCCAACTTCTGAAACACATTCTCCTTGTGATGAATTATTCATGAGCTAAAGCAGCAACGCCCCAATCATCCATCAACATTAGGGGCAAACACATAAACAAAATTATTAACATAAGTCAGCCTTAAATCTCATTTTAGTCGTTTAGTGTGCAGCCTGTAACACGGGATGCGTACTTATTGTTCCCGTTTCAAAGAGGTTGAGGAGCAACTAATATGGAGTTACATGGAGCTCAAGGAACACTATTAATTTTCTGCAGAAGTACATGAATGGCAGAGAAGTGGCAGTATTGAATAAGACTTTTATTGAATGTCACTTATAAAGCCTGTCATGGAAGAACTCATTGCAGAAAGTTTCCTCTGCTGTAGTAGCAGAATCTACCTTTCTAAGTAGGAGAGTGAAGCCAGGGTTTAACTAATAATGAAACTGCACGAAGATAACTTGTGCTGCATGTCCATCTCATGGTGCCTTGTGAGAGACACCTGGTTATTTTCATCAATCTTGGACCGTCTTTGACCACAGCCACATCTCTTCAAACAGCACACACACTTCATAAAGAGACACTTCTCATGTGTGGTTAGCGCAGTCCACTGTCTCAAGAACGACAAGATTATTTGCGCTCCCTGAAGACCCAAACGCTAAATTAAAGTGGCTACTTTTAGACCATGACACAAAATCTATAGAGTCCAGAGATTATGAGTAGACTGGATGTCAGGCTGTGTATTTGATTCTTATGACAGGTTACAGAGCAACTTTACCATCTGACTGACAAAAATTGGTTCCTTTCATTCTCTCAAGCGTGCGAGACACCTGGAGGTACAAACATCCCGTGCAAGTACATATTCAGGGCAACAATGTTCATGTCAGGCCAGGAGATTAAACAACACCCATGATAGAGTCTTGCATCCCAAACAAAGTGCTCTGTTAACAGCATGCTGGCTACTGGGTGAGCCACTGACATTTCAGATGGGACATACGTTAACCTCCAACATCCATCCTCTCAAATATTTATGATATATGTATGTGGGGGGAACCAGAGGGAGAGGAAGCAGAGAGATGTGTTTGTAGACTACATAAATAATTGGACCTGGAAAGGTTACATTTAACATCAGCTGGACAGAGAAAAGATGGATAAACTGGGCTCTGAAATTGGCAGGGGCACATTTTTAACCACAACCATAAAGACGGCAACAATATTTATACTGTTGCATGCGTCCTTATGCTGTCTCACACACTTGCCCAAAAGAATTAGACATAGATTTACACATGATTTGAGGCAGGAGTGTATGATTGCTGATTATGCCGAACCTAGCAAATGTAGCTTATGTATGCCATAGCTAAATGTATTTTACTGTCTTTTTCTAAATGGGTTCTTACAGCATGCAACATTTTATTTATGTGGCAATAAAGCAAGTGCATGAACAAAATTAGAATTTGCACTGATGAAATAAATACAGAAATACATATATAAAAAGATAAAACAACTTTTAAAAATAACTCATAAACCGGTCTAATATAAATACAGACATGCCTGAATTATTTTATAATGCATCTGAGATGCTATAATCTCTGAGTTAATTTTTTCACTGTATTCCGAGCACAGAGAGAAGTCACATGGGAGCCTTTTGCTCAACTAGCCTCATTTATAAGCAGCTCAAACCTGGCTCATTTATCTGTTGAAATTACTCAATGCTGCATGCCTCATTAATACAAAAAAGATGACTGCATTCACTTTATTTGCAGGGTAGCAGCACACCATTTAACACCGAGCTAGCATACTGAATTTTATCATGGAAAGCAATATATTTCATCAGCAAATGCTCCCTTTCTCTTCCTCTGTGCTGCAATATGGGTTTGGTTGTTAATGGGCCAATCAAGCTGGTCCAACAAGTTAGCAAAATAGTCTCTGGACACTCAAATATGACAGAAAGAAATATGGAGCAGCCCTTTATTCTATATAGTCAAAAAATGACTGGTTAATTTAGACTCTATAGGAGGAATGCCAGAGGGACAGGCAACCATCTCCAACACTTTTCTTTGTTTGACCTTTCCTGCCAGGATGAGGAGGATCTTTAAAAGAAATGGAAAGGCAGGAGCTGATGGAGCAGTGTCTTTAATGAGGTATGCTGGGGCTGTTGTCTCTCCATTTAATTAGACAATTATACAGCCTCCTACGGAAGAGGGAGCATCCGAGGTCGCATGGGAGGGGGCGGGCGATGCCACAATGCCACCCTCTCACATACAGAAGTGAGGAGGGTAAATCACAGGTGAGTCCCTCTGGGGCGAGCACAGACCTGGCTCTCCATTTGGGAGCCATTATAGGCCCATCCTATTTAAATTCAGTTCAACCGTCTTTGTCCATCATTCTGTTTTTTCATTAGACTGGTAATTACCATTTCACAAAGAAAATAGCAGACATCAACAGTGCTGCAGTATGATGGTGCTGAATGGCCTTTTCTCAACATCTGAACTCTTTCAGCAGACACTGAAAACAAGAAACATGCACCTCAAAGAAACCAGGATGACTGTCAACGTCCTGCCGAGTAAACAAAGACTTTTGCACGCAGGATATTTGAAGCTGCAGTGAGATTTCATTCCACCAGTGCCTCACTTTGCACCAGAGAATTGTAATTACAGATTCACTGCCATCTGGTATCCATGCTTGTCTCTGCCCATTCTTCACCGGTGCCAAAGCAGGCTCCAGCTTCTCCCGTGGTGAATTGCTTTAACCTCATGTCTGCCGTCCCAGTGGATGTGTCACTACACTACCCGCTCAGACAGGCAAAACCAAAAGCACAGCACAGCGGGTTTAAGATATAAGTGAGGTGAAGGTTGAGGTAGCACAGATCCACCTCTAAAGAGGGGCCATAACTCACATAGATGAATGGTCGGAAATCTCAGCAAATGATGAGACAAAATTCATTTTGGTGATGTATGGAGCGCTTCTCGGAGCAGTATTATTTGTACATATGTCAGCACAACTGAATGTCCACATTTCCTTTGCTTTGTCTTTTTTTCCCCTAGAAATGAATGAGCAGAGATCCATGAATCAAGTTTAAAACATTAAACTATACTTTGAACAATATAAAGGAACAGTTTGACTTTTTGTGAAATATGTTTAGACCACTTACACATTCACAACAAACTCACCGGACACAAGTGCAATAAGAACTCATATGTGCAATTATATCATCTGCTCAACTATAGCAACTGGACAATTATATTTTTTAATATGCTGGACATATTTTAGCTTTACTTCTATTATGTCTATATTGTTTTATTTATTTGTATTAATACTCTTTTATAATCTGTGCTTCTTGTTTATTGCACTATCCACTTTGCTGCTGTAACATGTAAATTTCTCCACTGTGGGACTAATAAAGGAATATCTTATCTTATCTTATGTTTATCAACTTTCTTGTAGAGAAATGAAAAGATCAATACCACTCTCCTATCGATATGAACCTACTGTCAGTAGCAGGTTAGCTTAGCATAGCATAAAGACTGGAAACGGGGGAAAAAAAAATCTAGCCTGGCTCTGTCCAAAGGTTAAAAAAAAAAAAAAAAAAAAAAAAAAAAAAAAAAAAAAACTCTAAAGCTCACTAATAAAAGGTAACGCCGTCTTTAGGCTAAGCTAAACTAACCATCTGATGGTTGTAACCTTGGTATATAATTATCAGACAGATGTGACAGTGGTGTAGAAATTATAATTTAACTCTTGAAAACCAGTGTTTTTCCAAAAAATGTCAAACTGTTCCTTTAAAGGACCACAGAGTTGTTCAAAACTATTTGCAGTGCATGCTGCCTTTTTTTTAAGAGACAGCGTGATCAAGAAAGTGATGAAAATCACAGAATGCTCTTTAAAGTCATCATCACACACAGAGGCAAAACGCTGCATCTTTATACATTTACTTTATGTGCACAGAGAAAATCACAGCTGCAGCTTCCCAGTTTACCATAAATCATAATCAACCTCCAATCTTTCCCTGCACATATTCATATGCAATTCAGAAAATGAGCGACATTTCCCAGGGAGGCAGTTGCCCAGCAGAGAGCCTGACTGTACATCATTTCTCACTGCTACCAGTGTAGTTAGAGAATAACAGACAGAGGAAGAAAAAGCACTGTCCCATGCAATATCCCAGCGTGAAAAACACTGTGCAATGACTGGAAGCTGCTCTAGAAGACAATGAATCCATCAGGACTGCTGGTTCACCCCTAGTTCAGGCCCCAGACTGATGATTGTACAACACCAGTGTGGCCCATCCATAAGTGAGCAGCTACAGGCTGCGTGGCTCTGCTCTTTTAAAACATACTGCAGGGAATATGCTCCATGTGCCAGAGCTCGGGCCAGCTGCCACAAAAGACACATATTTAAATAGACACAGTGGTGGTATCACTTAGCCGGAGCATTATGGTGGCACTAGACTGGAAAAGCTACACAAGTGCATTCACTCAGCAGCTGTTTTCCTCCTGAAGACCAAACAGTAATCAGTTTCATATAATAATCAAGCTGGGACTTTTATAAATAGTCGCTGAAGTGAAAATGAAGAGATTAAGCAACATGATATAAGGTGGTGTTTAATTTCAAAGACAGATATCTCTACTTTTACAGAGAATAACATCTAGTGGGTGAGTGTGTGAGAGGCACTACAAGCATGCAGCTGTTGTCCAGGGTGACTTTGAGATGTTCAACCTTCATTTGAAGACTTGGACAAAGGATATACTGTGCACTTGAAGCAGAAGTTGGTAAAAGCCTGGCACAGTGGACATTAACAGTCCAGAGACAGAAGTTTTAATGTTCCACTTAACCTCCTACACCCCACAACTGATATTAAAACTGTCTGTAAAACTTCCTTAATAAAGCTGAAGTGTCTATATTTTAGACTGAAACAGTACTTCTGGAGGACAATCTGGCTGCAAATGTCTCCACTGGCTCCTTTGAGGAGGGGTCAACAACCTGTTTCTCCAACCAATAATCATTAAAATTAAGTCTGCTTTGTCTTTTATAAGCATGTGTCATATCTAAACAAGACCGTGATCTCTGAAAATCACCACTACCGTTGAGAAACTACTCCGATAAGAGCAGCAGTGCAGCATCACACTGTGCACACCAGCAGCTGACTTGGATATGGAGGCTTATTTCCTAAGTGGGTTTCACAGCACCTGCAGGAACTGGTGTACACGTGTAGTGTGACTCACCAGATGTGGACTGGAAAAAGCCAGAAGGCTTCTAGCCGCCATGTCGGCCGCGTTCAAGCCTCACGGGTTCACAGGTCCTCTCCTCCCTCCCGCTACCTGCGCGCTGTCGCTCCTCTGCGTCGCTGCGTCCCAGGTTTAGCCCCGCCCAACACGATTCTGATTGGTTCAAAGCAGGGGCACACACCTTGTTTTGCCTCCTTGTTACTTCCGCAAAATGGCAGGAGGCCAGGGGCCAGTCACAAAAACATTACTAAAACCTATCAGATAAAATGAAGAAACATTTAAAGGTCTATGAATCATCTTTCTTTGAAATGCTTTATTTTCAAATTAACAGGCTTTTTTGCGCAGTGGTCAGGAGGATCCTCACCTGGCACTTTTTTTTTTTTTATAAACAAGCTCTATTAGTCTGTTTTGTTGTTTTCTTTAAATGCACTCTGGCACCTTATTTATGATTATTATTATTGTATAGTACAATGTCGTTGTGAATCAATTTCTTTACATTTTGAATTAGAAAACAGTTCACCGTTTAAAATACCTAAATGATGTGTGGAGCAAGACCTTTCTTTCTATATATAGTCTACAAATAGCTCTAAATGTGTGATTTGTTGTAAAAACATCCATAATGTGTTAATCATTTGAGCCAAAGTGTTTCCCTTAAATATGACTTTAAGTCACAATTTTCAACACTCGTCCCCTTAAATTCAAAGAGAAATGTTTTGGATTGTAAGCACTATTTTGATATCATAGCTGTGGGGTTAGAGCTCAAATGCAAATTGCAAATTGCAAAATGTCTTCGCAAATACCCATGCTGGATAAAGAAATATCCGTCTCACATTTTCTATATTGCAAATAACACAAAGAGCGGATGCAACCCCCAGATTGCAGGCTGAGACTCAAGGAAGAGCAACCAGCTGCAAGGGTAAAAATATTGCACTTCCTCCCCCTCTGGGAGAGAAAGTAAAAAAAAACCCACTCCAATCACGACAAACCACTCTTCCATGACATCCAGCTCTGGGATATCTGGTGACAATCAGGGTCAAAACAGTTAGAACCTGACTTTAAGTATTACTTGTAGTAAAACATGTTTTATTATACTATATGTTCCTCACTAAAAATGTTTTATTGTAAGTTATGGTTTTTTATTATGTGTTTTATGTATTTTATTATGTTTAATGTGTCCTACTGGATGTTTCAAGTCTGTGTGTGTGAGTTTGGTGTTTCACCAGGATGATTTTTTAGCTATTTACAACAATGCCAAGAATAATTTGAGAACCTGAATTGGCAATATGTTATGTATTAAAATGATGCCTCTCTTGATACAGGTAACACTTAACAAAACATTTGCACAACTGACATGATTCCTGTGATAAAACATAGCGGCGTACATCACACATTCTGTCATTAATATAAAATAGTCAGATTTAGAGCTGCACAATTTTGACATGTTTTTTTATTAATGCCAAATTCAAGCCAATACAATGTGTGACACCTGGCATTTTGCCTAGAATTTAAATCAAGTTCTGTGGGTGTTAACGCTCCATGTAAAGTTTCACCTGCCAAAAGGCTCTACAGTGGATTGAAAACGTTAAGTTTGTGGCATGTGCCTTAAAGGAGCTTTTGCTAAATTTAACATATTAGTGTAGGACCGTTTAATATATGCACATACTGTATAAACGCAAGAAGTTCAAAAGCTCAAAACATCTAGTTTTATGTGGAATAATTTCAACTACAAAGTGGTTGAAATGGGGAAGAAAATAGTATAACAGAGCCAACTCCTTTTCCCAGGTTAGCATTAGCGGCAGTTCAGCAGGACTGGTTCCAAATAAAGACTGAGTCCAGTTGGAATCACATGTATTTTTAAAGCAGTCCATCAGTCTCCTCATGGACAGCACACTGTTGTTATTCCACTCACGTATGATTCGAAGATTCATGTCCCACAGGCTTTGTGTTGGATGTGTTGTGTAGTTTTGGAGTTTGCAATAAAATTCTGGGCATTTATGTAAGCCACACACACACATACATCATAGCTGCAGGATAAAACAGGAGATTATGGCTGTTGTGTGCTCAAATTAATCACAAACACACACACAACAGTATTTATCCACTGGATTGCCATAAAAGTAATTAATAATCCAAACTTTAATGTTTCGTATTGGACCAAAGCTTTTGTTGCATATGAAATACTGCATTCATGAATATCAATTAAAGGCAGACATGATAAAAGCAGTAATTTGTTTATCTCTCTGCAGTGCGCTGCAATATCCTGGGCTTTCACAATAATTCATGAGGGGTTCTTTCTAATCCATTTTGAGCAAAACACCATATGCCAATGAGTGCACACATATGCGGGACACTGGGGCCTGCGAGTCCATGTCCAGACTCGATGGATTTGTGTTGATTTTTTCTCTGCTTACAGCTCAAGGTCACAGCACTCTGTGACTCTGCATGGCCTCGCGATTCCTGCTGCACACTGCGTTCTCACTGAAGGCCGTGCTGTCTCAGCTTTCTGTCCCACAATCTGCAAATGCTGCCCTTGCCCTTTCGACCTCCCAGAGCTCAACCTGTCAACCCGCACACCCCCAGAACCCTGCTGCAGCACAGTGTAGAGGGGAGGGGGGCAGAGGTGGAGAAGATATAAAAATGGCAGAAAAAAGGAAAGAAAGATTAAGAAAAAAAATGAAGAAGGCAGGAATTGGCTGTAGAGAAAAAGACAGAAAACAATTTAAAGCGGTAAGAATGGGGAAAAGCCAAAGCACTCAAGATTGAAAGGCCTCTTCCTCTAATTTACACCGTATTCATCACCTCAGAGGGCAGACACTCTCATATCGCTTTCCATTCACTTTCTCACCCTTGGCTGCAGGTCAAAGGAAAATGCAATTTCCCCTCAGCCCGTGTACAAGCTGCTCCATTCCTCATGGATAAACTGTACTTTTGAAAGAAGTGAGGGCATTCATCACCAAGCCGGGTCTCCCCTCCTCCTCCTCTGCAGGAAAAAACTGGAAGAAGCAAACACGTCTGATTAATAACTTTCTCCTTGTGCAGCTAAAGACTGCTCGGCAGGGCCACTGTCAGTCAAGGGGGGCAGTGTTGGGCGCACTGCCCACCTAATTCGCTTACTGAGCACTGGGCAGCATGCCCACCAACTGAAGACTCAGAGCAGACAGTCTCAGGCTGTCAGACTTTCATCTTGGATATCCACCATGCTGGGCCTGCCAATGAAGACACCAGGAGTCTGTTACAAATCCACTCTTAACACTCTCCCACACATCTTCAGCTGGGAGACAAAATTAAGGCAAACGAAAGTCAACAGAAACAAAATACGGCTAGGCTTTAAACAGATGTCAGTGCAGAAGGATATACTTATATTAACGAAGGAAAATCTTGATACAGTGTGTATGTTGTGTCGCTTTATTTAGCTATTAATGTAAAGAAAAACTGTTGTAAAAATAAGTCAGTTACAGCCTTGTCAAGGTGGCAGCCTGTAAACTACAAAAGCAAAAATAAACACACGTGTGCGAAGACGGATACAGCCATTCCTCTCGCCTATCTCACTGAATTTCCATCTCCCGCTCACACAGTGAATTCCTCTTTAAAACATCACTTCTACTTCAGAGAGATGGAGAGAAGAGAGAGAGCACTGGAAGTAGATGGATGATGATTATTCAGACACACTCTCTCTTCTCTTTCTCCTCTCTCCATTGATCCCGTCCCATCAGAGAGGCTATAAATATTAATAAGAGGGCTTTGTTTTAGCAACCTGTGTGAAGATCAGAGCGCAGAACAATAGAAGTATCTGGACATGTATTTTTTTTTTTTTTTTTTGCAGACAGGCAGGCAGGCAACCTGCAGAGTGTCCTTGGGGGAGGGGAGCCTGGGGGGGAGCCCAGCCCTCAGCCCAGCGCCTCGGGCTCAGTGTGTTCAAGTCAAGGGCAGCTCAAGGGGAACTGCTAATGTGGGAGACCTGAGTCTGGTTCAGAATGAGCCTTCCACAGGCTGACTCGTGGTGCATGAAATAGTAGATAAACATTCATTACAGTGTGTAGAAGATACAAAACATTTGTTTTAGATTTGTTGCAGATTTTTAGGTATTTTTTTATACAATTACAAGAGCATTTGTACAACAAACAAACAGAAATTCAGTTATTTCTAGTATTGCCACATTCCTCTCTGAAAGGGTCAGTTCACCAAAAAAAAAACAAAAAAAAAAAACATTTTCTCACTTACTGGTATTAGAATTGAGCTCTGCAGGTAAATAATAATAATAATTCAACAGGGGTGGGGTGAGGTTAAATGATAAAATTGACACAACTCTAATGTCTATACAGTATAAAGCTACAGTCAGTGCTTCAGTTTAATGGCTGCTAACAAAATGTGGATTTTGTATGTTTTTATGCTTTAATCATCAATTTATTGATATTTGCATCTTGAATTATGTTACACAACCATCAACTTTTGATTTGATTTTTTGGGAAGGTGGGTGTTTTGATATGTTTTACGAAAATGTAGTATGCTTTCTAAAGCATTTGTTTGTTCAAATGATTTGATTTCTAGTAATTTATGTTTAGACAGTGAATGCTTATTTCTGTGTCAATAAGGTTAGAGAACTGTGTAAACACCGGGGACCACAATGGAAATGACTCCAGTACTCTATCGTTCCATCCATGATAAAGTCTGATACATTATGATTTTATAAATATATTATAAGACCCCAAAACAATAAATTTGTGGGACAGATATTTAAGAATCTCAGAAAGCTATCTTCCTGGTTAGATACCACTAGAGGGGGAGTGAGAAAAAAAATGTTTTTCTTTGGTTTGGGTGAACTGACCCTTTAACTCAATTAAAGGAAAACCATACAGAGATGAAAAAGGTCAAACATCAGCCTCCCTCCCAGTGTCATTTAGTGTCTTAGAATAATATGTGTTTGTGTGTTATGTGACCTCCATTTTCTCATCCTGACCCGACTGATTGTGTGATTGTGTGGGGTCACGCTGCCCCTCCACTTGGCTAAACGTATTAATGTTGTACCCAACATCATTGTGTTCAGAGTTCTCCCTCTGATGATGCAGACAGTGATGGAGAGTCTGGCCTGCTATGGTTACAAAAATAAAACCAAGACAATGGTCGGACCCAGGACAAAGAGAGCGAGCTAATGTCTGGTGGCAGAATGGATCCCTCTGGTTAATGGGAGTTTATGATTTACAGCAGATGTTGGCCAACTCCTTTTCAATCTCAAAACAATACGTGTGACATGGGGCCCATTTTTTGAAGGGAACAAATCGATGATACAGAATGGTGTGGCTTTTATGAGAAGTTGGGCTGTATTGGCTGTTGGGATATGACTGATGCAAACCATCCAAGCTGATCCACTGAGCACAGGAGCTGCTTTTGTGATGTGTGGAGGGAAAGTGGAGCTGGAGGCTGGGTACAGCCACTGTTCGTAAACTCTAATGTATTACTATTACACTGAGGTCACAACGCCAGGCTCTGGGACAAAGAGGGCCACTATTTCAGTCAAACCTTGAACCCTCAAAAGAGTCTAAAAAATAAGTATTTGGCAAACTTTGGAAAAAACAGCAGGTCACTTAACAACATTTACTGCTTTTGAGAAGGTTTTTCAGAAATCTTGAAGGTTCTCAATAGCACATCCAGAGCATTACTTAGCATCATCATTAACATTAACATTTTTATATATCATTATTATATATATTATATTATATATATATTTTTTTTTTTTTTTTTTTTTTTTTTTTTTTTTGGGCCCCTTTTTTTCTTTCTTTTTTTTTTTTTCTATTTTCTATTATGTATATACTAATTTATTTTATTTGTATTGCTCTGTAACTTAAATTTCCCCACCGTGGGACTAATAAAGGAATATCTTATCTTATCTTATCTTATCAAAAAACATTTTTATGTAAAGATATACAAATGTCTATTTGAGCAGATGATGAAGTAACTCACTCTCCCTCTGCCCTCACGTGTGTTGGAATCATAGACTATAAGAAGTGAATGTAGTCACTGCGACATCATCCATTGGTTTGAGGACTTGAAGCCTCGAGTTTGGCATTTTGGCTGTTACCATGTTGGTATTTGGCCGTCGGCATCATGTTTATTTGCAACCAGAAGTGACACAAGAGGGTTGGAGCTAAGTACAACCGAACACTGAATAAGACATTGTTAGGCAACCAAAAACTTAAACTTAAACTTAACTTTCATGAACTGAACACTGTGAAAAGGTTAAAGTTGTAAGACTAAAGGTGAATAATTTCCAGACTGAGACAAAGCTGTGGTAGCAATCTGTCAAGGTAGCCCCACAATAAAGTATGCCCCTATATTCTATTTGACTCTAAATTAGACCATAATTGACTAATGAACATCATGTTGTATTGAAGAAACTAGCAATTGAGACCATAAACTCCTGTTTACAATGTTTACTGAGGTAATAACTCCAGAGAGAAGTGTTTTTCCCATAGACATCCATACAATCAGACTTCTTTTCGCCCCCTGCTGGATATTAGATAGAATGCAAGTTTAAGGCACTTAAGCATGGCTTCATTTTTCAGACCCTGGAGTTGCCCACTGGTTGTTATCCAATCCTCTCCATACTTGTTGACATAGCCGGGCTGGCTGTGCATTCTTTTAGTGCATATTTGTGCATGTGAGTGTGCGCCCCTGGCTAGCTCACAGCCGCTGCTCTGAACTGCTCTTGGTGCCGTCGTGGAAGTGTAGCACCTCCGTTTCCCCCCTAGGTAAACACTGTTATCTCTGTCAGCACTGTGGACTTTGTTTTCACAGCCAGTGCTGTTAGTATCGTTAGCTGCAAGCTGTCGACTCAGCTACCGCCATGTTGAGAACTATGCGGAGGCAACAGAAATGCTCCCAGTCTCACATTTAGCACCTATATAAACACTCATCAAACATCGGGATGAAAAAACATTTGGTTTGTTGTAAGATTAAAGATTTTTTTGGCTTCTTGCGACTCACATGATTAGTGTAAGTATGTTGTAGAGACTGTATGTATACCAACATAGCTGATGATAAAATTTTAAGTTTTGGTTCACGTTGACCAAATTCAGCAAGAAGATACTGAATGTAATTAATGGCTACTATCTCTGTTTGGATTCAGAAAAAAAGCAAATGAGATGAGGGGTTGAAATGATTTTTCATTGTACAGCATACAGCAGATTATCATCCAGTTGTTACAGTTTAGGGTCGACCGAATTTAGTCCCACTTCTTCCACTTTTCTTGTTTTGGAGTCGACTTTTGTTTGGAGTGGAGCTCCAATAACTCTTCCACCACTCATCGGCTGACTTCTTTTTCTTGTGCTGTTTAACTGCAGATTATGTGCAATTAAATGTTGCATTACTACCCTCTACTGTTCATCTTTTTTCTTTGTCTATTCACAAAATGACATGGGTGGCCCTTGACACTGACATGAAGTGCAGTTTTAAAAAAAGAGTTGAAGGGAATGCGGAGGGTTAAATTTGTGATTTGATGCCACTCTCATGAACGTGCAATCAGAAGGGGGAGTGGTGACTTCAAGTTCAAAAGGAAAAGGAAGCAACAAAAGAGTCCTGTTGTGTGTTTGATGAATTGTGCCTCTTACACTCAAAGACTGTTTTTAAGAATCATCAACATGACTTCCATGATGAAAGATGATTTATTCACGTCGTTCAAATGAAATGAAATGCCTTGATTTTATACCCAGAGTAAAAAAACAAAACAAAACAAAGATGTGTATGACAATAGCAGTGGGTGGAAGTAATCAGGGCTCATTAGAGTCCACATGTTATGAGAGAAAAGGCAAGTGAAGCCTTAAATCAACAGCCTAAATTAAAAACAAAAAACTGCTTTTACCAAAATTTGTGATTTGAGTGCAGCTCTTATTCAAAAGGCAAGTAATAACCAGTGAGCAGAAGGTAAAGAAAGAAACTATCTTCCACTATTGTTCAGACTGTCGGGTCACAATAGGAGCCATAGCCAACGGGAGACTGACAATGGAGTAATGTACAGTATAAACACTTGACCGGTTTGATTATGAGGTTTTACGTCTCTGCTCTTTCTTAAAGCCCCATTGACAGAACCAGCAAGGTGTGTGCTTGCATTTTATTTGTTGTGAGCCACTAGAGAGTCTCTCCAGTATAACCTGTAAACAGGTTTCTCTGCATCCCAGGTAGCGGTGCACCGGCGTCGCCTGTCTGCAACAGTACCGAGCCAAGCGTCGCCCATGTCACGCTCCGATAACTCAATTTAAATGGAAATTGGAACTGCTTGGAAGTGATCCAGCCATCCAGAACAATTAACCCATATTACTGGCAGGCCTTGAAGGAGTAATTTGACTTTGAATGAGAAAAGGGAAAAAAGCTTGTGGTATTTAATACTACTAGAAACAAAATAGCCCCAAGTTTAGAAAAAGCCTGCTCTTGGTACTGGAGGTTTAATGGCAAACATGGTCTGTAAATCCTTTTTAAATGTTTCATATGATGTAACAGTAATCCATTGTTAGATTGTAAATATACTTCACCAAATAGGATTTACAGTAAATGGATGATCATTTTTATTTTTTCACTCCACTATTTCATTTAAGCAATAATAACTGTAGCTTACTTATAACACTGAATGTAATATAAAAGGCTATATGATCTGTTTGTTTTGCTGATAACAAGAAAAAATGAAAACCTGTTAACTCCACCTAAATATATTTATTTAGTCTCATTTTTACTCATGCTCTTCGAAATGGCTGGTTTACCTATTCAAGATAATATAAGCTGGTACAGAAAAGGACGTAAAAATGGCCAGGAATGTTAATTTACACACAAATTTGGTCTTCTCATGATTTATAAATAAGGCCTATTTTGAATAATGACCAATTTATTCAGAATTCAGGAGCATATCTATTATCTCCGCACGGCTGTCAACATGGCAACGGCTGAGCCGGCTGCTCGCAACTAACACTGCAAACAATAGCCACAGAGCTAACAGCATTAACCTGGGTGGCACCGGAGGGTGAGTGCTACGCTGCGACATCTATCAGCTGTAGTGAGAGCAGTGCATAGTAGCAGCGTACTAAAAGGCACACACAGCCGGCCCGGCTATGTCAACAAAGCACGGAGAAGCTTGGATGACAACACACACAGAGGGAGAACGAACTCATTCTCTGATCAAGTATATATATTGTTGCTGCCAGGGACATAAATTGTTCAAGGATTTAAATGTTTTCAGCCCATTCAATCATCTTTACATTAGCTAATTTTTTTTTGCTAATGTTACAGTTCATACAGTATGCTGTAGGCTGACTTTCAGGCCCTTTGACATTGAGTGGATACATCAAAGTCATACAAGTACTGTAATTACAATAAGTATCGCCCTGAGATTAAATACACAATCACAACCGATAGAAGACTTGGACAGACAAACACAAAGCACATCACTGTTAGAGTCTAAAAAATTAAGTATTCAGGGTTTGAGAGTTCTCTCGTCCTCCTGCGGCGTTAACAAGAGAGTGCTAGAGGAAAGGCAAAGGGAGGGCAGAAGAATGGCAAAAGCAGCTGAAATCATGGCACTCTGTATGCAGGGGACTCAAGCGTGTTGGACTTTTGAGTCAGTCAGGTAATGGGTGAAATTGTGTCTGCCGCACAGCTTATAAATCGCAGGGCTGGCAGTATTTATCTATGTCTCAGACAATCCTGCTGGGAGATGGGAACAGTGAAATGAGAATCAACAGCCTGTTTCTCCTCCCTTCAGCTCCCGTCAGGTCATTTCACCCCTCCAACCCTCCTCTCGAAGCCAACATGTGAGGAGAAACTGATAAATATAAAGCAAGCTGAGAGCCGCCTGCCTCTTCCCTTTGCATTTTGCCACAATTCTTGAGGTCATTGTAATGTATTTTTTCCTAACCTAAGGGGAACTCGACAAAGACGCCTCCAAAATTCATAACAAAGTATTCATTCAACTTTTAAAGCACTTCCTGTCCAGCACTACCACATTAAAGGCTATCAGCTCTAATCCTCCATTGCATTTACACACAAACTTTGCATTTCTCATCTCCCAAATCAGGGGTTTTACACTCTGGTGATGGCAGGCTTGCGTTGTAATAAAAGATGGGGCAGTAGCTATTTCTAGTCTCCCATCCTAGACTATTGCCCTTTGGCTTTGTCTCTAACAGTCACACCTTGTTACCGCATCTCCGAAGAATAGAATAGAGGGGACAGACGTGGGCATGTGGAAAAGGGTGGATGGAGAAAGAGGACAGGAACACAGGGAGGTAACAATAGCACGCAATTTCAGGCTTCATTGTAATTCCGCTCTCATCTTGGTCCCGAGTGACAAGCGGCAAGCCGCCCTGGATTCTAATCATTCTTGTTGTCAGATTGGTACCCCAAGTGAGATTGAGTTGATTGCTTGAACAAATTTGCAAAGTAACGATGCAATTTGCTGCAGTATGCCTTGGGAGGGTTTGGGCCGTCAGATTGGTGGGGTCTGTGGAGAGACTCACAGGAGACCAGGCTGGGAAGTTGTTGTCTTCTTAGAGAGACTTGTCTGCAAGCAAATTATTCTTACTCTTAATCTTCACACCCAATAACACAAACTGTTTTATGTCTGCATGGGCTCAGTACGACTGCAGCAACACTGCAGCTACAGAGAGTGATAGGATTTTTTTTTGACATTTTGGGAAATACACCTTTTTACTTTATTGCCAAGAGTTAGATGAGGATGGATACCACTCTCTCTGCAAGCTTAGCTTAGCTTAAAGACTGGGAACAGATGGAAACAGCTAGCCTGGCTCTGTCCCAACAAGCTGACAAAGTCCACCTACTAGCACCTCTTCATTATGAGCAGCTATGTGCAGAGGCCCTGTAGCTATACGCCCTAGCTGATGTCGCACCTCTTAAGTCATGTATCTGCAGCTACAGTGTCTACAGAGACATCACATGGGGACCACAAGTTTGGTCAGCTTGGACTTCTTGTGTTTTCTCCTAAGTATGACTCTGATACCGGTAAAGATTGTTGTGAGTGAAGACAACAGGAGGAAGTTAAAAAAAGGCTTCGTTATCTCGCATCTAGAAAAGCCTTTTCCAGTGCAAACCTGATCGTGTAGATCATCACTCTCCATCATAGTGAATGAAAGAACCTAAAAATGGTGACTTCGTGGAATAGCATCCTATTCAGTTAAAGACAGTTATACAAGCAACGCACAACATGGCCTGATCATGTACGATACATCTGTCTATTGTTGGAGCAGTGCTCTCAGAGGGTGAAATCAGATGCTCAACTATATATCGATACCTACAATACCTGCGACCTATCATAAATCCAGCTTAAAGCTCAATAATTAATACATTGTGAGTGATTTGTTTAATCTGTACAAAAAAATGCCAATTTGTGGTTGTCTATTAAAATACTATAGCAATACTTTATCAATATGTGCTGTACTGTATCTTGGCCAGGTGAAGAGAAATCAAAATAGTAGTTTTTGTACAGATTAAACAACATACAGTGTATTAAAGCTGTAGTCGGTAACTGTATCCTGACAGTAGTGCATGAGACAGATAATCTGTGAAAAAAATCATGTTCCTCGTGGTTTTCTAATGACATTTGTAAGATTTCACCACATCTGAAGGACAACAACCAATCAGAGCCAAGCAGTCTCTAAAGCAGCTGTCAATCTCTGCTCATGAAACTTGCAAACACATTTTAGTGTATTGTTTAGCTGTAAGATGAGAAAGGTTATGACCCTGCTGAAAACAGCCGAGCCAAATCTTTCTCATTTAAAGCTCCAGAGATTCATGTGAAATGGTTTATCGTTTGACTTTCTGGAAATGAGGAAACATTCGAAACGTTGCAGTAACAACCTCTGTGACACTGTCGGAGTGTTTCATCCTTATGTATAATGAGACATGTCATTTTCCACTAACTCCAATCATTGAACATTACAGCCTGACAAACCCCCAATCAGCACACAGTATGAGCATGAATTGGCTGTCTGTCATCTCGAGTTTAATGATTAAAGATTCCAGTGACATGGTATTGCATCAAATATAAAGACCATTCATTTTCAGCATGACAGTTGCTATTCTTCATAGCAATTACTCTATTATGGAATTTGACAAATTTTAATAGGACTGACTGATTGGAGGAGGGAGAGAGGGGGCCAAGGTGCGCCAGAGAAGTAGATTTGTCTTGGAACAAAAGGACTTGTCAGTGAGTCATATTGACATCTTGGCGGCAGACTCAGAGGCATTTCCATTAATGCATTCCTTGCAAAGAGGTCTATGACAAACTCTAAAAAGATTCATTTAGAGGAAACTGGTGGAACGATCAATAGGATATTTGTCAAACGGGCACATTTTCCCCCACAATGCATCTCTCATTTCTTTCGCAAGAATAAAAAAAAAATGTAATCCACTCAAAATGCAGATTGTTCATAGCCAAAGTCAGCATGTTTTGAGCATTTCAGATTCTTTAAAATTAGGACCACCTCAAAAGTAGCAGGTAACCAGGAAATCCAGGTGATTTGTTGTCGTTGCTCCGCAGCCTCACACAAAGCAACCAAGCATCTTTATATTCCTTTGTTTTCGTTTTCCATTATGATTTCATAATCATGTTTTATGGTCTTTACACTTTTTGTTCTAGTTTGTATAGATTGTCTTTCCTCTCTCTTTTATTTCCTATTTTCTTTTTGTCCTTTTGTAGAGCACTTTGTAACTTCTTTGTAAGTGATATATAAATAAAGTGGTTGGGTAGACACACGGAAAAAACACTAGAAATTACCAGCAGTGGAATGTAATTAAGACCATATTAGGAACTGTTAGTGAGCTACTTGTACTTTACTTGAATATTTATATTTTGTCACATTTTATACTTCAACTGAGCTGTATTTTAGAAGGCAGTATTTTGTCTCTATCACAACCAGCTACATATTACATAACAAGTGTGAATTTCTCCACTGTGGGATTAATAAAGGAATATCTTATCTTATCTTAAGTAATGCATCAGGATCAATAATCTGTTATATGTCACTCACAAGGAGCATTTCTCTGCTTGACAATTTAAGTGCATGCTGCTGATAACAGTCCTGTACTTTTCAATAATCATTTCATTATCAGTTTTTTTTTTCCAATAAATATATAATTTTTCACCATGTGTTTTTGAAGAGCATATAAAATCAGGATGAAAAAAGAAATAAACAAATAATAACAAAAAACTTTCCCTCCTGTTTTCCTCTCTCTGTTCCTACTTTTCTCTTTTTACATGCACCTAAATAATTAATATTTTAATAAAGGATTTAATAAAGGATTGCCAGCAACACTGACATATACAAAATAAACTAAACAATTAATTAAATTTGCCTCTTGTGAAAGAAAAAAGACCATAACCTCTGTCCTTGTATTCTAGTGATGTGATGCTCTTGTACCCTGTTTTCTAAGTCCTAAAATATAATATTATGATGTGTTTTAGGGCATATGTGTGGTCTAGGTTTAACATTGTCATGCATCATCATGTGCTGCATGCTACAGGACAGAGTCGGTAAAGACAATGCTTCCTCTCAGATTGCTTTGTGTACTGAACTGCTACTTGACTGTCCCTGAGCTGCAGGAATCACTGCAGGACCACTGGAGTAATGATTATCCAGACACCAGTGGGCTGCTGGCTGCTCCCACTGGCAAAGCAATCACTGTGTTATTTGGCAGAGAATGAATTACTGAACATTTTGAGATTAGACCGCTTAATCCCCAAATGAATGGCTCAGGGCCTTAATAGAGATTGTACCAACATGTGGTGTGCATCTGTATTGTCTGTCGTTTATTCTCTATCGCCTCACGTCATTCCATGTTTTATTAATGTATCATGTATTTTTATGGATGTTATAAGACTGTGGAAGCAGGAATTGTTTTCTTATAATACTCCCTGTAGTGGTGAAATAAAAAGTATAATCCTCTCCTTTGTTTTTTCTTTGTAGCTGATCCAGCTCCGTGCCTTCACACATGTCCTGTGGCTGTGTTTGATTTGCTGTGGTCCTGACCAACGCTCAGCACTCGGTGGTGTCGTCTCCGATTACCATGAAGCACAGCTATCTTCAAAAGTGGGCAAAACAAAACCAAAAAAGCAGCAGAAATGGTAACGGGTAGGCAGTGTTGGAATAGGAGCAGCACAGGATGTGAGATTACTTGTTCAAAGAGGCGTATTCTTGCAATCTGAATCTGTAAGAAAAGGCGGTGCCCTACAGGGATTCCCATCATTTCTCCTCAGACCTTGATACCAGGTTGAAGACGGCGCTTGCACCGGCTCTTTTATCTAGCCTGAGATTGACGATTAGATTGAAGAGCCCAGCAGAGGAGGCGCAAGTCCTCTCCTCCACGCCGAGAGGAAAAGCAATGTTCCACAAGACTACACATTCATTACTCAAAATAAATCTCCATTAAACAAATGCCATATGCATAATTAGGCTATAGGAATAATTACAATTGTGATTAGTTTCTCCATGGGCCGACCTATGCAAATTGTGATTGACACCCGGCAAAGACGGAGTGCATAAATCTGGCTTCAGAGATACAGACACACTGGCACTGTAGCACAACAACCAGAACACAGTGGAGACAAAGAGGTTTCAGGGCATGAATGGCTGTAAACATGCCACCACTGCATGTTCATAATCCATGTATACAAGAATATAAATCACTACTGTATGGTTGTGTATAAGGAATAAACAGCCAGGACGCATTATATTACACAGAATACAAATTATACTCAGCTGTGGGTTGTTAGGTACGTCTACTATAACAACCTGATACGATAGAAATCCTACCGTCATGAAGGTTGGAATCCTCAGTTTGTGTTGAAGCTGTTTGTCTCCTTCTGTTGATATAAATGAGATGGACAAAATATTAGAAACTCATAAAACCACAACACCACAAACAGCCCCCAGAACGACTATAAAGTTAAATAAACACCTCTCTAAAACAGTGGTAACAGAGCACAAATACACAATGCATGACTGGATAATAACAACAGATTCAAACAAGCTGCCCAGTTCTACACAATACATGCTAAGCTTCATATACAAGAGTCGCGAACAAAATTAGTTTTGACCAATAACAAAACACAAAATAAAACAAAAACTACCAATAATTTTGTGTAGACTAATAAATAATCACTTAATTGTTACAGAAATAGGACTACTGACAAAACTGAAGTGGATATGCTCATCAGATAAGCTTTAAAGTCAATTTAAAAGTTTGAGAGGTAGATTGTGTTGCAAGTTGTCCTAAACATTGGTGTAAATGATTTTTCACATCTGGTGATCTACGTGTTGCTACTGAATACGTCTGGGAAAAAATGTACTACAGTGTTACAAGTAACTTATCAGTTTCAACAAGACCTAAACATTATATAAAGCTTATAGCAGGACTGCATTAGTTTTAGCTAGGTGTACCTAATAAACTGTCAACTGGGTGTAAATATGAGCTGTAATCTGTTTAGAGATGGTGAAAATTCACATTGCACAAGTCGACTCCTGTGGCGTAAACCTGTGCAATATTTGCAGTGTATTAAAGCAGCAGTCCTTTTTTGCTATAAAATGCACCGGTACGTTTAACACACATGATGCAACAGGACAGACTATGACAGAGCACGTGTGTTAGATATGTTTCATCTATACAAACTGAAGTCAATAAGTCGCCCAGCACACAGGCCCCAGTCTATCTCTTCAAAAGGATGTGATTACAGCCAGAGCCTTGATCTGTCCCGTTGCTCCAGGACCCCACTGGCAGGGCAGTCCTGATATTTGTGTGGAGATGGTGGAGCAAATTAGTACCAGTCTGCGGATTCCACTTGATGTGCACCTTTCATCTCCAAAAGCCATCTCTTAAGGAAACAATAACCAGCCCCACCCATCCTTTTGAACTCACCAGGTGGGGGCAGCAGTGACGATATGAACTGAACATGTGATTCGGAGGGAAGGGGGTGTGTGTGTGTGTTTGTGTGTGTGTGGTTGGGGAGGTGTGTTCACACTCTGCAAGGCTGGTCTGTCAATACATATGGTAAAACCAGTCAGCAGCTTTAATGCATATGCAAAAGAGCCAGACATGTTGTGTGTGGCTTCTTTTACATTTTAATGGAAAAAGCTGGGAATGAAAGATAAAGCCATTAATAGAAAATGAAAAAAATGTATGCTTCCACAACCAGAAACCAAAGGAGACATCTTCAGGCTGTAGCATCCAGACCTGCCCTTTGGAAACCAATCTCTTCAGACCCACTCGGCTTCACACAACCAAAAACACTGCCAAGATATTAAAAGACCACAAGATAAACACTTATGATATGTTCACATTTATTGTGCAGTGACTTTTATATACATACATTTTATACACCTAATTTACATGAACAGAAATAAATTAATCTGCTAATGTTCTTTACTCATCTGGCTGCAGTGTTGCCACCGACTGGACACAGCACACTTTGAAAAAGCAAAATAAGTGACACGAGTGACATGGCAGTAATATGAGTCAATGTAGACTAAATTTCATTAGTGTTTTATCTTACACACATAAAGAAGCAGTTGGTAAGAGCTTTAGTGTTAGTGATACTTCTAAAATGTTAAAAACACCTACAGAAATCTATGAATGCAAGTTTGAGAAAGGCCAGTCATCACAAAGCACCGCTTTGCTTTCAAAATTAGGTGGCAAGGTCGTAAAATAAGGTCAGTATCACACTTCTTTATTGTATCCGTCTCTATACTCCACTGGGATTAATTTCCAACCCATATGTTTCAAATTTATATCTTCTGTTGCTATTTTACAAATACTAAACTTCTTTCAGCACTATTTTGAGGACACTTATGATTTAAATACAAAAATAATATCAAATATGAGTGTTTGTTGAAAAGCAAAACATCTAGAAAGTTTAAAAGTTGTAAGCAATTCAATGCTGATAGCAGGTAAATGAGACTTAATCTGAATTATTTTAAAAACGGCTTTATTTTAGACCATAGATGTATCATTACGCACCAGTTAGACTCTAACATTTAACACAAAGTCTCACTTTTTCACATCAGCATGATATAGTGGACACAGCATTATCAATTATGAATCATGGTTTCATAGATGTACTTTTGTTTTTTTAAATACAAAGTTGTTTTTGTTATGCATGTCTATACATTCCTTTTCACAATATTTGTCATGATTTAATGTGATTTTGTCTTTTTGTTTAATCTCTATGTAGTTGAGTCAGTTAGCCTGAGGATATCTAGTAAGTAGCTACCAATGTCTCAACGTGGCCAAACGAATGCCCTGCAAAGGTCAAAATTACCAAAAGATCTTACAAACTGCATCTTTAATATTAGAGATGACTATTACTGCTGTGCTACATACAGTATTGATCACCGACAGACACAAAGATAAAATACAACTTGGCTAATTAGTGTTTTCTTTATAAAAAGTAAATCTAACCAACTAATGTGAATATCATCTTAATAGTGTACACTGTAATGTGTGGAAACAATAAAAAATACATTAGCTGGAGAGGCCGGGGTCCACACATGTCAAAATGTGGCCAAGGTAAAAATAAAAATGTAAACCACTGGAGAGAAATCATCTCTAGATTTCCCATACACACAAATTGTAAATACAAACATTAACCTGCTCTCATCTTTTCAGTCTGAAGGAACTGACAGGAAGTCTAACTCTCTACGGCTAGCTTATGATAAACACGGACACTAACTAGAGTGACATGCCTATGAAACACGAAACAACACATCAACTCCGTCCTCCTCTTACCGTACAGAAACACAGAGAAAAATTTACAGGATACATTGATGGGTCTTTAAGCACTAAACTGCTGCAAGCAGCGAGAACTCTAAGCTATCAAAACATGCAGCTTGTGGTGAGTTTCTACAGTACTATTCAGTAGACGGTGGTGGGAAACGGTGATGTGAAAACCCAGAGTTTGTATTTTTTATTACTATCATTTCTATCACAAGATAATGAGTTTCAACATGGCTCTGTTGTTCCATTAGCCTTGCACCCAAATCCAGTCAGACTCTCGTTAATGTGAACAAATGAATCACAAGGCAGCCATCGTGTCACCACACCATACAGGAACATCTGATTATTGCACACTAGCACTGAACTTGCAAATGTTCATGCAGAATGTATGAGAAACACACTACACTCAAATCAGTGGTTGCTCACTACGTGACAGATGACCATACAGCTCTTTGGAAGACTAAAATACATTGTTTGGAGGGGGACATAGAACTATACGTGGCACACTACTCAGACGCCTACAGCGCTCGTGTTACATCCTAAAGGTGGCGGAGAGAGAGGTGCAATGATGTCTCAGAGAATCAATATTAGGATACTTGACACCAGCTGACGACTTTGTTACAGTACCTTGTTGAAAAGTAGAAAAGCAGGAGTGTTAGAGATGATAAATTGCACATAGGAGGGAACGAGAACCAGAAATTTCTGAGAGAATCTAGCAATCAAGCAAAGTCTAGCGCCTGCATGTAAATATATATTACACCCATATCCAACATTCATCGCATTGTTTCTGTTAAAACACAAAAATAGTTAAGACTCAGAAAGAATCCCAGCAAAGAAATACAATATAGATGCCAGGGTTTCATCTGTTTGGAGATGGGAGTTTAAAAAGTATAAAGTAACAGCCAAAAGAGGAAATAAATGCAATCTTTTCACGCACATATTTTCTCCACAAACTACTCCACACACCAGACTAGTCACTAGACAAGTGAGACGGTCGTAAGGCGAAACTGTGGCAGAAGGATGAGAGAGGGAGAAGTGACATTAAGAAGGGGCTGTGGTGATGGACCTTGTGTTTAATGGACTGTGAATCATCTTCACTCCAACTCAAGGGGATTGAGAGCCCGACCTGTAGCTCTTAAAGCTGCCCAGCAAATTCTGCACCCCCTTCTTGACCCGTCGAGCCACAGAGTCAGCGGGAGGCGTGGGCAGGCAGGAGGCCAGGCTGGGCGGACGTGCGTCCAGACATTTCTGGTAGCGAAGCTGTAAAAAGAAAACAGCATAAATTATGTTTTACTGACACTAGACTAAACTTAAACTCTTGTGCAGCGACGATTCACATGGTCAGATTAGTGTTTAACATTTGGATGTAATATAGTGAAGTCTTGATAAAATTAAAGCTTCCTCAGAAATAATTTGTAAATCATTTACACCTACATCTCTCTCCACTTATACAGTTAGAGTTTTGGACTCACCATGCAGGCTGCCTGTACAGCCTCACTCAGACTAGCTGCGTTGGGTTCACACCAAAACATGTGACAGGTGTAATCTTGGGGACCCTCCGCCATGATGAACGCGAAGGTGTGGACGTCCTTTCCCACACCCATAAAAGACAGGAAACGTACCCTGCACTCTGACAGCACCTCCTCACTCTGGAAACATAAAAGACAGTAAATTCATTCATAAAGTGGACTTTAAATTCTTTAAGTGGTATATGTCTTCCATTTTCACAGTTTGTGAATGTGCCATGTTATTCCCAGACCTTAAAAAAGGATATATTACTAAATAACAAACAGACTGAATTTTACTACACGATAATTGTGTAGTGAAAATGTGATATTGTGACAGTAGGTAAAGTAATGCATGAATATTTTACACTGAAACATATTGCTGACATCCCTGTAACAGCTCATCATGGTGAAACTTTAAACCCCTTATTTAAAATAACACTATAATCCTCCCTGAGTTCAAGTCATGTTCGGTTGGTTGTTTTTTGTTTTACCTGTTTTGAAAGTATTGTGAGGGTGGCTGGTGCGATATTCACTGAGACAGGAGTCCAGTCAGTTTTATCTTTGCCATTAATTGCTGCCTCGAGTGCATCATTGATTATATCCATACCTGAGAAATAGACAAAGCACATTATACAATACATTAACCTTACCAGCATAGTTAAGATGTCAAAGCACAAGCTGAAGTAATTACATAAAGCATTATATATTTCAATGTGTTTTCTTACCAACTGGCTTAGCCACAGCCTCACAACCAAGGTAATAAACATGGAAGCGCTGGAAGAGCTCATTTTTCGGAGCAGGAAACTCTGTTAAGAAAGGAAGAAGTAAGTGATCTGTCTCCACACTTTGAATTATACGATTATTCAGTGTGCAAGGCCCTAAAGGTATTCTGCTTTACCTTCAATAGGGATGACCACCGGGTTACTCGGGTGAGAGCTGAGCCTGCTCACCCCCGGCTTGGTCGCCTTCCTCTCCATCATTATCTAAAGTCAAATTAATGGGGAAGGAAATATGCAAATTTCAAGCAAGAAATTCAATGTTGATGAGAGATCAAGATCTTGCATTGAATTATAAGGAAACTAAATTAAATCCAACTGTGGCTGACCTTTGAACACATCTCATGGAGGCTGGTGGCTATGTTCTTAGCAGGTGAGTCACAGCGGAAAACATGACACTTCAGAACCTGAGTCAGGTTGTCTCGAGCCACATAAGCAAAATCCCTGCAGGTGAAATCAAATAGAAAAGGTCACTTTTTCATACTGAATCACTAACACTGTATAAATGTGTAAGACAATTTGAACAATTACATGGTTAAGAGCACATAAAGCATGCACAATGGCACAAAACTATAATTTTACAAAGCTTTAAAGAGAGTAATGGTTAATGTATACCTCTCCCTGTTCATGATGGAAATTGCAGCATGAAAGAAAAAACACCATTGTTAGAAAACTGTGGGACAGGAAGCAATGCTCTCAACACTCCAGCAGAGGGCAGCAGTGTGCAATAAAAAGAGTACATACAAGAGTACAATGTGCTTGTCATGGCAGTTTTCTGTAGGAATGCCTCTGAGTCATGAATGAGTCATACCTGCAGGAGGCCGTACATTATTTTAAACAGGAATCACAGATTAAATGCAGCAAGATAATGGCTGAACAGTCAAATGACTGAGAAAAGCCTGTTGTCAAATTAAATTTAACATAAAATACTTTTTGTGAGAAAAATCCTTAACAACTAAACAAAAGTAAGACATGCTTTTTTTCTAATTAACTGAACTCACTAGAGAGATGTTTTCACTGAGCACCCTCACAAATAAAAAATGTTAACTAGAATATGAAAGATAAACTACGCGTTTTCCTCCGGCTCAAATGAAAAACACATGGTTATTCAAAAAGGTTCAATCATAAATGAAATGGAACTAGCCAATGATCACAGATCAGCTTTTTGAAGCATGAGTTGTCTGAAACAAATGTAATAAGCTAGATAAATAAACTGTCTATGTGCACCTGGGTGAGAAGACTCACAGCAGCTATTCGTCTAGTAACACTCGATATTAGTAGCAGTAATATAAAGAGCGACAAAGTACATGCAAGGAGTAGGTTGTGGTGAATGAATGGGTCAAACTTTGGACTTAAACCCTGGTGACTGCGGTCTGAGTACTGTGAGAAGGCTATTTATTAGTTGACTTGATAGTTTGTTTTGTAAATTACATTTTCAGTTCTCAGTCACAGTTTGCTTAGATTTAAGCACCAGCACTACATGGCTAGGTTTAGGAAAATATACAGTACACATATACATACAGTATTTAATGTGTGCCCAGGTCGGGTACAAATAGCATTGTTGGCTACGGACATCTGGGTGCTGGTCTCCATCATGCTACATACACGCGGGTGTAAATAACCACATTGGCTATTCCACTGGGTGCAAATAGTATTGTTGGTTACCGACACCTGGGTGTTAATGGCATCTGCCATAAATAAATCATGTAGTTCTGTCATCTTCATATTTGATCTTGTACTGTGGATTACTGACCTGCCATTGTCTCTGCCAACACCCCAAACACGGATACTGCCAATGGGCTGAGTATGAAGCAGAGTCTGGCCCAGAGGGTCGATCAAGTTCATAGTGTCATTCTCCAGCACCATCAGCATGTCCTTACCCTGTCACAACACACACACGCTCTTAGTATGGGTGGCCTGGCTAAAACTATCTGCTATTAAGTTCAGATATCTATGCATGCGTTAGTATAGATTGCAACTTTACGATTTGAGGTATTATGCTACAAAACAATATCAATATAGACACATTATAGTTCCACTTTCCCACAGGATAAAATGATGTTATCAATCACTTTGTTAAGCAATAACCACTACATACACTCAAAGAGATTTGAGTGTTGTTGTTATTAACATATAAACATACAATGATAAAATTCTGACATTTTGACGAGGAAACAGCATTTTCAAACATATCTACATAAAAGAGACTGCCATCGTCTGTGCAAATCCGTAAAATCCCCTCACCTCTCCCCAGATACCGGCAGTGTCATGAAGGTTGTGTTTGTGATAAGAGAGCTGCCTGATGCAGTTGTTGACAGCAATGCTGCTCTTGCCGGGTACCATGTCCTCTTCAGACATCTCTACCCAGCCCAGGGAACGCACTGCAAAACACTGAAAATACAAACATGCAGCGCATTAGCACAAAACAGAACAGCGACGGCAAGTTGAACAACAATTAAATTACGATAGGGTGGAAATATCTCTGTGAGTTGATGTTGCTTATTTCTATTCTTTTACAAGTTACTCCATAACTAATAAAAAAAAGCTTGCTTGGCTGCAAGCATACAACAAGAAAAGTCATTATTTGGTGTTAAAATATGTAAAAAAAAAGAAGAAGAAGAAGAAGAAGAAGAAGAAGAAGAAGAAGAAGAAGAAGAAGAAGAAGATCAACCTTTATTAGTCCCACTAGGGGAAATTCAATTTTTACACTCTGTTGTAACGTGTACACAGTACATGCAGGACCCATATACATGCATCAAATGGAGAGATGTCAGAGTGATGGGGCTGCTCCTGACAAGCGCCCCGAGCAGTTGGGGGTTTGGTGCCTTGCTCAGGGGCACCTCGGCAGTGCCCAAGAGGTAAACTGGCACCTCTCCAGCTACCAGTTTACACTCAGTTCTTGGTCCATGTCGGGACTTGAACCGGTGACCCTCCAGTTCCCAAGCCAACTCCCTACAGACTGAGCTACTGCCGCCCATAAAAAATGTCAGGAGTTTTGCTTTTCAAGTTCCTGATTGGAAAGAACTAATACAGTAAGTTATACTTAATTAATCCCGGAGAAAAATTCAGTCCTAAATGTTTCGGAGCAGTTTTCAGTCTCAGTGCAGCACGCGAGGACCAGTTCTAAGGTCAGTCTTTTGTCTCAAGAGCAACGATAGTATTCTTCAACCCTAATTTACTTTCAACATATTGGAGAGTTCAAACGTGAAACACTGATTTACCTTAGTTTCTAAATCTGTGCAGAGTGGAGCGAGCTTCTCTTCCTCCTCAGTCTGGGAGCAATTGTAGCTACAATGAGAGAGAGAAAGCAGTACGAATAAGTAACAGAAAGAGAATAAGAACAGGTGACAATATACGTCTAACTAATCAAAAAGCTTGAACAGCACATACTTCAGGTTGATGGATGCATAGCGTAGAGTTGCCCCTTCGAACTCCTTCAGACTTTGATCAGATGCAACCTCTCCCTCCTCCTGAAGACACAGACAAGAAGAAAAAAACAGAAGTATAAGATGTTAACTTGACTGACATTTTAATCCCAAACTCATCTTTCATGTGTTTCTAGTGCACTAAATTACATTTTTGCCACTTACATTCCACAGTTCCCCTTCACCGACTGCTTCATCTGTGCTGGAAAGGTGAGCCCAGGATTCCTGGCAAACGTAATAGAAGATATTAGTGTCTACTGGCTCACATACCACTTGCCTCTATCCGAGCAAAATGAGCGTTAGACCTCACCTCGGTCTCCTCACAGGGTGTCGTCTCCAGGGACATAGTGGAGGACATCATGGAGTCGCCAACTTTACCCAGAGGTGAAGGGGGCTCCCACTGGGTGGTGCCTGTGGGGATGTGCCAGTAGTATGTGCCTGATGTGTCTCTCACCCTCATCCATCCAGAAGGCAGGTCTGTGTCGGTCTCAAAGGCACTGGAATCCCAAAAGGACTCTGAAAGGATGGTGGCAAAGGAGAAACACAGGAACGGGAAATTATTTTATGTCTGGTTGAAAAAAAAAAAAAAAAAAAACATAATAAGAACAAAACAGAGACTCTGTAAACTATGTAAACAGACAGACATCATTAAAATATCTGATTCTTAAAAGTAGTTAGGCATGTGTCTACCTGGTGAATGAACTGGAATGTAAACACAGGGATAATGATTCACCCTGCAGTCAGTCTTCTTCATAAACTTCACCAATATCTACAGCTACCTTTTGTTGCTTCTTTGCATCTTTGAGTGTTTTGACTAAAACAATATAACTGAATACTGATAGGATTAGATTATTACTATACTACTATTATACACTACATACTTATTAAGGCTGACCTGAATGCTTTTAAGCTTCGACCGTTACCATGGTATCTGACCTCCAAATTACTATTCAAATGCTTCATTTTTTTTATTTTAAAAAACTGCTTTTATACAACTATGCAATAACAATATATAAATCCATAAATCCCCCATGAAATAACGAATAATCCCACCACATTATTCATATTCAGCATTATTAGTTATTCTAAGATGGATATCGCTGTTTGTTGTGTGCTGAGGTGCATGTGTGTACAGTAATGTGGAAGCAGTGCTGTCCATGACATGTCAGCGTGCTGCGCTGCACTACGCTGCTCTGCAAAGCTACGAATACCTTTGAATATTTCTCACTGAAGCTTTAAAGCCCTAAAATTGTATTTGGGACAGTGCTATTGCTTTATTCAACTACTATATACCACTAAAATATATATTACTGAACATTTATACTGATAAAATGTGACTGCACTGGCATCACCAGACAAGACGCTCGACCTGACTCACCAAATCAACGCTGCACAAAAACAGAGCACAGAAACTGTCTCCAGTGTACAGATTTAAGTGTTTCACTTTCACCACAGAGATTAATATAATAATCTATAATAATGACATTCTAGTTGGAGGACATTGCAGATTTAGCTTTAATTTGTTAAATTATTTGAAAGCTTTGGGCTCTTTCTGTTATCAGTAAATGGTTAGAAAAACAATATAGATACTATATGCCTTTATGCCTGTATGAAAAGGGTGCAATTTATGAACCCAAGTACAGCACAAAATAAAGAAAAAGATCAGATTAGCAGCAGACACGTCCAAACATGCCTTCTTTTATCAGTAAAGCTATACTTTAATTTAGCATTACAAGCAGTATACATTTAAAAATTGTTTCTAGCACACTACTGTATAATGTAGTTATTCAGATACAAGGACATCTTAGTTTTTTAGTAATGTAAGGTATTTGTCAGCAATTATAACTCCTCCTTAGGTATAGTGGATATTGTCAAAACTTTATTTTATTGTCATTAGTTGTGTTTATACACCACCCTTCAAGAAGTTGTCAAATATATCAGTAATAAACTCTAGGCTATATCTGCTTACAACCACATTACAGTGAGTTATAAACTATTTTCATATTTATATACTGCTTGTAAATGCTAAAAGGGGGACTGAAAATAAAGTGTTTCCTAAGCAGAGTATAATTTATTATTATTTTTTTAATTTTGAAAGCATATACCAAAGTTTTCACCATGTCTTCTCCATCGTTCATAGTATGTTGTCTATGCAAGCTGTGACATCCAACTGCTCTTTGACCTTTAGGCATATCAAATGTTGTACTGTAGCATAAATGTGTGGCCTACACATCAGCGCCATGACCTTCTGTTTACCTCTGTTGCCGTTTGGAGAGCTGTCGGCCGGGTTGTCCTGAGACAGAGCAGGCCAGCTGGACTCTTCATCATTTGGTGTCCCATTCATGTTGGCGAACAGGAGGCAGGCATTTCTCCCCACAACACTGGCCTCTCTCTGAGACTCCACATTGCTCCGCCCCTCCGTCACCACCTCTCCTCTGGTGTCCCCTGATGCCTCTTCATCTTCCTCTGATGTCTTCTCCTTCTCTTTATCATCTTCCTCTCTCTCCTTATCTTTCTCTTCTGTGGAGTCCAGAGTGTCGATGAGTAGCGGCTCATTAAGGATGTTCTTGGACACCTCCTGACTGAGGCCAGGGGCCAGTGCTATTTTGGGAGGCTTGGTTTGCTCCTCGTTTCCCTGTTGTTCTTCCTGAGTGGTGTTCTGTTGGGGGAAGTCATCCTTGTTCCCGTTCTGGCTGATGTTGCAGTTGTGGTCCTGGTCCTGTTGGTTCTCTGCTACTTTCCGCAGCTGGTTCTGGCCTTCTTTGACCCACTTGGCATTGTTGCCAGTGGACTCCTGGTCGCACCAGTGACTGCTGTCATTCAGCTTGTTCTTTAGCTCTTCATCTTGTTTTTGTTTATTCACAACATATGGCATGTCTTCATCATCATGGCCACCCATGTTAACTGTCCATGTAACGGCGCTGATGGGTGGCAGAGGTTGAGATGTGTTAGCATTGTCGTTAGCATGCTAGCTAGCAAGCTAGCGATAAAAATGGTGAGAATCAGACAGAGTTTCTCATCGGAAATCGATAAAATGTACTACGACTGATGGCTACGGACATGTTCAGAGGCGTTACCCTTGTCACATACGCTAAAATAAGATAGTTGCATTAGCTGTGAAGCAACTAGCTAGCAACATTACAACCCGGAGACTGAAGTTAGTTTCTTGTTCATCTATTCCGGGTTAGCTATTACTACAGTTACTTTCACTGTTTGATATCGCCAATGATTCTGAAACGTACTTCAGCTGCTTCACCTTCCATTTGCCAACACGACCTTTTTCTCTTTTGATACAAAGCTCAATGTAAAGCCAGTCAGGAACTCGGAGCACCATTTTAGGTCCAGTCAGGTGATTGTTAACTAAAACCCAGCTCTAAAAGTACACTGAAACACTCCGATATTAATCGGATGCCATCGCCGCAGCTAGAAATAACGGGGTCTATCCGCCATCATCGTCATCTTGGCTAGGCTAATGTTAGCTCCTCGGCTAGCTAGCTAGCTAGCTAACGTTTCCAAACAGGAAAATCAAAGCGATGCGCGGTGACAGCGATTTATCAAGCTCATGTTAAGCGTTTTCACTTACCAGCTCCACCAAACCCCCTGTTGTCGAAATATGCGAAACTGTGCGAGGTAACTACATATTTCCACAAATCGTGAGGGCTCGCTGGGTTTCTAGGTGGTGTTTTCTGTCAGTGGGCTCGACTGGTGATGGAGGGCGAACCTGCGTCACGGATGAACGTCACTGCCGGAGCTCAGCTGCCTCTCTAAGGGCGCACACCGACCAGGACGGGAGCCTAATGAAATAACACGGACCTTTTCCGTCCGTTTTTGGACATTGATCCGGTCTGCTTATACTATCATCTGTATTACATACACGTCTGGGAAATGTACGCTTTCTTAGCACATTACATGATCCAGGACTTTATACTGTTTTATGACAAACTATACATTACAAATACATATAATATTAATATACTAATGTTTAATTATTGACACCTGTAATAGTCTAATCAATATTTATAACTGTATTATGTTTATGAAAGTCTGCTAGCTAGACAAATCTGATGATGCAGTTTCTACACGTGACCACTGGAGGACATTAAATCTCGTGATTTTAAATACACAGATTAAGTTAGCCACAAGACATTTTTATTTACCAGTTGTTTATTTATTTTTATCCCGAATTTCCCTCCGGGGATTAATAAAGGTTCATCTTATTGTATCTTATCTTATCTTATCTTTAACCATGTATATTTTTTTAAGCATTAGCAGATCCTGAGTCTCCCTCTGTGTTGATACTACGTGATCTGCGTATTTAAAATCACGAGTGTTTGCTGCCCTCTTGTGGTGACAGCAAGGACCTGTGAAATTAAATTAGTCATTAGCGTTAATGCAGCACGCACACTTCTGAAAAACTGCAATATAAAATTCGTCAAGTTAGCATCAATGTAAACATGTTAGCGTGTTTACATTCCTGGGAAAATGGAAACTTTCTTAGCACATTACACAATGCAGGGCTCCATATTGTTTTATAACAAAGTATGCAGTACATTAGAAATACAGATACTATTATTAACATATAAATGTCTTATCTATACCCCTTACAAATTTGGCAAATTCTATGATGCAGTTCCTATGTGTGACCACTGGAGGCCATTAAATCGTGATTTTAAATACACAGGTAAAGTTAGTAACAGGACATTTTTATTTAGCAGTTGTTAATGTTAAACATCAGAATAATGTATATTATATTTTTCTAGCATTAGCAGTTCCCTAGTCTATCTGTGTCGATGCAAGATGTTCATCTGTGTAATTAAATAAAAAAATATGACTATTTGCTGCCCTCTAGTGGTGACAGCAAGGACCTGTGATATTGAATTATTGATTATTTTTCGGGACTATTTAGTTAACATGAGGGAAAAGAAGCAGAATATCCCAACAGTGTCCCTTTGTATTTCCCATATTGTGTTGACAAGATGTTGCAATGGATTAGCAATAAATCTGCAGTGAAATGCTCGCTGTTGTACAAATCAACGACATTACCTGTGTATTTAAGTGTTCACTGCCCTCTAGTGGTCACCGTGAAGAACTGTAATATTACATTTCTCAAATTAGCATCAATTTCGATCATTGATCCCGCCTGTTTGCTGCCATCTAGTTGTGAACGTGAGGAGCTGCGACACTAAATTAGTCAATGTAGCGTCAAGCAGCTAATTTAGCATACTCACACTTCCAGTAAATCATTTCAAAATAAGCCTTTATTACCCTTTATCCTTTCTCAGTGACTAACTTTGGGTGATGCTTTATTAAAAATGAGAAATCAGTGACATTTATTTAATAATCATCGAAATGCATAAGAATTATACATATAGTTTATTAGAGGGTAAGAAACTATTAGTGACTCACCAACTACATAGTGTTTTTCACAACCTTGCAGCCTAATATATATACATATATATATATATATATATATATATACCCACACACACACATATATATATATATATGTGTGTGTGTATATATATATAACCCGAAAAAAAAACACACACACACACACACATATATATATATATATATATATATATATATATATATATATATATATATATATATATATATATATATATATATATCTCGACACACACTCTTCTTAAATGCACCAAAAAGGGAGATTAAAAACTATTTTATGTAGGATATATGAAATTAATAAAACTACACCAACTATAAATTTGGCATGGGTATGCTCACACAAAAAATATGCCCTACTGTTTGAATATTATTTTAATTATTTAATTAAATCACTCTGACTTAAATTCAGTCTCATTGATTATTGGGATAATTTTCATTAACTTTTAAAAATGTATTTGGAAAAGTTTATTTCTTAATCAAATAATAGGTATAATACATACTTTCACTGAACATATTAAGCTTGACACTAATGTGAACACTAGCTACTGGAGAATATTAAATACTTTTTCATCGAATTGCTGGCATACTTGATTTTGTCCCTTTTAGGACATACAGTAAGGCCACTATTAGCTCCCTGTGTAATAAAATTATTCCATTATTGTTTTTCCATATTGCCATTAGTCAGTGATTGCAGGAGCAATGATTTCAGCAATGTGATATATTTCTATTTCCTAAAAAACCTTTATGGCTTTTTAACTCGACCCTATAAAATGATCACAATAGCACTATTCCACACTGTGCGAAGTATCAACATCTGTTGAAATAACATGGCCTGACATTAATGTTGCTTTTAAATGCTGATATTTCACATCTAATAGAATTAATGTGGAAAATTTACACTTACTCCAAATTACAGATAAGTATCACATTCCCACTACAAACTCACACATTCAAGCTACCTATATTTGTCCTTTTTAATATACTTATATATAAATACATACATTTGTATAAGTCATTCTTGATTTGGCTTCAACCTGTGATTCAGCACAAGCAAGCAAGCTGGTGGAGGCACATGAGAGACGATGCAGGCAGAAGGAACAACACGAGATTGCTATAAAGTCATCTAAAGGACCAAAACAATAAGACCAAGTGAGAAAACAATATGAGAGCTTGCAGGATGTTAACACCATCCCTTAATGTCTCAGTCACCTTCCGTTGGCGGCTGATTCAGATGTAGCCAGAGACGTGGGAGGAAAGGCAGTCCTCATGCTCGACAACAAAAACAAATTATAACTGTACCTACGACATCAATGAATAAATTACTGTCTGGGTTACAGTATTCATTCCTGACACGACAAGGGATACAAGGTATTACATGTTGGATTACACAGATAGCCAGTATTCAACATGAAAATAACACTTGTGTTAAGCACAAACACTTGGACATCTTGAAAAGGAAACTATACAAAACTATACTTTTGCTGAATTTGATCATAAAACTGCTGTTAAAATTTTGAAAGGAAAACAATGAAAATAAACTAGATTACTGTCATACATTTGAGTAATCTAGCTGATTACATTATTGCAACGAACAAGAGAAAAATCAGCAATCTTGCAATACAAGTAATCTTCCCAACATTGCAATGATCAACACTGGCACATTTGCTGCAGTCAAAATAAAGTTTCCATGGCCAGTTTTACATCACTGTCAGCAGGTCAAGCTCTACATATCACTAAACAGCCAAAATGAAAGGTACAACACTGCTCACTCATTCATATACATTTTCTTAATCATACATCTTTAAATGCTTGGTTTCAGACATTTGTCATGCTCGCCCAGTTGTAGACAGTTTGTTGCAAACATTAACTTTTTCCCGCAAGACAAGCTTTGAGTTAATGTGTTTTTGTTTTATTAAGAGCCACAGTTATAGAGGAGCAGTTTCCTTACTGGCTGACTTTAATAGTGAGCCTTCTCCAGATAAGAAAAATAAGGCCTTAAATCCACTGAAGCAATGCAGCAGACTGTCATGCTGACCTCCACAGGTTATTCAGTCTAGACGATTGTACTCAGTCCACATGATTACAGTTTAGAGGATGAACAGTCAATATTAAGCTCCTGCGATGTCAGCGTCAGCAGATCAGTGACAGCGATGACAACACTAATAAAAACTTGATATCACATTGAAAAAAAGAAAATGAACAACATAAAAGATGTGACTGCTGCTGAATTCATCTCAGAAGCTACAGTGGCGTTGAATGCAGCGGTAGAGTAAGAGTTTAAGGCAATACTGGTAAGCACCACACCACCATATCAGAGTGATATTTGGGGAAAGATATCCCCAAACTCAACGGTTCAGTACAGGAAGCCAGAGGAGGGTTTTTCACTTGTCCTGCATTTTTTCCAGAATTGGCACAATCATGTCAAATTTCGGCCTCTTTGCTGGGTCCTCGTTCATGCATATCTTCATGAGCTTGCAAATGTGGGGTGAAATGCCGGGGGGGATAGTGGGCCTCAAACCCTCCAAGGCAACCTATGTGCCAAAACAAACAGACGTTTAATACAGTAGAAAAGATATTATTGAAGCGCATTAAACCTGAATTATACTTTATTTTGCCTGCAAGCATTTGCTACTCAGATCAGTAATTCAATGATAAAAAGATAGCGCTGCTAACCTTCATGCCTATTTCCATGTTGGAGAGGTCAGCATACGGCACTTCTCTGGTCACCAACTCCCACAACAGGATAGCAAAGCTCCACATGTCTGCTGACCGACGGTTGATCTCTTCTGGCTTCTTCTGCAGGGCTGGAAATCACAAACAGCAACAAGTGACAATTACGCAGAGCAAACACACTGAATTACACTGCAGGAGCACCTCCCTCGATATTCTGCACAACGCCCAGCTGAGCAGCATAGAGCTTTTGTACATAGGTTTTATCTGAACGCAGACTGCCTTCAATTCTGCAGTTATTTTACGTGTGTGAGCAAATATCTATCCATTGATTGACGACCATGGAATAGTACTTTATGTAGGACACTAACCATAAGCCACACACACACACACATTTGTGCCATATCTGTCCATTCACACCACATACTTGGGTGGATTGTCATCATAAAGTGTTATAAATGCCTTTACATTTGCTGTGGTAAACTATGTCCCAGCAGGTTACTAAGGAGGTGATCTATAGCTACATATAGTTATATGGAAACCAAACGTCAGAGATGGCAGGTAAGAGAATGTTATACTATATAATAAAATTAATATTAATACTATTTATCCTCTAAAATGTAATGTTGAATATATTTACTAAGGTTAACTTTAAATGGTGCTAAATTACAAATTCAGAGCATTAATGTACAGTAGCATCAAACATCTATCTGCTGTGTAAAGGTATAGAAGAGTAATGTCTACCTGAGCAGAGAATTAAGTCACACTCCCTCTATCTATGTTGTAATCCAAGTTTCTCTGTTCTTATTTACATAGTTGGGCCGGCCGAACACGCTTGTAGCTAATCAGCTCTGCACTGCACTGCACTGCGCTCGTATAGTGGTTACTGTTGATAATGCCGTCCCGAACCCAATGGCGTCATCGCGGAAGCACAGCGCTCACCCTCCAGTTCTCCCCCAGGTAAACACTGTTAGTTTTGCCGTTGTTTGCATCTAATCGATGGATCAGCCGTCGGCATGTTGAGAGCTGTGTGGAGACAATCCCTCTGTAACATTCTCTTTAGCGCCTTTAAAATTATAAATCAACACAATGATTGACTGAATGAAAAAAAAAAAACAACAATCAAAAAAGCCTCTGATATTGAGATATCAGTTTAGGTAGAGCAAATCATACAGTATATTATTTTAGATGCATTTGTTTGAGCTGTTATTTTTAGCTGGTATTGCCAATTATTTTTGAAATCTTAAATCATGATTCAATATTGTTTTTAAAGTTTCATAATACACTCAAAACTACTGACTATAAAAGAGAAATATCATTATATTGCACAAGCAATATCAGTGACTAACAGGCTTCAGTGTCAAATTTTTACCATAAAACTGTTTTTTCTCTTATCTCTTATCTCTATCTCTTCCAGACTCCAATGATACACTAAATAAAAAGTCATTGCTTCTACATAAATGATGGACATGTAGCTACTTTTGTTAGAATATATATTATATTCAGTATTACTGAATTGTGAAAGGCCAGAGTTTATCCATGTTACTTTACTTGTTATACACTCATTTCTCTATCGGTTATGTTACAGGGTTTAAATCTTACAAAGACTTTCTTGCTGAAGATAAGGCCTATTGAAATTCTTCACCTTAGCCAAATCTATATATTTGAGCCTTATCAATAGGAACGCTCTGTGCTCTCAATTTCATGGTTCACTACCTACTATACGTAGACTGTATGGAGGTTGTTTCTATGGTAACAAGTCTCCTGTATCCCAAGCAGTCACCGCCATCATGCTCCATACACTGCTCTGTGAATGTTAAAACTTTACAATGGAGTGCTGTTGCTGCCTGTATCCATGCTGCAAATGTTCCCTGGTTATTTTCACATTTTGTAATCAGTTTATGTTTCCAACTAGCTTGGCTTTCACTGTATCTCAAGAGGAAATCAGATTACATCTGAGACAGTCTGGAGTTCCCTGCATCCATCATTCACGCTCGAGCTTGTGTGGCTTCAGTTGTCACTTTGGATCTGTGCTGTATGAGTGATGCCTACCCTCGGGGGCTACCCATGCAGGCGAGTACATCCTGCCAGGACACTGGAAGGAGAATTTGACATCTGCCATGCTGATCCTGGCTGTCATGTCTTCATCTATCTGTGGAAACAAGGAACACCGACTGAGATGTCACTAATGGACATTAAGTCCTTCATCTGCAGTTGTCTGTTTTTATTCATTTATTTATTTATTTTAAGGCAACACAATTTCCTATGTTCTGTCAAACAATGCTATGCTGAAACCACAACTTCTTACCATAACACTCTTGCTGTTGAGATAGTGGCGAGGGATCATGGGCTCAAGTGTGTGTAAGAAGGCCATTCCACAAGCAATGTCCAGCGCAAACTTCACCGCCTGCGTCTGGTCCACCACAAAGTCTGATAGAGAGGACGAGCGACAAATCATAACAGGTTTCAGCCACCCTTACTTTCACAACATAAAAGCATGGCAGTGAAATTCCTACTGTATTTAAAGTGATGGCAACATAATGGCAAACACGCAAGGGCAATAAATCACAAATGCCTTCAAACCACCAAAAATGGTGACAAGTACGGTCTTTGTGAGCAGAGTAGAAGTACTCACTGGTGCCTTCATGCAGCACGTTGTAGAGGGAGCCATAAGGCATCCAGTGTGTGATGATGATGGGGTGAGGGGCGGGAGGAGACTGACATGCTCCCAACATGGGTAGGACATTCGGGTGGGAAAAAATCCTGGGGTGGAGCCCAAGAGGGAGGGACAGCGGAGAGAGACATACAGATAGACAGACATACAAAAAGAGGCAAACCCACAGAGGATTTGACATAAACAGACGGCTTGTGTGAGATGCAACACCCCCAAAAAGAAATAATACGGAAACTTTGGTTCAACACAATGCAAACAGACAAATGAGTGACCGAAACAGCACAGAACACAGAGGCTGTAGAAAAGTCAGGATTAAATAATAACCTGAGTTTGGGATATTCCTCATTGAAGTCTCTGCTTTTTCTTGTGGTCCAGTCGCGAACTTTTAGCACCTTAACCACAATCTCATTCCCTTGCCAGCGGCCTTGCCACAGCTACAGACAAGAATTAAACATAGAAAGGGTGAAATGGATGACATGTGCCTTTGCATGACCATTCAGTATGATAAGAGAATAAGATCAGAAGTACCTCTCCAGACTGGTTCTCATTTATTTTAGCCAGGAGAGAGAGCTGTTTGTAGTCAATGCCTGCATGTTTGTTCAAAGTGCCATTGCCTAAAAACAGAGTTCAGACCAAAAGCCCCATTACTCATGCGACATTTCAAACACCACATTAAATTGGTTGGAAGGCCATTAAGGAATATTTTTTCCTTTCATGCAGCACTATGACCAAACCGACTGAGGGAAAGTGGTCAGCTAATAAACTGGTTTGTGTGTGTGAGACTCACGGGGTCGAGTTCTGGTGGTGCCTTTCCAGAACGTGTCCTTGAAGGGAATTTTAGTCAAGTTCTGCCCCATTTTCTCAGCTTTTTCTGTGTGGTGGAGGGATAGCTTGCAATGAATACAAAGACAATCAAAAATGCATTTAAACCTGTTGGAAGGAGGAATGAAGAGGTAATGGGGAGTCAGGATACCTCTGAGGAGTTCACGCAGGTGTGGTTTGGCTTTGTCCAGGGGAGTTTCCCCATATTTGTTACAGATGCTCACCTGAGCCCCGTTAGTCACAAGGTCCTGCGTTGAAGGACAGATTGGTGTCAGCGACATTTTAATAGTTTATCATAATGGGATTTATAAATAAAAACAACCACCAGGTGGAGCACTAACCTCAGCCACTTGGTCTTGGCCCCAGAAGCAGGCGTAATGCAGTGGTGTGTTCCCGTGTTCATTGGATGCATTAGTGTCTGCTTTGCACTGGATCAGCTGAAAGAGAAGCAGAAACAAAGGATTATATGCCAAACCAGACTGGTCACATCTTGTTTGGGCTGTATACAGGGATGCGTGTTAAAGCTGCCAATGAAAATCATGGAAGTTCGTCTTGCCTGTGGACACATACCAGAGGTATTGAGACATACTTAACATTAAACTCAATAGCTGCCTGGCAGCAACTCTGAATCAGACACCTTGGGGCAGAGGCTTCACATTGTGGCATATGATATACTCAGATACAAGATAAACTAAAGTTAGTGTCTTTTAACAAATACAATAATCGGACAGGTCACTTTGTGTTTTCTACTTCACAATCCAGATCTGCTGTTTTACAAAACCTACAATAAAAAGTTTGTGGCTACATGGAGCTCCACAAACCACACTACATGTTCCATCTCTAAAAGTAAACCAGTAGATAACAAGCCCTTTAATAGGATACAGAGTATACCCATGTGATGCATCTTAAAAGGAATCCTGCAGGTGATGTTTTTATGCTGCATAGGCTCATTCGGTGAATGGTTCCCTGTAATGCTGGCAGAATCGCAGCTACTGACTGTGCACAAATTGTGCTTTTGAATGGTCAATCGTTTGGCCACTAAGTGTCCATTCACTATAGATTCAGCGTGCAGCTAATGGATTTGTTCTATAGTCTAACCCTGTAAGATAGCTTTGAAAAATGACCAAGTGGGTAAACTATCACTGAAGAAAAATAGGATCAATAAACATATTTGGAGGGAAATAACTACTTTCACATCATACATAGCTTGTTAACAAGTGTAGCAGTAGTAAGCAGGTTTTATAATCATACTCGCAGCGATTGAAACATTAAATCTGCCTCAGCACCAACACATTGCTAAGCCTCCCTCAGCCCTTCAGTTTAAAATTGCTTATGGTAGTACTGCAAGAACAGACAAGCCTGTTGTATCTATAATTGCTATTCAGATGACACCATTTTAGGTTTCATAATATCCTGTGTTTATGAAGCAAACTCGAAGAGACATATCATCATTTTGGTCAGTGAGGTTTTAACACTTGTGTGCAAAGAGATTAGTGTCAGTTTCACAGCTTTCGCTTTATTCTGACAAATAGACAATAAGGAGTGTCAGTCATGCTGTAATGACATGCAGGTATCTCATATTTTTATTATCGCCAGAAAGAGTTTTACAGTGGAGTTACAGGATGACTGAAGGAACCAGGAGGGAAGCTTTTACAGCATCAGTGTGTGCACACCCCAGTGTTACCATGAACCCTACCTTTCCCACGATGTCACGATGTCCATGGCTGGAGGCCAGGTGCAGAGGTGTGTCGTCCCCACGATTCATGACGTTAATGCGAGCCCCCCTCATGATGAGCATGTCCACCACGCTGGAGCGTCCCTCCCTGCATGCCCAGTGGAGAGGGCTGAAGCCATGGTCATCTCTACAGTGAAAGAGGAGAATTCATATACAGTGCAGGTTTTGCAAAAACGTTCAACACAGCAAGGACAGAGCAACTTTTCCTGCCTGTTCTGCAGTTATTCTAACTATAACTTGAGGGAGAAAAAAGTGTACCAGCAGCGACTTCGGCCCCTCGGCTATTCTCATCAAGTTTTCCCTGCTAACAGCTCTGTGGTATAACTGGCACATGACCAAATGTAACAGACTGGGACGGTTTTTTGGAGCATCTGTGTTTTGCTTTGACAATGAAAATATCACTTTTCAGAAAAGGACAACAAGTGTGCATTCCAGAGAAAAACTGAGTGGACAGCATTACAAATGTACAGTATATCAATTCAATAAGCTGTTTAGCTATGGTATAATTCATTGTCTACAGACTTCACAGAGTGCTGGTAAGAATGCCTCAGTTCATAAGACTGAAGAATACTTTCTCACTGCATTAGGTGTACATAAACTAATATAACAACCCTGCAATAAATCCTACTTTCCTAAGGTCTCCACCCCATTTATGCCTATTATAAACACAATAGAAACAACACAATTCAACAGCACTTCTGTCATCTTCCTCAGAAAAGGGAAGCTGATGCAACTCGGACTGAGACAACAGCTAATAGACCACTGGTGCTCATCTTTCCTCTTTGTCTCAGTGACCCTGGCAGTGACACATGTAGGACAGCGGCCTCGATTACATGGCAGAGTGACTGATGTTGTACCTCCTCAGAAAAAAATAGAAATAAAGACTGAGGGATTAACACACAGTCAGAGCTGAGTGACAGAGAGTCGATCTGGAAAAGGCTGTAAAAAAAAAAAAAAAAACAGTAGGCTGAGCACTTGCTGCAGTCCTTATAAGGCTCAGTGAGACTTCCTTCAGCAGCGCTGCTCACGCACACCCTCCAGCTGCTGCATGTGATCGTGTCATTCTTCATTTCTCTGCCCTCTCCACCTGGCTGTGGTCACCTCCTCCTACTCCTCCTCCTACTAAAGTTTCCTCCCTCATCTGATTCTCGTAACTCCCTCGTTCTCTCATTCAGATCCATCCCGTCCCTCAGTTTCACTGAAGCAGCTGGATGACATATTATACTTTCCATATGCTTTCTTTTTTCATATGAGCTTTATTGTTTGTGCCAAGACACAGCACAATCCTCCAAATTATGAGTAGGCAGACAGCATAATAATGTGATCTGAGAACTGAGGGAGTATTATGAATCTGCAGGAATCTGAACCCTCTGCCCCCCCCACTTTCAATTCACTGGCTTGTTTTCACACATCCTGCTGAGCTCTGCTCAAAACAGCATCAAGAGCCCCACAGAGACCCTCAGTCCCACAACACACATCTATCTGTGCATCTGGATGACCTGCTGCAGTCTCACCAGATCTGCTCTGTGAGCAATTTCCTCTCAGACCAAAAGGCCAAATCCTAAAAACTAATTAAGCTAACTTTATGAGAGAAAAACTCCCCACAGACTCACTTCACTAAGTTTTCTGTGTTAAGTTGAAGGAGGTAAAGTCATAAAGTTAATGGCTCTATTCTTTAGGAGCAAGAGAGTACACATCCTACTTATGAGTATGATCTTAAGACTTTGATTAAATAGATAAAATCAATCTGCAACTATTTTGATAGCTGACTAATAGTTTTTTTTAATCAAAAACTCAGCTCCCCCAATATAAGGAATTGATGCCCTTCTCTGTTTTATATCATCGTTAACTGACTACATTTTATACTATAACTAGTTTTGGTGTGTTGGTTTGACAAAATAAGACACCTTCAGGTGTCATCTTGGATTTTGGGGAACTCTAATGTACATTTATTCACAATCTGACATTTTATTGACAATCATTAGTTGCATCTGCTATTTTGACATTAAAACATTAATATGAACCAAAAACACATCACTATTTCTCTCATTTTGTCCTCCTGTGTCTTCATATCTTGAGAAATGATGTAACCATTTTAATATTACATGTGAGGCTCAGGCCTCTGGTTTCTCTGTGTGTATTTCTATTCGGGGGCCCTTTTTATAGGATAGATTTTCCCTTTAAGCTAGCTTCATCCCCACAACCCAAAGGCACTTGAGTGCCAGGGTTTTCTCCAGCTCACCCCCTCCACACTGGCTGCGGTAATTTATTTCAGGCACTTCCACCTGCCAACAGTGCTCAGCTTGGCAGATGGAAAAGCCCGAGGAAGAGCCCCTGTCTGCACCCTGTATGTCTCTGCCCCCGACATCCCCACCAGGTCACATAACAAGCCCCAGACTCAGAGGAGGGAAAACTAAATTCACAGAAATATCTACCAAAGGAACAATGTTTTATATTGGAGAAAATACCTTTTGTATGATTTCTATTCTTTATTCTGTCTCCTCATGAAAAGTCCATGAAATATTTTATGCTCTATAAAATACTGCCGAACACAGAGTGCACGAGAAGAGCAGCATTTATGGCAGAGGGCTAGAAATTGCCAACAATATCTTCGGTAACAACTACAGCTACTGTAGCCCTTGGGATGCACAATGTTAGAGATGACCAGAGTCAATACTAAACCAATCAATATCTGATCGACTCTTTGCCATGATTAACTCAGCCTGCGAGCGTTGCATTGCTGCTCTCCTTAACCTTAGCAACAGATCACTTGTGAGGGAAGACCCTCCTTTTTGCAACACTGCTATACAATCACAAATGGACTGAGTGTTTTTCAACAGAGCGATATGTCTTTCTCTAGCAGCATCGAGTCAATTTCAGGACTCTCTGGTTAAACTTTCATTGATAACATATTGAGAATTTTATCTTGTAATCTCATTTATCTGAACCAGGGCCTTTCATATTTGTATCACATAGGCTGTGAAAAATAAGTTAGGTCAGATTAAGAGGGCTATAGGAGGGCCTATAGTATTTAATGATTATTTAAGTAATTATATGATTCAGATTTGACTCAGTATTGGCAGATACCCAAAGAAAAGGCTGATCCGCACCCCAAAAATTTGACCAGGACATTACTACACAATGTATTTGTGACCAATACATTATGTTCACTTGAAGAAAACAATCATAATTGTTCCGGTAATTTCAGCTGATAATTAAGCATGGTCATGTAGAGCCTTTTTCAATAGCTGCAGACTAAAGATGTCACCTGAAATCTTTTATGGGATTTCATTGACAAAAACTGCCAACGCTGATTGTTTTCAAACCATTACTACCTGCTCCAACAAGCCTCTGGATGTCAGCTTGCAATAGCATCTGCTGCAGAGCAACAGACTCCTACTGCTGATCCCACCAAAGAGGTTATATATAAAAATCAGTAGTCACGCTGTAAATCTACCTCCTCCTTAAACGAGGAGCCTCAACATTAACCACATGGTAAACTCCATCAAAATAAGTGCCATCCTACTGCACATAACAATCACGTGTGAAAAGGAAAATGTTCTGCTCCGACTGTATATATAACATGTATAGAGCTTCATTTTGGATGCACATTCACACAGGAGGCTAAATACAGATACCATCAAAGCCACAATTACACTCTTGTAGGCCAAAGACACCACTGAAGCATTGACCTCAGTCCTCGGAGACCAAAATCGACAGATGGGCACTGAGAGATGGAGGTTGGGCACAGGGCCTCATAACCCTTACATTATTAATAAACACTATTTTCATTCAACTACAGCTGCAGCAAACATCATTTTCAATATTGATTAACATGCCTTACATTAATCATTTGTTCTATAAAAATATCTAATATATTATATATATATATCTAATATAATATGCAGCAAGTCTGCACATTTGAGAGGCTGGAACATGCAAACTATCAATCAACTGCTAAAATAATTAGATTCATTATCATCCAATTGACTAACTCAGAGGTGAAATAATTAGCTGATTAAGCGATTCGTCGATCCACTCTTTTGATAATCGGCAAGCAATTTAGTTGCTTCAATCAAAAATGCCAACCGTTCTCTACATCTAAACTTGAAAATGAGTGAAAATGATGCTTTTCTTTGTGCTGTGTGACAGTAAGCGCAATATTATTGAGCTGTGGCTTGATGTCGGACAAAAGAAGGATTGCTTTTGTAAACTTTTAGAGGTAATTTTGTTTCAAACTTTGTGATTAACTCGGAGGAAATGTTGAGGGGAAATGTGGAGCTATCTAATACCACTGGGAGATGAATACAGGAAACGCTAAGTGGAGGAGGGGAAGGTGATGTGCTCTGCTGTGGCTTACTGTGCATTTCTCTCTTGAAAAATTCACTATTTACTCCCCCCCCCAACACACACACACACACACACACACACAAAAGATCCTCTTGTCTCGTCACACATAACTCTTCCAGTCCTGCCCCACTACAATAATCTCCTCCCCCTCTCTCTCCGTTTTGGGAGGTGGTAGACGGTTCCCTTGAGGCCTGGGTGTTAGCCCTTGTAAGGAGATTCAGCATTCCACTACTACTCTCTGGGAGTTACATCAGTGTAAACACACTATCATGGAGGAGCGCAGTAAATACTACAGTGAGGATCTGATTGGCTGAGATATAGCGGGTTTACTGAAATATAGGCAGCAACGAATTAGACGTTCTGTAGGGAGATGAAAAGGAATAAATGTGTCTCTCACTGACTGGCTGTACAGTATATCAACCGGAAAAGGGAACCTGACATGTAATCAGCTAATGGACGTGTCACATGTAGGGAGGGAATATATCATGTACCCACACTGGCTCGATGCAAACTGTCTCACAACAACGGGAAAATTGATTTAAGCAAACGAAAAATAGAGCAAAGTCAGAGCAAAATAAATTTTGCTTAATTTCTGCACAAATAGTGAAACTTAAAGGGGAAAAAAAGGCCACAGAGCGGAAACAAAAAGACTATTTGGCACCTTACATGTGCTGACTTACTTGTATAATAAATAGCATATTATTATACTTTAAAAACTATTGTTAAAAATGTATATTGTAATAAAAACTTGTGAATCCCTCTAATCTTTACAGCAAGGCAGCAAAAAATGTCTCAAACAAAAAAACAACACTGACCAAATGACAACAATTTCCTCTTTCTGGCCAAAATTAAAATGTAGCTAAAGACATCTGCTTCTCAGAAGGAACCACAACAATCCCATATTTTCACATTCTGTCTTGTTATTAGTCACATTATTACTACGTTAGACAGACTAGTTCACTTCAGGATGTTATCACGTTCATCGCTTAAACAAAAGTCTGTGCAACAGCAGTCGAGAAAATGAAACTACCGCTTTCTTTGAAACTTCTGATACTGAGACAACAACGTGCTCTGCAAAGTAATTAGCATGAAATTCAGTATAAAAAACAATCCAACTAGTCGTTAATGTGGTCAACTTCCATACAATAAATGTACAAAAACAGTAATTAAAAAAAAGTTAAAAACAGAGCAGCTCTAAGGTACACAGTCATCATAATTAAGTGGATTAACTCATCCCCTCTTTGCTTACTCTGGAAACAAATACCGGTAGTCTAAATCTAGGACAGAGGAGACCAAAAGGGAAGCTTCCCGGGTGGCCATCGCTACTTGACTGGCAAGCTCTGCCAAGTTTTTCTTTACAGAGTCAGCTGAGGATACCGAAGCCACTCAGGACTGACTAATGATCTGTGACTATTAAACAGATATTTGTAAAATAAACATGTCAAATGTTACAGAAGCCTACAGTATCCTTATACAATGCAGTTATGTCCAGTCTAAATTTCCATAAGGCCTAAATTCAACTGCAGCAACTGAGAGCGTGACTAACTTTACCATCACAGCAAGTTTCCTGTCCAGCATCACGCTTTTGAATTACTCCGCTGGCATTCTGGACATAAACATGTGCCCACAAGGAAATGGGTTCAATCACAGGCCAAGTTCTCACTAGAGACTGAAAAGGCGGGCTCTCAGCCTGCTCCAGATATTGGGTTTGAGAATGCAATATTTTAAAGTAAGCAGTGACACCACAGTGTACCTGATATTTAACTGAGATTCTGATTTACATTATCTAGCATGACAAATTCATGTAGTGGCAAGTTGCATGCAGATTAAGTACTACTGTGCAAAAGTAATCACTGCTTGTAAAATGAAGATACATAATCTCAGTAAAGTAGTTTAGTGTCTGTTAGGCTGCACATTAACTTTCTGATGATTCTTCAACCTATGTGGATATTTAGTTTAAAAAGAATACAAGCTACTTGGGTCATGATCAGTATGATATCATTGAATAATAATAATTTTTATTATTATAATAATAAGTGATATTTTTACACCTTTACCCACGCAAGTTAAAACATCCTTATTGACAAGAGGAGCTACCAGTCCTGCTTAGGGTGTATACATTTTTAATTAATCAGCATTTGATTAGCCATGAATGGAAGTGATTTGTGAATTATGGATGCAAATTACATCCTACCGACAAGAAATACACAAATAAATAACCTTTGGCTCACCCTTGATTGAGGTCATTCTCTGTGTTGTCCAACCATAAGCGAACTGCCACTGCATTGCCTTCCCGGCACTGCGTGAAGATATCATCCATTTTGGCTGGTGTTTTCTCCTTCTGTTAGGATGCACCTGTGGGAGTAGATGCACAACTGAACTGGGACAGATGAGAGAGGCGACGGGTTCAGCGGGGTCCTGGCCAGCATCAGTCCCTCATCTGGGATAATGAAGGACACAATCGGAGAGGCTCCACAGCAGTCCAGCAACACTAAAAAAAAAAAAGAGGACACAAAAAGGGAAATTGCTCTGTTAATATGTTTTTCATTCAGTTTGATCTCTATTCCACACGATAAACCCTGTCTCATATAATCCTGTAGTATAAACATAAATAGAGGAAAGCCAAGCAACCAAGGAACCTGGTGTTGAGTAATCATATACGCCCATAAGACTGGGTGGGTATGCAGTTTACACAATTGTGACTCACAACACTTGGTTGTGACTAGCACCCTCTACACCAGGGTAGATAACTATCTTTATCTAGTTGTTTTTTTCATTCATTCATTTTAATTTTATTAATCAGTTAGTTGATTGACAGAAAATGTATCTGCAGCTTTGATAATCGATCAGTTGTTTAAGACATTTATCACACAAAACTGTCAAACGTTACCAGGTCCCAGCTTCTCAGTTCTGAGAATTTACTGCTTTTCTCTGTCTTATGTCATATTAAACTGAAAATCCTGGATCATTAGTCAGACAAAACAAATAACATGAATATGTCAGCTTGAGTTTTCTTCAATTCTGAAGGTATTTTTTAGTAATTGTAATGGATGTAGGGAGAGGATGACCAGCATGACTCATATTTCACACAGCCTGAACAATGATGAAATTATTTGTCGTCTAAATAAAAATCATAACCACAAGACTGACTACTATAGACAGCACATTGTGACAGAGATAACACGACGCTAGCAAAGAACTGGGATCACATTTTAGACTTCTATTCAACATCACTATGAATGAAGAAATACAGGTCAAACTTAATGTTCGAATAAGAAAAAAACATGGTAGATGATAACAGAGCTGTACTGCAGTGCATTTTAACATGCAATTTAACACTTGACTTTGATTTAGGGAAAGGATGTCAAACATACGGCCCAAGGGCCAGAACCAGCCTGCTGAGGGGTCCAATCCGACCCACTGGATGACTTTGCAAAGTGTAAAAATTGCAGAAAAGTGTGAGATTTTAATTTTTCAAGGCTCATTTCTGAGATACTTATCACATTTCTGACTTTTAATGGGAATTATGTCCAAATTTCAGTTAAAATAAGTCAGATTTTGACATAGGAAGACAAAATGATGATATTAAATGTACTATTAGTTATCATACAAAGTCAGAATTTAGAAAATTAAGTTAAACTTTTGACTTAAACTTGGGGAGTCCAACTTATAAGATATGACTCAAAGATGTGTATATTTAATGAAAAACTAAGATTTTCATTTTTCATGGCTTGATTTTGTCACATTTATGACTTTTCATGGGAATTATATCTGGGTTTTAAGTGAATATTGTACAATATTTGACATAGTAAGCCAAAGTTATGAGATATTAAGTTGAATTTATGGCGTTTTAAGTCAGAACAAATAATTAATTCCAGTTTTGTAGTTAAATGCACTTCTATTTGTTTTCTATTTGTTAGATTCATTCATAAATCGTGGTCATTTTCAGGATGTGCTTCTTTACACTAACAGGATGGGGACATCTGGAGGTGTTGTTATTTATAGGTTACTATGCAGTGGTTTTACTGTCCCACAGGACATCAAACTGGACTGTATGTGGCTCCTGAACTAAAATGAGTTTGACACCCCTGATTTAGGGTGTTTTGTTCATTGTAACTCCAACACAGCAGCAATCTGGTGTCACAGTAATGAGTCGCACCAGTCTGACTAGCTGCACTGCTATCTCGCTAACACGGGAAAAGCTCATTGGAGTTAGCTGGTTAATCAGCCCTTCAGCTCCTGTCACTCCCACGGTGTGCTTTCATCACTCTCGATCAAACTAAAGGGGACTAACGTTACATTAGCTCCACACATTAGCTAGCATCCTCTGGTTGACAAAATGAGATCCAGGCTAACAAGCTAACCAACTCTTCTGACGCCGCGGACTGTCTCCGTTTCTCTCATTTCAGGCTCACTTGACTGAGATGAACACTAAACTATATAAGTCGGTGGTTTAAACAGTCCAAAGCGATATCAAATTTGCCTCCAGGGCGATAAACTTACCAGGTATATTCGCCTGTTGCGTTGTAATGCGGTTGGTTGCTAGCAGCGCAGTGTTGTCTCCAGTGGACTGAGCGCTGGGTGGGACGTCCACACCCTCGCCGCCGCCGTCCGTACGTGGTAACGCTCAGAGGAGGAAGAGCGCCGCCCGCCCCCTACAGGCCACACCGAGAACTGCAGGAAGTCAACATATTCACCGCCTCAGGTCACAGATTTTAACAACACTCCAATCACAGCCTGGTTTCAGCTGTGTGAAGTGGTGAAATAAGATATTTTACTAATGCAAATCACCAATACCACAGTGTAGTAAATACTGTGATAAGTAAAATTTCTACACCCAAAAGTATACTTTAATCATTTCAAAATTATGTACATATTACATTATTGATGCGTTAATATGTACATTATTTTCCTGCAGCAGCTGGTAAAGGTGGGGATTATTTTTTACTATATACTGCTGAGTAGAATTCCCCCCCTCGATGATCAATAAAGTCATATCCATAATAATATATCATAATTTATTTGTTGATCATATATTGTATTATTAATCTGAAACTGCAAAGTAGTAAACTAAAGGTATCAGATAAATGTAGTGGAGTAAAAGGCACAATAATTCCCTCTGAACTGTAGCAGAGTAGATGTACATGCAGCAAATGGAAAAACTAAAGTACCTCCAAACTGTACAGTATTTGAGTAAATGTACTTGGTTGCTTTCCAACAGTGGCTATATAAATGTCCTAAAGGGAAACTACACTCAAAACACAACAAAATTTATATTTTGCACGTAGGTGTGAATGTGAGCATGAATGGTTGTCTGTCTGTGCCCTGCGATGGACTGGCGACGTTGTCCAGGGTCGCCCAATGCCAGCTGGGAGCGGCTCCAGCCCCCCTGCGACCCCCAACGGGATAAGCAGTTGAAGATGGATGGATGGATGTTATTGTGTCCTATGATGTAATATGATCATTTTGAATCATAAAGTGAATGTGTAAGAACAAAAATAGTCTTCCTACAGGCTGGAAATCAGTTTGTTGTTTCAAGTGCAGATTTTATTTGTCATTCAAACTAGAAATAAAAACACAGCTGAAACAAAATACTTTTTCTTCAATACCAATGTTTAAAAACAGGAAAAAAATGTTAGATTAAATATAACAACAATGCACATATTAGTGTGAACAGTTGCACAATTGCAATTGCTCTTTTGTGAATATTTTGCACATTCCATCCTCTTTTAACGCTGCACAGCTCTTTTTGTTTTAAAACATACATTTTGCATATTTTTTATTGTAGACTTGAATTTCATATTTATGATTCTTGACTTCTGCAATACTTTTTTCTTTTATTGTGACAATTGCACAATAAAATACCAATACAAAGTCCTTGTATATGCAAACCTAATTTTTAGAAAACCTGTTTCTGATTCTGAAAAGCATAGAAACAAAAAAATCTCTCTGCATTTATCAAACTCCTTGTACAGTAAAAGATCTAAACATATTTATATAAAGTGCAAATAGTATAGCGTATAAAGATTAAACAAGATGTATACTGTGTAACCAAACTTGTAAGTAAAAAGCAGTAACAAAACTGTGATGGGTCTAGGTTTATGTGTGTGTGTGTTTATGGTATGGTCTATGGTTATTTTGATTGCATTATCACATCTACTTTTATTTAATGCCTTCCAAACAGTTCTAATTCACAGCAAATATAATATAATATATGAAAGTATATTTATGTTTTGCCTAGTTGTTTTTAAATCCAGAACTCCCCTCCAGAGTGGGGAAATATTATTATTATTATTATTATTATTATTATTATTATTATTATTATTATTATTATTATTATTATTATTACAACACTTTTATTGTTATTTTTATTGGTACAAATTGTTGAATTTTCGTACAAATACTGAATATGTTGGTCCATCTTCTCACGTCCCGTTAATGTGTGGTGGACAGTGGACAATTAAATCCACCAGGGGGCAGTAATGCAGATTAAAGGATGCCAACTGTCGGAAACTCCAAAGAAGAAGAAGAAATCTGTGCGTATGTTACGTCATTAATATGCGCCTGTAGTTCTGTTTTGCTTCCTTCACGCACATGAGACAAACCAACGTGGCTTTTGCTTTCGACAGGAGGTTTCTGCAGCTATTACATGTATTTACATGTTTATTAAAGAAGACGGTTTTTATACAAACACCGTCATCAACGAAACAAGCCGTTTGACGAGCACATTAACTCGTTTTTCTAATTCATACTGGTGAGTAACTGAATTAGCAGTTAGCACGTTGAAGTGAAGAAGTGACAGTTTTTTTCACATCTCCAGCAGTGTTTGACATTTCCATGTGTGTTTCTTACAGTCCTCCGGAAACATGTTTAATGAGGATGAAGACTGGAGTGACGAACAAGACGCTCAAGTCCTGAGCAAAACTGTCTTCACAAACACCCTGAAGACTAACAGCAGCACAAATGTCAAGGTAAATGTAAATTCAGCTTACTTACTGCTGCTTGCGAGTTGTATTAATATTAGGGCTAGCCGATATCCCCATACCAGCTATACTGATGTGTGGTTTAATTTACTATACTGAGTTGTGCAATGCAGAAGATGGTGCAGCCACTTAAAAGGACAGACGACAGGCAGCGTGACAGCTGATTTCCTATAGATTGTTTTGTTTTTAAGTATTCCTGTTCTTGGAGACTGTCAGGCAGGGAAACATGTCACATGCAGTTATATAGTATAAGACAAACGTACAGTACAGATTGACTAATTTGTATATTTGAGTGTCCTGCACCCTTTGGTGCCCAGCTCATATGGGCTTACGAGACACTGGACAACAACAACAACCAAGATGGCCACACGACCAGTGATAACATGCAGTTCCACCAATTGAAAGAAAAAAAAATAAGACGTTCAATTTCCCTAACAAAAAGATCTTATTATGATGGATACATTGTTGTTTGTCTTAGTTTATATGTATTTTATAGGTATTACATGCAGTAGAAGTGAGGACATGAACACACAGTAACAAATATTAGAATGTTAATTCTTTCCTTAGCAAATATATTAAAATATTGGACAGTTTTCAACATTAGGCTGCACATTTCAGCTCAAGAACCAATTTTGTTGTCTGAATTTATCCCCCAATCAGTCCAAGGTGGTTGGAAAGAAGAGCCTGCTGCGGACCCTGCAGACACTGGGCTCGGTACCAGAGTGGAAGAGTGACGAGCATCAGCAGGATACTGACAGTGAGGCAGAAGTGGTCCCATCACACAGTAAGAAAAAGAAGAAAAGAAGGAAAAGGCGAAAGCAAGCAGAGACAACAGGAGAGCGGCAGGAGAATGGAGACTTAGATCAGACTGTTAATGAGGAGAAACTTCAAACAAAAAAGAGGAAGAAAGACAACAAATTTGGTGAGTAATAACTGGTTAAAAAGGTGCACATTTCATAGATTTGTGTTAATAAGTATTTAATTTATTCAGAAACAGAACAAAGTTGATGTTCACACCATTTAGCTATGATTATAATTTCAAAAATATTTTTTTTCTTCCTTAAGGGACCCCAAAGGTAAAAAACACATCTGTGGGTGAGACAGAGGTTAAAGAAATTACCAAATCTGCAACAGTGAACATAAATAAACCAGGGACCACAGAGAAACTGAGTAGGCAACAGTGGAAAAACAAAATGAAGAACAAGAGGAAATGTAAAAATAAATACAGCCAGAAAAAGCCAGAGGAGGAAGTCAATAAAGCACAATGTGCAGAGCAACATGAGCCAAAGGAAGCAGTCAAAACAGATCCATATAGCAACAACAACAGTCAGACGCCAGCCAAGAAAAAGGAAAAGCAAAGTAAACCACAGAAACAGAAAAAGACTGAAGAGGACACTGACATATCTGGTCCAACAGAAACACAGACACTCAGTGAAGAAACAAAACAAATTGGTGGCCCAGTTGAAGGTGCAACTGGATCTTCTAGTGATGGATCAAAACAGAAAGCAGATGAACCTAAAATAGAGATCACAGATGGTCAACACCAGTCACCCATGAAAAGACAGAAACCTGAACTTAGCAGAGAACAGATTCTGAAAAGAGAGAAGCTACGGAAAATGCTCCGCAGCCAGGAACCGGTCCAACAGGAGAATCCTGCAGAGACAAAAGACGAGCCCGCGGTCCCAGAAGAAGAGGTGAAGCAGGACCGCTCTGCCTCCCTGAGGTCCCGCATGGAGCAGAGACTGGAGTCAGCTCGTTTCCGCTACATTAATGAAGTGCTGTACAGCACGTCCAGCGGTGAGGCGAAACGTATGTTCAAACAGGACCCACAGGCCTTCGGGATCTACCACAGAGGATACACAGCGCAGGTTCAGAGATGGCCCACTAATCCGGTGGACGCAATCATCTCTTACATTCGACAAAAGTGAGATATTAATCAGTATGATATTTTCTTGTAATTCAACATTTCGCATTCAAGTGTCTTCATTTCAGTTCACAAAAGTTTGCTAATCTGGACATGGAAGTTCAATTCTGACCTCTGAGAACAGTGTGAAGGCCTGTAGTAAAATCATCTATATTCACAGGTCTGTTTACTAGCTTTTTGGAGCTTTTATCTGCATCTCAAGGTCTTCATCAGGCACTGGAGCTGGCTCAGATATCTTCACAGATTCTGTATCATTTCATGTCAAAGTGTGGTGACCCACTTGATTCACCAATGAGATCCTTGCATTGATCAATACAACATCATAAAATGCATTGTTACAGACACACATCTTTAGTGTTCGCTTTTTCTCGTTAACAGGACCACCTCTTTACGCAGCCAAAAGAGTCAATAGAATGAAATATCCTTCACATTTCTTCTTGGGGGTCCCAAACTCTCGTTATCTGCATCATGTATCTGCTGTAAATACCTCCCATTATTCTACTAAAGGCTTTGTGTCAGTGAAGAGTAATGCAGGAGGTAATGCTGCACTGTGGGTGTTGAATTGATGCATCATTTGGCTGCTGTGAGAAGGCGGCCTTGTAAACGTCAGCAGTTTGGGAGAAGATCAACAGTTTTGGCTGTTTATGGCCATACAAGCTTTAAATCTGCAAAACTTAGATTTCATTTAAAGGTGAGCTGCGCTTTTCAGTGTAATATCCTAATTGTGTCTTTTATTTCAGACCATCCTCTCTGGTGGTTGCAGACTTTGGTTGTGGCGATTGTAAAATAGCACGAAGTGTGAAGAACAAAGTGCACAGCTTCGACTTGGCAGCTGCCTGTGAGCTTGTCACAGTCTGCGACATGGCCAACGTGAGTGTGTGTTTTTTTTACACTTACAGTCTGTGTGATTATTGGAAAATAAAACACATTGTCTCTGTGCAGGTCCCCCTTCATGACAGCTCTGTGGACATCGCTGTGTTCTGCCTTTCTCTCATGGGAACCAACTTGGCAGATTTTCTAGTAGAGGCCAACCGTGTCTTAAAGAAGGGGTAAATATGTCACATTGATTTGACACAGCTGTTTTATGTGCATGCATGCTATATGTCTGTATAACTGTTTTGCACAATTATTGTAGGGGTGTCCTTAAAATAGCAGAAGTGGCGAGCAGGTTCGAGAACGTGCGGAACTTCATCACTGCATTGGCAAGTCTGGGATTCAAGATGGTGTCCAAGGTGAGGCAACAAACAAGATGACAGGGGACAGAAACTTCTTTATTTGCTGCCCTTCTCTATTTTTTTGATATTAACCTAGTTAGTGCATGTATTGTCATAGCTGTTTAAAAGGAAAAGGTGAGCTCATACTACTTATGAGAACCTCAATGAAGCAAATGGTTAGTCAAGCATGTAAACAACTTCATTTTATACTAGCATAGTGTAGCATAACATACAACATCTATTGTCTCCACAGGTATCATAATTTCTTTTTCCTTTTAAGAAGTCAGTTTTCTCAGTGGGAGTAAGTAGCTGGCAGCTGCATCTTTCATAATTTATAGTGTGACACTGTTGGCAGGAAACCTCAGGTAGAAAATAACGGAAACAAACAAACAGACTTTATTGAATGTGATAAAGTTAAAGATGAACATAATTTAAACAGTCTGAATATTTAGAGTTGATTAGAGTTTAACCACATGATGACTTGTAGCTGTTACTCAAGTTAGCCTGTATAATCAGCCCATTCTCAATCCCAGGGTGTCAATTACCGATCCTTTGTCAGGGTCGTCAATGTTCGATACCACCAGACAAAGCACCCTTTGGTGGCCGTATGAGATGCACAGGGCTTTCCATTACCACGGCAACAGTGACGTAGTTTTAAGAGTGAAAGAGTGACACAGGGTGGGCAGGAGTGGGGATGGATGGTCCAGTAAACAAGGCTTTCATCCTGTGTGTTATGTTTCACTGTCATTTTACAATCAGCTGTTCGTTGAGTCCTAAGTTCACCACGTCAAGTCACTCTTGCACTGTAAAAACACAATTTTAAGCCCAACCATGTTTTTTTTCTTAAACTTAATTATAGTGGTTTTGTTTAATTGTCAACATTAAGCCCATGTTTACTGCAAAGTGACACAGAGGGGTCTGACAAAGCCTCAGTGTGTGACGAGTTGGGATGAGAATGTGTTGTTACATCTACTCAGTGACTAACTGTATGTAAAGAGTTTTTTTTTTTTTTTTTTTTTTGTTTAGGACACGGAGAACACTCATTTCTACTCCTTTGAATTAACGAAAACAGGAGATGCTCCAGAAAATATAAGGAAATTTGGACTGCAGCTGAGGCCCTGTGTCTACAAGAAAAGATGAATTTATGTGAAAGGACTTCACTCAAACAGTTTTGTGTTTGTGATGATACTAAATAAGCAGGATGTTTGCAAATATGCGGTTTGCATCTACTGTTCTCCAAAGCAGTAGTTGTACATTTCTATCTTAAATGTATTGTTTTTGATTGCTACATTTTGAAGCTTGAGTAATTCCCAGATCTGAACAAAGCTGAGTTATCTGCATTATTTGTACATGTTTTTCATGTAATACGGGGCTCTGTGATCATATAATGCCATCAATATCCAAATGCATGCAGGTCTCCTTCCATTGTTTCTGATTTAAGATGTGCTGATCAGTGAAATAACACCGAGCGATGTTTTGTTGAAATGAAAACCTACATACATATTTGGATGGCACATTATATTTTTTATTATTATTCAGTAAATTTTTATAAGGAAACACAGTTTGTCCTGTTGAAAAACACTGACAGTTCTGGAAAAAATGAAAAATAATACATATATTGAATTAATGTGTCCTGTGACTGTATGATATACAGGACTGATTGTAGTCATTTATTTAGTAAAGTACAGTGTGGTTGTTTGGCACTAAACCCTCTACTCACTGAAAATTACACTCCTCAGAAACTTCAGTAGCATATAGATCTTGGAGGGATTCTGAGTGAAAGCTTTAAAGGAAACTGATGTTTTTTTCATGGTGGCCGCAGACTGAGTGGTCTTGACTAAGTGGTCTTGACTAAGACCTGATTCACTCAGTTATGTGTTTGTAATAATTTGCCACAAGAGGGTGTAACAACACTGCAACCTAAAGTGTACTGAAGATGAGTGTGTCTGCCTCTGGATCATGAACTGTATGAGAATTTATTTATGGAGTTACTCCAGTTGTCACAGCAGATGGTGCTCACTAATTTAGTTCACCAGAGATATCACAAGGGCAGATGGTGTGAAGCTAAAGTCATCTCTGCTATATCTGGAGATGTGCTTGTTGTAGTGCAATCATGTGGAAAGAAGTTCATCAAAATGGCAAGTTGGAAAAAAAAATTATATTTGGAGGATTTTATTGACAATAACGTAAAATACAATGTGCATAAAAAAGTACAAAATTCAAGTAAGATGAAAAAGTAATGTGTTTAAATCATTAATGCCAGTCAGTCAAAATTTAAAACCTTAAGAGTAACTCATATTTCAATACAGAAAGAAAATATGACTTCACTTCTAATGCTGAACTCATATAAAACACACTGAGATCATAAACAATGCTGCAATTCCAGTAAATCTTCATATCTAGTTTGACCACAATGTAAAGCAGAACATGTAATCCAAAGCCTTTTTATCTTCACACTGCACTCTTGACATCAAGGACTATGGAGTAACTGACCAGCTTACTGTCATTTTCCGTCACTGCTGGTGTCCTCACCTCAGGAGAGCCAGACTCTGTCATCAGAGATGTCAAGACCGAGACAGACTCCTGAATATGAATTATAGAGCGTGTCCGGCAGCAAGAGAAAAGACGTTGAGAGGCTCTTAATTTTGGTGTCAGATTTAAATAATAACTGATGAAAACATCAAAAGCAGGATTTATGAACATATATTTCCACAGAAAAACAAACTTGCATATTTAGTCTTACCTTATATTGTGTTCTGTTATTTCCTTTGCTGTAAAACAAAACAAAAAATAGTGAATGAATTGTGAATAATCCTGTACTTGTAGGACTGAACACCACTAGATGGCACTGTGACTTAATGACTTAGTGACACACTGAGTTCAGTCCAAATGGTCAAGTTGCAGGTGTGAATGCATTATGCTACAGGACTATCAGTGGAGACAGCCAGTGGTGACCTGAGTCCTCATCATTGATCTCTGATGTCAGAAGCAGCAGCTCGCTTTGTACATTACGACCTCACTGACATCAGCCCAGCGAAGACCTGCAGCCATCATGAAGTGTCCCTAGTACTGGGTGGGAGGGTGTGGGGGGGTTGACGTTGGTCCTAAAATAGCTTTTCCCTTGGGGAGTCATGTTTTCTTGTGTACGCTTGTTGTACGCTGTGTGACTGACCTTCCCAAATTAGCCTGACAGGACCCTCCCACTGGGGCAACGGATAATGGGACCGAGGCTCTGTCAACCAATGGCACCTTGACCAAATGTTCTGACCAGAGAGCCAGGCCTATTGAAATGGCCACTGAACCACTGTTGTGCTGCACGGTGCAGCTTTATTCACAGCAGCGAGGCCTGATCTGATCCAGACATTCTTGAGAGAAGTTAGATTTGGCAGTGAATGTGAAAACTGGAAACTTCAGCTGGCAGAAGCCATAGGATCATGACAGATATCCCACATCAGTTGTAAAAGACGAGTGACTGAGTTTTTTCCAACGGCAATACGATTAAGATATGGATTTGTGGATTTTTCTCATTGATGAATGGCGGCTCGCATTTCATTATACTAATAACTTCCGAAGATGTGGACTTTTTGAACCTTTTACCATCTTTTTTTGCAATGTGGCATTGATGATGATGGGCCAATAAATAGCAGTCTACTGCAGAAAGTGCCAGAAGTAACACTGCTAAAAGCCAGAGCAGGAAACTGGAGAATCAGTCTGTTTATCTCACATGTTCTACCTGTCTACAAGCAGGGCTGTGGTGGCAGAGGCACCTGTCTGCTTCAGCCACATCGCTTCCTGTTTGTGAATAACAGCATGATACTGGGGTTTTGGTGAGTCGAGTTAACGATCCGCGCATCCTGTTTATCTGGTATTGCATGCCACCGACAGCGTTGCCCTCACTTGCTCGTCAACACATCACCTGTGGAGGCATTTAACTCACCAGCATACCCAGAGGGTGACGACAAGGACGAGGATGATGGCCGAGGCCGCAGATACGGAGATCATGACCGCAAGTGCTGAAATACATACACGGACACAGTTGTCTAAGCCACAGATATTAAACAAAAGTCTCAGCAAACCTCATACTGAAACTAAAAGCATAACTCAGCATGTTGATATGATCAGAATGTCTTGAGTAAACTCTGATTTTAGATGGAAAATACAACACGTTAAACACTCACCAAAATGTTTGTCCCTGCTCGTGACCTCCACTTGAATGCTGACTGTGGCTGTATGATGATAGAAAGACGCCTGGCAGCTGTATAGGCCTTCATCCTGCTCTGTGACCTCTGACTGGAAGACCATTGCAACCCCGTCCATTAGGACAAATGAGCCATCGCTCCTGAAACGCAAGTGACTTTTAACTTAATCGCTCTTTGAAGGACTATTTTATATTCTTCTTTAGTGAACAAAAAAGACAAAAACCACCAGTGTGTTAGTCCAACTTGCAAATGTTTCTGACTTCCGTACTTAAACTGTACCCCATCTGTTCCTAAAGATATAAATGTTCAAATCTGCACCAAAATATTAAGTTTAATTTGTTTAAAAAGGCTCCATAATTTCCTAAATCAGGTGGACACCGTATATTTTAACAAATGTTACTCCTGCAGAGTAGATGTGCAGTAGTTGGGGCTATTTTTAATACACATTTGGTGCTCTAGTGAGTATTTACAGCAGGATGTGTGTGGAATTGAATTCAAATTCAGCTGAATTCAAAATAAACTATAATGCCCACATTTTTCCACTGTGGTTTAGGTCCTTTCATGAGATTTGCTGACAATGAGGAAAATGAAAAATATATCTAAACTGATACTAATGTCAAAATGATCCTGGATGATATCCATGTTGTAAAAACAACAGCAACAAAAACAACAAACAGACTGGTGGCAGAGGCTGCCAACCTGCTCATCAGGATCTAACTGAAATACTCACTTACACAGAGTGTCTTGCTCAAGTAAACAGGCATGTGACTGGAGGAGCCACTGTGCATACAGGTACTTCCTCATTATGATTAGGTGGTAGATAATAAAGGAAACATCACCTTTTACAGTTGAGGTTGTACTCGGGTACATTGCCTTCGACTCGTAGCAGTATTCTCTGGTTGTGATGATTTTCCTGGAGAGCCAGTCTGTGTGCTATGGGTTCACCGCCGTAGCGGCTTTGCAGAGGAGTCGTGTTGTTTAAGACTCTCAAAGAGGAGATATCTGCAGAAAAGTTCAGTCAGATGAACCTTGTATCTTTGGATTGCTGAATGCATTTATGTGAATTACATTTGGAGTAGTGTGCAGGTGCTCATGAATATCGTTAAACTCACAGTATCTGGGGATGTGAATGGTCTTTTTCTCTGTGGCTCCATGTTTAAACTGATACACGCAGGTCAGGTCCTGCCCCTCATGAAGGGCCAGAGGGAACTGATAAGTCAGCCTGGCTTTAATGACATGCCCTTCATACTTTGAGTGCAGGGATGTTTGGCCTTTAGCATTTTCGGGAAGGATCCAGGCGAGGTTTGTCCCGACACTCTCCCCTCTGCAGTCACACACTGCCAGCCAGAGGGGAGAGTCCTGCTGTTTCACCACAGACACACTCAGTACAGGAGCTTCTGGAAAGAAAAACAAGGGGTGACAGGAAGGGATGAGCAGCTGTGTGAGTCACAGAGGGAAATATCTCAAAGAAACAATAACATACTCTGCGCAAGAATGCCTATTGTCCTCTTTTCTGGTGCCTCCAGACTTGGATGCTCCACCATGCAGGTCAAATTCTGGCCAGAATACAAAGACGACAAGAAGTGCGAAGAGCTCCGGGCCGAAACCGAACCATCAGCCTGGACCCGAGTCTCAGACAGGTAACTGATGCTGTTGTCACTGTTCTCAACATGCCAGGTTATGGTTGCTGCAGGTGCAACACTGTCCACAGAGCAGTCCACCTTTGTGTACTCATCACCGTCTCTCCACTCAGTGCTGGAGTTGACAGTGATGTTAGGGTGAGCTGCGTGGGAAAGAGAAGTTAAACTATAAGAAGTGAGATCAAGATAAAAATCTATGGCGCTTATACGGCAAAATGTGTCCGCTACTCAGAGAAAAATTATCCATTGCTTGATTTGTTGAACATACCGCAAAGAGGGAGGGTTATGCTTCTGTTCTCTGGCTCCTCAAACGCAGGGTGATTTATCACACACTCTGCAGTGAGCTCCCAAGGCGAGCAGGCAGGGAGGAGTAAAACTCCCCTGACAGAATGGCTTCCATTGTGAGAAGTGAAATTGAACCAAGAGACTCCAGACACACCCTCCGGTAGAAGCCAGGACATGTTGGCTGCAGGAACAGCATCAGTTGCCGAGCACTCAATCACCCTGCGTCCATCCTCCGTCTGCAAATCAACTTGTATCGTGGGAGGAACTGAAATGAGAGCAAGGGCTCCACATCAATGTTTCATAGTCAAACAGGAAGCAGGAAATTCAAAAATAATGTTAGGAAAGCCTTTTAAGAAATACAGTACAGTATATGCAAAGAGTTTCACCTACCAAACTGGATAACTTGAGGTCTGACAGTGACATTAAACGTCAGTGTTGCTTTAACATGGTGATAGGAGACGAAACATTCATACAGGCCGGCATGCTGAAGCTCCACAGGACCCTGAACTGTAAGGCTGCTGTCAACCAGCTCCACACCCTCAGGCAAGGGCCCATCATCTCTAGAGGGACACACAAGCAAGAAAACAAGAGGAATTCATGCTTCAGTTTTAATGTTTTACCAATAATAAGTACGATTTTATTTCAATCAGGAAATGTGTCTAAATCTGGTTCCTGCTGTCTGACACTTGTGGTTTGATGCCACCAAATGTGTTACCACATCCTCCACAGGGCACGTATTGTTTCAGTCGACACGTGCGCAGGAAAAAAAAAGCAGCATTTATTTTGAGTATATTTGAGTTTGTTTCTGTCACTATGTTATATGTCATATCATTCTTTATTTTTTCCAAGAGAAAAAGAAAACAAGACACTCAAAACAAAACAAGAAAATTACAACTAAAGGCAAGAGATTGTCATTACATTACGAAATACCTCTTACTTTTTGCAGGTAACATTGTAATGTGGCACATTCCCTGTGACCTGCAGGCTGATGATGGTGTTGCTCTGTCCTTCCTGCACCTCTACAGATTCAGAGCCTTGGAAGTCCTCACCGCTGCTTCCCAGCTCTGAGTGCAACAACTGAACTGATAAATCTACAGAATACAAAGCACATCTCTATAACTTGTACCTCATGAGCATCAGCAGAGTTTTTCCAAAGGTAAAAACTTAAGGTAGGTAATACTCACTAAGAATACTCACAAAAAGCTGGCAGTGTTATGACTTGTGACACTTTGTGTGTAAATTTGGGGTGGTCAAACACACAGCTGACGTTACGCCCTTCATACATGGTTGCAGGGAGGAAGACTGAGCTTGTCTGCATGTCTGAGTCTGTACTGTCCTGTCTCTGCAGCTCTTTGTCGGTGTTCAAAGCCAAGGCGATGTCAGTGTCAGGTCTCCCTCCAGACGAAATGCACGAGACCACCCAGAACTCACTTCCTTCTTGTTGTACCATCTCCGCTTTAATGGTCACGTTGGGCCTTGCTAAAAAGCAGGAAGAAAAGTGAGAAGAGTTTATACTTTCACAAGGCCTATGTTTTTTTTTCCAGCAAATTTTAAAGTCAGATATCAAGTTTAGGCTCAGGGTTTTTTGTTGAATAGGAAGCTGGGGCCGGATAAGCTAAACACAAGCCGTAAGGGGCTTCTGCTTGGGCTTTAGAGAGTGCTGACTTAGGCTTATCACCTGTCCCATCTGTTGGCCGGGCTGCAGCTGAGAGCAGATGTCTGGCCCAGCTGCTGTCCAACCAAAGCTGAGAGAACCACAGGCTTTAATGCAGGGAATCAGCAGAGATCTGTCCATTATCAAATACATAAAAGTCGTGTTGTCACACAATAGCCAGCCATCCCTAATGAGTAAGAGAAATGAGCTTGGGTGTTGGGGAAGGATATGTGGAATTAAAGTGAGTTAAAGCAATTTGGCTTTAAAAATGTCATCTGTTAACACCTACTGTACACTTCTGTGTGGATTTAACCACTGCAGCTGGAAAATTACCTAAGCTGCAGTACTTCAGTGGGATGTGAATGTATCACGGACAAATGAGCTGGCTCGTACAAATGGGATCGTTATTGTACAGTCTGCCGTTTGCACATTCACTGAATCTATGCAGGGATCTAGACTGCACTGTCTAAAAAATTGAGTTTTGTCTCATGAGAGCATTTAAAGGTTGATGACCAAACTGAAATGGTCCTAATGAGCAGCATTATGCTGCACTACTAAACAAGAGCATTTACTTGGTTTGTTTGGGTCATTTATTTTGTCTGAAGTGTGCTAGTGGCAGTGCAGGCAGTAACATGGGAACCAAAGAGCCTGCATGTGAGGTGTGAAACTGAACATTGCTGGTTAAGTTTAGGGGACAACAAAACCAAACTTGTGAGGGTTTTTGCAACTTTATTTCCTGCTAACTTAGGTTGGCTGTGCTGAAGTTTTGCTTTGAAATTTTACATGAGTTGTGTTTGGGTTCAAGATGTCAACATGCCATCTGGGGATTAATTATGCTACATAAAAAAGCAAAATCAGTACATTTATGTAAATAATAATCAGATTTTTTGGCCACTTGGGGGGAGCAGAAACAAGTTGTGATTACAACACTGACATACCTTTGAAGCAGTCAGCATACAGCATACAGAGCAACATTAGCATTCACTTGTGTTTCCAGCCACCTAGTCTTGCATAGCCAGACCTATTTCTACAGCACTGTGTCAGCACTAAAGAAAGGTCTGGCTCCACACATTGTCTTTCTGTTGTAAGTGAAAAAATGCTCAGGTTTGTTTGTCTTTCCTTAAACCAATCACAAATGTCTTAAGTGGCACTAAGCATATGATGCTGCAAATGTCCCATATTCACTCCCTTTTTGGTCTCTACCAACGCCTGAGGGCTAACTGCGTCTGGATTGATCAGAACTTTTTTGCTGAAGATAGCTGCCTGAAAACCAAAACAATGAGCTGAAAGGATGTTAAAATACTCCGCAGAGCTGAGAGAAACTACAGCCAGGTCATAATTATCTATGGCCTTATCATTACATCATTACAGTTGACCCCCTTTTTATGTATAGTCATTTGATCCATTGTTAACATAAAACTATAGATAACAGCTTTTTACCTCATAGACATCCAAATGTTGAACAAAATGTGACTAAAGTTTCCAGTTTCTTCTCACTCAGGACTCGTTAATTCTATGCACCATCATTCATATGTATGGTGCACATTGTTGTAGCTGAATGTTGGGAAAATGGAAAAAGGCTTGCACCACTCAACCACATGTATAGTTAATATGTCAGTTAAACATTTTGATAAAAATATAAAAATAAAATAACTGGCAAAATGCAGCCACCAAATTGCATGTTGCTCATTAATTAGTTACTGGGTTGTTGCTGCATTATGGTGTTCCATATGCCCAACGCCAGTGAAAAGAGTGCATTCCCACATGAATGCGTTGCATCATGCAATGTGATTTATGGTCTGTCACTGTGTATCTGGAGCAGAGTGGGAAGGAACAGCCAGCGTGAAAAATCTGCAGGAGAACGTTATTGTGTTGCGAGAGGCTGAGTCATGATGCATGATCAGAAGACTGAGTGGTGATGCAACACAGTATGTCCCCTGCTCCTTCCTGGCAACACAGATGGACAAACACAACAACAACAGACAGGCTCAGCTGTGAGTGTGCGCTTACTGTAGGTTTCCACCCTGACTGTGGTGAGCTTGGGGCTTGGGAGGGTCGGGTGTTGGACCACACAGGTCACGCTGTCCTTGTCCTGCAGGTGGGTGGGAAAGCGGAGGATGCTGCTCAGGGTGGAGGTGCCGTTTGGGTGATTGGCTTCTCTCACATCCACGGTAAAAGGATAATCTGAAGGAGGACAGCCATCGACCAACCAGCTGATCTGAGGCACAGGTCTGCCACCGACGGCAGAGCATGACACCGATTGGTAGTGAGAGCCGTTTATGGTCTCTGCATCCACCAGGATCTGTATATCAGGCCGAGCTGTGAATGAATGAAGCAGACATGGATGTAGGCATGTCTTGGCAACTTGGCAGTTATGGAAACCTCATCAGACTGATATTATCTCATAGTGGTGAATGATAAAAGAATAAGACCTACATTATTGGCTTGGCTTACCTACTACAGTGAGGAATACGCTGTCAGAATAATACTCTTCCTCTGATGCAAACTCACAAATGTATTCTCCCTCTACTTCCACACGGGAAACATTCATCCTAACTGTGAGGTTGGTGAGAGAGTCTGGCTCTGAGAAGTCATCGCGGTTAAATGGTTTGCCATTAATAAATCCTGCCAGTCGCTTGGATTTAACTTTGGAGTTAATCTGGCGTTTCCAGTCGGCGCTTTGGATCTCGCTCTCACCCAGATATCTACAGCCCAAGTAGACATACTCTCCCAGGACGGCTGTGATGTTGTGTGTGATCTCAAGAACTGGCTCACCATCTGGACCTGAGACACAAAACAGCAAAATGACATGTCAAATAAATTCACCTGAACAGCCAACAGTGTAAACACTAGCACAGCAGAAATGTCTTGAGAGGGCAAATGTGATTGTTCCTGACAGACAGCAGGTTGATAGATGTCCATTGATAGATGTCCATTGTTGTGCCTGTGAAAGGGGTTTCTGCACATCCTATTGTCTTTCACTATAGTGAAACAGTGTAATGGATGAGTCGGTGGTTATGAGGTTGTCGGTCATTTTATCATAATTAGAATGTGCCAGTGACTAATCAATACAGACAAGCCTAGTTTGCGGCCACGCTAACACGTTCACAATGACTATGCTGACATGCCAATGTTTAGCAGGTAATGTTTACCATGTTCACTATCTTAGATTAACTTGCTAATTAGCACTAAACACAAAGTAGCCTACAGCTAAGGCTGATGGGCATGCCATTTGTTTTTATAGACCTATATACATATTTGGTCATAAACCTACAGGTTGTGGATGATCGCAGTGGACATAAGATGAGAACTGGTGAGAAAAAAAAAGAAAATTAAAAGCACATTTTTGTTTCAGTACAAAAACATAATCAGGCCATAAGTGAATGTTAAAAAGAAAAGAAAGCTGGATATTGAAATTGCAAACTGCTATTGTGACATGGCATTTTGAAAATGAAATGGAGAACTGAATAATGTAAAATGTAAATACTTAAATTCAAAACAAATGCAAAAGCTTAGATAGAAATGTCCAATTGAACATGAAAACATATATGAATATTTGAAAGAGTAAATCAATTATTTAAATATAATGTTATTCCTTTGATTTCTCATTTTCCTCCTTCTCATTTGCATTTGTCATTTTCCAGTTTGCATATAAACCAAGGCACTGTGGCATATTGGACAAATTTAAAAATTTGACCTTATCGTGGTACCGATTGAAAAGTCAGGGTATAACTAAAGTTATCAAAATCCACCCTGAGGGAATATGAATATCTGAACTCAGTTTCATGGTAATCTATCCAATAGTTGTTGAAATGTTTAACTCAGAACCACAAATGCCAACCTCATGGAGATGCTGGAGGGAGATGATCACCAGAGTCAGTAGGGTTCATCATCTGGGGACCATGAATGTCCCATAATGTTTCATAGTTGTTGAGATATCTCATCCAGACCAAAGTGGTGGAAAACCACTGACAAAGCAACGGTGCCATCTGTGCCGCTAGCGTGGCAAACAAACACGCAGCTGCAATCCCAAAACCGGTATGAAAGTATAAGTTAAAGATGGAGGAGCCCTCTAAAAAATCAAAGGGCTGACAACAGGACTTGGACTTTGTACACAACGACACTTGATAAATGCAACCTTGTCCTCTAAGTGTATATTTAATAGAGGACTCCATTATGTTAATGAAATGAAAACGGTCCAAAAGTTACACCCTGATCCATCCAGACACCGACGACTGCTCCCCTCCACACTGTTGAGAAATCAGCCACGATTAGTGGAGACTTCAGAGGAGGGGACATTTATTAGAAGCTGACAGGTTTTAACACTTGCAGAGAGGACAGCGTGCAGACTCTAATGCATACAAAATCCCTTTCATCCTGCTTCCTCTGCTGACTTTATCAAAGTGCACTTGAGGACACAGTTTGCCCCATCAGCCCGCTGAAGCCAGGAGCCTCTTATTCAGCTTTAGGTACATGATGAGTAAAATCAAGCTGCTGCACTGCTCCATGGAAAACCACAGAACACACAGCCAGCTGCTGCAGTCTAAACTAAACTGTTTGCATCAAACACTGAAAGCTGAAACACTGTTGGTCTTACTATACATCACAGCAAATGGAAACAATGTGGAGAGCCTCCAAAGCTTTTTAAGAGGAAAGGACACAGAGGGAGAGGAATAAATATGCTGTATCAGTTCAATTATGTCTTGTGGGTGTATAATTCATTTGCCCTTGCAGGTTATTGCCAAAATAAATGTCAGCCAAGTGTGGAAAAGGCACACCTTAAGGATACAAACTAAGTAATAACTGAGAGGAAAAAAAAAAAAAATCATGCACTGCATCATATTTCCTGAACCCCAGGGGCTTCTTTTTCTCACCAACCATTCACCAGTGGTGCACAGCAACTCGTCCTTTGCAGTCTGGGGATGTGGTAAACAACTACGACTTTAAAAAAAACAGAGCTTTTTCACGTGTTCAAACTTTCATCTCCAGCTGGGAGTCCCGGTGACAGCAGAAACAAAGACTTCATTTTGAAACCTAAAATCTGTACAGTAGAAAATCTAAATAACTGTAGGCTGCAGAGGGTTTTCCCCTTACACAAAGAAAACCCTTAATGACCCTCATAGATTAACTTTTAAGGGCTGTAAAGGAAACTAATGTGGTTTTAGGTGACACCACTGGTCAATAATAGTGAGCTGACTGCTGGAGTGACAATACCGACATGCCATTAGCAAAATATTCCAGAAATAGTTATTATTTAGTGCATTCAAGTTGCATCCAGCATGTGGCTTTATTGCCTGTGTGCATTAATAATTGGACAAATCACTTAGGAAAACCATAGCAGCACTATTTAGAGTAAATGCCACAGGTTAAACAAGACCTTGAGGGCCAGTAAAATAAGCACATAAACAGCTGACAGTCACGGATGGATTGTAACCCTGCAGACTTACCCAGAATTTCCAAGCAGTGAGCAACATTTAGGAGAAAACCCAAAATCAACAGCCCCGAGCATCCCATGATGGTGTCATTGAGTGAAATAGAGTTGGATCAACTGACTGTATGTGAGGCTTAAGGGTATTTAAAGTGTGTGTGTGAATATGTGTGTGGTTTATGGTGAGATGTACCACTGGAGGTACACACCCTTTACAGCTGACACTGACGTTTGTGCCTTTGTGTACGTTTGCTTCCACTCAAACACCCACATGTGTGCAGGCTTTCTCTCACACACACTCATGCACACACACATGCAGACAGTTGTGTGAAAAACGGTTTCTTTCTTTCATTTTCTGAAACAATAACTGAGTGTCAGTGTATCAGAGTTGCTGCAGATTTGCATGTCTCTCACAGTTTTTCACTTCAGAGACTGTTTTCGCCAAGTCGCTGTGCACTATGTGTCTGTTCAGTTACTCAGCCACCTCATATAGCAGGGCGCCTTAGGAAGTGGTAAAACCATGCATCATTCATAGCGTCCCGTCCCTGGCTGGGGCACTCAGAGACTGCCCGTCTGCAAGACATCGCGCTACGGCTGCTCATGCCCTGCAGTTGGGGAAATCACTCACTTCTGCGTATTGTTTTATGGCATAATGCACCTCTAATTCACTTTGAGGCTGTGTGTGTGTTTTTTGTTTCCTCAGTCAGACTTATTTGCTGAATACAATTTGTCACCCTGCGATGAAAACTGCAAACAGAAACATATGTAGGTGATAAAAGGTAAAGATGTCTTGCACTGGATTCAGCATTGCACAGCATTTCATGCCGGTCTATGTGGGGTTGACTTTTTTATTTCCTGTTAAAGCTCATAAACTTTAGTGTTGAGTCACCAAGACCACAAGAGGATGACAGGATATGAAGTGACCTGATAAAAAAAAAAGATCCAAACGCATCATTTTGGTTTTGTGTGGTTTGTAACGGCTTTTTGAATCATCTGGTATGAAACTGCCAGCGGTGGTGAGACATTTTGTAGCCTGTGAAAGTGAGTTTTACAACAGAGAAAATAGTTGCATCATCCTCTTTCTCTAACACACACACACACACACACACACACACACACACACACACACACACACACACACACACACACACACACACACACACACACACACACAAAGCTGCATTTACTGTAATGTTGTATCTTTCTTTGCCTGGTAATAAGACACCGAGGCCCTTAAATACACTTTTAATTCAGGAGATGCTTGAATCATTTATGTAAGAGAAAGGAACAACCAACATTCAAGGCCTACTTTCTGTCTGTTCTAGATTGAATTCAGATGTTTAATCCCTTAAAGTTACTTATTTCATGCACATTTCACCGTAACCTCCATTTGAATTTCCTTCAAAGCGTTATAAGAAATCAAAGTGTTAATCATATCTTGCTTTCCTCTTAAGTTTTTCTTGGGTTATTTTGTTTTTCATAAAAGACGAACTGAAAACAAGATGAAGAGAAGAAAATCTTAGAAATCAGCTTATGAACCGTGTAGATAGATGAGAGGTATGTCGGCCTGATCTAAGTCAGATTAAACCTCTTATTACTTCCAGTCTCGCTCACTGACTCAATTCTCACTGTGAATGATTGCATCTCCGGAAGGTAAAAGACAGTTCAGTCTATTACTGAAGTTACATGCAACATTTGATTTTTGATGGCAAACACGTGACCCAGAGTCGAGTCTGTCTCTTAAAACCTGGTGTAATCTGATGAACACGGAGCTGGTGGGCTTTTTCCAGCTAATTAAATTACTTGGAAGTGGTCATCCCCTGAAGGTGTAGGTGGAGCGGATTTTGGAGAAGGAGTCTGGAAACCTTCAGTTTTTTCCAGGTGTGCCCTTCTGTCTGCGAGCTAATGCATTTTACTGACAATGAATTGTTAACATTTCACAGACAAGGTACTTATAGATTTCACAGATGTACAACTGGCATCCTTTTCACCTTACTGGCTTTCTCTTTATCACTTTCTCTTCAGAGAAAGACATGTGGAAATTCAGCTGGAAAAAAAGGTAGTTGGTGATCAGCCAGCATAGCTTATTGTGTGCACAGTAAAGCTCCAGCAAGCCTGCCTGTGACGGGCTGTGTGGTAACCTACTTAACTCTGGAACCATATCATCACTTTTTTCAGAGCAGGAACATCACTGATCATCTGCACCATCTCTTCCTGCTGTTATTCATTTACAGATGAATTATCACCAAACGCTCCAGCCCACACACACATACATACAAAAAGGCGCTTGAACTGATTCAACACTGACTTCATTTGCCACTATCAGTCTGAGTCACATAACAGATTTGGCATGCAACACTGCTGGCATTCATGTACAAAGGAAAATAAATAAATAGATAAGTAGACAGGCCTATATCAGTGCCATCAGCATGCGTTCCTCTTTGGGCTTTATGTCTTGAAGTACAATTTAATACCACTTGTGTGAAAGAGACATGTGTGGTCTGCGGCACAGAGAAAGGACAAACAGTCTAGTTGGAAAGGTCTCTTATTTCAGAGCAGATGTTCACTCTCCTGGTTTGGAAAACAAGTAGGAATTAAGTAAAAAGACCTACCCAAGGAGACGTGTTAAAAAGTAAACTTAAAGTAAATGTAAACCTTTTTAGCCTGCTTTTTGTTTTAAATGTTTTGCAGTAGCAGAGAGAGTATACAGTATGTATGCTCTCAATGTTAGCTCCGTCAACACAGTTAGCTGCAAGCCACCAGTTAAGTGTTGTGATGCATGTTTAGAGCCATGCAGAGGCAATGGAAATGCTTTGGAAAAGATTGGAAACAGGGGAAACAGCTAACGGGGGCTGCACGGTGGTGCAAAAGTTTGCGTGTTCTCCCAGTGTTAGCGGGGTTTTTCTCCGGGTTCTCCGGCTTCCTCCCACAGTCCAAAGACATGCAATTTAGGTTAATTGATGATGACTCTAAATTGCCCGTGAGTGTGAATGGTTGTCTGTCTCTATGTGTCTGACGACCTGTCCAGAGTGTACTCACCCCCGTGACCCCGAACGGGATAAGTGGTTGAAGATGGATGGAAACAGCTAATGTTAGCCTTGCTCCTTTACAAAATCTACCTACTGATTAACACATTAGGCTACATCTAATCAGTACAAAAAGGAGTTGTGTTTTTTTTCACTTTTAGACAGAGTCAGGCTGGCCGTTTCCCCCTGCTTGTGAGTGCATCGTTTCATCGAACTCACAGCAAAGACATGCATTTCGCACAAGGTCAAACTACAACATTACCTCAAAAACGTAGCCTACCTTTTGAGCCTACAGTTGTGGTTCACGTAAAAAACATTCAAAATTATACTTTAAGTAAGTAAGTAAAAGCACAGATGTATTATCAGCCAAATCTATGTAAAGTATCAAATGTGCCATATTTTTCACAGCCTATATCATATTACTGAATTAGGCTATTATAATGATGCATCGGCATAAAAGCAGCATTTTAATGTTGTATCTCACGTCTCACGAGGTGGAGCTAATTTTAACAACTCTGTATAACCCTCAGGCTGTTTAGTCTTTAATCTTATTTCATAAAGCTTATCTGCAAAGTAATCAGTCAAAAATTTATTGGAGTAAAAGGTAAAAGTGTATTCAGTAAGTTACTTTCCACCATTGGTTTTATGGATATTGGTTATTGTTTTTATGTTTTTAAAATTCTCTTTTATGGATGGGTGAATATACAAATGTTTCTATTTTATTTCACTTTTATCAGTACGGCCGTATTCATGCTAGTTTGTCAGTCGTCTATCATATATGAAAGCTGGTTTACAGAATTTCAATCGATTGATAATGCACATAAGGACGACACACAACTTAAATCCATCCACAACACATCCTGACCTTGTTTTAAAGAGCACATAATGGTTACTGATGCATTTTATCAGTTCCTATAAAACATTATGCATTCATAATTAATCATAATCATCTCATGAATGTTTATGTCTTGTTGTCTGACAACCTTCTAAAGTCACATTACTTTTAATGCCCCTCAAATGCATCACTTAACAGTCCGAGTAGTAGGGAGAAAACCTTGAAATTTCTCACATTTATAAGTTGTGATTCTTGATGAATCGAGCACTCGGTTGTGCTTTTGTAGCATAAAGTGACTCATACTGAAATAGCAATTCTCCTTTCTTACAACTGTCAGGAAACGTCTGAAAGGCCATTAAACATATTCATGCTTGTACTTCTTGTGATGAAGTATAGAATAGAAAGTTTTATGCAACTGCAAGCATATCGGGTGAGTAAAAATCTAATAAATGCTGCTTTTTCAGGATAGAAATTTCAAATGACAGATCTGCTTTGTTCTATGAGTCTAAACTTCTCCAATCAATCTTCTTCGATCCTACAGTGTGCATTAACAGTCGAGGAGGCTGGAACACTGAGTGCTTAATGGTAATTTAGTTCATGGAAATCACTCAAACAGTGATACTGCAGTCTTGAAGATGATGCATCTGATGCTCGGGTCATGAGCCATTTATGTACTTCAGCTGTTGAGGTCAGACTGCTGAGTGCTTAATGGTTATTTAGTTGATGGAAATGACTCAAACACTCATGAAGAGTGGAGAGACAAATCAAGTCTTTACAGTAAGTGGAGAATGAAGCCTGGAAGAGGGAGGAATAAATAATACTTTTTTTGAAATATGTTTCAGGGAGGTGGAGCTCTTTGTTTTCTCAGGCAAAAATCAGAAGAGTGTCCTGCCAGCTGAACCCGACGCTTTGGTGGCTCATGTGAGGACGGGAGGATTAGTGTCGTTCCAGGGGTGTAAAAGTGAGCGGCTGGCAGAGCATCAAGTGAGAATGTAAGTGAAATGGACAGCAGATGGCTGTGGTTTGTGCACCGGTTGTTTGGGACGTGCTGAGCATGGCTGGGCCTGTGCATCCCCTCCAGACCTGGCACCCGTCCTGGCTTCCCCCATCACAGGACTCTTCAACCAACAGGCTGTGAGTCTGTGCTAATGAAACCTGTACAATGTCCATTAGGGGAAGAGGTGATCTACTGTAGCCCATCCAAGAAAATGGAGCCATTTATACTGAAAAACAGGCCCCAAATCAAGACCTCTTGTACCTGAAGATTGTGCCCGTTTTTCTGTCACAACACACAACCCAAGAAAGGAGTAACATTTGAATCTTGTGTACTACTTATCTAGTTTTTATGCGCAAACCACAACGCTGTTTTGCTGTTGTTGCAACCAAAGGGCCACACCTCAAACCACTTCCAGTAGTGGCCGTGTGAAAAGGTCGATCAGCGGTTGTTCTGCAGGGTTCTGGCAATGACTTGGAGGCCAAAATCAAAGACTTTTATTACAAAGGCTTTCTTGGTGAAATTCAACAGCTCCAAATTGGCATATTTGGAGTTAAAACATTGCATTAGTCTGCAGATATATTATACCATGGAGGCATCCTTGTTTTAGACAGCAAGTCAAAAAATCCTGCTGCCAGATCAGCTGCCAGATTATCTTCATCAAGTGTTGGGTGGATACAGGTTCTAAGAGGTCAAGCCTTTGTGAAGATATGCTCACACTACAAGCAAAGTAACAAAATGCACAATCGTGGCAGAGTCGCTGTTGAAGAGCGTTCCATTGAAATTGACTTATAGTCTGTTGCTGCGTCACTCAGAGTGAAATGGATCATGAAATAGGAAACAACACGCAGCAAAAGATCCCCAGATTGTTGTGTTCAAGGTCAGCAGCTTAACCCAGAGGCTACATGGGCACCCCAGCTCTGCTAAACAATTAGGTACTTACAATTTGTTAAGATGACAGATTGGATTTTTTTTGATGCAGGAGGCTTGAATTGGAGGTGAGGTGCAAATCAACCAGGTGTTTATTTCACTGAAAACTGGCATCTTTAAATAGCCTGTTCCTGCACCTGGCACTGACCTGAAACTACCACACTATAGGGAAGGGTGATCCTAAACTTACATCAAAAACGGCAAAAACACAGCAAATACATTCAAATTGACATCCTGTCATACTTTACCATGTCAGCTACCTGCATCTTAAGTAACTTTACACAACACATAGAAAAATAGGAAATCTGAACTTCAGATTAAAGTAAACTAAACACCCCTCTACTAACTACCACTTGGTATGTCCTGGAACCTTTAAACCGGTGTATGGATATCCTCGGGGACTCTTTTGGGCCAAACACCCTGGAGAGGAGACAGCAGCGTTAAGAGATTTGAACCTAGACATTGCCTTAATTACTGCACAAATTAGCCACATTTAAATTTAGTCTAGTCACATTTAAACCATTTTTATATAAAGCAGCAATGAAAATGACCAGGACAGGCCTTCAATCTATAAAATAAGTCACATCAAATACATAAAAATGAAATAAAATGCATTCAATGTACAAAATCTATACAGTCATATCCTCTACCATATTTATTTATACAAATGTACATTGTCCAAATCTATGTAATGTGCTTCAAGCCTGCCTCGCTAAATTAAAGACACACTACTTCCTGTACTGGCACTAAACTTTGGCACTAGACATTATTATGAGGTGTGAAATCATCCAATATGAATACAGGGATACACAGACCTGCATCTGATTAACTATATAAAACCTCATTTTTCTGTTCTGATTTCTATGCTGCAGATGTATTCGTGACAAAGTTGCACACACTCTACTGTGGAAGATGAAATATTGCCATTTTTGAGATGCCTACTGCAAGAGGTAATAAATGAGTTAAAGATGTTGCTTTCATCGACAGCAAGCTCTTAATTAAAGCAGTGTGGGATAATGAGAGTTCACCTCCTCTCAAGCATGCACTGCACTAAACTCAGCTGACACAACAAAAAATTCACATGCAACCTTAGACCTGGGGGACAAATTGCTCTGGCACCGGCCAGGCAGGGACTGTGCAGGAAGGCGAGCAGCAAATCAATACAGTTTTATAGACCTGAATCATGCCTAAATGTTCCTTCTTAGCCCTGCTACTTACATTGCTCTGTCTTATGGCTGTTCAGGAGAGGAGAGGCAACACACATATCCAGACTGCTGTGATGGTTGTGATTATGCTTCCATTTAGTTGATGTGAAGTCTCTATTCTGACTGTAAGATCTGATTTTATAGTTGTTACCGCTCTGTACAGGTTCAGGTTACAAATGCAAAAGGCAAAAAGTGCTTGATGCAAAGTTTGTGCAACAGGAATGTGTTTTGGATTCCAGAAACTCATGACTGCCATCTATGGGTATTACTGATAATTGATAAGCGTTATGAGGCCAAAAAAACCAAAGTGAGTATTAAAAGAATAAAAATACATAATAAGTAGAAATGTATTTCTATAAAAATAAAATAACCTTAAAAATTTATCAATATGGGGTCAATTTGGGGATCAGTATCTTTCTCAAGGACGTTTTAACATGTAAAGAGGAGGAGCGAGAGACTGAACCACCAACCTTGTGACACTGGTGGAAAGTATTTATATAATTTTGATGCACTTTCTTTGACTATTTGATTTTAATGCTACTATACTTCTACCTCATTAAAATCCACTACATTTATTTGACAGCTTTAGTTAATTTACAGATTTAAATTATTGAGCCAAAAAATAGTCAACAAATAAATTTGGTTGTGAAGTAACTCGCATCAGAGAGCTGCAAGAACTTTGCAAAAACTCTTGCGAGACTTGCTGCCTGACGACCTCTCCTAACCATAACTATTCAAGGTCAATGACCAACCTTAACCATCTCATGAGTTTCCCCATTTTGCAGGTTCCCTTCTAGACACAACCAATAAATTTGGATGTATTAATATAGATTTTAAGCTATCCAGCAGTATATAAAGTGGTTAGAATTAGCTCCACATTAAACAGGTGCACAGGTCTAATGCTCAGTAATTTTGAAAATGGTCAGTCTGCATAATGAGTACTTTACCTTTTGGTACTTAAAGTAAATTTTGCTGCTAATACTTTTGTAATTCTACTCTAAAAAGTTCAATTCTGTATGCAGGACATTTAAAATCAAATCAAATCAAATTAACCGAGCATGCAATACTATATGGACATTTGAAAACACTTATTTATGATAATAAAATCAGCTCCTGAGGTGAGTTGCAGCCCATCAACCAGTCATGCACCCCCCACCCATGCCACCGCAGATGGGGGCCCTCAGAAATCCTCATGGCGCCTCTTGTGTACGCAATGACCGCTCAACCAGTGCATTCCTGCAGCACACTGTACTGTAGATCTGCCCATGTTAACATAAGTTTCAACACAATGACAGCAGAATCTAAAGGGGCATTCCTGCACTTTCAGCCTCTAATTGTATCTGCCAGGAGAGATCCATATAGACTCTATTTCAAATGAGACTTTTCAGCCAGGAGGTGTCTTCAGCGTCCCTGAGTGACCGCTCTCTCTGCCTCTGCCAGTAACACAGCCTGACCTTCCTCTTACCTACACTGACTCAGCATTTGCTGCTTAATGTTAAGTGATTATGCTGCCGGTGACGTCCGCTGGGTGTGAGAGGCATTTGTCAAGAATCAGTCCAACATCCTCTTAACCACATTTTAAAAGCCTGAAAAGCTTGAGGCCATAAATCTCAACTATTTGGACATGCTGATCAGAGGCTCAAACTCATTTAAATGTAGCTGTTTGCTCTTTTTCACTTTATAAACTCATGGATCAAGAGGCAAAGTTGACAATTAAATAAAAACACTATTTAAAAATTTTGATGAATAAAGTATAGAAAATATAATATAGGCCCATGTATGGAAATAACTGATTGAAATGCCATTAGAAACAAGTTTTGGCATCCCATCATAAATAATTAGCTGTATGATTACACCCACAAACCCTCACATGGAGTATTTAACACGGTCTGATACATTACATCTTTTGGTTCACCCATAATTAGATTTGGTTCATGTCAGGATGAGGGTCATCTTGAGCTCAAAAACTCACATGAATAATGTGATGCAGGAGGTAAGGTTAATATACAAGGGTTGCGTTTCAGTGAGTCATAATGTATGAAATGGATCTGTATTAAGGAAACTGAGGCTCAGTAGGTTTCACATTTTATGTACTGTGAGGCAGCAGTGAGACACTCTGTCACAAATTCAAATAGGAAGTATTTTAGGTATGTTTCAGAAATGAAAAAAACAAGGATTTTTTTTTAGTGATGGTCAGTTGGACAAAAAAAAGTTATTGTAGGTTTGAAGATCACAATAAGCATTCTGGTCAGGGCTGTCTGTCGATTAAAATATATAGTTGTTATTATGATAATATGATGATTGTCCATGATTAATTGCAAATTACATACTTTTTTTATCTGTTCAAAATGTACCTTGAAGGCAGATTTGTCAAGTATTTAACACACGTATCAACATGGGAGTGGGCAAATGTGCTGCTTTATGCAAATATTTTTACATATTCATTTTAACAAATCAAGCCACAGCAACATAAAATAAATGACAAATATTGTCCGGAAACCCTCACAGGTACTACATTTAGCATAAAAACATGCTTAAATCATAACATGACAAACTGCAGCCCATTGGGTAACAACAGCTGTCAGTGTGTCAGTGTGCTGACTTGCCCCAAACTGCATGTGATTATCATAAAGTGGGCATGTCTGTAAAGGGGAGACTCGTGGGTACCCAGAGAACCTATTTTCATGTCAAGGGATGCTGCTGAAATTAGTTTTTTCCCACCAAAAACTTGCATGAGTTTGGGCCATTATTTAGCCTCCTCTGTGACATGTAAGTATTATCCATGCAGGCTGATATTCATCTTTGCAAAACAGTGTGTAAGACAGAAGAGGAAAGACCAGAGGACACTTGTTTGTTTTGAAAAATTGACCAAAACCAACTGTGAGATACTGTCTGAACCCAGAGACACACTTTCTGCACACAGCTGCAACTCCCTTGCCAATATAAACACATCCTGACCAGACAGCAGTGACCTCTGTCCCTTCTGGTGTCTTGGTTTGGTTGATGTGAACTCCTCCATTACAACACATATGACTGTCTCACTCTATATAATTATGGACTCTCTCCTGACCAATAGCTCTTTAATGACATCTTGAATCTTGGAAGAAAAAAAAGCTCTAAACTTCTAGTTTGAGATTTACATTCCACCTAATAATATCGAGGGGGGCTGGACATTTTTGTGAGGAAAGTTGGTCCGACTGGAGCCAGACACAGGGGCCAGACAGTTTTATTGCATTGTGGGATTACTAGCTGGCTAAAATGAAAGTGTATCGTCACAGCTACCAGCCCCTGATCCTCACGGCTGCTGAAGGCCCAATGCCTGACCTCTAAAGGTAGCACAGCCCGGGGGTGATTTTTAGACATGAAAAAACACGTACCTCAGCCAAAATAAGAAATGCAGCGTGACATTTGCTCCGATATCACCACAGGAGACACCCAGACATTCAGCTAATTAGGAAAGAAAAGAGCCCTGACTGTGCAGAATGATGTGAAGTTCAAGTCAGGTGAGATTTTGTTTATTTGCAAAAAAAGCTTCTTTTCTGATGAAACATTTCAAACAATAAATTACAACAAATAACATATTCATTTTTAGGTGTTATCTATAAAACCTTTAGTTAACCAGAACATCTCTCGAGACTATTTTACAAGAGAAACACGATCAAAACATAGAGAAGTTAAGTAGTAGAGAAGTTAACATACAGTCACACACAATTAAATAAAACATTCACATGACATAAAACAAAATAAGACTTAAGAGGCATGAAAAACAGTAACATAACTTGTGAAACATGGTTTAGATGCCTGATATGCAGCGGTGAAGGAAGAAGTTTTATTTGGAATATCCATTCCAAGTAAAACTTATGCACTGAAAATTGTAGTAAAAAAAAAAAATATTTTTTTTTTTCCCGGAGAAATTTTTTTTTTTTTTTAAATTATCATGAAGAGAGAGGGGGGGCCCCAAACCCCAAGGGGGGGTGTTGCCTTCTCAGGGGCCCCCGGAGCCCAAAGGAAAATGACCCCTCCCAACCTTTGTTTTTGCCCTGGGGGTTTTAACCCTACCTCCCCTCCTAACCCAAGTCCTTACAACTGACTACTCCCCCCCAGTACAGTACTTAATCAAAATGTACTTAACATATAAAAGTAAAAGTACTCAATGCAGAAAAAATGGCCCTAGTGTCATCATATATTACAGCATGATTATTATTAATGCACTGATGTTTACATAGCATTTTACGGTCGTAGCTGGTGCTCGTTTTAATTTTCTATATATATTATGCTAAATGCAATATCCAAGGCATAGCAGCAAACAACGATCTGCTATGTAATGATATAGAGGAGTAACATCTACCTGATCAGATAATGAATTTGCTCTCCCTCTGTGCTTTGTTGACATAGCCTGTATGGTCGTGCATGCATTTAGTGCATGTTTGTGCATGTGAGCGTGCCCCACTGGCTAGCTCAAGCAGCTAAGGCCTCGCCATCCCAACACATGATGTTGTTGCAGAAGTGTAGCACCCAACCTCTGTTTCCCCCTCAGTTAAACATTGTTATGCCTTGCCTTCACAATGTTGAGAGCTATTGAGAGGCATTAGAAATGCTCTGAATCCCACTTTTAATCTGTTATAACAATGTTTGGTATAACTTTGTACTTTGTAATTTGACCACTGCGGATATGGAGGCAGATTTTCAGATTAAGTTTAAATAGTATGGTATGAATGATAGAAAAAAAAACATTTCACAGAGGACAAGAATCTAATTAACGTGGAAAGAGTCTCTGTCTAACAGTCCTTCAATTGCTGAGGACCAACTACACACTGTGTAGTGTATTGAGAGGGGACCCCTATTAACTTACTGTATGTAGATGAGTGGATCAGCTGCATGGAAATTAATCTTTGCAGTATTGTTTATGAAAATCGAAAACAGAGCAGGTACTATTATAGAACCCTGTGGTACACCTTTTGCAATCTCTAGGACTTTGGACATAGTTGTCAACATAAACACTTTGTGTTTGAAATATAATGTACAAATTTGGCTTGTTTATTGTAATTAAATGTGATTCTGATTCCCATATTTTCCACCAAACTGTGAACAGTTGAAGCTGAAGCAACAAAGGCACATCTGAAGCCGGATACCTCAGGATGAAGTAAAGGTCAAAGGTCAGCATGTATATCCGTACTATCATTCACACCATCACACCGTCTAACTAATGGCACCAGAGCTTCTCTCCACTGCTGGTCCTTTTCCAAGTAACCGACCCCTGCCCCCTTCATCTGAACAGCAAGCATTAACATGTGATTGGTCAGCGGGGAGTAACCTGGGATCATTACCGCCAATAAACCCAAGTGTGCATGAAGGTTCAATCTGACAGGAGGGATAAAAGGTGGAAAAAAGTGTAATTCGCTGGAAATCCATCTCATTCCGACACCGGGGGAGATGAGGCCTTAGCTGCTTTCATCTAACTATTCTGAAATGAAATGAAATCTTTATTTTCCCTCCTGCTGGCAGAGACAGTGGAAATGTCCTGTTTTGTCTTCAGTTTTCGGTCTTCTCCTCTTCCTCTGAAACCGCGGGGGCAGCAGCCTCCAACTCCTGACCGTTGCTGCGTGAGCACAGCGCTGGCCAGCGTTAAGTCTCAGTAATTAAGACTTCATGCTGTGCGACTTTAAAAGCTCCTAAATGGGCCTCCCGCAGCCTCCCTTAGCCTCCCGCCCCTACTTATTGAAACTAATTTATTCGATTTGACATGAGTTGTGCTTCACCTCATCCTCGCCTCTACCGCAACACACGCCTGTGTTGTGGTGGAACAATGGAGTTCTTCTCCTCCTTTTGTCTCTATTTTCTTTTGTCATCCCTGCTTTTGTATATGATCATGGCTGTGTTTAATTAAACCAAAAGTGCCTGTGTTTTAGATTCGTGCACAGACAATTAGGAAGTCAAGTGGTCAATCAGAAAACCATTATAAGAGACAAGAGAACAAAAAAACAAGTCAAAGACTAATTTATATAAAATACTGTAGTTTTTTTCTTCTGATCCTTGAGAATGATTTTCAGTTCATTATACACTTAATGATCTACTCAGCTTCTCAGTTTGGTTCAGTTTTTTTGGGTTATGTGAGTGCTTGATTAAACTGACCCAAACCACAAATTTACTGAACTATATTTTAAAGTCAACATGTTTAAAAATGCCAAATCCTATACAATGTGCCGTACCGTACTATATACAGTACTTTGTCCAGATTAACCCTCTATGGGGCTCTGGTGCTGCTCTCTGTGCCTTGTGTATGTATTAGTTGGTACTAGGTTTATGAAGCACAGATTTATTTAGGAATATGCCTGACAAAACTGCAGCAACACTTGTAGTCTTACTTATTGTGAGATAATGTTTTGGCTTGTGGGCTTCATCACAGTTATTTTATTTTTAATCATTTTTTAAAAATAGAAATTTAGATTTATTTATGCTTCCATCTTGTTGATAGCTTTTTATTATATAAAATACAGTATGTTACCGAAGATTTTATGATCATAAATGCATTCTTACAGTGTTTATAGTCATGTCAAAGATTTGTCTTACATCTTTCCTTACCTGTATCAGACCACAGTAAATGAGAGAGAAAGCAATTTAAATCTTTGGTTGGAAAATAACCTAAAAAAAAGTGGAGTTTGTGTTCCTGAAAGAAAAACAAGCAACAGTAACAGACATTATTAAAATATCTGAAATAAAATAGGCTAATATAAGTAATGAAAGTAACAAGATTGTACTCAAACCGATGTCGGCCTCTATCTGCTTTAGAGATATGAATGGTCTGCTGGCCCCTGCAGTAAATCAGAGCCATAAATCAGATATGTTAAAGCCTCGCTGATGTTGTTGTAACAAAAAAGCACATGTCCTGACTGTAAGCCCGAGCCTTGGTGATACATCATCCAGCTGAACAGCTGAGTGTGACAGGCTCATCTGTCCCAGTCAAGAGAGGTCTTCCCGTTAGACAAAAGACCGAAGATGAAGGCTGCAGAATAAAGGTAGCAGACACAAATCAGAGCTAAACAGATGTATAAAGCATTGTGAAATCCAAACTAGCTGACTGATTCATAATAAGCTGACTTTGCAGGGGCTTAATGTGAGGTGAGCTTTTATGGCCACTCATCTGCTCCAAGGACTTGGAACTAACAACAACAACAGCCTCCGGTGGTGGTCTGCTGGCTGCTGAGCTCTGTCACCGAGGCAGGCAGCAGTCACATGACGAGCGCCGTCACGTGCACAAACGCACACAGTTGGTGGTAGCAGAGCGGAGAGTGGACGGCTGGTCCGGCTGTGAGACTGCTTCCACACGGCCCAATGTCCAACTGTTCACAGGAAGCATGCAGGGAGGGGAGTGGCGGGTGTCTGGTCAGCCAGATTAGATGCCGCTTCTTGGACCTTGTAGTCGCAGACTGACAGACACAAGCAGGTGAACGAGAAAGAGCTTTAACACTAAAAATAACAGAGAACAGCAGACGGACAGACAGAAGTCCCTGAAAGTGATAGATGAAGAATTCTTATGTCAATATGAAGTGTTGTTTAGAAGCGTGGCGGATGGCAGTAATGCCAGCCGGTCGGTCGGTTAGCCGGTCTACCACTTTGGCCCAGCCTGAAATATCTACAGGATGGGTTGCCATGAAATTTTGTACACACAGTCATGTTCCCCAGAGGATGAATCCTAATAACTTTGGTGATCACCTAATTCTTCCTCTGCTGGACTGCCAGGAAATTTACAACAGATATTCAAGGTCATTGCACTGACGATGTTGATACTGACTTTTCCACTTGTGCCATCAGAGGAGATTCTAGGATCAGACCTGTATAGGGGCATAATGGGAACATAACCTGTGCAGTCAAAGATTTTAGTTTCGTTTCAACATTGCGGGGACAATATTTGGCAGGGGTCTGGGGATTTTGAGTGCCAAATGCTTCTGCATTATTTTCTGCATTATGGTGAATTTTTATGCAGCAATTTCTGTCTTTTCTGCATCAAGTTAGGGTGGAAATTTCTATGTCTTGAGGCCAAAGGTCAAGGGACCCCTTTGAAAATCTCCATGCCAGTTTTCTCTCACCAAAATGTTGCGTAATTTTAGAGCTTTATTTATCCTCCTTCCTGACAGACTTCCATGACGTGGTACCAATGGATACCTTTGGTTTTCTAGTTTCAGATAATACCACAATCTTTACTATTTTAAAGACTGAGCCTGCTACAGCCTCTTAAAGACAATAATATCTGATGATTATTTTTAGGGGTGCTTAGAGGAAATTTACATGTGCTTGAGCACAATGAAAACAAGTCTAAAATCGCTACTGAACGCCACCAGCTGATCAACATTTTCACAACAACGTGTCTCAACATTTACTGAATGGACTGAAACAAAACCTTAGACAGAAATTTCCATGCTTTTGGTTCAGAGTGAAATGTCTGAGACTTTTGGATGGATTGTCAAACAACTGGATGCACTGTCATGAAATTTGGTACAGGTGTTCATGGTTCCCAAAGGATGAATTGAGATCAATCATATAATCTATTGACTTCTTCTGTAGCGCCACTTGGTCAAATCTGAAATTTGTCCTGTTTTGACTAAATGATTGCACAGCTACTGAGAGTCCCATCAGCCTCAGCTGTACTGTGTGTTTAGTAATCTACTAATTAACATATGTTAACATGCCTACTTGCTAAATTAAGATGGTGAGCATGGTAAACATCATACCAGTTTAGGATGCTGATGATAGCAATCAGCTACTGTGCCAAAGTGCAGCCTCACAGAGCGGCTGGCATAGCTGTAGACAGTCACGTTAATTGCAGAATGTAAACTTCCTCCAGGCTCTGCACATACAACGTTGTGGGTCCAGTCCAGTCCGAGCTGTATTTTAGCCTGTTCCATTCAGTTGTGTGTTGTTGTTTCCTTTTATATGCCCTACGGACATTTCCCATGGAACATTGCATTGTTTTGCAGGATTAAAATTCACCAAAGATTATATCTGCTCCAGCACTGCAGAACAATGCTGGGGGATGTGGGGGTCTCCCTGTCATGGCCCAGTAAGATGGCTGCCCACCCATTCTGATCAGAGCCTGTGGCATGCCATGAGCCCAATTAGTGGCTGATCCATAAGGAAAACTCAGAGCCTTGTATGTTAAACCATGTAACGGTTTGCCCCTTGTCTTTAAAGGTGCCTGTTACAGCAGTGGGAGGCAGAGATGGTCAGTCTGCCAAAAGGAAGAATGATCCTATGGATATTTTCTTACCGTCCTTACTTCCCTATCTGTATGTTTATACCTTATTTATTATACCCCAGAGAAAACCACTCTATCATCCCAGTTTAATTTCATATTGTGCAATAATGCTGCTCTCAGGGCTTTTCTTTAAACCACCTCTGGAAAACTCTCTGAGTCAGCAGAGAGAAACGCAACCTCACAGCGCTTCAGAGCAGCGAGCTTTTCCACAGCGGCAGAGCGAGCTGGGAGCACAGAATGTGATCTGTGAATGGCCCTCAGTGCAATCTAGAGTAACAATGAGGCTCATCGATGAAAACCTTTATTGTCTTTGCTCTCGGTCTCAGAGGAGTCGCTGCACAAAGAGGGTTTTGTCACGGTGCCCAGCCTCTCTTCATTCATTCTGCAAACAAGTCAAATTCTCTGCTTAAAGGTGATGCATGGAGGAGGGTTTGTAAACAGATAAGAGCTATTTCTCTCTTTTGCTGTGTTGGGAGATTTTTTTTTTTTCAGAAACATTTAGTAATTCCTTCTGCCTGTGACAGAAAAAAACATCTACATGAGATGTTTTCAACACTGCAGCATAAATAATTAAGACTGCTTGCACAGGACCGTCATGTCTGTGATACACTGCATCATTTAAATGCTCCCATTGTACATCACAATGAAAACCCTGCACTTGTGGCTTGTAAATCACAAAAGGCAGAGTGAAACAGTAGCAGTGTGCAAACAAAGCAGAGGCCACAGACATTTTCCAGCCTTATTCTACATCTTTTTTTAGAAACCTTGAAAGGGGAATGGTGGGTTTATTTGTTTTTGTTCATATTGTTTGGACTTTGTATGCTGCAAATGAATGAATATGGTTGTTTAAAACAGTCACTTCATTTATTCTTTACTTGCTTTTGTTTAGGATGGTCTTTGTTCTGAAAAAACAACAATAACATTTTTTCTAAGCACTCTGTGGACCAAAATCCTTAAACCTGCAATAACTGATGTTATTGTTATTGTTTTTTTTTGCCACACAGGGGCAGCAGAAACAAGCTGTAAACACAACAATGACATATTCTCAACTTGTTGATATGATGAACTTGTTGGGCAAAAAGTTTCCTTTTTACACATCCAGCCAAATTGGAGCAATATTATCTTTCATCCTGACTTCCTGTCTGTTTCCACCTGGAGAATATAAGTCCAATATTCACTCTGCTTTTAGCTCTGTTTTTGGTCTGGTTCTTTACCTGCTAAATGCTCCACTACAGTCACCAGCTGGTTGCTAACTTTGTGTGTGATTTAGTGCTGGGCAGGTAGTGCACTGTTGGCTTTTAAAGCTTTTGTTGCTGTATAATAATGCCCATAAGGAGTTAGCAGATGGTAATGTTGCAGGCCATAAAACCAAAATAATGAGCTGAAAGACACTATAAAGGTAAAGCAAAGCTGAGGGGACCCACAGAGTCAGGAGATCATCTTCTGTGGGTTTGTCCCTATGAGTGACTCCTTGCACATTATAGGTAGTCATTTGATTCATTGTTAAAGGTAGCGTTGGTAATCTTGAGAACAACAATGTGAGTATGCTCGATTCAACAAATTATCCAACCAAAAACCAGCCCAGTGTTGCCAACTCTTTTCCAATGAAAGCAGCTAGCAGCACTAAATACAAAAGTCCCAAAGTCTAGTGGGAAAGCGCGCAGGCGGGAAGGCAGGTAGGCTGTCCACAGTCTCACCATCCTGTGAAAACCACAGATACTTGAGGATGTAGACAATTTTCACAAATATAACAAAAAATGTCCTCTAGGTGCTCAGAAAGAATTTTTATTCCATGGCAAGTTGGCAAAGAGATTGTTTTGTCAGAAAATACAATACACTTCCAATGAAATGAAATAAAATCAAATAAAATCAAATAAAAACTCTGCTTCTCACTGTTCTCCTCTATAAAGGGACATCACCAACTGCTTCCCATTGAAAGGTTTTTATTTTTTGCCCCGTACTCGCCACCACTGTCTCACCACTGTGGCTGCTGCCCGGAGCCCCACACACTTCACACCGAGAAGGGGGCCAGCGAGACCGCAGGCCATGTGACAACATTTTTGTTGTAACGGCTCCGCACTCTCCCACCCTCTGCAGCATTTCATTATTTCCAAACCCATGAGCTCAAACAATTTGTCTGTTCAGCTCAGTCAGCTGTGGCCTTTGAAGTGAGCTCCCCGGTGCTGCCTTCGTGTTCATTAGCTAACAATCAGTGTTTTTTGGAGAGGGGGAGGAGGGTAGGAGGTAGGTACAAAGTAGAAGTGGCCACCTCTCTTTTCTTCAGTGTGAACTAATAAATCATGAAAGGTAACAAAAGAAAACACTGGCAGGAACATTTTTACAGGAATAGTTTCTAAAGGTTAAAATTTGATCTCGACTTTAACATCTTTGGGTGGGGTCTCAAAGAATGTTGAAAGGACCTGCTGCTGCTTTACGAGGTAACAAAACGAAACACATTTGCTGACGGATTCATTAAGTGTGAAAAAATGCCCCTCGCAGCTATCTGCCAAAAACTTAAGACAGGAAAAAAGAGCGGTAACCTAAGCCCACCAACACAGCGTTATTTACCCACACTGCCTGCACAAACATGCAGATGGTAGCAGTGATGGATTAGGCCGAGGTTATCCCAGTCAGGCAACACCATGATAATAGAGGGAGTGCTTTTGGGCCGGGGCGACGTGGACGCCGAAGTGATGAAAGTGAAGTCCAAGAAGGGAGATTTCTGTCCAACATGCCATAGAGGATTAGGTATCTGGTTTCTCCTCCTGCTCTTAATCTGGACCAGAGGGGGCGACTGTCACTTTGCTAAACAACACATATTGATAGTGTTCGTGTCACCTCCAAAGCCAGGTTAACACTGGGGATTAAACACGGGCACTTAGAGTGGGAGGGCTTGGATTAGGGATGCCATTGTAAATTCCTTTGTAAATGTTTTGAGGGCATAATTTCAGTGTGATAAATTCACAATATTCAAGGAGACACATCTTACTCTCTGAGGACTGATGGGTGACAGGAGGTAGTTGTGGGTGGTCAGTAGCCGTCTGGTCGATGCAGGTGTGATAAAAAAAAAAAAGAGGCAGCTTCACTTGCTTCGCTCTGTGAACCGGTGATGAAGAGGGTGCTGAGTTAGACAGGATGGAGAGCTGTGTGAAATGGGTCAGTTAGTTACTATCACAGGTGTGGACAGTGGAGGAGGCTGAAGGTGACAGAGACTGATGGCCACCGGCCTAAAAGACTGAAACATCTTCACTCTGTATGGGGGAGAAAAAGCACTATCTATCAATGTATCTATCGACTGTATCTGTGGTCTATGTATAAGTTAAAACGTGGTGGAAAACATACAATTTAATTCAATTATAGAAACAAGATAAGACTTAACCAGAGGGGAAATTCATGAAAATGAAGAAAGAAAAACAAAAAACACTGTTGACAGGCTGGCAGGCCAAAATATTCTCACACTGTCCATCTGCATGATAACTAACAAATTATTAAATCGATCATTAATCAGAATCATTGGATATGAGCTTGAAGGGTCTTTCTTGGCCTCGGATATAGTGATTTGACAAAAACTCTTAACTCAAGGGTGGCCTGGTTAATAAAATACATGAGGGAAACTCATGAGGTTTTGGCACGCAGGCAGACATCAAAAAGATAATGGGAAAGTCTGACACTCATAACTCCAATTCATTTATTTAAACTAATAAAAGTCAGTGTGTCGGGAAACTGCCTTCTTTAGGATAAAATACAGCAGTCACAAGTATTTATATGGACTAGGACAAGTGCTACAATCAGGGCCATCACTTAAGAGGCCCATGTAAAGGAGGCCTGCGACCAAAAGTCCACATTATCAAGAACTCAAACACCATGAACCAAAATAAAAAAATATCTTAAACAAAAAGAAGAAGAAGAATTCACAATACAAATGCAACGAAGATGAAACATTGATCAGTATTAGTTGGTTGTCCCTGGTTCGTCTCCAAGCACATACCTTTGCTACAAGTCAAATCCCTCTTGCTCCTGTTTCCCATCTGTATTTCTGCTATCCCAAAAAAGGCAAAATGCCAAAATGCCACTCACAAGATATGGCTGAAAGCTCTGTAAGAAATCTAGCAAATGGAAGTTAAGATGTTTTTGTCAAACAGCTGATGGATTATTACACTAATGGTTTCATCCCTTGTGTAGCTGCCATTGTTATCCTGACTTTAAAATATTATTTTGACAGAACAATCTCAGCTCAGGGTCCATTAGTGGCCGTTCACGCAGTCTTCCTCTATTTGCCCAGTTTTCAAGAGAATTGCTGAGGTTTCCATTTTTCTTTTACCACCTGTCAAGGACTTTTCGTCCACATTGTTGCTTAAAATGGCGAATGAAAGTTCATTCTTGACCTCTGACCCAGCAGATGACAAAACAATCAAGGTCCATTTCGTAGCTGTTGTGGCATTTTTAATTGAGATACACACATTTAAGCACCTACAGATCCATGACAGGGAAAACTCCATCTGCTGAAAGAGATTGTGGGATATGATTGAAAGCTCCAGAAGTGCTACAGAACTAAATGGACCTTGTGGTTTTGTCAACTACTAGTTCCAAGCAGTATGTAATGTGGTAAGAGGAGTTGTAAAAGAGGAACATGATGACTGACAGACAGTGAGGGAAGTATTTTCTTATCACTTCAAACTACTAAAGAATAACTGAAACTAAAAATTACATTCATGAAATTTCCTGTAGAGGTTCTGCACTATTTTGTGAATTGCTTCTGTAATGTAGTCCTCCCCTGTATCCATCTGTAAAGCTCACTGGATGTGAGCAATGTAAATATTATATTGTATTGACACAGTATTCATCTATAAAAACCCGATACAAGCTAAAGAACCAAATAATAAAGGAAAATGAAAATCTCCTCTCTGAAAGCAGAATCCCAGGACAAATCTGAGTGCAACGATGATAGTCTTTTATTGCAAACAAAGGAACAAAATACAATCTACCGCACGTTCATCTCTGATTCCTGTGAGACATCAATCATTCAAACAGCAACATACAAAATAATTGGTCAGAAACTCTCGAGAACAAATATAAAATGCAGTGAAAACAGACTCGCCCTCTACATTATGAGCTTCACAAACGCACTTAAGATAAACTAATACTCTGAAAAGTACAGACCTCATACAAAAAATAAGATTTTTTTTCAATAATAATAAAAAAACAGCCAGCATATTTACAGGACAATAATATTTTCTATGAATCTGGCTTGCCTAAATTCCCAGTGAAACTTGTTACAATTTTCTCAGTAACTAACTTGTTACACGTGTCCAAGCATATAAGGCAATCAACCTTATGTCTATTATGATGTTTTGATAACAGCAAATCTTAAGTATCAAGATGGAAGACACATTAGTGGACCAGTCAGTCCCCCTCTTTAATGATATTAATATCATTTATATTAATGCTTGTCATTTTTCAAAGTTTCTGTGCATTGCTCAGCCCATCTAAGGCACCAACTATTCAGTAGGGGAGTCCAAAACAAACTGTACATGAGCATATAAATCAAACCGCTACTCCTACGCTAACCTATTAGCATTATGTACACGTATATAAACATTTGTGATGAGAAATAATGAACGTAGCAGGAAGCAAATAACTTAATTTACATGCAACCAGTTGGTGAGTGATCCAAAAGGAGAAAGAGCTTTACAAAAACATTCATCACTTCAACTGACTTTGCTTTTGTCAAACAGTCCTTAGAGATGAACAGAGACTGAAAGATCATTTTTAGAGCCGAGACAGCAGTTTGCGTGGAGCGCCTTTACCAAATAAGAAAAAAGCTGACAGATAAGAATCAGCCGTATGTATAAAAATGTGTGCATGCAGACACGGATGTGCTATATATCACCGAGCACTTTAGTGGCCAAGTGTGATGAGAAGGAAAGAAAGAAAAGTTAATTAAAAAGCTGAAGGTTTGAGGCAAGGACTGCTTTTCGAATGTGGGCTGCAGTGGCAGATGTGCGGTGGATGGGTGCGTGTGCGACGATGAGAGTGAGAGCGAGATTAAAGTAGTTTATTCTCAGACATCTGAACCTTTTGACCAAAATCCTGGCATGCAAACACAAGGGTGGAGAAGGGTTAAAATAAAAAACAACAGAGAAAATGTGCACCCACAATCTATAAAACCCCAATAAGAAAAGAGACCTCAAAATATTCCCAGCCCCCCCTGACCTGACTGTAATACATACTGTATAGGGTCCCTTCTAAAACAGGGATCTTTCCAAAAAGGGTTATGTTTTCCCTTTCATGTGAGGCCACTTTGATCCATATATCATTCCTGAGGACACAACACAGCACTAAATGGAAAAGAGTAAGGTCAAATCAAGCAGTGAGAGATGAGATCATTCATAATGTCAGCTCTTTTGTTTCAGCCGAACGTCACTGGGTTTGTTGTTTGTAGGAAAAGAGGAAAAAAAAAAAATCCCCTTGGGAGGCATTACACAGACAGCTCTAACCTAGATGGTTCATAAACCAATTTTTTCACTTGTGGATTAAATTTCTAGTTTCCATGATCACTGTATGTATATCCTCAGAGGAGCTGCGGAGGAGCCAAACCCCAACATTACAGCCTGTTCTGTGATCAGTAGTGATGTCAGCCACACACTATGTTTCCAACTCTGCTGTGAGGTATTCGCGCAATCCTACTTCAAACATACACAAACTAAAGCTGAAAGATCAGTTTATTAGTGCTCCTTTTTCTGCACCCTCCTTTGCTTATTCACCATTATGGATCGTAGCTGCGGAGTGTCGAGCGGGAGCAGTGAAACTGTTGGTGGTTTATGGAGCCACATAACGTCAGATGATGACAGCTGTGATAGTCACATCTGGTATTTATAACTCATTGCTTTGATCCCACGTTTAAAATAAAAACTATAATGACCAATTGGTGTTTGTGTGCAGACAGAAATCAGAGGATACGGAGGAGGGAAAATGGGAAAGACAGAGATGGAGCCTGTTATCATGGCTAAGTGGAGAGCGCCAAAGCCTGGTAGGCGTCTTTTGAAGTTCACTGACAACTGTAATAATGGAGTTGTGCTTTTTCTCTGCTTGAGTGACTGGATTAACGCATTTCAACAATGATAATTAGGTATTTAGTTAAAGTTATAATTCTTAGATTTTCAAAAAAAATTACACTCAATTTTTTAGCATCATTTATGGTCACCATTTTTTCTGCAGTAATTATCTCTCTATAGGTTTTATTGTTAGTGGCAGAGCCTAGATTGCCTTCCTAAACACGAGGGACTCCGAGGAAACAATACATACAAAAAAATCAAGCACGGGGTGGCTTTTATTGTGAAACACCCACAAGGAAATGGAAAGTATTTGTCACTGCAGTTAGCGTTGACTGAAACTGTTCATCAAAAAGGCGCCTACAAAAGAAAACTACCGTAAATTTCTGCTTTTTTTTTTGTCAGCAGACCATTTTTAATTTTTTACAAGATTCACCAGTTGTTCCTCTTGTAAAGTAGCTGCTCAAACAGTGTTTGCTGCTGTATTACACCACGCTTGGTGTTACTATGGTAACCGCAGGTGTTGCCAAATCAACCAGGACTGAAATCTTAATTATTACAACTTTAAGAAGAGAGATACCTGTAAAATAAATAAGATGAACTTCAGCTGAAAGTAAATGTATTTCCACAGGAATAACCTCCCTCTCTGACAGGTGACAGGCTTACCATTTCATGAATAATTTACAGAAGATACTGTGAGATCACAAAAGCCACTGAAGAATTAATCAGAGGGTTACAAGGGTTATTCTTTGTAATATACTAGTGTCAGTCAGTTTGCTTTTCCCTCAGAACAATGCCTGTGCAATTCTCCCTTTTAATCATGTGACTAACAAACATTCCCTTTAACTTGATGATAGTTTGTTTTCAAAAAACTCATGCAATATTATTTGCTTTAAATACTGGTTGCAGCCATGATAAACATTTCAACAGTATGAAAACGCTGTTAAGCAATCAAAAGACCACTTTGAAAATGCCACAGAAGTTGTGAGGTTTCAGGGCAGCAGAGCTCAGTCGGTCAGGGATATAAATACTTCACTAACAAGGGTCTGAACACCTGACCTGTGACCTGTGTTAAACACAGGTGCAAACACAAACAAGCAGAATACAAAACCTCATTCACATCAGTTGAAACTTCACTGTATGCCAAAGCCTCTTAAGCCAACACAGATAATATCACTGAGGCATTCCAGCTTATTTGTAGCTCCTGAAATACTAGAGAAGTGTAATACAATCCACATACACATCCTTAAGGTTAAGTGGTTACAATCAAGGCAGAGCAGTATTGTTCAAAGAGCTCATTGTGAGACTGAGCTGAGAAACTGTATTCATCCTTTAACTGAAATGACACCTTTAATGATATTTAGATCTGTCACTTGTTAAATCATTCTCAGTCAGTCGTTGAATTTGTCTGTTTTTTCCTTTGCTCCGCTCCTCAAACATACCACTCCCTGCGTGAGATTACAGATCCGTCCATGTGGGACACATAGTCGCTGTCTGTACCATTGTCATAGCAGTCCTCCGGGAGGTAGGGGGAGCCGTTGTTCCCTATGGGGCTGTGCACCGGAGGCCCGCAGGGGTGCATATTTTGGGTGTTGTAGTGATCTGGGTAGTAGTTTCCCTCCTTGAGGCCCCTGTGGCCTTCCCCCCTGTCGGCCCAGTCATCCCTATCCTTGTGGTCAGGGGTGTAGTCAGGGTAAATGATGTCTCCACCCAGTTTGGGTTTCAGCTCCTGGCTGCCTTTGCTCGTCTTGTCCCCGTAGACCTCCTGCAGCTCATGCGGTTGCAGCACATCCAGCTGAGACTCCTTCTGCATGTCGGAGGGTCCCAAGTACTGTTTGGTGTAGTAGTCTCCTCTGAAGGTCCTGCGCTGTCGCATGAAGCACACCCCACCAAGGATCAGTAAGAGAATCAGGAATAAAACTCCACCTACAGCCCCGCCAACTATAGTACCCAGGCTGCTGTCGGTTAAGGAGGCCAGGGTCGGAGAGGTGAACAAGGCTCTCCGCTGGTCTGCAGCAGTGCCGGTTCCAGAGGTGTCGTGGAGGAGGGATGCGGTGGTGCTGGGGGCAGCCGTGGTGGGGGGAGGATCTGCAGAGCGAACATGTGATGAAAAGATTTAAACAGAGAGGAAGGACAGCAGATGGTGTGAGGAGTCATAAAAATAAAGAGGAAAAAGGCCTTGATTTTATGTTCTGTAATGACTGGCAAAGAAAGTGTGAATAGTTTTTAGATTAATTTATAGCAACAGTGTGCAGTGTTGGAACAGAGACATGCCTCTCCTGAGACTAAAGAATCTGTTGAAAGCTGTGCTGTAGAGAAGAAAAGGAGGAAATGAAAGGAGCAGAAAGAGGTTAAGTGCTAAATGTCATTGTGTATATGTGTGTGTGTGTGCGTGCATGAGAAAAAGACAGAGAGGGATTGGAGGACAGAGGACATGCACTCACGAGCATCTGAGTGAGCGTGATTGGCTCTCCCCCTCTTTTCTTTATAAACCCTGCTGTGGGGAAGTCATGTGAGAAGATGAAACACTGTGTGATCGATGTGAGGTTCCTGCATCTGATTTGTCCTCCAGTGGCCGGCGTTTGTGATTGCAGCCAGAGTCGGTGAGGGAAGGGCTGCGTGGAGCTCAAGGTCAGGATAAGTGTCTCCATTTTGACCCCCAGCCTCTGGGGCTAGGAGCAGCCTGATACCACTAGTCGATCTCTGCACAGGCACATTAAAAAGGCCCAACTACAAAGCAATACAACTCAGACTAATAGAGGTCTGCATCACCGGGAGGGTTTTAGATACTTGCTCTCAAAACTGGATTCCCTGTGGAGCTGTAATGATTTCCACAATTTGTGTAACTGAGTAAGAGTCTAATTACCTGCAATTATACAATGTGTGTGAGCCTGAAGGATCAGGGTTAAAGTAAAAACAGGAGAGAGGATAGTGAAGATGGATCAAAGTCAGTGAACTGATATACTGACAATCGTCTCCTTCATCTGCCATCAATCCCACCCTGCAGCGCAACTTTTTAAACTCACGGAGGGTTATGCGCATCTGCGCATGTAGCTGATCATCTGAGAGACAAGCAGCCAAAAACCACAAGGCTGCACAGACAACTGGGAATGTGAAACTGCCACACCGAGTAGCCACGGAGGGGGGAGGGAATATAGCCGAGCTCGACCTGGCTATCTCCACAGGGGATGGAAGTGAGAGGCCGCATGCCTGAGTCTTGATATTTGACAAGAGAAGCAAGATAATTGCTCAGTGCAAGCCTGTCCTGGACAGGATGTCAGCTGTGCTTTCGTTTGGAGCAGCACTCCAAACCAGGCCTGGACACAGATGGAGCCTGACAGCCCTTTTTGGGGCTTCTCCAGCTCCTTCCTCCCGACAGTGAGAATCGAAAAGGATGGTGTGTGTTAGTGGAGGACGTGTCCAAAAGCAGCAGTTGCTTTGTTTGGAAAAGGATTAAATGGAGCAGAGGAGAAACAAAAACAAAAAGAGATGCAGGGTTCTCAGGATCTACGCCCCAACTTTACAATAATGAAGTGGCAAACTGTGGACAGGAAGCAGACACTAGTACTTCAGTATCCTGTGAGTTTTCTGACAAGGATTTATGTCAGCATTTTTCAGTAATCCAAATGCAGGGAAACCCCTTTTGATGATCAAGGGAATTCCCCCCTCTTAGCTTTAATTTATGAAGTATAGAGTTAAAGTAAATCACATTTCATTAAGAATAGCTCCAAGAGTACAATATACTGTTGAATAACAAATCCTGTGGAGTACAGACGCATCCTTCAGTGTACAGCAAAACTGTGAACACAATTCATTATGTTCTGCTGTGAAACCTGACCTTAAACAAAACAAAGAGAAAGGCTACATGGGTGCATACTTTGCTGAACCAGCAGGGGTAAACACCCTCTTCCTTATCTGAGAAATCTAATGTTGCCAAAACCACAACACTGGAAACGTTTGGGACTGATACTCTTTATCTGCACTCCGTGCTCCTCTGTTGCCAGGAATGTGTGAAAGTCGATCTGGGCAGGGACATTTATATGGAGGCTTAGCTCTGCTAGAAGTGTTGAACTGAAGGCTGATCGCACTGTGACGGTAATCTTACATCAGAGTCAATGTCAACTGCTGTTTTAACCTCAGGTGTTGAGGGAAATTCTTTAAATAGGCAGATAATAAAAAAACATCTAACAGCACTTCAAGAAACTGAATGGAAAAGTCAAAACATACCTTGTACCCAGAGGTTTACATCTTGACTGTGGAGACCAATGTCGTTTATCACTTCGCAGCGGTACACTCCAGAGTCATTGCGCTCCAGTGGACGAATGAAAGCAAAGCTATTGTTTGATATCTCAACACCCTCTGGCATCAATCCATCCAACCTGTGCAGAAATGAAACATTACATAAATCTCACAGTGTACAGTAAATCATATGCAGAGACTCAAAGAAGTGCATTATGTTATTACCGCATGTTTCAAAGTAAAATTGAAAAAACTATCCATGACTTGCAGTGATGTCCCTGTTCTGCTGGTTGTGTACCAGTCGTAGGCCTGTTGCAAATGTTATATGATCACATGACTGCGATAATTTGAGCTGACTGCACTTCAACCAGTTGAGGGCAAGCTTTCAACATGAACGTAAGAAAAAAAGAAAGAAAGAAAAAAGAAAATAAAGAGCTTGTCTGTCTAGACTGTACTGGTTCTGTCATTTCAAATGAGATCATGTTTCTTGTTTTCAAAGCAAGATGATGACAAAGAGCTGCCAATAGACCAGTGTTGCTCGGATGCATGAACCATTTGGAGTCTTTTATTTATAGCAGGGAGTCTTCCCGATGGGTGCAGTGGCGCATTCGACAGCTCCAGAGTCCAGGCCCCAGACGTCATGCTGGAGGTAATTTATAGACAGAAGCTTCTCCGCTTCGCTGCTTAATTTAACTTTGTTTAAACTACGTTTAGTTCTATGCAACTGGAACAAACAGCAGCTGATCTTTCATGTAGTATTTGCTATAGCATTAGCTTCTCATCAAATGTTTCTTTTGCCTGTTTGTCACTAAACTGTTGATCAATGAAACAACCACACAAAAATGAAGAACTCATTACTAAATACCAGTGGGAAACTCAGCCAAGTTTCATTATACCCAAGTTAACTATGTGAGTGAGATTTTATTTGAACACAATCTATCAAAAGGGCAAACAATTTACGCCTGGCTTCCATTAATTACACTCTACAATGGCTTTTTCCACTGGTCCAGGTCGTGTAATGTGATTTAATATTAGCTGCTGACAACCAGAAGATAAATATCAAAAGTCTTCCCAAATTTATGAATTAACAAAAACAGCGTGACTGCACTCTGACAGCTCTCTAATACTACTGCAAAGAATATAGTTGTGTGACGAGTAGGGCTGACCCAAATGCTTCGAAGCTTCGACCATTGCCAAAGTAATCGACGTACACATCAGTATCTGAACACTTCGCCTTTTGTTTTTTATATAAGTATACCAATAAAGTGTAAAGCCGCAAATAGCCCATGATATAAGGAATTATCCCACATTATTCATTTCAGCATTATTTATTATTAGTTATTCTCAGATATCACTGTTTGTTGTGTGTAGAGGTGTGTGTGTGTGTGTGTGCGTGTGTGTGTGTGTACAGTAGTGCGGCAGCAGTACCAGGTGCTGAAATGAAGAGATGAAGACAGAGAGAAGAACATGTCAGCCTGCTGTGCTGCGCCACAAACCTTCAAATGCCCTTGAATATTTGTCACCGAAGCTTCGAAGCCCAAAAAAATGGTATTTGGGACAACTTAGTGAGCAGTTATGTCCCCTGAATTTGGGATACAGGGCTGCCGCATTTGCAAGAAACTTTGGCAGAATGCGTGTCAGCCAAGTGTTGACATGTTGTGTCTAGAAAGGACCCTGTATGAGGTTGTAGCATCATTCCAGAGACCGAGTGTGCAGCTAAAGGGCAAAGGCCATTTAATCAGACCCCAGACTCAGCTACTGAGAATTTGGGAGGACATGTGTCCGTGTATTTCTCATGAGAAGTTAAAATCTGCACATTTTTTTTTCCACAGGAGGCTAAATTTTGGAGATACTGACCTGATCCATGAGAAGTGACGGGCAGGTGGGTTGGCTTTGGCTCCGCAGGTGAACTTCACATTCTCTTGACCCACATACCAATTTTTGTCAATTCCCATTATCGATACCATTGGTGCAACTGTGAAACAAAATCAAACAAAGGTACGATGTTAAACATTTGTATTATTTACTAAGAACACATTTTTTATTATATATTTTACATCATATGTATACTTTTTGTTATTCTGTTACCTTGTACAACAGACAGTTTGTTCATGCTGACCAAAATGTATTTTATTTTATTTTTTACTACAACGGGTACAAGACTAGGACTCAATAATCAGTCATTGTGATCCCAGCAGCCTGATGACAAATGAGCTTTTCCAGAAGGAACAAAGCGTGCATTATAAGTAGTGAGCGATGACAAAAACAAAGGCTGCGCAGGACTGTAGCAGGGTACAGGATCTGCTGGTGAACAAGAGCCAAGAGAACAAACAAATGATCCTGGGCTGGTGGAAAGTTAGAAAATGACAGACTCACTCAGACAGTAGATGTGCTGCAGCTAATAATAAACTCTACTGCCTCACCATGACAAAGAAAAACAAAGCAGGAGGATGCCTAAATGAAGCCCAGCACATGCCACTGTAATAAAACATGGCAAACACTGACTTAGGCATCCAATATTTCATTTTTGATTTCTCTGGAGGACAAATGAGGAACTCATTACAGCACACAGGAAGATGCTTCAGCTCATCATGTCCACTGACCCTTTTCACGTGGCTCGACGTTGAAATTGTGCTTCTTTTGCACTTAAAATCCCTTGCCTCTGCATTTGACATGATTTATTGAGCTGGAAAGCATCTTTCTTCCTGTATTAACCTTGGTTTCTCTGCCTCTCCATCCGCTGCCCCCAGCAGCCCCCTGCTACTTGTGTTGCTGCCGAGGCCTGATCAATATTTCATAAAATACCTTCATTAGCCAGCACTCACACAGTCCAAACACAGCCTAACCCTTAGTGCTGCTCGCCCAGGAGTATGCATCAATGATTATAACATTAAAATGACTCTTAAATAGCTCCTTTATTGGAAAAGAGGGAAAGGTAATGATCAGGCTATTCATAAATCAAGCTATCAGCATGGGTTAATATCGATAAGATACACTGTGCCTGTTAGGGCTGCACAGTTAGGACTATAATAGTCATTACTTTGCAAAATATAATGACCGTGATTATTCATCTTGGCAATTTTAGGAGCTTATATTAGTGATGATAATAACAACTCAAATTTCCATAAACTGCATAGTATTACACAATTAATTGAGCAGTCATAGTGCTTAACCTAAACCAAGGTGACGAGCAACATGATCGATGAGCAGCAATTTGGTTCAGTTAGTGAAAGATGGTGATAGGACGATGCCTCAAACCCAGTCAGGCTAAAATTTGGTTTCATTTGCATCTTTTTGAATATTTTGAGGTTTTTTTCAAACTGCTGAAACAGGACTAAACAGTGTATTTGTTAGAGACTGCAGATGTAGTGCGCCAGTGAGTATTTACAGCAGCAGGATGCCGAATGTGGGATTGACTAAACGAAAACTACACTTCTCATGTTCAACGTCACCCAGTGCAAAGATGTGGCTCACTTATGTGTTTCTGGGCAATCAGTGTGTGAAAACATGCACATCTTTCCTATCCAAGTTCTGAGACAACAAATATCACCTGTACCTGAGGAGCAACCAGTTTGGGAAAGGTTCTACTTTTCCTCATGTATTACAGGAGAAATTACATATATAATAAAAGTAGGATTAGCAGTGATGAGAGAAAATATTTTTTGGTCAATGGAGGTCTTATGGCACAGAGGAGCAAGCTATATCAGACTTTCACTACACATGCCTTTCTGAGTAGTTGTAGTAGGATCAACTCATTGTTGGTTTTGGTGTTTCCGTGAGATTTGTTGACAAAAAGAAAAATATAATATACAACCAGACGTATCCAGTGGGATGTGAGTAAGACAACACAGAAATTAAGGAGGTTTTGTAATTCTGCACTTACACTGAATGTTTAGTATGTAGGGTATGCGGAACTCTGTCTGCAGGGCCGGGTGGCGCACCACACAGGTGAGCGTCTTCCCCTGGGCATAGCTCTGCGGTTGCCACATGTAGCGCACATGCACGGTGGTGGTGCCGTTGGGCTCATCCTGACTTTGCTTCTCACTTCGGCCATACAGCTCTGTCTCCCAGAAAACCTCAGCAGCGGGACGGCCACGCTCCGCTATGCAGGTGGCCACCAGTGACTCATTCCCACCATCCAGAAGAGCCGTGGGGCCGGCGGACACATAGACCTTTGGCTCCACTGTGTTAAAGAGAGAGGAGAGGAGAGAGAAGGGGGGAAGAGAGGAAATGACAGAATGGAGAAAAGATTACAAAATTAATATTGATCTTTCTGTGTATATATGAATAAATAATGTCCATCATATAGTATATGGACAGAGGGAAGTGGCCTTAGTATACTCAACTGCCAGAGAGGACAGATTGACTTCTTCCATTTCACATATGCATTAAATATTGATGAACACAAGCTATTAAATCATATGGAGGCATTTCAGTGGAGACTGAGCTGTCTTTATTGTTGTTTTCCAAACATATAGTGTGTTAAAGGAAGTGTAATCTATCAGTCCTACTGTATGGTTCTAGGAGAGCCTGAAGTGTGCATATGGCTTTGTCAAAAAAAAAAAAAAAACCTTAATATTGCAAAGTCAGAGGTGACAGTCAACACTGTGGTGTGTTTGTATTTTACTGTGTTGTACTGGAAGATGAGGAGCAAAGTTACGGTACACTTCTCAGCACTTTAGAGCTGGGGTAATGTTATACCAGCTTCCGGAGAATAACCGCAGGTTTAGACAGAACAAGGATTTTCTCAACAGAGAGGCGAAACAGATCCATTCAAGAGGGACATGACCAGAATAACACAATCCTCTACCTGTTGTGCAAAGCAGTAGAACAGTTTATCTTATGCTGCACTGCCCTAAAAAACACACAGAGCCCTGTTTAATAATCACAAACTGGCAGAAAGGACACTTGGGAAAGTACAGCAAGTGGAGGGCTAGTGAAGTAAACCTACACAGGTTACACTTCCATATACATTGCTGGAATTTCCCTCTTTTGTTAATTTTTTCTTCATTGTCTTGCAGTGCACCACCTCCTTCATCTCTGTCCCTCTTAAAAGAACAGCTGTTCCACTTACTGCAACAGTGACAGTTTTAAAAGACACGTGGGGAGCACACGCCAGCCTAATCCACCAGACAAGGCCATCACCTTTGAGACATCTGCCACCCCACTCCTCCCTAGTCTGGCTGGAGGTGCAGCAACAAATTCAAACTCCCGGCACCCCTTTTTCCAAAAATAACCTGGCGTCTCCTGTACCCACTGCAGGGGCGGGGACCCTGCTCTCAGTCCTCCACCTCACATTCTTCACTCACTCGTCTCTGCCCCTCCTCACAGGCCTCCGACTATAAACAGTAGCTGCTCTATGTTAAGAGGCGAGCTGGCCAAAGCTTCAGAATAACTAAATCAGAGAAATGTGTTAATTTGGCGTTGCTGTCAAGAAGGGAGGGGAATGCTCTGGATGAGTGGAAATGCTTTAGGGGAAAGGGTAACGATTTCCCTTCAGCAAAGTGGCTGCATTGGCCCTTTTCTGCCCACATACACACTGATCCACACATGCACACTGAACACTGATGTCAGAGCGGGAACCCTAGAAAGGAGGAATTTAACTGGATGTTCAGTGGTCATGCATCCCATCTGGACATTTTTACAGTAAGATTTAGCATTGAAAACCTATAAATTGGCATGGTCACTTTGGTATAATGCTCTATAGGAGTTCTGAGACAAACGGTCATCAATTTTGTTTTAGAATTTGGATGCTGTGATGCAAAAAATCTGGTGCTTAAAAGAAAGACACATCCAGTGAAGTAAAACAACTATAATTAACTGTGCAAATGAAGCCACGCACGGCAAACAGGATAGATCAATGAAATTATCTGTGAGCAAGCCCTAGCTGATAGCTGACAGAACAAGAGAAGATACGATAAGGACATATAACAACATGCAAGCAAAATATAGCCTTATGACACATACTTCCCAGAAACAGGGGAGCATTATTTGAATAGACTGAAAGGAGAAATGAAACATTTCTCACGACAGAAAAGCTATGACCCTCTTCAGAGTTTGGCTTCGGTGAGTAAGCAACTTTAACCATCTCGCTGTGGGTCTGATTTCTCAATTTTATGACTCAGCAGAAAAGAAGATACTGCATTACTGGCCACATCACTGAACAGACAACTTTAAACAAAAAAAAAAATGCAGTTCATGGTTGAAGGATAAAGCTCAAATGCCTATCATTTAGGGCTGTCAGAGTTAATGCGATAGCGCATTAATACAAATTAGTTTTAATGCCACTAATTTCTTTAATGCAGAAACACAGCTTGTGATTTTTAGATTGTAGCTGACTCAGTGTTGAGTGAGGATACTGGTATATAAAACTAGAAAACCTAAGGAAGAAACCATGTCATACTAGCTTGTCAAGGAGGCTTAATAACTTGTGCTACATTTTTGCAAGGAAAAACTTGCATGGCCAAGTGGTCCCTTGACCTCTGACCTCCAGATATATGAATGAAAATGGGTTCTCTGGGTACCCACGAGTGTCCCCTTTACAGGCATGCCTGATTTATGATAATCACACACAGTTTTAGGCAAGTCATAGTCAAGTCAGCACTCTGACAGCTGTTGTTGCCTGTTGGACTGCAGTTTGCCATGTTGTGATTTGAACATGTTTTTATGCTAAATGCAGTACCTGTGAGGGTTTCTGGACAATGCTTGTCATTGTTTTGTGTTGTCAATTGATTTACAATAATAAATACATACACATACATACATACATCTGCATAAAGCAAGCATATTTTCTGATTCTCATGTTGATATTTGTATTAAACACTTGACAAATCTCCCTTTAAGGTACATTTTGACAAAAATAAAGAATGTGCAATTAATCATGACTAACTATGGACAATGATGTGATTAATAACTATTAAATATTTTAATTTATTGACAGCCCTACTATCAATAAAATCTCCCTCAGCAACTTAAAATGTGTAGCCTGTAGACATGTTTTGTTTTTGAGAAATTCAATCGCTGTTCATCAGATTTCCCATTCACCTGTCAACACTTTCAAACAAAGGGTCATTCTAATTCATTCACTGAATGTGTCACATTTTCCTCCTCTGGTTCCTTCCTATTGCACACTGGTGGGTGCCTTTGCATCACATACTGTAGCACACTTCCTGCTGATTGCTTCCTTAAACGCTTGGGTCTTTTCTATGAGAAGCTGTAGACAGAAGGATGAAAAGGAAAGCATTGAGCCAAAACAAATTGCACGTTGAGTGTCTCATGGTTATGTACAAGACAATGTTTGTATCAAGAGTGTAACTTCTGAATTTAAGTCAATGTCCACTGCACCTGTTAATCATTATGATGCGTGTCGTGACTTAGGCCTATTATTCATGGGTTTGAGCCTTTTAATCATTTCACTTTGGTTCATTTGAAAAGAATGAAATGAAGTCAAGTGCTCCGTCCTAAACCTCAGAGTGTAAACATGAATCATAACTTGGAACTTTGGGTTGGGTAGTTTAAACTGAAGCAAATACAATACAGACCATAACAACCAATAGTCTATATATTAGAACAATATGTTCAGTATTTTGTCTATATGATGATGTGTTATACAGAACTTGTTTAGGGATGCAGCCACTGTTTCCTTCCTCAAAACACTTGAGAAAAAAAGTACAAGTCGACCCAAAACAAGGCAGAGATGAAGAAGCCAAACTTCATCACTGCCTTGGGAACTTGAATCTGCTGAGTTTAGGTCTTGTAATTGTGATGTGCGAGTGTGCCCTTTAAGTAAAATACCCTATGCCCACATGACATGTGTGTAATTGCCAAGAACGTATAACACCATAATCACACCTAATTACATATGAATTGTAATGTAGGCCTAAGCATGTATTCGTGTATGGGTGTGCATGTATGCGTTTCTGTGAGCCAAAAAAAACAAACATGCCTGAGAAACTGCTCAGAGAGGAGAGCAAGGTGGAGTTGTACTCTGTGAGGTCCCAGACACTGTGGCTGTCACAGCAGCACTTAATGTGCCACTCATTAGTCATCAGAGTCTCCTTTAGTCTCTGGAGGGAGACATGAAACTACTGCCTACAGTGCAATCTCCTAGTCTCAGCGCTGCCTGAGTGCAATCCAACCACCAATTTAGGGCTTGAAACATACGCTGCTGACCACAGAGAAAGTTCAACGTTCATGCTCCTCAGAGAGGGGGTTACTGTACGTGCCCAGACAGTGCAGATTACACATGATAAAACCAGTGCACAGACAGTATAGTGTTTGTACGCAATACTTTGAGGAAAAAAAAAGAAAGATGAGAATGATTATGATTCATTAAAAATGAATCACATTCATTATACTGTAAGTAGAAATAAATACATCAGTCTTGGTACAGTGTGTGTTTGATGCAGTGTTGTATATTTATCATTGATTATTTTGGTATGTATTACATACTCTGTGACCCTGTTTTTTGTTGGGCTTATCAAGGAAAGGCGACTACAGAAGAAAGAGCTGAGAATGAAAATTATGGAGGTGCTAAATGTGCAGATACCCAAAGTACAGTGTCTTTTTTTATACATTTTTTACACTGCAGATTTCCAAGTTTGTCATCTGCTTCTTCAATTCCTGTGATGGCTTCACAAATGCTAATTACTCAGCCTGAGGTATGATTACATAATTAGTGACAAAAAAGGTAAAAAGGGCAGAACTAACAACAATTTCCCCTGCATGGAGGGAAATAGCTGCACATTGTAGTGTTAAGACCATTGCTACATATGAAACTTTTTTCATGCAGTATGGTTAGATGCAAGTAAATGTCACAAGAGTCACCCTGCATCACACCCTGCAATTAACTTGTTGTTGCATGCAACTAGTTGCATCAAGTTGGGACTGTTTGAACTCAATGCACTTTGTTTACATGGCTGCTACGTGAGGAGAGAGTCTGTATATTCCATACAAGTATTAATACTTTGTGATTTTTATGTTAGTGGCCTCGTGGAGGAAACACTTAGTAGTCACCTAAGATTTGCTTAATCACAGCCAACAGTGTCCTGCTTTGAAAAGTGAGATTAAAAAACAGCAATCAGAAGCACTCAATACAATGACAAAAGGAAGTGACACAGCTATACTTTACCTAACACATTAACGTAAGTTGATGCTTGTGTATTGCCCAGAGGAAATGTTACCACTTTGCAGGTGTAGGACCCAATATCTGCAAAGCCAGCTCCTTCAATGGTGATGGTAGCATCTCGTACAGACGGGGAAACAAACGAGACACGCTTGGCGTAGTCTGGAGAGATGGAGGTTCCAAACTCGGGGTTGAATACTGCCAAGGTAATGATGCCTGAAGGAAGACGACGTTCCCAGGAGCTCTGTGTGAGGTTGGAGCCCACCTCTATTCTGCAGCCCAGTGTGATGTTCTTCCCCAGCACGGCATTCACTTTCTCTGGAACAAACACCTGGTTACCTCTCACACCTGCTGAGAGAACAGGATGAAGATGAGATTCAGATAAACAACAGCAACGCGTTTTTGTTGCAGCTTTAATTAAATTGTAGAATTGCATTTGTCATGACACTGTCACTTCATTGGATTCAGAGATTGTGGTTTTTGTTCTCCGGTGTGTAGCGGTGGAAGAAAATTTTCTTTGAATCCAACTCTAGATTCAATTTGTCGAATAGTAAGTGTTTCCTCTTCCATTGTGACGGCAATAAGAGAGACTAGAATTCAAAGTAGCTGGGACGGGCCAGCAGGGAGGCTCAGAAAATTACATTCTTGATTAGCTTGTCTACAAGATGCAGTACAGTACAATATATAATGCATTCATTCCCATTCGCTCATCATCAACATAGTCTTCCCATAGCCACATTAACAGCATTAATATTTTTTTCAGACATGTTTTCCTGTGGATTTAAAAAAAAAAAAAAAAAGGAGCAGACTTCATCTGGGTTACTCTCAGTGCTCAGTTGCTTTCCCTCTTAACGAGCAACACACTTTTACCACAGGACACTCAGACTGTCCCTCTTGCTAATCCACCTTTTAAGCAGGAAAGGGAAAAAAAATCACTGGAGGAGATGAAACAAAACAAGCAATTTTATGGTTGTATACCCTCTTTTTACGAGGCCCTTAATTTGACTTGAAGCCAACCGCAGTTTTTTTTAATTAGAGTTATTTTAAAGTAAAGTACTGCAACATGTAAACTTGGTTTTGAACATTAATGGCTATTTGAATGCTGTAATTCCTGAATGCAAGTCAAGACATGACGAGTATGTGTTAATACTGGAGTGGTCAGAGCAACAAAAAAAAAAAAAAAAAATCACTTTTGACTTTTAGAAATGAACAAACCAAAGAGTGTGATTCAGTGCTCATGACGTGCAAGACGTACAGACAGTCATCTGCATGTCAGTTGATAAACATGCATCTGGGTTCTCAACAGAAAACAAAAACAACCAACTCAGTGGGAATGAATGCAGCATCTTGCAAACCTAACCTGAAATAAATCCTAAATTACAGGTTATGGCTACAGCCCTGAATGGGAAAAAAATGCATCCAAGGCTCAGTTTTTATGAGCAGAATCACACATATGAGTCATAGGACCTCATACCTCATGCAGGAAGTGATATAACAACAAATTTCTTCGTATTTTTTTGCATCCACAATTTGTTCTTATGTTTTAATTGATTTCTGGGATTCATCAGTGTTTTCTTATTTTTGCACTTCTTTTAGGTAAGACAAAATTTGAGGTTGAGAACACAACCTTGTTTTCAGGGTCCACAAACTGTCTGTCCAACACAAACATAACATTTTTTAAATTTGTGAGCTACAGACATATTCTTTGTACACTGATCACAAGTTTCCTGTAACACCGGTACTGACCCTCTGGAAAATCATGTTTACTTCAAGTTTATTACAGTACCTTGAGTTCACTACTGCTGAAGTTCTTCTTCATGCAGCCTTTTTTGGTGGCATCTCTCCAATTCTTGAGCATGTGCCAGAGTATTTGCAGGCCGCACAACACTTGCATTCAGTGAAATTAACTTTTTGACTCATCGGCCAAGGGGACTGTTATTATGATGGCCAAAATAATAACGTGCCTTTTAGTGTCACATATACATCTGTTTCGGTGCATTTTACTGAAATAATGAGGTATATAAAAGAAGAGGCCAGAGCAACATTTGAAACAAAATAATTTAAATATATTGATCAACGGTTAATTAGTTGTTAGAATATGAGGATTGGGCTGAAACTAATTCCTGACATTTCAGTGGGTATAGGCTACTGTACAGTACAGTAATTTGTAAAAAATAAAAACAATAAAAAGATTTCATTCAGAATTCAAGAGGATTCGTCATTCAGCACACCTGGGTATTTGGATGGTTAAGAACGTTTGGTGCATCTGGAGTTGACATTATTCTTACCACAAAATTACTGTTCGAGAAAATAGAGAAGCCAAGAAAGAGAAGAGAAATTGTGTTGCTGCATGACGCAGACTGATAAAAATGTTTAAGCATACATGCATCTAAGAGGCTATGCAGATTCAAAAATGAATTGTGGATTGAGTAGATCCACAACAGACCTTGTAAAAATGTTTGTTTTACAGATAAAATGTAAAAAGTTGATTTCATTCAAAATGCTCAAACAGTACCCCTCAGTTTTCTTGACATGGTTGCAGCCTTAGTAAGCTATATTCAGGAGCCATAAATTTCCACTTTGTACGTAGTCTCGGATGTGTATGGAGTAAAGCTTATAAAAGTGGTTCACTGGCTGGTATTTTGAGTCTTTGGCATGAATTTGAGTGGTAAGCCGCAGCAATGCTATCTTGGTTTGTGAGGAATATAGCCAAAGGAGGCTGAGGCTCCCCGTGCTCCATTACGTCCCCTGTAATTTCAGTGATCACACACACACACACACACACACACACACACACACACACACACACACACACACACACACACACACACACACACACACACACACACACACACACACACACACACACACACTTTTTCCAAATGTGTGTCCCTCCCCATCTGTGTATTTTGTCTGAATGGCTGCTGAGTCCTAAATGTATGTTGCATTGTGTTGTGAAGGGCCATGCTGTGCTATAATACTTGGGCTTCCCTGTTTGTTTTCTTTCTCTGCTGACCCACATTTTCAAAAATGTTTTCATTGGGTTTCTTGCCTTATTGTGTAAACTAATATAGCACAATTCTGCGCTGTATTTAGGCTCTTAAACTATTAAACTAAAATAATTAACTCAGGCTGCCTTAATTGTCATTCACTTGGAATGACACTTGGGAAAGTCACTTTGGATTATTATTTCATTTTTTCAAGATAATTTAGGCATCCATCCACATCTTTCTCCCACCTTTGAATCATGACCTGGTAAAAAAAAAAAAAAAAAGCCCACACTGATATAATGTACTTAGCAGTGCATGCATCCCCCTGTGTTTGCATTGCGTCTGCCGGAGTCCTCTGGGTGCACTGGTGTGGGGAGGAATCAGGGTCGGAGCCATGTGGGTTTTGCATTCTGCACTCCAAAGTCATCTGAGCTGACACAACAGCTGTTTGTTGTCACCTTACGAGTGCAACTTTTTGCTTGGAAAATTATACCAAACTCAAACTACGATTAAATATTGACAGTGAGATAAATCTTTGCATATAAATGTTTAACTGGTACAAGAATATAGAGGTCATGCTGATCAAAGTCCTCGTGTAGCACTGGTTGTCTGAGTAGTAAACTACCATGCTTGGCATGCGTGACATTGCGTTGATGCATGCAGACACGTGTCTTAGACCAGGCTTCTCCATAACATGCTCTACATACTGCAGCTACCTGACACGACACTCCAACTGCTACCGAACATAGTTTGTCTATCTCGGTGTGTCAGATTTCAGGCCTGTCAAAGCATACGGAGAAACTAGACTCCATCCATGCTATGTTCTGTTTGTTTTACAGTAAGCATTAGGGAGTAAGTAGGAAAGGAGGGAGTGAAGGGAGGGGGGTGCTTAAAGAGGACTCCACCCTTACCATTATGGGAGGGGAGACAGATGGCCTCTGCATGAGACACCTACAGCCAGGAGGAGAGTGGGGAAACTTGGCACTGCTAGCTGAGACTACGAAGAACACAGCCAGAGCTTGCTGAACTAAAGCTCCATGAAATATCATCTAAAATACTGCAGGCAAATGAAATGTAAGCAGTGTGTTAAACAACACTGTCATACGATTTCATCAAGGAAATAGGTGTACTGCTGCAGAGCGGAGGCACAACTCAGGACTGTCGGTGGTTTTATTACTGGTTATCCATCTTATCCAGTAAACAAATAATTTTAGTAGGATAAACACTAAAACTATATATCCGTGGCCATATTTATGCTGTGTCACTGTTTTGATATGACCCATTTAGTCAACTTGAAGTATGACACCCTGCACCAGAGAACAGGAAGAACCCCGGCCTGCAAAACCTAATATGACTGAAAAGAAATAGGCTGCACTTTTGCCCCCTTTTTCCTTGAGAAACCCAAGGAAAGAATGAACTCATGGGAAGGATATGCCTGCCCTTTGAAGAAATGCTTCATATTTGTTTCTTCCCTCCTGACATCACTAATTGCGACAAGCTGCTCGAAAGACGCAATGGTAAATCAAAACCTTCCCCTTTGCTTAGCAACCAGCTCAAACATTCCACGTCGGCCACTTGATGAGCCAAGATCTCCACCTACCCAGATCTGACCTAGCTTCAGCCCTGACCTCCCCAAAGGAAGAGGCTGTCTCCTGGCTAGAGTTCCTCGCAATGAAGCCTGCAGTGCATGTCAGAACTGTGTGAGACAGGAGGGATACAAGGCCAGAAACATTCACATGGAGCAACAAAATAGACAATATGTCATGTTCATGTAGACAAACTCTATGCATAGATTATCATGTCAAACAGCACTCATGAGGGACTGATCTGAAGACCTCACAGGAGAAGAATGCAGACACAAGGTCTGTGCAGTAGGGAGTGTGGTTTAGGACTAAAGCAAGAGGAAACTCTGAGTGCTCAGCATTCAGAAATGAATACAGTGAGGCGAGGAGGACACAAAGCAAGAAATAGGGCAGTTATTGGGAGGAAGTACAGGAGTGAGATGGACAGAAGTAAAGATTTGAACAGTGTGAACTATGTGAGGACATAAAAATGTAACTAGGCTGGGTCAATCATCTTTATAAGCTGATATTAGTACATGACAGTTCGACAGAGTGGTTCAGACCACCACAAATGATACAGTTTGCTCTGGCCAGAGGAAGGTGCTTGGTTTTGACTTGACTGTTTTCAACATGGCTGCTGGGTCACAAACTTTCTAATTTTACAGCTAAACTGTACAATACAATATGTTACTGAAAACACTTGAGATGAGAAATAGGTATTACAGTCTTACATATTGATTCATATTTGATCAACGCTGCCTAGGTGGACAGATTGCAAGTTTTGCAAGAAGTGATTGACAGCTGCCCAAAGAAAGCTCAGCTCTGATTGGTTGTTTTCATTCAGGCCATGGATGTATAAAGAGCACTGGATGCAGTGAAGAATCAGGACCCCATTTATTCGCATGAAAGTTGCTCGGTGCATGAAGCAAAACAAACTCAACTTCCAAATATAAAATTACCCGGGTCATCCAGCGAACTTCCACATCCATTGGGCCCACAGAGCAGGCGCAGTAGCGCCTCTCAGCCCCGGTCTGGGACTCATTCACATGAACAGAGGAAGGGAAATGACTCTGGATTTGACCATTGGTGCATTTTATAACTTTTAGGACCTAATGATTTCAATAAGGGCTCAAAAAAATATCTGCTGATTTACAGACATCTCTTTCCCAATGTAAGTCCATGGAAAAAGTCTTTTTGGGCCCAATGGCATCACTTTACGGACACAGAAAATGAAGGCCCCCTATTTGGCCAAATTGGTAAAATTTGCTTAAAAGCCTGGCCCACTTCCTGGGGGCTTGGTTTGGGTGCAGTGAAATCTTGCAAATGCCATTAGGAGCACTAGCAGGAAGCAGAGGAAGATATTTGCTCAAAGTTACTGTCTTTTAGACTGGATGCAACATATGTGTGTATATGGATGAACAACTGGTGAGGATGTCAATCCCTCTCAAAATCATGACAACTAAATAAATAACAGCACAGTACAGGGTTTTCTCCTCCGGCAGAGGGACAGACAGGGCAGAGAATAGGATTATGTTACTCAAGAACAAGAAAAAAGGTAGAATTTGGTAGCTAACACTAAGTTAGATAAACTTTACAATTTGGGTAAACATTTGCAATGTATTCTCTCGATGTTCAAAGCCAATTAAGTATTCTTAATATGAAATAACATACTGGGAAATAATGGCCAAGCTAACTTTACCTAGGTAACATTAACGTTGGTGAACTCACAGAATCATAATACTGGTAAGATTACTTCAATAAACACTAGAAAAATAATTACCAATTTGGGTTACAATTACTATTCGCCTTTATTTTACCTCATGTTTGAGGTCAAGGTTTATTTACTGTCATTCTGCGACACAGGGTTGCACAACTGAGGAAAGAAGCTGCTCCCACCTAAGCTTGGCTAACCTTGTATTGCTGTGGTCTCAGATCTCAGCAGTAACTTCGAGGAGAACAATGTTATCATAATCTACAGAACCAATGGCTAAACCCAAGAAAATAAGATCCTAGAAGTGATGACCCAGAATTATCCTGTAAAGAGTCATTAAATACATTTTTAACTGTTAATTTTTATGTAAAAATGTCAGCAATGAAGATAAAAACTCAAATTGCTGTTTTTGGGGAATGTGGGTAAAATGTTTATGTGCCCCTGTTATTAAAAAATAAAAAAAATAAAAAAATAACAACTCCTGAACTGGTGCAAGGTGAGTTTGGCAGCCTCTATCGTCCTCCTCTCCAAGGTGTTAGCAAGCAACCTGGGATGCACCAGACCTAGCCTAGCCCTCACCCTCTTCCCTGCTTCGCTAATTTCCAAGTGTGAGTAGGAGGTGCACACAGGCTGAAGGGCAGCGTTGCATTACTGTTTAATGAGTGCAGTAATTCATACTGATTCCAAGCACTAAAGTCCCTTATTCTAGTATAGGCCAACAGCAACATTAGCTGACTATTAAACTTCCATTTGATTCTCAAAGTCACATTTAAAAAAATGTTCGTTGTCATGCATCTGAAAACTACATTGACAAACGCTGACAACCTCCCACAAAACAATCTATGAATATGGATTAATACGACTATTAGCTATAGTCATAAAACAATTATCCAGTAATGTCTCAATGGGCTAATGCCCACAACAGCACCTGTTCTGGATCCAATCCAAACCCTCTAAGTGGACAAGGAAAAAAAACGTCTATATCATCCCTTGTGTGCAGCCGTAGGTAGGACATTTGTGGAATATTAACACAATATGTAACAGGAATTTAATCTGCCATAGCACTTGTGAAATTTCAGAAATACATCTTCCACTAGAGCCTGCATTCTCTGAGAGCTGTATTTGCCTTTAAACACTGGCAACTCCAAGAAGTCAATAGGCAGTGTGGAGCCATTTGTTTGGTATTGTTACCCTCTAAAGAGGTTACCAGGAAAGAAAAAAGCACAATGCCCTTATGCCTAACACAGGTCCCCAGACTTTTGCTTTATCTTTTGGGAGGCCTATAACTCTGTCTCAATCAGTTAGACAGGATAGGCCAACTGGTGCATTGCCTGTTTTATAGCATGTCTTTATCGTAAGAAATATTTGTGCAGTGTGAAGAAAACATTAGTCTCTACACCAGCTCTAATCTACCCCCTTCCTTCCTAGCATTGTGTCCTGTGAGGGTGTGAGGCTTTTTCAGTGGGTTAATTCATGATGGAGACAAACACAGGCTGACAGGCCTTTAAAACGGGGCGGGTGGGCCTCTTTCACATGTCACTGTCATCTTCAAAACCCTTTTTCTCATTGCTCCCCCATAGCAGTGTGTACGTCTGTGCCCTTCTCACCCAGGTCACATTTGATTAAAGATCCATGCTTATAAGAAAAAGATCAATAGTGTTGACATACAAACTGTCAGGATAGGTTACAACCTCTCATGAGAGTCAACTACAGCTATGCTGTAGAACTTGTGAAGGACAATGTGTGCCACTGTGTATTAAGGCAACACAAACACTCCTCCAGCATCCTGCCTTTTGTGTGGGATTTGTTATTGTTTGTTGAGGGGGTTTGAGGCATTTCAGTATGTGAACACAGTGCTATGGACTCAGAGATGGGCAGCAATGTTTTTTTCCATGCAAGTAGAAACTGCATGACAAAATGTACAATTTCAGAACATAAAAATCAACTGGAAAAGTCACAGATGGTCACAGAAAGCAAGGAATGGCATTTTTCAAGCTGCTGAGTGAGTAAATAACTTAATTTTGGAGGTTTTCTTCTTAAGGGAGAATTTGCAATGAGAGTCTTTCTCAATTAGAGCTTAAGTGTATAACATCCCTGACACGTTAATGTGAAAAGAGACTGCACTGCAGTCACCATCACACCACAGTAGCGTTGAAAATTGCACTGGGGTAGAAATGTTGTTTGTGTCAGGGTTTGCTAGCTCATCAAGTACATCCTTACTGCTACTGTCCTCTTTTAGATAGCTCAGTGTTCTCAAAAAACCTTTATCTAGTCTCAGATGCTGACAGCCATGAATAAATGTTGAGACAGTTACTACATAAAACAATTAGCCAGACATCACACATAGACAACTGAAGCCTTTATACTTAAGAACAAGTGCTGTTTTATGGTTGGCCTAGTATCTGTTAAATCGATTTCAGTAAATTATTCACAGCATCCAGGGAAATATACCACCAAGCCAAACAAAGACAGCATAGACAGGCTACCAAGGATAATACGAGGTCCAACCCTCCACATTAGCCTCTGTGATAATAAAAGATAAATTGTATGTTGGCCTCATATATTTTAAACTGGCATTTGGTCAACTTTAAAACACTGCAGTTACAACTGTGGGCTCCCATCCCCAATGCAGAGACACCACCGTGTCCCACACAGCTGTCCTCACAAACTGGGTGAAAAGAAGAGAAATATAATTTTCCTCATAACAGTCACCTTAACTATGTTCAAGTGTAAACCACAAACCATACAGACATGCATATAGCCAGCTTAGACTGGAAAGATTATCAATCAAGAGTCATGCATTGTTTTTAGACATGTTGTTTTCATGACATTTACAAGTCACACTGTCCTTTGAAAAAAAAAAAAAAAAACATATAAAACCAAGCTCAATTTTTATGCATTAGGACAGAAGTAGATCAGGGCAGGTCCTTGTTGGGTGGAGAATGGGTTCTGTACTAATCACAGACTCCACTGCCCTTCACTGACTCTAAATGGGCTACTGTACTTTCATTAGGCCGATCCAACATAATGGAAGCATAGTTTCCCACATGCCACAGAGATCCCAGAGGGAGTTAGATTGTTTTTCTTTAAAATGATTCCCATCATTGTACAATTTTAGATTCCTTGTATGATGCCTGTTACTGCCAACATGTAATGTCAGTGATTGTCACAAGTAGGCTGCATACACAGGGCTAATATACAGAGATTTGTAATATGTACTGGCGTAACAGAGATAGCGCTAAGAAGAATAATGGTAGGCTGTTATCCAGTAAGACTAAAACCAAACAACCTTAACTTAAAAATGTGCTATTCAACATGTATATTTACAGCCCTTTTAGTGATACAAGATACCTGATCAAGCTTTGTTTTGAGTACTAGATCTACCCAGCCTGCGTCTTATCTTATTTGTATCCTCTAATGGGGCCTGGAAATTGGATTTTATTTGCTATGTTTAATACATAATGTTATCTGCCCATTCATTTAATTGCAGCAGGTAGGAACACAGCAAATAATTATTTGTTAGCAGACCTATTCATTATTTAATCAATAGTTCAAATAGCTCAATGAAAGCTGGGGTAGGCAGAATGGAGCAAATTTGAGTGATTATTCTTATTTTATATATATTTTTATTTTTCATAAAACGGTCACTATATTCTGACAGCAGTGCATGAGACAGGTCATCTGAAAAAAAAAAAATTTACTTGTGTGTCCTCCATGTTGGGTTCAACTGAGGAAATACCAGTCGAAGCAAACCTTTTCCTTTTTGTAGCTTAACAATACACTACAAGGTGTTTCTGAAAACATTTAAGGTGAGAAATAGGCATTACAGTAACAGAATATTGATTCATATTTGATCAGTGCTGCCTTGTTTGACCGTTTGATCAGAGTTTGCAAGTGATGTCCGTTGAATGAGAGCCAGATTTTTTTAAAGCCTGAAGACAGAGCCATAAGGAGGTGCAGAAGTCCAGCTTTCTCTCAGAGCACTTGAATTACAACATGCTGAAAGGTTATTATGGAATTTTTGCCCAATGATGCTAAAAATATTCTGTCTACTGCAGGTTTAATCAATAGTACAAATAGATCAATTATATGTTGCTCAAATGGCAGCTCTACATAGATCTTACACCATATCAGTTGTCAGATGATTTGCTCCTTACTGTATTCAGTAAACTCTTTTAGGGTTTTTCTATTCTTTTATTTTGGTGGTGATGTAGCGCCATCAATATAGTCTCTAGAAATGAGCAAATGTATGGTAGCCGATAGAAATACATTGATCAAGAATGCTGCTTTGGACTTTTTTGAGCAATCAGCATCACGGGATGTCAGCAATCATCACATCACAACGAGGAAGGAAGTAAAGCAGTCCAACAAAAATCTGCGTCTGTACTCTGCGTACCCGATGGTCAGTAAAAACAGTAAGTAGTTTGGTCATTGTGGCATTTCAGCAGCATTATCCTGGTCAGACGCAGTTCATTTTCCCAGCACACCCACTTTTCCCAGCACACACTCTCACCCTCTTTCTGCAACAGATTAAAACGCTACCCTTGATTTACACTTACCACCCACTTTGAATGGTGAGAACAAGGAGAGTTAGGTGCCTAGGTCACTAGTGAAAAAAAAATCTCTGCTGACTACAACACATCTATAGTGACCTCACAAAAAAAAACATATATTTGACAACATGCCAATATAAAACACTTAGCCAACTGCTCTGACTATGATGACATTACTGTATATTCCCCTACATCCTGTATAACTTCATCTAGACTTCAATCAAAGTGGAACATTGTCAACAACACCCATCTTTGCAATGTATTACACACCTCCCTCCCACACTGTTAAGTCCATACAGAATCAAAAAAAGCTGGTAAGACTTACACATGTATTTTTTCTGGGACTCGGGTTACATGTCTGGTTTGACAGTGTTCCCATAATACAAAGCTCACTTGGATGTGAATATTTTCAGGACATAAGGCAAGTAATACCCACATTTAATGTCAGTCTCTGGGTTGTAGAGTAAGTACACCTTTAAACTGTGATGCTGGAATTCAATCCATGCAATATGATATTCTAACATTGTTTTTTAAGCCCCAAATAGAACTGGCAACTTGTTTTGTTATGATCCTTTTCGCAATCCAAGTAGAGGCAAAAATAGCAACTACATTGAACTATCATGTTTGTTAGCAGTGAGCAGTAATCTATGACGCTACACTTGTGTGACAGAGCAGCTTAGCTGTTGAAAAAGACCTTCATCATACTAAACACAAACAAAACCTACAGTCTATTTGGTATTATTTAGCTTTACAGTTTATTTGGAAATGAAGAGAGCATTGGCAGCTAATGCAGAAGCATGTAAACTATAGGAAGTAATACGGACATGGGGGGTTTAGCAAGGATGGCAGAGGAATACAAAATAATTTGGCTGAATACCAGCAGGGATACAGTTGTGCAAAATCCTGTTCAAGCCATTACTGCAATATACCTGCATCGAGGACCAGGGCTGCTCAGCAAACCAAATCAGGGAACTCTGAGTCAGGACACACATCTTTCTTTCCCTCGGATTCGGTTCATCAGTGTCTGATGTTATCTCACACACAATGAAAGCAGAGGGTGGGTGCTGAAACTTAGTTCTGACAAAATAGTAAAAACTCTAGAATGTGAAATCCCACAGTGTCATATCTGATTAATTTTGTCTGCTTCAGATGATGTGTGTTCCTGACTGAAATGTAGGAAAGTTCAAACTGTACTGTACTACAAGAAACAGTTTTGGGCCGTCACTCATCAGCATCTCCATTATTAAATAATGCATGCAGTCAACATTTGTTGATCAATTGTGGTTTTGGACCTGTGATTCTGGGATAGATGGGGAAGACTAGATTTACTTTGTAGGTGGAAAATTGGTTGAAAACACTTGGTTGACTGGCTTTGCTGAAATTTTTCGATATCTTTATCCAAATCCCTTTTTTCATTTTCAACACATGTCACAGGTTTACACACGAAATAAACAAGGTGTTAGAGACCTAAACACGGATGTAGGTGAGTGTAATACTGAGGGATCCAAGCTGCAGGTATGCCAAAAACATTAACTGAAAAACAAGATACCTTCCATTAACTACAATATAATGTACGTATCTCACCATTCTTGGTGTACAAGCAAATAAGACAACATGGATAGCTGACTTGCTACAGTCAGCAGCACCTCCCAGTATTTGACTGGTGGGTGTTAATCATCTCCCACTTGGGTGGTAGGGGGTGTGTCAGTGTATACAACTGACTGTGTGCTCATCCCAAACATCATAACCACCTGACAGCTGAATGAGTGAAACAAATAAGAGTGCATGGTGGAAAGCAGCCACACCTGTTTCCCATAACCCCGGCGCTCCCCTCCTGGGGGATTCAACTGCTGACTGTGCACATCCTGCATGTATACCGTTTTAATATGGACTGTGAAGCCATAGTGTATCCAAGTGACCCTAACCTCAGGGAAAAACCCTGACTCCTGAAAACAGCAGGCAAAAAACAGTTTAAAAAGGTTTCCCTGTGTTCATTCACAGTAGGTAATTAACCACGGAAATATCTGGAAGCCATTTTTACCAAATAGTTTCCTATGACTCAGTGATTCCTGTCTATCCAAGATTTATTCAGCAGACAAGACATACTACCAAACATACAGTAAAAAAAAAATCCCAAATAATACCATTCTCAATGTATTTTTTGCATGTTCCCCCTTTCCTCCCAATTTTGAATGGCTAATTACCCATGCACTGTGGTCCTAATGACCGGTAACTCCCAATGTTGGCATGGGGAGGAAGTAGACACTATAATGAATGCCAACAGAAGTACTGTGATTGGCTTGCAAAACCAGACGGCTGGGTTAAAGGTTGAAACTAGCATGAGTCTATATTTGTGTCATTATCATTTAATTTGGGGGCGGCAGTAGCTCAGTCTGTAGGGAGTTGGCTTGGGAACCGGAGGGTCACCGGTTCAAGTCCCGACATGGGCCAAAAACTGAGTGTGAACTGGAGCTGGAGAGGTGCCAGTTTACCTCTTGGGCACTGCTGAGGTACCCCTGAGCAAGGCACCAAACCCCCAACTGCTCGGGGCGCTTGTCAGGAGCAGCCCCCTCACTCTGACACCTCTCCATTAATGCATGTATGTGTCAGGTCTCATGTACCATGTATGAGTTTAACAGAGTGAAATGAATTTCCCCATTGTGGGACTAATAAAGGAGACTTCTTCTTCTTCTCTTCTTCTTCTAATCCCCCCAGAAGCACGAAATTCAACAAAGTGTTAGTCTGCCTCTCAATGCTTTTTAACTTCCTGCCTGTGGCACCCAAGCCCATTCGTTCCTACAGAGGATGCAATTTTTTTAAAAGCTGGGTCACAAATATTAAGTTTAATTGAAAGAAATATATATATTTCCTTGAACAATTAGCCATGTAAACAACAGACAACACAAAACACAAACAACAGCTCGTAAGAAAATAACTCAAAGAAAACATGGACAAATGGAACAACGCTAAAGTCCCAAAGTGAACTTGTTCATATGGACAAACCCACTGAGCCAAAGACTGAGTGAGAACCGCTGCTCAGCGAGCTATCCCAGTAGCACAAAGGCTACCCCAGTAGAACAAACGCTAACCCAGTAACACAAAAGCTAACCCAGTAACATTAGCACAAACACTAACCCAGTAGCACAAAGGCTAACCCAGTAACATTAGCACAAACACTAACCCAGTTGCACAAAGGCTAACCCAGTAACATTAGCACAAACACTAACCCAGTAGCACAAAGGCTAACCCAGTAACATTAGCACAAACACTAACCCAGTAGCACAAAGGCTAACCCAGTAACATTAGCACAAACACTAACCCAGTAGCACAAAGGCTAACCCAGTAACATTAGCACAAACACTAACCCAGTAGCACAAAGGCTAACCCAGTAACATTAGCACAAACACTAACCCAGTAGCACAAAGGCTAACCCAGTAACATTAGCACAAAGGCTCATTCAGTAGCACAAATGCTAACCCAGTAGTGCAAAGAACACCCACTGAGCCACAAAAATAAAAAAAAATAAAAAAAAATTTAAAAATAAATAAAATAAAATCACAAATGCTTCTTTTCTGACATCTGTTTGGCTTGAGATTATACGACTGTGGCATATAGCAGAGTTGTTAATTTACTTGTATATCACTAAAACAAGGATTATGTCACGTCAGCGTAGGTTACTGTATGCAGTTCTCTGGGGGGCTCCCCAGTGGACAGTTCCTCAATAATAAGAAACAATAAGGAAAATATATAATATCGCCAACCTTATCCCTATATAGGCATAAGATTTAAAGTGCCTGGCTACAGTAAACTCCTTAGCCAGAGATTCTGTAAAACAGCTGATTACTCAAACTGCAAAGAGGGTCGATTATAATCATTTCTTTTGTGATTTTTTGGAACCATGAGGGCTTAATATTTGTAAAGCCTTCATTTCATTAATGTGCATATACAAACAAGGAAGAAGGAAGTTTCTTGTCTTGTTTTGTGTTGAGTGAGTGAACTTTCATTAGAATGGATAGGAACTGGTGCCATTTTCAGAACCCCTTTAGACTATAAAATACAATATACTTTATTTTTATTTAGGGTAATTCAGGTTAGAAAGGAATAATGCAGGTAGCCCTGAGTAGACTTGTGAAAGCAGTGTGCTGAAAGTAATCAACAACTGACTGCAGTGACACACTGGTGTCTTTTTATTCATCCTGGTTACAGACAAGTGCAGGGATAAGCTAAAACTGGGGTTTCAGCTCTTAATTTACTGACGGACCACCAGGGAGCAGCTTGCCATACAAAGCGTCTGACAGTCAGTCACATCTGCCGGAGAAAAGGAAGCAAAGGGTGGAGTCAACAGAAGCTAGTGACCACAGCCTGCTCCCCGAACCCCACACACACTGCCTCCATGTCCCACAATAAAGCAGCACACTCATCTGCTGATGGCCTTCCTTCAAAAAGAAAACACTGCATGCATTTAATGTGATTAGGCGTTTTCAGTCTGCTGCTTCACAGCTGAGATTTAAGATCAAATGAGAGGATCTGATGAATGCCACAGCTGCGACCCACAGATGTGAATCCAAATGCTAAAACTTACTTTAAACCCATTTCTTGTAGATAATTCCAGCAGAGAATAACTTGTGTGGATAATTAACACCAGACAACAGTGAAATGTTGGCATCTGTTAAGTCAGGGGACCACAAGTTGGTCTACTTTACTAAGTCATGCTTAAACCAGTCATTGTTTGAAGAAGACTGACTGGAAAAATGGTGAAAGTATGAAATGAATTACATAAAATTCATTGTGACAGAAGTTTCCTTAGTGTGAGAAAATGTTGTAATTTCCCAGAGAAGGCAGGAAGGTGTTTCATCTATAACAAATATAATGATCAGAGGAACAAGAGCAGTAAGGTATACAACCATCTCCCCCAAACAAAAGGTCCCAAAAACATGCCTTGACCTGACTGCCATGTGGTGACAAAGCCATTGCTATTTGATTTATATTTTCAATGGCAAAACTATTTTCTTCACTACATCTTACTGTCAATTAATAACCACTGAAGCACAGTAACTTCTAAGAGGAACAAATCTGCTCAGTCAGTGCACTGCTTTTTCAAATCTATTTCTGTTATGAGTCTGTAATTTAGGTGGCTCCATTACAACATTATTTATTTAGATTATGAATCATGCCGCCCAAGAGAAGAAACCTCAAAACTACGGTCTTCAATTACAGACCTCAGCGCCTGTAGCCACGCCTTGATAAATGAATCCCCTCCTCACAGACCCGTCTACACTACAGGGAATCTGAAAATGACACATTCTAGGAAGGTTTTGAACACAAAGTCCCCCCTGCACACTTGCGCTTTGCTTAACACACAACAGTAGGCATGGGCCACATGGCCTGCAACCATATGTTATTGTGAGTAAAACCTGCACACGTTTCTCTTCCAAACACGACACCAAAACTAACCTTCGCCAGCTAGTTTGTCCTCTGTGTTAATAATCAGCTTGTTTGGCTGTCGAGGTGACTAGCTGTACTGAAACCCTGCATACACATGGCACCAAACAGCACGTTTGGAGACTAATCAGCTTAGTTTGAAACAGTATGTTGTTTATCAGTTCCCTGTGTTGATTTATGATCAAGTGTTTTGCAGGAACAGATAAAAAAAGTATGGTATGAAGAGGACTCTGTAAAAGTGTGTGTTGCAAGTGTGTGTGCACGTTTATGCATGACAGGACACTGGTGGCAGCTGTAGAGACACACATACTGGAGCTTGACCGATGAGTCTGCCAGGCCAATATACCTATCGCCAATATTATCTGATTGCAGATATCGGTATCAGTATAACAGAAATGCCAAAGATATGTTTGAGGTCATTCAGAAACAGTGTCTCCATTACATAGTTTGTCCACTGATGAGCACTAAGAAGTTTTTAACTGTAAATATACCACTGAGCACATATATTGGTCACAAATCCATGACGTATTTTGTATTTTTAGAGATGCTTATCAAAAATGTTTGGTTATATTATGTGTTTCATGTAAAAACATGAATATCTGCCCATGTGTCATTGCTATGGCTGTCAAAGTTAACATGATAATACATTAACACAAGTTTGTTTTAAAACCACTTATTCCTTTACCACATTAATGAAACTTGCAATTTTTAGGTTGTAACAGGCTCAGGTTTACAGCTAGAGAACTGTGAAACTATAAAACCTAGGGAATCCACTGGTGCCAACCATGTTATACCAGCTTGTTGGGAAGGAGGTTAAATAACTCTCCAAACGTATGCTAGATTTTGGCAGGGCTATTTTTCATGGGGGTCTCTTGACCTCTAACCTCAAGATATGTGAATGTAAATGGGTTCTATGGGTACCCAGAAGTATCAATTTAAGTATCACCCTCAAAAACACAGTAACAGTCCGGTTATGCTAGACGTGAACTGCAAAGATCAATCTGTCCATGTTTTGTCAATTTTAATAATCAGATTGTTTTTTTGAGTATTTCTTAAATGCCAAATACTACAATTAAAAATACTACTACATTGTCTTGATTCCAGTTTCTCAAATGTTAATATTTTCTGGTTTCCTTAAGAGATAATCTATCAATTGAGAAAATAATATGCAGATCAGTCAGTCAAAAATAATCATTAGTTGCAGCCTCATACTAAAGGTACTAGCTGATGCCAGCTGGCTATATTTGGGAGTATGTCACTTATTACAGTTAGCAGTGCAAGAAAGGTTTTATGTCCTTTTGCTACCATGGCATATATCAGAGGGTTTTATTGCCCTTGCATTCGGAAAAAAAATGGTGCATTCCAGCATTTACATTAATATCCATCAATGTTTGTCCGTCCTTTTGTCATATCGGGCCTATCATGTCTTGTGATCCCAGCCCAGGACTGGGATACAGCAAAGCTCTCCAGCTGCACTCCTCGGGACAGTACGGAGGCTGGAAGGTGCTCTGGCTGGCATGCAGCCCAACTGCGGGTCAATACTTCCAGAGACTCTGCGACTGCAGTGCCTCCCTTGAAGTATGTCTTCATTTCCCCTACCACCCCTCTCACGCCCAAAGCGGAGAGGTCTGCGCTGCCTCTCCTCCCCTGTATCACATAACGTTTATCCCCCATCTGTATCCAGCAACCACTTGGCAAACTTTTCACAATAGAGCTCCTCTTTGCTCACCGTAAGTGACACCCACAATACTCCATTTCGCTTCTATTTTCGTACAACACGAATCAATGCTGCTCCTCGGTGAGTTTCTATAGTGGGATGAGCATTTCCCCTCATCCTCCGGGTAATATAAGCTTAGCTAAGTCATGATGAGACACACTGGAGGTAACGTTAGCTAGTGCGGATAATTACCACAAAATCTGCGCTGCGCTTAAAGTTATCTCCCGTCCCGAGAGGAGTGATTTGGGGTGAAAAGCTAACGTTAACTGAGTTCGCGTGAGTATAATTATGGGTGTAAGTTAACGTAAACTATTTTAGTAACGTTAACGAAGTTGTACTCAAATATGAAAGACAAGCGAGGTTTAGCTAACGCTAACTATGAAGTGACGCCAGCGGCTAACTTACTTTCCCACCGACGTTATGAAACTGTCTGCAATGTTAACTATAAGCACACAAGAGCCGTTAGCTTAAATAAAGCTAGCAGGCTTTGAACGGAGCCCATTTCTACACAACGAGGACCACCGTTAGCCGGTTGAATAACGGCGGAGACTCCGAGCAGACCCACTACAACTTCTTTCACTGGTCTCAAAAGTAGCACGGGCGAAATGACAAAGAAACTGTTAACTCACAGGTAAGTCCGTAAAAGGTGAGAAGTGACGTTAAAAGTCGCAGTCCGTTAGTCCTCCTGCGCGGTGATCTTTTCTCCATGTTTCCCGTCTGTTTGTGCGCTTCGGCGCGCTCTGGTCCGTCCTCCTCGCTCCTCGCTCGCCCCTGCTGTCTGGCTGGCTCGCGCTCCTGGGGAGCTGCTCTCCATAGCGACCGCTCCGCGTGGGCTGTACCACTTCACACACACACACACACACACACACACACACACACACACACACACACACACACACACACACACACACACACACACACACACACACACACACACACACACACACACACACACACACACACACACACACACACACACACACACACACCGTGGCCCCAATCATCCCCATTTGATTTGTATTGTTCTGCTTTAACTGGACACCTCTGAGATGTGATGAGTATGGTGGCTGGAGTTGTGGTAACTTGGTGGTATTTGTTGGATTTTTTTTTTCTGTTGATCAGTGTCAAAAACACAATAAATCTCCACTAATTCAGTGTTGTAAAAAAGAAAACACCACAAACATAATTGGGCTAAATAGCCTACATTTTAGAGGAGCTCTAACTGGCAGTTTCCTCTAGTATTGTGGTAAACTGGCTATGTATTAGCAGTGGTACAAAGTTTTTTGCCAGCTGCAACATTAAAGTGATGTATATATCAATGCATCAATAATTATAATCCAATAATGTTGTTCTCCTTTCAGCTGCTCGCCACAGCGAATCATCATAGATTTACATGCTTGCTTTGGCATGTGTTTTATGCTGGATGCCCTTCCTGACACAACCCTTTGTATATCTATGCAGGTTGGGGACCGGAGCAGCCAGGGATTGAACCACCAACCTTCTGATTGGTGGACAACCTGCTCTACCCTTAATTATAATCCAATAATATATGTACATTATTCTGAAATGAGCTATTCTGCACAATGAGTGGCCTACTTTTACATTTGATACTTTAAAGGTGCTAAATGTCAGACTGGGAGCATTTCTATTGCCTCTGCACAGCTCTCAACATGATGAGAGCTGAGCCGACAGCCAGCAGCTACTAGTGCAAACAGTGCTAACGGGGAAAACAGCAGCAACAGTGCTGACAACGTTAGCCAGTGGGGCATGCTCACATGCATGAACTTGCACCACAAGTCAATGCAGCCGGCCCGGTGATGTAAACAAAGCAAGGAGGAGCTCTGATTACAACACACCGAGGGAGAGTGACTTCATTCTCTGCTCAGGTAGACATTACACCTCTATATCTTTATGGGGCAAATAGTTGTTTGATGTTGTATTAATGCTTTGGATATATTAACACTAACATCTTTGTACTTAAATAAAAATGTAAAAGTCAGGACTTTAACTTGTAACAGAGTATTTCTACACTATGGTGTTTTTACTTGTACTTAACCCTCCTGTTGTCTTCCTGTTGACCATGCAACATTTGTCTTTAAAACTGACCCAATCTGGTTTAATTATTTATAAAGCATACAATATAAATTACCAACCAAGTTACACCGTTTTCACCAACATCATTCCAAATATTAATATATTATAAGTTTTACTCTTTTCTTTTGGAAAAGGCTCATGAACCTAATTTTTGTAAAATCATATCAAAGTTTTCAGTAAAAGAAAAAGCATATATTATGAATTATTTTGATTGTAGTTATTATCACATACTGGTATGTGTCAACTTTTCGTCAGAATATTGTTTTGAAAGTTTTTTTTTAATGGCAGCACATAATGATACCTGTGGTCTTCCCATTAATTTTGACTAAAATACCTAGAATTCAACAAAAATAGTGATTGTTATTTTATTAAATTTTTTTTGCAAAAACCATATTAGGGAACTATCCATGTTATTTGGGGGCAATTAGATGACAGAAATCCATATTTATGATATAATAAAGTTTGAAAATGGGTCAAATTTGACCTGAGGACAACAGGAAGGTTAAGTGAAAGATCTGAGTACTTATTCCACTTCTTCTTACACAGTCCCACTGTGCATTAGTACAGTATAGAAAGTCTTGAATTGAAAATAGTACTTAAGTAACGATTGTATAATTAGAAGTATCAAAAATAAATGCACATAATGCACAACAAGTACGATACTATTTCATATTACAGTAGGCCCTGTAGAATATTAATAATGATGCATTCATATGTAGGTAGCATTTTACTCTGTAGCTGGTCCAGGTGATGCTAATCTAAGTATTTCACAGTCAGAGAATCATTAAAAATGCTCCATCATACATAACGTTTGGTGTGTAACACTTTGATCAGCAAACTACTCACTATTGTCATAGTAAAAAATACAACTGTAGTGGAATAGAAGTACTAAAAAGTTGCATGACATGGATATGTAAAGTACACATACATGTACTTCCACCACTAATAGTAGTAGATCTATCAGTGTTAGTAGAAATCATAACATAGCAACAACACTGGCTACTAGACCGCCATTCACGAGACTTCTTAAAAACATTAGCGAGGACATCAGTCTCTGGATAGGACCAGGCTGGATCACCAGCTGGGCAGAGTGAGCAGCTGCTTTCAGGCCCCAAACCCTCAGGGGGCCCTAAGAGTCCTGGTTCACCATGTTTTAGGTAATTCGATTAATTGAACATTTGTTTAGTAATATGGTTTGCAACACTAAAGCACAACATAAACTGCCATGATAAGGGCTTTAAATTGACACTGGCTTTGTTATGTGATTTTGGGGCCCTACCTTGTAGAGGGGCCCTGAGTTAAAACCTAGTTTTAGTAGGGCCTTTATAATGTCAGTTTATATTGTATTTACATCATGCATATTCCTTGAAATAGATGTGCTTAATTAAGTCACCAAAAAATGCAGGACCCCCTAAAGGGTTAATCTGACCCTGGATAGAACATAAGTGGGAACATAAGTGCTTAATCATTTATTGGCATTAGAAAGAAAGAAAGATATTCCTTTATTAGTCCCACAGTGGGGAAATTCAGTTTTACACTCTGTTGTTCACACAGTACATATACATGTCAATGGAGAGATGTCAGAGTGAGGGGGCTGCTCCTGACAAGCGCCCAGAGCAGTTGGGGATTGCTCAGAGGCACCTCGGCAGTGCCCAAGAGGTAAACTGGCACCTCTCCAGCAACCAGTTGGTCTTGGTCCATGGGGGACTTGAACCGGTGACCTCCGCGTCCTAACCCAAGTCCTTACGGACTGAGATCATTGTTCCAATTATGAAACAATGATCTTTCTGCGTATTTTCTTTAAAAAGAATTGAATAAAAGTATAATTTAGTTTGGATCACAGGGGAATCCCCTTGTTCCAACTCGAGCGCACCTGTGAAAACTTGCACACCAAACTGCAATGAAACGGTTAATTGTCCAAATAACCGTTTTACTTTTTAGGTATGACAATCCTCTTCACAGCAGCGACTGAACAGGTAAAGCTTCATTGTTTTCATCAAGGAGACAATGAACCTTTACCTGTTTACCTGTCTCATGGGTGTTATGGAGATCAGATCTGCAACTGGTTACATAGTAGTCTCTCAAACCAGGAACAGCGTTAATAATAGATCAAGTTTTCATATCCAGGTTTGAAACTGTAAGCTGATATAAAGGTTGTTTTCACTTTACACATTTATTTTCCACGACTCCTATAGCAGATTCAGTGAGTAAAAATATGGATAACGTAAGTTTACATAGCTTCCTGTGCTACCACAGAGGCCACAACTATATTCAGTACATGTGATTTGTATATCAATCTACAAAGTTTGGAAAATTTTAAGATTGTCACCTTTACCACCGTGTGTTTAACACATTTGTTGTTTGAAAAGATTGATGGTCAAAGAAAATAAGCAGCCGGGAAGCAGAAATACTTTTAAAAAACATTTTTGTTCCACTAACCAGGCCTAATCAGTGATTGTTAGGCACGTAGACAATGTGTAACCAGTGTTATAAAAGTATTTTAAAACTGTGGTAAAAACCAGGAAGTGAATGTGAAAGTTAATAAAAACCCCAGGAGATCAGCTACAGAAGGACAAAGCAGTCACATGCAACGAAACGCTTTGCTGATTCCTGTTTCAGAAAAAGTGTGCACACTAAAACAAAGTGGTAATGAGGCACTCTCATGCATTGAATTGTTCTTTACTTTGAGATAATTACAGTTTTTACACATTCAGGAATCCGGCGTTGTGTGCAGCACAGTGTTATTATCATGCACTGCAGCCTGAACTGATAAACACGCTCCCTCAGCAGTTTTAGGCGGACATCATATTTATTCACTGACGATAAGCAAAAATGCTTGTCTCGATGTGATTCCCTCATGTTGAGCTTCCCGTTTCACTCTACCGTGACGTCTTCATAGCCTGTATTAGACTCTTCAGCAGGGGACAGGAATTCTCCGGGGAGTCTCCATCTCCTGCAAAATTTAACCTGCTCCCTCTCCTAGCACTACAGCTCAGTATCAATGTGATTAAAGCATGACCCATGATATGTCACCACACCGTACCCCCTGCCTTTATACCCTCCGGTGGTTTATTTATATCCTCAAAGAGCTATAAATCCCCAGGTGAAAGTGCTGCCCTTTTCAGCGATCAATCTCCCCTCCCGGGCCACTTTGCATTGGAACAGTAAAGTCAGAGCAGTGAGGAGGCTATTTATGAAATGATAAATCTCATCTTATTTTCTTCCACAAAACATTGAACGTGTTAATGATATCACCAATTTGGGTGAAATAGTTTCACTGAGGGTTATTTCACACTATTGGCATAACTTGTGCTGCAGAAACACTCAATCCCCCTCCACTCAGTAGCATTAAATAGTTTATGAGCATTTATGGCCCATGACCTTTGTAATTGTGGTTACCTCATTGAGGTTTTATGCTGCAAAAATACTTCTCAGTAAGCTCTATTACTTTTTCTTCCAAGCAAGCGAGGCTGCACTGGCACCACCTCCCCTGTGACCAGTGGGTGCACATCCACACAGACTGTCTGGGACAATGGTTTTATAGTCTGTGAAAACAGCCTTTGTTAAACATAACATTCCTCACTAGTCACATTGGTGAGCTGGTCCTTGCACACCTCAAAACCTCCCAGTCCCCCCCCCCTGTAGCCACTCTCATGGTCCCATCCCCTGCCAAAGCTCGACCATCTAGAGGAGGGAGAGGTCACCTCGTTGCTGACGCTACACACTTGTGTTTACAGCTCCACATAGGTCTCCCCCATAATGAGCTCCCTCTAAAATGACCCTCCGCAGTACACACTGACCTTTGGAAGGCATACGGGAAGACAATTAAGACAGTGTACCTGTTACAGAGCATATTCACATTACTGAAGGATAAGGCTTCTACAATGACTAGATTTAGTACTAGACTTGAAGTTAAGTGTATATTCTTAAAGTGTAGTTTAACTTTCGCCTGTATTTGCACATAATATAATATAATATAGGGCTGCACGGTGGTGTAGTGGTTAGCGCTGTCGCCTCACAGCAAGAGGGTCGCAGGTTCGATTCCAGCTTGCGGCTCTTCTGTGTGGAGTTTGCATGTTCTCCCCGTGTAAGCGTGGGTTTTCTCCGGGTACTCCGGCTTCCTCCCACCATCCAAAGACGTGCTGTTTAGGTTAATTGATTACTCTAACTTGCCCGTAGGTGTGGATGTGAGCGTGAATGGTTGTCTGTCTATATGTTGTCTGTTTCTATGTGCCCTGCGATGGACTGGCGACCTGTCCAGGGTGTACCCTGCCTTCGCCCAATGCCAGCTGGGATCGGCTCCAGCCTCCCCGCGACCCCTAACGGGATAAGCGGTTGACGATGGATGGATGGATGGATAATATAATATATATAATATAAGTGGGAACTCAAGGAAGGAGATGGAAATGACTGTTTAGGGTTGATACACAATCATTCTGTACTGTACATGCTGGTTTGGGAACAAAATGCCACATGCAAACACAGGTACATGCACCAGGATATGGAGTATATATTCACATAAATGATTCTGGATTTTAATCACAAACATAATCACCAAATAAAATAGGTCATATCCATTGTAATAAAAAAATGTAATAACTCTGTGAAATAGTGACTCCAATAAATACATTTCAGCTGACTAGGAATGAAACTGCACATGCAGTGCATCCAATTGTGGCAATAAAAATGAAAGTGTTGCAATGGATTCAGATCGCCATCTGCTGGAATTAAAGGATGGGTTCATTTTGTTTCACTGTACATATTGGCACCTGATCTTTTTGAAGGTGTGCCGATTGTGAAATCCTGTAAACATGCAAATGGGCTGCACGGTGGTGTAGTGGTTAGCGCTGTCGCCTCATAGCAAGAGGGTCGCAGGTTCGATTCCAGCTTGCGGCTCTTCTGTGTGGAGTTTGCATGTTCTCCCCGTGTAAGCGTGGGTTTTCTCCGGGTACTCCGGCTTCCTCCCACCATCCAAAGACATTTAGGTTAATTGATTACTCTAAACTCTAAACTCTGCCCGTAGGTGTGGATGTGAGCGTGAATGGTTGTCTGTCTCTATGTGCCCTGCGATGGACTGGCGACCTTCCAGGGTGTACCCCGCCTTCGCCCTATGCCAGCTGGGATCGGCTCCAGCCCCCCGCGACCCCTAACGGGATAAGCGGTTGACGATGGATGGATGGATGGATGCAAATGAGGTCACTCCTTTACAGATCTGACCACCACACCTTAGCCTAAATCTGTAACATTTTGTAACGTGTGCTGGAAATGAAACTATCCAATTGTGAAGTTATTCTCCTGTTTTCCATTAAAAAATAATCTCATAAAAACATTACAGCTCAACCATTTTTTTTTAAAGCACAGGTTTTCTGTTCTGACAGTGTGGAAAGAGGTGACATTGTAGATGAAGTGATGACGGGGGGTTGGGGTGGGGGTAGTTGAGAAACAACCTAAAAGCTGTCCAGGAGAGTCAGGACATGGATAATTTGCAGAGGAGGAGTTGTTGAGTGAAAAAGAGAGATACAAAGCTGTGAAAGATACAAAGAACAAGTAAAGCAGCACTACCTTAAAGATGTCCGCAGAATTGGGAATCAGTGGGAAATGTGTAAACTGAAGTTTGTGTGGATGAAATATTCATACATTACTTCAGAGTACTATGTAAAAAGAAATGCACTGGCACCAACTGATTGGTTGAATTTCACAAAAACAGCATCAGACAGTCAACTGTGTGGCTCCTCTGGGTTTTATGGTGTTTACGAAGTGGCTTCTGGTCACTTCTGCAAACAAGATGACCACAAGGGACATTCTGTTTACTTTGTTAGGAACAGACACCTCTCAGGTAACACCCCTAACATACCAACAGTTATGTCAGAACAACAACTCTCATTCTTTGGCAACCTAATGAAGTGGACACTTTGTTTAGAGAAGAGAAAAAAATTTTTTTTTTTTTCCCTTTTTCATTAATTTTTTTTATTTTTTTTTTTATTTACACCAATTCACACACAAACCCATATAATTTATATAAATTAAAAATTTTAAAAATGGGGTCCCCTCCCAACCCCCCCCCCAAGTTTTTCCCCCCCCCCCGGCCCCCCCCCCCCCCCCCAAGGGAAACCCCCCCCCCCCCCCCCCCCCTCCCCCCCCCCTTTTTTCCCCTTTCCGACCTTAACCCCTGACCCCCCCTCCCCAACCAACCCCCCACAGACTAGCTACTCCCCCCCAATTTTCCTCCATTTTTAGAACTGGTTAAATGTGGATGAAAGTGCTTATGTTATATGCAGTATATCTAAAAAAGCCCTTTCAACACAATACTGAATCTAATCACTTCAGTAAACAAAATATTCACATTCACTGCAACAAAAGAAGACTGAAAATAAATGTTTTTATGCTATGTCTTGCCTTTATTACAATGAATTTTGACAAAATATAACACAAAAAGTCAGATGCTGGTCGAGTCACAATAGAATTAACCTAAAGAAAACATAATCCTCCATGCTGCAGAAGCAGATGATTATTCAAATAAATAATCTTCAATGGTCAAACACTTAAAAGGAAGTATTTAATTATGGAGATGTCTTCATTGTGTGTGATTCACCTTTTCAGAGTTGCAGATTATGTGCAGGAGTAGACATATATATATTTGAGCCCAATCTACATGAACACGTCACAGCCAAACATGTTAAAGACTCAAAAAGAGAGAAGACATGACAATGGTGATAAAAAGTTATTTACTTTGAAAGCAAATAAATATTTTGTATGCCTTCTTCTGTTTTCTGATCCCTCTGGGTATTTGTTTTAATCTTCTCTTAGATAAGCCTCGGGCACCTCTTCCTCATCACCGTTATTCTGTAAGGAGGCAACATATTGTGCCATCCTTTCAACCTCCATTACTTTAGACTCAGCCAACTTCTTATCAGTATCCACTGACAGTTTCTGTGCCTCCTCCACCTGCGACAGGGCCACCTGGATGTTTGTCCTCACAGTGATGGATGCATGTTCAGCTCCTGGACAGAGACAGACGGATGGATGGACGGACAGACAGACAGACAGGCAGACAGACAGACAGACAGACAGAGACAGACACAGACACACACAGACAGACACAGACACACACAGACAGACACAGACACACACACACACACACACACACACACACACACACACACACACACACACTTAAATTGTTGAAAAAAGTTCAAAGGTTGGCATAACACCAGCTTAAGTTCAGACATGAGGTGTGGTCATTAAGAAGACCCTCCTGTCCATCGTCTCCATTTTGTTTTACACAAAGCCCTACTGAGTGACAGCAAATGATCCATACACTGTCCAAAGTGTGACACTGACAGCAGCTGAATAGGAACAGGCACAGACAGCAACATACAAAGCTTTGAGAAGATGATTCACAGCTTAACACTTTAATTCAACGTTACTAGAGCCCTGAGAAAACCTGCCTCAACACTTCAACCCTTCCCTCACACGGCCATAAAACCGCACTCACACATTGTCTTTTACACACCTGAGGTGTATGCTGCCTCAGCTGCCGTTTCACACAGCTTGACTGCGCTGACCCAGGTTGACTCAAACCGTTTGCATTCATCTCGTCTGTCACTAACCTGTCAAGACAGAGAGAATTATAAAGTCAGACTCAAACACATCTACATCGGTTTGTTTTGTAGGATTTGCAAGCCTGCAAATTTATGGCACGGCAATCAATAAATTAACAGAAGAACTGAATGCTATGCTCAGGTTTGCTTTGAAATACTTTTCAGTTTTCACTGGAGACAACAACACAAACTAACCTCTGAACGTTGGCCGATGATCACCTGCCAGATGGTATCCTCTTCAGCTGCAGTCAGTTTTCCCAGTGATTCCAAATATCGCTTTTGGAGGGAAATGAGTGTGTGCACAGCCTGATGGCAAACAAGGACATATGCAGTTTACATTTAAAATCAAACTATGGAGGCAGAGTAGCGCAGAGGAGGACATTCTGGAGTATGGACACTTTTCAAACTATTATAGTTGATAAATTCAGACAAAAATAGGCATGTAGAGGTCTAGAGAGTAGCTCTGCCACTAGCCAAGACAGTGTTTGTGGTAAATTATATTTTGATGCTTTGACTGCCACAAATAAAAATGCCATTCAACTCTATTGTATGGGAGTGGCAGCAGAAGTCACAAAGATGTCTTTGCATGTCTTTCACCAAGGTAAGTGGGGGGAATAGGGTATGTTTTTGTGTGCTTTGGATGACCTAACCTTTAAAGCTAACCTTTAAACCTTTGGGCGGCAGTAGCTCAGTCTGTAGGGAGTTGGCTTGGGAACCGGAGGGTCACCGGTTCAAGTCCCGACATGGACCAAGAACTGAGTGTGAACTGGAGAGGTGCCAGTTTACCTCTTGGGCACTGCCCCTGAGCAAGGCACCAAACCCCCAATTGCTCGGGGCGCTTGTCAGGAGCAGCCCCCTCACTCTGACATCTCTCCATTGATGCATGTATATGTGTTTCGGGTCTCCATGTACTGTGTATACGTTACAACAGAGTGTAAAAATTGAATTTCCCCAAGTGGGACTAATAAAGGTTGATCTTCTTCTTCTTCTTCTTCTAAAGGTTTATAGCCAGATGTTAACAAAATCCACTCCAGTCTGTATACAGATCTGCAGATGTCACCATTGGCTTGTCTCTACACACGAAATCATGCTGTATCTGGATGGACAATTATACCTGCTCTGTGATCTGCTGTAACCATGGTCTATGTCAAGATAAAGTAAGACAAAAGAACAAGTTCATCCTCAGGTCACTCATAAAATCCTGCTCTATACTTTTTTCACCATTTTCTGACATTTAATAGACCAAAAAAATAATTGATTAATCAAAAAAAATAATTAGTTGTCATCCTACATATAACAACTCACTGGAGAATCACTGGCTGCCAATAAAGAAATTGGGTATGTTTCTTTGTGTATTCTATTGTGTATATAGCAGATACAGTTTTACCCATCAAATTTTTTTGGTGGGAGTTTTTCCGCATCGTGGGCCTAAGGACAATGGGACAATGGACAATGTTGTAGGGCTAAACGGTTTTCAAAAAAATATCTAATTGCAATTATTCTGACTGAATTGATGATATGATGCGCCTCTGCCGATTTGAAATTTGCAGTAGGCTATATTGCAGTTTTGATAAATTGTGCGGCCATAGTATGCTGTACAAATTGTAAAGTCCCTTGAGGAAAATTTGTGATATCTGGCTATATAATAATTCTATACACACTGTGCTTAAATAATCTTTCTGCAATTTTGTTTGTATAGCCCAAAATTACAATTTTTCCTCAGGGGTCTTTACAGTCTGTACAGGATACAACACCCTCTGTCCTTTACAATGGGAAAAAACAGGGAAAAAAAGAAAAAAATGGAAGAAACCTCAAGAAGAGCAACAGAGGAGGGATCCCCCTTCCAGGATAGACAGAAACAAAATACATATGAACAATGTTTACCACAAGATCGAAACTTACTTTTGAGTATTCTGTAATGGCATCTATGAGAGCCAAAGTGGTCTGAGAGAGAAAAGTGCTTGAACTGTCTGTAGCCAGAGAGGCTGCTCGTCTGATCAGAGAGTCATGAGAGAGGTTTTCAACCTGCGGCACAGACACACAGAGAGAAACACAAGATAAAGTCTATACTGTACCTTATATACTATAGATGGCTGCAGTATTTTTCATTTGCGTTTATCCCTGGTGAGGTGACAGACTCACCTGTTTGAAAGGTATGGCACACAGCCCACCGCCAACAGTTAAAGACGCTATACCTGTGTACAGGATATTGGTCCATTTGCCCGCTTTATGGACTGCAAGTTTTCTGCTGCTTAACAGGACACAAGCTGAACTCCTGAGCAAAACAAATTAAACAGTTTCAGGTTAAAAACAGCCAAGCCCCCACTAAACTGACGCACTGTCACGTATGGACTGATTGTCTATATGGTCGCAACTTCGTCGGTCTAACGACAAAAGCTTAAAAACGTTTGGTCGATCAAAACTGAAGCCACTTTAACACTGCGGGCATTTATTCGTCTTTATTGTGTCAGTTGTGTATGAGAAAACATGCTAATCCCATGCTAATGCTAATATAAGGTAATTACAAACTAGTGCAAAGGGAATTCTGGCAACTTCCGGTTGTTGTTTCTAGCACTGTTATGAAGCAAAACATTATCATTTTGCCGCTTTAAAGTCGACAACAAAATTTAATTTGTAAGAGACGGAAAGTTTAGTATAGCGTGTATAAATTAAATTACAAACTTTATCTGTATAACGTTATCCAACCGCAAAACACAGTTTACCTGAGAAGACGGAAGCAAGTTGTTATCCTCCTCAAAGCGGCCATGTTGGTCCGCCACAGTAAAATGTTCGTCGCCACTGAGCAAAGGTTCCCCGGCTGTGAAGCTGTCACTGACTGAACACCGTCGCCCTCTCATGGTAAAACAGCAACATTATCTGGTGCTCAACCAAACTGTCTGCACAACAGCAACCTTGTCCTCCAAGTCCAAAATGCATTGGTATGTTCAAAGAACCTGCTAATAGTCAGAACTCTCAATCTTATTTTCCTCTTCTGTCAGTGCTGGAAGAAATATTCAGGTCTGAAGCATATTTAGATATTCTTAAATGTGTGAAATAGTTAAGATTATCCTCACCTGGACCTGCTACAGTGTCAAATGGTCCTTACTGACACATGAATACATCATAATTAATATTCTAATAGGTCTACTATATTACTATATTACTACAATATAAAATAGTATAACACTTTTAGTGTATTGGGTGTCTTTAATTTTAATACCTCAAATATATTTTCTAAAAATACAGTCTCTACTTAAGTCATATTTTCAGTGATTTAAACTTCACTGTGCTACACAGTGGTGGAAGAAATACTCACGTCTCAAAAAGTAGTAATACTGCAGTGTTGAAATACTTTGTACTGCATTCAAAATGTTTCCTAAGTAAATGTAAAAAAGTATGAAAATCAACATATAATTAAAGAGGCAAAAGTAAAAGTACAAATTGTGCAGAATGGCCTGTTTCAGAATACTGGCAAAAATTGAATCGAAGGCAACGGGACTTAGATTTATCTCTGAAGACGTTTCGCCCCTTATACAAGTGGCTTCATCAGTTCGAACGCTACAGTCTGACTAGTCCCCACTAGTCTGACTAGTGGGGACTAGTCAGACTGTAAGAATGGTAAGATGATATAAGTCTTCACTGTCACTTATGTCATTCATATGACAATGAATGAAGATGACCTGGATGAATGAGAACCTCCACAGACTGTTTCAGAATAATATCCATCCATCCATCCATCCATCCATCCATCCATCCTGTTAGGGGTTGCGGGGGCCTTGGGCAGGTTGCCAGTAGAATAATATATTATATAATTATTATGATCATTATTATAATTCTGATAATTAATGCATTAATGTTTACACCACTTTAATGTTACAGCTGGTAAAGGTGGAGCTAACTTCTGAATTTATCAGTGAAGAATTATGTCATCTTACCATAATAATACAGCATAATTATTTTTTGATCATATTCTATATATTATTCTGAATCTGTAAAGTAACTAAAGTTCACAAATACATGTAGTGGAGTACAAGTATAAAGTGGCAGAGAATAAAAATAGTACAGTAAATTTTCTTAGTTTCATTCAAGTTGTTCAAACTTCAGAAAAAAATAAACCAAATTAAACTAAACCACACCAAAAAACAAAACAAAACAAAAAAAAACCATTACAACATTAATATTGGCCGATAGATTTCGATAAGGGTTAAAGTTTGACATGCATGCAGTGTTCTGCATTTTGGTTTGGTTAATGTTGTCAGTTGAAATTTCCTCACAAGCATTTTACATTCTAGGCATGTAATGATGAAACACCAGCCCGTTGCAAATATACAGGCCCTTAGATGACTGTTGTAGTCTCCCTGTGACCACAGGATGGAGAGCCAAGAATAGGTGTGGAACATGAACACAAAAATTAAAACAAAAGAGTAAATTGAAGCGAAATCATTCAGCTTGAAAGAAGACACTAAAATAATGATGGAAAATTTACTGGTGATGTGATGGATTGGAGAAGGAAATTATGATCGGTGCTGTTTGCAATCTGTAAATTAGATTACAAGAGGAATTCTAGTTTAAAAGGTGCTAAATACAAATTGGGAGCAATTTTTTGCCTCTCAACAGCTCTCAACATGTTGACAGCTGAACAGCTAACAGTGCTAACAGTGCTAGCAGTGCAAATAACAGCCACAGTGCTGACAAAGCTAACAGTGCTGAGGGAGAACCAGAGGGTGGTAGCTACGCTTCTATGATGATGCCGTCAGTCGGGATGGCTGTAACCACCACAGTGCAAAGCAGCGGCCATGAGCTAGCCAGCGGGGCACACTCACATGCACTAACATACGGTAAAAGGCACCCATGGCCACCCCGACAATGTAAAAAAAAAAAGCACAGAGAAACTCAGATTACAACACACAGAGAAACAGACAGACTTCATGCTCTGCGTAGGTACATAATACTCCTCTATATCTTTATTTGCTGCTCAATTAATGCTCTGAATATCAACTACAAAAAGGTAAGATGCAACTAAATCATGATTCCAGATAAATGTATCCTCATTAATTATTTGTGATACATTGTATAACTCAGGGTGATCTGTCATACCTATTGCACCGATGCATTACCATACTGTACAACAACAGTACTTCATGCAAAATTTGCAGTTGCATTGCATGAGAAATGGCTAAAAAACATCACAATCTGGCCTTTAATCATTACTACCTCTCTACAACAACAACATCATGATTGTACTCCAGAAAGTATTGATTGTCATTCTATGTTTGCACAATATGTAGGGTTAAACTACATTGTTTTCTGTCAGTCTGTAAGATCAGTGGGCCATTCATTTATTTCATTGTATAGGTTAAGTAACTTATTTCATAGGTCAAAATTTGAGTTCATCAAAAATTGGGTTATATTTGCTCACCGTGCAGTTGTTAATGCATTTGTAAACAGAATTTAGCTCATATTTTTTTAACACCTTTGGTTACCATATTTAAAAAAAGAAAGAAATGATGAAGATATTTTCACATTCAGACATTAAATCCAAACATTTTGTTTAAAGTTGTGTTAACAAACTGTTAACAAACAAACAGAGGATTACAGGTGTGCTCATTAGCCGAGCCAACCTAAAGAGAGCAGTCCTTAAATAATTAATGATGCCATTAATCATCACTTGTAATTGGCTTCACTGGAGATTATTACACATAGGAATACTGATACTAGGCTAATTATCATCATCATTATGTTGAAGAAAACATTTTCTGATGATGAAAAACAAGCCAAGACTATCAGTGGAATACCATCTCATTATGTCTCAAAATTAACTATCAGAAGCTGGTGACTGTACAGGCCACACACTGTCAGCATGAAGTCAAAAGGTATACAAGCTACAAATAAAATAGAAATACTCAGTTCTGCATTTACACTACAATGGTATCTATGATATATATACATATATACGTATATATATATACGTATATATGCATATGTATATACGTATATATGTACTGTATATATAGGGATTACTTTGATTTCTGCATAAATTGTCAACAAATGTTTTCTGATCTTCATCTAAGTCAGCAATAGACAATCTGCCTAAACTAATACTACACAAAAAGTCATATGTTTTCATATTTTTATTGAACACAACATGTAAACATTAACAGTGCAGGGTGGAAAAAGTATGTGGACCTGTGGATTTAATAACTGGTTGACCCTCCTTTGGCCGCAATAACCTCAACCAAACGTTTCCTGTAGTTGCAGATCAAACCAGCACAACAATCAGGAGGAGTTTTGGATCATTCCTCTTTACAAAACTGTTTCAGTTCACCAATATTCTTGGGATGTCTGGTGTGAATCGCTCTGTTGAGGTCATGCAGGTCACAGCATCTCAGTCAGGTTGAGGTCAGGACTCTGATTGGGCCACTCCAGAAGGTTTATTTTCTTCTGTTGAAGCCGTTCTGTTGTTCATTTACTTTTATGCTTTGGGTCATAGTCCTGTTGCATCACCCATCCTCTGTTAAGCTTCAGTTGGACAGATGGTCTTAAGTTTTCCTGCAAAATGTCTTGATAAAATTGGGAATTAATTTTTCTGTTGATAACAGCAATCCGTCCAGGCCCTGAGGCAGCAAAGCAGCCCTAAACCATGACGCACCTCCACCATATTTCACAGTCAGGATGAGGTTTTGATGTTGGTGTGCTGAGCCTTTTTTTCTCCACACATCATTGTGTGTTCCTTCCAAACAACTCAGTTTTGGTTTCATCTGTCCACAGAATATTTTGCCAGTAGTGCTGTGGAACATCCAGGTGCTCTTTGGCAAATGTTTTTTTTGGACAGCAGTGTCTTCCTCTGTGGTGTCCTCCCATGAACTCCATTCTTGTTTAATGTTTGTAGATTTATCAACAAAAATGTTAGCATGTGCCAGAGATTTCTGTAAGTCTTTAGCTGACCCTTGAGGATTCTTCTTCACCTCAGTGAGCATTCAGCGCTGTGCTCTTGTGGTCATCTTGACAGGACGACCACGCCTAGGGAGAGTAGCAACAGTGCTTAACTTTCTCCATTTGTAGACACTGTCTTACCGTGGACACATGAACATCAAGGCTTTTAGACAGACTTTTGTAACCCTCTCCAGCTTCATAAGTCAACAATTCTTGATCGTAGGTCTTCTGAGAGCTCTTTTGTGTGAGGCATGGTTCACATCAGGCAATGCTTCCTGAGAACAGCTACCTCAAAACTGTCTATCTATCTATCTATCTATCTATCTATCTATCTATCTATCTATCTATCTATCTATCCATCTATCTATCTATCTAAGATCTATAGATCTTTGAGGGTTCTGCACAGTATCTTGCGTATCTGCATAGCTGTTCCTAGGACTGTGCTTGGACTGAGACTGAGACTTCAGATGTTGTTCCTGGGATCTGTTGGAGGCACTCTCCCATTTTGGGGGGTTAATGCCCCGAGCACTCCCACCACCAGGGGGACCACACTAGCCTTAACCTTCCACATCTGTTCCAGCTGCTCTTTCAACCCTTGGTACTTCTCAACTTTTTTGTGTTCCTTCTCTCTGATGTTGGCGTCTGCTGGTATCGCCACATCTATCACCACCACCCTCTTCGGCTCTTTGTCCACTACCACGATGTCTGGTTGGATAGCCAGGTCCTACAGAACCTTGGCCCTGTTGTTCTCAGTCACCTTCTGTGGCTTGGCCCATTGAGATTTGGGTACTTCTATTCCAAACTGGTTCCAGGTGTTCCTGTATAGATTCTGGCCTCTATGGCTCTTGTACTTAGGGCCTGTTCTGGTGCTGCCACGAATAATAACATTGCTTATATGGTCCCAGTATCTAAAACTGGCTCAACACTGATGAACTACAACATTAAAATTCTCTTGTATGTATTTGTCAGTGACAAAAGCAGAATAGCATAACATACAATAACACTGAAAGGAGCCACTCTGCATAATTACTTTAATTTCTGATACTACACAGTGATAATACAACTGCACTTTTGCTGAAGTAACAGTTTAAACTCTTACTTGTAATGTAGTATTTTTAGACCATGGTATTTCTACTTTTACTTTAGTAAAGGATCTGAGCACTTCTTTCACCACTGATGTGTCATGCATACAGACACTCCTGATAGAAGAGCTATTCAATTCACTTTATTCTGTGCATGCTCATTTATTTATGCCTTGTTTAAAAAAAAACTCCAAAACAAAACAACTCAAATCACACACATAAATACATGATTACAATTCTCTAGAGTTGCCACATCACAAATGTATCATGTGTGCAGCTTTTGATGAAAGTAGTAACATCATTCTCTAACTTTTCCAAACTTCCCATAGATGTGTACATTAGTGAGTAGATTCCTAATCACTGCCTGACTAGTGGGTATATTGAGGCTGTGCTCATATCAACAATAGAACTGCGTCCTCATTCATTTCAATGAGGCCACTGAGTTGGCAAAGGCAGTCACCCAGCAAAAAAGCTGATCAGGCTCAGCCTTGACCACAGTACACTGTTTAGCCATAAATCTCATAAAAATGTATTTTAGTGCTAAGATCAATGAAAGTATAATCTGTTCTAAGGAGAGGAGAGTGGGGTCAGTTGGAACAGGAGAACAGTGTCTTTTTAGCAAGTTAGAAAGCATCTATGCTCATACTCATCCACACGCTGTTCACCTCACAGCCTCAAAGTTGACACCATCTGACTTCCTCACATTTTGTTCACAGTTTTGAAATATACAGTGTTTAAGTACTTTTTTTTCTTTTTGTTTGTTATTTTTCTTCGACCATACTGTTTTTAGTTATGCTACATACAAGAAATATATTGCTGGAAAGCTTATTTCACCTGCCTGTGAAATTTAACTACATGGATGTGTCAAACCTGCTCTGTAAGATGGAGCATTTGCACAGTAAGGTCTGTGTGATAAGGCACGCTCATTAGCATCACTGTTCTGTTTGCAGTCTAAATCCACATGGAGAAAAACAAACCATGTCTGCAGAGTGCCACATCACCATCCTATTACCTCATCTCTGTGTAAGCTATTGATAGCAACTAGCTGCACAGACAGACCAGGCAAGAACAACAATGAATAGTTTGATTCCAAAACAAGCCATTACTGTTCTACTGATTTATAAAATATGATATTGGCTGTCTGCTGTTGAGACCATGCTGGAGTGTTGTAAGCCTACTGTAGAAGATGCATGATCCAAGTATGACAATATAACAATAAAATCACAACTTATATAACTAAAGCAGAATAACATTACTAAAGAAATAATGAATAAATAGGTGTAAGTTGCAGAGATTGTTGATACCAACTGATACACACAGCATCATGCGAATAAGGGGAGTACTGGCACTTTTATTTCCACTTCAAGCACTGATGATAGCAATATTTTATCTGTGGCAGACTACATGTCTAGTATAACCCCGCACTAAACTTTCTCCTCAATCTTACACCTGCAAACTTCATGTGTACAGCAGGTCAACCAGCTCTTCAACTCACACAAGTGTGTTACTATAGTTACTACAGCCTATGAGGCATGTTGTTGCCAATAATTAGTGGTGACGACATTGTGGAGCGCAAAGGATTTGATGCTCCTGTTGTGTTATAGTTGCCTCTACAAAGTTTCCAGGCACAGTCCTCTGTCGGCACAGAGGTCAGCAGACCATTGTCTATGGAGCTGTGAGCCACCATGCAATGTTACTGCATTGATGGTTTGGTAAACTTAATGACTGTATGCCTTTTAACATGTTGATGTTTTTCTATCAAATTCATTCTATATATACTGCATGTCATATGCCACTGATGTATATAGTTTTTGTTTTGGTCAATGCAAATTGCAGTTGAAGCTGTGAAGTCCTTCATATTGAACTTATTTGACCTAATCACCAGTTCAGAATCACTATCAGAATTTAAAAACAGAGAAATACATGGCTAACAACATCTCAGTGGCTGGTGGTGAGTCCTTAATGCGAAGCATTAATTACCAGGTCATTTTAGTTCAGGTTATTGTAGCACTTTTACTGTGCATCAACTTTTTGCTAATCACAGCCTTTTTTATGAGGGATTTCTTCTATACAAGGATGCGCTACATCTTATTTGCTAATACATTACTGTCTGATAGTCTGATCTTGATTATAACAAATCTCTTGCTCATCTTGAGCTACTTTCATTTGACAGTGCAAATATGGCTATGTGTCATTATTTACACTTTGTCATCTTTATATACTTTAGTCACACCAGTGACTTTGACAGCAATGACCCTGGAGCGCTATGTGGCCATTTGCATGCCCCTGCACCATGGAAAGCTGTGCTCCACTCGCAGCACTATTCACTGTATCCTCATCATTCACGGCCTCAGCTCTGTACCCTGTATTGTTATTCTCTCCACCTTCTTTGCATCAGCCTCTCTTAGCTTATACAAACAATACAAGATATGCAATATTGAGTTGTTCATCTTTCAACCTTGGCAGATTTATCTTCGGTCAGCTATACAGCAGTTTTATTTCTTGAGCATGTGTATTGCTATTGTATTCTCCTATGTTAAAATAATGGAAGTGGCCAAAGCTGCATCAGGACAGAACAGAAAGTCAACATGGAAAGGGCTCAGAACGGTAAGTCTTCATGCTTTCCAGCTGCTGCTCTGTCTCATCCAGCTGTGGTGCCCATTCATTGAAGCTGCTGTACATGAAATTGATTCCATGTTATACATTAATATCAGGTACTTTAATTACATTATTTTCTATCTTGCTCCAAGATGTCTGAGTCCTCTCATTTATGGCCTCAGGGATGAAAAGCTTTTTCTTGCACTGAAATATTATGTTCTCTGTGACTTTGTCAAGAACAAGTCTTTTCATTTGGCAAATTAAAGCCCTAATAGAAAATGTTATATAATATATAAATTCATAAAGATATTAAAATTGTATTTTTTTTCTCATTGAATTTTAACTCCAGTTAGTTTCATTGGCCCATGACTGTTTACATTGCTGTGATGAATACACTGTTCAACCATCAACCCCAAAGTCAGATTGAATCCATATAATCTACATCTTTAGGGTAAATCGAATGATCCATCTTGCAGCTTCTGTCCTTTGAAGGTCCTTCGTCCACATGGTGTGGAAATGCCCTCTTTGTGTATGGTTGGTTATGCATTGTTACTCCTTTTTGTAATTTTAATGTCACTCAAATTCTAATAACTATTCGCTATTTTTAAAATTTCAATGTTTGTTATTGTTCTTACTTTTATGGTTTGCTTGTTGGATTTGTAACTTGTAATTTTTTTTGCCTCTCTGTGCACTTTTATAGAGCTTATCATTGTTTTTGTGATTGCTATATTTTGTATGGTTATTTATCTTGTTTGTTTTATTCTCATGCATTTTGTGAAGCACTTTGTAACCTTGTTTGGATACATGCTATACAAATAAAGTCATAATTGTTATTATTATGAGTGGCTCATCAATCAAATATAGACGCAAAATAAACTGTGATGGGGTTTACAATTTGAGATGAGGCTGGATACTCTCTTTTCTTATGTTGTTGCATATGTTTGTTTGAGATGACTGGATTGTTTAAGTCATTGCAGGCAATGCCATGTTGATTATACTCAACTCCAGTAGCATTAAAACAGTCTGTAATGACATGAATTGAATTGCTACCATGTCCTCCTAAAACACAGACAAAAAATGTTAAATGTTAATGTCAAATTTTGTCACAGCAGACTGCTGACTGAATTTTGAGTTTCACAGAAATCCTGTGTGCAAAACACAGTGCTCAGTGTTTGCCTGCAGTTAATACTCACTTAGATGGTATTCTTTGTTAACTTTTTTATTCTCTGTTCATTTGTTGAGCTGAGCTTATGTCACTACTAAATAGTCAATCATAGCTTCTACTCATGAAACACATAGAAGATTGACCCTAATCGATTCCACGCAACGAGGTAAAACAATTTTAAATTGGGGAAAAATAAGAGAACTGGTATCAGATCTGTACTCTGTATTGGCCATTACCCAGAGTTTATGTATCAGAGTTGGTATTGTGTGTCAGATCAGTCCATGCCTAGCGGAATTGTATGAAATCATATTCTGGCTAAATGGTAATGAATTTATTATTGGCTAACTCTACCACCCAACATCTATTATCAGTTATACTTTGCAGGATCTGGAGCTTATTGCCCAGAGGGCACTGGGCGAGAATTGGGGTACACTTTGGACAGGTCACCAGTCCATCACAGGGCTGGCTCATACAGGTAGTCAACGATTCACTCATATTAACTTAGAGGCGACATAAAGGCACCAAATACTCTAACCTGCATACATGCACGGGGTAGTAGGCCCCAAATAGACAATGGATTTGCAGCCCAGTAGGCCCTTTTCACAACTACTATTTTTTCATGTAATTGCAGGGTAAATACAAGCGTAATTGATCAAATTATGGTCCAATTCTATTTAGTGTCAGCCATTCCAGTGAGCCAGCATGAAAAATTAACACAGCGTGAGACCAAATTTCCATGGCAGAAGATACGAGGATCTATTGCCCCACAAAACATTACTCCTATTCCACAGTGGCAGTCAAGCACCTTCACCATAATAGGGTAGCAATTCTCAGAGGGGTTCAAATTTGAGAGTTGAGATTTTACACTATTTAAATAAAACTGACTTGACTTGATAGTTGCATAGATGCATTCTCTGGGGAAACTCCAAAACATCAACTTGCCACCTCGAGCTTGTGAATATCCCAAGACTAGACTGGTAGCTCTCAAACTGGACGACTCAGTGGTTGTGTTCCAGAAACCAGTGCTGTGAATGGAGGTGAGTCCAACTATATCTTCCTGGTATCACATGAGCTCTCGAAACAGAAACAGACCTTGTTATTCCCACATCTTACAAGCCAGTGGTTAGCTCTCTAAGGCCGTTGCCTGACAACCTGTTGAAATCACACCAAACCCTGATGACTACCGTTGTGGGTAGTGGATCCACATTGATTATGCTATTTTACTTGATAGGTTGCAAAATTGGGTTGGCATATCTGGTACAGTTTAAAACTGGTCACATTCATATTTGACAAATAGATATTTCATTGTTTTCATTAAAATTCAATTATCATCCTCAGCTTCCTTGTATGGTGGAGTCCCTCAGGGGTTGGTCCTTGGACCAGTCCTTCTTTCATTGTACATGCTTCCTCTGGGTCATTTGTTCAACCACTGTCATGACGCATCATGTCATTGATGTGTGTGTGTGCCAATGACACACAGCTCTATTTCTCAGCCAAAATCAATCACCTGAATCAATTGTCCTCCCTCCGTGATTGCTTAGCTGTGTCTGGATATCTCTTACCTTCCTTCACTTAAAACCCTGTTAAACCTGAAATTCTTTTAATTGGACTCAGTTTATCGTCCCATTACGTTTTAACATCAGTCCTACTACAAAGAATTGTAGATCTTAGTGTAGACCGTGGCCCAGACCGGCCACTTGACGAACGTGTAGCGGCCTTCTCTGATGCGTTGGGGTGGGGAAGGGGTCCATGATATGTCCTTTCACACCAGAATCTCAACACATATGTTCAAGTGTAAATAATAGTAATAATCCACAATTAAAATCCCGTACTATATTCATTCATGGAGCCCTGCACGTCACATGCAATACTGTCCTGCACATATTTCAGAATAAAAGCCTTGTGTTAACAAATGAAGGAGCTCTGCCCATAGAATAAAAGCTTGAAGAGTTTTCTTCTGAAATGAAAGCAGGAAGTGTGGATTTAAAAATACATCTTGACTTTTTTTCATGTCCCTAGCTCATAGCTAGCTCATCATGTCTCAGTCTAAACCGAACACAAAAATACAGAGAGGAGTGGGAATCAAACCCTGAATTAAAAAAAAAAAAATAACTCCTCTGCATCTGTGATAAATGCTGGCAAGTACACTAAAAGTTTATTTTTCATCCAAAAGATTATTTGATAAAGTTTCTTATTTTGATTACCTGTTTCATGTATTCAATATTTAGTTTCTACATTATCTTTATTGAAAATATATAAGTGCACTGCAGTGCAGACACAAATAGATAGAAGGACCATAGCTGTTTTTAAAAATGTTTGTAAATTTTATGTATCAATTGTTATTGTTATATTTTATTAGCCATAAAAAACCCATATCAATTGACCTCTACTCTGGACTACTCTGATCCTCAAATCTGGGCCTTTTATCCATCTCCTGCTCCAACTGCAAAACAGAAGATGAACTATTGCAAATTCAAAATGTTGGAGCCGTGGCCCACCTGCTCCTGTGGTGTGACTGACAGCAGTTAGTGTGTGTTAGCATCATGGCACGAGACACTAGCCAGCAGCAGTAGTTGTAATCACATCACCGGCTGTGTGTCTCAAATACTTGCTACCTTGATAACCCGGCTGCACACAGACCACAAGGAGATGTGGCGAGGCTTTTCATGTCAGGTAAAATTTAACGTTAAGGTTATCTCGGGTGGAAGCTTGCTTCCATGTCATAATTGGCAGTGGACGGGATCACAACGACAGAATCAAAAACAGACCTTCAACATGGAAAATTCAAATGAGGACATACTGGCTGTAGCATTGTTGTCAGAGAAGCCAGACATGTTTCCTTAAACTGTTATTTTATGATTTATTACTGTAAATATATTACATATTGGTCCTTGAACATGAAGGGCAGAAAAACAGAAAAATGTTGTCACCGCAAATGAACAGTGATTCAAGAATACAAAAACAGCGTTGAGCTTGAATTGTTGCTTGAATAGCAACACAACCACAGTCACACCTATAACAATAAACTATAAATATGACAGTAAATTGCGAGCATGTTCAGTGGGATTAATATTTTTTTATTTATGCATTGAGCAGTTTACCTGTTGAAAAAATATTAAAGTACGTTGTCAAATATTTCTTTCTTCTCTCTTCCTTTTATACAAGCCAGAGCAGGCATAGCGTCTCAGTGCATCAAAAAATGTTTCATCCCTGAGGCCATAAATGAGAGTACTCAGACATTTTGGAGCAAGACTAAACATTATGTAGTTACTGTACCTGAGATCAGCATATAAGCTTAAATTAATCTGAAAAACAGCAGCTTCTACAAATGGACACCACAGGCGGCTAACACAGAGCAGCAGCTGGAAAGCATGAAGAATTACCGTTCTGAGCCCTTTCTGGTTTGACCTTTTATTCTCCCCTGATGCAGCTTTGGCCACTTTCATGATTTTAACATAGGCGAAAACAATGATAATGCACATGATCAAGAAGTAAAACTGATATAGAGCTGACCTAACATGATCCTGCCATCTGTACAAAATGAACACCTCCACAGAACACACACTGTATTGTGAGTATAAGCTAAGAGAGGCTGATGCAAAGAAGGTGGAGAGAATAACAATACAGGGTACAGAGCTGAGGCCGTGAATGATGAGGATACAGTGAATAGTGTTACGATTGGAGCACAGCTGTCCATGGTGCAGGGGCATGCAAATGGCTGCGTAGCGCTCCAGGGTCATTACTGTCAAAGTAACCGGTGTGACTGTAACATACAGAAGTACTACAACAGAGATAATGACACATAACCAAATTGGCATGGTAACCTGACAGTAGTTAAAGATGAGCAGGATATCAGACATGAATAATATGAAGCTATCAGACAGTAGTGTAACAGCAAATAAGATGTAGCGAGCAACTGTGTAGAAACACTCCTTTTTAAAAAAGATCACAGCGAGCAACATGTTGATGCAAAGAAAAATTATCACCAGGATCTGCACAATAATGGGCTTGATCTGCCTCCGCAAAGACTCACCACCAACCAGTGAGCTGTTATCTGCCATATAGTTTCTGAATAAACAACTTTTTGAGGTACAAATTAAGTATAACTGCAATTTCTGTCAATGGAAAATTTGATTCTTGTTGCAAAATAAGAAAAGTAAAGTCCAGTTTCAAGCTTCTCTAAAATGTGAAGATGCTGCAGCAGCAGTTCCCCAAAGCCTCCATACTCTTTAAAAGACAAATGTCTTCTGCCAAACTGCCTGCAGCCTACTGAGAGAGGGCTCTGCACAATGCCTTAAAGACTAAAACCTTCAAGAATAACACCAAATGAAATTTTACTGATTACAGTGTCGTCATCGTCCCCTCATTGGTTAGCTATTGTTAGCGCTGCAGACTGTCAAGTGACTTCATGCCTTGGGCTCCTCTATTATGAGTTTCAAATAGAGTTTTACTACTCAATAGATACTTTAATCGATAGTTATCTAGCAAGGCGTGACAGTTACGGGACAAATCTCTTACCAAGACCTGGTGTGGTGTTACTGCTAAAAGGTGTACAAATTATACTGTACTATAATTACAAATGAAAACATTCTAAAAAAAAAAAAAAATAATTATAATCATATATAAATATACTGAACAACAATATAAATGAAATACTTTCACTTTTGCTCCCATTTTTTATCTGCTCAAGTCAAAGATCTAAGACTTTTTCTATGTACACAAAAGGCCTATTTCTCTCAAATATTGTTCACAAATGTGTCTAATCTGTTAGTGAGCACTTCTCCTTTGCGCAGATAATCCACCTCACAGGTGTGGCAGATCAAGATGCTGATTAGACAGCATGGTTATTGCACAGGTGTGCCTTAGAATGCTCACAATAACAACTGTCTCCAAAGGTGTTTCTGATAATTTGGCAGTACATCCAACCGGCCTCACAACCGCAGACCACATGTAACCACACCAGCCCAGGACCTCCACATCTGGCATCTTTGTCTGAGACCAAAATTTTCAGGAGACGGCTCATGATAGAGAAATGAGCATTCAGTTCACGGGAAACAGCTCTGGTGGACATTCCTGCAGTCTGCATGCCGACTGCACGCTCCCTCAAAACTTGAGACATCTGTGGCATTGTGCTGTGTGCTAAAACTGCACATTTTAGAGTGGACTGTGATTGTGTGGACGGATTATTTTGGCAAAGAAGTGCTCACTAACAGATTTAGACAAATTTGTGAAAAATATTTGAGAGAAATAGGCCTTTTGTGTCCATAGAAAAAATCTTAGATCTTTGACTTTAGCGCATAAAAAATGGGAGCAAAAAACAAAAGTGTTGCATTTCTATTTTTTCAGTATATTTATATCAGAGGTTGACCAATTAATTGGCCAGCCGATTAATTGGGCCAATTTGACACTTTTTCATAATTGGCGTCAGCCATGTCTGAGCATATTAAGCTGATTAGCAAGCAGGCGTGTCAGCGGCAGCCCAGTGTTGTTGTTGTTGCTGTAGAACGTGTGACTCCGCCCCTTCTGATAATTCAAACTGCCCTTCTGCCAGCAGACCTCAGCAGTGTTGCCAACTCTATATTTAGGGACTTTTCAGACCCCTCCAGTGACCCTTTTTCAAAAAAGGGACTAGCGACAAATCTAGTGGCTTTATCTGGTGTTATTGGGGACTTTTGGAGACTCTGGTGTGAAAGCAGGTATCGTTCTTCCTCTTCCCAGTGAGCAGCGGGTGCTGCCGTGGACCCCTCCCCGACCTGAAAGCACCAGAGGTGATCATCACATGCTGGTCAAGCAGCCGGTCTGGCCCAGGGCCTAGTCACGCAGCAGTCCGTCCTCACTGCAGTCAGAGCAGGAGATGTTCATCCCTTTGCGTCCAGACTGCAAATGAATCGCATGAAACGGCCGCTGGCTGGATGTAAATGTAAAACTTTCTTTGTCTTAAATAAATCACTGCACCAAAATCTGCTCTGCATTTTACTCACACAGCCTCAGTCACTTACTCACCTCGTCCACTGAGTGTGTGCCTCTCTGTGACATATGCACAGCATGACTGTGGATACCTTCAAGCAGTGTAGACCCTGGGCCAGACCGGCTGCTTGAGGGGCGCGTGGTGGCCTGATGCTCTGGGGCGGGGGAGGTGTCCACAACATGTGCTTTCACACCAGAGTCTCCAAAAGACTTTGAGTCTCATAATGATTATTTCACGTCATAAATGTCATTTATGTTTATTTTAGACAGAGAAAGGTCAAGAAACATGTGTTCATTTGTAAATAATAGTAATAATCCACAATTAAAATCCCGTTCTATATTCATTCATGGAGCCCTGCAAGTCACTGCATGTTCTGCAATACTGTCCTACACATATTTCAGAATAAAAGCCTTGTGTTAACAAATGAAGGAGTTCTGCCCACAGAACAAATGCTTGAAGAGTTTTCTTTTGAAATGAAAGCAGGAAGTGTGGTTTTAAAAATACATCTTGACTTTTTTTCATGTCCGTGACCTTTTGTACCGATATCAAGACATGGAAGTGTAGTTATGTTGCTGATGTGATGTCAATATTCAGTCAAACGATCACTACCACTGTCTGCTGCTGCAAGGCTCTCGTCAAAAACGGACGAGACCTTGAATCTCTCGAAGAGATGCGCGTGAGACGCATGTCTCTCGAGGGCGGTGTGGAAGCTCTAACCCGTTAACATGGACCCCGAAACGAAAAACAACAGCTAACGCAGCCGTCATGCGCTTGTCAGGCGTGCGGTCTGGCCCAGCTGTAGGTAAGCAGCATCTAGCTGGCTAGCTCATCATGTCTCAGTCTAAACTGAACACAAAAATACAGAGAGGGAATCAAACCCTGAACCAAAAAGAACTAACTCCTCTGCATCTGTGATAAATGCTACTAAGTGAACTAAAACTTTATTTTTCATCCAAAAGTTTATGTGACAAAGTTTACTTTATTGATTACCTGTTTCTGTACCTGCTTACCTGTATCGGCATCGGCCATAAAAAAACCCGTATCGGTCCACCTCTACTCTCGACTACTCTGATCCTCAAATCTGGGCCTTTTATCCATCTCCTGCTCCAACTGCAAAACAAAGATGATCAGGCCTTTTCTGTTTTAGCCCCAACCCAGAGGGTTCAATCACATCCCCCAGTCTGTCAGAGCTAAATATTTTTCCTGCTTTAAACGGCTTCTAAAACCCCATCTTTATAGGCAAGCCTTTTTTATACGCCTCATCCATATCTGCCACTAAAAGGTGATGGTCATTATTTTATAATGCAAAAAACTGTATTGATTAACATATTTCAGAAGAAAAATAAATTTATAACATGACTATGCCATGTGCAACTGATAACCAATAACCTAATAATAACCAATAACCTAAGCCCTCACTGTTATTGTGCATTTGCAGCAAAGGAAGTAGTATTCACATCCTTTACTGAAATAAAAGTAGCAATACCACACTGCAAATACTCCACAACAAGTAAAAAAAATCCTGCATTCAAATCTTTACTCAAGTGAAAGTAAAAAAAAATATATAAACTTTAATGCCATTAGGCTTTGGAGTTATTTAATGTTAATGCAATCACCCTTTTAATAATTTTGTCATATTTGATGCTTGTTTTAAACACAACAAGGGTCCATAATCAATATAATAAATGACTTAAATATGTAGCAGTGACAGCTAGACTTAAAAACCGATACTGCAAATTCAAAATGTTGGAGCCGTGGCCCACCTGCTCCTGTGGTGTGACTGACAGCAGTTAGTGTGTGTTAGCATCATGGCACGAGACACTAGCCAGCAGCAGTAGTTGTAATCAAATCACCGGCTGTGTGTCTCAAATACTTGCTACCTTGATAACCCGGCTGCACACAGACCACAAGGGGATGTGGCGAGGCTTTTCATGTCAGGTAAAATTTAACGTTAAGGTTATCTCGGTTGATCCGCTTTGTTTGCTTGCTTCCATGTCATAATTGGCAGTGGACGGGATCACAACGACAGAATCAAAAACAGACCTTCAACATGGAAAATTCAAATGAGGACATACTGGCTGTAGCATTGTTGTCGGAGAAACCAGCCATGTTTCCTTAAACTGTGAAATATCATGGTTATTCTATGATTTATTACTGTAAATATATTACATATTGGTCCTTGAACATGAAGGGCAGAAAAACAGAAAAATGTTGTCACCGCAAATGAACAGTGATTCAAGAATACAAAAACAACGTTGAGCTTGAATTGTTGCTTGAATAGCAGCACAACCACAGTCACACCTATAACAATAAACTATAAATATGACAGTGAATTGCGGGCATGTTCAGTGGGATTAATATTTTTTTATTTATGCATTGAGCAGTTTACCTGTTGAAAAAATATTAAAGTACGTTGTCAAATATTTCTTTCTTCTCTCTTCCTTTTATACAAGCCAGAGCAGGCATAGCGTCTCAGTGCATCAAAAAATGTTTCATCCCTGAGGCCATAAATGAGAGGACTCAGACATTTTGGAGCAAGACTAAACATTATGTAGTTACTGTACCTGACATCAATAAATAAGCTTAAATTAATCTGAAATACAGCAGCTTCTACAAATGGACACCACAGGCGGCTAACACAGAGCAGCAGCTGGAAAGCATGAAGAATTACCGTTCTGAGCCCTTTCTGGGTTGACCTTTTATTCTCCCCTGATGCAGCTTTGGCCACTTTCATGATTTTAACATAGGAGAAAACAATGATAATGCACATAATCAAGAAGTAAAACTGATATAGAGCTGACCTAACATGATCCTGCCATCTGTACAAAATGAACACCTCCACAGAACATACACTGTATTGTGAGTACAAGCTAAGAGAGGCTGATGCAAAGAAGGTGGAGAGACTAACAATACAGGGTACAGAGCTGAGGCAGTGAATGATGAGGATACAGTGAATAGTGTTACGATTGGAGCACAGCTGTCCATGGTGCAGGGGCATGCAAATGGATGCGTAGCGCTCCAGGGTCATTACTGTCAAAGTAACCGGTGTGACTATAACATACAGAAGTAGTACAACAGAGATAATGACACATAACCAAATTGGCATGGTAACCTGACAGTAGTTAAAGATGAGCAGGATATCAGACGTGAATAATATGAAGCTATCAGAAAGTAGTGTAACAGCAAATAAGATGTAGCGAGCAACTGTGTAGAAACACTCCTTTTTAAAAAAGATCACAGTGAGCAACATGTTGATGCAAAGAAAAATGATCACCAGGATCTGCACAATAATGGCCTTGATCTGCCTCCGCAAAGACTCACCACCAACCAGTGAGCTGTTATCTGCCATATAGTTTCTGAATAAACAACTTTTTGAAGTACTGCCTAAAGTCAAATTAAGTATAACTGCAGTTTCTGTCAATGGAAAATTTGATTCTTGTTGCAAAATAAGAAAAGTAAAGTCCAGTTTCAAGCTTCTCTAAAATGTGAAGATGCTGCAGCAGCAGTTCCCCAAAGCCTCCATACTCTTTAAAAGACAAATGTCTTCTGCCAAACTCCCTGCAGCCTACTGAGAGAGGGCTCTGCACAATGCCTTAAAGACTAAAACCTCCAAGAATAACACCAAATGAAATTTTACTGATTACAGTGTCGTCATCGTCTCTCCCTGCTTGTTCCCCTCATTGGTTAGCTATTGTTAGCGCTGCAGACTGTCAAGTGACTTCATGCCTTGGTCTCCTCTATTATGAGTTTCAAATAGAGTTTTACTACTCAATAGATACTTTAAATCGATAGTTATCCAGCAAGGCGTGACGGTTACGGGACAAATCTCTTACCAAGACCTGGTGTGGTGTTACTGCTAAAAGGTGTACAAATTATACTGTACTATAATTACAAATGAAAACATTCTAAAAAAAAAAAAAAAATTATAATCATATATAAATATACTGAACAAAAATATAAATGAAATACTTTCACTTTTGCTCCCATTTTTTATGTGCTGAAGTCAAAGATCTAAGACTTTTTCTATGTACACAAAAGGCCTGTTTTTCTCAAATATTGTTCACAACTTTGTCTAAATCTTTGTTAGTGAGCACTTCTCCTTTGCGCATATAATCCACCTCACAGGTGTGGCAGATCAAGATGCTGATTAGACAGCATGGTTATTGCTGTCAGGTGTGCCTTAGAATGGTTACAATAACAGCCATCTCCAAAGGTGTTTCTGATAATTTGGCAGTACATCCAACCGGCCTCACAACTGCAGACCACATGTAACCACACCAGCCCAGGACCTCCACATCCGGCATCTTTGTCTGAGACCAAAATTTTCAGGAGACGGCTCATGATAGAGAAATGAGCATTCAGTTCACGGGAAACAGCTCTGGTGGACATTCCTGCAGTCTGCATGCCGACTGCACGCTCCCTCAAAACTTGAGACATCTGTGGCATTGTGCTGTGTGCTAAAACTGCACATTTTAGAGTGGACTGTGATTGTGTGGACGGATTATTTTGGCAAAGAAGTGCTCACTAACAGATTTAGACAAATTTGTGAAAAATATTTGAGAGAAATAGGCCTTTTGTGTCCATAGAAAAAATCTTAGATCTTTGACTTCAGCGCATAAAAAATGGGAGCAAAAAACAAGTGTTGCATTTCTATTTTTTCAGTATATTTATATCAGAGGTTGACCAATTAATTGGCCAGCCGATTAATTGGGCCAATTTGACACTTTTTCATAATTGGCGTCAGCCATGTCTGAGCATATTAAGCTGATTAGCAAGCAGGCGTGTCAGCGGCAGCCCAGTGTTGTTGTTGTTGCTGTAGAACGTGTGACTCCGCCCCTTCTGATAATTCAAACTGCCCTTCTGCCAGCAGACCTCAGCAGTGTTGCCAACTCTATATTTAGGGACTTTTCAGACCCCTCCAGTGACCCTTTTTCAAAAAAGGGACTAGCGACAAATCTAGTGGCTTTATCTGGTGTTATTGGGGACTTTTGGAGACTCTGGTGTGAAAGCAGGTATCGTTCTTCCTCTTCCCAGTGAGCAGCGGGTGCTGCCGTGGACCCCTCCCTGACCTGAAAGCACCAGAGGTGATCATCACACGCTGGTCAAGCAGCCGGTCTGGCCCAGGGCCTAGTCACGCAGCAGTCCGTCCTCACTGCAGTCAGAGCAGGAGATGTTCATCCCTCCGCGTCCAGACTGCAAATGAATCGCATGAAGCGGCCGCTGGCTGGATGTAAATGTAAAACTTTCTTTGTCTTAAATAAATCACTGCACCAAAATCTGCTCTGCATTTTACTCACACAGCCTCAGTCACTTACTCACCTCGTCCACTGAGTGTGTGCCTCTCTGTGACATATGCACAGCATGACTGTGGATACCTTCAAGCAGTGTAGACCCTGGGCCAGACCGGCTGCTTGAGGGGCGCGTGGTGGCCTGATGCTCTGGGGCGGGGGAGGCGTCCACAACATGTGCTTTCACACCAGAGTCTCCAAAAGACTTTGACTCTCATAATGATTATTTCATGTCATAAATGTCATTTATGTTTATTTTAGACAGAGAAAGGTCAAGAAACGTGTGTTCATTTGTAAATAATAGTAATAATCCACAATTAAAATCCCGTTCTATATTCATTCATGGAGCCCTGCAAGTCACTGCATGTTCTGCAATACTGTCCTACACATATTTCAGAATAAAAGCCTTGTGTTAACAAATGAAGGAGTTCTGCCCACAGAACAAATGCTTGAAGAGTTTTCTTTTGAAATGAAAGCAGGAAGTGTGGTTTTAAAAATACATCTTGACTTTTTTTCATGTCCGTGACCTTTTGTACCGATATCAAGACATGGAAGTGTAGTTATGTTGCTGATGTGATGTCAATATTCAGTCAAACGATCACTACCACTGTCTGCTGCTGCAAGGCTCTCGTCAAAAACAGACCTCGAATCTCTCGAAGAGATGCGCGTGAGACGCATGTCTCTCGAGGGCGGTGTGGAAGCTCTAACCCGTTAACATGGACCCCGAAATGAAAAACAACAGGTAACGCAGCCGTCATGCGCTTGTCAGGCGTGCGGTCTGGCCCAGCTGTAGGTAAGCAGCATCTAGCTGGCTAGCTCATCATGTCTCAGTCTAAACTGAACACAAAAATACAGAGAGGAGAGGGAATCAAACCCTGAACCAAAAAGAACTAACTCCTCTGCATCTGTGATAAATGCTACTAAGTGAACTAAAACTTTATTTTTCATCCAAAAGTTTATTTGACAAAGTTTACTTTATTGATTACCTGTTTCTGTACCTGCTTACCTGCATCGGCATCGGCCATAAAAAACCCGTATCGGTCGACCTCTACTCTCGACTACTCTGATCCTCAAATCTGGGCCTTTTATCCATCTCCTGCTCCAACTGCAAAACAAAGTTGATCAGGCCTTTTCTGTTTTAGCCCCAACCCAGAGGGTTCAATCACATCCCCCAGTCTGTCAGAGCTAAATATTTTTCCTGCCTTAAACGGCTTCTAAAACCCCATCTTTATAGGCAAGCCTTTTTTATACGCCTCATCCATATCTGCCACTAAAAGGTGATGGTCATTATTTTATAATGCAAAAAACTGTATTGATTAACATATTTCAGAAGAAAAATAAATTTATAACATGACTATGCCATGTGCAACTGATAACCAATAACCTAATAATAACCAATAACCTAAGCCCTCACTGTTATTGTGCATTTGCAGCAAAGGAAGTAGTATTCACATCCTTTACTGAAATAAAAGTAAAAGCAAATAAATACCACACTGCAAATACTCCACAACAAGTAAAAAAAATCCTGCATTCAAATCTTTACTCAAGTGAAAGTAAAAAAAAAAAAATAAACTTTAATGCCATTAGGCTTTGGAGTTATTTAATGTTAATGCAATCACCCTTTTAATAATTTTGTCATATTTGATGCTTGTTTTAAACACAACAAGGGTCCATAATCAATATAATAAATGACTTAAATATGTAGCAGTGACAGCTAAACCGATACTGCAAATTCAAAATGTTGGAGCCGTGGCCCACCTGCTCCTGTGGTGTGACTGACAGCAGTTAGTGTGTGTTAGCATCATGGCACGAGACACTAGCCAGCAGCAGTAGTTGTAATCACATCACCGGCTGTGTGTCTCAAATACTTGCTACCTTGATAACCCGGCTGCACACAGACCACAAGGAGATGTGGCGAGGCTTTTCATGTCAGGTAAAATTTAACGTTAAGGTTATCTCGGTTGATCCGCTTTGTTTGCTTGCTTCCATGTCATAATTGGCAGTGGACGGGATCACAACGACAGAATCAAAAACAGACCTTCAACATGGAAAATTCAAATGAGGACATACTGGCTGTAGCATTGTTGTCGGAGAAACCAGCCATGTTTCCTTAAACTGTGAAATATCATGGTTATTCTATGATTTATTACTGTAAATATATTACATATTGGTCCTTGAACATGAAGGGCAGAAAAACAGAAAAATGTTGTCAACGCAAATGAACAGTGATTCAAGAATACAAAAACAACGTTGAGCTTGAATTGTTGCTTGAATAGCAGCACAACCACAGTCACACCTATAACAATAAACTATAAATATGACAGTAAATTGCGGGCATGTTCAGTGGGATTAATATTTTTTTATTTATGCATTGAGCAGTTTACCTGTTGAAAAAATATTAAAGTACGTTGTCAAATATTTCTTTTTTCTCTCTTCCTTTTATACAAGCCAGAGCAGGCATAGCGTCTCAGTGCATAAAAAAATGTTTCATCCCTGAGGCCATAAATAAGAGGACTCAGACATTTTGGAGCAAGACTAAACATTATGTAGTTACTGTACCTGACATCAATAAATAAGCTTAAATTAATCTGAAATACAGCAGCTTCTACAAATGGACACCACAGGCGGCTAACACAGAGCAGCAGCTGGAAAGCATGAAGAATTACCGTTCTGAGCCCTTTCTGGGTTGACCTTTTATTCTCCCCTGATGCAGCTTTGGCCACTTTCATGATTTTAACATAGGAGAAAACAATGATAATGCACATGATCAAGAAGTAAAACTGATATAGAGCTGACCTAACATGATCCTGCCATCTGTACAAAATGAACACCTCCACAGAACATACACTGTATTGTGAGTACAAGCTAAGAGAGGCTGATGCAAAGAAGGTGGAGAGAATAACAATACAGGGTACAGAGCTGAGGCAGTGAATGATGAGGATACAGTGAATAGTGTTACGATTGGTGCACAGCTGTCCATGGTGCAGGGGCATGCAAATGGATGCGTAGCGTTCCAGGGTCATTACTGTCAAAGTAACCGGTGTGACTATAACATACAGAAGTAGTACAACAGAGATAATGACACATAACCAAATTGGCATGGTAACCTGACAGTAGGTAAAGATGAGCAGGATATCAGACATGAATAATATGAAGCTATCAGACAGTAGTGTAACAGCAAATAAGATGTAGCGAGCAACTGTGTAGAAACACTCCTTTTTAAAAAAGATCACAGTGAGCAACATGTTGATGCAAAGAAAAATGATCACCAGGATCTGCACAATAATGGCCTTGATCTGCCCCCGTAAAGACTCACCACCAACCAGTGAGCTGTTATCTGCCATATAGTTTCTGAATAAACAACTTTTTGAGGTACTGCCTAAAGTCAAATTAAGTATAACTGCAATTTCTGTCAATGGAAAATTTGATTCTTGTTGCAAAATAAGAAAAGTAAAGTCCAGTTTCAAGCTTCTCTAAAATGTGAAGATGCTGCAGCAGCAGTTCCCCAAAGCCTCCATACTCTTTAAAAGACAAATGTCTTCTGCCAAGCTCCCTGCAGCCTACTGAGAGAGGGCTCTGCACAATGCCTTAAAGACTAAAACCTCCAAGAATAACACCAAATGAAATTTTACTGATTACAGTGTCGTCATCGTCTCTCCCTGCTTGTTCCCCTCATTGGTTAGCTATTGTTAGCGCTGCAGACTGTCAAGTGACTTCATGCCTTGGTCTTATTTTGAGTTTCAAGTAGAGTTTTACTCCTCAATAGATACTTAAATCGATAGTTATCCAGTAAGGTGTGACAGTTACGGGACAAGCTCTTACCAAGACCTGGTGTGATATTTCTGCTAAAAGGTGTACAAATTATACTGTACTACAATTACAAATGAAAACATTGAGTAAATATACTGAACAAAAATATAAAAAAATATTTTTGTTTTTGCTCCCATTTTTTATGCGTTGAAGTCAAAGATCGAAGACTTTTTCTGTGTTCACAAAAGGCCTATTTCTCTCAAATATTGTTCACAAATGTGTCTAAATCTGTTAGTGAGCACTTCTCATTTGCCGATATAATTCATCCACCATCCAGGTGTGGTATATCAAGATGCTGATTAGACAGCATGGTTATTGCACAGGTGTGCCTTAGACTGCTCACAATAACAGTCCACTCTAAAATGTGCTTTTAGCACACAGCACAATGCTACAGATGTTGAGGGAGTGTGCAGTTGGCATGCTGACTGCAGGAATGTCCACCAGAGCTGTTGCCTGTGAACTGAATGTGTCACATTAGGTTATGTCATTTTGTCTTTTCCTTTTTCTTGTGCACTTCCTGTTTCATTTTGGTATTCTAACGTCCCCTCTCGTTTCAGGTCACTTCACTTCCTGCCCTTGTGTTTCCCGCTCGCTGAGTGACAGTTCACTGACCCACGTTTCATCATCACGCACCTGTGTGTGATCGTCATCCCCGGCCCTGATTGTGTCCACCTGTCTCTCGTCAGACACTCCCTTCACTAGTATGTAATGTGTGTCTCCCCTTCCTTCTGTGCCAGTTTGTCTTTGTCCCTAGTGTAAAGTGTACCAGCATTCTTTCCTTGTCTTTTGACTCCTGGTGTATTTTGAATCTCTGCCTGTTTTTTGACCTTGCTCTGCCTAACGCCTTTTGGATTTGTTTGCCTGATATGATTGACCTTCTGTGTATCGACCCTTTTCTGAACATTAAAGACGCTGATTCTTTTGATCTTGCCTGATGTCAGAATCATGCTATTGAGTCCAAACCTGTTCCTGACTCCAGTCGTAACTGAATGTTCATTTCTCTACCATAAGCCTTCTCCAAAGGTGTTTCTGAGAATTTGGCAGTACATCCAACCGGCCTCACAACCGCAGACCACATGCAGCCACACCAGCCCAGGACCTCCACATCCGGCATTTTCGTCTGAGACCAAAATTCTCAGGAGACGGCTCATGATAAAAAAATGAACATTCAGTTCATGGACAACAGCTCTGGTGGACATTCCTGCAGTCAGCATGCCAACTGCACGCTCCCTCAAAACTTGTGACATCTGTAGCATTGTGCTGTGTGCAAAAACTGCACATTTTAGAGTGGACTGTGGACTTGTGAGCAGTCTACGGCACACCTGTGCAATAACCGTGCTGTCTAATCAGCATCTTAATCTGCCACACCTGAGAGGTGGATGAATTATGTCGGCAAATGAGAAGTGCTAACTTACAGATTTATACACATTTGTGAACAATATTTGAGAGAAATAGGCCTTTTGTGTACATAGAAAAAGTCTTCGATCTTTGACTTCAGCACATAAAAAATGGAAGCAAAAATGAAAGTATTTCATTTATATTTTTGTTCAGTATATTTACTCAATGTTTTCATTTGTAATTATAGTACAGTATAATTTGTACACCTTTTAACAGTAACACCACACCAGGTCTTGGTAAGAGCTTGTCCCGCAACTGTCACACCTTGCTGGATAACTAACGATTTAAGTATCTATTGAGGAGTAAAACTCTACTTGAAACTCATAATAGAGGAGCCCAAGGCATGAAGTCACTTGACAGTCTGCAGCGCTAACAATAGCTAACCAATGAGGGGACGATGACGACACTGTAATCAGTAAAATTTCATTTGGTGTTATTCTTGGAGGTTTTAGTCTTTAAGGCATTGTGCAGAGCCCTCTCTCAGTAGGCTGCAGGGAGCTTGGCAGAAGATATTTGTCTTTTAAAGAGTATGGAGGCTTTGGGGAACTGCTGCTGCAGCATCTTCACATTTTAGAGAAGCTTGAAACTGGACTTTACTTTTCTTATTTTGCAACAAGAATCAAATTTTCCATTGACAGAAATTGCAGTTATACTAAATTTGACTTTAGGCAGTACTTCAAAAAGTTGTTTATTCAGAAACTATATGGCAGATAACAGCTCACTGGTTGGTGGTGAGTCTTTACAGGGGCAGATCAAGGCCATTATTGTGCAGATCCTGGTGCTAATTTTTCTTTGCATCAACATGTTGCTCGCTGTGATCTTTTTTAAAAAGGAGTGTTTCTACACAGTTGCTCGCTACATCTTATTTGCTGTTACACTACTGTCTGATAGCTTCATATTATTCATGTCTGATATCCTGCTCATCTTTAACTACTGTCAGGTTACCATGCCAATTTGGTTATGTGTCATTATCTCTGTTGTAGTACTTCTGTATGTTACAGTCACACCGGTTACTTTGACAGCAATGACCCTGGAGCGCTACGCATCCATTTGCATGCCCCTGCACCATGGACAGCTGTGCTCCAATCGTAACACTATTCACTGTATCCTCATCATTCACGGCCTCAGCTCTGTACCCTGTATTGTTATTCTCTCCACCTTCTTTGCATCAGCCTCTCTTAGCTTGTACTCACAATACAGTGTGTGTTCTGTGGAGGTGTTCATTTTGTACAGATGGCAGGATCATGTTAGGTCAGCTCTATATCAGTTTTACTTCTTGATCATGTGCATTATCATTGTTTTCTCCTATGTTAAAATCATGAAAGTGGCCAAAGCTGCATCAGGGGAGAATAAAAGGTCAACCCAGAAAGGGCTCAGAACGGTAATTCTTCATGCTTTCCAGCTGCTGCTCTGTGTTAGCCGCCTGTGCTGTCCATTTGTAGAAGCTGCTGTATTTCAGATTAATTTAAGCTTATTTATTGATATCAGGTACAGTAACTACATAATGTTTAATCTTGCTCCAAAATGTCTGAGTACTCTCATTTATGGCCTCAGGGATGAAACATTTTTTGATGCACTGAAAAACTTTTACTGCTTTGGCTTTCATAAAAGAAATATTTGACATCGCACATGGATTTTGCAATGTATTTATAAAAACAATATCTGCATTTCACTTTTACATTAATAGTTTATTGGTATAGGTGTGACTGTGATTGCATTGCTATTTAAGCAAAAATCAAGATCATCATAAGCAAAAATCATCATTCTGTTAGGATTTCATTTGAATAAAATATTTTCTCAGTTGTCGTAAGCAAGCAAAATCTTCTATTGATATACTGACAAATTTTTAACTGAGCAATTGTTCACCATAAGACTTGGTAGACATGGCATATGAGCCCCAATAATACCTCATTTTGCATACAGTTCCTTTATGCCAAAAATGCTTAATATCAGAACACTCAAGTTTATGTGCAGTCAATGCAAATAACTATATGTGGTAATAGACTTTTTATTTAAAAAAAATGAGCATATTGGACCATTATATTGGATTATATTATTATTATTATTATTATTATTATTATTATTTATTATTTATTATTATTATTATTATTATATACTGACAGCACCTCCTATTCAAAGAGTTTCTCCACTAATGAGCAATGAAATCCAGTACAGGTACAAATCAGTGTACATTATCTTTATAAGATATGCTGTTGAACGGAGCAACAGCTAGTAGGAAATGCTGTTCTTTTTGGAGATTATCATCAGATATATATGTGGCAGAGTCACGCTTGGTCTGCTATACCTGGGTTAGAAAGTGGAGTGGTACCAGCTAGATATAGCTGGGCTCACCTCTATGCAAAGCAACGGCTCTAGACGAAACTGCTGGACTACCATCTTTTCTGGAGTGGCCCAGGAAGGGGAAACAACAGTAGTCTCCTATTTAGTAAAGAGAGAGGGTGAAACACAAATATCTATGAGTCAGTTGTAGCAAATCACCACATTATATTACTAAGTAAATGACATGATGTGAACGCAGTTAGTGCAGGCTTAAATGGTAAAAGCATGACATGGCCTTATCATATACAGTCCATGTCGTGTTGTGGTCGTGCTATCAACAAATCATGATGCTGAACTATAAATAACTATAAACAAGTCCTACACTGCAGGTATCTAGTCTACTAAAGGATTTCCGTGAAAGTCAAGTAATTTTATTCATGTAGCCCAATATTCATTCATCATTCATTCATTCATCGTCAACCGCTTATCCCGTTAGGGGTCGCGGGGGTAGCCCAATATGTTAAATCATAAATGTGCCTCAGGTGGCTTTACAATCTGTACAGCATACAAGATGCTCTGTCCTTTGACCCTTGCAGCGAATGAGGAAAAATCCTTTTAACAGGGAAAAACATTGGAAGAAACCTCAGGAAGAGCAACTGAGGATGGATCCCTCTCCCTTTCTATGTGCCAAACAACAGCTCAGTATCTGGCTCTCTTCAGATGGGGTCCTGGAGAGGGTCGGGGGCCATATCTGTAACACGGCAGCCGATTAGACTGTTATCAGGCCATTAAATAGGTGTTTTGGGTGGTATAAGCCCTGTATATGTGGGTCAGAAGAGCCCTGCTACACCTTTTCGGTTTTATCATCTATTCACACGGTAGCAGTGACCTCTAGCGACCGTTTTTATTTATTTGTCAGTTTCACTCTAAAATTTATTTTCCCTAAACTTAACCAAGTGGTTTTAACCTATCACAACTTCTACAACGTCTTAACCCTAAAGGTGTAGTTTTGTTACCTAAACCTAAAGAAGCTGTTTGGTTTGCATTCAAAATGTAACGTTTCATTCAGTTGTACATTGTGTTACAATGTGTTGCTTTTAAGTTGTGCTTTCACATCTACAACATAGTCGTGAGGTGTAGTGGGCCCCTAATGACCCACATGTATGATGCTTAAAGTGACAGGTATAGCCTCTTTAATGGCCTGGTAACAGGTGCAGATGGAGAAAAACTGAGAAACATGGGTGGGAGGAGAGATAAAGGCCTTATGTGAAACTGAATAATTATTTTTTTATTGGCTTTCTGTGCTATTCATGGATTGTTCATATTAATTAGGCTCTGCATTGTGCATTGCTTTTCTATAATGGCACAGTTTATAGTAGATCATGCTCTATATACAATGAAATATCTACCGATAATGCTGCATCACACAAGTTATTCATCTGAAGGAAACCTTTCAAAGGCAAAGATGATATGGCTTCAAACTCTTCTTGCTGTGGCCCTGTTTCAAAAGGTGGGAATAGAGAAAACTGAGTTTCCCACATCAGGATTAGTCAACTCTAAGTTTGTTTAACCTGCTTTCTGAAACAGGGCCCACTAGTAACCACAAAACCATATCACATCATTTTATGACCAGGTAATGGGGGCGGCAGTAGCTCAGTCTGTAGGGAGTTGGCTTGGGAACCGGAGGGTCACCGGTTCAAGTCCCGACATGGACCAAAAACTGAGTGTGAACTGGTAGCTGGAGAGGTGCCAGTTTACCTCTTGGGCACTGCCGAGGTGCCCCTGAGCAAGGCACCAAACCCCCAACTGCTCGGGGCGCTTGTCAGGAGCAGCCCCCTCACTCTGACATCTCTCCATTAATGCATGTGTGTGTGTTTCAGGTCTGCATGTACCATGTTAAACAGAGTGTAAATTGAATTTCCCCATTGTGGGACTAATAAAGGTTGATCTTCTTCTTCTTCTTCTTCTTCAACAAAAGAGGACCGATAACACATATAATGCATCAAATACTCAGTCTTTTTATTTTAAAAGCTTTATAAATAATGTCTTTATGACAATACAAGATCCGCCGACTGCCTTACAGTATATACTGGAGATTCAATAATAATAATTACTCCATCATTGCTCAAATAGTTGCAGACATTTACTAATCAAATAAATAGTCATAAATAATGATTTATGCAACATTAAAACATTGCAAATTGTAAGCTCTTTATTTCATTCACTTTTCAGGTTTCGATTTTCTTTGTCTAAATGCAAACATGTAAACAACTTAAAGGCCCAAAAAAGAGAGAGAGAGAAAAGAGAGACATAATAGGGAAATCAAATATAGAAAGCTCAAAGCTTTCGAAGGTGAAAGCATACATTTATTGTTTTGCTGTTTTCCATCTCTGTTCATTTCTCTTAATCCTCTCGTAGATAAGCCTCATGCACCTCATGCTCTTCGCCATCCTCTAGAAAGGCGGCGTATTCTGCCATCCTTTGGATCTCTTCTACTTTAGTCTCGGCCAACTTCTTATCCGCGTCCGCTGACAGTTTCCGAGCTTCCCCCACCTGCGCCTGGGCCACCTGAATGTTTGTCCTCACTGTGATGGACGCCTGCTCAGCTCCTGGATACACACAGATGCAAATGCATTTTGTCAAACTGCTGATAATGTTCAAGGGTTGACATAACACCAGCTTAAGTTCAATATTAGATGAAAAGGCACTCCTCTCCGCTAGATCCATTTTGTTTTAAATAAAGCTGTACTGAGTGACAGCATCTGATCTCTACACTTACTGAAGAGTAAGAGATTTTAATACTTTCATGCTTACATCATTGTAAATACAACAGTATTTCAGCACTGCAGCAGGTCTCAAGAGATACAGCTAACTCAAAAAGACACTTTACCCACCTGAAGAGTGTGCTGCCTCGGCTGCCATTTTACACAAGTTGACAGCGTTGATCCACGTTGACTCAAGACGTTTGCACTCATGTAATCTGTCACTAATCTGTTAAAACAAAGAGATGAGACAAATGCGATATGATAAATGTATTTTTAAGAAAGTAAGTTGATGTTATGTACAAATACTGGAGTCTGTTCAGGTTTGCTCTCAATAATACAAACTAACCTCTGCACGCTGGCCATTGATCACCTCCAGGAACGAATCCTCCTCTGCTGGGGTCAGTTTTCCCAATGAAGCTAAATACCGTCTTTGGACAGCAATGCGTGTGTGCACAGCCTGGTAGCAAACAGAGGGAGGACAGACAGTCAGGGACAGTACAATCTTATCAACTGCAAAAACATAGAGACACTCTGAAGTTAGTGACATTTCACCATGAAATAATAGAAAAATGTAGAGATTCAAATCATGATTGCGTCATATCTATGCCCATTTTCATTTGTGAACATAAATGAATTATCTCTGTATTGTGGTGGTGTGCCTTTTCATGCTACTGTCTGTAGTGTGGGAATATTTTTCTCCTAGTGATGAATTAAACTCTCAGACTAAGGATGGCAACTGTAAGTTATAGATAAAATGTTTCACATAAGGTGAAAACCTACCTTTGAGTAGTCTGTAATGGCATTTATAAGAGCCAAGGAGGTCTGGGAGAGGAAAGTACTTGAACTGTCTGTAACCAGTGAGGCTGCTCTTCTGATCAGGGACTCATGAGAGAGGTTTTCCATTTGCTACAAATGGGGGAAAATATGGTATTTTAACCTTCATTCAATTTTTCCATGTGAAAAATATGAAGAACAGGAACACACATTTCCAAAGGACACAAGATTTATGCAGCTGCAGTCCATTGGTCTCTGGCAGGAGACTGACTCACCTGTGTGAAAGAGATAGCATAGCGTCCACTGCTAACGCTTAAAGGTGCTATGCTCATGTGCGTAGCATCTGTCTGTTTCCCCAACGTCTGGACTTCAGACTTCCTGCCACTGAATAGGACACCCTCAGAACTGCTGTAGAAAGATGATAATATAATCAGGATGTTAGTAATAAACAATGGTATTTCAAGCTCAAAGTTTTGCGCCATTGAGATATAGTCTTACAGTTTTAATCTACGGAGAAGTCAAACTTGAAGTTAGTATAAACAATTCATACAATCCCCTGAAAATGTTAAAAGCTTGTTTTAACTCAAGGAAAATAAAAAGATAAATCTACAGTTTCAATAGGCAGCACTCAGCGACAGACCTAGGCTGTGTTCCAACTACATACAATATTGCATTACTTATGATTCATAATGTACCTCAGGAAACGGATACAGGCTGTTCCTCTCCTGAGCACACTCTTGTTGGTCCGCAGCAGTGAAAAGTCTGTCTGATTTCGCAGAAGTCCTCCGGCAGCACGGCTCGCACACACTGAACACTGACCGACAGCTTGCATTTTACAGATTGATTAGGTCTGCCGCACTTAAAGCATCAATATTATGTATGAAAAATTAGTAGCTGAATGTAGATTATCTTTCTACCACAACTCAAACTAATCCTCTGTGCCTTCGCCTGTCTTTGTAAAACCAGAGAAATAATCTTGCTTGATGCTTGCAATCTTTCAGTCTGCTTGATGATGACCGACGGTCATGTCCTGCAGGTATTTGTAAGGCCCCAGTACCATTTCATTGCGTAAAAGACATTGATCTGTTGACTCTGCCTGCAAATGTGCGTACTTGGCTTTATCTGGGAAAAAAACAGAAAAAACAGGACAGGAATTACATAAAGGTTTCATTCTTGCTCTGTTGTGTGTGTGTGTGTGTGTGTGTGTGTGTGTGTGTGTGTGTGTGTGTGTGTGTGTGTGGGCATGAGAAAGAGGACCAGTTTAAGCTCACGTTGAAATAAACCTTTCAGAGAAAGGAAGACAATTTTTTTTGTCAGAGCTTAATCTCAAAATTGTCTATTTTTTGTTTCGGAAGTCTGGATCATGCATCTCTGGCATATTTTACAAAGCATATGTAATTAACACAATGTGTGACTGTAATCAAAATGATAATGGTGTCATTTATTCTCTCTATCACATGCATGAAAATGGCTCAAGCCATTTTGTGCTCTAAAAACTGTCACCTGGCACCGCAAGGTTCATTGTCTGCACAAAATGTAATACAAGCTCAGAAAGTGCACCACATGTGCAGCATGTACGGCTGAAGATATGCCATGAAAGGGATAATGTACAGTCATTGTTATGAAAGAAACGGCGGCATGAAGCAGAGGCGTCTCTCATTGCCCTTAAGGGGTTTATTTCACAACAATGACCTGCTAACTCTACATTCTCCCGCCTATTACATGGCTACTTCCTTAAGAAATCAACAATTTGACCCAAAGATGGTCCGACAGAGTCCGACATCAGAACTGCGTCCATAGCAACAGTCTACTATACATAGGAGCAGTGTGCTATAAAGAAATAACAGGCTGTAGAATGCTGTGATTGACCAATCAGGATTGAGTATTCAACACAGCTGTGTAGCTGCGGAGTATTTTATTAAGTATTTTATTAAGTCAAATATATATAGTGCTAACTTTTAGGTCTGAGGGTGTTTTCGATACTCATTCCAATATTTTACTTATGCTCACAGTCTTCAGTGAGTCAGGTTAAGTGGCTCCAGGCTACATTAGCTGCTACAAGCATAGCACATCCACATCTCCAACTGAATTGTTTGCATTGTGGGTAATTTAAGCACCAGGTTTTGACAAGGAGGATGAATGTGCAGAGTAAAAAAGACTATATCTCTGGTTTCGCTGCCTTGATTTTAATCTTTTGTTTCTTTTTTATCTTTCCATTATTAGCCTAGTATGCTAAAAGCTTGCAATGCTCTTCTTGTAACCACATTTGTATTGTTTTTTCATTCAAAATTACAGTGCAGTGATAAATCGTTGGAGTAGTCTAAACACACATAATCCAGGTTTCCTTCCACAACTTTCACTTTCAAATAAATCTTAAAAAAGCAATGCAGACGGCCTCATGAACAGCACTATGATGTTATAATGTAATGGAGGTGTAAATGTAAGTAAGGGCATACAAATTTTAATTCACACTGTGCTTAAATTGCACCCTTATTGTACCCCTCTTCACAGCTTTACATATAATAGAATTATTTGCCAGATAGCCTGGAAACACGTTACATCTGCTGAGGTGGCGTCCGCTGGGGTTCAGAGGCAGAAAGTTTGTTTAGTTATTGGTCCAATCCCCTGCGGCCCTGATTACTGACGCAGAACCTGCGTAAAGAGTTGACAAGCCCCAGTGAGCTGCTCTCAACAGGGTCAACTTGTTTGCCAAACATATGAAAACTTCAGGTTGCACTCAGGAGCTTTACGCTAATAATCAACCAGTCTGTTAATTACTAAGCAGGGGATACGAGACACGCTCTCTAACTGTGCTCTGGAGATATTGCACAGTACCTTGTTCAAGCACTGTGTACATCTCTTCATGGGTTTCATCATCTTCATCAAAACAATACTGATGTTGCTCCAGAGGGTTATGTCTCTTCTGTGAGTACTGACTTCAATAACACAAGAGTGTAACAGAGTCAGGTCAGTGTTTTTCAAGGTGTTTACGTACCTTTTGCACTGTAGCTCACAAACTTCTGAGCAGTCTTACTCATACAGTACAAACAAACCTGGAACCTGCATTACTGCATTGGTACTGACAGAAATGTATACGCGTTCTGGTAGAGTTCTGAGATAAAAAGCTTCAAATATTTGGCATCCACCCCAGTAAAAGTATTATCCACTGTTTGTCTTATTTTTATTTAACCCCAAAGCTTTGTTTAAGAAAAACAACCATAGAGCATGAACTACACATGATTACAAATAAGCCTATATGTAAATGTAAATCTAAGATTACGACATATAGCTCTGCATATTTTCTTGATTTTCTAATCCTAATTTTACAAGTACAAATAGTACAGTGAGCATCATTTCATGATACCAAGCAGAAACATATGGTGCTGAAATGTACAGTACTGATCTTTGTATCAGCTGTCAACAACATATACCCAACTCTCTCTGGTAACATGCAGTATGTTCAACTAAACAGACTTTAACAGCCATCTCAAGTGCAATGTCCTTTACCCCTGACTTAAACCATGACCCTGCCATATCCCTGAAAGTAACACGTTGTTGTTTGTCCAGATTTGCTGAGTTCATATGTATGTTAACAGTCTACTGATATACTGTATATTTATACCCTACACAACATAATAGATGCTGACAATAGACAATATACTGGACACTCTTTATTATCTGCTGAGGCCAGTTTCACAAAAATACACTTTGACCGTGGCCAACTAATAGTCAGACTTCAGATAGACATCTGAATGACTTTGTGGCAGAAAGCTGTCGAATTCTTGACTATCATAAGTGGGCAAAAAAAATCAACCTAAAAGACATGTCTGACTAAGCACCGCCATCAAAATGCTTCACTGGAGGCTTCAAAACGGCTGTCCACAAACCAGTGGGTGACATCACCGTGACTACGTCCACTTCTTATATACACCTACGGGTAATTTAGACTCAACAAATAACCTAACTTGCATGTCTGTGAGAGGAAACCAGAGAACCTGGAGAAAACCTACACATGAGGAGAACATGCAAACTACACACAGAAGAGTCCTCTAGCTGTGAGGCGACACTGCATCACTGTGCAGCCCTGCGGCAGGGCCTTCATCAGTGGGCCGTAGGCCTAATCACCACTGTGTTACCTCATTCACCGGCAAAGTGACTTAACAGACATTCATTTAAATCAAAATCTTCAAGATTATTATCTTAATGCTGTAGGTGGTAAAGGAGGGGCTAATTTGAACTAATTTATATGCTAGTTTAATTTGTAATAATAGATCAAAATCTCAAAAATTTTGTATTCATAATCTGAATCTGCAAGGTAACTAAATACGAAAGCTTTAAAATAAATGTAGTGGAGTAAAAAGTAATACTTGCCTCTGAAATGTAATGAAGTCAAAGTATATAGTGTATACTGTATAAAATATGGAAATACTCAAGTACAAGTATCTCATCAGATTTAAGATGTAAGCAAAGTACATGAGTAAATGTCCTTAGTTACTTTCCACCACTGCAAATAGTTTTATTTACATTTGACTAATCTAAGAGCAAAATTAGGACAGGCCTAACACTACGGACAAGTCTAAATTATCTTAGTGATTCTTTAAGAGTCAACAGTGAACTTCAAGTACAGTATCCATGCCCAACACAACCTGTGACTCTCAACACCACACACAGTAATTAGTCCTGCAGTGATAGACTTCACATTACTGACAGTGACTTCTGCACAACTTACACAGTCGCACTAAATCTAAAGTTTAAAAAACAAAAGTGTTGAGGGACGCTGCCAAAACTCTTTGCTCAACAGTTTGCAAACTGCATTGTACAAGACACAGCTGGAACAACTGACCCAGCTCACTTGAAAGTGTCTACTCAGCAGAATCACAACAGTCAATCAATAAGAGAGCTCCCTGTTCCAGCTGAAAAAGGTTTGTTTAAAAGAAACTGCTCTGAATCAGCTAAACAAAAAAGACTTTTAGGGACATTTTGCAACTACCAAGATGGTTGTCCAGTCTGTCCTGGAGTTGTATTTACCCAAAAAACTATAACCTCTTCAGTGCCATTCATTTTCACAGATGTATGCCAGAGTTTCTGCACAGTGTCCACCAGTATTGCATCACAGGAAGGGTGTTCAACATGGAGGCAGCCACATTAAGCAGTTTCTCACCAAACAAGGCAGCTTTTGATCATGTGTGATGGAAAACGTTAACTGTTTCTACCAGTTTATGATCTTTTTTTTTTTTTAATGTGTTGCCTATATATTTTATAAAAACAAATACTTTATAGGGACATCTGTAATGCTTGTCTGGATTGTTCCATCAGTCAGTTTTGAGGACTTACTGCACTTGAGTTATTTTTTTTTTTATTCTTCGTAGCGTATAATGTTGTCTTTTTTCCAACAAGACACATAATGCGCGACAAAACAGCCTTGTCTGCTCAAAATGAACTTGAATTTATCTGCTTGGATCCGAATATTCGGTTTAGCCGATTTCCCCAGCCGTTCCCTAATGAATATGACAAAATAGGCAAGACGCTGGGATCTTTGTTGTAAATCACCTGCTGCGAGTATAAAAATCTGAAGGCTGGCTCGCCATGGCAAGTTTGTGCCTGTCACGCGGCGGGTAGCGCAAGTGAGCATTTGCTGCTGCATTTGAAATATTTAAATAAATATTTATATTGCATGTCTAATGTCAAATATGCTGGGAGAAATGGTTGCAGCAGAATTTGAGAGTGTAATTATTACATTACAGATTTCTGCTGTGAAAAGGGCTTACAGCCATACATACCATCTGCACAATGCACACTGTCCACTTTCTATGAACTTTAAGTGGGTGTAGGGAGAATATTTTTGGCAACACCAAAAGTAATAACCTTTCAGCATAATGTAATACATGTGCTCTGAGAGAAAACTAGACTTCTGCACCTCCGCATGGCTCTGTTGTCAGGCTTTAAAAAAATCCAGCTCATTCACAGATTATTTCAGAGAGAGCGTTTGTACTGAGTGTTCCTACTGGCTGCGCTCCAGCTGGTGGGCAGTGTTTGGTGGTTCCCCAGCTGTTCTCAACATGGCTGCCAGGTAACAAACTTTCTCATTTTACAGCTAAACAGTACATTGCAAGATGTTTCTGACAATATTTGAGGTGACAAATAGGCATTACAGTAACAGAATAATGATTCATATTTGATCAGTGCTGCCTAGTTTAACCGTTACCGTGAGTTACTCAAGCACATGTTGCTAATGTAAAATTGAACTTTGCAGTTATATATTAAATGTAGTTACTTACACCAAACCCTCTTACACCACTGATTAGCATCAATATACGGCAGGATATCCTGCTATAACAGAGAAGTCTTTTTTATTTTCTTGAGTGACAAATAAGTAAAAAGATTGGAAATTACACTGAAATTGTAAATACTGTGTAACTCGAGTGGAGATAACCTGTAAGTGATGATTTTGATATTTTCAGCAGCAACATCAGGCCTTTTTCATGGGACACATTTTGACATGCACAGTATGAAAAGCACGGGAAAATGAGGACGATCTATTTACTCATCATTTCAGGGCCAGGTGTTGTGTATGCTGAATTACTGTCACTCTCTGCAGGGTTATGGACTTTTATGAGGCGTTTATTTCTTTTACTGAGTTTCTTTCTATATATTTTTTGTTCACTCACTGTCCTGGTCCTGTTCTTTCTTTTTTTTCCTTTTATTTTTGGTTTTTTTTTTTTTTTAGATTTTAACCTGTAAGTGATGCATTTTGATATTTTATTGGTGTGGTTTCTGCATTTGGGGTCTCTCTCTCTCTCTCTCTCTCTCTCTCTCTCTCTCTCCCCCCCCTTTGTTATTCCCCCCCCCTTCCTGACAGAATGACCCGCCCTTCCCTAAGACCCCAGCAGCAGCATCCCCCCCAGGCCTTCCCCCCCCCCCCCCCTCCCCCCCCCCCCCTCCCCCCCCCCCCCCCCCCCCCCCCCCCCCCCCCCCCCCCCCCCCCCCTTCGCCACCGCGCGCCCCCCCCCCCCCCCCCCCCCCCCCCCGGCCCCGCAGGCCGCCCTCTCCTGTCCGCTCTTCGCCACCGCAGCCCCCCCCCTGCACCGCCACCGCAGCGCCGCCCCCCCGGCGCGCACCCAGCGCCCCTCGGCGGGCGCACCGCAGCGCCGCCCCCGCGCCACCGAGCGCCGCCCCCCCGGGCGCCACCGCACGCCGCCCCCCCACGCGCCGCCACCGCAGCGCCCCCCCCGCCCCCGCCCCCCCCCCCGCCCCCCGCGCCCCCCCCCCCCCCGCCACCGCGCGCCCCCCCCCCCGCCCCACCGCCCCCCCCCCCCCCCCCCGCCCCCCCCCCTCGCCACCGCAGCGCCGCCCCCCCTCCGGCGGCCGCCACCGCAGCGCCCCCCCCCTCCCGCCCCCGCGCGCCCCCCCCCGCCACGCAGCGCCCCCCCGGCCCGCGCGCCCCCCCCCCCGGCGGCCGCCACCGCGCGCGCCCCCCCTCCCGCCCCCCGCCCCCTCACGGCGGCCGCCCCGCGCGCCGCCCCCGCGCCGCCCGCGCCCCCCCCCCCGGCCCCGCCCCCCCTCGCCGGCGCGACCGCGCGCCGCCCCCCCCCGCCCCACCCCCCCGGCCGCCCGCAGCGCCGCCCCCCCCGGCGCCCCCCGCAGCGCCGCCCCCCCCCCGCCCGCGCGCCCCCCCCCCCCGCGCCCCGCCCCCCCCCCCCCCACCGCCCCCCCCCCCCCCCCCCGCCCCCCCCCCCCCCCCCACCCCCCCCCCCCCCCCCCCCCCCCCCCCCCCCCATGGGACCCCCCCCCCCCCCCCCCCCCCCCCCCCCCCCCCCCCCCCCCCCCCCCCCCCCCCCCCCCCCCCCCCCCCCCCCCCCCCCCCCCCCCCCCCCCTCCCCCCCCCCCTCCCCCCCCCCCCCCCCCCCCCCCCCCCCCCCCCCCCCCCCCCCCCCCCCCCCCCCCCCCCCCCCCCCCCCCCCCCCCCCCCCCCCCCCCCCCCCCCCCCCCCCCCCCCCCCCCACCCCCCCCCCCCCCCCCCCCCCCCCCCCCCCCACATTTTGACATGTCACAGTATGAAAAGCACAGGTGTAAATAATGAAATGAATGATAGGCTGAAGTCTATTTAGTCTGCATCGATTTCAGGGTCCAGGTATTGTGTATGCTGAATTACTGTCTTTCTTTCCCCCCCTTTTTTCTTTTTTTTTTTTTTTTTTTTTTTTTTTTTTTTTTTTTTTTTTTTTTTTTTTTTTTTTTACTCTCTAGTGTTGTTGGTTGCACCTGAGCTTTTCCCACTATAAGTCAAAATGTGTGCTGTGAAAAACACCTATTATGGTTATTAATTTGGAATATATGGAGAACGGCCCTGGTCTGGTCATCAGCATGGGCAGCAGTGATTCACCTTGAAGCCATGGCGCCAAACATAAACTGTGATTTTACAACAAAATGAAATTATTAAATGTTGGGCGAGGAGTAATAATTACCAAAGGAGTTTGTCTTACTTTATTCCTTTGCTTTGGTTTTTGCAAACGTATCTGCTTTACTGCTTGCACAAATACTGCAACAGGATCCCATTGTCCTATGATATCTTAGTTAATGAGAAACATCATGCTGTGTGACGATAGCATGTAAATAATGTGTCTCTGGAGGAATCAGGCCACAGACAAACAGATCTGAACTGGGCCAAACACTTCAGATAAGAGGAAGAACATCCCAGAGATGATGTTCATTGAAGTTGTACAATGATAAGAACAGTAATCTAAAGCTTGGTAAACTCTTCTGACTGATGAAGACATTCTTAGGTGAGCGTACAGCTTTTTGACTCTGATGGTTGGATTTATATTCAGTTACATTGCAAACAGTCTGTTTTAAACGGTGGCTAAGGATTATAAGGTACTTACAAGATTTAACTCTTTCTCTCAGTAGTCAAACATTTATATGTTATGCTGATCTTTGTCACAGTGTATCTTTGGGGATGTATTTTAGTGTGTGTAATGTATTTTCTCTTTAACAGGTTTGCTCTAATGCACAGATCCAAAATGCAGAATCTGACCGAATTTCCAGACAATGCAACTTCCCACAACAGCCTGTCTGTGATCATCAAGGTGTGTGTTGTTATCCCCTTCTTCTGCATCTTCCTCTGCTGCATTGCTGTCATGCTGCACATCTTTGCATCTCACAGGCAGTACCTGGATACCACACGCTACATCCTGTTTGCCTACATGCTGATCAATGACACTCTCCAGCTATTGACCTCTGTGCTGCTCTTCCTCTTTGTCATGGGCCAGGTGAAATTTGCTGTTGTCTTCTGTGCTCCTCTGCTGTTCATTACCACTGTCACTTTCCAAAACACACCTTTAATCCTGGCCACCATGTCACTGGAGCGTTATGTTTCCATCTTCTATCCCCTGCAGCGCCCGGCCGCCTGGCGATCAGACCGTATCTGGATCATTATTCTGTCCCTGTGGCTCATCAGCTGTATTTCCCCTGTGATTATCTTCTGCATCAGGGAAAGTGACCCTGCTGTGGATATTCTCTCTACCCTGATGCTTTGCATAAATGACGCTATCGACTTATCTCCAATCCAGACACTGTTACGAGCCACAGTAAATATTCTCTTCTTTGCAGTGGTGGCTGTTGTCATCCTCTTTACATATGTGAGAATCCTGCTGGAAACCAGGAAGCTGAGGCAGGATAAAGTGTCTGTGAGCAAAGCCATGCACACTGTGCTGTTACACGGCTTTCAGCTGCTGCTGTGCATGCTGGCCTTCAATGTCCCCATAACTGAAACTCTCATAGTGCTGCATGTCAACTGGTTCAGAGAGGACATTGCCTTTTTTAATTATTTCTGTTTCGTCCTCATTCCACGCTTTCTCAGCCCGCTCATCTACGGCTTTAGAGATCAGAGTCTCAGGGGCTGCATCAGGAAAAAAATTCTCTGCTGCTCAGACAAAGTCAAACTCATTGAGAGAAGCAAGCTGTAAGACATCTTGTCTGTTTCTTGAACTGGCTCTCAAACCTAATGCATACATTTCAAAAGAGGCATCTGTGATGTATAAACCAGGTTTCTGCATGTCTTGTCAAGTCTCAAAAAAGCATTCAGTACAGTTTCATCAAAAAAGGCCTTAAATTGTATTTAAAGTCTTGATTTTAGTGAACAATCATAGCAAATATCAATATATTTCATTGCCTGCTGCAGTCAGTAATGTTAGTTATGTATTGCTGTTGAACAAATTGGGATTATTTTGACAGTGAATTGTGCAGGCTGGAAGAGGTTCAGTCATTTTTTGTGGAGTCTAGGTTGGCTCCATCAGACCTGCAGAAAACACTGTCACAACTGCTGTTAAACATAAACCAGGCAGAGACTGTTACTGTGATCAATAAAGATTACTCAATTCAGTGGGTGAATTTAAGATATCCTGCATGAAGTCTGGCAGCTGCTGTTGGGATTCAACCTCTCATACACTCATTAAGCATGCAGCATCGCTCAGGCAGGATTTATGATTATCTGTGTGACCGTGTTGCAGGCAAGACAATGCTTCTGGCCTTCTGTAATCCACTGTGATTACACTGTATTACATATATTTATAAGCCTAAAATCACAAAAGGTCTGGCAGAGTCTTGCAGATTAATAGACTGATATTTGAATTCACAAGTCAGTGTGTTGTTCTCAGGTGCAAAACTGCTGTTTGAATGCAAAAACATCATGTTTGATGCTGGTCGAAATTTGGTAGAATTGTGTTGCGGGTGTCATCGAGGATACTTATGATGGTATAAATATGATATGCATATAATAATAAATACAGAGTGTAACATTGTAAGCCACTGTCTCATTAGGGGCATCAAATATCCAAATTGCAAATTTTGTACTGATTTCTGTACTGACTGATGGATTGATCCATCAGTCGGTTTTGAGAAATTGTGCTCAAAACAGTTGTTTGTTAAAGGGAAACCATACACACAATCACATAAATTTCAGTAGGTATACAATGTTAATGCTGTGTGTTAAAACAGCTTTGTCTACTCAAAATTAGTTTGAATTTATCTGCTTGGATTTGAACATTCAGTTTTTTTATAGTAATTTTATAGTTTGGTGTGTTTACCTGGCTGTTAGCAAAGCTGCCCTTCCTGTTTGACTGTCAAAAATGCAAAAATGCCCTTCTGAGGTAAACACAAGTGTAATTAATAACATTAATGATGGTTCTGTTCCATTTCAGTGGGCCAAGATACTGGTATTGTGCATGTTTGCGCACTGTAATGGCTGAGACACACTAAATGTAGTGGGACCATAATTATTTTATCAATTACACCTGTGTTTATCTGGCAATGACATGTCAAAATGGCTGCTGTGTAAAGGGCCGTCGGCCATTGAACAGAAACATACCAACTGCACAGTGCCTACTGACCACTTTCTACCAACCTGGGAGTTTAAGAGGCCAGTAAGTGACCATTATTTGCTCTGTAAGCTATCTAGCAATATACAAACACACCCAAGCAAATTATCTACAATTAACTATGGTGTCCTTTGTTTGTATATTCAGGGGAATTATTTTGGCTGTCCAAAGACGCGCTACCAGGCTCATTTAGCTTATTTTCCTGAGATTATCCCACATTTACTGTTAAGTCTCTTTTATCAAACATGTTGCTAATAGCAGCAGGCTACAAACAAGCTAAAGACACGCTGTAAACCACGCTAACATTGCCACCCAGCACCAACATGTGAGGAACTTTTTCAGTTACTGACAAAGTTACCAACTAAGCTAGCTAGCTGGTCAAGAAAGTCAAACCTCTAGCAAAGAGACAGATACTTACAGATACTCAAACTAAACCTTAAAAAAGAGTGAACAATGAGCTTACCCTCTTCAGGAGGACAGAAACAAGACTTCAGTGGGATGATAGTGTTGCTTTTAGTGTTGCTCCATTGTCTGCAAAATGAATGGCTGTTTCTACTTACTGCTGACTGGAACATACAGAAAAGCATCATTTAGCTATGTTCTTGAGTTTATGGCACATTTACTGTTAATTCTCTTTTAATAAACATGTTGCTAATAGCAGCAGGCTGAAATAAGCAAAACACATACTGTAAACCATGCTAATGTTGCCACCCAGCACCAGACAGCAGTTTGCTAACTACTGACAAAGTTAGCAACTAAGCTAGCTGGTAAAGAAAGTTGAACCACTTGCAAGGAGACAGTTGATTTACTCAAACCAAAAGGCTAAAAGAAGAGCGAACACAGAGCTTACCTTCCTCAGGACGACAGAAACTTGACTTCAGTGGGATGATAGTGATGCTCCTTGTCTGCTGAAAGTGTCAGAGAGAGACCGTTAGCTAACACATTAGCAACTGCATGAGGTGATAGTTTAGGAGGTAGTCTGCCTCCTAGTGGCCAAACATGACTGATGCAGCCTTAAATGTGCTATGTTTTAATTGACTCGCATGGATACCTCTGTGTAAGTCCTTATTCAAAACTTAACTTGAGTGAAATTATCATTATGGAGAATAACAACTATCATTAGCACCTTAAACAATACATTATATTTTTTGACATTAGTTAAATAGTTATTATAATATGTAATAGTTATATATTTAATATATGTTAACATTCCTGGGTTACTGTGTAAGTTTAATGTTGTAGCTGGTCATGGTGGAAATATTTTTAACTGCTTTATATAATCTTTACTAGTTAAATAAATGAAAACAATTTAGGTTCTATAACCTTATCAGATATTTTGTGTCTTGTGTAAAATCTGAATAAAGTGAAAATACTCAAGCACATGTTGCTAATGTAAAAGTGAACTTTACATTTCTTTATTAAATGTACTTACTTACACCAAACCCTCTTACGTCATTGATTAGCATCAATATACGGCAGGATATGCTGCTATAACAGAGAGGTCTTTTTTATTTTCTTGAGTGACAAATAAGTAAAAAGATTGGAAATTATACTGAAATTGTAAGTAGTGGAGATAACCTGTAAGTGATGCATTTTGATATTTTCAGCAGCAGCATCAGGCCTTTTTCATGGGACACATTTTGACATGTCACAGTATGAAAAGCACAGGTGTAAATAATGAAATGAATGATCGCTGAAGTCTATTTAGCTGCATCGATTTCAGGGTCCAGGTATTGTGTATGCTGAATTACTGTCACTCTCTAGTGTTGTTGGTTGCACCTGAGCTTTTCCCACTATAAGTCAAAATGTGTGCTGTGAAAAACACCTATTATAGTTATTAATTTGGAATATATGGAGAACGGCCCTGGTCTGGTCATCAGCATGGGCAGCAGTGATTCACCTTGAAGCCATGGCGCCAAAAATAAACTGTGATTTTACAACAAAATGAAATTATTAGATGTTGGCCAAAGAATAAGAATTACCAAAGGAGTTTGTCTTACTTTATTCCTTTGCTTTGATTTTTTGTAGTCACCACTTTGATTAAAAAACAAAAAAGCAGTTTGTTTCATGCCATACATTGAAAACTTATCTGCTTTACTGCTTGCACAAATACTGCAACAGGATCCCATTGTCCTACTGAAATCTTAGTTAATGAGAAACATCATGCTGTGTGATGATAGCATGTAAATAATGTGTCTCTGGAGGAATCAGGCCACAGTCAAACAGATCTGAACTGGGCCAAACACTTCAGATAAGAGGAAGAACATCCCAGTGATGATGTTCATTGAAGTTGTACTATGATAAGAACAGTAATCTAAAGCTTGGTAAACTCTTCTGACTGATGAAGACATTCTTAGGTGAGCGTACATCTTTTTGACTCTGATGGTTGGATTTATATTCAGTTACAGTGCAAATAGTCTGTTTTAAACGATGGCTAAGGATTATAAGGTGCTTCCAAGAGTTAACTTTTTCTCTCAGTTGTCAAACATTTATATGTTATGCTGATCTTTGTCACAGTGTATCTTTGGGGATGTATTTTAGTGTGTGTAATGTATTTTCTCTTTAACAGGTTTGCTCTAGTGCACAGATCCAAAATGCAGAATCTGACTGAATTTCCAGACAATGCAACTTCCCACAACAGCCTGTCTGTGATCATCAAGGTGTGTGTTGTTATCCCCTTCTTCTGCATCTTCCTCTGCTGCATTGCTGTCATGCTGCACATCTTTGCATCTCACAGGCAGTACCTGGACACCACACGCTACATCCTGTTTGCCTGCATGCTGATCAATGACACTCTCCAGCTATTGACCTCTGTGCTGCTCTTCCTCTTTGGCATGGGCCAGGTGAAATTTGCTGTTGTCTTCTGTGCTCCTCTGCTGTTCATTACCACTGTCACTTTCCAAAACACACCTTTAATCCTGGCCACCATGTCACTGGAGCGTTATGTTTCCATCTTCTATCCCCTGCAGCGCCCGGCCGCCTGGCGATCAGACCGTATCTGGATCATTATTCTGTCCCTGTGGCTCATCAGCTGTATTTCCCCTGTGATTAACTTCTCCATCAGGGAAAGTGACCCTGCTGTGGATATTCTCTCTACCCCGTTGCTTTGCAAACCTGTTGTTATCAACTCATCTCCAATCCAGGCACTGTTACGAGCCACAATAAATATTCTCTTCTTTGCAGTGGTGGCTGTTGTCATCCTCTTTACATATGTGAGAATCCTGCTGGAAACCAGGAAGCTGAGGCAGGATAAAGTGTCTGTGAGCAAAGCCATGCACACTGTGCTGTTACACGGCTTTCAGCTGCTGCTGTGCATGCTGGCCTTCAATGTCCCCATAACTGAAACTCTCACAGTGCTGAATGCAAACTGGTTACAAGAGGACATTGCCTTTTTTAATTATTTCTGTTTCATCCTCATTCCACGCTTTCTCAGCCCGCTCATCTACGGCTTTAGAGATCAGAGTCTCAGGGGCTGCATCAGGAAAACATTTCTCTGCTGCTCAGACAAAGTCAAACTCATTGAGAGAAGCAAGCTGTCAGACATCTTGTCTGTTTCTTGAACTGGCTCTCAAACCTAATGCATACATTTCAAAAGAGGCATCTGTGATGTATAATCCATGTTTCTGCATGTCTTGTCAAGTCTCAAAAAAACATTCAGTACAGTTTCATCAAAAAAGGCCTTAAATTGTATTTAAAGTCTTGATTTTAGTGAACAATCATAGCAATATCAATATATTTCATTGCCTGCTGCAGTCAGTAATGTTAGTTATGTATTGCTGTTGAACAAATTGGGATTATTTTGACAGTGTATTGTGCAGGCTGGAAGAGGTTCAGTCATTTTTTGTGGAGTCTAGGTTGGCTCCATCAGACCTGCAGAAAACACTGTCACAACTGCTGTTAAACATAAACCAGGCAGAGACTGTTACTGTGATCAATAAAGATTACTCAATTCAGTGGGTGAATTTAAGGTATCCTGCATGAAGTCTGGCAGCTGCTGTTGGGATTCAACCTCTCATAAACTCATTAAGCATGCAGCATCGCTCAGGCAGGATTTATGATTATCTGTGTGACCGTGTTGCAGGCAGGATAATGCTTCTGGCCTTCTGTAATCCACTGTCATTAGACTGTATTACATATATTTATAAGCCTAAAATCACAAAAGGTCTGGCAGAGTCTTGTAGATTAGTAGCCTGATATTTGAATGTACAAGTCAGTGTGTTGTTCTCAGGTGCAAAACTGCTGTTTGAATGCAAAAACATCATGTTTGATGCTGGTCGAAATTTGTCAAAATTGTGTTGCGGGTGTCATCGGGGATACTTATGGTGGTATAAATATGATAGACATATAATAATAAATACAGAGTGTAACATTGTAAGCCACTGTCTCCTTGGGGGCATCAAATATCCAAATTGCAAATTTTGTACTGATTTCTGAACTGACTGATGGATTGATCCATCAGTTGGTTTTGAGAAATTGAGCTCAAAACAGTTGTTTGTTAAAGGGAAACCATACACACAATCACATAAATTTCAGTAGGCATACAATGTTAATGCTGTGTGTTAAAACAGCCTTATCTACTAAAAATTAGTTTGAATTTATCTGCTTGGATTTGAATATTTAGTTTAGCCATTTCCCTCTCCGTTCACTAACAAAAATTGAAATGACAAAGTGGGCAAGACACCAAAGTCTATGTTGTACGTCTGCTGCCGCGGCTCGTATAAAAGGCTGAATACAGGCTGACCATGGCCAGTTTGTGCCTCTCACACCAAGCCATGGGAGGAGTTAGTTAGCATTTGCTACTGCATTTTAAATATTTAAATATATATTTATATTTAAATTATTTATATTTAACATTCAATTTTAAATAAGCTGGAAGAGAGTGTTTCAGCAGAATATGAAGGTGTAGTTACCCTTTAAGATTTATGTTGCAGATTCATTTTACTGATCTTTATTGGGATCATTTACATAATTTAATTAATTTTATTGTAAATATTTACATTTTATATTTTGGTGTGTTTACCTGGCTGTTAGCAAAGCTGTCCTTCCTGTTTAACTGTCAAACATGCAAAACGGCCCTTTTACTGCAGCCATCATGCAGTGTAACTGAGGTAAACACAGGTGTAATTAATAACATTAATGATGGTCCTGTTCCATTTCAGTGGGCCAAGATACTGGTATTGTGCATGTTTGCTCACTGTAATGGCTGAGACACACTAAATGTAGTGGGACCATAATTATTTTATCAATTATGCCTGTGTTTATCTGGCAATGACATGTCAAAATGGCTGCTGTGTAAAGGGCCGTCGGCCATTGAACAGAAACATACCAACTGCACAGTGCCTACTGACCACTTTCTACCAACCTGGAAGTTTAAGAGGCCAGTAAGTGACCATTATTTGCTCTGTAAGCTATCTAGCAATATACAAACACACCCAAGCAAATTATCTACAAACTAGAAAAGCACTCGGAGAGGGCAGACCTCCGCCAAGCACCATAGTTTCCCCCCATATTGAAATTCACTCCAAAATAAAAATCCTACAATTTTATTATGAGTTCAGAAGTTATTAATGAAAATCTCTTTTTCGGTAATGGTGGTTTCTTCTGGATCTCTCTCTCAAGTATTAAAGCTAGATCAAATTCGTTGACATACGTCAGATGCGGAATTGTCTCAGCTACACGATGCCGCTTGTTAGAAATCTCTACCTCTAATATTAAATGCACTGTAGGCCAAAATGTAAGAGTACCCCCATTTTTTATATAAATTGCTATAAAATCCGCCATCTGGATCAGATCTGGATCAGCCTTTGGGATTTGATAGAAGTACACATTGGAAATCCCTGAGTCAAATTTCATGAGCTTTAGGCAAAAATTACCAGCGACAATTTTTGGGTCCTATTTACCCCAACGTTAAAGAAAATTTCAAAGTGATCCAGAATCCAGGATTTCTTCCGGATCACCCTTAAAATTAAATCAGTACTTCTTTTTCACATTTTCGACACACCCTGAAAATTTCATCAAAATCCGTCCATAAATTTTTGAGTTATCTTGAACACAGACAAACAAACAAACAAACAAACAGACAAACAAACAGACAGACAGACGCCGGCAAAAACATAACCTCCTTGGCGGAGCTAATAACTATAGTGTCCTTTGTTTGTATATTCAGGGGAATTATTTGGGCTGTCCAAAGATGCACGACCAAAAATATAATGGCTTTTTCAACTTACTGCTTACTGACACCCACAGGCTCAAACAAGACCCTGTTGATGCAGAGAAATACAGGATGCGAAGGACCAACAATAATGACAGAAAAGGCTCATTTAGCTTATTTTCCTGAGTTTATGCCACATTTACTACTAAGTCTTTTTCATCAAACATGTTGCTAATAGCAGCAGGCTACAAACAAGCTAAAGACCCACTGTAAACCACGCTGACGTTGCCACCCAGCACCAACATGTCAGGAACTTTGTCAGTTACTGACAACATTAGCAACTAAGCTAGCTGGAAAAGAAAGTTGAACCACTTGCAAGGACACAGTTGATTTACTCAAACCAAAAGGCTAAAAGAAGAGTGAACACAGAGCTTACCTTCCTCAGGACGACAGAAACTTGACTTCAGTGGGATGATAGTGTTGCTCCTTGTCTGCTGAAAGTGTCAGAGAGAGACCGTTAGCTAACACATTAGCATAAATGCATGAGGTGATAGTATAGGAGGTATTCTGCCTCCTAGTGGCCAAACATGACTGATGCAGCCTTAAATGTGCTATGTTTTAATTGACTCGCATGGATACCTCTGTGTAAGTCCTTATTCAAAATTTTACTTGAGTTGAATGGTGCCTTCAGATGGGGTCATGTTTACGAGTTGAGCCCAGATGAACGCCCCCCTCGTATCATCTCATGAGCTGAAAGTTTCTGAGAGCTCTGAGTTCTGTTCCGACTTGTGACATGTTTGTTGATGTTGTGAGAAATGGTGGAGCCTGTGGGAGTTCATTTATCGGTGCATAATAATGGTGCCTTCAAAGGGAAATCTTATTTACGAGATTAGATGTCATGAACACGACATGTGTTGCGTTCAAGTGGTGAAGTTGTCAAGAACACCGCTGCTAAGCAAAGGCAATATTAACATTACTGTCAGAGTTTAGAAGCCACAGAGGCTAACAATGTAGCCAGCTACCAAGTGGTAACATAACGCAGGAAATGCAAAGAAATATTGACAGAGGAGAAAGATGTGATTGGTGGGAATCTCAACATTTTCTTCAGACATATTATAAAATTAGCAAGAAAAACAATATATGAATAAAATTACAATGTCTCCACCATTTCTCACAACATAAACAAAAATGTCACCAGTCATGAACTCAGATATTACAGAAACTCTCCACGTACGAGGTCATGAACACGACATGAGGGGGGCGTTCATATGGACCCAACTCATAAACACGACCCCATTTGAAGGCACCATGAGTTAATATTCTACACTACATTGTAATTTCAGTCATATATGGTTTTTCTTGGCAATTTTATATGTCTGAGGAAAATGTTGATATTCTCATGACCTCATCTTTCTCCTCTGTCATTATGACTTTGCATGTCCATTTGCTAGCTTGCTAAATTGTTAGCCTCTGTGGCTTCTAGACTCGGACAGTTACGTTAATATTGCTGTTGCTCAGCAGCGGTGTTTTTCACGACTTCTCCACTTAAAGCTGAGAATATTGTGAACCTGACCTCCCATCTCGTAAACGCTGTAAACACAACCCCATGTGAAGGCACCAACAGAATCATTATGGAGAATGACAGCTATCATTAAGACCTTAAACAATACATTATATTATTTGACATTAGTATATACTTAATGATTAACATATGTTAACATGTCTGTGTTACCATGTAAGCAGAATTTTAATGTTGTAGCTGGTCATTGTGGAAATATTTTTAACTGCTTTATATAATCTTTACTAGGTAAAGAAATGAAAACAATTTAGGTTCTATAACCTTATTAGATATTTTGTGTTTTGTGTAAAATCTGAAGAAAGTGAAAATACTCAAGCATATGTTGCTAATGTAAAATTGAACTTTACACTTCTTTATTAAATGTACTTACTTACACCAAACCCTCTTACACCATTGATGAGCATCAATATACGGCAGGATATGCTGCTATAACAGAGAAGTCTTTTTTATTTTCTTGAGTGACGAATAAGTATAAAGATTGGAAATTATACTGAAATTGTAAGTAGTGGAGATAACCTGTAAGTGATGCATTTTGATATTTTCAGCAGAAGCATCAGGCCTTTTTCATGGGACACATTTTGACATGTCACAGTATGAAAAGCACAGGTGTAAATATTGAAATGAATGATAGCTGAAGTCTATTTAGCTGCATCGATTTCAGGGTCCAGGTGTTGTGTATGCTGAATTACTGTCACTCTCTAGTGTTGTTGGTTGCACCTGAGCTTTTCCCACTATAAGTCAAAATGTGTGCTGTGAAAAACACCTATTATGGTTATTAATTTGGAATATATGGAGAACGGCCCTGGTCTGGTCATCAGCATGGGCAGCAGTGATTCACCTTGAAGCCATGGCGCCAAAAATAAACTGTGATTTTACAACAAAATGAAATTATTAGATGTTGGCCAAAGAATAAGAATTACCAAAGGAGTTTGTCTTAATTTATTCCTTTGCTTTGATTTTTGGAGTCACCACTTTGATTAAAAAACAAAAAAGCAGTTTGTTTCATGCCATACATTGCAAACTTATCTGATTTACTGCTTGCACAAATACTGCAACAGGATCCCATTGTCCTACTGAAATCTTAGTTAATGAGAAACATCATGCTGTGTGACGATAGCATGTAAATAATGTGTCTCTGGAGGAATCAGGCGACAGTCAAACAGATCTGAACTGGGCCAAACACGTAAGATAAGAGGAAGAACATCCCAGAGATGATGTTCATTGAAGTTGTACTATGATAAGAACAGTAATCTAAAGCTTGGTAAACTCTTCTGACTGATGAAGACATTCATAGGTGAGCGTACAGCTTTTTGACTCTGATGGTTGGATTTATATTTGGTTACAGTGCAAACAGTCTGTTTTAAAGAGTGGATAAGGAGAGAAAAAATAGCGCATTTTGTTTTTACAAGGTTGAATCTTTTCTATCAGTTGTCAAACATTTATATGGTATGCTGGTCTTTTAATCTCATCTGCTAAATTTCATTCTTATTATAACTGTCCAAGTGTATTTTTGAGGATGTATTTTAGTGTGTGTAATGTATTTTCTCTTTAACAGGTTTGCTCTAGTGCACAGATCCAAAATGCAGAATCTGACTGAATTTCCAGACAATGCAACTTCCCACAACAGCCTGCCTGTGATCATCAAGGTGTGTGTTGTTATCCCCTTCTTCTGCATCTTCCTCTGCTGCATTGCTGTCATGCTGCACATCTTTGCATCTCACAGGCAGTACCTGGACACCACACGCTACATCCTGTTTGCCTACATGCTGATCAATGACACTCTCCAGCTATTGACCTCTGTGCTGCTCTTCCTCTTTGTCATGGGCCAGGTGAAACTTGCTGTTGTCTTCTGTGTTCCTCTCATGTTCATTTCCACTGCCACTTTCCAAAACACACCTTTAATCCTGGCCACCATGTCACTGGAGCGTTATGTTTCCATCTTCTATCCCCTGCAGCGCCCGGCTGCCTGGCGATCAGACCGTATCTGGATCATTATTCTGTCCCTGTGGCTCATCAGCTGTATTTCCCCTATGATTAACTTCTCCATCAGGGAAAGTGACCGTGCTGTGGATATTCTCTCTACTCCTTTGCTTTGCATAAATGACGTTATCGACTTATCTCCAATCCAGGCACTGTTTCGAGCCACAGTAAATATTCTCTTCTTTTCAGTGGTGGCTGTTGTCATCCTCTTTACATATGTGAGAATCCTGCTGGAAACCAGGAAGCTGAGGCAGGATAAAGTGTCTGTGAGCAAAGCCATGCACACTGTGCTGTTACACGGCTTTCAGCTGCTGCTGTGCATGCTGGCCTTCAATGTCCCCATAACTGAAACCCTCATAGTGCTGAATGCAAACTGGTTAAACAAGGACATTGCCTTTTTTAATTATTTCTGTTTCGTCCTCATTCCACGCTTTCTCAGCCCGCTCATCTACGGCTTTAGAGATCAGAGTCTCAGGGGCTGCATCAGGAAAACATTTCTCTGCTGCTCAGACAAAGTCAAACTCATTGAGAGAAGCAAGCTGTAAGACATCTTGTCTGCCTCTTGAACTGGCTCTCAAACCTAATGCATACATTTCAAAAGGGGCATCTGTGATGTATAAACCATGTTTCTGCATGTCTTGTCAAGTCTCAAAAAAGCATTCAGTACAGTTTCATCAAAAAAGGCCTTAAATGGTATTGAAAGTCTTGATTTTAGTGAACAATCATAACAAATATCAATATATTTCATTGCCTGCTGCAGTCAGTAATGTTAGTTATGTATTGCTGTTGAACAAATTGGGATTATTTTGACAGTGAATTGTGCAGGCTGGAAGAGGTTCAGTCATTTTTTGTGGAGTCTAGGTTGGCTCCATCAGACCTGCAGAAAACACTGTCACAACTGCTGTTAAACATAAACCAGGCAGTGACTGTTACTGTGATCAATAAAGATTACTCAATTCAGTGGGTGAATTTAAGATATCCTGCATGAAGTCTGGCAGCTGCTGTTGGGATTCAACCTCTCATACATTCATTAAGCATGCAGTGTTGCTCAGGCAGGATTTATGATTATCTGTGTGACCGTGTTGCAGGCAGGATAATGCTTCTGGCCTTCTGTAATCCACCGTCATTAGACTGTATTACATATATTTATAAGCCTAAAATCACAAAAGGTCTGGCAGAGTCTTGCAGATTAATAGACTGATATTTGAATGTACAAGTCAGTGTGTTGTTCTCAGGTGCAAAACTGCTGTTTGAATGCAAAAACATCATGTTTGATGCTGGTCGAAATTTGTCAAAATTGTGTTGCGGGTGTCATCGGGGATACTTATGGTGGTATAAATATGATAGACATATAATAATAAATACAGAGTGTAACATTGTAAGCCACTGTCTCCTTGGGGGTCTTTAATATCCAAATTGCAAATTTTGTACTGATTTCTGTACTGACTGATGTATTTATCCATCAGTCGGTTTGGAGGAATTACTGCACTCAAAACCGTTATGTTTGTTAACCGGAACCATGCACACAATCACATAAATTTAATAATAATAATAATTTAATAACAATAAATAAATCAATTAATAACATTAATGATGGTCCTGTTCCATTTCAGTGGGCCAAGACACTGGTATTGTGCATGTTTGCTCACTGTAATGGCTGAGACACCCTAAATGTAGTGGGACCATAATTATTTTATCAATTACACCTGTGTTTATCTGGCAATGACATGTCAAAATGGCTGCTGTGTAAAGGGCCGTAGGCCATTGAACAGAAACATACCAACTGCACAGTGCCTACTGACCACTTTCTACCAACCTGGGAGTTTAAGAGGCCAGTAAGTTTCCCTTATTTGCTCTGTAAGCTATCTAGCAATATACAAACACACCCAAGCAAATTATCTACAATTAACTATAGTGTCCTTTATTTGTAGATTCAGGGGAATTATTTTGGCTGTCCAAAGACATAATGGCTTTTTCAACTTACTGCTTACTGACACCCATAGGCTCAAACAAGACCCTGAAGATGCAGAGAAATACAGCATGCTAAGGACGAACAATAATGACAGAATAGGCTCATATAACTTATTTTCCTGAGTTTATGCCACATTTACTATTAAGTCTCTTTTATCAAACATGTTGCTAATAACAGTAGGCTACAAACAAACTAAAGACACATTGTAAACCTCACTAACGTTGTCACCCAGCACCAACATGTCAGGAACTTTTTCAGTTACTGTCAATGTTAGCAATTCAGCTAGCTAGCTGGTCAAGAAAGTCAAACCTCTAGCAAAGAGACAGATACTTACAGATACTCAAACTAAACCTTAAAAAAGAGTGAACATTGAGCTTACCTTCCTCAGGACGACAGAAACTTGACTTCAGTGGGATGATAGTGTTGCTCCTTGTCTGCTGAAAGTGTCAGAGAGAGACCGTTAGCTAACACATTAGCATAAATGCATGAGGTGATAGTATAGGAGGTATTCTGCCTCCTAGTGGCCAAACATGACTGATGCAGCCTTAAATGTGCTATGTTTTAATTGACTCGAATGGATACCTCTGTGTAAGTCCTTATTCAAAACTTGAGTTGAATGGTGCCTTCAGATGGGGTCATGTTTACGAGTTGAGCCCAGATGAACGCCCCCCTCGTATCATCTCATGAGCTGAAAGTTTCTGAGAGCTCTGAGTTCTCGACTTGTGACATGTTTGTTGATATTGTGAGAAATGGTGGAGCCTGTGGGAGTTCATTTATCGGTGCATAATAATGGTTCCTTCAAAGGGAAATTGTATTTACGAGATCAGATGTCATGAACACGACATGTGTTGCGTTCAAGCGGTGAAGTCGTCAAGAACACGGCTGCTAAGCAACGGCAATATTAACATTACTGTCAGAGTCTACAAGTCACAGAGGCTAACAATGTAGCCAGCTACCAAGTGGTAACATGATGCAGGAAATGCAAAGGCATAATGGCAGAGGAGAAAGATGTGGTCGGTGCGAATACCAACATTTTCCAGATGACCCAAGGGCAGGGCAGAGACTGAGCGGGGAGACTCGGGTGGATGTTCTGGGGGCAGAGCAGAGACTGAACAGGGAGACTTGGGCAGACAGCCCAGGCGGCAGAGACCCAGTTGGAGCAGGAGGCGGTGGAGACCCAGCCAGAGCAGGAGGTGGCGGCTGCAGCGTCGACCCAGCCGGAACAGGAGCTGGAACAGGACGTCGCCAGAAGGACACCTGGGGCTGGAGATGACCAGACATCAGGCAGGACACGTGGGCCTGGAGTTGGCTGGACATCAGGCAGGACACGTGAGCGCTGCTTCTGAACCCCATGCTTCCTTCTAGGAGCTCCAGCTCCTAGATATCGTGGGGCTATCGGCGCGATCTGTCACAGTTATGGACTCGTGTTAGTTGTTTTTCGATTAGTTTATCATTTTGGTGCTGTTTTGTTATAATGAGTTTTTGTTATAGTGTATTGTTTGTGTTTCACTCCCTGTCCTGGTGTTTTGTATTTGGTTGTTTCCTGTTTTATTTTGAAAGTCTTGCGTCTCCATATCATTTCTAGTTTTACTTCCTGCCCTTATGTGTTTTCCCTCTGTTTTCTTGGGTCACACCCCTTGACCTACTTTCCCTGATTGTTGCGCCACCCCTGATTGTTTCCACCTGGTCGTCTTCCCTTTGTGTATTTAAGTCACCTCTTTTCCCTCCGTTCTGGTCAGTGCATTTGTTCAAGTCCCCGTGATTTCCCCGTGCTCTGTGTTGTACTTTGACTCGTGTGCTTCTCCGTGTTGCTTGTATCTTTTCCTTCTGGTAGGTTTTCTCCCTCTTTAGATGCTTTTCTGTGCACTCTTGGTGGTCATGCGTTTCAATTGTCTGTGTTTGTGCACTTGTGTATCCTCCCTGTCTCCCTGTGTATTTTAGTTCTAGTGTTAATTCTAGTTTTGGTGTATTTAGTTTCCTTGTGTTTTTCTTTGTGCTTAGTTATCATTTCTTTCTAGTTCAATTTATTATTTAGTATTAATATAATTAATTGTTTAACAGTCTAAAATTAAAGACTCGCCTTTTGTTCAATCTGCGTTTGGGGTATCTCTCTCTCTCTCTTGCTCCCTCCCTTGTTAATCTCCCAGCTACCCTGACAGGATCTCACAGAAGGGGACTGAGGGTCCTGGGCAAGGGCAGAGGCTGGCTGAGTCGGATGCCCAAGAAGGCATAAAAGCTTTCTGCTGGGGTCATAACTTTTTGGTTGGTTCATTCTGTTAAGGAGCTAGGTGTATTAAAGGGGTGAACCCAAGTGCAGAAAACAGGAGACAGTTCAAGTTAACAAAAAGCGAGCATCAATGTATAGCTGAAAAATATCAAAACTCAAGTACATAGGAGAAAAACAATAAGTATACCGAAGCCAGAGGGACACGGGGGCACTGGAAAGCACAGAGGGACACTAGGAAGCACAGAGGGAAAACAGAGGGACACAGGTCGCCAGTCCATCGCAGGGCACATAGAGACAGACAACATATAGACAGACAACCATTCAAGCTCACATTCTCACCTACGGGCAATTTAGAGTCATCAATTAACCTAAACAGCATGTCTTTGGAATTGTGGGAGGAAGCCGGAGTACCCAGAGAAAACCCACGCTGAAACCCAGAATCATGACAGTCTTTGCAAGGTAAAAAAAAAAAAAAAGATCAGATATTTTGTGTCTTGTGTAAAATCTGAAGAAAGGGAAAATACTCAAGCGCATGTTGCTAATGTAAAATTGAACTTCACACTTCTTGATTAAATGTACTTACACCAAACCCTCTTACGTCATTGATTAGCATCAATATACAGCAGGATATGCTGCTATAACAGAGAGGTCTTTTTTATTTTCTTGAGTGACAAATAAGTAAAAAGATTGGAAATTACACTGAAATTGTAAATATTGTGTCACTCTGAGTGGAGATAACCTGTAAGTGATGCATTTTGATATTTTCAGCAGCAGCAACAGGCCTTTTTCATGGGACACATTTTGACATGTCACAGTACGAAAAGCACAGGTGTAAATAATGAAATGAATCATAGCTGAATTCTATTTAGCTGCATCGATTTCAGGGTCCAGGTATTGTGTATGCTGAATTACTGTCACTCTCTAGTGTTGTTGGTTGCACCTGAGCTTTTCCCACTATAAGTCAAAATGTGTGCTGTGAAAAAGACCTATTATGGTTATTAATTTGGAATATATGGAGAACGGCCCTGGTCTGGTCATCAGCATGGGCAGCAGTGATTCACCTTGAAGCCATGGCGCCAAACATAAACTGTGATTTTACAACAAAATGAAATTATTAAATGTTGGCCAAGAATAAGAATTACCAAAGGGCTTTCTCTTACTTTATTCCGTTGCTTTGATTTTTGTAGTCACCACTTTGATTAAGGGCTGCACGGTGGTGCAGTGGTAAGCACCACCCTCACAGCAAGAGGGTCACAGGTTCGATTCCGGCTTGGGACTCTTCTGTGTGGAGTTTGTATGTTCTCCCTGTGTCAGCATGGGTTTTCTCCAGGTACTCCGGCTTGCTCCCACAGCCCAAACACATGCAAAGACATGATTTAGAAGAAGAAGAAGAAGATCAACCTTTATTAGTCCCAGTTCCCTAGGGGAAATTGAATTTACACTCTGTTGTTTAACACACACATGCACATACAGGACCCATATACATGCATCAATGGAGAGATGTCAGAGTGAGGGGGCTGCTCCTGACAAGCGCCCCGAGCAGTTGGGGGTTTGGTGCCTTGCTCAGGGGCACCTCTGCAGTGCCCAAGAGGTAAACTGGCACCTCTCCAGCTACCAGTTCACTCTGTTCTTGGTCCATGTCGGGACTTGAACCGGTGACCCTCCGGTTCCCAAGCCAACTCCCTACAGACTGAGCTACTGCCGCCCCCATTTAGGTTAAGTGATGACTCTAAATTGCCCGTAGGTGTGGATGTGAGCGTGAATGGTGGTCTGTCTATATGTTGTCTGTTGTCCATGTGCCCTATATGTTGTCTATGTGCCCTACAATGGACTGGCGGCCTGTCCAGGGTGTACCCCGCCTTTGCCCAAAGTCAGCTGGGATTGGCTCCAGCTCCCCCCGCGATCCCTAATGGGATAAGCGGTTGACGATGGATGTACCACTTTGATTAACAAAAAAAAAAAAATACATTGCAAGCTCATCTGCTTAACTGCTTGCACAAATACTGCAACAGGATCCCATTGTCCTCCTGAAATCTTAGTTAATGAGAAACATCATGCTGTGTGATGATAGCATGTAAATAATGTGTCTCTGGAGGAATCAGGCCACAGACAAACAGATCTGAACTGGGCCAAACACTTCAGATAAGAGGAAGAACATCCCAGAGATGATGTTCATTGAAGTTGTACAATGATAAGAACAGTAATCTAAAGCTTGGTAAACTCTTCTGACTGATGAAGACATTCTTAGGTGAGCGTACAGCTTTTTGACTCTGATGGTTGGATTTATATTCAGTTACAGTGCAAATAGTCTGTTTTCAAGGATGGCTAAGGATTATTATGTACTTACAAGGTTGAACCTTTTCTCTCAATTGTCAAACATTTATATGGTGCGCTGCTATAATTTCATTCTTATTATAATTGTCAGAGTGTATTTTTGAGGATGTATTTTAGTGTGTGTAATGTATTTTCTCTTTAACAGGTTTGCTCTAGTGCACAGATCCGAAATGCAGAATCTGACTGAATTTCCAGACAATGCAACTTCCCACAAACAGCCTGCCTGTGATCATCAAGGTGTGTGTTGTTATCCCCTTCTTCTGCATCTTCCTCTGCTGCATTGCTGTCATGCTGCACATCTTTGCATCTCACAGGCAGTACCTGGACACCACACGCTACATCCTGTTTGCCTACATGCTGATCAATGACACTCTCCAGCTATTGACCTCTGTGCTGCTCTTCCTCTTTGTCATGGGCCAGGTGAAACTTGCTGTTGTCTTCTGTGCTCCTCTGCTGTTCATTTCCACTGCCACTTTCCAAAACACACCTTTAATCCTGGCCACCATGTCACTGGAGCGTTATGTTTCCATCTTCTATCCCCTGCAGCGCCCGGCCGCCTGGCGATCAGACCGTATCTGGATCATTATTCTGTCCCTGTGGCTTATCAGCTGTATTTCCCCTATGATTAACTTCTCCATCAGGGAAAGTGACCCTGCTGTGGATATTCTCTCTACCCCATTACTTTGCAAAACTGCTGTTATTAACTCATCTCCAATCCAGGCACTGTTTCGAGCCACAGTAAATATTCTCTTCTTTGCAGTGGTGGCTGTTGTCATCCTCTTTACATATGTGAGAATCCTGCTGGAAACCAGGAAGCTGAGGCAGGATAAAGTGTCTGTGAGCAAAGCCATGCACACTGTGCTGTTACACGGCTTTCAGCTGCTGCTGTGCATGCTGGCCTTCACCGTCCCCATAACTGAGACCCTCATAGTGCTGCATGCCAACTGGTTAAACAAGGACATTGCCTTTTTTAATTATTTCTGTTTCGTCCTCATTCCACGCTTTCTCAGCCCGCTCATCTACGGCTTTAGAGATCAGAGTCTCAGGGGCTGCATCAGGAAAACATTTCTCTGCTGCTCAGACAAAGTCAAACCTGTTGTGAGAAGCAAGATGTAAGACATCTTGTCTGCTTCCTGAACTGGCTCTCAAACCTAATGCATACATTTCAAAAGATGCATTTTTGATGTATAAACCAGGTTTCTGCATGTCTTGTTAAGTGTCATAAAACATTCAGAAAAGTTTCATCAAAAAAGGCCTTAAATGGTATTGAAAGTCTTGATTTTAGTGAACATCCATCGTCAACCGCTTTTTCCCGTTAGGGGTCGCGGGGGGGGGGGCTGGAGCCGATCCCAGCTGGCATAGCGCGAAGGCGGGGTACACCCTGGACAGGTCGCCACTCCATCGCAGGGCAAATAGAGACAGACAACATAGAGACAGACAACCATTCACACTCACATCCACGCCTACGGGCAATTTAGAGTCATCAATTAACCTAAACAGCATGTGTTTGGACTGTGGGAGGAAGCCGGAGAACCCAGAGAAAACCCACGCTTGCACGGGGAGAACATGCAGACTCCACACAGAAATAGAACGGAACGGAATCGGAATCGAACCTGCGACCCTCTTGCTGTGAGGAAACAGCACTAACCACTGCACCACCGTGCAGCCCCATTTTAGTGAACAATCATAGCAAATATCAATATATTTCATTGCCTGCTGCAGTCAGTAATGTTAGTTATGTATTGCTGTTGAACAAATTGGGATTATTTTGACAGTGTATTGTGCAGGCTGGAAGAGGTTCAGTCATTTTTTGTGGAATCTAGGTTGGCTCCATCAGACCTGCAGAAAACACTGTCACAACTGCTGTTAAACATAAACCAGGCAGAGACTGTTACTGTGATCAATAAAGATTACTCAATTCAGTGGGTGAATTTAAGATATCCTGCATGAAGTCTGGCAGCTGCTGTTGGGATTCAACCTCTCATACACTCATTAAGCATGCAGTGTTGCTCAGGCAGGATTTATGATTATCTGTGTGACCGTGTTGCAGGCAGGATAATGCTTCTGGCCTTCTGTAATCCACTGTCATTAGACTGTATTACATATATTTATAAGCCTAAAATCACAAAAGGTCTGGCAGAGTCTTGCAGATTAATAGACTGGTATTTGAATGTACAAGTCAGTGTGTTGTTCTCAGGTGCAAAACTGCTGTTTGAATGCAAAAACATCATGTTTGATGCTGGTCGAAATTTGTCAAAATTGTGTTGCGGGTGTCATCGAGGATACTTATGGTGGTATAAATATGATATACATATAATAATAAATACAGAGTGTAACATTGTAAGCCACTGTCTCCTTGGGGGCATCAAATATCCAAATTGCAAATTTTGTACTGATTTCTGAACTGACTGATGGATTGATCGATCCATCAGTCAGTTTTGAGGAATTGTGCTCAAAACAGTTGTTTGTTAAAGGGAAGCCACACACACAATCACATAAATTTCACTCGGCATACAATGTTAAAGCTGTGTGTTAAAACAGCCTTGTCTACTCAACATTAGAATTCATCTGTTTGGATTTGAATATTTAGTTTAGCCATTTCCCTCTCCGTTCACTAACGAAAATGGAAATGACAAAGTAGGCAAGACACCAAAGTCTATGTTGTACGTCTGCTGCCGCGGCTCGTATAAAAGGCTGAATACTGGCTGACCATGGCCAGTTTGTGCCTCTCACACCAAGCCATGGGAGGAGTTAGTTAGCATTTGCTACTGCATTTTAAATATTTAAATATATATTTAGATTTAAATTATTTATATTTAACATTTAATTTCAAATAAGCTGGAAGAGAGTGTTTCAGCAGAATATGAAGGTGTAGTTATCATTTAAGATTTATGTTGCAGATTCATTTTACTGATCTTTATTGGGATCATCTACATAATTTAATTAATTTTATTGTAAATATTAACATTTTATAGTTTGGTGTGTTTACCTGGCTGTTAGCAAAGCTGTCCTTCCTGTTTAACTGTCAAACATGCAAAACGGCCCTTTTACTGCAGCCATCATGCAGTGTAACTGAGGTAAACACAGGTGTAATTAATAACATTAATGATGGTCCTGTTCCATTTCAGTGGGCCAAGATACTGGTATTGTGCATGTTTGCTCACTGTAATGGCTGAGACACACTAAATGTAGTGGGACCATAATTATTTTATCAATTACACCTGTGTTTATCTGTCAATGACATGTCAAAATGGCTGCTGTGTAAAGGGCCGTCGGCCATTGAACAGAAACATACCAACTGCACAGTGCCTACTGACCACTTTCTACCAACCTGGGAGTTTAAGAGGCCAGTAAGTGACCCTTATTTGCTCTGTAAGCTATCTAGCAATATCCAAACACATCCAAGCAAATTATCTACAATTAACAATAGTGTCCTTTGTTTGTGTATTCAGGGGAATTATTTTGGCTGTCCAAAGACCTGCTACCAGGCTCATTTAGCTTATTTTCCTGAGATTATGCCACATTTACTGTTAAGTCTCTTTTATCAAACATGTTGCTAATAACCGTAGGCTATAAACAAACTAAAGACACACTTTAAACCTCACTAACATTGTCACCCAGCACCAACATGTCAGGAACTTTTTCAGTTACTGTCAAAGTTACCAACTAAGCTAGCTAGCTGGTAAAGAAAGTCAAATCTCTAGCAAAGAGACAGATACTTACAGATATTCAAACTAAACCTTAAAAAAGAGTGAACAATGAGCTTACCCTCTTCAGGAGGACAGAAACAAGACTTCAGTGGACAAGACTTTCTGCAAAATTACTGCCTTTTTCTACTTACTGCTGACTGGAACATACAGAAAAGCATCATTTAGCTATGTTCTTGAGTTTATGGCACATTTACTGTTAGCTCTCTATTAACAAACATGTTGCTAATAGCAGCAGGCTGAAATAAGCAAAAAACATACTGTAAACCATGCTAATGTTGCCACCCAGCACCAGACAGCACAGTTTGCTAACTACTGACAAAGTTAGCGACTAAGCTAGCTGGTAAAGAAAGTCGAACCACTTGCAAGGAGACACTTGATTTACTCAAACCAAAAGGCTAAAAGAAGAGTGAACATTGAGCTTACCTTCCTCAGGACGACAGAAACTTGACTTCAGTGGGATGATAGTGTTGCTCCTTGTCTGCTGAAAGTGTCAGAGAGAGACCGTTAGCTAACACATTAGCATAAATGCATGAGGTGATAGTTTAGGAGGTATTCTGCCTCCTAGTGGCCAAACATGACTGATGCAGCCTTAAATGTGCTATGTTTTAATTGACTTGCATGGATACCTCTGTGTAAGTCCTTATTCAAAACTTTACTTGAGTTGAATGGCGCCTTCAGATGGGGTCATGTTTACGAGTTGAACCCAGATGAACGCCCCCCTCGTATCATCTCATGAGCTGAAAGTTTCTGAGAGCTCTGAGTTCTCAACTTGTGACATGTTTGTTGATGTTGTGAGAAATGGTGGAGCCTGTGGGAGTTCATTTATCGGTGCATAATAATGGTGTCTTCAAATCCATCTTGTGTTTCCAAGAAGGGAAGTCATGAACACGTGTTGTGTTCAGACAGTGAAGTCATAACAGCGCTGCTAAGAAACGGCAATATTAACATTACTGTCAGAGGCTAGAAGCCACAGAGGCTAACAATGTAGCCAGCTACCAAGTGGTAACATAATGCAAGAAAAACTGACTAAAATTACAACGCCTCCACCATTTCCCACGACATTAACAAAAACGTCACCAGTTGTAAACTCAGCGATTACAGAAACTTTCTACTTACGAGGTCATGAATACAACATGAGGGGGGCATTGATATGGACCCAACTCATAAACATGGTAAACACGACCCCATATGACAGCCCCATGAGTTAATATTGTACAGTGTATTGTAATTTTAGTCATATTGTTTTTCTTGGTGATTTTATAATATGTCTGAGGAAAATATTGATATTCTCAATGACCTCATCTTTCTCTGTCATAATGACTTTGCATTTCATTTCCACCTGCTAGCTTGCTAAATTGTTTCCAATTGTTTCCACAGGCTGAATGGGGGTGAGGCAGAAACTGAATGGGGAGACTCGGGCAGATGACCCAAGGGAAGGGCAGAGACTGAGCGGGGAGACTCGGGTGGACGGCTTGGGGGCAGCAGGGACCTTGACTATTAGGACAGGGATTGTGACTACAGGGACAGGGACCTGGGATTGCTGCAGGACAGCAGCAGAGACCTGGGTCTGCTGCGGGATGGCAGGGACCTTAACTGTGGGGACATGGACCAGGAGCTGTTGCAGGACGGCAGCGACTGTGACTGCAGGAACAGCACTATGGACATGCCGCGACTGTGGAAGCGATACAGGCCCAGACAGAGCAGGAGGCGGCGCCTGTGGTGGCAGAGACCCAGCCAGGGCAAGAGGCGGCGGAGACCCAACCGGAGCTGGAGGCAGCGGAGACCCAGTCGGAGCAGGAGGCCGTGGAGACCCAGCCGGAGCAGGAGGCGGCGGAGACCCAGTCGGAGCAGGAGGCCGTGGAGACCCAGTCGGAGCAGGAGGCCGTGGAGACCCAGCCGGAGCAGGAGGCAGAGGAGACCCAGCCGGAACAGGAGGCAGAGGAGACCCAGCCGGAGCAGGAGGCAGAGGAGACCCAGCCGGAACAGGAGGCGGCGGAGACCCAGCCGAAGCAGGAGGTGGCAGCTGTGGTGGCTGTGGCGGTGGAGACAAGTCTGAGCAGGAGGCGGCGGCTGTGGTGGTGGTGGCAGAGGCAGCTGTGGCAGCTGTGGCGGCTGTGGCGGCTGCGGCGGCGGAGACCCAGTCGCAGCGGGAGGAGGTGGAGACCCAGCCAGAGCAGGAGATGGAGGCTGCAGCGTCCACCCCAGCTGGAACAGGAACCGGAACAGACAGTGGCTGTGGCTTCGACCCAGCCGGAACAGGAGCTGGAACAGGAGCTGGAACAGGACGTAGCCGGACCCCCAGCAGGACACCTGGGGCTGGAGTCGGCCAGACCTCAGGAAGGACACGTGAGCGCTGCTTCTGAACCCCATGCTTCCTTCTAGGAGCTCCAGCTCCTAGGTATCGTGGGGCTATCGGGAGGATCTCACAAAAGGGGACTGAGGGTCCTGGGCAAGGGCTGAAGCTGGCTGAGTCGGATGCCCAAGAAGGCATAAAAACTTTCTGCTAGAGTCATAACTTTTTGGTTGGATCATTCTGTTGAGGAGCTAGGTGTATTAAAGGGGTTGACCCAAGTGCAGAAAAGAGGAGACAGTTCAAGTTAACAAACAGCGAGGGAAGCAGAGGGAAGCAGAGAGTAACATAGGAAGCTAGGGGAAGCAGAAATACTGAGGAAAACAGATTCACAAAGCTCCATTTATACAGATGACCCAACAAGAGGAGAAGGGGAAGGACGGGTTAAATAAACAGGGTGATGACACACAGGTGGAAACAATCAGGACGAGGGCAGACAATTACAAAAAGGGGGGAAAACAGACAAAGACAGGAACAACTTTCAAAACAAAACAGGAAACAAGCTACAGCAAAAACCCAGAATCATGACAGCCTTTGCAAGTTAAAAAAAAAATGAAAACAATTTAGGTTCTAAAACCTTATTAGATATTTTGTGTCTTGTGTAAAATCTGAAGGAAGTGAAAATACTCAAGCACATGTTGCTGATGTAAAATTGAACTTTACACTTTTGATTAAATGTACTTACACCAGACCCTCTTACGCCATTGATTAGCATCAATATACGGCAGGATATGCTGCCATAACAGAGAGGTCTTTTTTATTTTCTTGAGTGACATAAAAGTAAAAAGATTTTATACTGAAATTATACTGAAATTGTAAATACTGGAGATAACCTGTAAGTGATGCATTTTGATATTTTCAGCAGCAGCAACAGGCCTTTTTCATGGGACACATTTTGACATGTCACAGTACGAAAAGCACAGGTGTAAATATTGAAATGAATGATAGCTGAATTCTATTTAGCTGCATCGATTTCAGGGTCCAGGTGTTGTGTATGCTGAATTACTGTCACTCTCTAGTGTTGTTGGTTGCACCTGAGCTTTTCCCACTATAAGTCAAAATGTGTGCTGTGAAAAACACCTATTATGGTTATTAATTTGGAATATATGGAGAACGGCCCTGGTCTGGTCATCAGCATGGGCAGCAGTGATTTACCTTGAAGCCATGGCGCCAAAAATAAACTGTGATTTTACAACAAAATGAAATTATTAGATGTTGGCCAAAGAATAAGAATTACCCAAAGGAGTTTGTCTTAATTTATTCCTTTGCTTTGATTTTTGGAGTCGCCACTTTGATTACAAAGCAAAAAAGGTTTGTTTCATGCCATACATTGCAAACTTATCTGCTTTACTGCTTGCACAAATACTGCAACAGGATCCCATTGTCCTACTGAAATCTTAGTTAATGAGAAACATCATGCTGTGTGATGATAGCATGTAAATAATGTGTCTCTGGAGGAATCAGGCCACAGTCAAACAGATCTGAACTGGGCCAAACACGTAAGATAAGAGGAAGAACATCCCAGAGATGATATTCATTGAAGTTGTACTATGATAAGAACAGTAATCTAAAGCTTGGTAAACTCTTCTGACTGATGAAGACATTCTTAGGTGAGCGTACAGCTTTTTGACTCTGATGGTTGGATTTATATTCAGTTAGAGTGCAAACAGTCAGTTGTAAAGAGTGGATAAGGAGAGACAAAATTGTGTATTTTATACTTACAAGGTTGAACCTTGTCTTTTAATTGTCAAACATTTATATGGTATGCTGGTCTTTTAATCTCATCTGCTAAATTTCATTCTTATTATAACTGTCCAAATGTATTATAGAGGATGTATTTTATTTTGTGTGTAATGTATTTTCTCTTTAACAGGTTTGCTCTAATGCACAGATCCAAAATGCAGAATCTGACTGAATTTCCAGACAATGCAACTTCCCACAACAGCCTGTCTGTGATCATCAAGGTGTGTGTTGTTATCCCCTTCTTCTGCATCTTCCTCTGCTGCATTGCTGTCATGCTGCACATCTTTGCATCTCACAGGCAGTACCTGGACACCACACGCTACATCCTGTTTTCCTACATGCTGATCAATGACACTCTCCAGCTATTGACCTCTGTGCTGCTCTTCCTCTTTGTCATGGGCCAGGTGAAATTTGCTGTTGTCTTCTGTGTTCCTCTCATGTTCATTTCCACTGCCACTTTCCAAAACACACCTTTAATCCTGGCCACCATGTCACTGGAGCGTTATGTTTCCATCTTCTATCCCCTGCAGCGCCCGGCTGCCTGGCGATCAGACCGTATCTGGATCATTATTCTGTCCCTGTGGCTCATCAGCTGTATTTCCCCTATGATTAACTTCTCCATCAGGGAAAGTGACCCTGCTGTGGATATTCTCTCTACCCCGTTGCTTTGCAAACCTGCTGTTATCAACTCATCTCCAATCCAGGCACTGTTCCAAGCCACAGTAAATATTCTCTTCTTTGCAGTGGTGGCTGTTGTCATCCTCTTTACATATGTGAGAATCCTGCTGGAAACCAGGAAGCTGAGGCAGGATAAAGTGTCTGTGAGCAAAGCCATGCACACTGTGCTGTTACACGGCTTTCAGCTGCTGCTGTGCATGCTGGCCTTCACTCTCCCCATAACTGAAACCCTCATAGTGCTGCATGCAAGCTGGTTACAAGAGGACATTGCCTTTTTTAATTATTTCTGTTTCATCCTCATTCCACGCTTTCTCAGCCCGCTCATCTACGGCTTTAGAGATCAGAGTCTCAGGGGCTGCATCAGGAAAACATTTCTCTGCTGCTCAGACAAAGTCAAACTCATTGAGAGAAGCAAGCTGTAAGACATCTTGTCTGTTTCTTGAACTGGCTCTCAAACCTAATGCATACATTTCAAAAGGGGCATCTGTGATGTATAAACCAGGTTTCTGCATGTCTTGTCAAGTCTCAAAAAAACATTCAGTACAGTTTCATCAAAAAAGGCCTTAAATTGTATTTAAAGTCTTGATTTTAGTGAACAATCATAGCAAATATCAATATATTTCATTGCCTGCTGCAGTCAGTAATGTTAGTTATGTATTGCTGTTGAACAAATTGGGATTATTTTGACAGTGTATTGTGCAGGCTGGAAGAGGTTCAGTCATTTTTTGTGGAGTCTCGGTTGGCTCCATCAGACCTGCAGAAAACACTGTCACAACTGCTGTTAAACATAAACCAGGCAGAGACTGTTACTGTGATCAATAAAGATTACTCAATTCAGTGGGTGAATTTAAGATAGCCTGCATGAAGTCTGGCAGCTGCTGTTGGGATTCAACCTCTCATACACTCATTAAGCATGCAGCGTTGCTCAGGCAGGATTTATGATTATCTGTGTGACCGTGTTGCAGGCAGGATAACGCTTCTGGTCTTCTGTAATCCACTGTGATTAGACTGTATTACATATATTTATAAGCCTAAAATCACAAAAGGTCTGGCAGAGTCTTGTAGATTAGGAGACTGATATTTGAATGTACAAGTCAGTGTGTTGTTCTCAGGTGCAAAACTGCTGTTTGAATGCAAAAACATCATGTTTGATGCAGGTTGAAATTTGTCAAAATTGTGTTGCGGGTGTCATCGAGGATACTTATGGTGGTATAAATATGATATACATATAAAAATATGATATACATATAAAAATAAAACTGAATTTCCCCACTGTGGGACTAATAAAGGAATATCTTTCTTTCTTTTCTTTCTTTCTTAAATACAGAGTGTAACATTGTAAGCCACTGTCTCATTGGGGGCATCAAATATCCAAATTGCAAATTTTGTACTGATTTCTGAACTGACTGATGGATTGATCCATCAGTTGGTTTTGAGAAATTGAGCTCAAAACAGTTGTTTGTTAAAGGGAAACCATACACACAATCACATAAATTTCAGTAGGTATACAATGTTAATGCTGTGTGTTAAAACAGCCTTATCTACTAAAAATTAGTTTGAATTTATCTGCTTGGATTTGAATATTTAGTTTAGCCATTTCCCTCTCCGTTCACTAACGAAAATGGAAATGACAAAGTAGGCAAGACACCAAAGTCTATGTTGTACGTCTGCTGCCGCGGCTCGTATAAAAGGCTGAATACTGGCTGACCATGGCCAGTTTGTGCCTCTCACACCAAGCCATGGGAGGAGTTAGTTAGCATTTGCTACTGCATTTTAAATATTTAAATATATATTTATATTTAAATTATTTATATTTAACATTCAATTTTAAATAAGCTGGAAGAGAGTGTTTCAGCAGAATATGAAGGTGTAGTTATCCTTTAAGATTTATGTTGCAGATTCATTTTACTGATCTTTATTGGGATGATTTACATAATTTAATTAATTTTATTGTAAGTATTAACATTTTATAGTTTGGTGTGTTTACCTGGCTGTTAGCAAAGCGGTCCTTCCTGTTTAACTGTCAAACATGCAAAACGGCCCTTTTACTGTAGCCATCATGCAGTGTAACTGAGGTAAACACAGGTGTAATTAATAACATTAATGATGGTTCTGTTCCATTTCAGTGGGCCAAGATACTGGTATTGTGCGTGTTTGCTCACTGTAATGGCTGAGACACACTAAATGTAGTGGGACCATAATTATTTTATCAATTACACCTGTGTTTATCTGGCAATGACATGTCAAAATGGCTGCTGTGTAAAGGGCCGTCGGCCATTGAACAGAAACATACCAACTGCACAGTGCCTACTGACCACTTTCTACCAACCTGGAAGTTTAAGAGGCCAGTAAGGACCCTTATTTGCTCTGTAAGCTATCTAGCAATATACAAACACACCCAAGCAAATTATCTACAATTAACTATAGTGTTCTTTGTTTGTATATTCAGGGGAATTACTTTGTCTGTCCAAAGACGCGCTACCAGGCTCATTTAGCTTATTTTCCTGAGATTATGCCACATTTACTATTAAGTCTCTTTTATCAAACATGTTGCTAATAGCAGCAGGCTACAAACAAGCTAAAGACACACTTTAAACCTCACTAACGTTGTCACCCAGCACCAACATGTCAGGAAGTTTGTCAGTAACTGTCAAAGTTACCAACTAAGCTAGCTAGCTGGTCAAGAAAGTCAAACCTCTAGCAAAGAGACAGATACTTACAGATACTCAAACTAAACCTTAAAAAAGAGTGAACAATGAGCTTACCCTCTTCAGGAGAACAGAAACAAGACTTCAGTGGGATGATAGTGTTGCTTTTAGTGTTGCTCCATTGTCTGCAAAATGAATGGCTGTTTCTACTTACTGCTGACTGGAACATACAGAAAAGCATCATTTAGCTATGTTCTTGAGTTTATGGCACATTTACTGTTAGCTCTCTTTAAATAAACATGTTGCTAATAGCAGCAGGCTGAAATAAGCAAAAACATACTGTAAACCATGCTAATGTTGCCACCCAGCACCAGACAGCACAGTTTGCTAACTACTGACAAAGTTAGCAACTAAGCTAGCTGGTAAAGAAAGTTGAACCACTTGCAAGGAGACAGTTGATTTCCTCAAACCAAAAGGCAAAAAGAAGAGCGAACATTGAGCTTACCTTCCTCAGGACGACAGACACTTGACTTCAGTGGGATGATAGTGATGCTCCTTGTCTGCTGAAAGTGTCAGACAGAGACCGTTAGCTAACACATTAGCAACTGCATGAGGTGATAGTTTAGGAGGTATTCTGCCTCCTAGTGGCCAAACATGACTGATGCAGCCTTAAATGTGCTATGTTTTAATTGACTCGCATGGATACCTCTGTGTAAGTCCTTATTCAAAACTTTACTTGAGTGAAATTATCATCATGGAGAATAACAACTATCATCAGCACCTTAAACAATACATTACATTTTTTGACATTAGTTAAATAGTTCTTATAATATATAATACTTATATATTTAATTTATGTTAACATTCCTGGGTTACTGTGTAAGTTTAATGTTGTAGCTGGTCAATGGTGGAACTATCTTTTACCTACTTTATACACACATTACTAGTTAAATCAATGAAAAAAAAAATAGATTCTATGACCTTATCAGTTATTTTGTGTTTTGTGTGAAATCCGAATCTCAAAATTAAATAGATTTCAGATAAATGTTGTGGAGTATGCCTAGAAGTATAAGGTAGCATAAAGTGAAAATACTCAAGCACATGTTGCTAATGTAAAAGTGAACTTTACAGTTCTTGATTAAATGTACTTACTTACACCAAACCCTCTTATGTCATTGATTAGCATCACTATACAGCAGGATATGCTGCTATAACAGAGAGGTCTTTTTTATTTTCTTGAGTGACATATAAGTAAAAAGATTGAAAATTATATTGAAATTGTAAATATTGTGTCACTCTGAGTGGAGATAACCTGTAAGTGATGCATTTTGATATTTTCAGCAGCAGCATCAGGCCTTTTTCATGGGACACATTTTGACATGTCAGTACGAAAAGCACAGATGTAAATAATGAAATGAATCATAGCTGAAGTCTATTTAGCTGCATCGATTTCAGGGTCCAGGTGTTGTGTATGCTGAATTACTGTCACTCTCTAGTGTTGTTGGTTGCACCTGAGCTTTTCCCACTATAAGTCAAAATGTGTGCTGTGAAAAACACCTATTATGGTTATTAATTTGGAATATATGGAGAACGGCCCTGGTCTGGTCATCAGCATGGGCAGCAGTGATTCACCTTGAAGCCATGGCGCCAAAAATAAACTGTGATTTTACAGTAATTGAAATTATTAAATGTTGGCCAAAGAATAATAATAACCAAAGGGCTTTCTCTTACTTTATTCCTTTGCTTTGACTTTTGGAGTCAGCACTTTGATTAAAAAAGGTTTGTTTCATGCCATACATTGCAAACTTATCTGCTTTACTGCTTGCACAAATACTGCAACAGGATCCCATTGTCCTACTGAAATCTTAGTTAATGAGAAACATCATGCTGTGTGACGATAGCATGTAAATAATGTGTCTCTGGAGGAATCAGGCCACAGTCAAACAGATCTGAACTGGGCCAAACACTTCAGATAAGAGGAAGAACATCCCAGAGATGATGTTCATTGAAGTTGTACTATGATAAGAACAGTAATCTAAAGCTTGGTAAACTCTTCTGACTGATGAAGACATTCTTAGGTGAGCGTACATCTTTTTGACTCTGATGGTTGGATTTATATTCAGTTACATTGCAAACAGTCTGTTTTAAAGAGTGGATAAGGAGAGACGAAGTAGCATATTTTGTTTTTTCAAGGTTGAATCTTTTCTATCAATTGTCAAACATTTATATGGTATGCTGGTCTTTCAATCTCATTCGCTAAAATTCATTCTTATTATAACTGTCCAAGTGTATTATAGAGGATGTATTTTATTTTGTGTGTAATGTATTTTCTCTTTTACAGGTTTGCTCTAATGCACAGATCCAAAATGCAGAATCTGACTGAATTTCCAGACAATGCAACTTCCCACAACAGCCTGTCTGTGATCATCAAGGTGTGTGTTGTTATCCCCTTCTTCTGCATCTTCCTCTGCTGCATTGCTGTCATGCTGCACATCTTTGCATCTCACAGGCAGTACCTGGACACCACACGCTACATCCTGTTTGCCTGCATGCTGATCAATGACACTCTCCAGCTATTGACCTCTGTGCTGCTCTTCCTCTTTGTCATGGGCCAGGTGAAATTTGCTGTTGTCTTCTGTGCTCCTCTGCTGTTCATTACCACTGTCACTTTCCAAAACACACCTTTAATCCTGGCCACCATGTCACTGGAGCGTTATGTTTCCATCTTCTATCCCCTGCAGCGCCCGGCCGCCTGGCGATCAGACCGTATCTGGATCATTATTCTGTCCCTGTGGCTCATCAGCTGTATTTCCCCTATGATTAACTTCTCCATCAGGGAAAGTGACCCTGCTGTGGATATTCCCTCTACCCCGATGCTTTGCATGAATCACGCTGTCGACTCATCTCCAATCCAGGCACTGTTTCGAGCCACAGTAAATATTCTCTTCTTTGCAGTGGTGGCTGTTGTCATCCTCTTTACATATGTGAGAATCCTGCTGGAAACCAGGAAGCTGAGGCAGGATAAAGTGTCTGTGAGCAAAGCCATGCACACTGTGCTGTTACACGGCTTCCAGCTGCTGCTGTGCATGCTGGCCTTCAATGTCCCCATAACTGAAACTCTCATAGTGCTGCATGTCAACTGGTTCAGAGAGGACATTGCCTTTTTTAATTATTTCTGTTTCATCCTCATTCCACGCTTTCTCAGCCCGCTCATCTACGGCTTTAGAGATCAGAGTCTCAGGGGCTGCATCAGGAAAACATTTCTCTGCTGCTCAGACAAAGTCAAACTCATTGAGAGAAGCAAGCTATAAGACATCTTGTCTGTTTCTTGAACTGGCTCTCAAACCTAATGCATACATTTCAAAAAGGGCATCTGTGATGTATAAACCAGGTTTCTGCATGTCTTGTAAAGTCTCAAAAAAGCATTCAGTACAGTTTCATCAAAAAAGGCCTTAAATGGTATTGAAAGTCTTGATTTTAGTGAACAATCATAGCAGATATCAATATATTTCATTGCCTGCTGCAGTCAGTAATGTTAGTTATGTATTGCTGTTGAACAAATTGGGATTATTTTGACAGTGTATTGTGCAGGCTGGAAGAGGTTCAGTCCTTTTTTGTGGAGTTTCAGTTGGCTCCATCAGACCTGCAGAAAACACTGTCACAACTGCTGTTAAACATAAACCAGGCAGTGACTGTGTGTCTTTGCCAGCAATCAATAAAGATTACTGCAGACTACTACTACTAAGACTACTTACAGTTCAGTGGGTGAATTTAAGATATCCTGCATGAAGTCTGGCAGCTGCTGTTGGGATTCAACCTCTCATACACTCATTAAGCATGCAGCGTTGCTCAGGCAGGATTTATGATTATCTGTGTGACCGTGTTGCAGGCAGGATAATGCTTCTGGCCTTCTGTAATCCACTGTGATTAGTGCAAAACTGCTGTTTGAATGCATCAACACCATGTTTGATGCTGGTCGAAATTTGGCAAAATTGTGTTACAGGTCTCACTGAGGATACTTATGGTGGTGGCAATATACATATAATAATTATAATAACAATGATAAGAATTACAGAGTGTAACACTGTAAGCCGCTGTCTCCTTGGGGGCCCAAATATCCAATTTGCACTTGTGAATAAGTGTCATTTAAGAAAGTATAAATTTTTCTGTACTGATTTCTATATTATATTTGCTCTTCCCATATTACGGGAACAGATTTCTGTCGACCAAATATTTTTTTTAATTTTTTTTTCTCGTTTTGCTGTGCAGTTTTTGTACAGGAATGATGTGAGTTTGTTTTGGTGGAAAATGTTGTAAATCCAGAGTATACTTTATTTCACTTTGTTATAGCAATCCATTATCTGGAACAGTTTATTATATGTAAACCATATATACAGGCATTTTATTTTTATATATATATATATATACACACACACACACACACACACACACACACATATATATATATATATATATATATATATATATATATATATATATATATATATATATATTTATAGTGCCTGTACTATTGTTTTGTTTTGTTAATTTGTTTCCATTAATAAATGTATACACACATTTGCATAAAGCAGCATATTTTCAGACCCCCATGTTGACGAGTGTATTAAATACTGCAAATCTCCTTTTTTCTCTACAGGTCATAGTGTCCTTGAGTAAGATACTGAAACTCAGTAGTCGCTCCCCAGGTGCTTTACAGCAGCTCATTACTCCTACAATGCTCAGGATGGGTTAAAGCGCTTGTAGAATTGGTGCAAATATGATCTAAAAAGTTATTTTTATAGAACGGTCGCAGTACTGCAAGAGACAGGTAATCTGCTCCTGATGGCATCTGCAAGATTTCACAGACTGGAGGAAAATAACCAATCAGAGCTGAGCTGGAGCCTGCCATCTCTGAGCAGCTGTCAGTCACTCGCAAACTCTGACCAAACCGTTAAACTAGGCAGCGCTGATCAAATATGAATCAATATTCTGTTACTGTTATGACTATTTCTCCCCTGAAATGTTTTCAGAAACATCTTGTAGTTACTGTTTAGCTGTAAAATGGAAAAGTTTGAGACCCGCAGCTTTTAAATGGTTGTTGTACAGATCATTGACCTGCAGGTGTCGCACTGACTCCAAACTCAATACTTCATGCTTTCAACTATTTTTCATCACCGGGCAAATGCCTTACGCTCATCACCCACTTTAAGACAATACAAATAAGTTCAGTTACAGTGGTGTATAAATCATACAAGGCTTTTAATCCATTCCCGTAATTCATCTACTCAGACTGAACATGCAGCTCGTTTAACCGGAGTCAGCCTTCACAAACTGGACCATAACTCTACAAATGTTATGTTATTAATAGGGCAACTAAACCAGTCGGTTGCGCGCTAATTGTCCTGACTGAATTCAGGCTGCTGGCCAGCCCCACAGAGAAAGCTGATCTCAGAGCAGATGAGGGAGATCCCCGTGTGGACCTCGGAGGCGCGTCGGTAAACCCGGAGGCTCCTCAGTCCAGTTGAGAGGAGCTGACTCACTGAAAGCTGCTGCTGCAGAAGAGGAGAGGGAATAAGTTTATTATCTGCGCTGGAGATGAAGTATCCCAAATCATGTGTTTACTTCAGTTGGAGTCTGCTGACTGTAGCTGTGATTCCGGCTTCTTTAGGTGAAATGTACACGTCGCTGCTGAACGTGAAGCAGGCGATCAGTGTTGAACGAAAGCTGATCGATTATTTGGGAACTTATATTGACCAGGAGGTAGAGAGACTGGAGGACATCAAGCGGTGAGTGGCATGCATGAGGACACACTGGAGCTGGTGGGGTTAATGATTTCCCCAGAGATTTGTGGGCGCAAAATCCTCAGAAACAGCACAGCACATCTAAACTGTCTGTGGAGAATTAAAGGACTAATTCACAGCTTTTTTAATCACTTCAAAACGTCTCTCTTTAACAATAGAGATCCAAGATAATGACAAATCATGTAGCCCCTCTACAGACAGTGAGTAATAATGGAGTGGATGTGATGATGAGGGCACATGAGGGGAATCCAACATTTAAAAGAACCTCATTTCGACGAAATTATACCAAAAAAATTTTACATCACACTATGACAACATTATTAGTTTATGCACTTTCTTCTTGTCAGAAACCTTCATTAGGTTAGAAACAGGATCAGGGCTGGCTCTAACCCTTTTGGTGCCCCCACCCCCAGTTTCATAAATAACTATTTTTTATAATATAAATTAGCAAAAGGTCCCTGACATTGTTGGCTTAAAAGTGTTTTGTCAGATTCAAAACTATTTACACTTTTATTAACAAATCAGTGGTGGTGCCTGAGGCGATCTCCTGTACGGCCTCTATACTTGAAGCCAGCCCTGAACAGGATCACTGATGATCAATAAGATTCGTCCAGTCACTTCCCACCACTTTATGATTCAACAGCTTGCATGTGCGTCTAATTTCCTGGAGGAGCCCCTTTGACCATGAAACTGAAAACTGCTGCTTTATTGTGGTGGTTTTTTTTGTGGGGTGAGCTCAGAAAATGGGTAATGTCATGCATCAGCTTTATTCATCTGTTGATGTAATGATGTTGAGAGTGGTAAATGTTGCAGATCTTTCCATCCTTCTTATGGAAAGTCTGAAAATCTATATGATCCTATGGCTTTACAAACATTTTTTATAAACAGGTAATTGTGCCCATTGATAGTCATCATACTGAGTGATGTGATTCGTATGGTAAATAAAATTTTATTATATTAATATTTTGGGCTGCACGGTGGTGCAGTGTTTAGCGCTCTCGCCTCACAGCAAGAGGGTCACAGGTTCGATTCTGGCTTGGGACTCTTCTGTGTGGAGTTTGCATGTTCTCCCCGTGTAAGCGTGGGTTTTCTCCGGGTACTCTGGCTTCCTCCCACAGTCCAAAGACATGCTATTTAGGTTAATTGATGACTCTAAATTGCCCGTAGGTGTGGATGTGAGCGTGAATGGTTGTCTGTCTATATGTGCCCTGCGATGGACTGGCAACCTGTCGGGGTCGCCATGGATGGATGGATGGATATATCAATATTTGGCATAATTATATTAGCTATTAATAATAGTGTTTATTTGTATTGCCTATGTAAGTGGCCAGTTTCAATCTGTTTTTACTATTTCTGCCATGTAAAGCTGAAAGAAATAGTTAAGATTTTTACAGCATTATACTATTACCGTTAGACTAAACAAAGCCTTGTTCTGCCAAAGAGTGTCTGAGGAACATTTTTCTTTCTATGACTGTTTTTCTTCTTTTTCAAGAGCACCTAAAGGTTCCCAGGATTCACTTGCAACACGAGAAACAGCCTGGGAACTTGTTTTCTTTTTAAACACAGTCTGTCATCTTCCCTACAGCTTTTATGCCAAAGTGTCTGAACTGCACACTGAACTTTACAAAGGCCCGGCGACTGCGATGGCTAACCCGCTGGTGGCATTCACCCTGATCAAGAGGCTGCATTCAGAGTGGCTAAATGTAGTCTACAGCAATGAAGCCCTGGAGAACGCACAAGGTTGGCTCACAGCCTTCTTTACAGTCACATTTGGTGATGATAACTAGCCCTCCTCTTCTCTGCTGTCACCACCCAACCCCCCCCCCCAGTTCACCTTTTGGCCCTCTGCTGTCCAGCCCTCAGGTCCAGTTACAAGGAGGAAGAGGGTGATCTGCCCAAACTGGAAGACCTCCAGGGGGCCGCAAAGGGACTGATGAGGCTGCAGGATGTGTACGCTCTCCAAGTTGCGAGCCTTGTAAGGGGTCGTTTCCAAAGAGTCACTGATGGCAAGCCTACTGATATCTACCTGCCTGCAGTGTCTGTTCCCCTGTCTGGTGATGACTGCTTTCTGGTTGGAAAGGTACACAAACCATTGTTTTCCTGTAGTGCTTCCTCCCGTTGTTTTTATGTTTTTTGTTTTGTTTTGGTTTTTTTTTGGTGGAAGAAGTACTCTCATTCTTTGCTTAAGAAAAAGTACCAACACCACAATCTAAAATACTCCATTACAAGTAAAAGGCATGTATTCCAAAGCCTACCTAAGTAGAACAACTAAAGTATTATCAGCAAAATGTACTTAAAGTATCAAAAGTAAAAGTACTTTTAGAGATTAAAGATTTGTACTAATGCACAAATAATGTAAGCAGCATTTTACTGTTATAGCTGCTTGAGGTGGAGCTAGTTGTAACTACTTTATATTGGGTTGTCTTTCAGTAAACTATTAAATCACGATGAATCACAAATTAATTTCATAGTTTTTATCTGTTACAAAGTGTACCTTAAAGGGACCTTATCAACATGCGAGTGGGCAATATGCTGCTTTATGCAAATATTTGTGTATATTTATTATTGGAAATCAAGTATCAACACAAAACAATGACAAATATTGTCCAGAAACCCTCACAGGTATATTAACATAAGAAATATGCTCAAATCATAACATGGTAAACTCAAATCCAACATCCAAGTGGACATGTCTGTAAAGGGGAGACTCGTGGGTACCCATAGAACCCATTTACATTCATATATCTTGAGGTCAGAGGTCAAGGGACCCCTTTGAAAATGGATATGCCAGTTTTTTCCTTTGTGACAAGCTAGTATGACATGGATGGTCCCAATGGATGCTTTCATATGATACCAGTATCTTCACGCTAGCTTTGACACTGAGCCCACTACAACTTTAAAAATCGCAGGTTGCGCCATTGTGTTAAAGAAAGTTGTGGTGTTAAAATGAGTTTGCTTTAGCACATTATTATCAGTATTAACTCTGACAGACCTGCTTTATATGCAGTGGGGCAGTTTATTCTGGAGGCTCCCAGTCTAAAGGTTGGTCCCTCCAGAGAGTCACAAGATAAATCTGAGCGATCATGAGACGATTAATGAGAGGTGGAATGAACAAAGTTCTGCTACACAGATGTGTGTTCATTTTTTTTTTTTTTTTTAAACTTTTCTCTTATCGTTTCATTTTTTTGGTGAAATATTGGAGAGTTTTATCTCTTTGGGCATCAAACAGTTCTTTAAATGAAACCATCTGAGAAGTTTAAAGGGGAAAATCACTCGGTGGTGAAAATACTAACAACTCCCAGATATCTGAAATGTGAAAAAAGGCCTTAACTAGACACAGCTTTTTTTGTAAGCTGTAGTTGGGAACCACAGGTTTGATCTTCAGCAATGTATTTGATTTTTTTTTTTCTTAATCTACAAAGTATAGTGGTGGAGCAGAAAGAATAGTATTTGTCCCTGAAATATAGTGGAGTAGATGTATAAAGTAAAATAAAATGGAAATAGTAACGCACAAGTACCTCGAAATTCTACGAAAGTGCAGTTGAAACAAGTCTGTCATCCTTCGTGGTCACTTTCCAGAGTGAAATAAGTGACACGTGCTGTAAAATAATGAAACTGAGAGTTATATGGAAGCTGTTGCTGTGAAAATGTCGCTCCCTGATTAACATCCCACTCCAAAGGTCTGCAAAATATTTTTATTTCAAACCTGTCAGTCATTGTGTGGTGGGAATACAGACGGCCTGGAAAAAGTGGAGTTCTTCCTGCTGCGTGCCTGGGAATCTGTTTCATGTGAAGATGAATATACTATTATACAAGCATGAAAGAAAAAAAAAAGGTTCCCCCACTATAAATTCCACTGTTTATGTACACTGGTGATGTGTAAGGGCAGGGCACTGTGTGGGATATCCTCTTGTATGGAAAAGACATTATCTCATGCAGCAGAAGCGTTTGGAGCAAAGAGCACAAGTTTGCCTTTACTTGCACTGTGGCTGAGATTATCTGAGACCATCTGTATACAGAAATGCTTAGTTTTAGGGTGTTGTCAGTGAAAGAGTTGCCTGCACATGCTTTTATAAGGCTGTTAGAGCACTCCTCAAAACCGACTGGGTTTGTTAACAGACATTTACAGCTTGTCCGTTTCATTTGGAGGAATTTCCCTCCGGGGATTAATAAAGGTTCATCTTATCTTATCTTATTTTAAAGCAGAATAATAAATGATTCACCACTCAGTCTATTCTGAGATCTGCACAATATTAACTGCGAGTTCAATCGTTCTTTACAGTCTCTCAAATTATGGGGGGCAATGTTGTGACCTGGGAGTGTGGTAGGCCAGATAAGTTGGTTTGTGTGATTAGCTGAGTGTGTTTTTGAGGGGTTAAATGGCACACTGGATTTTTTGTTTGTGTGCTGTCTGGAGGGGTTGTGGATATAATCTGTGATGTCGGGGAGCCACATGTCACCCTGTTGCTATGTGGGTGATGTCAGGCCTGTAGTCAGCACCTACTAAATCAAGTCAAGTCAGCTACAAAAAGGGTTTTAGACCAGGAAAAGAGATATACTGGTAGCCAGTGTTCATGACTTTCTCACTGTAAAAATAATCCTCAAGGTGTTCTTTGATTGACAGACATGTAGTTATATCCCCCAGTGTGCTTACTTAAGAGGTCAGACAGGTGTAATCTCTTATATTGACATGCTGACAATGGACCAGGCTGACAAAATAGTACCGTATATATTTTGTGCTGCTGCTCTAGTCTTCCAAGAGACTTAGTCGGTTAATCAACTATTTTGATATACAATAAATTGTTTCAGTCATCCAACTGTCAAATGAGAGGATTTGCTCGTCGTACAGGATAGTAAATGAAACATATTTGGCTTTGGACTGTTGGACAGAAAAAAATATTTGAAGATTTTAAAGTCTCATATTGTAAGTGCTGATTATCTGCAGTATTTCACCTCACGTTTCTGCATTCCTCCTACCTGCCATCAGTGGAAAATGACATTTGAGTAAGAAGTAATTGAAGTAGCAAAAATGGTTTAGCTTAAAGGCGGCCTAAATCAATCATGCCAGGGTGACAACTTTACGCCAGCTGAATGACGACATAGAACTGGCTGAAGAAACTGGTCTGACTGTGGCTGCTGCCAGTGAAGCTAGACGGACTGACTTATGCTATCTAGATGTGACCCTGAAATGCAACCAAATCTGCATGTACATGGACCAGAGATGACATTTGGTGCCTGAACACTTCCGAACATGCCAACACTTAGTTGCCTTTGGAATTGTGTCATATCAAATCATAAGTAAAAGTAACCCAGGTGTTATTTTACGCAGGTGGCCTATGAGCAGGAAGACTACTACCACTCAGTGCAGTGGCTGGAGGAGTCGGTGCGTCTTTTCAGGGGAACACGAGGCGAGTGGAGCCCTGAGAATGAAGGGTCTTTAGAGGACGCTCTGGATCACCTGGCCTTCTCTCACTTTAAAGTAGGTAGTAGGACACGTTGTAAGACGAATGATGATTGCACTGCCCTAAACTCTTCTCATTGTTTCAGACAGGAAACATCTCCTACGCTCTCAGTTTATCTCAGGAGTTGCTGCATCATGGTAGTTATTTTTACTTAACTTTTCCCTTTTATGTAATGCTTTCTGTGGTGCATAAAAACCCTCTTTACTTCTGTGAACTTGCCTGAACTGACTTACTGAAGCCTGTACTGTAATTAAAAACATGCCCTATAATGTATTATAAATGTAATATTTACACATTTGTCCTCAGATCCTATGAATGGAAGAGTTTTGCAGAATGTTGAGAAATACGAGAAGCTGCTGGTTACGAGTCCACCGATATCAATCAGGGTTGATGGACTGAGGAGACCCACCTCTAATTATTTAAGAACCAGGGACACTTATGAGAGACTCTGCCAGACCCAAGGCTCTCAGGTATTCATACAGACACACATAGGATGTATTAAGAAAATGTCAGGAATACGTTAATACAGCAGCCAGAGTATTATATGTTAACTAAATGCAAAGGTCAACATTCTCCCATGACAATGCTAACATGCTGATGTTTAGCATGTATAATGTTTATTATGTTGGTGACCATCTTAGTTTAGTGTGTGAGCATGCTAACATTTGCTAATTAGCACCAAAGTAGAGCTGAGGATGATGGGAATATCATTAGTTTTGTAGGTGACTTTAGACTCATTCATTCATTCATTCATCGCCAACCGCTTATCCCGTTAGGGGTCGCGGGTAGGCTGGAGCCGATCCCAGCTGCATAGGGCGAAGGCAGGGTACACCCTGGACAGGTCGCCAGTCCATCGCAGGGCACATAGAGACAGACAACCATTCACACTCACATCCACACCTACGGGCAATTTAGAGTAATCAATTGACCTAAACAGCATGTCTTTGGACGGTGGGAGGAAGCCGGAGTACCCGGAGAAAACCCACGCTTACACGGGGAGAACATACAAACTCCACACAGAAGAGCCGCAAGCTGGAATCGACCCTCTTGCTGTGAGGCGACAGCGCTAACCACTACACCACCGTGCAGCCCTGACTTTAGACTCAACATGACAAAATAAATAGTCTCGCAACTTGACTTGGACTTAATTACCTGCGACTTGTGACTCGACTTGGACTTGAACCTTTTGACTTGAAAATACTTGATACCTTCCCCCAAGCCCAAAGATTAAAAAGTGGGTTATTTAAAAAGTGTGCCATGAATCAATTAATTTCCCTTCATTTCCTGAATCAACCAATCCGACAGCATCGACTCAAGTTGGAGGACAGAACCATGAAAAACTAAAGTTAAGTTACTGAGTGGCAGTTGAAAAAAAATTTATACCAAAGATAATTTTGTCCGCGTACAAAACACGGTTGTTAACAAAAACTAATCACAGTATGCAAAACATGGAGAAGGAATATTACAAACAGAGATGAAATGCATTACAAATGGTGAAGAGTGCATTATGAATTGTTTAGGACTCAAATTTGGGACTTGGTTTGGGACTTGTTAGTCTTGACTTGGGACTTGAATGCAAAGACTTGAGACTTAACTTGAGACAATATGACTTAGCCCTACATTTGGTGTTGGACAAATTAAAACTCTGACCTGATGGTGGTGTTGGCTGAGAAGTGAAGGGATCACCACATTCATCAGGATTCACTCTCTCATGAATTTCTGTACCAAATTTCATGGCAATCCAGTTTTTGCCAAGATATTTCACTAAAAAACAAGAGGGGAAAACTCAGGGGATCACCAAAGTCAGTGGGCTTCACCCTCTGGGGATCATGAATGTCTGTACAAAAAAACCTATCATTAGTCCATCCAGTAGTTGTTGAGATATTTTAATCTGAACCAAAGTGGTGCAACGAAATTTTCAAGTTTCAGCCAATCCAAGAGTTTATAAAGATGTACGTTTGTAATGGAAGTTTCCTTGGCTGTAAAAAGACCATTATTACTCTGAAGCCATCGTGTGGGGAGTGAACAATGCTAAACCTAACTGTTTGCAGACAAAAATCTTGCTTTGATCTTGTTAATGGACATCAGATGCCTGTTTGTCTTAGCAGCCGATGCATTTTGAAAACCCCCAACTATTCTGCGACTACTTCACCAACGGGAATCCTGGACTGCTGCTGCTGCCGGTGAGACGTGAAGTGCTGAGCCTGCAGCCGTATGTGGTCCTGTACCACAACTTCATCACTGATTCAGAGGCTGAGGACATCAAGAGGACCGCCCAGCCTGGAGTAAGTGCAACTTCTTCATCACCTCATCACAAAAAAATAAAAAGCACAGCCCTCCAATCCATCAGTTTTTTTAGTAATTAAGGAAAAGAGCCATGTTTTTGTAGTCAACATTGCAATTTTTTTAGTTAATCCAATTAGGTCGTCAAATGTTTTTTTAATCCAATGTTTTGCAGAGTTGTCTCTCATGGGACTCACAAAAAGGTGAGCTGCAAGAGTTTAAGATAGGCTGTTAAAGACGAACCACGTCAGAGAATAAATCATTTTGCCATGTGAACACTTTGCGCCTTAGTCTCCCACTGAATCAAGTCTTTTTTTACAATTAAGACACAATTACATATGATTATCAGGTATATTGGGCCTCATGCATGAAGGGATATTATCCATATTTTGTCTTATTATTGTTTGTATCCATGATTTGTTCTCACTTTGTTAGTACCCATTGACTTCTGTGATTCACTAGTGTTTTCTTATTTTTGTTCATCCCTCATTTTCCGAGTGCTTGAGAGCACTCTTACCAAGATAAGAAAAAGCATCTTGTTTTCACAGTCCAAAAATTGTTTGTCCAAGGAAGGAAATACATTTGAGGAACATAAAAAACACAAATATCATATAATTAAATTTAGATTATCATATGTAGAGTAATTATAATGACGGGATTATTACATTTGTGAGCTAAATATTAGTGTTATTATTGTGTGGCTTACAAACTACTCTTCGATGCTTTGAACCAGTACTGACACTCAGGAAAATCATGTTTACTTTGTTTAATTGAATAGTAGCAGTATCTACAGTAAGAATAGAAAAAGAGTAAGAATATTCATTATTCTTGAGTATTTACAAAGGACGCAACACCTGGACTATAGTGTCTATGGGGTGTTACCTATGCTCACGCATGTCCTTAAATCATGTTCAAGGGCGTTACCTATGCTAACACATGTCCTTATATGGTGTTTAGGGGCGTTACCTATGCTAACACATGTCCTTATATGGTGTTTAGGGGGCGTTACCTATGCCAATAAATATTCGGCACACAGGATTCGTCATTCAGCACACCTGCTTAAGAGTAGATTTGGATGGTTAAGAACATTTGGTGCATCTGGAGTTGACTTCTCTAATTTTTTCTCTTAACTGAAAATTAAGAGAAAGAAGAAGACAAATTTAAGAAAAATGTTGCTGCATGAGGCCCATTGTTTTATATTTGTCCTTGTTCATATTGTTTGTTTAAGATACATTATGTTTTTGTGGCTTTCCACCAGGAAACTGCCCTCTGTTGATGTTAGCTTTGCTGGTATCACTGTGATTTCCCAACACATGGACATCTGCCTAGATGTTAGCTTTCCATTACTCTGAAATTAAGTGTAATGAAATTGGCAGCCTTTGAGCTGGACTATAAATTTCACTTGTAGTGCAATGTCAAAAGGAGATGTTTACTTTGGCCTCTGTCCTAAAGTGGACCTCCCCTTAAATCCATCTTTAATACAGTGCCTTCAAGATGGTGCACAGTGCAGTATTACAACTGAAACCACTGTTATCCCTGAGCTGTGCATTGGCAGGGACACTACAACTGATCCCTACTGACGGAGATAAGATCATTGTCACGAGGTGTCACTTACTATGCTCTGATACTGGTAATCAATGTTGGATGCTTTCTTTGTCTCTTACTCGGAGCATCCAATAACACAGCTGCATATTCACCTACGATGATACTGTTTGTCTCAGTATACTGTAAGTTTGCACTTTTTGGAGGCAGTGAAGCATTTGATTGTTTAAAAACCTGAACGCTTTTACTGTTTTCAGAGGTGAACATACATTTACTCAAGTTCTGTAATCAAGTTCACATTAGAGATACTTTTACTTCATAGGCCATGACAGTAAAATGGCGCTTACAAGAGAGAGAGATGAACCTTTATTAATCCCCAGAGGGAAATTCAGTTTTTACACTCTGTTGTTAATTTCACACAGTACATATACATGCATTAATGGAGAGATGTCAGAGGGAGGGGGCTGCTCCTGACAAGCGGCCCGAGCAGTTTGGGGTTTGGTGCCTTGCTCAGGGGCACCTCGGCAGTGCCCAAGAGGTAAACTGGCACCTCTCCAGCTACCAGTTGGTCTTGGTCCATGTTGGGACTTGAACCGATGACCCTCCAATTCCTAAACCAAGTCCCTACGGACTGAGCTACTGCCTCCCCAAATCAATGCACCTGTAATAAATAATCCAATTATGTAATATATATAACAGTATAATGCTCTGAATAGGGTCATTATGCATAATGAGTACTTTTTCTTGTAATACTTAAAAGTACATTTTGGGCAGTAAAAAAGATAACTAGCTTGAAGTCAAGGGGCAACATTGTGCCATAAGGCCTTGAATCAAGACTGAGATTATTTTTATTGTATTAAGAGTAAATGTTTCGATTTAAAAAGTATTTTTTTTTGTACCCATGCACATGCTACTTTGATAATCCACTCTGCTGTGGGTCTCGCTGGTTGCTGGGGTCTAAGCCAACCTTTTCCTACTGGAAAGACCCTATGGAGGAAGAGCTGGTCTGCCTCCAAACATTTAGCGAGGCTTAAAGGAATGAGGGATACATTACTGTAAAAACTTGGCTGAGCACCTTAAACTGTCCACATAACCCCGCTGGGCTTCACTGGTAAACATTTAGTCCACTATCATGGCGCCTCAGCATCAATATGAAAGCAATCATCACCTTTCTGCTCAGTTTTTGGAAAGCTACAGTGCCTGGTCCTCAGAGCTGACTCAGATACTTTAGGGAATATTTGGTGGGCAACTCAATTGGTGCCCTATAGTTTCTGTGAGGTTTTGGCATTGTTCAATGAGTTTTCCAGCCTGCGCTCAGATGGAAACCCCTGTATTTATTTCATCATTATGTCAGCCTGTGGCTTTATTGAAAACAGGCCCAGGGTACGGTATTAGTTTGGAGCATTCGTTAACCACGAGCATGGTTTACACTATGTTCATGCTGGATACCAGAGCCCATAACACAGGTCTGTTGCCAAGAGTTAACAGATCTGTCATTGTATTGCTTTCTTGGTGATTAATTGATGTATGAAATAATAAGTTGTTAGTATGATTTTTACCATTTTCCGTCTTTTGTGGAAGCCCTGTAGAGTAGACAATGACGTAATGTCATGACCATAAAGTGCCTGGAAATCATCAGGAATTTGATCTGCAGAATTCATCAGAAATATTGTGTTACCAGTTTTCTGCATTGTACCAGTTTATGTGCCCATTGCAAATTGGAAAACGTATTTAATAAGCAGAATGCAGTGTGATGATTCTGCAGCCGAAATAAATCACTGAGGCTCAACTTTAAGGAGGGCAGGCTCCACAGTGAGACTCTGAGGTGTACTTTGACAAGGTTAAGTTAAGATGAAACTTAAAACTGATACCTGTAGGGGAAGACTGTACATCCACACACACACACACACACACACACACACACACAAGATTGGGGATACAAAGTTAGAAGAATAACGAAAGTCCATCCGTTTTTATTTTTGGACACGTCATTGGAACAGGTTTTCATGCTCTTACAGGCCCTGCAGCTGCTGGACATCAAAGTTTGGCTGCTGTAACATTCACAGACTCACAAATAGTTTTTTTCTGTCTTTGCTGATAAGTTGAGACGATCTGTCGTGGCAGCTGGAGAGAAACAAGAAACGGCTGACTATCGCATCAGCAAGAGGTACAAATGTCTCACTTGTAACACTTGTGGTAAATTACACTTAAAACACGTAACAGTGAGAGAGTATTGAGCATATCATATGTCTTGTTTCTAGTGCATGGCTGAAGGAATCAGCACACTCCACTGTTGTCAAGCTGGACCACAGGATCTCCATGCTCACAGGTCTTAATGTGAAGCATCCATATGGCGAGTACCTCCAAGTAGTGAATTATGGGATTGGTGGCCATTATGAGCCTCACTTTGACCACGCTACAGTAAGTTGATTGCTGACTTGCTAACAAGTTCCAACACTTTATTATAATGCTATGTCCTTTGCATGTTTTGTGTGCTTACATTAATCATAATTATATCAACTCTTTACGTCTTCCAGTCGCCTTCGAGCCCTGTGTTCACGCTGAAAACTGGGAATCGAGTGGCAACCTTGATGATATATGTGAGTGAAGTCTTACTCAATGATCCTGTATGACCCAGATAGCAAGCCAGAGGTTCTTGGGCATGTTCCTGTTCCTGCTGCTCCAAAGTCTTCCTGTAATTAAAAACACAGAGGTCAGGCCTTTGCCATGAATGCTGCAAGACTTTGGAACAACCTGCCTGAGAAACCCAGCCTAGATGTGACCTCAGGGCTTAAATTACACTTTTATGGATGCTCTGTCATGCAACAAACTCAAACCAAACTCTAGTTTTGTCTCTGGTCTTCATTCACCTACTTCTATATTTTTGCCCTTATTTTTCTTTTTGTTCCATTTATTAAAGAGGACCTGTTGTGCTTATTTTCAGGTGCATACATGTCTTTTGGGTTTCTAGTAGAACCGGTTTACATGCTTTAATGTTCAGAAAATGCTTTACTTTTCTCATACCGGCTCTGATGCAGCGCTTCTATTCACCCTCAATCAGAAACACTCAGTTTGAGCTCTTGCATCGCCTCCCAAAAAGTACAATATTATAGGCAGGTATTATGCAAATGTGTTACTTCTCTACATTATGGAAAAAAGGCGGGACTTCAAGCAAGGTCTTTCAGGTAGTTCAGGATCAGTGTTTCTGAGTTGGGCTTTGTAACTTTGCAGATGTACAAAAAAACATTATAACACACTAAAGGAAAGGGTGAAAGCACAAAAGCATAATAGGTCTATTTGTGGTCATTTTTATTTTGTGACTGACCTGAAACCATATATATCAGTATTGTTATAATCATTAGAATCTCAAGAGAGCATTTGAGTAAAATTGGATTGGTGATTAAACAGCGCAGCAGACAGAGTGGCTTTTTATAACACAAGCTCATAAACACAAGACACAACTCTGAAGGAATGTCCTTTTCCACAGCTCAGCCCTGTCGAAGCAGGTGGGTCCACAGCCTTCATCTACGCCAACTTCAGCGTTCCTGTCATGGAGGTAAACACTCTAAGATTAGCTAAAAGCAGCCCCTCTTGTCTTCATGTCATTTTTTTGCCTCAAGCTAGATTTTTTTTTACCTCACTCGGCGCCTCGTTCACATTCTCTGGTGCAGCTGTCAAAATGCTAAAAGGTCAGATCACAGCAACAACAGCTATGAGATTCTTTTTACCACAATACTGCTATTGTGTGGTGGAGCCTCAGTGGAGGTTGATAAATGAGCTGCAGTGAAAAGTTTACCAGGCCATCCTCAGGGTTTAACCTCCCATCTTTCATTTTATTAAGACCTAACTTCCTGGCAGTTTATACAGAAATAACTGATCCTAATAAACAGTTAAACTTAATAATATAATCATGCTTGAAATACATCTACCTGAGGTATTCGGATTATCTATTATGATTATCGATAAAGATTGTTTAGCTGAATTTTCAATACATGCAACATACCGCAATTTTACCCTCTCACGAGTGAGGATTTTCTACTATTCAGAAAATCCTTTGACTTGTCAGTCAAGCAAAACAATTATGAAATTGTGATGGGCATTTTTCCCTACTTTCTGACATTTTTTCAACCAAAACATCAATCAGTTAAACAGGACAATAACTGTCAGATTAATTCATAATAGGGCTGTCAAAGTTAACATGATAATGACTCAAAGTCACTTAAAGTCACTAATTTCTTTAATGCATTCAACTTGCGATTTTTAGATTGTGGCGGGCTCAGTTTTTAAGCTAGACGAAGAAGACACTGATGATACTGGCATCATGAAACTAGAAAACCTAAGTAATCAATTGGTACCATTCTTGTTGTACTAGCTTGTCGCAAAGGAGAATAAATAACGCTCCAAACTTACACAAAATTTTGGCGAGGAAAAACTGGCATGGACATTTTCAAAGGGGTCCCTTGACCTCTGACCTCAAGTTATGTGAATGAAAATGGGTTCTATTCGTACCCACGAGTCTCCCCTTTTCAAACATGCCCACTTTATGATGATCACATGCAGTTTGGGTTAAGTCATAGTCAAGTCAGCACACTGACACACTGACAGCTGTTGTTGCCTGTTGGGCTGCAGTTTGTCATGTTATGATTTGAGCATATTTTTTGATGCTAAATGCAGTACCTGTGAGGGTTTCTAGACAATATGTGTTATTGTTTTGTGTGGTCAATTGATTTTCAATAATAAATACAGTATATACATACATTTGCATAAAGCAGCATATTTGTTTATTCCCATGTTGATAAGAGTACTGACTACTTGACAGATCTCTCTTTAAAGGTACATTTTGAACAGATAAAAACTGTGCAGTTAATTTGTGATTAGTCCTGATTAACAATGGACAATTAATTGTGATTAAATATTTTAATCAATTGAAAGCCGTATTTAGTAATGAAAATAATTGTGAGCTGCAAATTTTTTAACTTATTGAATGTGATTTATGTTGTTTTTTGTTTGACAGAAGGCTGCCATTTTCTGGTGGAATCTCCATAGAAATGGTCAAGGAGATGCAGACACGCTGCATGCTGGCTGCCCTGTGCTTATTGGGGATAAATGGGGTAAGAGGAAGTAGATCCAGTATGATGTGATGATGCTGTCTACGGGAGCCACAAAGTGATGTGAATGTGTAAAGTAGCCAAGCACAGTGTTCAGTTTTCCTGTCATACAGGAGCTAATGCACAAGAGCTAGGCAACATCTGTGCTGCATTATGCATTTAGAGATGTTACAAAGTGCAGTTCACCGAGCGCACATCTTTGCAAGCTGAACATCTGCTGCCGGTTGGCCCAGATCATGGAACTGAAATGTGTGTTTGAGACCCAGTTAAACTAACAGAAGGATATTAATCATCACAAAGCATCTGCAGAAGCATTTGGTGGTTGGGTTGCTTTTAGCAGCCATATACATAGTCAGAAAGACACAAGACACAATTATCCAAATGTTGATGAAGATGCAAAGGCAAGAAAACTTTAATTTATGCATGTTTTTCTGTCATTTTTATACATCTTTCTGTATGTTCCAGTGGCAAACAAATGGATCCATGAGCACGGCCAAGAGTTCCAACATCGCTGCAGCCTGAATCCTGACGAGTGAGAGGGGTGGAGCGATAGCTGGGCCCCTTTGGTGCACAAGAGCCAACCTCTACAATTGAGAGGCACATGTGCAGACGGAGAGAAGGAGGGAGCCAGAAAGTGAGCACAGACAGGGGAGGTGAAAGCCGTTATGGGGCAGCCTGTGCCTGTGATTGGAGCCCCGGGCCCCAGGGAGCCTGCAGCGCGTGGTGCTGCAGTGGTCAGGGATAGCACAAGGTTGAGAGGCGGGGTAGAAGAGGACCGGCAATCAGCCCCCAGAGGCCAAATGCTCTCCTGCTGCTACTGGCCAGTTCCTGCATATGGAGGGAGGCCTCTGCCCTTCACACTCTGTGCTGGTTTCAGTTAACTGTGCAGGGCTGTTTGCCTCTCCTGCTTGCTTAAAAACTCACATCTTATACAGCCCCTTTCCTACTCTGGGCCCACTCCAGGGTCTGTCATTACAGATCAACACAGCTGTACTTTGTTCAGACTCTCTCAGACTTTATTTCTAATGTGTAGATGTAAAAGTTTACAAAGACACCTAATGTGCCTCAGTCACAGTAAAATGTATGTAAAATGATGCGCATGTTTCTGGATTTGAATAGTCAAGTCCATTTAGATGTGATAATGCTTCTATGAAGTGCTTTAAAGGTAATATCTGTGGTTTTTGGTGGAAGTTCTTATTTAATGGGCCACCTCAGACCTCAGGACTTCAGCTCAGACTGGTGCTATGAGTCAAAGGAACCAGTCATTGTGAGTGTGCCGGTTTATTCCCAGCTGACTGAACGATGTGGTCATTGCTGCCTTTCAGTAACTGGCTGTCTAGTGGAACAGATGAACCAGATCTGTCAGCCTCTTATTGAGCTTCAGAGGCCAGGAGTCATTATTCACTCTCTTCACACCAAATGATTGGGAATATGTCTGCTCCAGACTTCATGTCTGAACTCACACAACCACCGCTGGCCGCATACCACTCAGATATCTCAGATATCTGCGTCTAAGTAGGTCATAACCCATCTTAAAACAGATTCAAATGGACCATAGATAGAATTAAAATTCACTGTATGTGCATGGGGACTGAGAAGCCTTTATTTGTGACCTTTTTTGGGGGGAAACCTGCAGATTGAATGATCTGTGAGAGTGAAAATAGGGGGGGTGACAGAGGAATAATACCTCTGCTTGCTCACAGTGATATATGCTTTCCTTCCAGCTCCCCACAGTGTATACAAACACACATGCTTGCCAAACACACACTGACACAGCAAATGTAAGAACAGGCCGTATACTGGATGCATATTGCGCATTCCTGTGTGCAGGCAAAACAGCCGGACTCGATTATTTCCCCTTGGAAAACACAGTTATAGTTACATTTAGATTGAAAACAAACTATCTGAGTGTAAGTGCATTATTTAAAAGAAATTACACAATCTTATAAAAAAAAATGTTTGCAACTACTTTGGCTGTATTAATAGAAACACATATAGTAGTTTCTATTACAGATAATGATTCATTTTACATTCTATGTAAGTCATAGTTTTTCAGTTAGACCTGAGGCAGCGGTCGTGTCTACCAATTTAAGATGCTTTTTTGCACAGTCAAAGCAAAGAACAGATAGGTTTAAAGTCATATTTTCACAGGTCCATTTTACAACCTAAAGCCTGACTTTTCCCAGAATTCAAAGGGCTTTATTGTGCACTCTTCTTTATACACCCTCAGCAGCCCTCAGTTACCATGATCACCACAACAAACATGGCTGCAGAGGAACTTGTTGCTATGCAAGAGCAAAGTCCAAAATACCTAAAGCATACATGACTAGACCATATGTCTACCTCAACTTATTGTCAAATACATAACAGTAGTTCTGCACATTATTAGCCAGATGTTTTAACATATTGGGGACCATCCTAAGGTGAAACGTTTTGAGTTGATGATATGTTACAGTGTCAGTGCACAAATGATAGAAAAATAGACTTGAATACAATGCTGACTCACAGAGAAGCTGCAACAGCTAAATTAACTGAAGCAGAAATACAGTAAAGCAAGCCTGTTAATCTCAGGTTGAAGAAAGAAAGAAAATGACTGAATACGCCTGTCAGTGAGCGATGGACAGATAACTGCTTCCCTCTGCTGGTGATGTTAAAGAAGGCAGCATGGTGTTGGTAAAATATTGAAATGTTTTTTCACACTATTACAATGTATGTGATGCTTTAGCTTATTGTGAAGTTTCATGTTGTAGATGGAATTGAATGTCTATTCTCCCACAGTTTAAGAACAGGCAGGTTAGTTTAATAGGCCCATATGGTATGAATTTTATATTGATGTGGGTCACAATATGTGCAACCACAACAATGACACATTTAAGATAAAGTTTTAGATACATTAATGGAATTACTTTTACTGTATTGTATTGTTTTATTTGATTACTCTTTTCCCACTTGCCAACACATGTGCCATATGAATCCAATAAATAAAAATATTTGTCTAAATTATGTGTCACTTGCAGTTTTGGAGTCAAATGTAAGCAATTAAACAAGAGAATGCGTTTCACTATCTAAAACAAACTCAAAACCTAAATCTGAGATAAATGAGTGAAAACTGTAACTTAAATTATAAATTCTGTTAAAGCCATGTAACATACTGTAGGCCGATAATATCAGCCATTAGGCCTATTATTTACTAGAAAAAATATTTCCCACCATATTTAGGTATAGAAGTTATTATTAGTGTGAATTTGTGCAATAATAAGAAACTAGTCTAATTTCTGCAGAAACGTGACTTTTTGACCTCCACAGCCAAATAAACTCAATTTCCCACAATGCCTCTGTGCCAAGCAGCGGTATCGGAGGCGGCACGTTCGGACTTTGTTGCTCGGTGACAGTTTTGCGCGCTGCCGTTTGTATGCGTGTGGATGTGTGTGTGTGCAGCTCAAACAGCTCCTGTAAACGGATTATTATTTAGCTGTAGTGCGGTAACAATCATGCCTGCTCGCGGTTCAGCCGCTGGTGTGGCCAGGCTGTCGTTCATCGCCTATATTTACTGAACCGCGGGATGAAGAGCAGAAAACAGAGGTCCGTTAAAGCTGGAGGCAGCAAAAAGAAAGGTGAACTGTTGTTAGCTTAGCTTAGCTACCTGCTAGCACTACAGCTAAGTTAGTCGCTGTTAGCATCAGCTGTCAGTCTCACATTATTAGGCTCGTATGTTAGTTTACTAGCTAATGTTGTGTTACGTTTATATGCCCTCACTTTCTCTCAGTTTGTGTTTTTGCGTTTGTTGTCAATGTTGTTAATGTAAACATTGTTTATCAACTTGTGAGGCAAAGTGTGGGTTTGCCAAATGATGCTACAAGCGAAGTATAACAACTTTTTCGTAAAACAAAATATCGGAGTCAGTATCTACTGTTTACTCAGTTGTTAAGTGGAAATATGTCTCTTTTATTGTGTTCCTGTATTTGTATTTGCTGCTGTGCAGTATTCGTTGTTGACGAGTGCTGCTGCCCATGGTAGCTAAGTCAGGGACCTAATGACACTTTTATTAAATTAGTCAATACTTTGGTTGTGTAGACCCTAATTTTAAAGATTGGGGTTTTAGCTGTCTTGCTTCATTTCCAGGACTGAGGTAGTGTCAACGAAATAGTGTCAGCAGACTCAGCTTTCAGAGTCTCAAACACTCATAGGTTAACGCCTTATTGTCAGAAATATGTCTGAAATACTCATTGATTTTCAAGTCAATTATTGCAATGGGAATAATTTCAGTAGGTCAGGGGGATTAATTGTTCACAGTTCTTGTAACCAGTGTGATGCACTTCTTCTCTTTCTGCACACCTGAACAGTAGAGTACAGTAATAGTAGTATCACCATATTAATAAGGATATTTTCAGATATCTATTTCACATTATTACAAATCTCCACAAAATCACATGTAAGAGAAAACAGACTTGAGTTACTTGTTTTAAATTTCAGCATGCACAAAATCTTTGATTTAAACATGTTAAGATCATATCATAATTATTTTGCAGAAGTCAGTAAACAATGATATTGAACAAATGCACAGCCTTAATAAACAGCACAGTAAATGATAACACTTTTACCTGTCCCATTATATGGTGACCTTTGACATTAGTATTTACAGCGTTTGTGTCTTGGCTTTGCTGTAATCAAAAATAACTCTTTGCAGTCCCCAGCGATGTGTCCCCCGCCACCAGCCTACCCCCTCTGGTTGAAGGCCAGCTACGATGCTTCCTGCGGGTGACAATAAGCCGGGTATTATGGACAGTTCACAAGCCTCCATCTGCAACATTTATCAGGCTGCGCTGGTGGGGAGAGTCTTCCAATGGGACACACTTCTTTCCAAGAGATGGGTCACATGCGTCACAGAAGACCATCAAGACCACAGCTCGCTTCCCCATCCGTTGTGGGCCAAAGCAGTTCACCTCATATCTCACAGGTAACTAAGAAGGCTTTGATTTGTTTGTGTGTAAAATGTTGTTTAAAACCCACCCATTAACCTGTCATTGATTAACAGATATGAGCTCTCTGGTGCTGGAGGTTCTGACAAAGCCAGATCATTTGCCGATTGCACGGGCTCAGGTCGCGGGTATCTCTCATCTCTCCCTGTCACACCCCATCAGTGGCTTTTACACCCTTGTATCTCCGACATCTGAGAAACTGGGAGAGTTACAGGTGAGAAACTTGAATTCATATTGACCTGCCATTTGCATTTGTTGAATAGTGTTGGGTGTACTGAAGTTTAGTCAGTAGGGAGACTCCACTTAAACCAGAGGACAACTTGAATTTCCCCTTATGGCAAATATAGTACATGCTGAAGTACCTTTAGGCAAGACAGTGAATCCCTATCAGCTGCAGGGATGCTGAGTGACTTTGCAGTGTAGGGACAAAAAACTATCACAAGTATCATTTAAAAGCACTAGAACCTAAAACATTGGATGCATTATGCCTTTCGAAACATCTTCCTCTTAACATGTTAGTATCCACAATTATATCCGTAAAGTGTTTCGGAGGTCATCAGTAATTTAGGACTCATCACTCATCACCCACATCTGGGTCTTAACATTTAGAATAGTGACATTGACAACCAAACCATTGAAACCCTGATGTTGTAATTTCTGACCCTTAGTAGTAAACCATGTTAAATCCCTCTTAAATCTTAGTGTTTTCTTTTACCCCCTTAGGTTTCCCTTAATTTGGAGCCTTTGGTAGAAGCCTACGACAGCAGCAGCTCAGGTCCTGTCACAGATATCAGCATTGAAAGACCGCAAGTCACTTCACTGACCTCACAGCCCAGATCCCTCTCAGCTGGCAGTGGGAAAGAAGCGGCTGGGAACAGCAGTGGAAACACTCCAAGGTTTGAAGTTGTTGCTGTTGTGATGTTGTTATTCATAATTAAATGTGTTTCTTGTAATAAAAGCTTGCTGGTAGCAAGTTCAAACTGAGCATAATAATCTTAGCATATATATTGCTGGAATATTTTCAGAGGGAAAGACCATTTATATTTTCAAAATGCCCAAGAAGACAAAGAAGAGTCAATGGAGAATCAGATACAGACAACCAGCAGATCTCTGAATAGTCAAACGGCCATGAATCCATCAAGTCAGGAGCCTTGTGGTCCAGCAACAAATGATATCCTCTCAGGTTAGTTGTAGCATGATGACACATCAGATGTATATAATCTGTACATATCCATAACATTTGACTGTCTTTTAACAAATACCTAACATTTTTGCTCCTATCAGTCATTCTGGAGCGTGGGAACAAACTCAGAAATGCTATGGTGGTATCAACTTTTAAATGTGACATAGATTCTGCCTCGGCACTGAAAGACACCTCTCTGCCTCCCCCAAAGGACAACAGCCTGCCACCCTCCGAGTCAGTGTTTCAAAAGTTTGTAAAAAAAAGAAACCAACACAAAACAACAATGTTTTCTATCATCTTATAATTCATTGTCTGTAATAATTTATTCTTTGTCCCTTTGTTGGCAGGCCCTTCCCTTCCCCCTCTGGGATGTTTCTTCAAAATATTCTTCATGCTGATTCAGTTCTCAAGCACTCTGATGATGTTGCTGTAGTCTCAGACTGCAATTTCGACTGTCCTGTTGACCTTGATAACAGAGCTGTGGATCTGCTCCTTGGCAGGTACTTATGTCTTCATTTTCTTCCAAAGAAAATGCAGCCTTTTTTCCCCAAGATTTTTACTCTTACTTACGCTACACTTTTTTTTTTCAGCTCAAATGCGTCACTCCTGCCTTTCTGGGATGGAGATGGCTCCTTCCCTGAATTGCTGTCTGGCCATAGCAGTGTGTGTGGAGACAGTGAGCTCAATGATCCGCAATATGATCAGAGCTTACTGGAAAATTTGTTCTACAAAACTCCTGTAAGTAGATGATCTTCTGATGATTGTTGGGGGGGACAAAACCTGTTTTTACGTGTAATATCATGGTCAGTGTACTTCATTTTGTTTCATTTTTTTTCTACTTCATTTTCAGATGTCAGATATCAGATCAAATGACCCAGAGGTGGAAGGTCAAGGAGCAGCCTTCCAGAGTAAAAAACAGCTGGTGCAGTCTGCACCCAAGATTAGTGAAGGGTGAGCATCCTCCTTAAGTTTGGACAGTAAAAAACTCCTTGTCGAATATTGAGTGGGTGTGTGTATGTATGTCATACAGTGTTTTTTATCCCTCTACCATCAAAGGTAGCCACTCTAAAAGGGCATATCTTCTGCTTAACGTACTGTAATTGATCAAAATCTGAAAATAAGCCAGTTACAAATAATCCAGAAGGAAGTTGACCAGTTTAATAAACCATTTACATAGTATACTGTATATGGGATACACACAAGGTACCAGGATAGCATATTGGACAGAAAAAACATTTCACATACATACAGAGAATAGACTAGATGTAACCAAACCACCTTTTGTCCATTTATGACAATTATTCACAATGTTTTGACAGTCTAAACTCAGCAGAGCCTCAGCAATCTGCAGATCTTGTTGGTATCCCTGCTGGCCTGAGTGCAGAGCAATTTAGTTTGCTGAATTTGATCCGACTGGCGAGAGTGACCATCGACTCCCTGAGAGTACCTACAGGCAGTCCAGTCACCACACCTAGAAACACCTCTAGCAAAGGGAAACCTCCTCGGCCATTAACCAGCAAGAAGTGGTAGGAAAAACATTTAACATTATTTTTGATCTCATTTAAATAACAATTATTAGTAACAAAAACCTGCGATGTCTCCTCTCTTTTTTATTAGCACTTATTTTATCGAGTATGTGTTCCCTATGGCCACTTCCAGTCGGCACGATCGAAGGAAGGGCGGAGATGGGGAGGTGACCAGAGCTGTTGCCAGTAAAGTCACAGGAGGAGGTATGACCTGTTATAGTCTGCTTGAATGAGTGAAAAACACTAAACTTGTGACTAAATCTGACATACCGTTCACTCTTCTGTGTTTTTTAGCGGTGAAGTTCCATCAGCACTCTGTGTTTCCTGTCCACTTCAGTACAGCAGCAGTAAAAAAATGGGGGGGAACTGATCTGATTTTCAAGATTTACTCACGCAAGAGCGACCAAAAGAAAGTAAGCTCTGGACTAAATGTTACTAATTTGATTGTTTAAAATGAATTATAGACTCTTGTGTATCTAAGGTTTATATTTGTTATAGTTGTTGTGATGTACTGTAAGTTGTTCTACAAGTAATAAATTATAATGTCTATCTGTTTGTTAAATACAGTTCTGATGGCTTTAAATGAATATATATGATATTTTATATTTTAAGGATGTATTTATGTTTGTGTACACATGGCGTCATATATATTTGGTACCGTTTAGCACCACTAAAAAATCTTAATGTGAATCTTTTATGACATAGAGCTTCCATATTAAAAACATAAAACCAACTTCCTGTTTCTAATTAATGCCTGGAAACACAAGTAGACATTAATTAGATTAATTAAATGACTGGTAGCTAAAGGAATAAAGTGCTGGTGACGACCTTGGTTTCTCTTGTTGCAGCCTGTCCCCATCGGCAAGGCAGTTCACCCGCTGCGCTGTCTGCTGCAGAGCAAGCAACTGAGTCAGTCTGTCGTCTTACCTGTACAGAGCATGGAAGGAAACAGTGAAACACAGGAGATTGGACCTCTCAAGGTATATATGTTTGTTTTAACCTTTGCAAGCCTGATATTTTTTATCCAAGTGACTGTCATAGAAGTAATATTATTGTTTTTCTCAGGTGACACTGGAACTTGCAACAGACAACAAAGATTTCTCCTCTGAAAAAAATAAAAGCAAGCTGGTTTGGAGAGACACGTCACCTTCACAGACTGCACCCAGTCCACAGAGAGAGACCAGCTCCAGATCTCAAGATGTTGACACCGGCAGAGAGGAGTTACCAGCTCCCAGGCTCAATGTTTGGAATCCTCAGAAACCCTCGAAAGAACCCTCCCCCCATCCCGGCATCCGCACATCTCCTCACAAATCACGGCAGCAGGTGGAGGAGGACCCTGAGGTCTTGCTGCATACGTTACTCATGGTGCCAGATGGAAAGAACTTCAACTGCGGGTCCATGCGGGCTCCAAATGTGTACTTGAACTGTAAACTCTGGTGTGATGAAACGGCGAGATCTGTCATCAGCTGGGGTCACGTTAATCCCTGTTTCAATTTTATTCAGGTTAGCCCAGGAGATACAGTCTTCTAACCATATCTTCAGTTTTAAATTAGGCTACAAAAGAAGCAACATTCTCCAACATGTAAATGCAGAATCCCACTGACTCACATGTTTGTTTCTCTATCCTTTTTCTCAGGTGACTCCTGTGGCGTTAACAACTAAGCTACTGGAGCGGATGAAGAATAATGTGATGGTAATCGAGGTGTGGCAGAAGACAGGAAGTTCAGGGCAGGATCAACTCCTCGGTCTTGTTAAATTACCTCTCCACCAGTTCTACATGTCATTTAGGCAAGTCATGGAAAGACACATTTTTAAATCCTTTAAACCGAAATCAGTAAAAAACTGTCTGAATTAGGTGTGCATTGACACAGAATCATCACTCAATAATTCCCTGTAGTAACTGTTATGATGACATTAGAGCTGAAATGAGTAACTTAATTGAGAGAAAATTTTATCTGCAACGTTTATGGTTTCGATTAATCATTTAAATAATTTTTTATACAAAAGTGCAAAAAAAATTCACAGGTTTTGACCCTCAAATGTGAATATTTGTTGGCTTTCTTTGTCCTCTATGACAGTAAATTGAATATATTTGGGTTCCGGACTGTTTGTCAGACAAAACAAGCAATATATGACAACTTTGGCTGCTAGGAAACTGTAACAGGCAAATGTTTAATTGAGGAAATACACATCTCTGAGTTCAGAGCAGGCTTAAGGCTTTAAGGCATCATTTACACATCTCTTATTTCATGTGCCCTCTGAGGGGCGCTATGGTAGCAAACAAATGTATGTTGTTGATGTATGTATGTTGTTGTCTTTTATCCTACATGCATTCAATTTCTTGAATTCTCAAAATTAAACTAATTTTCCTCCACAAACTACACTGCACACACCTTGTAAATGTGGACTAACATATACTTGTCACAGTGAGGCTGTATGTGAGACCAGTAACCCTCCTTGTTTTTCTTCTCTGTAGAGATCCAAAGATAGGCCACCTTCTGCTCCAGGCGCAGTACCCTGTTTTAGGGGTAGACTGCTACATGCCAGTTATTGATGTGTTCTCAGGTAGTTGTAAAGGAAACCTCAGGGTTGTTCTGGCTATGGGCCATTCAGAGCAGATAGTTGCCTTCCAGCGCACAAGGGATGAGGAATATGACAGCTTGCCTCATCTCGTGAGACCAGTTCATCTGCTTGATCACCAGCCTCATTCACAAACAAAGGTCTGTGTTCATTTTTGTGACACAATGCTTGAAGCATTTTTTCTGTTTGTGTTCTTGTCAAACAATTGCAAGTAGGCGACATCTCTCAAGGCTATTCTTAGAAAGGCTCCATGGAAGTTTTTGCTAATGCACAATAAAGTAATAAAGCTGTAAGAAAATATAATCGGCACTATTAAAAATTATTACAGAGTTAGTGAGTATACTAGGTGTCACACTGCTTATATTTAGATATTGTAAAAGGTCTTGATTTGTGAAGCATGTTTGCCTGTTTTTGTGCGACTGATTATTTAAGATCATATTGAATAGTTGTGAAAATGTTAACCACTGAAATCTCATACTAATTTCATTTGAAAAAGTTCATACTCAGTGAACTCTTCTTACATTACTGTACTGTACTGTACTGTGTGTGTGTGTGTGTGTGTGTGTGTGTGTGGCAAATTTGTCAGCTAAGAAATATATGTTTCAACTAAGTGCATATCTTCTTTGTTTCCTTTTCGTAAAAGAAGAGTACACACCAACTGTGCTGACAAGTTGTCAAGACCCTCACACCTCCTTTCACTATTGTCTCCTCCTCAGGTGATTGCAGCACAAGAGGAAACAATGTTAGAGCATCTGTTTGTGATAAGAGTGGAGAAGGTAAATGGGCTGACACCTCTGCAGTCTACAGTGTGGGGTGAGGCTGACTGCTATGTCCAGTACAGTTTCCCCTGTCAGGAGGGCGACCCTGCTGCAAAAGTGGACCAAGACCTCATAGAGAGTAGTGAGGCCATTTTATTGTTTTAAACCTTCAACCTACAAATTCCCCAAGACGTTTTTCTTCCCTCTGCATCAGTCTGACAGATGCATCTCATCTCCAACAGGTGTGAACCTGAAGCTGTTTCGTACCACCACAACTCTCTGTGTCCCTGACCCGCTGTTTGGCCACACTGAGACTCATGTGCTTCTGGCTCCTGAAGGAGTTCCTGTTCAGAGGCTGCTGCTCAGCTCTCTTTCAAATCAAGGTCTAAGCAGTGGAGGGGGTGTCCAATTTGACGTGTGGTGCAGGTTTGTGGTTGTTACTGTCCCGTCTAACTGGAAAAACTGACATTCATTTATTACAGCAAAATTGTTGTTAGGTTTCCTGTGCATGAATCCTGATCCAATTTTTAATAGCAATTTCATAGCTTAGAATTAGGGCTGTCAAATGATTTAAGTATTTAATTGTTATTAATCGTATGATTGTCCATAGTTAATCGTGATTAGTTAAAAATTAATTACACATCTTTTGTCTGTTCAAAATGTACCTTAAAGGGAGATTTGTAGTTAATTATTTAATACTCTTATCAACATGGGAGTGGGCAAATATATTTATTTTATGCAAATGTATGTATATACACTCACCAGCCACATAATTAGGTACACCTGTTCAATTGCTTGTTAACACAAATAGCTAATCAGCCAATCACATGGCCGCAACTCATTGCATTTAGGCATGTAGACGTGGTCATGACAACTTGCTGAAGTTCAAACCGAGCATCAGAATGGGGAAGAAAGGGGATTTAAATGACTTTGAATGTGGCATGGTTGTTGTTGCCAGACAGGCTGGTCTAAGTATTGTAACTGCTGATCTACTGGGATTTTCACGCACAACCATGTCTAGGGTTGACAGAGAACGGTCCGAAAATGAGAAAATATCCAGTGAGCGGCAGTTGAGTGGATGATAATGCCTTGTTGATGTGAGAAGGTCAGAGGAGAATAGGCAGACTGGTTGGTGATGATAGAAAGGCAACAGTAAGTCAAATAACCACTCGTTACAAGCAAGGAGTGCTGAATACTGTCTGTGAACGCACAACACGTCGAACCTTGAAGAGGATGGGCTACAGCAACAGAAGACCACACCGGGTGCCACTCCTGTCAGCTAAGAACAGGAAACTGAGACTACAATTCACACGGGCTCAACAAAATTGGACAACAGAAGACTGGAAATACGTTGCCTGGTCTGACGATTCTTGATTTCAGCTGTGACATTCAGATGGCAGGATCAGAGTCTGGCATAAACAACATGAAAGCATGGATCCATCCTGCCTTGTTTCAACAGTTCAGGCTGCTGCTGGTGGTGTAATGGTGTGGGGGATATTTTCTTGGCACACTTTGGGCCCCTCAGTACCAATTGAGCATTGTTTAAATGCTGCAGCCCACCTGAGTGTTGTTGCTGACCATGTTCATCCCTTTATGACCACAGTGTGCTCATCTTCTGATGGGTACAATGTACCACTGTACCATGTCACAAAGCTCATATCATCTCAAACTGGTTTCTTGAACATGACAGTGAGTTCACTGTACTCCAGTGGCCTCCACAGTCACCAGATCTCAGTCCAATAGAGGTCTATCTGTAAAATGAGAAAGTCTGTGGCCTAGCAGCCATATTGAGAAAATCCCAAGCAGCACTCACATGACAGGAGCACAGCCAAGAGGAACACTCTCTCTCTGAACTGACCTGTGATTGGTTAAAGTCTTCCTTCATGGCCTACTTTTTTTAAAGCCTGAAAACAGCCATGAGGAGGTGCAGCAGTCTAGTTTTCTCTCAGAACACTTGAATTACAAAATGCTGAAAGATTATTTTGGAATTTTTACACAATGATGCCAAAAAAATGTTGTCTACTTTAGCTTTAATACTTACTGGTTTCATATAAAGGATTTGTATGTCTCTGCAGATATTATTATCCAAACGTTCGAGACCAGCTTGTGGCCAAAGGAATGCTGCCATTGTCCAAACTGTGTGCCATGGTCACCATGCAGAGACAGCATCACAACGAGGCTCAAATGTTCTCCCTGCCCCTGATTCCCAGGACAGACAGTCTCTCAGGACACCAGCCTCAGCCCTCAGGTATGGAGACACACAGAGTAATGGCAACATATACTGCAATTGCACATTTAATGTCTTAAATGTTGTGACCTGTTGTGTTTCTCAGGCTTACTAGATGTGTGCATTCGGTACAAGCACCGACCAGTGAGACCCGAAGGTCAGACTAGTAAAGGAGCTGCCTCTCGTGTTGTGACGCTCGTGGTTCAAGTGCACAGAGCATCAGGTCTGCAGGCCGCAGCAAGGTGCTTTCCTGCCACTGTCCTCTTGGAGCTTCATTTGTCTTAATGGAATGGACTCTGCCTTTGTAATAATATGTTGTCTATGTTTGGAGAGCTGTGTTTACTCGGGTAAATTTTTTAAATGTTCTTTGTGGGATGGCAAGTAGACAGGTTCTAGGTTTGATTGCATTTTTTTTTTTAAATTTGTGAAGGGTGGCTGTTCAAGGTAAAATAAGACATTTAGTTACTCTATGATGGTTGTATCAGGTCATGTCAGCTAGCCATCCATTAATGTTGTCTATGTTGTATTTGCAGAGTTAGAGCTCTAACTGCTGACACTTTGTCACCAGTCTAATTACATTGAAGGAGACAATGCTCTAAGTTTTGATCAACTGAAATACATACAACTCCGTTAACTGGTCTGATGGCAAGTGTTTCAGCAGCAGAGATCACAAAAGATATCCTGAAAGTATTTGCTAGTTTCTTCCTTACAGACCATTTCACAGTTGTAAATGCAAACATTACAAATGTGTCCCAGTTCATTTCCTGTATGTCCTGAATGTCACCCACTGACAGGAAGTAAACATGGACACAAGCTGGTGTCTAGCAATGCATTTCCGTTGAAACAGTCTATACCTATCTCCTCTCTGCCTCTCTGCTTCAGGGTTTTATCAGAACGAGATGAAAGATTCAGCTACTTTGCTGGTGTGGGAGTGAACTCATATGTCACAGTGGAGCTCTCGTTCCTGCCTGAGACTGAGAGGAGGTGCACCCGTGTAAATGCCAGGACCTTCTGCCCGGAGTTTGACCACCACATGGAGGTGTCCTGCGATCTGCTGTTTCAGAGGAGCAGTGGAGAAACCTGCAGCCTGGCTGAGCAGCTGGAGGAAGCGTCAGCTGTCTTCACTATCTGGAACAGAGACAGCCGCAAAGGTTTTATTTACCACTTTATTAACCTATTAATAAAAACATTACCAATGTATACATTATAATGGATGTTAGTTCTTTTCGCAAGTGATATTTTTATTATTGAACAGGCAGTGTTCCCCCTTTTATCTTTCTTATCCTTGAATAAAAATATGTACAGGATACATTCAAACAAACAATAAATAAATCTGCATAATTAGTTTGTTAACAGAGCTGCTCCAAGTTTTATATATGGATGGTTAATACATCATCATCATCATCATCATCACCACATGTTGTTCCACAATTTATTTTTTAATTTGTGATAAAAAAAGAAGCAGTACTGTATTTCTGCAAGGGTTTAGCTTAATGTTAATAAATAACATTTGTCTGTAAGTTACTAATTAGTTTTGTGCTGTTTGTTGCAGCAGTGCACACTCATAAGCCAAAGGATGTGATGTTGGGCACAGTGAAAATACCTCTGTCTGGTGTCATCTATAAAAGAACAGGTATGCTGCACTCTTAGTAACTGCTGGGTCAAATAGATTTTCTGACAAACAGTAATTTTTGTTTCTTTTTCCAACCATAAAGGTATTTCTGGCTGGTTTGGAGTGTACATACCTCAGGAAACAAGTTCTTCTCAGTATCAGCACATCTTGGTCGGGGGACTCGAGGTCTCTGTCAACTTCGCCCACCACTCAGACAGAGAAAGAGTCATTAAAGCTGCTCAGGGTTTAAGCTGGGAAATGGCTCAGAATGAAACGCAAGATGATGAAGAAGCTTGGGGAGATAGCATGAGAAAAATGTCATTGACTTTTTCAATGCCTAGAGCATGGATACCTCTCCACTGCTTGCTTCTGCCAGGCCTCAGCGAGCTTGAGCGCTCCACCTACTGCTACTTCAGGTACAAGTTCTATGACCAAGAGGCCTACTGCTCCCAGATGAAACACCCCTCTGTTGAGGAGGGAAGCCAGGCCACAGTGGCTTTCCAGGGAAGTAGAACTGTGGAGCTGAGGAGCACTCAGCCATTGATGTGGTATCTTCGAGAGGAGAGGCTGGAGGTTCAGGTGTGGGTTGCCTTTACAAAAGACAAAACCCAAAGACCTCGAGACACGGACCGATTGGTGGGTTCAGCGTTTGTCGATCTGTCCTCTCTTGCAAAGACACCCAAGGAGAAGCTTACTCTTAGTGGTAAGACAATATTAATTGTGTTATAATTGAACTAATTATTGCTTTAGTAAAATCATGGCTGTATTTCTGAGTGTAATCAGGTTTGTGTTTTTGCAGGAGTGTATCCACTGTTCAGACGCTCAGCAGCAGATCTACAAGGGGCTGCTCTCAGGGTTCACATCACCCTGATAGCAGGTTTTGTCCCTGTGGAGGTACCTGCTGGAGTTGACATCCAGGTGGACTCCGACAGCCAGGGGGAGCTCTCATCAGAAGAGGTGGAAGTAGAACATCAATCCCCCTTGCCGACTACACCCCAAAAGTCACAAAGCAGTCACATGAATAAATCCTCCAGAACAACTCCAGACATCACATCTGTGCAACACACAGAAATGAGCATGGATGAATCTTTCCCTGTGACTATTGCAGTGGACCGTGCCATGCATCTGAATCTGAAGGGTGAGCTTGTGACCTGGAGGTTTAGCAGGATATGTCACATAGAAGTAGTGTACATCATCTGAAAGCTGAAGATTAATTTGAGATGCAGCTCAGCACTGTCAAGTTGTTCTAGTTATAAATCAGAAATAAACATGAATTAATTCATTAAAGTAGGTTGTGAAAGTGTATAAGGGCTTAGACCATAAAACTGAACCTGCTACAGCATCTGAAAGACTGTAAAGTCAACCCGTGGGTCTCACGTGGTTATTAATGATGTGTGTGTTGTTATGTTTCTCTGGTAGGCTGCCCTCTTGCTGAACGCAGTGGAGGTTCTCCGTGCTGCTGTGTTTCGTACGTCACTGCAGACTCTGCTGAACCAGTGTCCACAGCTGTCATAGCCAACACTGACTGCCCTGTGTGGGACCATCAACATGAGTGCAGGTCGAGTTAGACCACAGACATTAAATTAAATCTTTGAGGATATCTGTAATACAGAGAAACAATCACATACCAAATATCAGGCTGATCATTTGTTTCAAATTTACAGGCTTTCAAAGCAGCTACTAGTCAATCCACAACAGTCTCTTGTGTTCAAAGTCTGGCACAAAGGAGGTACAGGAAGCAGTATCACTTCATGATGTAAATTATATTACATTGATCTGTGTGATGTGTTAATTCACTGTTGACTTGTTTTACTTCCATAGAAATGGAGAGGGTTATTGGATTTGCCTCTGTAGACCTGTCTCCCTTAGTGTGTGGGTTCCAGTCAGTGTGTGGTTGGTACAACATCACAGACTTCAGTGGTCAGTGTCACGGCCAGCTCAAAGTGTCCGTCACTCCACTAAGGGGGGTCCAAGATCTCAGAGGACAGAGAAAAACTGTGAATGAAGAAGCTGCCAAAAACTCACTGGTGAGAGAAAGTATTCATACATACAGTTTAAAAAAACAAAAAGAAAACTTGTTGATGTTTAATTTTAATAATGACGAATGTGTTTTATTACCAGACTTTATTCCAGGCGCTCCCTCTTAGCTACCACACCTCAGCCACATACAGCAGCTTCCCCTCTCACATCAGCCAACACCCTGAGCAGAAGATCTCGTCACCCGGCTGCACGGACAGGCTTTTCTCTGAAAGGTTTGTTGAAAAATTATACATTTACATTCATCAGTCACATCAGTCATTATTTTAAGAAAGTAGAGTCCTTTGGTACCAACCATATCATACTAGTTTGTTGGAAAAGAGGTGAAATAGTGTTCCAGACTTTAAATTTCAGTGAGGAAAAAACTATCATGTCCATTTACAAAGGGGTCCCTTGTCCCCTGACCTCCAGATATGTAAATGAAAATGGATTCTACGGGTACCCACGAGTCTCCTTTTTAAAGACATGCCCACTTTATAAAAATCACATGCAATTTGGGGCAAGTCATTATCAAGTCATATAGTAGTCATCATTGTTTTGTGTTGTTAATTGATTTCTAATAATAAATATAGTATATTCATACATTTGCAAAAAGCAGCATATTTGCCCACTGCCATGTTGATGAGAGTATTAAATACTTGACAAATCTCCCTTTGAGGTACATTTTGAACAGATAAAAAATATTTGTGATTAATCAAGATTAACTATGGAATCTTGCAATTAATCACAATTAAATGTTTAAGTCAATTTACAGCCCTAGTATATATTCATCGTCTTTACATCTGTTCAGGTCCAGTGAAAGTGACCGCCACTTTGAGCACATGGACAAAGTACGTCTTTACCATCAGACCCTGCAGGAGCAAACAGCAGATCATTCTGTTTGTAGCAGCAGTGCAGATGACATCAATCCCACCAGCTCGCTCCTGTTTTCAGCACTCAGGTATCATTCCTCAGATATACAACCCGTACTGATTGTTTGCTTTTTTAAAAACCTAAGCTTTGACTACGCCTCATTGTTTTTACAGGAAAAAACTAAGTGAGCTGGACAACATCCAGAGATACTTCAGCCGTAAGCTTTCAACTCCCACATTTCCATCCGCAAGTGAGCAGGACTGTTACACCAAGCATGAGGAGCAGAGGGACACAGAGATGGATTCACGTCAGCTTCTTCTCAAGTCCAACCACTTAGTTGGACAAGTCAACAATATCATTAGTGGTGAGCTCTTGCACATGCTAAAGGGAGTCCACTTAATGGGTCTGAAATTACCAGCGATGTTTTTCAATCAATAGTCTTTTAGTGAAATCAGCATTTAAAAAGTGTACGATGGATGGTACATTTCTTTTAATCTTCTTTTTGTCCAATATATAGTCACTTAACCATTTATAGATCATTCTTGGCAGGTGAACCTTGTTCTAGGTTACCCAACCTTGGCAGCTCACCCACAGTTCATCGCAGACACAGTCTGCTGTTTCGCTTGCACACTTTAACCATAAATGGAGGCATCACTGTACCTTCTGACTTCATCAGCCCTCTGAATAAGGCCCAGTGGTGCTGAAATGTCATCTAAAGGAACAAAGGCAACAATGCATTGCTATCATACTATAACTGCAAGCGCTATTTATAGTTAGTATATTGTAAGTTATTATATGGTACTTAAGAACTGCAACTAACAATTATTTTCATTATTGATTAATTTGCAGATTATTTTCTTAATTAGCAAATTGTGTAGTCTTTAATATTCAAGGTGATGTATTCAAATTGATTGTGTTATCTGACCAACAATCCAAAACTCAAACAGCAAACAATATTTTGGCCATTTTTGTTTGAAAAATAACAAAAAAAATATTAATTGATTATTGTTATAGCTGCTGATGAATTTTATGGCAATTGATTATTAATCTACTATTAATTAAATTCATCTACCTAATTGTTGCAGCTGTACAGTAGTTGTCATATAAGTGCTGTCAATCTTGGACACAAACAGTATGGGTTGATGATAACTTTACTTTAAGCTGTGAACATGTCACACACACCACTGTCAAGCTGTGGTTTTTGAAGTTACCAACACTTAGAACAGGAAAAAATGTAGTTCTTTAAAAGTATGACCTAGGATGCTGGAAGAAAAAAGCATTTAATAACTGGCAAACAAAGATAGTATAATGAAAAAATAAGCTTGCTCTTCTTCACTGTCCTCCTCACTCAGGTCTACGAGGACCCCACCTAGAAACGATTCCCTCAGACTCCCAGAGCAGCTCAACAACTTCCCCTGTTGAAGACAACAACCCTCAGACTATCCCTGAGAGAATCTCCAGTCCACACAGAGCTTCAAATTCTCTCCAAGAAGATGTGTCTCCTCTGCACTCGCCACTGCCAAAGATGTCTGAAGACCATACTGAGTCTGAGTCTGAGGAAGAAAAGGACCGACAAAAGTACATGGTTACTGTGTCCGAGCACGGACAAGAAGGAGAAGAAGGAACAGACAAAGATGAAGCTGGGGCAGGTAGCGCACAGGATGAGGAAGTTGATGATGAAGAGGAAGATTATGAGGAGTTTGTGGTGAAGCCGAGACCTCTCAATGAGATGACCTCTTTAACAGACAAAACCAGTCCTTGGACCAGCATCCTGTCAGACCCTGACCTGGTTTCTCTGGAGAGCCTGGAGGTACCAGAGGAGACGGATCTGAGTGAAGATGAGGGTGAAGAAAGGCAGATGGTAAATCTGCAAACTTATGACTGTAGTGGGGAATGCAAATGTGTCAGACGAGAGGATAGTGAACATCAACAAAGTGACAGTTTTAATAGACCAGCAGAAGGCGCTTCAGACACAGACAGAGATGGTGAAAATACGCTACAAGCTTTAGATGAGAGACCAGCAAACGAATCCAACAAGGTGTCAGGAGACGGAGCTTCATCCTCCACCACGCTGCATGCCACAGATACCCATGATGCGTCATGCTCCCTGGATAATCAAGATATTGCACCCCAACCGTATCCTTGATCTGTATGTGTGGTCTGTCAGACTATCAGTTTGGTTTTTGACGTTATCATTCTTTCAGATTATCATCTCAAGTCAAAGATTCATGGCAAAACTAGTTCAGCAAGTGAATTGTCCTTCAGCCAGCAGGCAGATATGAGTGTTCAGTCTTCCCTGTTGTAACCCTCAGTCTGCTCCACATGCATTTTATGCCTCCGCATCGGCCACGGCCGTCTGTCCGTTCGTCTGTCCGCGAGTACATACGTCTGTAAGGCTTCGAGGAAATTTCAAATTTGGCAGCAGTGTCCTCTTATACTCAAGGACGAACTGATTAGATTTTGGAAGTCAGAGGTGTCAAAGTCAAAACATGTTTGGCCATAACTCAAGAAATCATAGGCTAATGATAAATATCATAAATTTCTTACAGGACAAAATGATGAAGTGATGACATTTTGGACAGACATGGATGTGAACTGCAACTTGACTGGTTGGCAGAGGCACGCTCTGTCACTGCTTCTTTGTGTGATGTAGTTTGACATAATTTGTTCAGACTTTGCATGTGAAATCAATGGAAAGATGCAAACTCACTTGGAGTGGTGTGAATTTAGGTGAAGACGCGTCCCCATGGTTGAGAGTTGTTTCAACTTTAGCAAAGAAATTGCGAGCTTTATTAATCAACTTCATAAATGTACAGAGACGAGGAAGACAGGAGAGAAAAGACAGAAAGAACTACACAGTCCCATCAAGTGTTATGCGTATATACGTCTGTACAGGTGCTATATACAGTGCATCTGGAAAGTATTCACAACGCTTCAGTTTTTCCACATTTTTTTATGTTACATCCTTATTTTTTTCCTTAAAATTCTACACACAACACCCCATAATAACAATGTGAAAAACGTTTTTTTTTTTTTTTATTATTGCAAATCTATTAAAAATAAAAAAAACCTGAGAAATCACATGTACATAAGTATTCACAGCCTTTTCCGTGAAGCTCAAAATTGAGCTCAGGTGCATTCTGTTTCCACTGATCATCCTTGAGAAGTTTCAGCAGCTTAACTGGAGTCCATCTGTGGTAAATTCAGTTGATTGGACACGATTTGGAAAGGCACACATCTGTCTATATAAGATCCCGGGGTTGACAGTGCATGTCAAAGCACAAACCAAGCATGAAGATAAAGGAATTGTCTGTAGACCTCCGAGACAGGATTGTCTCGAGGCACAAGGCTGGGGAAGGTTACAGAAAAATTTCTGTTGCTTTGAAGGTTCCATCATCTGTAAGTGGAAGAAGTTTGGAGCCACCAGGACTCTTCCTAGAGCTGGCCGGCCATCTAAGCTGAGTGATCGGGGAGAAGGGCCTTAGTCAGGGAGGTGACCAGTAACCCGATGGTCAGCGTTCCTCTGTGGAGAGAGGAGAACCTTCCAGAAGGACAACCATCTCTGCAGCAATCCACCAATCAGGCCTGTATGGTAGAGTGGCCAGACGGAAGACACTCCTTGGTAAAAGGCACATGGCAGCCTGCCTGGAGTTTGCCAAAAGGCACCTGTAGGACTCTCAGACCATGAGAAACAAAATTATCTGGTCTGATGAGGCAAAAATTTAACTCTTTGGAGTGAATGTCAGACATTACATTTGGAGAAAACCAGGCACCGCTCATCACCAGGCCAGTACCATCCCTACAGTGAAGTATGGTGGTGGCAGCATCATGCTGTGGGGATGTTTTTCAGCAGCAGGAACTGGAAGACTAGTCAGGATAGAGGGAAAGATGAATGCAGCAATGTACAGAGACATCCTGGATGAAAACCTGCTCCAGAGCGCTCTTGACCTCAGACGGGGGCGAAGGTTCACCCGAAGCACACAGCCAGGATATCGAAGGAGTGGGTCCAGAACAACTCAGTGAATGTCCTTGAGTGGCCCAGCCAGAGCCCAGACCTGAGTCCAATTGAACATCTCTGGAGAGATCTGAAAATGGCTGTGCACCAACGCTTCCCATCCGACCTGATGGAGCCTGAAGGGTACCGCAAAGAGGTATGGGCGAAACTGCCCAAACGTAGGAGTGCCAAGCTTGTCACATCATATTCAAAACAACTAGAGGCTGTAATTGCTGCCAAAGGTGCATCAACAAAGTATTGAGCAAAGGCTGGGAATACTTATGTTCATGTGATTTCTCAGCTGTTTTATTTTTAATAAATTTGCAACAATTAAAAAAAACTATTTTCATATTGTCATTATGGGGTGTTGTGTGTAGAATTTTGAGGAAAAAATTAATTAATCCATTTTCGAATAAGGCTGTAACATAAAAAAATGTGGAAAAAGTGAAGCGCTGTGAATAGTATCCGGATGCACTGTATAATTTTAAGGTAAATAAACGTAAACATTATTTCTGAGAGACATTGCAGATATCCATGAACATCATAAACACTGTCTTTGCTTGTCATTTTGATGTTATATTAGGTGACTTTTAAAGGACCAATATATAAGATAAGATGCACCTTTATTAATCCCCAGACGGGATTACTGTAATAAATAATGAAATGACCATGATATGCCATCAGAGATCAAGGAAACATGCTAAATTGAAATCCTGGCTTCTCCGACAACAGTGCTACAGCCAGTATGTTCTCCTTTGAAATTACCAGAAGGTAACCGCCTCATTGTAAAAATATGCGCTAACCGGAGGAGTGGACGGGCCACAGCTACCCATTTTAAACGGTAGCTGTCAGTGCTACATATTGCTCCTTTAAAATGTCCTTTTTGGCATTTACTAACTTCATGTCATGAATCTTTAATGTTAACTGCCCTGTGGGATGCCATCATACTGTATTTATTTATTTTTTTTAACGTTCTACATTCAGCTCAGTCCCTATGGAGGTCCCTAATTTCTTTCTCCCCTCTCACCAACTGGAAGCGTCGATGAGAGTCATACGTTTGGCTCCTTCTTTCTCCCAGACGGCCAATGACCCAGTGAGTATTTGTCACCATCTCTACTTCTGGCATTCACACTCACTCACTCTTTCTCTACCTTTACTTTTCACTCCTCTCTCACTGAGACCCTGAATATAGTGTTTTTAATTATAACCTCTTAATTTTAGCAATTTTCTTTTATTACATATAGGAAGAATGTATTACTTGTTCTCACTTTTACAGATTTCTTTGACAAATAAGACGACAAATAAGACATCAAACACAGCTGAATTTATAGTTGGTTGACATCAGGACCCAACTGCAAAAGCAGGTTATTAATAGAACACGTTACACTTCCCATGACGCATACTGAACACAGACCAGTGAGGACAGTGACACTGTGTACACTTCCAACTAAGGTGCAGTGTAATTTAACTTGCAGCAGCTTGCGGCTCACCCACTTTCTGACAAATATTTGTAATAGATGCTGTATATAGTGTTCTAGGATCATGAGTAGGTCTGGTGTTCATTGTTCCACCCATTGTTTACACCGCAAAGGAAAATGTGTCATCTATCCGCCCTCATTGAGTCTCTACTGCAGTGTTAATGTTTTTTTTTTTTCCTTAGCATGTTGTGTCCCATAGCCTTTAGGTTTGGGAAAGGAGTTTGAGCAGTGTTATGATCAACAGAATGATGTGCGTTTGTATCCCATGTGTTTCGTTCTATTTAAGGATACTGCTGTGATGTACCCTGTGGCATGCGATGGCTGTTTTTATTGTAAGAACCGAACGCTCTCCTCTGCCCTGAGCCAATCTTTAACAGTCAGGGCTCAAGCTTCTGCGCTGAACAGAAATTACTACACAACAAAACCAGACTGGCAACAGGTCGTTCTGTTTTTGAAATGCCACATCACAAGTTAAACTTCACAAGTTTGTTTTGCATGATCAAAAAAAAAAAACATTAGGTCCAAGCAAATTGGATTCTTGTCTGTCTCTGATTTCATTTTAACTTCATCTACTAGAAGGCTCGGTTTGTAGCTGCCAATCAATCAAATTGCTGTATCATTGAAATTTCTAGCAACTGTCAGTTGACTATATTCTAATACTTGTGGTATAATTTTAACGTATTATTGTTGATATTTTGCACAACTGAGGAAGCGCACTAATATTGTGCATGTTTACCCAGAGTACACCACAGTGTCAAACATGCCGGCTCATGGGTGCGGTTTCAAGGAGGGTGTGGAGATATGTTGTAGGTGCAGGAGTTTGTGGTGGGAGGTGTGTCTGTCTTTGCAGGAAAAACCTTTTTTAAAGAACTGGTTCAAGCTAGTCTCATGCTGTTGATCTCCAGCTTGTACTCTCTGTACTACAGGCAGACATGTGACAAGCCAGTTCAACAATCTACTCACCAACGTGAACGTTAACTAAAGAGAGGTTTGCTCTGTTTGCGCTGTCACTCATAATGCTCATATTACTACACACCTCAAACAAATTACCCTTTAACCAATTAGTACACATGTTTGTTTTGTGAGCAGTAGAGGGAAAAAAAAAGCATTCTTAGGCTCATTTCTCTGTTTTGCTCTTTCCAGAGGCCGAGCTCGCCGCTTCACAGCAGTCCACATCACAGAGGTCCTCGACAGCGTCCCAACATGTCGCCATCGTCCATGAAGAAGGAGACTGAAAGAATAGCGAGAATATTTGCAGCTCACTTTGACGACAGTCACTAGTACATGGTGGTTTTATTTGCTGTTGTACAGCTTAGTGCTTTCAGATCATGTAAAATTAAATGTAACATTTTGTATTTTTATAAATAAATATGACCTGTTTTCAACTCTGGATACCCTTGTTTGTGTTTTGTTGACATGATTTTTTTTTTTTTTTTTAGTCATACCAGAACCTGTTTTTTGAACATACCTCAGGTTACATTAAGACTGATGACTGGACATGTGCTTCATTTCTGTTTGACTAAAGACTGATGACACATTTTTAACAATACAGTACATGTGGGAACACGTTAAAGGGTTTTCTTTGTGTACACTGCACTGTATATATTGATAGGTTTAAAATGCTGATTTTAACACAATGAGTTGTAAGTCTTTAGGCTGTTGCAGGTAATAACAACAGTATGGTAATTACATTTATATGGGTGTCTAAAGAAATTAGATTCAAAAGAGGAGCAAAATAACCTATGTGTAGTTTTAACCATGGTAAATCCTGGCCAAAAGGCTCACCCCAGTCACCAGAAAGCCTGAGGGCTCGCAGAGGCGTGGAGCACCGGGTCATGTCTGATAAGGGAGTCTGCTGCCGCCGCGGGGCGGTGCAACAGCAGCGGGGGGCTGGACTCAACCTGGCAGATACGGTCGGCTTTAACCGCGTCAGGAGTTTGCGGTTTGTTTTCCGGCTGTTCTAGTGTTTGAAAGTGGTTTGAGAGGCTTTTCGTGACTAATGGCGCAAAAGAGGACTTTCAAAAGACAAACTTTTCAATACCTGAAAGCTGACGTCGGCTACAGCAGCGCGCCCACCTGGATCTGTGATGAAGAGTCGGAGGACTAACTTGTTGAAATGTTCAGCTCATTTGCAGGATAATTTAATGTGGACACGGAGCAGAAGCTGCTTCGGCTGTGTGCTCAGTGTGTTGTGTTTCTAGGATTTTGTTGAGCCCCTGAGCTTAATCATGGTTGGTGGAGGAGCTGCTGATCTGGCACCAACAGCCGCTGTCAAGATCTTTTCAGCCGGAGCAGCTGGCTGTGTGGCCGATCTGGTCACTTTCCCTCTGGACACAGCCAAAGTCCGACTGCAGGTGAGATGATCACCTGTACATGAAGTCAGGATGTACTGTTTGGATACTGAAATAATGACCTAACAACCAATCACCTCATGACATTAGTGACTATAGCCTCCTGAAACATTATACTATCATCACCATTATTTTTACCCTATACCACAATATTCAGCCTAACCCAAGAGTTACTTTGCAGAGTGAGCAAGGCCGGCTCTAGCCCTTTTGGTGCCCAAGGCAAAATTCAGATTTGGAGCCCCACTGCTGCTGGGGGCCAACATTATTCCTCTACTGGCTTTTTTCTTTTTCCTCTTCTTTTCGCCATTTTCTTTCTTGTGCACCTGAAGTCTTGGGCCTTTTCATTGTGAAGAAGTAAATGTGAAAATACTGGATATGAGTGTCTTGACATCTGTCCATCTAACAATGTTACATCCTGACCCATGCTCGGGCTTTTGTGATGCGCCCACACTGGGCCCCTTACTGGGCAAAGCCACAGTGTGACATTCGAGTGCATCCAGGCTGATGAAAACCGCCTATATGGCCTATGCCTTGAATAGATTTTTAATAATACATTTATTATAAATCTCTTTTATAAATTATAATGTGTTATTATACATTAAGCTACCCAGCAGTACAGTATATAGTATACAAGTAATTAAACATAGCTCCACCTTTACCAGCTGCAACATTAAAGTGATATATAAATACTTATAATCCAGTAATGTATTACACATTATTCTGATGGGTCATTCTGCATGACAAGAACTTTTATTTTGGTACTTTCTGTAAAGTTTGGTGCAAACACTTTTGTGCTTTTACTTAAGTAAAATATGTAAATGCTTCCCCTCCTCAGGTCCTTACAACCACCAAATTCCTTGAAACAAGACATGTCATCAGTGGTATCTACAGCCCCTGTTGCATTTTTTTCAGCAGGCACTGAACAAGGAAAAATCTTAACAGGTGCATGCTGCTACATGTCGAACCAATGATGTAACCATTATAATAAATAGAAATAAAGCTGATAATAGGCATATAGATGTCATGACAGACTGTTATGGTAATTATGGCAACCCCCAAAGGCACATTTTTATTTTTCTCAGTGACGGTTTCATCATTAGTGACCTGTGAGGGATTGTTTTTAACATTTTGTTGTGCATTTATGTGACTTTAGATTCAAGGTGAATCCAAGGCCTCATTGGAAGGCCAGAGGTTTAAATACAGAGGTGTGTTCGGCACCATCTTCACCATGGTGAAGACTGAGGGTCCCAGGAGTCTGTACAGTGGACTCGTGGCAGGGCTGCAGAGACAGATGAGCTTCGCCTCGGTCCGCATCGGCCTGTATGACACCATGAAGCAGTTCTACACCAGTGGGTCAGAAGGTACAGTATGTGTCCAAATGATTCAACATGATTATTATGGAAGTCACTGAACATACTGTATTCACTCATATTGTTACTAGAGCTGGAACTGATTTTCTCTGATTATTTTCTTCATAAATTGTTTGGTCTAAAAATCATCTCTATATCCCAAAATCCCTAAAATGTAAGACAATAAAGTTTGGTCAAATTATACTACTGAAGGAGAACTATGACACCGTCTGAAAAACACTGCAGGATAAATATATGAATCCTGATAAACATATACCTGCTAAACAGACTGTTTCAATGCATAGAAAGCCTGATGTTTGCACTGAGGATTGACTGAACTAGTTTATGAAAAACCAGCTCCAGGCTGGAGGGAAAAGGGCAGATTCCACTTTTAGGAAATTTGTGTTTATGCTTGAGGCTACACCTGTTCCACCTCCATGACAGCAACACCTGGAGGTTTTTAGCCTGAGAAACTTCTGGAGGTTCAATCTTTATCTCAGTCTGCACATAACCAGTTGAGCCAGTTTTAAAGTTATAGTATTGTAGTACATAGAAGAGTAATTTAACTTTGCAGTGTGTTCTCAGAGTTAATTTGCTCCTCTCCTGCGGCAGTCTTACGCCATTGAAACCCGGGGTGTTAATAATAATTCAATTTCTTAAAATGAAGCTTCAGAATTGAGGGTAATCTATAATGTAGCTTGTTATTTCTTGTTATTTGTTTACCTGTAACATATTTTATTTAAAATCACATAAAAAAATCAAACGTTTTGAAACTCCACAGCCTAATTTCTACTTTTGTGTCTACTTAAACCTGCAGTAGGCAGATTATTTTTGGCATCATTGGGCAAAAATCCCATAATAACCTTTCAGCATATTGTAATTCAAGTGCTCTGAGAGAAAACTAGACTTCTGCACCTCCTCATGGCTGTTTTCAGACAAAAAAAATCTAAAAAATGTAGGCCGTGACAGGAGACTTTGGCCAATCACGGGGCACTGAGAGAGAGCGTTCCTATTGGCTGTTCATTCAACGGAGGCAGCTGTCAGTCACTCACAAACTCTGATCAAACGTCAGCGGTGACGGCAAGGCTCCAGCTCAGCTGTGATTGGTTGTTTTCCTCCAATCTGTGAAATCTTGCAGATGCCATTAGGAGTATAGGACACAGAGGAACCTGATTTACTTCAGATTACCTGTCTAATGCACTACTGTCAAGTTAAAAGTTTTATAAATGTTTGCTCTAATTCTACCTGCTGCTAATCACTGTCACCTTTATCAGAACCACAGATCTGTTCAGTCTCTAATTACTGGGTAAACTTGCTTGCGGCATCAGAGGAAAACAAGTGTCTTTGCTTGTAACACAGATGCAGGAATCGGGGCTCGGCTGCTGGCGGGCTGCACCACGGGGGCGATGGCGGTGGCCTTCGCACAGCCCACTGATGTGGTGAAAATCAGGTTCCAGGCTCAGGTCCGCCTGCCTGAGAACGGCTCTGTGAGGAGATACAGCAGCACGATTGAGGCGTACAAGACCATCGCCAGGGATGAGGGCCTCAGAGGGCTCTGGAAAGGTAAATTAACGCGGGGATAATTTTATTGTACAGTAGGCTAGGTGTAGCTGTTGCAAAGTCAATAATAAGCTATAAATGTAAGCAGCACTGCAGTTTTTACAGCTTACAACTTACCTGACGTAACTTATAGTTATTACATTTTTTGACAATGATGTTTAACTTGAAAATTACCTACTCTTAAAGTTAGTTTTTCTTTTGTCAGTGAAATATATTACAAACAAGTGACAAAGGTGAAACAAAATATATAAGACACATGAGACTAATGTTATGGTTTGAGTATGACACAGATTTTAGTTATTTTTGTTAGTATTGTATGTGTACATGTGTATGGACGAAAGTGTGTTGTGCAAGTGTGTCATATATACGTATATACACATATACATAAATGCATAACTATAATCATAATCAGAGGAATGTGTGGAGGGGAGAAAAATAAAAAGATATGTGAATAAATAATAGTAATGTTAATAAATTAGTTCGGGAACGACAGCCAAATAATATATCAAAAAAAATAATTAATGAACAAAAAATATAAAGTGGTGAGAGTGAACAGACACGTATACATATACTCACTGGCCACATAATTAGGTACACCTGCTCAATTGCTTGTTAACACTAATAGCTAATCAGCCAATCACATGGCTGCAGCTCAATGCATTAAGGCATGTAGGGGTGGTCAAGACAACTTGCTGAAGTTCAAACCGAGCATCAGAATGGGGAAGAAAGGGGATTTAAGTGACTTTGAACGTGGCATGGTTGTTGATGTTGCTCTGCCATGTTTCTACAGTAGTCCAGAATGGACAAACCAAACACCGGCTCTAGAGACTTTTCACATTTTTACATTACCTAAAGGCCGCAGTAGTTCTTTCACACAATTGTCAAACTGTGCTAAGGTGAGCCGCAGAGTGCAAAACTGTGGTACTGCCAGCCGCCATCTGACTTTTGTGTGTATGGTAAGGTTGGCCTCTGAGCGAGGTGAACGGTGAAGTTCCTCAGTCTGGAAAAAGGAGGAGTGAGCGGGGCGTACTCAGTTGGATGCAATCTGCAACCACACCACTAGATGCCACTAAATCCTACACACTGTACATTTAGCGTTCTCCAGGTTGAATTGTTGAACTGTCTTTTCAGGTTGTCTACCAAATATAACTCGTAATGCCATCGTGAACTGCTCTGAGCTGGTGACATATGACATCATTAAGGAGCTCATCCTGAAGTACAACCTGATGACAGGTTCAAACTGTTCACATTAAGTCCTCAGCATTTCATTGCTCTCTTTAATATCTAATATCATTTCATTGCTCTCTTTAAGATCTAAAGCAAATATTTTGTTTCCAAACAGACAACATGCCGTGTCACTTCACAGCCGGCTTCGCAGCAGGTTTCTGCACCACCATCGTAGCGTCTCCGGTGGATGTGGTGAAAACACGCTACATGAATTCAGCACCGGGGAAGTACAGCAGTGCTATTAACTGTGCCTTTACCATGCTGATGAAGGAGGGACCCACAGCTTTCTATAAGGGGTGTGTAGTGTCGTTATCAAGAGTGAATCACAAAAACGTTTGACAAAGCAAAACATAAATAAAAATTAATCTGATTCTGTTTATAGATTTATGCCCTCGTTTCTTCGTCTGGGTTCCTGGAACATTGTGATGTTTGTGAGCTACGAGCAGATTAAGAGAGGCGCCACAAGATTTCAACACTGCTGGGAGTCTCCGCTCTGACAGTAAAGCAGCACATGCTTAAGAGAGGCAATGTGGTTAATGACTGCCGCTGGTCTAGACTCGCTCTCCCTCAGGGATTAAACTGCACAAATTAAAGAAGCCACACTCAACAGAAAAACTTCAGGGAAGATTAATGTTGAATTGTTACTGACTTGTGCATACAATTACAATAGATAGAATAAAGAACAGTAATTGGCCTTTTTCACAGAAGGCATTTTGACATGTCAGTAAGAAAAGCACAGGTGTAAATAGTAAAATGAACGAAGGCTGAATTCCATTTAGCTGCTTCAGTTTCGGGGTCCTGGTATTGTGATGCCTGATGAGAATAAGACCTATTTACAGAGCAGAGTCTGGTGTGGATGGGGATGCAGGGTTTCCTCCTGTCAGCCAGAGTTATAGGTCTGTTTCTAGATTGTCTTTGTTGGGTTTTGTATTTTCTGTCTAATTTCAGGTGGCCTTTTCCTGTTTTACTCAGTCTTTCATATGAATTTTTAGCAGTTAGCGTGACAATTGCTGTTTTTTTTTATTGTGGATTAATATGCCACATGCCTGATGTTGGCTTCCCTTGTTTCAGGGATAAAAAGTGTATTTCTTTCTTTATTTATTTGTTACTTCAATGCAGACACTGAGGAACCCATGACCATTTTTTTTTGTTGTTCACCCTAGGCAACCACCTATGTGGCCTATGCCTTATGCCAGCCCTGATCAGCCAATTATTACAATGAATCAAGACTTTTGCTCTTTAAAATGTCAGACATTTGTGAAAAATGACCATCACAATTTCATCATTCTCGTCTTGATTGGCCCAACTAACACTCCAACGAATAATTGATTTTCTGTTGATCAACTAGTTGATAAATCAACTTCTTACTTTGGCTCTGTTAGGAATGAGCCACAGTTCTGTCGTCTACTGCCAAAATAAATTTAAGGTTTGGGATGTAAATGACCACTTAGCTACCAAATATACCTCAAATGTGTTTATGTGTATTTATAAATGTATGTTACATATTATATAGATGTTGGAAAGTCTTCAATAATGTGCCCATCTTTAAATCATACGATTATAGCACTGGACACTGAAACCACTCCAATGAGACATAATCCACAAATTAAATAGTCTGAATGGAATAAACCAAACATGTGTTTGAAATGGCATTTTCAACTAATTAATTATTTTCAAGAGTCAACCAACACTGACCCACATTTTGTCACTGCATACCTGCTCTACTACAGGATGCTGGCATAGATACTCTACTGTATAATCACCTTTACGTGTGACCAATCAGGCGAACAAAGCAAAGATAAAACACCCCCTAACTGTGAAATATGAGCCGTAAACTGTGTGTTACCATATTTTTATGGCAATCGTTGTATATAGTAATTTACTGTAATGGAATATCAGATAGTATTTTAGTAGTACTAATTTACACTTCTTTATGCTTCTCAATGAGGGTAGCTTTGTTGTGACTAGGGCTGTCAGTTTAGTTAATTAGATTAACTAATTACGCTGCAAATTAACGCGCTATAAAAATTAACGCAATTAATCGTGAGTGGCAAGTCAATGCGCAAGCATTTTAAATTTGGCCCATTGAGTGACCCGTAGGCTGCAGTGGCGTCACTTCGTACCTGCGCCACTAGTCAAAAGCAGGGTGACTGACAACAGAGATGGACGCGACACAGGAGAGCGAGGCAAGCCCACTCGGACCTGTCACTCGGACTCTGACTCGGACAAGGAGGAGCAGGGGCCTCTAGCCCGCTACAAAGCTGAGCCGTGCATTGAATGCATGAGTGTCCACTGGAGTGGTGGCAGCTCACGCAGGAGCTGATGAACAGCTGTCCTCTCCTCCTACCTGGCTACCGCTGCCACGTCTGGGCCATGTGAGAGACTCTTTTCACTGCAGGTAACATCATTGAAAAGAAGAGGGCAGCCTCACACTCACACAATGTAAACAAGCTTGTTTGTCTGAGCAACTGGCTCAAGGACACATAGAGTTGTCTGTTGTCAGTTCCTGTAACGTTAGCTGACCCTTTTAAAGGAAATGCTGCTGGCATCTTGCTATTGATGTTGCCTTATTTAGAGGCATGTTATACTATTCATTTTGAATTGCTGTATTGAGTCAGCTTTAGTATTCATTTTGATTGAGAGACTGCTTATGTGCCTATTTGAGACTCAGCCTTATTTTATTTCTGAATTTTATTTATTTTATTTAACTGTATTTGTATTGCATTTTTGAGAAATGCACCTGGCCTAATTGGTTTGCTGATGTGCTTGACCTTTTTTCTTTTGAATTTCATTTATAAAGCACACTTAACCAATAAAAATATGGATTTCAAATCTTCTCTTCTTGGTGTATTCTATTGATTAGTCATGCACTACAATTTTGTAATGTGCTAGAATTCAAATTCTTTATTTGGGGGCTTTTAGCAGGTATGAGATTAAAATGTGATTAATTAGATGAATTAATTACAAATCCTGTAATTAATTAGATTAATTTTCTTAATCGCCTGACAGCACTAGTTGTGACATTTTAATAACTGTTACCATTTAAAGTCTAAATACTGTCTGTACGATCTCAGCGTATTTCCGTGCAGAAACAACCAGGTCCTCCATCAAACAGTGCAGACACAGAGGTGAAAAGCACAAAACGCTCAGCTGACAGATGAGAAAATTGCCCAATTTGAGTCTTGTGGGACAAAAGAGGCTGCTGACAAAGATGTAACTGAAGTATGTAGAGTAACAAAGGCCTCTGAACGTGCTCCACCTTGCTAATCATCTCCCGTAGTGCCAGTATGGTTTCCCCATGGTTGAATTAGTGTGGCAAGCTGTGCCGGGACATATGGCACTCTGGCTAACCCTCGTGAGTGTCATCGGGCCTGTGGACCGGGTTGGGACAACACACAAAGTTACTGAACAATCATTGAGTTTTACAAGATGACCTTTGGCTTTTTATGAAAAGACATGCTAGTCAATGCTGGGATGGAGAGGGGCACCTGTGAGTAAATGAAGTGTTGTTGGTGCTCCTGTGTCGACCTCGGCAGGAGTCGCTGCACACGGACGATCAGAGATATCGAGTGTCAGTGAGCAGTTCAAGTTCACTGGACCAACAGTGACTACATTTTTCTGACTCACTCTCACCGTAGAAGATAAACTATATGATGAATCATGTTTTGTTTTTGTGCTGTCAGCAGTACATGTATATCCATAAATGTCTATAACACAGTGTTACATACTGTGAGCATGTTGTTCACTCTACTACTGCATGTTTTTTATTGCAGCTTTTTACATTTCTTTTTTATTGCCATGGTTTCATTGTGTGGCAAATTTTCTGTTCAAAGGTGGATTTTTATAAAACTTAACACATAGCTGCACAAATACTGTACATGTACTGTAAAGATAAATGTGCATATCCTGTTTCTGTGTGTACAGTATTGTAGCCTAGAGTACTGACTTCTCCCAGTAAACTTTGACCTGCTGTTGAAGTGCTCTAAAAAGCTCATTGTGATACACAACAGCGTTCAGCTAGAAAAAAGTGACTTTCTTGTGTAGTTCAGTAAGCAGTCAGTGTTAACAAGAAGTAGAACAAACAGAGATTTATATGTAAGAAACATTTCCAGGGTTGACTGTCGTGGTAAAAAATATAAATTTTGATCAGTATGGCTCACTGGCTCAACTATTCATTTTGGTGGCGGGTTTTAAAGCATGAATGAAGTGTTTTGGTTACTACCTTCTGCAGACATACAATAAGATAAGATATTCCTTTATTAGTCTCACAGTGGAGAAATTCACAATAGAGACCTCACTGTTCAGAGAATGTCAAGACTGTCAGAAAATGAGCCAAAGTGACTGAGGAAAACTAATAGACTAATTAATTAAAATTCTCTCTCTGTGGGGTGTTGGAAGACTTTTGGGAAATGCAGGAAATCACCAATGACAATGCAACCTTAAATAATAAGCAGTATTTTCAGAAATGGTTTGAACTTCAGATTATTAAAAATATCCAGTCAGAGGGTGAACTTGTAATTGTATTTGTGTTGTAGTGGACAATTTTAAAGGGGCAACTCTGAGAGGTTAAAAATCTGACCTTTCCAGAGTATTATTTACAGTTTTTCCTCATCATCATGGATCATTTTCATGTGATGGCCCAAACAATGAAGCAATGTTTAGAAGCTGTGAACAGTATGACAATTTCACTGAAAATCGAAATCATCAGTTTTGATCAGCAAGACATGCAAGTGGTTAATGTGCAAATTGTAAACGACTGTACTTATGTGCCACAACATGTGCAAACTAAAAGTTTAGAGATTTCAACTGAATGTTTTGGGGGAAAAAAGCATTTTTATTCAAGAATTAAGCCAAAGCGAATGAGAAAAATTGTAATAACTGTGGTATAAAGTATTTGAACTGTGACTATTGGACAGTTGGATTAAAGGTACCACTACTTTCTCATAACTTGCTACTAAAAATAAGAGCTGCGGTCTGAAATGCAACTACAGAACATTGTCTTAACTCTCTGAAATTAAAAATAAATAATCTCTTAGTTATTAAATCCATCCATTGTCTAGACCCAGCATTTTTTGGATACCATTTCCAAGACAATACCTGAGTTATATTTGGTAAATATGTTTTCCTGCACTACAAAATATGCCTAACCTCTCTGTCCATCAGTGTTTAACACAAACAACCATTCAAGAACTTAGAAAAAATGCTCAAAATATTACTAAAGTTAAGATTTATGACCCAAAATGTCAAAAAGTATATTAGATAAAAGATTAAATCTGATGCTTGATGTTATGGAAACTTTACTCAATAAGTATTTTCACGTTGCTAAAAGCAAAACATGTATCTGAGACTGAATCAGACTTCATTGTGGTGCTTCTTGATGCCTCCTCTGCTGCATCTTCAGAGGCTGAAGACGGACGGGCCTTGCTGGCCATTTGGGGCCTCGACCGTGCACTCCTAGATGTAGGGACTCATTGTAATCTTTACAGAGTGGTAAATGCTGTAGGCAATGAGCGGCGTTTACATGGTGGGCACCGCAGATCGGCAGGAATGGAGCGTAGCAGCAGGCAGGTAGGACAACAGCTGTGGTTAGACCGCAGACTGGGAGGCAGGCGTTATGGGTCTGCTCTGCTGAGAAATGCTGAGTGTCGGGATGAATCTCACTTTGTGTTGATTCAAAGTCAATAACTTCCTGGAGTTTCTTCACCAGGACCATCCTGATGTGCTGGAGTTTCTGCGAGCTGAGAAAGGAATCCAGGAAAACTGCCAGTGGCGTTTTCCCCTCTGCGACCCTCTGAAACAGCATCTATTTAGAGAAATAGCTCATTATTTTCAAACACACAATGGGTATTATGTTACGCCAGACTAAGCCTCTCCTGTGCCTCTACAACAGCCTGAAATATTGGCTTTCTTGAGTGTGAAACAACTAGGCTGACATGTATTATTTGTCTGCTTATGTCTCCTGTCAACCAGCTGTTTCTCCCACAGGTCTGACATTTCTGTGCTTGCCCTGTCTTCAATGCTGCTGCCTTGTCCTCCAGGCCTTTTCTATAGGAGGGGCGGTGAGTTAGTGCCATGCCAGATGGTGTAAGACTATATACAGTATATATCACCCTAAAGCAGCTAGATTACTTACATTGTCTCTGTTTTAATGTGACAACTAAAAGTGTAGCAGAGAATGAGATGTGACTGACACAAACTCTTTAAGTTAATTTGCAGAAGAGTCACATGATCTTGCTCGTGATTTCAGGGCTTCTCATGTTGATTCACTGCAGAGCTTTTTGACGTATTACAATAAAACAGTCTTTTGGATCATTTGTTAAGCACCATCGCATTATCTGCTGTTTATTGAAAAAAAACATATTAACATGTTAGTAACATGCAGACTAATTAATCTATGCAAATCAAACTGATCTGAAAAGAAAGTGAAAACTTACCTCACACTCCTCCTCCGCATGAGTTATCTTCCTCAGGAGACTCCACTGAGCATAATGAACACTGTGTTTTTCTGCTGCAAAACAAAATTAAAGGAAATGATGTTAAGGCAATCTTAAGGCAAGCAAGATTAAAAACAGAAAAATACATTAATATTTAATTATTTAAGAATATATTTCAAAACCCACCAAGGTGCTCTTGTTTGGCCTGGATGACGCTCCTAAGGTTTCCCAGTTCTTTGTATTTCATTGCAAGCAGCAACTTAGCATCTCTAAATTTATGTTTTTGAGAAAGACCAATTTTGGCAATTTTTTGATTTGAAACCAGCATCTTCTCTGCGGCCCTCTGCAGCTCCTGAAACTGGGAATGACCACAAATAGTTCAAGACACAGTGAATGCAGAGAGTGTTTTGTTTCCTAGAAAAACAAGAAGTACAAGTACGCTTGCACAATATTTTTTTTTTCCAATCGCGTGAAGTCCGACTTTTTGCTGGGTTTTGTTCACGTCTCTCTGTCAGATACTGGACCCACCTTGTCACTGCCCCTGATCAAGTCATTGATTTTGTCTTCGTCTTCCAGCAGCTCTCGCAGCTCTCTGGTCTTCAGAGCACCAAACTGCACCGACAGGGACATGCTGACTCGTCCACGCTGGATGCTGCTTCATCAAAGTTTGGTACCTGTTTGTTCCCGGTGCGTCCTGCTGGGGCGCTACTGTATGTACTGCTGTAATGCTGCATTCATGGGCTGTCGGAAAACTACTCCACCATACTGTAGGACGACAAGAATGACCCTGAAGGGGACACCATTAGAAAAAAGACAATGATGATACTTTAAAAGGTAGGGATGGTAGTGTTGATGTGTCATAGGCCTAGGTCAACCTTTTTTTTTCTGAAGATAATTTATTTCGGTTCATATGGACTCTTCTCATAAACACCGTAAACACGACCCCATTTGAAGGCACCAGTGGTCACACTCATAGCAGAATCAGAAATACTTTATTTATCCCCAGGGGATATCTCTGATTTATCCTGGGGATCAATAAAGTATTCTCATGTTTGTTTTGCTCCCATTCCCATATATAGTTTATATATAATATATATAGGTATAGAGATGTATATGAACATGTTTTCTGTTTTCTAGACTGGCCAAGCATATATTTGATCCTAAATACAATCTAAAGTAAATCTAAAGTAGAATAAATCAAAAAAACATATGAGCACAAGCAAGTTTTTATGCTATAGAAGAAGAAGAAGAAGAAGAAGAAGAAGAAGAAGAGTAGTCCTTTATTAGTCCCGCTAGGGGAAATTCAATTTTTTCACTCTGTTAACTTATACACATGCACAAACAGGTCCATATACATGCAACAATTGGAGAGATGTCAGAGTGAGGGGGCTGCTCCTGACAAGCGCCCCGAGCAGTTGGGGGTTTGGTGCCTTGCTCAGGGGCACCTCGGCAGTGCCCAAGAGGTAAACTGGCACCTCTCCAGCTACCAGTTCACACTCAGTTCTTGGTCCATGTCGGGACTTGAACCGGTGACCCTCCGGTTCCCAAGCCAACTCCCTACAGACTGAGCTACTGCCGCCCCAACCAATACCCCCTTTAAATAAAAAGGAAACATTAATATTAGTCTATTTTAGCATATATTAATGTGTGTTATTATCGTCCTGTCACTACCACTCTACCACTGTGGGGTTACAAGTGGGGTTGTGTATCTCCTGGTGTCCTGCTCTGTCATGTGTGTGTGTGTGTGTGTGTGTGTGTGTGTGTAAATGGACTTGCAGGCTTTTCTAGTCTTCTGATCACTCAAAGCGCTTTACACTACACACACATTCATACACTGATGGCATGCAAGGTGCCAACTCAGGATCTAATCTAAATGCTCATTCACACCCTGCTGGCTATGCCTTCAGGACCAATTTGGGGTTAAGTGTCTTGTTCAAGGACACAAAGACGTGACCAGAGGAGCCGGGGATCGAACCACCGACTTTCCAGTTGGTAGACGACCTGCTCTACCCACTGAGCTGCCACCGCCTGTTTGTGTGTGTGTGTGTGTGTGTGTGTGTGTGTGTGTGTGTGTGTGTGTGTGTGTGTGTGTGTGTGTGTGTGTGTGTGTGTGTGTGTGTGAGTGAGTGAGAGAGAGAGAGAGAGAGAGAGAGAGAGAGCCTCAGAATAACTGCCTCAGCTATATGTAGCCTCAGTTAATCCTTTTAAAGACGAGCGCTGCTGCTCGGCAGTGAAAGTCCTGCACTGAGACACTGAGGAGTTTCCTGTCTTGAGAGCAACATGCAGATTAACTTCAGCAGCCATCAACACAGGACACCTCCACTGTGTGAGTAAAGCAAATAATTCACCTCATATTTTATCTTACACAGTATTTTAATAGTGTCATTATTAGTGTTAGAGGGGATTCAGATGATTTTTAGACTTTCACCGCATGCCGGGAGCTTGTTTATCATTTTTAATTAAAGGTTGTATAGCTTTACATGTTGCGATGGCATATTTTCTTTAAAAAATATGTGCACATACTATAACAGCCTTGTTTATTGCGTAAGTATCATGAATTACTTACCTGTTAAAGCTTTCTGCCTTGTTACATAAGAAGCTTTTCAGTTCTCCGTACTGTATTTTAGGCAGCAGTGAGTCGTGCTCTTATCTGCTGCTAGACTGTTGTCAGAGACTTCTCATTTCCTGTGTTTTAATTTCTTGTGTTACCTTTAATTTTTTAAGGCTTGTGTTATCGTTATATTTTTACTTGATATAGCAGGAAAAGCACAGGTGCTAATTATTTACATGACGACTGTACTCCATATGTTAAGGCAGGTGGTTTTGTTTTTTTTGTTCACACTGTTGCCTTTATTTTCACTGTTCTTGATCTTGAGATTTTTACGTCAAAATAATCAGAAAAAACACTTGACAATTCATCAGTTTGATAACAGCTACCTACAATGACAAATCATCTTTGGAAAAAAAATATTTCACATGTACTTTGACTTTTTAATTTTTATTTAATTTTGACTTTTAAAATACAAAACAAGGAGGAGGCGAGATTTATGAGCTATACTGCAGCCAGCCACCAGGAGGCGAGAGATGTTTTGGCTTCACTTTTAGCTGTCATGCTGTTATCTTTACTTACAGTCTATGGTAAAGACCTACTGCCTACATTACCCAAAATGCAACTCAACCACCAACAGTTCAGTTGGAGATTTGGGTTTATTATGCTAGTAGCAGCTAATGTTGCCTGGATTTGTGAGACTGAAGCAGAAACGAGGAATAGGTACAGGAGGTTGTTTAAGCTCACTTCTTTCTAACTTCACACCCCCAGATTCATTTAATTTCCAAACTTGTAGTCTTCAGCCCCAAACGTCACTGACTAATTTGACATCACTTGAGGCAGCTTATCAGGCGGCCCCCTCTGAAGTCACAAAAGTCTTTCAACTTTTTTCACATATGTAGTACCGCTACAGCACTTTGATATATGAAATTGATGGAGTTTCCCTTCAATAATACCATATATTTTTAGATTGACTTCCTATCATGCATCCAGCCGATGATTCCTTCATGCAGTATGATATGAAGCTGTGCAGAGAGCCAAAACTTGTTTGAGAGAGATACTGCATCTCTCAACATATCTGTATGTCAGCTGCTAAAAATCACTTCATGTGCACATTGTAGTGTCACAAATCAAACCCAGATGACAAACAAGAAACAAATATGAATTTGGTATCAAAGGGGTTGCTGTTTGGTGACTCGCAGGCTAGATATTTCCACCAGAAGCAGTTCATATAGGACAACATAAATGTTTTCATATGACAAATCTGACAAAATAAAAGTCAACCAAGTTTCACACCTTTGCAAACCTGTCTGATCCTTCTTTACTCAGTTGTGTGTCTCCATTTCTGCCTTTCAGTGCAGTGATGCATGCTCTAGTGACTTAACCATGCCAGCTCTGATACATCCAGCTGTGAGCGAACAAACCACCATGAGCGCCGACCCTGAGCACCACAGTGAGCTGGCCGACATGGTGGCAGCCATAAACGTGGCCGCCAACCGCATCACCCCGCCTAATGGCTACAGATCTGGTGCTCCGAGGCCCACCAAAGTCACCGACAGGAAGATGTCCCTGCAGGAGAGAGGGACCCGCATGGCCCGACAGCCCACCATCGAGACCAAACGGGTGTCCATCACAGATGCTGATGTGAGGAGATTTGAACTATAGAAATGATACTCATAGATGGAGTTTTGACTTAATTCAGCATGTTATTAATGATATATTTATTTTATTTTCTGCAGGATTGTGTCCAGCTCAACCAATATAAATTGAAGAAAGAGATTGGAAAGGTGATTAATAAGACATAAGTACATATAGTCATCCAATGACAGTGAAGTGATGACAAAAGATTTATAAAGCTGTTTCCCTTTGTTATTCTTACACCCTAGGGGTCATACGGAGTGGTAAAATTAGCTCATAATGAAGATTCAGATAAGTACTATGTAAGTTGAAGCTTATTTGTGCATTTAAGTGTTTACTTGCTAGTTTGTCATTACAATAATTTGCTGTATCTCATTACTTTAGGCAATGAAAGTCGTTTCAAAGAAGAAGCTGATGAAGCAGTGTGGATTCTTGCGTGAGTGAAAACCTCCATCTCTAATAAAACTTAAAGGCACAGTGTGTAGCATGTAGGGGAAACTACTGGCAGCAATGGAGTATGATTTTAATAAATATGTATTCTTTAGTGTATAATCACCTGAAATTAAGAATCGTTGTGTCTTCATTACCTTAGAATGAGCTGTTTATATCTATATACAGAGCGGCTCCACTTCACAGAGCCGGCTGCCACGTTTCCACAGTAGCCCAGAATGGACAGACCAAACACTGGCTTTGGATATAGGGCCATTGGTGTTTCCACATTTTCACATCAGCCACCGTAGTCCTTGCACACGTTAGGCACATGGGAGAAGTTTCAGTTAGTTGCAATCTGCAACCTCACCTAAATCCCTACACACTGTACCTTTAAATGTGTGATGAGCTTTCGTCATTCCTGAGGCGTTGGTGGTGATGTGACCTTTATGTATTTCAGGCCGCCCGCCTTCCCAAGGATCAAACTCTGTATTTCCTCTAGAGAGAGTGTACAAGGAGATCGCCATCCTGAAGAAACTGGACCATCATAATGTTGTCAAACTAGTGGAGGTCAGTTTATCATGTTTATCTAGCATGTTTAACTTAAATGATATTTGCAGTTTGTGTGCCATAGGATTGTACTTTTTTCTGTGGTTTGGCATATGTAAGGAGGACACAAATTACACTGAAAAGAAGGGGTAGTGTAGAAAGATTAATGTGCAAATATTGCTATTGTTATTTTCAATCAATATATGACATATAGTATAACAACAAAAGAACCATAGGCACGTGGGTAGAAAACTAATTAAAGCTCTGCTCAGGTTGAAGGTGGTGATGCTATATGGGAATTACATGTTGTTACCAGACTGTGTGGACTAATAAAAACATGTACTCAGTTATGAGAAGAGCTGTAATCAGCCAAAATAAATCCCCTGTGTGGGTGTATCATGAGTGATGTAGCACAACGTACTATAATGATTATTCCTATCCTACTTACTGACTACTCTCCATATATTTGTGTAAAACTATGTAGAATATGAGACCATTGAATTTAACGTGTTTTGCAGGTGCTTGATGATCCTGATGAAGATGGACTTCATATGGGTAGGGACTCATTCATATGTTTTACTACTGAATTTAGCGACTTATGTGTCAGTATCAAGAGGTTAAGTCATTAAAGTCTGGTTATTTGTCCTCAAGCCTTCGAGTTGATGAAAAAGGGGTACGTTTTTGTGTATTTATGTTCGGGCATTTAAATTGTCCCATAAGATACAATATACATATTTACTTTTGTCCTCCTTTCCTTTCTCCTCCTCCTCTCATGCTGGTCAGCCCGGTGATGGAGGTGCCCACTGAGGAGCCTTTCACTGAGGAACAGGCTGTGTTTTACTTCAGAGACGTCGTCCTGGGAATAGAATACTGTAAGTTTATAGATATTAGATAGAGTCAAAACATCTTATAAACTTTAAAATCCAATTTTGTTGCCTTAAACAAGCTGAAAATAATGTCTTACTGCTTACTGTTTCTCATTTACACTGTAGTGACATGTGGCTACAGTTATACCAACATGCACCACAGATCCTTGTAGCTGTTGTAAAATGACCATGGAGCTGATCAGCAGACACTCAGCATGTCCACTTCTTTGCATTCTCTACACTGTCCAGTGCACTACCACAAGATCATCCACAGGGACATCAAACCCTCCAACCTGCTGCTGGGGGACGACGGTCACGTCAAGATCGCAGACTTTGGCGTGAGCAACGAGTTTGAGGGGACGGACGCCCTCCTGTCGAGCACAGTGGGGACACCAGCCTTCATGGCCCCCGAGATGTTTACCGAACACGAGCAGAGCTTCAGCGGGAAGGTGAGACAAAACTTCTTCTGTTGGCCAACTGGAAAACAGACAACACTGAATCAAATATGTGTTGGATGTGACTCATCATATCAGACTGTGTTTGATCATGTGGGAAATTATGAAGAAATTATGTCCAACCGCCTACTGAGAGCTTTTCAGTAATGACACATGACTGTGTTTGTTTACCAGGCATTAGACGTGTGGGCGATGGGAGTCACACTCTACTGTTTTGTCATTGGGAAGGTAAGACAGCTCACAACATGTGGCATGTAAAGCCAGTCCAGCATTTGACTGTAACATTTAAAGGAGACATATTGTATTTTGCACTAGGATGTGTACATGCTTTAATGTTTAAAAGACTGACCCTGTTGTCTTATTTCACAGTTTGTGTCTTGGTAGGCACTCCACATACCCAAATGTACTGTATGTGCACAAGCACTGAAAAAGTGAGTTTTTCATCATATGTCCTCTTTAATCCTGTCATCATGTTTGTTTTGTTCCAGTGCCCTTTTTATGACGAATACATCGTCTCTCTGCACAACAAGATCAAGAACAAACCTGTGGAGTTTCCAGAGACGTAAGAAAACCGTCAGAATATTTAAATATCAAAATAGCTATCTGGCTTGTCATGTAATCGGCTGTAATAGGCTAAATGTAGCTGTAGAGTAAGTACATTAATTCCTCAGAGGGCAGCAAGTGACTTTGACCTTCATACAAAACAACAACTGTAATCACACTTTGTAAAGGTGTTACAGTAGACATGAATGTTTTCTTTATGTCTTTACCTTTTAAAAACATTTTTAATAAATCTTAACTGGAGAGAGAAAAAAGTGATTAAATCTTTTCTCTTAAAACATCTGCAGTTTTATTCTCTGTCGACAGATTTTTTAAATTTCTGTACTGTTCGATGATGATAGCCACTGTACCATCTTACTAATTTTATCAAACTCAAGACAGTGGTTCCCTGAAAAAAACATCACAACTGTTGATGTGATTATCAGAGCCGTCTGGTGTCTTTATCGTTCCCGAATGAATCCGACTTACAGGCCTTTCTCTTGTCAGAGCAGGTAAAGCACAGGTTGATAACAATAACGATGGCTCTGCTCCACAAATGACTGTGATCCTGCAAATAATATAATCATTAGTTTCACCTGTGTTTGACAAAAAAAAGACTGCTGTGAAAAAGGCCTATTCAACACTTTGTTCCTCTTTGTCATGTCAGGAGGAAAAAGGGAATGTTGCGTGTACCTGCAGTGTATGCCAATACCAATACTATCATACTATTTAGTATGCCAAAAAAAGTAATATGTCCCAGTACATATGGTGCCTTCAAATAAGGTCGTGTTTACTGTGTTTACGAGTTAGGCCCATACGAACGGCCCCCTCATATTTATGACCTCGTAAGTGAAAGGTTTCTGAAAGGCCCAGGTTCACAACTTCGCAGCTCCATGGAAATTAATTTCTCAGTGTAAAATAAGTTAATATTTTACAGTATATTGTAATTTTAGTCATATATTGTTTATGAGGAAAATGTTGATATTCTCAATGGCCTCATCTTTCTCCTCTGTCACTATGCCTTTGCATTACCTTCGTTATTTTACCCACTAGCTAGCTTGCTAAACTGTTGGCTTCTAGATGTTGACAGTACCGTTAATACTGTCAGTGCTTAGCAGTGGTGTTTTTCACGCCGTAACCACTTGAACACCAAGTATATCGTGTACATGACTTCCCACATCATAAACACGGTAAACACGGTAAACACGACCCCATTTGAAGACACCAATGATATGGTAAATGCAGTAGGCCAAAAAAAAAAAAAAAAAAAAAAAAAACAGGATGTCCTACTACGTCCGGTGGCATTTTGCAGTATGTAGGCCAGCATGCTTTTGTGGCTATTCTGACCCACAATCCTCTGTGCAGTGGATAAATGAGCAAGAGGGTCAAAGTTCAAGGAGGATTCTTATGATAAAGCAGTATGTCCCAATTGTATGCAGTACGTACATTGTAAGGGTAGCTGCAGTATGTACTAAAAGTAAAAACAAAATGTATGTGTTTTGGAAAGCAGCCTTGGCTTCCCCTCTGTGATTCAGGACACTTTACAGGAGGCCCTTCCTCCACCTCATCCTCTCTCTCTCTCTCTCTCTCTCTCTCTCTCTCTCTCTCTCTGTCAGTAGTCTCTCCACATCGCTTTTATTTTACTCAATAAACTTAAAATGTGGTTGATCCATTTTTATCCTCCTTCATGTTGTTTCCTCCTGAGCCGGGGTTGTAACAGGAACCACTGTCAAAAACATATTAATTTGTAAAACTGTAAATATATTTTTGATTTAATGTTCACAGTCCATTGATAAGTGACAAACTGAAGGAGCTCATTGAGAGGATGCTGGATAAAAACCCTGAAACACGAATCACCATCCCTGAAATTAAGGTGACCGGTTGCCAAATCTGATTTATTTTACGTAAAAGACTGTATGTCCATTAACAATTTGTGTTACTTTTTCATAATGATGGTGTTGTGTTGGTACAGCTCCATCCATGGATGACAGAGAACGGCACCCACCCTCTTCCTCTGGAGGAGGAGCACTGCACGGCGGTGGAGGTCACTGAGGAGGAGGTGCAGAACAGCATCAAACTCATCCCCAGCCTTTCTACTGTGGTGAGTAGCACATCCCTCTCTCTCCGGTCACTATTTAACACTATCATGACCACCACTGGCTGCTGGCTTGAATATTTCAACTGAAAATTTACATTTATTTCAGGTGATCGCTTTTAGGCCTTTTCTTAAAGAGGACCCATTATGCTTTTGTGCTTTTTCCCTTTTCTTTCATGTGTTATATATTTTTTTGTGCATGTAAAAGCTCTGAAAGTGGTCTTACTTATATTACATATACATCTACAAAACAGTCACACTGAAATCTTAAAATGGGGATGCACTAATAGACATGGGAGGACACAAAAAGCCAGTTGATCATGTTGCCTTCAAAAATGTGAAATTGCAATATTTACATGACAGTATAGGTGAAGGCGAGATGATTCAACGATATTTGATGGTATTATAGTATTATGAAGAGTAACCCCTCAGTGGTTTACAGTTTACTGGTGAAATTAGTGGGATTTCAACAACAAACAAAATAAATATTTATGATATAAAAGTGTGCATTTTAGTGTGGAAACTTAACTGACAATATGAAATTGATATTCTCTCTGATTGATACTCCACTGCAGATTCTGGTGAAGTCCATGCTGAGGAAGCGGTCTTTCGGTAATCCCTTTGAGTGTCTTGGCAGACGGGCGGAGAGGTCCATGTCTGCCCCTGGAGGTCTTCTTACGTAAGTGGCCTACTCTGCAAATCCTGCCTGCTCCGCTCTGCCAAACTGCCAGCTCTGCGATAGCTGGGATTAGGCCTCAAACAAAACAAAGCAGCCAGCAGATGCTTGGATAAAAATAGATCAGTCAGTTGCATCCTTTTATATGCGTAGCATGTCTCTCACATATTAAATATATTAGGTCGACCATCATATTTTGAATATTAATCTTTGAATACAGACTTAGAGTATACTGTTTGTTTTGCTTTGGTCCTGAAATTAGCAGCACACTCAGGCAGATAAAAGCATTTGTTGTCTCTTGATGAGCTAAATGGAAGCAGTAATGGCTGCGCTGCTTTTGTTTTCCATTAACAAGCCAGTCCTGTCTGCGGGGGGCCGCTGGCACAGCTAATTACACCTACACGTGAAGAGATGTGGAGCTGTAGCTACATCCTCCTCCACATTTACACTCACACTAACACCAGCAGTATTACAGCACTGCAGTCTCACACTGTGGAGATTATATGAGATGTAAATCTTAATAACAGGTGTGATGGACAAAACATGAAATGATATTTGAGTACATTAATGATAAAAGGGAGGATATAATTGCAGATCAATATTTAAAGGCGTAGCTTGGCTCTGCAGTTGGCTTAAAGAAGATCAAGTGTTTTCATTTGGTCTTCTTGGAGGGATGATGTATTGTAAAATTATGCTTTTCTTCCTTTTGTCTATTTATTCACATAATATTTATTTAATAAAATATCTTATTTATGTATTTAACACTGAACACTTTGGGTCTCAGTTGTCATATATATGGGGGCACTATAATAAAAGTTCCTGGTGGAGGCACCATCATTTAAGTCCAAAATTTCAAATGCTGAAAAAACGAATTGACTCTTTGGGAAATGTGCTTTTTCACATTCATTCTGAGAGTTAGATGAGGAGATTGATACCGATCTCATATCTGTTATTTCAATATAAGCAACAACCTCTGGTGCTGAGAAATGAAACCAATATGGAAGTCTTAAAAACTGCAGTTCTTCAAATGGCCACTTGGGTCTAGCTCCAAAAGTGAGTCAGTCCCCATAGAGCCCCATGTTAAAATGTCAAACTTTACGGCAGAAATAAACAGGTTTACAGCTAATTTTTCCATTCATAACAACTGTGCGGGGAGTGATTTTTTTATACGACACATGTTTAAATGATATTAAAGCTCAAAGTTATGTATAATTTAGCGCATGGTCGCTTTGAGTGAGAGGTGGATGTCATATCAGGTTGCTAGCTGTCAGCTGCGTCACCCAGTCCCACCTCAGCTCCACTGATGAGCCGCCGCTTTGCTAATTTTTGGATTAGCCGTGATTTAGGCAGTCGTCACTGTCAAGATGGCGATGGCTGGAGCCACCTACTTTGAGCTTCACAGCGGCCCTTCAGAAACCTATGGGTGACAGCACAGAGACGACTGGTGTCTTCAAATGGGATCGTATTTACCGCGTTTACGAGTTGGGCCCATATGAACGCCCAACTCATGTCGTATTCTCGACCTCAGAAGTGGGAAGTTTCTGAAAACTCCAAGTTCACGACTTGCAACGTGTTTGTTGCTGTTGCAAGAAATGGTGGAGCCAGAGGAAGTTCATTTAGCGGTGCATAATAATTTAATGTTGTACAGTATATTATAATTTAAATAATTGTTTTATTGTAATTTTAAATGTCTGAGGAAAATGTTGATATTCTCAACAGCCTCATGTTTCTCCTCTGTCATTATGTCTTTTTATTCACCCACTTGCTAGCTTGCTAAATTGTTTACCTCTGTGGCCTCTAGACCCGGACAGTAGCATTAATATTGCCATTGCTCAGCAGCAATGTTTTTCACATCTTAACCACTTGAACAGCATACATATCGAGTACACAACTTCCCATTTCGTAAACACAGTAAATGAAGGCACCATATGTCCAATTTTATGGTCTATGTTTCAAAGTGCAGCTACAGCCAGCAGCAAGTTAACTTGCAGTGCAAATACTGTAAACAGGAAAACCCCTAACTTGGCTCTTAATTTCATACATAAAAATCCATCCATCCATCATCAACCACTTTTCCCGTTAGGGGTCGTGGGGGGCTGGAGCCGATCCCAGCTGGCATTGGGCGAAGGCGGGGTACACCCTGGACAGGTCACCAGTCCATCGCAGGGCACATAGAGACAGACAACATATAGACAGTCAACCATTCACGCTCACATCCACACCTACAGGCAATTTAGAGTCATCAATTAACCTAAACAGCATGTCTTTGGACTGTGGGAGGAAGCTGGAGTACCCGGAGAAAACCCACGCTAACACGGGGAGAACATGCAAACTCCACACAGAAGAGTCCCAAGCCGGAATTGAACCTGCGAACCTCTTGCTGTGAGGCAACAGCGCTAACCACTGCACCATCGTGCAGCCCTTTCATACAAAAAATGAAGAGTAAAAACAAAAAAAGTAAAAACAAAAACATAGTTTTTAGTGAGATTAAACAAACAAAACATAAAGTGTTAATCAGTGAGCTTTAGAGGGGCAAGTACCCTTTGTGGACTTGGAGTGAAGCCAGCAGTTTCCCGTTTCCAGTCTTTATGCTCAGCTAAAGTACCAGTAAGCTGTTGTAGATTGCTGTTTAAGTGGTATCAATCTCCTCATCTAAGTCTTGGCTACAAAGAGAATACGTTCATTTTCCAAAATGTCTGACAATGCCTTTAAACTGCTACAGTCCTGCTACAATAAAACCTGTTTATCATTAGCTGTTATAAGTATAATTTCTGGCCTCTTACATTACATCTCCTTCTTGCAGTGGCTCTTTTGGCTTATTGAGGTCTTCGCTTCAGGTTCATCCTTCCTTGAGGTAAATTTTGTGAAAGGTTGAGCTTGAACGCCTCGTACGCGGCACAGCCCATCAGTTGTTTGTTCAACCTTTTAAGAGGATTTAAGGGAGACAAAGCTCTAAACAACGAGCTGTACCTAAAATAAATGGACACACAAGTGATGAGCTGAGCTGTGGAGGACATGACATTTTAGTCGAGTGTTACCCTTCCCCCTCTTCCTTCTCCTCCTCCTCATCATCTGCAATCTCACTTAGCACCTTCAGCAACATGACTGAGCGTTTGTCACCCCACAGGAAAGTCAGCAACGAGGGGAGCAGAGAGGGAGAGCTGGAGGACTTGTATGAAGACGAAGCATTTACAGACAATAACACTGATCCGGTGGTGGAATGTAACTAAGTACATTTACTCTAGTAATGTACCTAAGTACAGTTTTGTTTTACAGTACTTGTACTTTACTTGAGTATTTCCATTATCTGCCACTTAATATTTCTACTCCACTACATTTCAGAGAGAAATGTACTTTTTACTGCATTACATTTATTTGATAACTTTGCTGATGCTTTTATGATGTGATGCAGTATACTGTACTACTAATATACCCACTACCATATAAAGTATCTAAATTGACAAATAACTGCAGCATCAAAAATATTTTTGTTTGCATAAAAACAGAAAAATATAATATTATTATAATAACATTCTGCATAATGACAACTTTTACTTTTGATACTTTCAGTACATTTCTGAATTCAGGACTTTTACTTGTAATGGAGTATTTTTAGAGTGTAGTATTTGTGCTTTTACTTAAGTAAAAGATCTGAGATTAAGATGATTTAATTGACACATGAACACAGATTTTAAAACAGAGGAAAAGTTATTTGTTTTGTATGTTACCTTGTTTCTTTCTGTCTTAATTCTCTCCTAAATAGGCTTCATGCTTGCTGTGCTTACATGCTTAAATCTGCTTCTCACTTTAGTGCATAAAACTGATTATTATTATTATTAACTGATCATGATATATTGAATAATATGAAGATGGATAGTGCAATGAATACATAAAATGTTCACAAATCAGATTAGATTTTATTCTGCCCACCGCTTGTTTACAGATGGCTTGGCTGATGGTGTTCATGATGTATTTACTTTGAATTGTTGTTAAAAATGTAAATATGCTCCCCAAAGAAAATATTTTTACATTTTCCTACAGCTGTTTAAGATAAATGTATTACTGAAGATAATAAAGGTTCTGATTTTAAACAGTGACTTAAACAATTACAGAAAAAGCAGTTTTTTGTGTAAATGCAGCCTCTATCACATACACAGCACCATAGCAGTGGTGTTGTGTTGAACGTGAAACACTAGATGGCAACCGTGTGACAACATTCATTTCTCTTTGTTTTGTCCTTGGTTTGCCTCTGTGTTAGTTCCACTATCAGCAGTCTTTCAGCTTTTTATTTCAAGGAATTCCTCGCAATTTAAGCCATAATACCATTTACAGATTCCTTAAAATCAGTATCATAATTCATGCATAAATACATAAATTAGCACTCCACATCACCATAGGCTTGTCAGACCTTTAAAGATGCTCTGCAGCGACACAGAGGATCTCACATCTCTAAACACACTCTCAAACCAGCAAACTGTAGCCTGGCTCTGTTTTTAAGGCTCATTTTAAAGCTTCGGTATTTAATGCACATCATTCTCCAGACCAATAGAGGGCAGCATCGTGTTACAAGTAAAGAGATCAGCCACAAACCAGGAGGCCCTGAGCTCCTGTTAACAACAGTAACCCAGCCTGCTGAAGTTCCCTGGAGCAAGACACTGGACCGCTTCCAGCTCCAGGGTCACTGCTCTGACAAACTTATACTTAATAACAAAAGATTTTCAAACAGTATTCAAAATAACACACACTTTAGCGTGTAACATGGGGGCGGCAGTTTATTAGTGGTATATTTTGGGAACGGAGGTGCACTATATAATATCCCGACCAAAAAATAATGTGGGAGTGGTGGTAGGGGGGGGGCCATTTTTCCCCTTTGGGCCCCCCGGGGGGCCCCCCGGGAAAGGCCCCAACCCCCCCCTCCTCGGGGGGCTTTTCTGGAGGAGCCCCCTCACTCTGAGAGCTCTCCATTACTGCATGTGTGACATTAATACAGGAACAACAAACAAGGACATGCTATGTAAAGACATAGAGGAGTAATGTCTACCTGAGGGGCTGCATGGTGGTGCAGTGGTTAGCACTGTTTCCTCACAGCAAGAGGGACGCAGGGGTTCTTCTGTGTGGAGTTTGCATGTTCTCCCCGTGTTTGTGTGGGTTTTCTCTGGGTTCTCCGGCTTCCTCCCACAGCCCATGTAGGTTAGGTTCATTGTTAACTCTACGTTGCCCGTACATGTGAATGTGAACGTGAATGGTTGTCTGTCTCTATGTGTCAGCCCTGTGATAGTCTGGCGACCTATCCAGGGTGTACCCCGCCTTCACCCAGTGTCAGCTGGGATCTGCTCCAGCTGCCCCGCGACGCCCAATGGGATAAGCGGTCACAGGTAATAGATGGATGAGCAGAAAATGAAGTCGCTCTTCCTCTGTGTGTGTTCTAATCAGAGCTTCTCTCTGCTTTGTTGACATAGCCGGGCCAACTGTGCATGTTCGTATATATGTGTGCCCCACTGGCTGGCTCATGGACACTGCTTTGCACTGCTCACAGCTGATAATGCCATCCTGACCGATGCCGTCATCACAGAAGCATAAGGCCCACATTCCCGTTCCCTCTCAGTTTACACCATTATCTGTCAGCACTGTTGCCTTTATTTTCACTTTTAACACCACCATGTTGAGAACCATGCAGAAGCAACTCCCATTCTCGCATTTAGCGCCTTTGAAACTGATCATTTGAAACAATTCAAAACAGCAAAACCAACAACAAGCTGAGTAAATGGTAAGATGGTAATCTTATATCATCCTAAAAATGCAGATTTTTCAGTGATGTTCAATAATGTTACGAGTACCTCAGACCTTCTGTTTTGTGGTTTCTACTGCAAACCCCATCTATAAAGAACCGTTCAGATATGTTTATCCAAATGAAAACTGTATCCCAACACCATTCTCTTCTCTCCTTTCTGTGTGCTGCAAAAATAGCAAAATGTAAAATCCCTGAGTGTCACTGACCAACACCTCCCTATCGTACTGTCCATGATGTTACCTGACCACAGATATCAGGATGATCACATTGAGGTGGTGGAGAGGCAGTGTTTCATGAGGTAAAGCCAGCGTGCTGTAGAGTGGGCCTGAAGGTTTCTCTGGAGGTGTGTGTGGTAGGTGGAACAATATAGCTCTGATAGTCTCAGACAAAACAGAACATTGTGGGAACGAGACAACAAGACGCAACAAGCAGCACTGAGCAGAGACAAGAAGATAAAGGCATCAAGCTGGTACGGCTGAATGGTGATGGTGGCTATTGTGTGACTGCAGATGAAAGAAACCACATATAGAAAAACATGGACAACACCATTCAGATGTGATAATGATATGATGACAGCGTTAAAAGGAGCAATTCCACATTTTGGGAAAAATGCTTATTCACTTCGTTGTTGAGAGGGAGACGAGAAGACCGAGGTATCGTCTCGGCACAAAGCGAACAAGCATATTTCCAAAAAACTGTTCTAATTCCTTTAACGAAACAAAACATGTTCGTCCTTTGGGTGAGCACTGTATAACCAATGCTGCTGGTTAGCATACAGTAGCTATGTATCATTTGCTCTCAATGAGATTTGTCATCAAAGCGGTAGGAATAATGTAGCATTAGGAGGAAAGCCTGGTGTTTGCACCAAGCTGAACAAATATCATTCAGGATGGACAATAAATTATAACTGTCATCTGATCGGTTGAAAGCATGTTTAATGGAAACTGTAGTAGCACATATTCTATCACAGATAAACATCCCACATCATAACAAAATCTAAATAAAAAAGGTTTAGAATATGAAATAAAATAGACTATATAAACTCTCATGTTACATTTTTATCTCTCTTTATCCTCTGCGAGCTGAAATGGTTCATGAGACCATTTGTATTCCTGTAGTCACCCATTTTTCTGCCGTTGCAGTTATGTGAAGACCAAAGAGGAGTGTTTCTGAGCAAAGATTTCTGTGGAAACTGTTGCCATGCAACAGCACAATACTGCACTCATACAGAGTAGTAACTTCACTGTATGGCTGCTCTTTTTTCCTGAGCTCACTGCCTGAGTACAGTAGTAATGCACTGTTATAGTCTGTTATTCTACCGTATTTTCAGATGCATAATAAGGTCTTTATGTTTTGGGCTGAAACTGTGGTGTCATTGTTTGGTGGACAGGCGGGGGAAACTTGACTCCAGCATCTGGTTCCACACCCAGACTCCCTTCAGTTTCCACATGCAGAGCCAGCTGTAGTTCAGCCTCAGATATTTAGCTAAACACTGACCCCTTGGCTGTCACTGTTAACCCTGTATTACTGCCACCACACCACAATTCACTCCTTCAGCATCCACATCATCACCCACCCCCACCCTCCTCTCTCTCTGCCTGTTACTCACCACGGCCGACCCCACTGGGCTGCTGTCAACTGAGCTGTACATCCCCTCCAGGCTGCAGAGTGGAGGAAGGTTTTTGTACTGTTGGGAATCCCCTGTGCCCACATACATAATGAGTCACCGGCTCAGACATCAGGCAGACCCACAAACACTGGAAGGTATCATTTGTCAACTGGTTGGCATCTGAGGAGCTGATTGTAAAACAAAGCATGACTGGCTAGAAAAGAAAACACAGACAGGCAAGAAATATTCAAAATAGGCTCACTGATGATGTGTGGAAAGCAACAGACTGCATGTCTTTTATCAAACCCAGCATTAACAGACAAATCCCCAAAGGTCTTCATGTTATATTTTAGTCATTAACAGTTAATTATCACATTGTGAGCCGTGGCGGTAGTTAAGACTTCCAAAAACGTCATGTTAATGTGTTTATTCACACCACAGCCTGTCAGACAAATGTCATTTCATTCTAACTTTTCTTGACTATGACCAAAAACTTGAGGGAATACATGTCAACTGGAAAAAAAAAAAAGAAAAAATCACTTTCTCATAGAGATGCAGCTAAATTTAGCCCAACGTTAGACGTTAACTGTGTGAGGCCTCCATGCTGCGGACGCCTCCCCTGGTCTGTCAGAGGAGGTCACACAGATAGGTCACCTCCTCTGAAAGTGAGTTGATGTTGGATCTGCCTGCTGTTCAGGGAGGCTTTGGATGCTTTAGGATAGGCTCCATAAAGTCATTTACCCACCACCCCTGACTGTTGTTGCACAGAAACAGATCTTACACACAGTATACAGCATCGAAATTTTGCATAACCTTGAGTGTGTTTACATGCACACAGGTATCCTAGTTTTGAGTCTCATTGTGTTTTTTATTATATTCAAGATATGGTGTTTACATTTGAACATGAAAAAAATGGCTGTTCGTATCCTTGTATACTTGATCATAACCATGTGCAGGTTTCTGATCGCCTGTTCTTGCTGCTACCATGTGATGTACCAACCAAGAATATTTGTGGCTAGAAGGTAACATGCACATCTCAAAACTCTTGCAAGATGATTAAGTTTAGGTGTTAATCTTTTTTGCAGGTTTTTGCAATTTGCAGGTTACCTTCTAGACGCAACCATGTCAGTAGTTTTTTTTTTTTTTCTTTTTTTGCATTTTACATCTTTGACATTGAAGTTATTTGGAGTATGCTTGTGCTGTGACCGGTTGGCTACCAAGGCGCTCCAACAGTACCAGGTTTCTCAAAACCGGGATAAGGTCTCATCCATGAGTACGAAACCAGGATACTCCAAAACCCTGATAAACAACATACTACTGATAGGTTACTCACTATTAACATGTTGAATGAAAATGTTTGTGTCTCTGTATATCAAACTTATATCAAGTGTTTAACACATACAACATCTTATATATTTATATTATCCATATGAGGGCTGCACGGTGGTGTAGTGGTTAGCGCTGTCGCCTCACAGCAAGAGGGTCGCAGGTTCGATTCCAGCTTGCTGTCGCCTCACAGCAAGAGGGTCGCAGGTTCGATTCCAGCTTGCGGCTCTTCTGTGTGGAGTTTGCTTGTTCTCCCCGTGTAAGCGTGGGTTTTCTCCGGGTACTCCGGCTTCCTCCCACCATCCAAAGACATGCTGTTTAGGTTAATTGATTACTCTAAATTGCCTGTAGGTGTGGATGTGAGCGTGAATGGTTGTCTGTCTACATGTTGTCTGTCTCTATGTGCCCTGCGATGGACTGGCGACCTGTCCAGGGTGAACCCTGCCTTCGCCCTATGCCAGCTGGGATCGGCTCCAGCCCCCCCGCGACCCCTAACGGGATAAGTGGTTGACGATGGATGGATGGATATCCATATGAAAGACAGCCAGAGCTGTTGCAAGTTTCACAATGAAACAATCATCCATGTTACCATGTTATTTTCTGTAACTTTTGCACCTGATACATTTTTTTCTTTTTTATCTAACCTGTAGCTCTTCTCCATCAGACTTTTCTCTCAGCAGTGGGACTGAAGATGAAACCAGATTTCTGACAGCTAAAAAGAGGAAAAAAGAAAATTGTTCTTTATACGGTTTTAGTATAGAGTATAGGGTAATAGTGTGGTCACTTTTGCATGCCAGAAATGCAAAAACATTGATTTTAAAGAAATTACAGGTGCAAGATACAGGTGCAAAACTCAAACCCAACAGGCAACAAGAGCTCTGTGTCAGTGTGCTGACTTAACTATGACTTCTACATGTGATTATCATTCATCATCATCATTACCCATAGAGCTCACTTTCATTCACATATCTTGAGGTCACAGGTCAAGGGACCCCTTTGAAAATGCCATGCTAGTTTGGAGCATAATTTAGCCTCCTTTTTGACCAGCTATTATGATATACAGTAGTTGGTACCAGACAGATTCCTTAAGTTTTATAGTTTCTTATGATGCACATATCGTCACTTAGCATTAATGAAAATTGTGGCGTTAAAACAAATTTGCCTTCACGTGTTACTTTGACAGCCCTAGTATACATATACTATATGTATATACTGTCACAAGTAGTAAGTGGCTGTTTGACATATGATCTTAGATGTAAAGAAGTATTATGAGAGAAAAAGAATCAGCTGAAACTGTGTTTTAGAGAAAATCAATGACATGTTTTAAGCTTTAAGTTTATATCTGAGAATAGACTATTATCAACAACAAAGTACATCATCTTCATGGATTCCAAGATATGTCATCAACACATCAAATGAGAGTTTAAATAATGAATTTTGATGATGTTATTTTGTCTCAGGGAACGTGGTGTGACTGTGATACTGCAGTGGGATGCCTGAAAAAACATGCAGAGTGACGAAGCTGTGAGACAGGGATGGGGAGGGCGGACCTAATTTTAGACTCACCTTTTACAAACTTCTGCTCATCACACAAGCCTCTGTAGTTATGAATAATCACCTCCAGTATTATTAGATGATTTGATCATCTGAAATGACAGCAGTGTTGTATGTTGCAGCCAGATGGAGAGCGTTTATTTGGAGAGGATGAAGCTCTCCCAAAACCACTTTTCCACCGCCTATTTAATCCTGCAATGTTTTGGGGCGGGTGCTCCCTTAAAATAGTCTTTTAAAACCTTCAGCTGAACATTGTGGCACTTTTTGATAAATAATACAAAGTCTAAATGTTAGCTTGAATAATTCATTTTGCAGCAGTCATGCATAACAGCTGTCTTTGTGCCTGGAAGAGTCAGCAGTGGAAGCAGCACTCTTTGTCCTATCATAACTTCAAATAGTAATAATAATAATCATAATAATAATAACATGGTGGAATGAACTTTGAGAAAAGAGAAGATATGTGAGCTGATTATTTGTGTTATCTGTGTGATTTCACATGTCATGTCGTGTGTTTGCTCAGCTGGAGGTAAAAGTGATGAATCAGACTCTCTTAACCAAAGATATGAACCCTCACCATCCATACAGAGGCAGATAGTCTCTATAGTGGAGTGGCTGTCACATTGATGTCTCTTGTCTACTCACTGTCTACTCACAGGCTGCAGGGAGGCCTATTTATAGATCTGTCTCTGTTCTCTGCTTCTACATCGGTCCCCTCTTTCTCCTCCATCTCTCTTTTCTCTCCCCCCTCCACTAATGGGTGGATATTTCTGGAGCTGTACAGCTATTATCTTCTTTGCATCTTTGAGGTGCAGATCACGTTGAGTCAGATCATTAACTTTTCAAAATCGAACATGTCTGGCTGTTTTAGCTGTGGCTGTGTTTCTCCTTGTGTGTTGGTATCAGTCCTGATGAATGGCGGTTGAAATAACTGTTAATCCGAGGCTTTATTTCTAACCCCTGATTGGTCACAAGCTGCCATGTTTCACCTTCCAGGCCTCCAAAGCTCACAAAGCTGCCAGTTTTTAACCATCCTGTTTTGAAATCAGACAAAATATTCTCAAGTTTTAATAACCTCAGAGTCAAACTTCAGGCTGTTTGTTGTGTGTGTCAAGTCCACATGGCTGTCACTTTTGCCCCAGAGCCCCAAAACTAGCCGTGACAGCCATGTGGTTTGGTTGATGATTAATGGCTGAACAACGGCTGTGAGAAGCCCGAGCCACAGGAGGTTAAACGCCTTTCTGTGCAGGAATTTGTAGACAGGAAGAAATGCTGCATTCAGTGTGGAGCTAACAAAGGAAATCAATAGACCCTGTAATGACCTTTTGATAAAATCACTGACCTCATGTCTTCTGCATAAAGAACAGCAAACACAGACTAGAGAAAGCAGGTAGGCTAATGCGATCTTAAAAGACTAAAATATATAAAAAAGAAGAAAAAGGCAGTTTTAAGGCCTTTAGTGGAAAATAGTGAAACAAGAGTTTGCAGCACTAACAGCACAGCTACAGCAGTGTGCTAAATGTTAATGTTAATAAGCACTAAACACAATGCATCCAATAATCGCCACGGTATGTCACTCCAAACCAAAAAAGTCTACTAGGTGGTGGCATTGGGCAAAACGTCAAGGGATCACCAAAGTCAGTAGGTTTCGTCTTCAGGGGACCACAAATATCTGTACACATTTTCATGGCAATTCATCCAAAACTTGTCCAAATTAGACCAAAGAGCTGCACTGACTGACATCCTGAGTGCCACATGGTTAAAACCATAGACTTTATATAAAAACTGGACATAGTCACTGTGATGTCAACCATTGGTTTGGGGACTACAGTTTTGAAGCCTCAAGTTCAGCATTTTGGCCATTGCCACCTTGGTATCTGGACATCGCTATCTTGATGGAGCTTAAAAAGACATTTTTAGGCCACTAAAATGTTAGTTAACTTTCATGAACTGAAAACACACTGTGATAGGGTTAATGTTGTAAGACAAAAAGATGGTCAACTCCCAGACCAGACAACACTGAAGTAGTGACCTGTCAATCATAAGGTAGCCACGCCCTAAAGCATCCCCAGCTTTATGGTCTATTTGACTCTAAATGAAACCATAATTTTCGAAATGAACATCATGCTGTGTTGAAGAAGACTTGAAATAGTTTGACATTTTGGGAAATATATTTTCAGTCTTGCCAAGGGTTAGATGAGGAGATTGATCTCAATCACGTCTGCACAGTATGAAGCTACATCCAGCAAGCTTAGCATAAAGGCTGTGGAGACAGTGGAAAACAGCATTAATCTCATCTTATCTTTAACCCTTTAACAGTGTATTTTCAGTTCATGAAAGCTAATTGTAGCATTTTTGTCACCCTAAAATGTCTTATTTGGCATTTGGCTGTTCTTAGCTCCACACGTCAAAAAAAAAAAAAAAAAAAAGAAAGAAAAAGAAATTGCAACGGCCAAAAACCAAGATGGCAATGGTCAAAATGTCAAACTCAAGGCTTTAAAACAGCAGTCCACAAACCAATGAGTGACCAATGGGTGACATCACGATGGCATCATGGTGACTATGTCCACTCCTTATGTAGAGTCTATGCTGGCAACGAACAATAGACATGCTAGGAGGTAGATCTTCTTTTTTACTAGCCAGGCTAGTTGTTTCCCCCAGTTGCCAGTCTGTGACGTTGTCTTCTTATTTATAGGACAAACATGCGATCTTGATCTTCTCAGTAAGACAGCAAATATGCGTATTTCCCAAAGTATCACAGTATTTCCTTAAATCCAGTGAATACATACTCTCCATTTCCCCTTCATTTAATCTGCTGTCACCTGGCCATAAACGGGGGGGATGTGTATTACACAACTACCTTTCTACAAATTTGAAAGAGCTCATTCAGAGAAGATAAAAATAACCTACCTGTTTCATCTACAAGATACACCTGGCTTCCTCGGTTTATTTTTAATCATCAAAGATATAGAGTCTTTTATATGTCACCAGGACCTTTTCAATAAGACGCTGCTGAAAGTGGCATTAACATAGAGGCCGTCCACCGATGCTAACAAGGAATTCGATCCATTGATTTAGAGGGCATTCGCCTTTGCGTGGCATAATTATGACTCGATGATCTCTTGTGCGTTGTTGTCCCGGCCTCCCCTCAGGGAAATAATGCTTGATATGATGAAAGTGATCAGACAGGGCTTTTATTGTGGAACTGGAGGTGAAGCACGCCTGAGCAATTTTCTGTTTTGTGTGTGACCTTTAAAGCATAATCTTCTCCGGGGATGTAGATTACATCCATTAAATAAACCGGTTTGAATATACATGTACTGTATGTTTAATGTAAACAGCATGAATTATACATTATTCTATGCATGTGTTTAATTCTACTATGATTTGACAAAATTTGTCATGAAACGTGATAAGTTTAATCTGCTGCTGGAGATTGAATCCCATGTCCATCAGTAGGCCCCAGTGTGTTTTGGGACACACTATAATATGACCAACATTTACCGATAATGATGACACCAACGTCCCTCAAAGTGTAGCAGTGCATTAAAACACAGGCTGTAAGAGGTTGGTGCTGAATCCTAATGCCTCCTGTGTGCTTTGAGCTTTCTTTTTTTTTTTTTACAGGATGCAATAGGTGTCTGAGCAGTGCAGCAAGGAGCCGGGCTAATAGTGGGATACTTATTATAGCCCTAGCAACAGGAAGAGGATTGGTGGCTGCGGAGAGTGAGCCTGTCAGCGATTGGCTGGCGAGGAGGACCTTTCAAAGCACAGAATTTCATCTCATGAAAGGTTCAGTGCAGCAAGCTGCAGCAAGAGGCTGCAGTCTGAGGGTGGGCGATCCAGCAGCCCGCCACTTCAGCTTATCAATCAGTGTTTGAAACGCACAGTTATGTATAAAGAGATAAACCTCAGCGTTTTGGCGTAAAAAATATGATTTGCATGTAAATCTGAAAGCCCAAGAGAAGCAGATCCTTCCTCCATTGTCCATCATGAGATGCAGGATTTTATTTTTGCAGCGCTCCTCTGCTGCGATCATAAAACCTTCTGTCTTTTGAAGCAATATTCTTTCATCTATGCCCTAATTTAGTTAATGATTGGTAGGGTGGCCTTAAAAAGAGCCTCATTTAAGACATGCTGTTGCTGTTGTATGAGCTGGTCTCTGCACTGCAGCTAATACAGACTCCATCTCATACGTTCACCCACAGACACTCAACACATGCAATGGTGCAGGCATATACCATCCAGATATGGGTGCACACACACACACACACACACACACACACACACACACACACACACACACACACACACACCTGTTATGTGGCCCACCAGGGGTTACATGAGGTCACACTGACTTCCTGTGTCAACGTTTGGGCTAAAACTCAACAAAAATGTTGTAAATCTGTTGAATGAAGTTACAGAATGAAAAGAAATGAGCTGTGGTGTTTGTGGCATGACTGTAAATGGCTATGTTACAGAGAGAAATGAAAATATAGAATAATACCGATAAACAAATAACTTTAATGGGCAACAGATGGCAACCAAAATTTCCTCAGAGCATACAGTTTGCACCTCTATCTGCTAATTTCCAGCTGGTCAGCTCTTCTTTAATCTAATTCCTGATTCAAATCTACTTCTTTTCTCCTCGTTTCTTATATTTTTATGTTTTCATGTCACAGCAGAAACAAGGATCAACACCCAAAATAACGAAAGTTTCAAAATAAAAACAAAAATCACAGAAAAAAATAATAATAAAGAAGGAACACAAGGCATGTATTCTTGGCAATGAGTGAAAGTCTCCTGACATGGCTTTTTCAAAAATAATATAAGAAGTAACACAAATCTTAAAAATTTAAATGAAGGATTCAACTCCACTCTAATGTTCATAAGCAGCTGTGCCGATTGGCATCAGGATTTCATGCTATTTGTCTGGTGAGCCTTCACAACCATCAACTTTGTACGACGTTAAAAAATAAATCAAAGCAGCTGTGACATACAGTGTGTGAGCTCACAGAGGCTGACTCATGAGGGTGGCATAACTGGCATATGTGAACAAGGTTGTGTGACTGACCTTAAGGCTTCTGGTTACTCTCTAAAGCCATCACGTCTGAGATTTTTGTTAAAAAGTCCCAAAAGACTGCCATCTGTTTGAATATATTAATGTAATAATCTATAGCAGTAGCAGCATTATGAGGATAAATCCGTTCAGCAGCTTTCTGTGCTCTTAAGTAGCTTCCTTAGTGTCTAAAGTTTGTTCTGAAGACATTAATGGTCACATTTGCTAATCAATAATCAATTCTATTGAATTGCCCATGCTTTCCCTGTGACTATTTGTGCATTGGTGTTGAATATTCATATCTATGTGCTGTACAGAGAACAGACACATGTCAAAGTGAGAAAAATTTTACATCTTGCACACATGCTTGCAGGAACTTAACTACTGGCAGATAAATCCTTTTTCTCTGTAAAGGTTAACTTGCAAATGAGGCATATTAAATAATGGTACAGGCACAAAAAGAAAGCACATACTGAATTCAGAGCACAAAACAATTTTCTTCTATGAAATGTTTTTTTTTTTCGGAAAAACAAAAATTTTCTCATGGGTGACGATACAACAATACACTGGACCACCACGGAAATGGTGCATGTATAATTTAGTCATATTCTTTTTTATTATCATAGCTATTATTTCGGTTCTTGTGCAACTGCTACATAATGACTCACATTCAAGATATTTTGTCACTCAGGAACAGCTAAAAGGTATAAAAACAAACAAAAAAAATGTATACTGTCAGAAATAAAATATGGTCCATGTTTGTGAATTCATAACAGAAACATTGAGCCCGAAAATGTCACCATTATTAAAACTGGATAGCATGACAGAAAAAAGTACTTAAATACTGTTCAAAATATATCATAATCATACTTCAATGTGACAAACACCAGCTGGTAAGATTAAGTGATCACTGGTGAGTTTATATCTTTTTTTTTTTTTTTCTTTCAGCAACAAATTAAATACACATATTGCATGTCACTATAGCAACGCCCGTTACAGGTCAATTTTTACGATCACCATTTTGGTATAGCAAATCAAAGAACCATAACAAAACAAAATAAATTAGAAATCAACATCAGACAAAGCCTGTTTTTCTCAATCATATGAATACTTAACACCCACAGTATAAGTTAATAAAGTCAAGCTACTGTATATAAATACATCACCAGCATGCACAATATTGAATAATCGATATTATTGTTGTCATCATCTTACACTGAAGAAACAGTATAGTAGGCAAGTGCATTTAATAAAACAAACACAGAAGTAAACCACAAACTCTGAAGCTGCTTTTATTTGTATTTTTTTTTTTTTATATATATATATCATTAAGCCTCTGCCTTTAGTAACCTTCACCTCCAAAAGAATCTATTGTTCCAGTGACATAACAGACTAATCTGTAAGGAGGGGAATCAATTTCTACAACCAGTTTGCACTCTCATCTAATTTATCCTTTCAAATTTTGGGAGAATTAATCGATTTAAAACTTTCTTTTTTCTCGTTGTTTGTGTGACTTTTAACATCAGTGTCTTTCGGTGGCCCTTTCTCATAGATTGACTTACAACTGGAACCAATGCAAACTAGTTTTGTGAGGCATTCCCATTCAAGCATTTTCTCTCTCTCAAGTGACTCAAATGCATCTGTATCACGCAAAAACCTAACTAAGCAGCTTATCTTGACAGAACAAGATCAGTTCCTATGCCAGTGTGAGGCTGCCATTTCAATCCAACAACAACCACTTCAGGCTGATTGACTGACATATCAGTGGTTTTGGCAAATGTCAAAGAGAAAATCAAGACGACGGAGGCCCCTTTCAACTGTATATATATTTCTATATATATTTAAACTAAGATTTAACCTCCACTCTCACCTCTCTTTTGATTCTTTTCTTTTAACACATGGAAAAATAAAGAACTGCTGCTGCGGTAGTATCATCGGCAAAAGCGGCTGCCAAAGTCCACCGGCCCTTCATATATATTTTTTTCGAAGCGTGGGTTCTCTTTAGTTGTTGCCCTCCCCTCCCTCGTCATCCTGCTGGTCACTTGTCCACAGTGTCAAGTTGTCTCGGAGCAGCTGCATGATGAGAGTGGAGTCTTTGTAGGAGTCCTCGTTGAGGGTGTCGAGCTCGGCGATGGCGTCGTCGAAGGCGGTCTTGGCCAGATGACAGGCCTGCTCCGGGGCGTTCTGGATCTCGTAGTAAAACACAGAGTAGTTGAGAGCTAAGCCCAGGCGGATGGGGTGGGTGGGCTGCATGTGCTCCTTGCTGATCTCATGGGCCTCGTTGTAAGCCTTCTCCGACGACTCCACCACTGTGGCCCTCTTCTCCCCCGTGGCCACCTCGGCCAGGTACCGGTAGTAGTCGCCTTTCATCTTCAGGTAGAACACCTTGCTCTCGTGCTGCGTCTCGCTGCAGTTCTTGATCAGGAAGTTGTCCAGGAGGTTGAGCACGTCCTGGCACACGGCCTCCAGCTCCTTCTCAATCTTCTCCCGGTAAGCCCTCACCATCTCAATCTTCTTCTCATTGCCGTCGGCCGAGGTCTTCTGCTCAATGCTGGAGATCACCCTCCAGGACGAGCGGCGGGCCCCGACCACGTTCTTGTACGCCACGGACAAGAGGTTCCTCTCCTCGTTGGACAGGGCCTCATTCAGCTCTGTTACCTGGAAGAAGGAGACAATGGGCCATTTAATCACCAGCTTCAGAGCACAAGTCTTGATTAACAGCACCAGATTGCATATACATTATACCAAAAAGGAATATGAGAACACTTAATCCACAAAAAACAAGCTCTGGCAACTGTTTTTGGCAGAAATGGCAATCATTTTATGATTTCAGCTTCTCAAAAGGGAGGGTTTTCTTTTCTTTATTTTTTATCATTGTGAATTGGATATCTTTTGCTTATGGGTTATTGGTTGGAAAAAAGAGCCAATTTTAAGATGTCACATTTGGGGCGCCCCTGTGGTTAAAGGATTAACACACCGAACACAAACTGCAACGTCCCTGGATCGAGCCCGGCCAGTGATCTTGGTTGCATTGCTCTTTTCCTTGCTTCTTTTCCTCATTTTCTCTCTAGTACTGTCTCTTATAATGGCATAAAAATCCCAGGAAATATACTATTATAAAAACAAACAAATGAAGTGATCAAGAAAATGGTTGACTGATTGTCTTTTTAGGTGAAAGACTCTGCACTAACAGCACAGTTCACAGCACAGAGGGTGAACAATATTTCACTTGTCATGTGCACTTCCCAGTCTCCATGCCAATCCACTCATTTAGTGCACCAGTAGCTCCAGCTGCCACATGGACGGCTACTGCTAGTTAGCGAGAAACAATATTCGAGAGAGTCGGCGGAGTGGGGGGTTGGGAAAGGAGAGGAAGGCTGGATGGAGGTGGCTAAAATGTTCCCACGAGCGCTCTGGGGCAGCTGCACTGTAAGAGAAAACCATCACTGCACAGGCGGTTCACGTGTCCCAGTGACCTTCTCTGTGGCTCAAACTGACCTTATTACCTGTCTCAAACGCCAGGCTGTGACATCACACAGAGTTTGATTGTTAATTTTAGATTCTGACGGATCATTTTGATAGTTGGGTGGTTGTCAAAAGAGAATATGTTGCTATAAAAAGGCCACGCTGCTCAGGATAATTGGATTGGATAAGCAGTGGCTTCTCTCAGATCAGTAACTGCACAGGGACTGAAAATTACATATTCAAAGGAAATATGTAGCGTATAGGTTTCACAAATTTACTGTCAAATGATTTCTATTACTCAAATCACTCAACTGTGCTTTTAAAAGAAACAAATAGGTCATCACTCTAAATGTAATGCACTGATGTTCAGGAGGCTTACTGCTGTGTCAACTGGATTACAGATGTGCTGATGTATATAAAAATGAGTCAGTTAATCCATTAGCTGATTTATAGAAAATTAACCTGCAGCTAATTTGATAATTGATCAACCAATTTGAATATTTTTTAGGCAAATAATGACAAAATCCACTAGTTTCAGCTTCATAAATGTGAATATCTTCTGTTTTCTTAATCGCTGATGATAGCAAACTAAATATCTTTGGATTCTGGACTGTTTGTCAGACAAATCAAGACATTTTAAGACTTGTGGTGAGCATTTTTTTTCTATTTCCTGACATTCTTAAGACCAAACTATTAATTGATTGAGCGAGAAAATAATCCTTAGTCACAGCCCTAGCATATCCATAAAAATTCAGTCTGAAACACTGCATAAAAAGCTGTTACTATGAGAATAATCTGTATATATTTTCAGTGCCATTCCTGGCTGTAATGGTCAGGGATTCCCTTTGATTAGAGAGTGAGAGTCGGCTCCACACCCCTGCAAAAGGGCCCAGTTTGGACTGCACTGACATGGCAGATTGTTTAAAGGGAAAGGAATCCCTCCCTGCATGCACACTTCATCCCACCTCCTGCAACCAGAAACCCCCCGATGAGAAACGATCCACAGGAAGGGGGCTCACTCCACCCCTCCTGAGGAACATCACACAAAATGTTCCTCCTTTAAAGCACGTATGACGATTTGATGTGAGCTCATGAAGGCTCTCGGCTAAGACTCCCAGGATGCTAGTGGTTCCAGTATGAGCTGGAGTGACACAGCAGTTTTTTTTTTTTTGTTTTAACCCACTGATGAATCCTGTCCCCCTTAAGGGGCATTTGAGGAGCAGACAAAAGGCTGTGTCCTGACACCGGCCAATAAGAACTGAGAAGCACCCTAAGAGGAAGCTTATCCTCTTTGTATCAGACATCATCTTCATCAGGGTCATCATTAACCCAAATTGATATGAATCTGACACAGAAACAGCACATGTATGAGGAATAAGGTGAGAGGAGAAAACTAAACCCACAAATCTGATCATATTGACTCACTGCAATATGACAAAGAATATTCTGGAGAGTCTGCTGCCTCCTACGTTTGTTTAGAGGAAAGAGCAGTTTGGAGCATTTTTATAATGCAATCATGCTCAAAAATCCCCCTATGCCTTGGATATTAGTATGAAAGATGAGCAGATTTTGATAATGCATATTATTTTAATTAATGTGACAAAGAGCAGAGGAGGAGGTGGAGGAAGAGGAGGAGGAGGAGGAGGAGGAGGGGGCAGCAGCAGTTGATAGGCTTTTTCCGAGCAACCTCACATGGCTCCCAGCAGCAGCAGAAGCTTTTATAAATTAGGCATAATGGAGGAAGGGGAGGTGGGATGGTAAAAGAGGGGGGGAGGCAGCAAATGCAATAGAGCAGAGCCATTATATGATACCAGCCTGTTATTAACCGAGAGATGAAGCTCGGGCCTGTGTGCATTTCATTGTAATATCGCTTCATTGAACGGCTCGGCCGACAGAAAGGCACCGCCCAAAGGAGCAGACCATTTGGACTCGACTCAGAAAAAAAAGGCGCTGAGCTGTCGATGAATTGACAAGACAATAAAAGATATTAAATATGATTTCTTTTCTCTGAATTGTATTGTAGTAACATCAAGCCAGCAGTGCAATACCCCCCTCCCCTCACATTTACAGCCAACACAGTCGAGATTGCGGGACGCGCCTTTACGCAAAGAGAGCAACACATTATTCACACAAGTCATCAGAATTATCATGTTTTCATGGACTTACCGATTTCATAGCAGCTGCCATATCATCATATCTCTCAGCCTGTTCAGCCAGCCTGGCTTTCTGCACCAGCTGCTCGCGATCAACCATTTTTAAATGATATTTAGCTGCTTAGTCGAGCTGCTCTACTTGGCTTTTTTTTTTTTTTTTTGGATGAAATGATTGATATTTGAAATCGCAATGCAGTGAAATCCTACGCGAGTCTAATGCTGCAGCTGTTCCCTGCTGTCTGTCTGTGCTCCGTGCAGACGGGACACCCTCTCCTCTCCTCTCCTCCCTCCCTCCTTCCCTCCCTCCTCACACACTCTCCCTCGGCTGCGTCATCACTCAGAAAGGTGGGAGTCTGTGCCAATGATGTAACACCCCATACATGGAAACCAGAGGCGTATAGGGATGGATGGATAGATGGATGGATGGGAGCAGCTGGGCTAAAGGCCTTATGGGAAATTGAGTCCAGTGGGCCTCCACGCTAGAACAGAGGCCTGTGCCAACTGATGATTATGGGAGGTCTGGGTGTGACACAGCATCTCACTGTGGAGGCGGCTGGTGGGGCAGGGGGGTCACCTTTCATCCCAATCTGCATGTGGCTCTAGACTGAGCGGTGAAATCAGCATTTTAAAAGGATAATTTGGGTGTTTTGAGGGTTGTATGAGGTACTTATCCATAGTCAGTGTATTACCTTACAGTAAATGACGGTCGGCACGCCCCCAGTTTGGAGAAGCAGACAGGCGTTACTGCACAGAAGCAAAGCAATATACTGTAGTGGAAGGGGCCAGCAGCAAACATATCTTAGCCACTAAAAGAAAGGCCAACCTCAAGCCCGCCTTAAAATATATATTTTAAATATAGCGCACACTTAATTGGATATTGTTTTTTTCAGGTGGCTAATATGTTTCGCTGCTGGCCCCAACTAGAACAGTACGTTGTTTGCGCCGGTGTCAGTAACTCCTGTCTGTTCCTCCAAACTGGTGGCGTGCTGATCGTCATCTACTGTAGGTAATACATTAACTATGGATAGATAACTCATGCGATCCCACCTCAAAACACCCAAACTATTCCTTTAAATTTTGAATACTGTGAAGAAAGAAGGGCTGCACGGTGGTGCAGTGGTTAGCGCTGTCGCCTCACAGCAAGAGGGTCGCAGGTTCGATTCTGGCTTGGGGCTCTTCTGTGTGGAGTTTGCATGTTCTCCCCGTGTAAGCGTGGGTTTTCTCCGAGTACTCCGACTTCCTCCCACAGTCCAAAGACATGCTGTTTAGGTTAACTGATGACTCTAAATTACCCATAGGTGTGGATGTGAGTGTGAATGGTTGTCTGTCTCTATGTTGTCTGTCTCTATGTGATGCGATGGACTGGCGACCTGTCCAGGGTGTACCCCGCCTTCGCCCAATGCCAGCTGGGATCGGCTCCAGCCCCCCTGCGACCCCTAACGGGATCAGCGGTTGACGATGGATGGTGAAGAAAGAAAAAAGAAACTCCATAATGCACATTAACCTGGCTGCCGCATCTTTTATGCCCAAATTTAAGGACATGGTTACACAAAGCAGGTGTCACTTCGTGTACAGACATACTAGTTCAAGAACGTACATATTACTTACTCAATCAGACCTTTCTGGACCCATGAAACCATGAACACTTTTGCAAAGTGGGCCTCTACGCCTCTAAAGTCAATATTCATTAGTGTATAATCACCTGAAACTAATAGTTGTGGTTTCTTTAGCTTTGAATGAACCCTTCATATCTACATTGGGAGCCCAGAACGAACAAACCAACACTGGCTCAAGAGAGAGCCTTTTTCATTCGTTACCTGAGGGCCACCGTAGTACTCGGATATGCTTGTGAAACTGCAGTAACGTGAGCCACAGAGTGCAAAACCGTGGTGCCGCCAGCCTCCATCTGACTTCCGTTGCTCCTAAAGTAGTGTTATTATGGTAAGACCTTCCTGGACCCATAACACTGTACATGTTTTGCAAATTGGACCTTAATGTGATGTTCCCCCCAGTGGAAATTATACCTTTGGGTCTACACTACACAGGGAATTGCTTTTACTGTACGTGCTTGTAACATGACCGCAGGCACTCACAGACTGCTGAGTGTCACAATCCAGGAGAGTGAGCCTCAGTGACCCTTGGACCAGCGAGGTCAGATGCCTTGTGGTCTTGGACTGGTCATAAAAAAAAAGAAGTTGGTCTCAAGCAAACAGACAGACTAATAAAGTTTTATGAGGTGCCTTGCTGTTGTCATCTCTGTGGTGACTGGTAGAGGTCCTAATAGTGAGCTTGGGATGCTTTTAGGGTTCTGTGAACCACTGGATTATCAGAGGAGACATTAGATTAAGGACTCGATGGTTATGTGTGCTTTTCCTTGCATTGTATTATTTTCTTAAAGGGATAGTACTTTAGTATTTGGCTGCATCTAGTGGTGTTGTTGCAGATTGCAACCAACTGAGTACCCCTCTGCTCACTGCTCCCTTTCCAAGACTGTGTTAATGTGAGCAGCAAAGTGCAAAACCATGGTAACGCCGTTCGCCTCACTCACAGGTCATCCTTACCATAATAACAATTACTTTAGGAGTAACAGAAGTCAGATGGTGGCTGGTGGTACCACGGTTTTACACCATGTGGCTCACATTACTGTAGTTTCATAAGTGTGTCGGAGAACTGCAGAGGCCCTCAGGTTATGTAAAAATGTGAAAGTCTGTCTTTAGAGACAGTGTCTGGTTCGTCCATTCAGGGCTACTGTAGAAACATGGTGGAGCAACATGGTGGATTGTATGTAGATATGAAGGGCTCATTCTAAGCTGAGGAAACACAACTATTCTTAGTTTCAGGTGATTATAAACTAATGAATGTATGAGTGTTATATCTCATTTCTGCTAATAGATCCCCTAAAATGCTCCACACTGTTCATTTAAATATTGCCTATACTGTACCTGGCAGGGAGTCATTCATATCAGTAAAGAGTTTGTGTTCTCCTAAACAAGTTTTAAGAAGAAGAAGAAGAACAACAACCTTTATTGTATTGTGTTGTAAACACACACATGCACATACAGGACTCATATACATGCATTAATGGAGAGATGTCAGAGTGATGGGGCTGCTCCTGACAAGCACCCCAAGCAGTTGGGGGTTTGGTGCCTTGCTCAGGGGCACCTCGGCAGTGCACCTCTCCAGCTACCAGTTCACACTCAGTTCTTGGTCCATGTCGGGACTTGAACCGGTGACCCTCCGGTTCCCAAGCCAACTCCCTACAGACTGAGCTATTGCCACCCACACAATTTGATATTAACAGCAAAGCATACAGGTCATCAAGATCATTATTCATTGAATGTGGAGGAGTGTCAGATTAGATGTTAAAGTGGACCAACCTCCTTCTGGACTGCCAGTTTAATAAGAAATTGATTATTATTTTTTTATTTAATATTTTTTACTGTAGTGCACAGTTTGGTGTGAAAGATGGATTACATTTAAGGATTAGATGATCGTTTATTATAATGAAGCATAATGCCACACACATTGTGATATGTTAAATATCACATCCTGGATAAACTAGAATCCTCAGTCTTTAGATTTTCTTTTTTTAAATCATGAGTGACATCATTATTTTTGCAGGACAGCTCACACTGCACTTCCTGTCCTCAAGGGCAGACTCTGCTGGCGAGGTTGGATATGTGCAGCTATTTTATAATAAGCATTCAGTTTTCTTCAGTTTTCATCAGTTTTATGTCACACTATCAATTTCAGTCACATCAGTGTGTGACAGGACTTGTTATTATTATTTTCACCCTGGTTTAAGTGTGGAGTCTTCACCAAACTAGCAATACGAGCTTCTTAAAGCAGATGGAGAAACAACTGTTCACAGCTCTCTCTTCTGGCCAAACATGGAAATGAAGCAATCTGAGCGTATCAGATATCATTTTCTACAGTGAGGCATTTGAAAGTAAAATATTTTGGTTTTTTTTGTTGTGAAAAACTTCTGAAACCAACAAGAATGAAACTGTTCTCAGGTCAGCAGTCTATAAAGACACACTGATCCAGTACAACCAGTCAGTGGCAGATCACAAATCAATACAATTCAATTTTATTTATTCCTGTATGGACACGCTGCAGCTTGCTCCCACATCAACAGATACAAACACAATAGACTGGATTAAGGAGGAACACAAACTAAAACAATCAATGCAGAATTGCTACTAAATACATAAAATAATATATAAATAAAAATATATTTTGAAAAAACAATTTAAATGATACACAAAACAATGAGGCTGCACAAAAACATACAAGCATAGAGGACATGAGCCAGATGACTGCCTTTAATGAAAGTTGACACACACAAAAAAATTAATAACTAAACTAAACTAAACACATTCAAGTGTTTATCTCACATTTTATTAAATGTTCATGTTGACAAATTTCTAAAACATTAGACTGTATGTGGGGATTTGTTAGTGCTTTGTTTAGGACAGCACAAATGAACAGTGAATAAACAGCATGAACAACAATGTCATTTACAACTTATGATACATTTCTGTCATGAGTTAAAAAACATATTCAATTAAAGTGTTGCAGCTGAGGTAATAGGTTGAAATAGGCCTATGAATGAATGAAACCATCATCTGGATAATGACTAAACCAAAAACTCTCCAGAAGGTCCATCTCCTATTTCCTAAACCTTCTGCTGTTTCTCTGCAGGAAGAGATTATCACCTGCTGACCTGACCAGAGGTCAAGAGAGGAAGTGTCTTCAGTGACATGTAAACTGGGTCAAGTAGGAGGAGGAAAATACTGCCTCTTCACACTTAACTATGGCTTCATGTTTCAAATATTATGTATATTGTACTAATGTGGCTTCACCTATGGAGGGATTTTTTTTTATTGCAATGGTTTCACCATCAAAATTTGTTGTTTTTTTTAAACCACCAAGCAGATGCAGAGGTCAGGCCTATCAGACCAGAGTCCATGCAAAAAAAGGTGTAATTTTAATGCATCCTCACAGTTATGTCTCAACCTTATTGCTTTCTTATTTACAGCCATTTTTTCAAGAAAAGCTAGGTATAACTCTCTTTTCTCCACCTTTTTTCAGCCTTTATATTCCAGTTCTGGGAAAAACCTGATTATATTTCATGGAAATTGGATTTCCATCACTGTTTTTTTAAAGACATGTCTATTAGTGGTTTCTTTTTCAAATGCCCATTACATTGCATTGTACAGTCTTACAGTGCAAACAAGCAGCACTGAACAAATGGCTCTTTCCACTTGCTTCAAAGAGGATTACTGTTCCTTCTGCTTAGCTTAGTTACTTCAAATTAGGATAAAGGGTAAGGCAAGGTCTGCTGTGCGCAGCAGCCATCTGTCTGCCGAGTGGACAGTTGAGCGCTTTCGCTGCTGTAAATGGAGACACGGTTGGAATTGGATGTTTTGATATTCCCAGATCAAGTGAGGATTGTTTCTCCGGAGGAACTCACAGAATGGGAGCTTGAGACTGCCAGCCAGGTGTCCATCCCCTCCGCCCGACTCTTTGTGGCACTTTACCCATACAACCCTGCTGCAATGTCCCCCAACTATGAGACGGCTGCAGAAGAGCTGCCTTTTGTGCCAGGCCAGATAATCAAGGTAAAAAAAACCACAAACATATGACATATTTTACTTTTTGCAACTTAATGTAAAAGTAGAGCAGGTATAAAACCGTGTGCCATTCTTTCATAGTGTTCCTCAAAAGTGTAACTCATATGTTTGAGTTGTATTTCCTCACTTCATCGGTTGAAAAGCGCCTTTGAAAGAACATGATGGTGTTTCCTGTTTGTGCTAGATGCAGACCAACTGAGTGTGTTAAAAAATCAACTTTGTTCTTGATTTCCTGTCACCATTTCCAATTGATGTGACTTTCACTGAATCTGCCCACTGCTGCAACATGCAAATATCCTTTTTTCTTCCAAACCCCCAAAATAAAGTAATAAAACTCTGCATTTATCAGGTGTTTGGAGACAAAGACTCTGATGGTTTCTATCACGGTGAGTCTGGTGGCCTCTCCGGTTATGTGCCAAGTAACATGGTGGCTGAAATCCCAGTGGATGATGAGTACCTGAAGCATCTACTCATGCAGCAGGGATTCCTTCCTGTGGACCACACAGGTATCAGCGCTCCATTTCTACAGGAAAATGTGCTGTACAACCCTAACAAAGGGGTAATATACTGCAACATAAAGTGAGAGGCCGTTTGCCCTGAGCTGTGAATGTTTGTAACATTACAAGTTTATGAAAAAAAAATACAAAGCACCACAACAAATATGAAAAAGTAAAAGTAATGCATAAAAACGTGAATTAAAATATGGATAATGTGTGAGGATTTATTTAAGTGCACTACCAAAGTAGTTATTTATTCAAGTATGGCAGCTTTTAAAGCAGTTATTTCTTTGAGATTTGATGCTCTCTCTGACTCGTGTGCAAAATCATTCTCAATTTTAGCTTTAATGTTGTGTGATTTCAAAGTGTGTTGTGTATTTGGACCCACAGGTGTGTCTTTAACACCAGATCAAAGTCTGAGCGATGTAGCCAGTTTCTCCGACGACGTGGTCGTTCGACGAATGATTGCCTTATTCGACTATGACCCATGGGAAAATTCACCCAACATGGACAGTGAGGTGAGCACTACGTGAACTCTATTGTGTTTTTAACCACTTTCTACTAATCTGTTGCTTCAAATACCGGGGGCTAATAAAGGTAGATCTTCTTCTTCTTCTTCTAAATACAACAAAGTGGTGTGTGGTGATGTCTCAAAACTCTTTTTGTCTCTCAAAGGTTGAACTCGGCTTTCGTTCAGGAGACATCATTTATGCGTTAGGTGACATGGATCAAGATGGATTTTACTATGTGAGTGTTGCTTTAATAATTACAAGGCAATGATGATTGAACTGATTAGTTTTTGAACTGACTTTTGCATACAAATTTAACTTGCATCTCAAATTTAGGGGGATCTGCACGGACGACGAGGTTTGGTTCCATCAAACTACCTGCAGGCGCTACCCTGGAATTAGGAGAAAAGGTCACGTTAACATGTTTGCTGTAAATGCCAAGTCTCAGACACAGTGAGAAGTTTTTATTAAAAACTAATTTATTGAAAAAAATCTAAACAAAAATTACAAGTCATTTGGTGAAAGAAAGTACAGAAAAATACATATCATATGTAGTATAATAATCAACAATGGCCTGAAAAAATGTCACCCATTCACTTTATATTTGCCTGCCGACACTGACTTTACTTTACTTTATGCACTTTCACATAAAAGTCCAACATGAGCCAACAGGTCATGATTGATTATGTGTGTGTATAAATAATTATTGTAATAATATGAGCAAATTGTAATGACTTCAATCAAAACTGATGGCATTGGATAGATTATTTTAGCCTTAATAATACACCTTTAGTCTCAGCTGTTTTGCAGACCAGAGTGTATTTATATAGTATATCCGTATTTGCCTTACATCCTGTTTATATGTTTTATATAATTGGATCATAGTTTTTTTTCACATGGAGTAATTATTATTTAAGTATTATTTCTAAGTATGTAGGAGATAATATTTGCAGTAATTTTTATGCAAAAATTCACAACAGAAACTTTGTATAAGGAAAATCATTCATTTTATCAATGCAACAAATGTAAAGCAGAAACTAAAAATAAACGAATTTGTACAATGCTCACATGCTTACATGCTTTCTTTTAACTATAGATTTAGATAGATAGATAGATAGATGCTTTTACAATGTTCATTTAAATAACTTTCTTCCCTGAGAGCTTCTTATGTTCACCATCATCCTCTCAATTTGTCATAAATGATCATAATACAAAATGAAATGACAAAAGCAGCAGAGAAATTCAGCAGGTTTTCGTGATGGGCCTTCAGGATCTAAACTCTTTCACAGAGTCCGTTGGTTTCTCCTCGTACACATCTCTGCAGCCAACAGTATACTCATCCATAAAGTAGGAAACACTACACTGTGTAGTGAAGTTTAGTAGTGCTTTCTACTTTATGGGTGACAACACTGTACATCAGTAGCTTCTGGTCGCTCCACCGCATGCACTGAAGACACGACGGCTTGAGGAAAAGCAGGTTTTCACATATTAAATTAAACACAAGTACATTCTCCAACATCACTGGACTGTACACTGTAACTGAGAAACATGAAGACAGATTGCACAAACAGCATTTGACAGTAACGTTGCTCAAAATGATGCTGGTATAGGACAATAATGAGGAATTAAGCAGTTTTGCACTGTGCTGTACATCTCAGTGCATTTGAACGAGAGACAAACAACAAATAAAAGCAGCGATCATCAGACATTTAAATAAAGTTACTTGCTGTCAGGGTCTTACCTGCGTTTGGACTCCACAGAAGAAAGAAAACCCAGAAGTGAACGTCATCTTTTTATCAACCCCGTCTGAGCCACGTGGTTAACACAGGAAAAGCTCTAACAGTCACACACACACACACACACACACACACACACACACACACACACACACACAATGGTGAGAATTTGAAACATGTACTAAAGTTTGTGAACATGTCTTTTCAATCGAGGTAAAAAATAATCTGTTGTAAAATATTTCAAATGTTTTTATGTTTCTTTTAATCTGATGTATGTATGAACCTGTGGCTGCCCTGCTTTAATCAACAGGATATGATATTTCAGAGTATTTTATATTTTTCATGTACAGTCCTACTCATTTATTGTATTCATTTATTTCAATTTCATCTTATTTAAGCAGGAAGTAGAAGCAGGAAGTCCCTTGAAATTTCTTATTCGAGAGAGACCTGGCCGAGATAGCAAACCACTCCAATGTTACAAAAGCTGTAAAATGAAGCATACCAAAAACAAAAAATCCTACAAAATCCTGTTTAGGAACAGTAATTGCACTCCTCAGTTACAGTTACAGTTATCAGAGCTTTTTACCCTCCCAGGGAGACAAAATCATGAAACTTTAGTTTGTTCTGAAGGTTATTTCACGACGAAACTACAAAATAGGAGAAAGCTGCTCTACCAGGTTCTGAGCAAGTTCTGGGTACCTGGTCACAGCAGACATAGAAAGACATGAAGGGAGTTTACGCGTCACAGCTTTGCTAAAGAAATATATACCAATGCTGCTGTCTCTTTAGGCCGGGAAACCAGATGATGAAGTACTCAGTGAGGTGTACGGGACAGTAAAGTAAAGCCATCAGATAAATGTAGTACACTGGAAGAACATTTCACAATCTAGAAATACACAAAGTAATGGTACCTCAAAATTGTACTTATTTATTTTCCTCATCTGCACACACACACACACACACACACACACACACACACACACACACACACACACACACACACACAAAACACACACACATGTAAATTAAAAACATACGCCCATTAAGCCCTGACAGAGTGCACCACTGCTGCCAAGCTAACACTCCCTTTTAAGGACATGCAGTTATGAGGCGACACCTGCTTTTAAAAAAGAAGTCCGACACTAAAGCAGATAGATATTGATCCCTGTATGATTAATGTGGATGAGTACCAATGATCTCAGGACAACACACTCTTCACTGATGCAGCACATTGACTGAATTAGCACCATATTAATAAAAGATCAAGTAAATCAAAGCTTATTAGCAGACTTATTGACTGAGTGAGCTTATTTTAGAGACGCTAAATGCTCATGTTTATAAAGGCAGTACGGTGCTCGTCTGTCCCCCCAAGCCGCCAAAATCTTCTTTATAGATTACACAGGAAGAGATTCACATCTCGCTTACATTTCTGAGAACTCATTGACGCCTGTGTATCTCTGACAAGGTGTGGGTGGGGGATGGTGGTACAAGGCTCTTCCCTATCCCAGCAGCGAATGTGCAATATGCTTGCAACAACAGAAACTTCGCAAATAGAATAGAGACGGGCCTGTGTCCTCTGTTGTCACGACAACCCAAACCTCAGAGTCACACCAAGTGAAATAAGAGGAAGTGGGGGATGGGCGGCACGCACAAACCGAGAAAAGATGGCCTTGTTAGAAAAGAACAAAAGACAAGCAGACAGTAATGTAGCAGATGAAAAAAATGGAGGAACTGACAAAAAGTTTAATTTGCTGCAAGGAATCAGATACTAAATGTCAAACAACACACCCACACGCACACATAAAGGTTTTTTGTGGTAATGAGTCCATATGTGTGCTGTCTAACTGGACCTCTGCAGAAGACGAGCATGACTGTGCATCCAGCAGATTATCTCAGTGTTGTACCAGAGTCTGTGCTTACATCAGACATCTATTCCTGTACAACATGGGATTATATCCAAAGTGATCTCCTCAAGTACTTAAGGTGGTAAAAACAAACACATCATCTAATGACACCAGTAGGTATTATCCTGCCAGATCACTGCTTAGAACTGATTGAATTATGTTTTACCTTTGCTGATTAATCTCAGACAAGGATAAAGTCCTCTTCTGCTGTGTAATAGTACCGCAATGTACCTCTCCTAGAGGACTAAAATCCAAAATATCATTAAGAATATTAAAATGAACCAAGTTTGAACCTCAAAAAAACATCAGTCCAACATCTAATTTTCTTATTACATCACAAAATGAGAGATGAAACTTCCCCCTAAACACTGAAATAATACACTCAACAATATTGATGTGCCTTTTTAATACTGTATGTGCAGGATTCAACTGCTACCCAGAGTCCAAACAGTCATTCAGACTGTGTTGCTGCCACGCAGTGGATGTTAGTGGAGACGACGCTCTGGTTGATACCGGTGTAAAGTGGATTACAGTAATCCAGATTAGGGGAACAAAATTGCATTTACAATGTTATCACAACATCTCCTTAACTGAAGACAACAACAAATCCCCAAAACATTTTCTACAAAGCAGGAATAAAATGTATACTATATTTATTCATAAATTACATGATATTTTACAACAGCTGAGATGAAACATTGCGTACCAGAGTCTGATCCTTTTTAACATACACATCATTTAGATGATTAACTGGTTAGACGCTGAACCGTGAAAGACAGCACAGGAAGAAAACACTTCGATATCAGAAGCAAATGTATTGTGACAACATATCACATATGACAACATATCGCAACATCTAATATTAATCCCCTACAGTCTGTAGATTGTTCTGTACATGGCAACTGTACAATCAGGAGTAAAAACAAGTGATTGGTCAGTATTGTCAGTGAACTTCAGTGCAGTTTGTCGCACAAATCAAAAAAGATGACATTATGAGGTGTCAAGATATTCAATCTACACCTTAAACATACAGTTCATATTTGATACAGTATAGAACAGAGAGAGAAAATACTTAAGACACACGCTTTGTAGTATGAGGTTGCATTTACAACATAAAATCGCACACAGTGCATACATGTATTTGACAATCATCAGTGGATAGCTGCATTTGTTGGAAAAAAGGTGGAATGAATTAAACAGACGGAGACAAGGAGAGCGCACTGGATAACAGCACTGATATAATGAGTAACACAGTGCTAACCAGAGCAACATGGCCTCCAGAGTAATACACCTGCCGCCCATTCAAGGGCTGCACTGGTCTGTAGGTTTTCACCATCTGCTTTCCGTTAGAAAACTGAAGCTGGGAGAAGGCAGTGAGCTGTAAAAGAGCACAACAGATGGGTGAAAAAATGAAATGGCAAATCTATAAATACACAAGGTGGATGCAGGGCTACTCAAGTTATTTACTCAAAGCTTCTCTCATCAACATTTTATTAACAATGGATCAAATGACTTTGTGTAACATAAACAGTGATAAACCTGCATTCACTCACTTCAGCCCTATGGAGCATATTAGCATCTTTTTACAGGCAGACACTTCACTGATTTAGTTCACTCTCTCAGCTCATCAGTGTCCTCTAAAACAGAAGACCATCTTGCGATGGGATCACTCCAGTCAAAACGTCATCAAATCAGGCCAGGCATAAATTTAACCTCCTACTTCCAGCACCCTCGCTCAGCTGCCTGATATCACACCAAATCATGTAATAGACCGGACCTGCCTGTCCACTAGAGGACTGCGTATCAGTGTCATGTTTTTCTACTCACTTAGGTTTAAGAAAAACATCATGGTTGGACTTAAAATTAGTGCATGAGCTAAGTAAAATACGTACGGAAACAATGCAACACCAGTATGGAAAACACATCATAAATGTCACTAACATAACTTACAAAATAAAATAAAAGACCGCCTTGAATACCAGTCTCCTGAATGAAAGTTCTGTGTTTGTTGGACCCATCCACCTTCCAACCCACCGGACAGTCTTCTTACTTTGACACGCCAAAAGCAAGAGCGGCGTTCTTATTGCACACGTTTGCTTTGCACATTACTGTGTCATTCACATGCCTTTTTGTGCGACCGGTCGGTGCTCACACCACACCCATCTCCAAACATGGCCTCCGTTTTGACCTCAACTACACACCTGTAAAGTTTCGAGATGCCAAAGCCGGTGTGTGGGGGAACTGGACCTTCACACAGGCTTTTCGAAATCCTGTTTTGTCCCCACAACCACCACTTCTTTTAATGCAGTGAAACACAGTCGTAGCCAGGTCACTGATGCTTATTTTACAGTCATATGATGGCAAACTCCACCCAGCTGATGTGACACCAGAATAGGATAGTAATCAGGTGGATCCACTCTTGCGTTGTGAGTGGCAGTTTGTTACTGAATGATAATGTTACTGGTAGCATACTGGACACTGCGCTTGAACACTAACAACATTTTTACTGTGATCGTGATAAAACTATTGACTGTTTTGATGCATTTCTTATAATGCATCAAGTGGTCGATGTTGCATGAAACATTATACTGATGATAGGTTGTCTTATTCTTCATAGTAACCTCTCTAGTTTATCCCTATCCCTAACTGAATACCACAGCATGTAATGTTCCTTAGGGTTATGGATTAAACATGCAGAGTAGCACAGCTTTTTCTGTATATTTACCACTTTTCAGAATGATCAAACTAAGCATGATAGTATCATCATGTGTTTTTCTTTTTTACAGTGTAGTGAAAGTTATTACCTGCTTCCTGCTGAGAGGAACTGTGTTTTCAAACAGGCTCCAGACGACAGCTTCAGCACAGTTTGGCGTAGTGAGGGAGCCGCTATAGCGAAAGTACTTGGTCATATTCTTCTGAGAAGGTATGAACATTTCCAGGGACACACCTTTCAGTGTTGTGCTGTTGGCTTGTTTTATAAAATATTAACAAGACAATTAGGTTAGTAAGAACTGTATTATAAGACAACAATAGGTTCAAGGCGACGGCTTAATTGTTTTAATAAAATTTATGGTTGAGATGTTTGAAATGGTGTTTTATAACTTTGTGTTATCTCACAACAATTGCACTTTAGCCTACCGCTGGAACAACCAGCAGCACTTCTAGGACCCTGTACACAATGTGGCTGGAAGATAATGATGCACAATTATCTTATTTTTCCATGTCAGCAAATATGACTTACAGGGCCATTTGATGTATTTCAGGGCATTAAGAAGGGGATCAAATCTCTTATTTGCAGACTTGGACTCCTGAAATGAAAGAAAGAAATGTTCAACTTCATTTTTAAGCAGATCTCCCACTTTTTTTGTTGCATGATAATCAAACAAATTACCTCAAAGAAAAATCCAAGAACAGCCACGCCTGTGCGGTCTCTTACAGCCTGGGACAAAGAGGCATATTCCTCTTTTATGTGGACAATATGCATCTGTAGATGGCATAAAATAATTATAAAATACCATACCATACAGAAAATGGCTTTATCACATAGTTATAACACACTTTCCATCCCCATATATCTTACCTCCATTGGAAATTGTTCTCCGTCAATTGTGTGTTCAGATCCTGGTCCTCCATCTTTGCCCCAATGTAGGTGAAGTTGTATTGCCTTGTATTGTGAAGCCAGATTTCCTCCTTTGATCCTGATGCTAGAGGGTAAATCCAGTCTAACTGGAAAAAGTCATCATTTAAAAATTCAGGCAAAAAAAACAAAGACCGCTCTGGTGACGATTACAAAGTGCCTTTTTGGATTTGGCTGCAGTGAAACCTTTAGAAGAGTATTAATGTTTTGCAGCTTCTTTAGGCTGAAGTATCTTTTGTACATTTAATATTTGGGGGTAGTCATTATTTATTACACCAGAGGATGCAGGGCTGTAGATCCTTCTATTCGTTCGCTATTATCATCCTTTTTGCCACCGACAGTATAAGATCATTATCTCCGTGGTTTATAGCTGAGGTAATTGTCTTATCACTATTTTACAGTCAGCTTGCTTTAGTCAAGCTGATTTAAAGGAACCGTGTGTAATATTTTGGGGGGATCTATTAGCAGAAATGTAATATAATATTCTCAACTATGTTTTTTCCATGTATAATCACCTGACACTAAGAATCAGGTTTTTGTTGGCAGCAGTCTTTCATATCTACATAGAGAGCGGGTCCTCATCACAGAGTCCACCGTGTTGCTCTGTCATGTTTCTACAGCAGCCCAGAATGGACAAACCAAACACTGGCTCTAGAGAGTCTTTCATTATTATATATTACCAGAAGACCAACATACTTCTCCAATACGCTTGTAAAACTACAGTAATGCAAGTCACAAGCCACCGTCTCATTTCTGTTGCTCCTAAAGTAATGTTATTATGGTAAGGATGACCTCTGAGGGAGGTGAGCGTTGCTACCATAGTTTTGAATTCACATTACCACAGTCTTGAAGTGAGCAGAGGGGTACTCATTTGGTTACAACCTGCAACTACACCACTAGATGCCGTCAAATCTTACACACTGTACCTTTAAAATCACTGATTGTCTTCTTTATACTAACTCTTCTTTTCCAAATAAAACATGGACATACCAGTGTGACCGTTGTTTATTAGGCGACCATGAAAAACATCTTGATAGCCGGTGAACTGAAAAGGAGCAAGACGTTCATCTGGTAGCATTCTCTTTGTAACAATGTTAACTGGAGACTGAGATCTGCCGCCGCAGTGCTGTGAAACCACTCCCCACGCCTCTGGACCTGTGAAACAGGTGGGTGGAAATAAAGTAACTCCTCTACTACATATTTTCTTATTTTATCTAAACTGATGACAGCTTATTTTGAGGCTTACCTGTGCAGGTGTGATTGCATGTTACTTGGGTCTGGTAGCACCAATCTACAAGAGTCGGTTTGAAATTAGTCATATAATAGAAGACAAAAAACAGCAAGAGCAAATACAATAATTCCTCTGTTGAGCAAATTATGCCGAATACTTATTTGATATTTTTTTCTTTGTGATGAACAAGCCCAAACACTTTTGAATAATACTTTATATCCTGCACTTCTTCACAAACAAAACACCACAAACTTGCACAAAAAATGCCTATGTACACTGAAGACATTTTTCAAAGTCTAATCAATGAATGACTTTTTATTTCTTAGAGAACATACCTGCCCCTGAGACAACCCTCATGGAAGATGCAAACAAAAATAAAACTGGTGCAAGCAGCATTGTGAATATGCTGTATGTGTCCGAGTCAGCCAGCTTTGAATTGAACGTTTTGGAAACCTGTTATAAGACAGGTAGACCCACCTATCAATACCGCCCTCACTGCATGCTTTAGTTTTATGACTCCTGATTCTTGTGACCACTGATACAGCAAACACCGATATCTGAAGACCCATGTTCACAAGATAATGAATGAACCCTTAATCACCGGGTTTGGCCTGAAAACTGTCAGCTTGACTGATGCACCTGATCAGATATGGTGAAGTTAGGTACAGCAAGTTTTTCCTTTTCTCAGTGACTTCTGGGAGGCAGAGTTATCGGTAAATGACTACAATTATTATTGTTGGTATTGTGTTACTGTTGCTGCTTTTACTACTAGTAGTACTACTACTACTACTATTACTGTAGGCTGCTACTCTGTGTTTTTACTTTTTAAAACATATATTTCTGTTTATTGGATTTCAACTATAGTTTTTTAACTTGCAATGCGTTCTCTGTATCTACGGTATGTATTATTACTGATATTATTCTACTCATTCACACTTTGGTACAAATACTACTATTAGCACTTCCATAACTACATACTGCTCACACTAATATACTAAACTTATGTGCATCATACTCTTTAGTACGATGAACAGTTTCACAACATTTGCATCAGGCTTAACCAATTCCTCACGATATCAACCTCATAACAACAGCTGAGAAACTGATGATTGTGTGATTGTTACTTAGTTTCAACATTAAGTTCATTTAGTTTGAAGCAGAACAACCTTTCATACAATATTACAAGCAAGTTGAGTCAGTGAGATCATTTTTGTTTTGGGAGATGGACAGATTTGGGGGTACTTCACAGGAAAGTGTACACATACAGAGTACATACTGTATACTACACCCTTAAATGTCCATTAAAAATATATGTTCACATCATGAAACATACCGTAGGTGCATTATCAATGAATGATAAGATAAGTAGTAATAAAACAGGTCCCCTGCACAGTCAGCCATACAGCCAGGGACAGCTAAGACGCTAAGTAAAAATTAGGGATAGGTATCATAAGAGTTTTATCAATGCATACATGAAAATAGTCACAGCTGAAAGGATTAGCAGATTAATCAATTAGTGGATTGGCAACTATTTTGATTAATTCATTTTTTTCAGAAACAATGGCCATAATTCATAATTGGTTATAGCTTTTCAAATGTGAATATTCGCTGGCTGAATATTTTGGGGTTTTGGCTTATTGGTTAAACAAAAAAGATAATTTGAAGATGAATGTGAAAATGAAGAAGAACAATGGGCATTTCTTTGGAGTATTTTCTGAAATTATACAGATTAACTTGATAAAAATATGAAGAGAAAACTCCAGTAGAAAAATGACCCCGCCTCCACCTTGGTAACTCTGACCACATCTCTATTATGCTAATTCATTCTTACAGGCCATTTCTGAAACCCAAACCAGTACAATGACAGATCAGGACTGCTTTGAGAGTACTGATTGGGGCACGTTCAGGGCTGCAGCCTCGTCTGGTGAGCACACTGATCTGGACAAGTAGTCAGAGACAGCATACATCAACAAATGCATAGATTGTCATTGTCACCAAAATCATCTCTTTGCGGTCCAATGAGAAGCCACGTCTGACCGCTGCTGAGAGCCCGGGATGTGGTGTTCAGATCTGGTGACAAAGCAACTCTCAGAACAGCATAGGCCAACCTGTCACGTGGCATCAGGACAACAAAGAACCAGTACACCGAAAGAATCATCAACCACTTCAATGACAGCAGAGACTCGGCGCACTCACAGACTACAACCCCTGTCCCCTATCCTGTGGGGATGGCCCCACCCTCCCAGATGCACTGGATGACTTCTACACATGGTTTGAAAGACTGAACAGAGAAGTCAACCCCCCTGACGGATGACCATGTTCTGCAGCTGATTGCAGTCTATGTGGAAAAGACCCTCTCCAGAGTCAGTCCATGCAAAGCTGCAGGCCCAGACAGAATCCCAGGATGAGCCATCAAGGACTGTGCAAGACAACTGACGGGGGTCCTCACTGACATCTTCAGTATTTCACTTTCACAGGCAGTCATCCCCACATGCTTCAAGTCCACCACCATTATACCAATGCCTAAGAAAACACCCATGTCTTACCACAACTACTGTCCCATTGCTCTGACCACACCATCATGAAATGCTTCAAGAGGCAGGTCATGAAATGCATGAAGTCCAGCCTTCCCCCCACACTGGACCCCCTCTAAGTTGCATACTGGACCAACCGCTCTACAGAAGATGCCATAACCGCTGCTCCCCACCCAGCCCTGACCCACCTGGAAAATAAGAACAGCTATGTGAGGATGCTGTTTATAGACCTTTATTATGTTTATTGATTTATTTCAGCTGAGCCTTTGATCAATTATACCCAAACATTTGCTTGTAAAACTGAGGGACTGAACACCTCCCTCAGCAACTGGGTGCTGGACTTCCTCACAAGAAGACCACAGTCCGTCCAAATTGGCAGCTCCACCTCCAGGACCATCACACTGAACACAGGCTCTCCACAGGGCTGTGTGTTCAGTCCAGCAACAATGATGATTCTCCATACAGAACAGAGGTGGACCGACAGGCTATGTGGTGCAGAACCAATAACTCTCCCTAAACACAGGGGAGACCAAAGCGATCAACACCGACTTCAGAAAGAAGACCAGAGCCCACAATACCCCCTGTGCATCGGTGGTAAGGAAGTAGAAAGTGTAAGCGGCACAAAGTTCTTGGGGGTGTATATCACTGAGGACCTCTCCTGGTCCTCACATGTCACTGCGCTTTCCAAGAAGGCCCAGCCACGTCTCCATTTCCTACAGCGTCTGAAGACAGCATGCCTCCCACCAACCTTCCTCACCCCAGTCTACAGAGGCACCACAGAGAGCGTTCTGACCAGCTGTATCACTGTCTGCTACGGGAATTGCAAGATCTCAGATCTCAAGACACTGCAGCGGATAGTGAAGACAGCTGGAAAGATCACAGAAACTACTCTCCTATCCATCCAGGATATCCATCCAGGATATCCACAATGCTCGGTGCACTCGGAGGGTCACAAACATTGTGAAAGACCCCACTCACCCTTTCCACATCCAATTCACCAACAGAGTATCTGCGCAAACACCACCTGACTATGTAACAGCTTCATCCCACAAGCTGTTAGGCTCCTCATCCACCTGAACACTTAACCCCACCCCTACAATGTCTGTCTGACTCACCCACTGACTCTCTACTCACCAGTGTCAGGTGCACCTGAAGCAACCTGCAACCTGCTACGAATAACTCTGTTTGCTGTTTTGCTGCTGAATGATTCTGCCAGTGTCAGGTGTGCCTGTGAATTTTTTAAGTGTAAGTGTACAATGTTCAATGTGTATTAAAAATGTAATGTGTACAGTATAGTGTTTAGTTGTGTATTTAATGTGTATACAATGTTTAATGTGTACAGTTGTATAGAGTTCTGTATATATTTTTCATACATACACAGTACCAGTACTTGTCGAAATCTTCAATTTTTGTGTAATGTCCTGAGTATTGTGTGTTATTTACTATTTTCTTTGTTTCCATATTGTTCTATGTGGCACTGTGGTCCCTGTGAAACGTAATTTTGTTACCCTTTGTGTAAGTCTCCTTGCACATGCGAAAATGACAATAAAGCAGTCTAAGTGTAAGTCTTCAGGATCTCTCTCTCTCCCTGAAAGACTCAACATCCTCAGCAGCATGGCACAGATGAAGTCTTATTTCGTTTTTTTCCACCTCGCACACACATACTTACATGCTCCACACCACTGATTTACTGATTTCCACACACTGTACTAACTTTCGTGTTTCGTAAAATAATCAAGTTCTGTTTTTTGCCACCACCTCATGTCTATCTTCCTTCTTCCTCAGCTTCACTGGACCTACACCTTCAAACAGAAAAATGCTGCCATTATGCTTTTGTGGTTTTGCTAGTTGTGTAGTTGCATTACAGTACATGCCAATTCTACAATAAATCACAACACAATAGACAACAGAACGGGACAAAAGAAATCCATACGGTGCTAGCTCCAGCTGACTGAGCAAAATGGATAATAAAGAGAGGAACATACTACGTAGGTTTCAGCATTCATTCGCTGAAGCTGCAGGGCATACAGTAGGCTATGTCTGTAGTGTTGGATTCACTGTGTAATTACTCTGAATAACTAAAGTGGTCTGGTGTGAAAAACAGTCCATAGCAACAAGTGTGTGAGACCTTCACTCAGAGATGAGTAGCACAAACCACGTAACTGTGACATCAGTCGCTGTAGTGTTATACTGGTTACCCCAGTATAACGCTACAGTTGATCCCAGTGTGCATATTCACCAGATGGTGTTTCTACAACTTCCATGTCAGTCGCTTGACATCTTGCATCATACTTTTTCCCATAGACAAAATTTTGTTGAGAAAGGAGACTGTATCTACTGTAACTCAGTAGATAATTTTTGGAGGAGTCAACCAACTTCCCAGTACATTCTAGCAGCACCTCTGTAAATCATTAGGTCTTAAAAGTTGTAATACACACTAACAGACAAATACAGAGTTATTTCCTTCCTCCGTTTATGTCTATGGAGACCAAGACCATGACAGCACAGTGTGATGTTGAGTCCCCATGACCGAGTCATGTGACCGAGCGGATGCTCAATGGATGCCCAGTGGATGCGGAAGATCCAGGTACTTTTTCAAGTAAAATTCAAGCCATTTTGTCTTCATGAGCCACTGAGCAACTTTCATAGGAATGAATGGGACCCTGCCTCCAACACACTATCCAGTTCTCTTTATACATCCATGCTGCTTTCAAGTCATTTCTTTTTTTTTTTTTAATTCTCACATTTATACATGGGCATTTACTAGGCACAAATAAGTCTAACAAAAAGACACTTTCAAGTTGTATCATGGGAAATGTAGGATCCAGCTATTTTGGAGATGTAGTGACTCAGGATATTTTGACCTCTGTTGTATTACATTTTGACCATTAGAAAGAAAGATATTCCTTTATTATTAAAGATATTCCTTTATTAGTGGGGAAATTCAGTTTTACACTCTGTTGTTCACACAGTACATATACATGTCAATGGAGAGATGTCAGAGTGAGGGGGCTGCTCCTGACAAGCGCCCAGAGCAGTTGGGGGTTTGGTGCCTTGCTCAGGAGCACCTCGGCAGTGCCCAAGAGGTAAACTGGCACCTCTCCAGCAACCAGTTGGTCTTGGTCCATGGGGGATTTGAACTGGTGACCTCCGCGTTCTAACCCTGACCTCCGCGTCCTAACCCAAGTCCTTACGGACTGAGCTACTGCCGCCCCCAGATATTATCTCTGCAATATCTCTTTTGCGAGAGCCCCAGCACTGTGGCAGTGAAAAACTACATTGCAGGAATATCCCCTTTCAGCAGCAGTGGGTAGAATAGGAGCAAATATGATTAAAATTGATTAGAAAATGGTCACTATATCCAGAGAGTAGTGCATGAGATAGGTAATCTGAAAAAAAAATTATGTACCTCTGTGTCCTCCAGATATACCTGGTAAAAAAAAAGAGTAAAAGTATGATACATACATGTAGAATAAAGGCTGGGTACAAATCTGATATGAAAAATCTGATATGAAAAATGGGCTATGACAAATTACATACATGGGAATATAGAATAATGAAATAAAATAGTAAAAAGTATGAGATGTGGAAAACCGTGTTTAATAATGATTGTTTTAGTGTGGCCACTGAAGCGAGCATTTCAGGGTATGGCCAGCACAAAATTTGATATTTCCATCACATCGCAACAACATGAACAGAGTGAACACATGTTATGTAAAATCCTACAATTATCAGTTCATCTGAATGCGGCACAGTGACGTTTCAGAGGCAGGCGCGGCTGAGCTACAAATATGCTGCGTTCAGGCGCATCGCGGTCACAGTCGCCCGGGGTTCTGCCTCCACCGCCGAGCTCAGCGTCGCTCTGCCTGCTGGTGAGAGAGGTTTGTACCTAAAGGAGGTTACCGGCGTCCCGGCTGCGATGAACAGATGGAGGGGCAGAGTCACTGTTGCCAGGTGTAAGATAATTATCGTATTTGTGCGATAATTTTGCCCTCTGTACGATGTACGATCAATAATCCCCAAAAACGCCAAATGTACGATAATTTGACCATTCCGTGAATGTGTGTATGTAATCGGTTGTAATCAGCCTGTCGCAACTGTCTGTCGGATTTTTTTGTGAACCATGAAGGCATCTCTTTCCATGTGACAAGTTTCAAGCCAATCCTGCGTTTCTAAATGTGAGCTTGCCTCAGAACAACGGTAATGATTGGCTGAATAGTACGCTGCGCCCGCCCCATGAGTGAGGAAAAGAAAAAAACAATAGTCTCCTCTCGCTCTTCTTCATTTTATTCAGAAAACTGCCAAAGATGGAGACTGACAGACTGGACAGACAACTCAGGAAGAAAACATGTACATGGAGTGTTGTTTTTTATTTTTTTTTTATTATTAATTAACCTCTTTCCAGGTTATTCACATAGAACTGCACTATTTTAAGTTAGAACCTGGTTTATAAGTTTGCATAAGTGCAGTTTTTGTTTATTTTATGAAATGTTATCATTTTGTTGACAGAGACAATGCTGTTGTTATCTTGTTTACCTCTTTTCCGGGTTATTATATACCTATATATGCACTTTATTTTATTAATTTTTTCCACAATATCTTTATTTGAGTTTTAAGCAGGATAGCAAAGAGAAATACTTTGACATTCAGAACAGAACATACGGTAAAACAAAAAAAATCACATAGAATTGCACTTTATTTTAAGTTGCACTTATAAGTTTTCATAAGTCATAAGTTTGCAATTTTTTGTTATGAATTGTTGTCATTTTGAGGACAGAGATGTTGTTTCTCTGAAAATAAAATTTCAATATTAAGCCAGATCTTCATTTTGTTGTCAGTTATCATGAATACTATTTAGCATTTAAACCTGGTGCTATGTCTATATCCTAACAGTAGGTGGCCTCCAGGCCTCATGATTTGGCTCATTAGTTCCCACCTGTCATTGTTTGTGGGGGACACGTTAGCCTAACGCAACTGTGGGGCTGCTGATGAATCCATTCATAGACGTTCTTTGATCCCTTCCGTACTGACGCAAAGCCGTGAGTCGCTATTCAACACAATAGACTTGTTAGTTTGATTATGACGGGTGTACGATAATTTTCCTCAAAATATGATAATTTTATGTCTCTGGTACGATAATCCTACATTTCCCACCTGGCAACACTGACCCTCTTCCCTCGTCAGCGGACAGCGTGGGTATCGGGAGTGCAGTGTGTTATGTCTGACGGAGACATGGTTAAACGGGAAGACACCAGACTGTTCGGTGGAGCTAGCCGGCTTCTCGCTAGGCCGGGCGGACAGAAACAAACAGAGCGGTAAGAAGCTGGGTGGTGGGCTCGCTGTCATTATTAACAACTAATGGGTTAACCCGGGACAAGTAACCACGAAGACGGTAACATGGACCCCCGATGTTGAACTGTTGGCTGTGGGTTTGAGGCCATACGATCTGCCCCGAGAGTTTTCAGCCGCTAGCATAGTCACTGTTGACACTCCACAGCCGGCATTGGCGGCGCGTGGTTGTGACGTCATTCACCCCACCGTCGGCATTGGCGGCGCGCTGTTGTGACCTTTCACCCCACCGTCGCAGACCTGCAGACGAGGCACCCGGACGATCTGCTTTTTGGTGGTTCTCGGTTGACTCTTCACCCTCGTGACCAATTTCCTCTCAGCAGCAGGTGATAGCTTGCATTTTCTTCCTGATCGGGGCAGTGACAGAACAGCGCCATGCACATTATGCTTACAAACAATTGTTTGCACTGTTGCTCTTGGGACCTGCAACTGCTTTGAAATGGCTCCAAGTGACTTTCCTGACTTGTTCAAGTCAATGATTCGCTTTTTCAGATCCGTGCTGAGCACCTTTGACTTTCCCATTGTAGCGTTTGTGGGCGTTTGTATCCAATGAGCCCTATTTAAATTGCCTCAGAGAAGTCACCAGCTGTAGTCACTCATAATCACTCACAACAAGTTAAGAGGCCATGTATGAAGCTCATTTCATTGACACATCTTTCTATGTCACCAAAATTGCTGGGTCAAAAATATACATACAGCAACTCATGTTGCTCTATGTATATTTTGAGCAGATTTGAACACATTTTCAGTTGACCCATAATAAAGTCATAAAAGAACCAAACGTCATGAATGTTTTTTGTGACAAAGAAGTATCTGGAACAATCACTTTATCAGAGAAAAATCTGAGCTGTAGAAATAACTGGAAACTCAAGAGAGCCATGACATTATGTTCTTGTGGTGAATGTAGTGTGTATGTAAACTTTTGACCACAACTGTATGTCAGCTCACTTAATCAACAGTGGTAATTCAGCTCTCCTGCTGGTCGCGAACCTTTACCTTTCCTGGTCTCTCCGCAGCGTTTAACTGCTGCTGACTGCTGCTCTCCCTCTCCTCTCCATCAGAGGCTGCACTGATGCGCCATGGTAGGTGGCCCATAATCCATCCATCCATCCATCGTCAACCGCTTATCCCGTTGGGGGTCACGGGGGGGCTGGAGCCGATCCCAGCTGGCTTTGGGCGAAGGCGGGGTTCACCCAGGACAGGTCACCAGTCCATCGCAGGGCACATAGAGACAACCACACCATTCTCCTGCCTGTGCATGTGATGTAAGGGTGGCACAAATAATACAGTCATAGACATTATTACTCTATACAGCGTTGGAGGACACACAACTTGTATACTTGGTCTGGTGCAAACTGTATGGGATTTCTTTGCTGGAGCTGCAAAATCTACTCACTAAATAAATATGCGTGAGGAAAGTAAATTTATCAGAACTTTTCATTATGGATGTCGTTGATTATCTATTCTAAGTTTGGTCATATAGTAAGAAAAAGTATGTAAATCAAGAACTGATAAATCAAGATCCATCAAGAGAAATCAAATATAGTGCCATGAATTGACGTCAGATTGAACAGGAAGGTACCCAGAGAATGTCTCCCCTGTGAACTGACCCGTTGTCTGTCTCTTTCTCTGTGTTTTGCGTCCTCAGTGTGTCGACTTGAGCTGCAACGAGCTGACTGAAGTCACCCTTCCAGAGATTCTTCCTCAGAAGCTTCAGGAGCTGGACCTCACAGGCAATCCTCGCCTCAACCTGGACCACAAGAGCCTGGAGCTCCTCAAGTATGAACCTGAAAGATCCTGCAGTAGTAATAATAATAATAAATAATCTGTGGAAAATATGTGTGAGTCACTGACTCATTAAACCAACTGGCTGACCCCTTTTTCTTTCTTTTCTTACTCCTCTCTGCAGTAATATCAAATGCTTCCGGGTGGATCCATCTCCTTCAGCTCAGTGTGTGAGTGAGAGCCACAGGGCTCCTGCAGTCCGGAGCCACGGCTACACCGAGGCCTCTGGAGTCAAAAACAAGTCAGTCCTCCTCCCCTTCTATTGCTGTTCCCATCCATCTACTCACTGCCATTTTTTCCTTTTGAATTAATGTCTTTTATTGATCTCTTGAAGTTTATAACAACAGTTAATTGAGTAAATTTTATTTAGGTTATTGAGCACTTTTCCAAACCACAAAGAGATTTCTAAGGGGTTAATGTTAACTACTAGGGATGGGTCATCCTGTCTTAAATCATATACTGTATTTTTCCCTTGTATTAACCGTTGCAGGCACTGCCTAGTAGTGACGTTACTACTGGTAAAACATGTGTGGCACCTCCAGTTTGGCTTTTTTCTGTCAGTGTGGGTGTGTGGATGCTGTGCCATGCAGTGCAGTGTCCCGAGTTTCAGCAAGGAGATCAGCTGTTCAAGCAGCAGAACATATCCTCAATCAGACCTGACAGAAACAAAATAAAACTCTTTCCACCCGCCTCTTCCGCTGTTCCAACACTATGGTTGGTTAATCCACAGTGTTAGATTTGAAAATGTACGGACGCTATGCTTCATTTTCCCCCACTGGGTCTGTGTCTCTCCACACCGGAGCTGCTGCAGTCAAATAGATTTTCAAATAGTATTTTTGCTTGGAATGCACATTCCCACGATAAATAAACTAATCTGACCCCAAATTTGATGCTAACATTAGCTGTTGTGGCTAGCCCCATTCTGTGACCAACATATAACATTTGCAAGTGCATATCAGCCACATTACCATCTTCATCATGTCCCAGCTGCTGGGTGATCTCGAGCTATGTATTGTCCTTTATTTGGTTGTTAAAGTAGTAGTGTTTGTCGTACATTATTGGGTGGTAACAAGGGGACGGTCCATTGTTATTCTGAAACACCAATACTAAAATGTCACATTGGACCAGAAAAAAGCCCATTTGTTCAACAGTCCGTTACCCCATAAACAAGATAAGATAAGATCAGTATTCCTTTACCCCCCCATGGGGAAATTTACATAAACAAAAGGCCATTGTTACAGAAATACACAAACAGAAGCACATGGCTAATTATTATGCAGAATGACGGCAGTCAGTTGGAGCAAAGGATTTCGAAGGATATCTGCTGAAGTCGAGTTCGTCTGAATATTTTCACCCCGCACGAATGTTCCACAGGGGTGTGTAAGCATTCATAAGAAAATAAGAAAGAAAATAACATGTTGATGTTGTTGTTGTCAGGCTGTGTGTGGCGGCTCTGGCTCTCGACAGCTTCTGTGGGATTCGTGAAGCTCTGTATGGAGTTTTTGATGGAGACAAGAACGTTGAGGTGCCTTACCTGCTGCAGTGCACCATGGGAGACGTACTAGCGGAGGAGCTTCACAGAGGTCAGAGGCAGGAAGATTACATGTCCAACACTTTCCTCACCATGCAAAGGTAAATAAACAGCTCATATGATTTCTAGAACAGCACAGAAGTAAAACACTTTCCCCTGAATATCCTACACTCTTCACTGTTTCTGTGTTGCTCTCCTGCAGGAAACTAGGCACAGCGGGCCAGAGGATGGGCGGCTCAGCGGCTCTGTGTCACATCAGACACGACCCAGTGGCTCCCGGCGAGCACGGCGGCTGCTTCACCCTGAAGGCCGCCAACGTCGGCAGGTGCCAGGCGGTTTTGTGCCGCGACGGTAAAGCTATGCAACTCTCCACCACACACACTGTCAAAGAGGAGCCGGAGTACCAGAGGGTCCGGAAGCATAACGCCATCATCACCGAGGTAAGGACAAACTCTTTTAGTGGAGTGTGATTTGTGTGTTCTAGTGCTGAAACGATGAGTTGATTAATGAGAGCAAAATACATAAACTTTTGATGATTGATGAATTCTTTAACAACATCCTAACTGATTCGAGCGTCCGACTATCGCTCTGCTTAGCATAACATCGGACGCTCTCTGTCCACACTGAATATGTTAAATATGCACTTCTGTTACATCATGTAAAGTTGTAGGCTCCATATCAGACTGGAGGCGTAACCACACGTAACAACATAAAAGATGGCTTAGTAACATGCTCTCTGCCTACACATAGACTTTTTAAAGAAGAAACATCTTTAATATTGTGAAATTTAGCCCACTGGAAAGAACATATGACATAGCCAACAGCAAGTAGGTTGTTATTTCACGATCTCCCTCCAGCTAGCTGCCACCGAATTTAGTATTTTCTAGTGAAATGAGGGGCTATTGTACTGGTAACTCCTCAGGCCTGCCATGCATCTTTCGCATACTCAAAGTGGTAATGATCAAGTTAATATCCTCATCTATGGTACATCCAGGAAAATCCAATAAAAAACAGTGGTTTTGTCGCTGACACTCACATGGTCACATCTGGTTAGCACACGACGTAAGGCATAAAACAAAAACATTTCAAACATTCTCTGTTTTCACCTTCTAAAATGTGAGAATTTGTGGTTCTTCTCTGTTTTAGACATTTGGAAATTCAATATCTTTTCATTTTGGTCTTTTGGCTAGAGAAAACAATCCATTCTCTGAGGAGTTTTTCTTGTGATTTTATGATCCAATTTATTTTTGTATATTTTATAGACTTCATTTAATTTTATAAAAAACAATTTAAAATAAATAAATTAAAAGTAGATTCAGTTAATGAATAGGTTAGAGCTGCCACTAATGATTACTTTCAGCATTTCTGGACATTTCATAGATTAAACAATGAAGCAATTAATCAACCAAATAATCACCAGATTAATTGATTGATAGTTTAGTCTATAAAATGTCAGAAAATAGTGGAATATGCCATTGGCAGTTCCCAGAGCCCAAGGTAACATCTTTAAATTTTGTTCAACGAAAGGTACAAAAGCAGTAAATAAATACTAAATCTGAAATACATAATATGAAAAACAGGAAAACAAATCACAAATCGTCACATTTTTGTCTAATAAATGACAAATAATGACAAATTTTTGCCAATTACTTTCTGTCAGTTGACTAATTGTTTCAGTGCTCTAATAGATAAATTGATGACAGATATCATCAGTAGTTGCAGCCCTTATTTGTACATTTGAGGTTTTGTTTGAGAAAACTTCACAACAGCCCTTTATCTTTGTCTTCTGCAGGATAATAATGTCAGTGGTGTAACTGACTCCACCAGAATCATGGGTTATTCCTTCCTGTGCCCATCTGTGACTCCCAGACCCCACGTCTGCACGGTGACCCTCACCCCGCAGGACGAGTTCTTTCTCCTGCCGGGGCTTGTGGGACATGTTGTCCCCCAGCGAGGCGGTGGAGGCAGTCAGGAATGTACCGGACGCTCTTGCCGCCGCTAAGAAGCTGGTGACTCTGGCTCAGAGCTACGGCTGCTCCGACAGCCTCAGCGCCGTCGTCATCCAGCTCAGCATCACAGAAGACTGCTGCTGTTTCTGCGAGCCGCCGCCTCCCCCTCCCAGCCCCGGCCTGGGTGCGCACACCAGCACGCACCCCTACTCGGCAAGCGGTGACGGCGGCATACCGTTGCCAGGATAATCCCAAATTACTATTGAGTCCTTTTTACTTTTAGTACAAAATTCAGGAGCTGAAGCGATTTTGTCGATAAGGGCACAGAAAAGGAACTTTCACTATTGGTCGTTTAACTCATATTTATCAATATTTTCTGATTCCAGCTTCTCAAATGAGACGTATTTATTGGTTCTCCCTATTTTATGTCATTATGAAATGCATCCTTTTGGATATTTCAACTGCTGATGACAAAGCAAGTTATCTGGAAACATCACCTTGAGTTGTGTGTGCGACATTATACTGTATAAAGCAAATTATTAATTAATAATCAATTCCCCTAAACCATGATAATGAACTGTCTCTGTTTTCAGATCGTTTGAGCCCATTCTTTCTTACTTCAGCAGAAAGTCAAAGAGAAGTGCAATTTCCATTTAGGCACCTTAAATACCTTTTTCTCATGATTTTACATGCCTGTCTATGAAGTTCAAGGCTGTTTCAATAAATACTAAACTTGGAGCATTCTCCAACCTACTACATATGCCAATAAAATGCAAATAATATACAATTTACCTGAGGAATGAGTCAGATTTTTTTTTGTATTATTTTTTGTTTTTATTATTAAGTTAAACATACTACATGACTCAAAAAACTTAGTTACACACACTGAGGGCTGTGCCATCAGTGTCAAAATTTGAGTGGAGCATCTTGCCCAACTGGAGCACCCAAAGAAGAAGACAGGCCTCACCACTGCATCACAGTGCCCATATATTTATGAATATAAATTGTGTTTATCAGATCCATAATTTATATTTATAAAGTAGAGTTACAGTTTGGTTGGGGTTGTCGTTTAGACGGGATGAGGAGATAAAATTTTTGGAGGTTACAATAGGGGAGTTGCAGGTTGCAAGCATTGTCCATCAGGAAGTTATTCCATAGGTCTCCGTCCTCAGGATACAAGTGAGCGACCCACTCTCCATAGAAATTTATCAGCGTGGGACCAGAAACTTCTGGTCTGAGACAGAGAAGCTGGAACCTCTGGGGAGCTCTCATCTCTAAGATGCCCACATATCACCTCTCTTGAGTCATCAACTCTCTGGTCTTCACAGATCACCTCTCTTGAGCCATCATCTCTCTGGTCCTCACATATCACCTCTCTTGAGCCATCATCTCTCTGGTCCTCACATATCACCTCTCTTGAGCCATCATCTCTCTGGTCCTCACATATCACCTCTCTTGAGCCATCATCTCTCTGGTCTTCACAGATCACCTCTCTTGAGCCATCATCTCTCTGGTCCTCACAGATCACCTCTCTTGAGCCATCATCTCTCTGGTCCTCACATATCACCTTTCTTGAGTCATCATCTCTCAGATGCCCACATATCACCTCTCTTAAGTCATCATCTCTCTGGTCCTCACATATCACCTCTCTTAAGTCATCATCACTCTGATCCCCACATATCACCTCACTGAAGTTATCCTGACCTGGTCTTACCTGATGCCTAAGATCAAGGACTTCTGCTGACAGAGGTTCAGTCTCTCCCTGTCTCTCAGACTCAAGCTGGGTCACCTTCTCAATAAGGCTCTGGTTCTCACCAGTGAGTCTCATTAGCTGCCCCTCCAGCATCTCCTTCTCCTTTTGCTCTGCAGCCAGTTTGGTCTTCAGATCTGCTACAACTCGCAGGTGCCTGACACGTTCCTTCTTCATTTGGTCCCACTCTGCTATCAGCCACCATACCTCTGACTCCAGTTTCAGATGTTCAGACTGGTTACAACGGACTTTTGGAAGCTGTTTATCTCCCGGTGTCAAACAGAAGTGCACTCTTTTCTTCATCTTAATCTCAGACATGGCTCTCCTCAAAACTCTTCCAATGGCTCGTTTGCTCAATCGTGAAATGTGATGAGATCGCCTGTGTTGCCTGCTACTGTGGTTGGTTGCCAAATGAACTCCGTCTGTTTTCGAATCATAACATCCCAGCGTTAGGTAACGTCGCGATGTTTTTGCGCCAATCAGGCGGCCGCATAGAATGTCATGGAAACGCATCGTGACATTCTACGCGCATGCGCATTGAGCCATTTCTTTTTTTTTTTTTTTTAACCCTCTTCCCTCGTCAGCGGACAGCGTGGGTATCGGGAGTGCAGTGTGTTATGTCTGACGGAGACATGGTTAAACGGGAAGACACCAGACTGTTCGGTGGAGCTAGCCGGCTTCTCGCTAGGCCGGGCGGACAGAAACAAACAGAGCGGTAAGAAGCTGGGTGGTGGGCTCGCTGTCATTATTAACAACTAATGGGTTAACACGGGACAAGTAACCACGAAGACGGTAACATGGACCCCCGATGTTGAACTGTTGGCTGTGGGTTTGAGGCCATACGATCTGCCCCGAGAGTTTTCAGCCGCTAGCATAGTCACTGTTGACACTCCACAGCCGGCATTGGCGGCGCGTGGTTGTGACGTCATTCACCCCACCGTCGGCATTGGCGGCGCGCTGTTGTGACCTTTCACCCCACCGTCGCAGACCTGCAGACGAGGCACCCGGACGATCTGCTTTTTGGTGGTTCTCGGTTGACTCTTCACCCTCGTGACCAATTTTCTCTCAGCAGCAGGTGATACAGTGTTGCCAGGTGTACGATAATTATCGTATTTGTGCGATAATTTTGCCCTCTGTACGATGTACGATCAATAATCCCCAAAAACGCCAAATGTACGATAATTTGACCATTCCGTGAATGTGTGTATGTTTTTTTTTTTTTTTTTTATTTGGTCAAAATATATACAACAAACAGGCATACAATTCTTTTTATCCACACATAGAACCGGTGCTTAAAAAAAAAAAAAAAAAAAAAAAAAAGATAAATAAATAAATAAAGAAGAAATAATAACATAACATAAATTAAAATGAACTAAAATTAGCTAGGGTCTTCTGTGCAAAGCATACTTTTCAATTACACTTGTAAGTTTCAACGCATTTTTCCCTTTCATAATTTTTAGGGCTTTTACAAAGGAAAGAAACTCATTCTGAAACACAATAAATTTGGGTTTAACTTTCATAAATTTACATTTGTGTATATGATATTTACCAAGGATGAGAATATTATTAATCAGGAAATCCCACTCATTGTTGTTCAAAGCAAGTCCATAAATAATGTCCTGTTGAGAAAAGGGTTCCAATCTGATATTTGTGTACAGCCAGTCATGTATATCAGTCCAAAATAAATCAGAAAACACACATTGAAAGAACAAATGATCAGAAGTTTCAGGTTGATCACAAAAGACACAATTATTGGTTTCAAAGCCAAATCGCTGTCTTAACAATTCACCGGATGGATAAACGCCATTTAAAATTTTAAAATGGATTTCTTTTGCCTTTGGATTTATAGGGAATTTTAAGTATTTAGTGCGTAAGGAATATATAATATCTTTGGAGAAGATTTGTTTTATAGAGTTTCGAAAAGACAGTAATGGGTATGCTACATCATCAAACATTTTTCTAATTATTTTATTGGGAATTTTAATGCTCTCAAAGTCATAGCCTCCAATTAAAAGACGTGGAAGATTTGGAGTGATGTGAGTTGAGTTTGAAATAATTTCTTTAATTAAACCTACAATAGCATTAGGGATGGCTTTCATTATCGCTGTAAAGAATTTACGGTCTATAGCTAGATCATATTTGAGACAAAAATTTTCATATGATAATAAACACCCATCGCTGTCAACCAAATGAATTAGGGACCAAATACCTTTGTCCATCCAGTCTTTGTTATACAGCGATTTGTTTTTAATCGTGATATATCTGTTGTTCCATATCGGTGTGTTGTGTGGGGTGAAGTTATGACTGTACAACAGTTTCCAATATAAGAGGACCTGCTGGTGAAACATTGATAGTTTAACGGGGAGTTTTTGAATAACAAAATCACATTTTAATAAACATTCAATACCTCCCAGTTGCTTAAAGATTTCTCTGGGGATATGATACCAAAAGCTTTTATTGTTGAGGAGGGATTTTAACCAGTTAAGTTTAAGTGTTCCATTTATAGAATCAAAATCAATAGCCTGTAGGCCTCCATCTTTGTATTCTTTTATCATCTCTGTTCTTTTAATATAGTGCATCTTTTTCTTCCAGATATAGTCAAAATTAATTTGATTAACCTTCTTAATAGCACTATTAGGAATGGCCATAGAATACGCAGGATAGATACACCTGGATATGCTCTCCATCTTAGTCAGAAATATTCGACCCAGCAGACTGATGTCTCTCAGTAACCAGCAGTTCAGCTTGGTCTGACATTCAGCAATTGCTTTCCAAATATTCATATTTTCTCTCTCTGTTGAGTTTTTGGAAATATGTATCCCTAAATATTTGACAACTGATTTTATAGGAATGTTATATGCTTCTGTTAAGTCACTCTCATGAATTGGCATTAACTCACATTTATTTAAGTTCAGTTTAAGCCCCGAGGCAATGGAAAATGTGTTTACTGCTTGTAGTATTTTGGGGACCTCAGTCAGCTGTTTCATGAAGATGGTTGTATCATCCGCTAGCTGGCTAATAACAACAGGTAGCCCGATCACGCTTAGAGGAGCGATGTCTGAATTTTTAATAAAAATAGAAAGCATTTCTGTGGCAATTATAAAGAGAAATGGAGAGATGGGGCAGCCTTGTTTGATGCCGCGCTTGATAGCAAATCTCGGCGATGTGCCTCCTGGCAACGAAACTGAGCTATTAGCATGATCATACAGAGACTCTATAATAGCTCGAAATTTGTTCCTGAAACCCAAAAGTTTTAAGCACTGAAAAATAAAAGGATGTTCAATTGAGTCAAATGCTTTATAGAAGTCAAGAAACAAAATAAATCCATCATCCTCTATTAAATGCTGATAATCTAAGAGATCAATTACCAAGCGAATGTTATTGTGAATGGATCTACCTTTCATAAATCCAGATTGGGATTCACTTATAATTTTATCTAAATTGCTCTTTAATCTGTTAGCATAAACAAGGGTTACAATCTTATAATCAGTGTTTAATAATGTGATAGGTCTAAGATTGTCCAATATTTTGGAGTCTTTGCCCGGTTTGGGAATTAAAGTAATTAGACCTTGTTTCATAGTGGGAGGAGATAACAGATTATCAGTTGCTTCCTTCAACATAAGGGAAAAAGGATTTTTTAATAAATCCCAAAAATGTCGGTAGAAATTTGATGTGAGGCCATCACAGCCGGGAGATTTATTTAAAGATAAGCTATCTACAGCTTTATCTAATTCATAAATAGTAATATCAGCCTCACATAACTCTGCAAACTCCTCAGCTATACAAGGAATAAAGTCTTTAATATGATGGAAGAAAGAGTCTGTGTCAGTCATAGAGAAGGCAGAAGTGTATAATTTACTGTAGAAAGAAGTTATTTCCTTAGTGATCAAGGTTGGATCTGTACATAGTTGGTTTTGGATCAATAAGGCTTTGATTGAATTTCTTTCTTGTCTTCTTTTTTCTAATCGACAGAAATAAGCTGTGCTTCTTTCACCATCTTCTATCCATTTAGCCCTGGACCTTATGTAAGCCCCTTCCGCTTTTTTGAGATATATCTCATCAAGTTTGGTTTGCAGAGTTAGTATTTGCTGTTTATCACTGTCAGTTGATGATGTCTTATTACAATAAAGGTTTATTTCTTTAATTAAATTAAGCTCTGATAATTTGTTACCTCTGTTAAGTGACTTCCCAAATTTAACAGAAAATTCTCGAAATTTAAATTTTAAAAATTCCCATTTAGAAACATATGATTTTATACCATCATCAGCCATTACTTCAGTAATAAGGGATTTTATACCCTCACAATATTCTTGACAATTTAATAAGGATGAATTGAATTTCCAGTATCCCTTGTTCCTACCGCTACCCCCAGGGGGTTTAAAATTCAACCTAACGACTGAGTGATCTGTTAGTGGAGCTGCTGACATATAACAGTCTGAAACAGAGTGAAACATTGAAGCAGAAATTAACCAGAAGTCAATTCTGGATTTAACAGTATTATCTGGTTTGAACCAGGAGTGAATGTGTGTATGTAATCGGTTGTAATCAACCTGTCGCAACTGTCTGTCGGATTTTTGTGAACCCTGAAGGCATCTCTTTCCATGTGACAAGTTTCAAGCCAATCCTGCGTTTCTAAATGTGAGCTTGCCTCAGAACAACGGTAATGATTGGCTGAATAGTGCGCTGCGCCCGCCCCATGAGTGAGGAAAAGAAAAAAACAATAGTCTCCTCTCGCTCTTCTTCATTTCATTCAGAAAACTGCCAAAGATGGAGACTGACAGACTGGACAGACAACTCAGGAAGAAAACATGTACATGGAGTGTTGTTTTTTATTTTTTTTATTATTAATTAACCTCTTTTCCAGGTTATTCACATAGAACTGCACTATTTTAAGTTAGAACCTGGTTTATAAGTTTGCATAAGTGCAGTTTTTGTTTATTTTATGAAATGTTGTCATTTTGTTGACAGAGACAATGCTGTTGTTGTTATCTTGTTTACCTCTTTTCCGGGTTATTATATACCTATATATGCACTTTATTTTATTTATTTTTTCCACAATATCTTTATTTGAGTTTTAAGCAGGATAGCAAAGAGAAATACTTTGACATTCAGAACAGAACATACGGTAAAACAAAAAAAATCACATAGAATTGCACTTTATTTTAAGTTGCACTTATAAGTTTTCATAAGTCATAAGTTTGCAATTTTTTGTTATGAATTGTTGTCATTTTGAGGACAGAGATGTTGTTTCTCTGAAAATAAAATTTCAATATTAAGCCAGATCTTCATTTTGTTGTCAGTTATCATGAATACTATTTAGCATTTAAACCTGGTGCTATGTCTATATCCTAACAGTAGGTGGCCTCCAGGCCTCATGATTTGGCTCATTAGTTCCCACCTGTCATTGTTTGTGGGGGACACGTTAGCCTAACGCAACTGTGGGGCTGCTGATGAATCCATTCATAGACGTTCTTTGATCCCTTCCGTACTGACGCAAAGCCGTGAGTCGCTATTCAACACAATAGACTTGTTAGTTTGATTATGACGGGTGTACGATAATTTTCCTCAAAATATGATAATTTTATGTCTCTGGTACGATAATCCTACATTTCCCACCTGGCAACACTGACCCTCTTCCCTCGTCAGCGGACAGCGTGGGTATCGGGAGTGCAGTGTGTTATGTCTGACGGAGACATGGTTAAACGGGAAGACACCAGACTGTTCGGTGGAGCTAGCCGGCTTCTCGCTAGGCCGGGCGGACAGAAACAAACAGAGCGGTAAGAAGCTGGGTGGTGGGCTCGCTGTCATTATTAACAACTAATGGGTTAACCCGGGACAAGTAACCACGAAGACGGTAACATGGACCCCCGATGTTGAACTGTTGGCTGTGGGTTTGAGGCCATACGATCTGCCCCGAGAGTTTTCAGCCGCTAGCATAGTCACTGTTGACACTCCACAGCTGGCATTGGCGGCGCGTGGTTGTGACGTCAATCACCCCACCGTCGGCATTGGCGGCGCGCTGTTGTGACCTTTCACCCCACCGTCGCAGACCTGCAGACGAGGCACCCGGACGATCTGCTTTTTGGTGGTTCTCGGTTGACTCTTCACCCTCGTGACCAATTTCCTCTCAGCAGCAGGTGATAGCTTGCATTTTCTTCCTGATCGGGGCAGTGACAGAACAGCGCCATGCACATTATGCTTACAAACAATTGTTTGCACTGTTGCTCTTGGGACCTGCAACTGCTTTGAAATGGCTCCAAGTGACTTTCCTGACTTGTTCAAGTCAATGATTCGCTTTTTCAGATCCGTGCTGAGCACCTTTGACTTTCCCATTGTAGCGTTTGTGGGCGTTTGTATCCAATGAGCCCTATTTAAATTGCCTCAGAGAAGTCACCAGCTGTAGTCACTCATAATCACTCACAACAAGTTAAGAGGCCATGTATGAAGCTCATTTCATTGACACATCTTTCTATGTCACCAAAATTGCTGGGTCAAAAATATACATACAGCAACTCATGTTGCTGTATGTATATTTTGAGCAGATTTGAACACATTTTCAGTTGACCCATAATAAAGTCATAAAAGAACCAAACGTCATGAATGTTTTTTGTGACAAAGAAGTATCTGGAACAATCACTTTATCAGAGAAAAATCTGAGTTGTAGAAATAACTGGAAACTCAAGAGAGCCATGACATTATGTTCTTGTGGTGAATGTAGTGTGTATGTAAACTTTTGACCACAACTGTATGTCAGCTCACTTAATCAACAGTGGTAATTCAGCTCTCCTGCTGGTCGCGAACCTTTACCTTTCCTGGTCTCTCCGCAGCGTTTAACTGCTGCTGACTGCTGCTCTCCCTCTCCTCTCCATCAGAGGCTGCACTGATGCGCCATGGTAGGTGGCCCATAATCCATCCATCCATCCATCGTCAACCGCTTATCCCGTTGGGGGTCACGGGGGGGCTGGAGCCGATCCCAGCTGGCTTTGGGCGAAGGCGGGGTTCACCCAGGACAGGTCACCAGTCCATCGCAGGGCACATAGAGACAACCACACCATTCTCCTGCCTGTGCATGTGATGTAAGGGTGGCACAAATAATACAGTCATAGACATTATTACTCTATACAGCGTTGGAGGACACACAACTTGTATACTTGGTCTGGTGCAAACTGTATGGGATTTCTTTGCTGGAGCTGCAAAATCTACTCACTAAATAAATATGCGTGAGGAAAGTAAATTTATCAGAACTTTTCATTATGGATGTCGTTGATTATCTATTCTAAGTTTGGTCATATAGTAAGAAAAAGTATGTAAATCAAGAACTGATAAATCAAGATCCATCAAGAGAAATCAAATATAGTGCCATGAATTGACGTCAGATTGAACAGGAAGGTACCCAGAGAATGTCTCCCCTGTGAACTGACCCGTTGTCTGTCTCTTTCTCTGTGTTTTGCGTCCTCAGTGTGTCGACTTGAGCTGCAACGAGCTGACTGAAGTCACCCTTCCAGAGATTCTTCCTCAGAAGCTTCAGGAGCTGGACCTCACAGGCAATCCTCGCCTCAACCTGGACCACAAGAGCCTGGAGCTCCTCAAGTATGAACCTGAAAGATCCTGCAGTAGTAATAATAATAATAAATAATCTGTGGAAAATATTTGTGAGTCACTGACTCATTAAACCAACTGGCTGACCCCTTTTTCTTTCTTTTCTTACTCCTCTCTGCAGTAATATCAAATGCTTCCGGGTGGATCCATCTCCTTCAGCTCCGTGTGTGAGTGAGAGCCACAGGGCTCCTGCAGTCTGGAGCCACGGCTACACCGAGGCCTCTGGAGTCAAAAACAAGTCAGTCCTCCTCCCCTTCTATTGCTGTTCCCATCCATCTACTCACTGCCATTTTTTCCTTTTGAATTAATGTCTTTTATTGATCTCTTGAAGTTTATAACAACAGTTAATTGAGTAAATTTTATTTAGGTTATTGAGCACTTTTCCAAACCACAAAGAGATTTCTAAGGGGTTAATGTTAACTACTAGGGATGGGTCATCCTGTCTTAAATCATATACTGTATTTTTCCCTTGTATTAACCGTTGCAGGCACTGCCTAGTAGTGACGTTACTACTGGTAAAACATGTGTGGCACCTCCAGTTTGGCTTTTTTCTGTCAGTGTGGGTGTGTGGATGCTGTGCCATGCAGTGCAGTGTCCCGAGTTTCAGCAAGGAGATCAGCTGTTCAAGCAGCAGAACATATCCTCAATCAGACCTGACAGAAACAAAATAAAACTCTTTCCACCCGCCTCTTCCGCTGTTCCAACACTATGGTTGGTTAATCCACAGTGTTAGATTTGAAAATGTACGGACGCTATGCTTCATTTTCCCCCACTGGGTCTGTGTTTCTCCACACCGGAGCTGCTGCAGTCAAATAGATTTTCAAATAGTATTTTTGCTTGGAATGCACATTCCCACGATAAATAAACTAATCTGACCCCAAATTTGATGCTAACATTAGCTGTTGTGGCTAGCCCCATTCTGTGACCAACATATAACATTTGCAAGTGCATATCAGCCACATTACCATCTTCATCATGTCCCAGCTGCTGGGTGATCTCGAGCTATGTATTGTCCTTTATTTGGTTGTTAAAGTAGTAGTGTTTGTCGTACATTATTGGGTGGTAACAAGGGGACGGTCCATTGTTATTCTGAAACACCAATACTAAAATGTCACATTGGACCAGAAAAAAGCCCATTTGTTCAACAGTCCGTTACCCCATAAACAAAAGGCCATTGTTACAGAAATACACAAACAGAAGCACATGGCTAATTATTATGCAGAATGACGGCAGTCAGTTGGAGCAAAGGATTTCGAAGGATATCTGCTGAAGTCGAGTTCGTCTGAATATTTTCACCCCGCACGAATGTTCCACAGGGGTGTGTAAGCATTCATAAGAAAATAAGAAAGAAAATAACATGTTGATGTTGTTGTTGTCAGGCTGTGTGTGGCGGCTCTGGCTCTAGACAGCTTCTGTGGGATTCGTGAAGCTCTGTATGGAGTTTTTGATGGAGACAAGAACGTTGAGGTGCCTTACCTGCTGCAGTGCACCATGGGAGATGTACTAGCGGAGGAGCTTCACAGGGGTCAGAGGCAGGAAGATTACATGTCCAACACTTTCCTCACCATGCAAAGGTAAATAAACAGCTCATATGATTTCTAGAACAGCACAGAAGTAAAACACTTTCCCCTGAATATCCTACACTCTTCACTGTTTCTGTGTTGCTCTCCTGCAGGAAACTAGGCACAGGGGGCCAGAGGATGGGCGGCTCAGCGGCTCTGTGTCACATCAGACACGACCCAGTGGCTCCCGGCGAGCACGGCGGCTGCTTCACCCTGAAGGCCGCCAACGTCGGCAGGTGCCAGGCGGTTTTGTGCCGCGACGGTAAAGCTATGCAACTCTCCACCACACACACTGTCAAAGAGGAGCCGGAGTACCAGAGGGTCCGGAAGCATAACGCCATCATCACCGAGGTAAGGACAAACTCTTTTAGTGGAGTGTGATTTGTGTGTTCTAGTGCTGAAACGATGAGTTGATTAATGAGAGCAAAATACATAAACTTTTGATGATTGATGAATTCTTTAACAACATCCTAACTGATTCGAGTGTCCGACCATCGCTCTGCTTAGCATAACATCGGACGCTCTCTGTCCACACTGAATATGTTAAATATGCACTTCTGTTACATCATGTAAAGTTGTAGGCTCCATATCAGACTGGAGGCGTAACCACACGTAACAACATAAAAGATGGCTTAGTAACATGCTCTCTGCCTACACATAGACTTTTTAAAGAAGAAACATCTTTAATATTGTGAAATTTAGCCCACTGGAAAGAACATATGATATAGCCAACAGCAAGTAGGTTGTTATTTCACGATCTCCCTCCAGCTAGCTGCCACCGAATTTAGTTTTTTGTAGTGAAATGAGGGGCTATTGTACTGGTAACTCCTCAGGCCTGCCATGCATCTTTCGCATACTCAAAGTGGTAATGATCAAGTTAATATCCTCATCTATGGTACATCCAGGAAAATCCAATAAAAAACAGTGGTTTTGTCGCTGACACTCACATGGTCACATCTGGTTAGCACACGACGTAAGGCATAAAACAAAAACATTTCAAACATTCTCTGTTTTCACCTTCTAAAATGTGAGAATTTGTGGTTCTTCTCTGTTTTAGACATTTGGAAATTCAATATCTTTTCATTTTGGTCTTTTGGCTAGAGAAAACAATCCATTCTCTGAGGAGTTTTTCTTGTGATTTTATGATCCAATTTATTTTTGTATATTTTATAGACTTCATTTAATTTTATAAAAAACAATTTAAAATAAATAAATTAAAAGTAGATTCAGTTAATGAATAGGTTAGAGCTGCCACTAATGATTACTTTCAGCATTTCTGGACATTTCATAGATTAAACAATGAAGCAATTAATCAACCAAATAATCACCAGATTAATTGATTGATAGTTTAGTCTATAAAATGTCAGAAAATAGTGGAATATGCCATTGGCAGTTCCCAGAGCCCAAGGTAACATCTTTAAATTTTGTTCAACGAAAGGTACAAAAGCAGTAAATAAATACTAAATCTGAAATACATAATATGAAAAACAGGAAAACAAATCACAAATCGTCACATTTTTGTCTAATAAATGACAAATAATGACAAATTTTTGCCAATTACTTTCTGTCAGTTGACTAATTGTTTCAGTGCTCTAATAGATAAATTGATGACAGATATCATCAGTAGTTGCAGCCCTTATTTGTACATTTGAGGTTTTGTTTGAGAAAACTTCACAACAGCCCTTTATCTTTGTCTTCTGCAGGATAATAATGTCAGTGGTGTAACTGACTCCACCAGAATCATGGGTTATTCCTTCCTGTGCCCATCTGTGACTCCCAGACCCCACGTCTGCACGGTGACCCTCACCCCGCAGGACGAGTTCTTTCTCCTGCCGGGGCTTGTGGGACATGTTGTCCCCCAGCGAGGCGGTGGAGGCAGTCAGGAATGTACCGGACGCTCTTGCCGCCGCTAAGAAGCTGGTGACTCTGGCTCAGAGCTACGGCTGCTCCGACAGCCTCAGCGCCGTCGTCATCCAGCTCAGCATCACAGAAGACTGCTGCTGTTTCTGCGAGCCGCCGCCTCCCCCTCCCAGCCCCGGCCTGGGTGCGCACACCAGCACGCACCCCTACTCGGCAAGCGGTGACGGCGGCATACCGTTGCCAGGATAATCCCAAATTACTATTGAGTCCTTTTTACTTTTAGTACAAAATTCAGGAGCTGAAGCGATTTGTCGATAAGGGCACAGAAAAGGAACTTTCACTATTGGTCGTTTAACTCATATTTATCAATATTTTCTGATTCCAGCTTCTCAAATGAGACGTATTTATTGGTTCTCCCTATTTTATGTCATTATGAAATGCATCCTTTTGGATATTTCAACTGCTGATGACAAAGCAAGTTATCTGGAAACATCACCTTGGGTTGTGTGTGCGACATTATACTGTATAAAGCAAATTATTAATTAATAATCAATTCCCCTAAACCATGATAATGAACTGTCTCTGTTTTCAGATCGTTTGAGCCCATTCTTTCTTACTTCAGCAGAAAGTCAAAGAGAAGTGCAATTTCCATTTAGGCACCTTAAATACCTTTTTTTCATGATTTTACACGCCTGTCTATGAAGTTCAAGGCTGTTTCAATAAATACTAAACTTGGAGCATTCTCCAACCTACTACATATGCCAATAAAATGCAAATAATATACAATTTACCTGAGGAATGAGTCAGATTTTTTTTGTATTATTTTTTGTTTTTATTATTAAGTTAAACATACTACATGACTCAAAAAACTTATTTACACACACTGAGGGCTGTGCCAACAGTGTCAAAATTTGAGTGGAGCATCTTGCCCAACTGGAGCACCCAAAGAAGAAGACAGGCCTCACCACTGCATCACAGTGCCCATATATTTATGAATATAAATTGTGTTTATCAGATCCATAATTTATATTTATAAAGTAGAGTTACAGTTTGGTTGGGGTTGTCGTTTAGACGGGATGAGGAGATAAAATTTTTGGAGGTTACAATAGGGGAGTTGCAGGTTGCAAGCATTGTCCATCAGGAAGTTATTCCATAGGTCTCCGTCCTCAGGATACAAGTGAGCGACCCACTCTCCATAGAAATTTATCAGCGTGGGACCAGAAACTTCTGGTCTGAGACAGAGAAGCTGGAACCTCTGGGGAGCTCTCATCTCTAAGATGCCCACATATCACCTCTCTTGAGTCATCAACTCTCTGGTCTTCACAGATCACCTCTCTTGAGCCATCATCTCTCTGGTCCTCACATATCACCTCTCTTGAGCCATCATCTCTCTGGTCCTCACATATCACCTCTCTTGAGCCATCATCTCTCTGGTCTTCACAGATCACCTCTCTTGAGCCATCATCTCTCTGGTCTTCACAGATCACCTCTCTTGAGCCATCATCTCTCTGGTCCTCACATATCACCTCTCTTGAGCCATCATCTCTCTGGTCCTCACATATCACCTTTCTTGAGTCATCATCTCTCAGATGCCCACATATCACCTCTCTTAAGTCATCATCTCTCTGGTCCTCACATATCACCTCTCTTAAGTCATCATCACTCTGATCCCCACATATCACCTCACTGAAGTTATCCCGACCTGGTCTTACCTGATGCCTAAGATCAAAGACTTCTGCTGACAGAGGTTCAGTCTCTCCCTGTCTCTCAGACTCAAGCTGGGTCACCTTCTCAATAAGGCTCTGGTTCTCACCAGTGAGTCTCATTAGCTGCCCCTCCAGCATCTCCTTCTCCTTTTGCTCTGCAGCCAGTTTGGTCTTCAGATCTGCTACAACTCGCAGGTGCCTGACACGTTCCTTCTTCATTTGGTCCCACTCTGCTATCAGCCACCATACCTCTGACTCCAGTTTCAGATGTTCAGACTGGTTACAACGGACTTTTGGAAGCTGTTTATCTCCCGGTGTCAAACAGAAGTGCACTCTTTTCTTCATCTTAATCTCAGACATGGCTCTCCTCAAAACTCTTCCAATGGCTCGTTTGCTCAATCGTGAAATGTGATGAGATCGCCTGTGTTGCCTGCTACTGTGGTTGGTTGCCAAATGAACTCCGTCTGTTTTCGAATCATAACATCCCAGCGTTAGGTAACGTCGCGATGTTTGTGCGCCAATCAGGCGGCCGCATAGAATGTCATGGAAACGCATCGTGACATTCTACGCGCATGCGCATTGAGCCATTTCTTTTTTTTTTTTTTTTAACCCTCTTCCCTCGTCAGCGGACAGCGTGGGTATCGGGAGTGCAGTGTGTTATGTCTGACGGAGACATGGTTAAACGGGAAGACACCAGACTGTTCGGTGGAGCTAGCCGGCTTCTCGCTAGGCCGGGCGGACAGAAACAAACAGAGCGGTAAGAAGCTGGGTGGTGGGCTCGCTGTCATTATTAACAACTAATGGGTTAACACGGGACAAGTAACCACGAAGACGGTAACATGGACCCCCGATGTTGAACTGTTGGCTGTGGGTTTGAGGCCATACGATCTGCCCCGAGAGTTTTCAGCCGCTAGCATAGTCACTGTTGACACTCCACAGCCGGCATTGGCGGCGCGTGGTTGTGACGTCATTCACCCCACCGTCGGCATTGGCGGCGCGCTTTTGTGACCTTTCACCCCACCGTCGCAGACCTGCAGACGAGGCACCCGGACGATCTGCTTTTTGGTGGTTCTCGGTTGACTCTTCACCCTCGTGACCAATTTTCTCTCAGCAGCAGGTGATACACTGTTGCCAGGTGTACGATAATTATCGTATTTGTGCGATAATTTTGCCCTCTGTACGATGTACGATCAATAATCCCCCAAAACGCCAAATGTACGATAATTTGACCATTCCGTGAATGTGTGTATGTAATCGGTTGTAATCAGCCTGTCGCAACTGTCTGTCGGATTTTTGTGAACCCTGAAGGCATCTCTTTCCATGTGACAAGTTTCAAGCCAATCCTGCGTTTCTAAATGTGAGCTTGCCTCAGAACAACGGTAATGATTGGCTGAATAGTACGCTGCGCCCGCCCCATGAGTGAGGAAAAGAAAAAAACAATAGTCTCCTCTCGCTCTTCTTCATTTCATTCAGAAAACTGCCAAAGATGGAGACTGACAGACTGGACAGACAACTCAGGAAGAAAACATGTACATGGAGTGTTGTTTTTTATTTTTTTTTTATTATTAATTAACCTCTTTTCCAGGTTATTCACATAGAACTGCACTATTTTAAGTTAGAACCTGGTTTATAAGTTTGCATAAGTGCAGTTTTTGTTTATTTTATGAAATGTTATCATTTTGTTGACAGAGACAATGCTGTTGTTGTTATCTTGTTTACCTCTTTTCCGGGTTATTATATACCTATATATGCACTTTATTTTATTTATTTTTTCCACAATATCTTTATTTGAGTTTTAAGCAGGATAGCAAAGAGAAATACTTTGACATTCAGAACAGAACATACGGTAAAACAAAAAAAAACACATAGAATTGCACTTTATTTTAAGTTGCACTTATAAGTTTTCATAAGTCATAAGTTTGCAATTTTTTGTTATGAATTGTTGTCAGGACAGAGATGTTGTTTCTCTGAAAATAAAATTTCAATATTAAGCCAGATCTTCATTTTGTTGTCAGTTATCATGAATACTATTTAGCATTTAAACCTGGTGCTATGTCTATATCCTAACAGTAGGTGGCCTCCAGGCCTCATGATTTGGCTCATTAGTTCCCACCTGTCATTGTTTGTGGGGGACACGTTAGCCTAACGCAACTGTGGGGCTGCGGATGAATCCATTCATAGACGTTCTTTTTTTTTTTTTTTTTTTTTTTACTTTTTTTTTTTTTTTTTTTTCCCCATTTCAATTTTTTTTATTTTTTTATTTGATCCCTTCCGTACTGACGCAAAGCCGTGAGTCGCTATTCAACACAATAGACTTGTTAGTTTGATTATGACGGGTGTACGATAATTTTCCTCAAAATACGATAATTTTATGTCTCTGGTACGATAATCCTACATTTCCCACCTGGCAACACTGGGCAAGTTTTGTTGATGGCTGCAAAAAAGAAATGTTACAAAACATCACAAACTATTCACTGATGTAGTTACTGGGTTTCACAATTCATTTTCAACTGTGTCAGGCTTATGTAATCTGGAGAGGATGGGCAGGTAGAATTTGATTCTTGTGATCATGATATAACAAGAAACAGGCACAAAGGTCCTGCACAAAGGTCCTGCACAAATAAGCCCAAATAAACACCAGTTGAAAGTCTCTTACATCTCAAAACTTGCTGTTAACTTGTCAAAATGACAAACATTTTATCTAGTGAGAAACCTTCTTATGTATAAGATAATATATCATCTGTCTTTATAGCTACATCATAAATGTTGAAATAAAACATTACACTTTTAAAGAAAAGACAGGTGCTATACCACACAGAAAGCACTATAAGTTGAATGAGAGTGACTTTTGTTTAGGCTGTATTCTTTTAGTTAACTCGATCATGAGATTAGACGTATCAAGGCATATTTTATGTAGCTGAACATTTTCCTTTAATAGGGAGGGACGTAACCTGTAATAAATGCATTAGAGTTGACTCAAGTTTCCGTAAAGTCAGGAGAAGTTTGCGGTCTTAAAATATTTCAAATTCCTTTTGAATTTCTGAAAAAAGTTTCTCCCCTATTATGGACTCAAACGAATCTGAAACCATGATCGACTCCCTCACCTTATTTAAACTTTTCTTGCAGCTGCATTAGATGTGGTTTTTCCCTAATCTACGCATTTACAGTGTTTCAAGAAGAAGAAGAAGAAGAAGAAGATAGTCCTTTATTAGTCCCACGAGGGGAAATTCAAATTTTTTCACTCTGTTGTTAACTTATACACGGTACATGCAGACCCGAACACACACATGCACAAACATGCAACAATGGAGAGATGTCAGAGTGATGGGGCTGCTCCTGACAAGCGCCCCGAGCAGTTGGGGGTTTGGTGCCTTGCTCACTGGTCACTATATCCAGAGAGTAATGCATGAGATAGGTAATCTGAAAAAAAATCATGTACCTCTGTGTGACTCCTCCAGATATACCTGGTAAAAAAAAAAAAAGTAAAAATATGATACATACATGTAGAGTAAAGGCTGGGTACAAATCTAATATGAAAAATGGGCTATGACAAATTACATACATGGGAATATAGGATAATGGAATGAAATAGTAAAAAGTATGAGTTGTGGAAAACCGTGTTTAATAATGATTGTTTTAGTGTGGCCACTGAAGCGAGCATTTCAGGGTATGGCCAGCTCAAAATTTGATATTTCCATCACATCGCAACAACATGAACTGAGTGAACCCATGTTATGTAAAATCCGACAATTATCATTTTACTGAATGCGGCACAGTGACGTTTCAGAGGCAGGCGCGGCTGAGCTACAGATATGCTGCGTTCAGGCGCATCGCGGTCACAGTCGTCTGACTGCAGAAGCCCGGGGTTCTGCCTCCACCGCCGAGCTCAGTGTCGCTCTGCCTGCTGGTGAGAGAGGTTTGTACCTAAAGGAGGTTACCGGCGTCCCGGCTGCGATGAACAGATGGAGGGGCAGAGTGGCGTTGGTGACCGGAGCCTCGGTCGGAATCGGGGCCGCCATATCCAAGGAGCTGGTCCGCTATGGTATGAAGGTGGTGAGCTGTGCCAGGAACGTCGAACAAATTCAGGTTTGCTTGTTCTAAAGTTAATTTTACACTTTAGCACTTTGTACTTGCCTCAGTCCACCTTTTGACAAACAAACTAATGTGACACTACCAGAGGAGCCATGGGGTCATGACATGGAAAGTACACGATGTGATAAGCGTGGCGTTAAAGCGGTGTCTAATCTAAGATGATTCACATACGAGTGGACAGACAAAAAGCTCATATACAGACAATTAAAAGCATAAGAAACCGCCAAACACTTGATGCCTTGGTTTACATATTCGGAAAGCAATGAGAATCACTTCAAACTTATTTAATCCCACCTCCATAAACCATTCAGTGACAATTTATCATCTTTCTTATTGAAATAAACATACAGTGGATAGAAAAAAGTCCCCCTGTTAAAATGCCAGGTTTTTGTGATGAATCATTTCAGACCTTTTTCCACATTTTAATGTGACCTTTAATCTGTATTGAAAAACAAATATTTTAGGGGGGAAAAATAAAAAATAAAATAATATTGTTGCATAAGTGCACAGCCTCTTTATAAGTGGGGATGTGGTTGTGTTCAGAATTAACCAATCACATTCAAAGTCATGTTGAATAGTAGTCTGTACACAGCTGCCATCGATTAAAGTGAGTCTGATTAAGCCCAAGTAAAGAAAAGCTGTTCTTGTAGGATTTATCTTAAAGCAAAAGCTATGGGCTGCAAAGAGCTCATAAAGCGTCAAAGGGATGTCACTGCTGAAAGGTATCAGTCAGGAGAAGGGTACAAAAGACTTTCCAAGGCAGTAGGAACACAGTGAAGACAGTCTTCAAGTGGAGAAAACATGGCACAACCGTAATATTACAAAGTACTGGACGTCCCTCCAAAACTGATGAGAAAAAAACTGGTCAGGGAGGCTGCCAAGAAATCAATATTAAAGGAGCTGCAAGAATTTGTGGCTGGCACTGGTTGTGTGCTACATGTGACAGCAATCTCCTGTTTTCTTCATATGTCTTGGCTGTGGGGTAGGGTGGCAAGACGGACGTCTGTTCTTATCAAGAAAAACATCCAAGCCTGGCTAAATTTTGATAAAAAACATAAGAAGTCTCCCAAAAGCATGTGGGAAAATGTGTTATGGTCTGATAAGACCAAGGTTGAACTTTTTGGCTATTATTTCAGAAGGTATTTTTGGTCCAAAAACAAAAAAACAACAACAAAACATCACCAAAACAACAGCATACCCACGGTGAAGCATGGTGGGGGCAGCATCAAGCTTTGGGGCTGTTTTTCTTCAGCTGGAACTGGGGTTTTAGTCGAAGTGGAGGGAATCATGAACGGTTTTAAATACCAGTCAGTTTTGGCACAAAACCTTCATGCGTCTGCCAGAAAGCTGGAGATGAATTTCACCTTTCAGCATGGCAATGACCCAAATCTACAGATTTACATTATTATTTACAGAAAAAAGGAAGATGGACTAAGAGAAAATAAATATTAAGTAACCAAATAAATAAACAGTAACCCTGTAAACACCCCGACTCCATCCCTGTACCTTCTTTCTTTATACCTTATTACCTTACCTTATACCTTATTACCTTATGTCCAAGCTGGTTTCAGTTTGGACATTGCTTTAGCTCCACATTAAAGCTGTCCACTCATAGTAAGGACAGAGGCCAAAGATGAGGTCATTGAGAATGTCAACATTTTCTTCAGACATATTACAAAATTACCAAGAAAAACAATATAACTAACATTACAATATACTGTACAATATTAACTCATTATGCACTGAGAAATGAACTTCCATGGGCTCCACCATTTCTCACAATGCCATCACAAGTGCTGAACTTCATATGAGCACAACTCAAACAGTGTAAACACGACCCCATTTGAAGGCACCAGCCCTGCTGTGTTTGGCACAGATTAGTGAAACTGCACTTTGATGACATGTTTTAACATCTTAAGGCCAGTTAATGGCTAATAAAGACTAAAATTTAAAGTTTTGTTGATGGCTGCAAAAAAGAAATGTTACAAAACATCACAAACTATTCACTGATGTAGTTACTGGGTTTCACAATTCATTTTCAACTGTGTCAGGCTTATGTAATCTGGAGAGGATGGGCGGGTAGAATTTGATTCTTATGATCATGATATAACAAGAAACAGGCACAAAGGTCCTGCACAAATAAGCCCAAATAAACACCAGTTGAAAGTCTCTTACATCTCAAAACTTGCTGTTAACTTGTCAAAATGACAAACATTTTATCTAGTGAGAAACCTTCTTATGTATAAGATAATATATCACTTGTCTTTATAGCTACATCATAAATGTTGAAATAAAACATTACACTTTTAAAGAAAAGACAGGTGCTATACCACACAGAAAGCACTATAAGTTGAATGAGAGTGACTTTTGTTTAGGCTGTATTCTTTTAGTTAACTCGATCATGAGATTAGACGTATCAAGGCATATTTTATGTAGCTGAACATTTTCCTTTAATAGGGAGGGACGTAACCTGTAATAAATGCATTAGAGTTGACTCAAGTTTCCGTAAAGTCAGGAGAAGTTTGCGGTCTTAAAATATTTCAAATTCCTTTTGAATTTCTGAAAAAAGTTTCTCCCCTATTATGGACTCAAACGAATCTGAAACCATGATCGACTCCCTCACCTTATTTAAACTTTTGAATTCTAAATGCTTTTCTTGCAGCCGCATTAGATGTGGTTTTTCCCTAATCTACGCATTTACAGTGTTTCAAGAAGAAGAAGAAGAAGAAGAAGATAGTCCTTTATCAATGGAGAGATATCAGAGTGAGGGGGCTGCTCCTGACAAGCGCCCCGAGCAGTTGGGGGTTTGGTGCCTTGCTCAGGGGCACCTCGGCAGTGCCCAAGAGGTAAACTGGCACCTCTCCAGCTACCAGTTCACACTCAGTTCTTGGTCCATGGCGGACTTGAACCGGTTCCCAAGCCAACTCCCTACAGACTGAGCTACTGCTGCCCCCATGACTAAATAAACCCTCTGAATGACAGACTGGTGGACATCTGAGAGAAAAGTAGATTATAAAGCCGATTGTTTGACATCTTTTTCGTTTTTTTATTTCAGAAACTGGCAACTGAGTGTAAGAGCGCTGGCCACAGCGGCGTTCTGCTGCCTTTCAAGTGTGACTTGACCAACGAAAAGGAGATTCTGTCCATGTTTGATGCCATCAAAGTGCAGCACAAAGGGGTGGATGTGTGCATCAACAACGCTGGCCTGGCTCATCCAGAGTCACTGTTAAATGGCCAAACCAGCAGCTGGAAGAACATGTTGGATGTAAGAACACAGTTTTTTTTATGTTAGAAATTAAATATAATACAGTTGCTTCACTTTCTGGGTCCTGGTGTTGCACAGACTGTCTCACTGTCACAGCTTACTGAGACACTTGAACAGAATGGAGCCATCATTCATTTTATTGGTAACACCTCTACTTTTCCTACTATGACAACTCAAAAATCGTGAAACATGACTTTTTAGATTAGTGAATTTTCAGTTCGCAAAACAAATCACACACAATGAGAACATACAGCAAATGTTAACCGTTGAGTCCAGTATCAACTGAAAGTAGGAAATGTCTCTTATACCTAACTCATTTATAGTTAAGTTTCTACAAGGCAGATTCCTTGTGCATAAGGAAGGTGTTTATTTCTCTGCTTGGTGTCTGCAGGTGAACGTTCTTGCATTGTCTATATGCACTCGTGAAGCATATCAGTCAATGAAAGAAAGAAATGTTGACGATGGGCACATCATAAACATAAACAGGTACCGTTTTATTAACTGATGATGTACGGTGATGATGGTCATGCTTGAGAAGTACAGTTCTGTTGATATGGTATCGCTCTCTTTTACCCAATTTCTTTGATATTTCAAATATTATCATCACCATTCAAATTTCAGCTGTGGTGACTGACAGTACTCAGAGCTGAGGATGTTACTGTCATATTACAAAATGTAGGAAATATAATAATAGATCACCCATTTATGGGTCTAACTCAGGCTGCAACAACAATTATTTTTATAACGAATTAATCTGCAGATTATTTTCAGGGTATTTTTCTACATTCACAGGCCATCAAGGCTGAGATCATATAAGTATATGAAGGTAAATGCTGGTGCTGACCTGGTTAACGTTTCCTACAACTCCCACGTCTTCTGTTGCAGCATGAGCGGACATCGTGTACTTCCCAATGATGATACACATTTCTACAGCTCCACCAAGTACGCAGTGACGGCCCTGACAGAGGGTCTGAGACAGGAGCTGCGTGAGGCCAACACCTGCATCAGAGCCACCGTAAGAGATGACTAAGAAATACTTTCCACTCTACAATGAAGCATTATTATTGAGTTTTGCCCAGTTAAAGATGCAAAGAATGTGACCGTCTGTTTTAAACTCTGAGCGAGCAGCAAATTATTTTCAAGCAAGTGTAAGTGGGTTAAGGGATATTGTTAAGGCTGTCAAAGTTAACGTCATAACATGTTAACATAACTGTTAAGCAGGCTCAATTTTAAAGCTAGAGTTAAGATCCGGGAATCATATGAAACTAGAAAACCTGAGGAATCCATTGGTACCAACCATGTCATACTTGTGCTAAATTTCATCAAGGAAAAACTGTCGTGGCCATTTTCAAAGGGGTTCCTTGACCTCTGACCTCAAGATATGTGAATGAAAATGGGTTCTGTGGTTACCCACGAGTCTCCCCTTTACAGACATGACCACTTTATGATAATCACATGCAGTTTGGAGCAAGTCATAGTCAAGTCAGCACACTGACACACTGACAGCAGTTGGGCTGCAGTTTGCATGTTATGATTTGAACATATTTTTTTTATGGTAAATGCAGTACCTGTGAGGGTTTCTGTACAATATTTGTCATTGCTTTGTGCTAATAATATTCATTCATAATTCATTCATTTTGCAGTGTATTTCTCCCGGTGTAGTGGAGACAGAATTCGCTCCGCGGCTCTACAGCCACAGTGCTGATAAAGCTGCTGCTTCATACTCACAATTTAAGGTAAAGGTATTAGTCCTACATTCCCAGAGTATTGTTGACATAATTACTAGCATTATTTCACTTTTTCACTTTGCTTAACAGCCTTTGGCAGCAATAGATGTTGCAAATTCGGTGACCTACATCCTAAGTGCCCCTCCTCATGTGCAGGTATGTGATTTCATGTGCTTTCTATAGTGATTTATCACGTTTTCAGCCTTTGCACTTTTACTGTTGGTCATCAGTAGTTAACCCATAATGAGACAACCATCACACGTCTACTCTTTCAGATTGGAGACATTCAGATGCGACCTGTGGAGCAGGTGTCGTAGGCATGCACCACCCTGACACATTCCTCATCTACAGCAACTTTATCTGATCATGCAGTGACTTTGATTTTAAAGTCTGTACTATCATTTTGCATTTACAGAATAAAGTGTCTGATTTCAAGATGAAATTTGTTGCACTTTGACTTTATTATTATACAAAACGAAATTAGATTTGTAGCTCAGCAATAAGCAAACAGATCACAAGGATGCAACAATAGCAGCAAATAACAGTTACACTGAACAAAAATACGAACACAACACTGGTTTTTGTTCCCATTTTTTATGCATTCAAGTCAAAGATCTAAGACTTTCTACGTACACAAAAGGCCTATTTCTCTCAACTATTATTTACAAATTTGTGTAAATCTGTTAGTGAGCACTTCTCATTTGCCGAGATAATCCATCCACCTCACAGGTGTGGCAGATCAAGATGCTGATTAGACAGCATGGTTATTGCACAGGTGTGCCTTAGACTCCGGTCCATGTGACTTTTATTAACCAGGGCTGCTTGTATATGGGCAGGTTTAAAATCCAAGTAATCAGCCCTAGAGATTATATATTGACTTATTCAAACACTTGCAATGCAATATTCAAATTCTCCTGCAGCATTTCTAAAATGGAGCAGAACAGTTACCAGTATGTGTATGAGTATGGATTTCCATTGAGCAGCACAACTTGATAAACATCCTTTCAAGCATTGTCCACTAGAGGTCACAAGCACACTATTACATGTCTCCAGAATATTGATCTCATGGTGCATGCTCTCATATTTTTTGGTGGTTAGCAAAAATCTGTTAGCTTCACATACAGAAGTTTGTTGGTCAATAAAAAACAGCTGACGATTTCATATGGACCCACTACAAATATGATGCTGAGATTGAACATGAAGAGTGAGTGAAAAACATCCTCTGGTCAGCTTCTGTTTTCTTATGTGATTTATTTCACGAGAATACACACTTTTTATTGGTTTTATGTGTCTTCTGACATAAGACAGTCTTATATATTTTAAAAGAAGAAAGAGGCACAATACAGAATAATTTTATTATTATTTCATCAGATAATTCATGCTAAATTACTTGGTTCATTTTGTGTCTCTTATAGTCACTTCTCTGTACTTGCATGTTTTATGCTAAATCATAATTTACATATTAGTTTTACTTCTTTAAGTGTGTGTTTGTGTTCTTGACTTCTCCTTTCTGTTGCATAGGCCAGCGGTTCCCAACCATTTTCCTTAAAGAACTCCTTTTCTATCATATTTCATATCATATTCAATGCACGACAATAACAGTGCAGAACACTGATAAACTGTACAATTAACCCAAATAGTGAACTCAATATCTGCAGGAGGTTTGTGTAAAACCAGCAATTTGGATGAATTTTGAGCTGAGTATATGAATATTGCATCAGAGAGTTTTTCTGTTATTTTTAGGAACATATAATATAAATCTCTGTCCGTATTTTGTATTTCTTTGATTTTTTTTCAATCACACATACTTAATACACATTTTTTGACAAATTCAGTGTTTGGCCATTGTTCTAGTAGCTCTTTGGTTGTTTTAACTGCATACTTTTCCCTGAGGCAATATTGTGATTTGTGATTTTGGACTATACAAATTGACTTGACTCAACTTAATGCTGGACAAGGTTGTTTAGCAGAGAGAGAAGTGCTCTGTGAATAGAGTTTATATTCAGGTCTTCACTGTGCCCTTATCCTGTGAATTTCTTTGTATCTTAAATAGTCATACAAAGTTTAAAAATAAGAATTTTATTTAGTTTTCTTCACAGAAATGAATGAAATGCAGAGATATAGACCAACTGTATATTTATTATTATTATTTTTTAAGTTAAATCAAGAAGGCCTCGCCACCTCCTGCAAATTTTTGCGACCTCTAAAGTTGGCATAGGCTATGTGCTAATAAGACTAAAGTCTACTATCTGATCTTCAGGGCAAGGTTAAAAGTTCAGAGCTTGTTTAACTTATACAGGAACAGACAATTCAGTAATAATCAATGCACAGTACATTTTACCATACTGAGGAGGAGGCAGAAACGCATCGACCTGGAACAATGTTCTTTATTTTCACTGCAGTTTACAACAGGAGATTGATCAGCCTCTTCTTCCACATTATCAACAGATTTACTGTTTGTACTATACTGTACTGTTGAACGAGGAACCTACTTCCATCTCTCTCTGTCTCGCTGCCTGTAGAGAGAGATGCCATGAAGGTTTCTGCTAAGCTTCCAGCTCAGAGGAGAGCCAAGGTTAGCTGGGGACTGCCAACCACCACCACCCACCATCTTTCTGATGGTAATGATCTTCCATTTACAGAGCCTACATTTTGTACACATACACAAATGCCGGCAGAGCACTTGGCTCAGTGTTTCGTGGCCAGGCTGAAGTTCCTCGCACCCAAACAGAAAATGTGTGTCAGGGAATCGGAGTCTAGTCTTTGCCACCATCACCTGCCAGGAGTAAAATAAAGATTACTGGGTTTGTATAGAAGCAGAAAAAAAGAAGCTAAGTTACTGTTTTTTCAGCTATTTTTAAGTGAGATCCTACATTGATTTTTTTTTTCTATTTTATGAACAGTAAAAAGGATTTTTCCATTTAGATTTTTGTGCTTTGGGATGGTCATTTAATATACAGTACCTGATCCAGTCAGTGTTAAAGAGTAGCGACAAGTTTTTTGAAAATCAGCACCAAAATGTTGTATTGTCCTGCATCTTAACAGTTCACAGCCCTTTATTTAATCTCAAAGGTGTTTTATTGATGCTTCTTTGCCCTGATTTGTGTTTATTCTTTAAAAATGTGGTTCGTCTTTCAAATGCTTTTTTTCACTTTGTAGTGCTACATACTTGAATTACTCCAGAGGCACTGTTCTACACATCCTACCTAATCCAGCTGGAGAAGCAGATCATCAGAGCAGAAGCACAACATCCCTCTTCCTCATCCATCAGTGCCACAGCAGCCAATCTAACCATGGCAGGTTAGTTTCTCTCGATCAATAAATCCTCCTCCGTGTTGGTGAATATAATGGATTATTGGATTCTTCACCTAATAGGATGCCACAGAGCGTGCTGACCTCTCATTATCACCCATACTATGGACTGCATTTCCCTTTGTGTGTGTTGTTTTCTGCCTGACCAGAGCGAGTGTTTCAAAGCCGTCTCCGCAGTAACGGGCTGGGGTCAAAACCTTAACACAACCCTTGATTGTTGGGCATCCAACCAATGCACTGCAGAGTCGACTGCTTCAGGAAAAAGCTCAATGATGTCATTTTTTTCAAATTGTATTTTTTATGTTTTGTGCACAAGTTTACACTAAGACTTCTTGCTACTCCCAGTATGACACCAAAATGCTCATAGTGTATATCAACCACAAGGCATAAAAAACCAACACAGCTCCCTCCCTGTGAGAAACGATTTTATCACAGATGTTAGCTGTTTTGCCATTTCAGCTTATGAGTGCCAAGCTCCTTTGAATGCTTGGGTGTCTTCCAAAAAATCTGAGCTGCAGCATGAAAGTCTGCATTGTTGCATCGTCTCCCACTGTTTGCAAGATTCACACAAGATTATCCGATGCTGTGCATTATATCTGAAACTCTCCCCTCAACAGTGCATTTCACTTTTTATGTGATGAGATGGGATGGAAATGTAATCTGGACACCTCACCCTTTTCAAACTCATCCAGATAAATTTGTCTTATGCGAGCATATGAGAATCAGCTGACCTGGGAGGATTTCAGCCTCTGCACCGGGTGTTACAAACCCCTCTCAGTGCTGAGAGGTGAAAGGAAAGTGCAAAGTGAGCACCTAATCTGTGTGGAGAATGTGACCTGCCTTAAACCACACAGGGGGGCAACTATAAGGCCAAAGCCCCTTCAAACAAAAGAGCATAGTACATAAACTAACAGCTTTTTCTTGGCATGGTTTCTGTGTGCGCAGTATGGAAAGAAAGGTTTATACTAAATTAAAATAAGCAGGTTAGCGTTAAGCCCCTGAGTTTTGGATTTCCAATTTTCTCTGATTAAATATTTCTAGCTAAGATAATAAGAGAATGTGCACACAACGTGATTTTAAAAAGATGATTAGCGTTTTTGCTAGCTAGCTAATTAGCTCCCTCTGCTCATTATATTGCCATATATACTGTATATCATTTCAGATGTCTACAAAAGCTTAAAAGACTGATGAACGTTGTGGGAAATAGTAATAGTAATTCTCTGTCTTGCTGAGGTGCATGAAAAGAGTGATGCCACTTGTGTTTGAATGATAAATATGAAGCTACTGCTAGTAGCCATTAGCTTAGCTTAGCTCAAAGACAGGGGGAAACAGCTAGCCTGGCTTTGTCCAAAGGTAAATTCACATACCAGCACCTCTAATGCTTAAAAATTAACATGTCAGGTCTAGTTTGTTTCATTTGTGCAAAAACTATTTTAAAAATATAAAGTAAAAAAATAAAATCATGTAGCGGTTTTAAGCTAACAGCTACTAATGTTAGCTTCAGCGTGCACCTACAATACTTGTATCAATCTTCTCTTCTAATTCTCAGCTAGAAAAGAAATAAGCAAAATGAAAACCACATGAATTTTGTTTACTTTATCACCAGATATAAACAGAGACACTGTCAGATAATTCATATAATCATTCATAATTTTCATTATAGACATGCAGAAAAGAGTATTACAAAACATGATTTTCACATTACAATCAAATATGATTTTGGTCCATCACTGTGATTTTGATTTTGAACCAGAAAAGATTATATTGCAAATACTTTGATGTAGAAGTTTATCTGATTGACAGGAGCTAGCCTAGCCAGCTAAGTTTTCTTTCAGCCTATCCTGATGCACCACATGGCTCATTGTTGTCTAAAAACAGACAGCGCTACTTTCCTCCTCTTCTTCCTGTTGAATTGCGCTTTTACTCTCTCAATCGATAGCTGAATAGGACTCATGACGGGAGTTGCTGAGGTGCTCATGGAGGACTGTGCATATCTCTGTAGATGGAGCTCTGCAGTGGTGATGACTTTGGGTGGTGTGGTTGTAAAAGTCATTGATGGTTGTTCAGTTTGTTTTGGGATAGAAACTCCATCGCTGAGCGCAGTAGGCATGGCTTTCTTTCTTTGTTTTCTCTGCTGTCTGATTGTCGGCCTGTGTCGTTTTGTAATGACAGACGGGGCTGCTGTGATGCTATTAAAAAGCCTCCATTCACTGTGAGTTTCTGTTTCTTCTGCAGGAGTGGTCGGGGGGCTTTTCACTGAATCAGTCGTCTCTGGAGTCGGAAGTGTAGGAAGCACATTTTCAGAGCCGTTATGAAAAAGTGGGTTTTCACTCGAAAGAGGCAAAACCGTTTTCCTCCTTCTGCTTCTCAGTCCTTTTGACTTATGTCTTTTCAAAACACTAACGGAGGGGTTCACGGCCGTAACTTGGACGGTCGTCTTCCCTCCGTAAGTGTCCATCCTGTGTGAAACCTGCTGCGCTGCAGTGGGCTCCAATGGTACGGCGGGAACCCCGACAAGAGGCGTTGCTTTCAGATTGTCCACGGAGGAATTTTCATGGGCAGCGGCCACAATGGGAAAAGCCGAGCTGAGTTTCCTCCTTTTTTTCCTTCCCTCTCTGTCTCCTCTCTCCTTTGACCTGTTCCTTTTGACTTTGGGGATTACAATAGGGGTACTGGCAGCGCTGACAGCAAAGCTTTGTTGCTCGGGCTGTGCCGTTGGGGTTATGGTAATGACGGCGGTGACAGAAATGTTGTCTGTTATGTTTGTTACAACCTCTTCATAGGAAGGAAGAGGGATTTTATTGCTCTTCTTTCTCCTCCCCTTTCTGAGCCTTCTGGTGGTTGCTTCATGTGGAATACGCGTTGTCGTGGTTGTTGACGTAGAAAGAGAGATTTCCTCCACGGACTCTGCTGGTTTCTTCTGGACTGTTGCAGGTGATGTAATGGAAACAGTCTCCTTATCCATCGCAGGTTCATCTTTCATGACTTCATTAAAAGGCTCTTCTTTCCCTCCAAGCTTATACTCACTGTCAGCGACTCTGTTTGTGTTTCTACTTGACTGCTCGTGTTTGTGCGACTCGCTGATGAAGTTACTTAGAGCGACGACTTCTTCTGCTTTGCTACCAGAGGGTGAAACCACAGCTCCCTCCTCTGCTTTCTGCTTTTTCTTCCTCCCCTTTCCTTTTCCTTTTCGCTTTTTGGTGATTTTCTTCTTCTTCCCCGTGTTCTTCCTCTTCTTCTTCTCCGAGCTTTGTGTCTCGCCTTTATCAGAATCGGGGGCGGAGCTTTGAGAGGTGGAGACGGTAGCGAGGACCTTTATGAAGTCTTCAGCAACGGTGACAACGTTTCTGAGTGAAGGCTCTTCCGGGCCTGACATTGTAGACTGTGTTGTACTCTCTGGTTTCTCTTCTTCTTCTTCACTTTTCGTGGCCTCTTTCTTCTTGGGAGGAGCCAACGTCAGCTCATCGATAACAGCAATACCACCAAAGTCGTATGGGACCGCTTCTTTCAGCACAGCAATGGGAAGCTTCTCATAACGTTTACACCTATGAGAGAGTGAACGAAGGGAAGGTTTGTGTGTAGTGATTTCAGAAAGTAATACAGTTGCAGATCTACTTAAAAGTTTAACACCAGAGATACTTACAGGCCATACCAGTGGCGCTCTGCACACTGCTCTTCATAGGCAAACTCAAAGCAAGGCACTCCGATGACGTTGAAGAACGCTTGACCAACCACCCTGGAAGATGTGTCATTGACTTTCCTCAGGCAATCTTTCAACCTGCAAGGAGAAGAAAAATTCAGTCTAACCTCTAGTCGTCTCTTTCTGGACATGGCGATGCAGTCTGACCTATCAGAGTAGAGTAACTCCACAAAGGGATGCAGGCATATTTGCTGAGTTTGACTTGTTGCTACGATGTTCCTGGGATGTTATGCATTTGCAAGGTATCTACCAAGCTGTTTAAAGTTATCCAAAATTTTGCATTAACCAAAAAAGAAAAAAATTAGGTGTTGAATCAGACATCATAATCAGATGATCATTGCTGTATTGTTAGGATATTATTGTCCTTTGGTCTAACCCAGTGGTTGCCAAACTTTTCTGCAGGGTTAGGGGTCCAACCATGCATCATTTATATTGAGCCTCGCTCCCACTTTTATAACTCTGGGCCCCCTTTCGGGGCTGCACCCCCCAGTTTGGGAACCAATGGACTAACCACCCGGCCGGGACCGACAACCAGGGAACACCCCCGCCCCACCATGGCAACATATTTATCAGTAGTTGATACATGTCTCTCTTTTATGTTAAGTCTTTCGTCCTTTTTGACACACACCTGCCTATATTTTGTCAATAGCTGTTTATCATGGCCATTAATTTTTACAATAATATCTCAAATGAGGAGACTCATGACATCATGGCATCATTATGTAAATAAACTGTATGAAAATACAGTAGTTTGTCAAAACAACGTAAAAGCTGCAACTAAAGCGGTAACAGCTTGAATTCACTGACTTCTAACAAGTTATGTTGCCTTTAATTTTGGTGTATTTTTTAAATTTCAATGTTATTTATGCCTTTTTAAACTCTTTTTATGAGTTTCAGAGAAGCAAGAAGAAGAATGCAAGAAGACTAAAGCAGCTGTTCATTGAACTTAATATATGTATATATATTACGTGTATATTTATTTTCACAAGTTCTGATATCTGGAGTTCAATCTGATGCAGTTCTTTATGTTGATTGCGATTTAAAAACCGCTGAGGTTGAGTCTTTAAAAGGCAAACTCACAATGTTTTTATTTATATGTATTTCAGTATGATTAGATAATAATGTTTTCATTGTTCCGCATCGCCGTTGTTGTAGATTTGCTACAAAATATATAAATTAAAAGTGACTTGCCCTAAATGCAAGCTGAAACCATCTTTTAAAGGTGAGACTTTAACGTTTACTCACGTATTGTCACAGTCACAATGACAGATGGAGTGCCATTTGAAGTTAGTGTGGCCATAATTGGAGGAGAACGCGTGAATGACATGAGGGCAGTGGTCATGGGTCCGGCAGCAGCTGTCGGTCTCTGCAAATTCTCCTGCAACAAGGAGGTCACATTTATTATTACATACTCGCATGATTATCTTAACTGCTTAAAGATATTGAAGAGTTATATAACCCACCCAGCTGGCCATAATGATCAGCCATGTTTCCAGCACCACACCATAGGGTCCCAGGATAAGTGAAGCCTCTCTTGGATCTTTTTAAAACCTTGTCCTGCAACTCAGAGTCATCACTGTCATCTTCTCTCACCCTGCCGCTGCGCTCTGATCTCTCCTTAAACTCCCGGCACATCACTTTGGCTTCATCCACGCGCGCAAAACGCGTCTCCAGCTGCCGCCCGGCTCTCTGCTCTTTCAGTCCCAACCTGCACCCGTGCATGAATGACTTCACCTGCATGTGGTCCACGATGACAGAGCAGTCCACGAGCTTCCCGGCGGGGCTTACGACGGAGCGCACCACCGCTGCTCCGTCTGATACCTGGTAGAGGAAGCTCTCCCTCACCGTGGACACTTTTGCGCAAAAGGTGCCGTTGAGCATGGAGACCATCTCTTTACTCTCCTTCTCTGCATCCAGAGCGCGACTCAGGAGGTCGCCCTTGACGAAGTTTCTGTCCAGATACGACAGAAAGACGAAGAAGACCGACCACATGATGCGGCGAGTGGCACTTTCAGCACCACGCGTAACGGAGACAGCTCCTTGCGGTTTTCCGTTGCTCTGGAGCAGCCCACCCACTTTTAAGGCGAAGCTCAAGTGGTGTGATTATTAATATGAGATACGGCCACGCTGGGAGGAGTCAGCCGAATTAACCTCTTTCAATATCCAGCCTGGTAGAGTATCCTTATCTATTACATACCCACAGAGCGCTGATACACATTGAATGAGTATTACCCACCAGTATGTTACCACACTGAATTAAACCCCGCATCAGGAGAGGAGAGGGTTAATAGTGGGTGTGTAGAGCCATGATACTCCAGCACCTTTCACTGCACAGAGCAATGACCGCAAGTTACCTCCCAACCCCCTCAGCTCTGCTCAGCCCCCCTAGAAAGTGGAGATTTACTTTGGGAACACGCATGGAGGAGGATCTAGCTTGCCCCCGCTTTCCATGGTAACAGGCATGGGGTGACTGTGCCAACCCAGGAGATTGGACATCTTTCAAATGCCACAAAACAGCCACTGAATTGGTGATGACCTAAATCACAATGTCGGGACAAAACTCTTTCATTGTGGAATGTGGAGAAAGGTTGGAGCTGTCACACGCAAAGCCACACTAAACTGAAGGGCCTCAGCTGATGGTTCGATTCAGACAAACCTTGAAATAATGGAGGCATCAGTTGTGGTATATTGGTATCCTGAGCATCTGCATGGGCTGCATATGAGCCGAATTAGTCCAGAATTACTGCTTCAAATGGCCTCTTGTGATGTTGCGATTTTTTTTTGCTGTGTATCACTAAAATCTGTTATTTGTTTATTGGATTTCATAATGTTCAAATTTGATAAACTATCTTATCTTTGATTCTGTATAATTTATCATATTGGTCAAAATATAGTTCCCTCAGTCAAATACCTCCAATGGTTTGTTCCTATAATGTATATAAAGATGGACCACGTGTCCACTTCCTCCCACTGTAAAGAAGTGAATCCAACATCTATCCTGGATACTGGAGCTGCCATGTTGAGATTTTGATGTCATTTGGAGCCAGAGTCTGTGCAATAGTGATGAGGGGGCTGGAGCCATGGTATCGAGGTCACCCGTCCAAACCAATCACAAGCTGATCACGCCCACCGCTTGTCAGCCAGAGAGAATCACAGCTGTCAATCATTACTTCTCACCCCTTTACAACAAATCATCATATATCATATCAAATAACTAATTAAAAAATATATATATATATATCAGAAAAATTAAAACTTAATTATCAGCATGAACTACCTAAAATGAAAAAAGTATTTGACATGTACTTGACTTTTTAGTTTGACCCAAGTCTCATCTACTAATATAGAGGAGGCGGGCTTTATGGCCTATACTGCAGCCAGACACCAGGGGGCAATCAAGATGTTTTCGCTTCACTTTTGTGGAGCTGCCATGTTTATACACAGTCTGCTGTACAGGATAACATTAGAAAAAGAACATTAATTCATATTAAATAAAAGCATGAACCAGAGTTTTATGTTACATCTTGCTCATCTTGAAGCTAAAGATATTTAATTGAACAGTTGAGAGCTGGTATTTTTTTGGCTGAATTCAAGAATGTTTCAGAGGAAAGCAGATTGTGTGAGCTGTGGGAGACCCACTTGTTTTGTATGCTATTGTAAAAACTATAATAACTTATGACATTTAATTTTACGTAAAATGTCTTAACAATACCCTGAAACATTCTGGTGTACAGATTATCAAAAATTATGAGAGGCTGTCGAAGTTTGACATGTTTAAGGTAGCAAAATCTGTCTCAAAAGCCTGGAAAAGGAGGCAAGATAGAGTAGGCTATTTAACTGGTATTCTCTCTGATTTTTCAACTTTTATAAAACTCTTGGTTTGTTTGTGACTCCTTCATTGTGAAAGTTACACAGATTGTGTTTATTTGTGGACTTTTGCTGTGTTGGAGTTTTGTGGATCTGGCCTATTGCATATTTGTGGTGGGCATAGAGTGCATGACCCCATAACAAAAACATTCATTCATCCAATCATTATTACATGAGCAGCTGCAGTGTTGCTGCACTTTATATCATCAGGAAATACTGTATGCTTCATGCATGTATCAATTTGTAGATCTGTGTCTGACCTATATGGGTTTATTCTCACTAAAGTCACGCGTGAGTTAAGAAAACGATGCTCAGCAAATTCCTCTGCATCTGTGAACGAGTGACTGTTCCTAAAGAGAAGAAAAGAAAACCCTCTTGTCAGGTTGGCTTTCTAATCACCCCAGTGTTATGTCACATGGTTGGTCTTACACAGAGCTCTAGAGGCGGAGACCCAGCCTACTCAAGGCACTGAAATCGGATTGCTGGAAGGCGGAGAGAAATGATGTAAAATCACCAGAGGCAACATTCGACCACATCTTGAGGGAGGGGTGAAAAAAAAAAAGGTTTCTCATGAATTAAAGTGGTCACTGCAGGAGGGATTTGGGGCAAAAAATTAGGCTGATAATCCCGCTGATAAGATTTGGAGCCCATGTGGAGTCGACTAAGAGTGCATAGTGAAACAGAATGGTGACACTTGATGAATTATGTATTGTGATGATTCCCTCTGAGTAAGGTTCATTTCAGACAGGCTAGCTGCAAATTAGAGCTCCTGGATGAGTTGAAAAGTCAGTCAAGGGCACTTTTCTGTGAGCTCAGTGCACCATACTGATGATATGCATGCAGAGATTACAGGTGCAAAACAATTCTTGCAAAGTTAAGAGTGAGTGATGTATGAGTGATGATGTAGTTATTCCATCAATATTAACGCTATGTACTGTATAGAGCTATTTAAATTTATCACAGTAGTATAGTTAGCCCCACCTGCTGGCAACAGAATTTTTTTTTTTTTTTTTTTTTTTTTGCACTACTAATCGTATTCCTCATGTTTTTGTATCTTTTTATTATCATCAACTTTGGGGAAATAAGTATTTCTTAAAAAAAAAAAAAAAAAGATAATAACTGTGGTCACCATTAATGTGGATGTGGATTATCCTCCACAGCATACAACACAAAGACTTTTTAGTCTGCCTGTTGAAAAATAAATTTAAGATTAAACATCCCCGTTCACATCAGCCAAGAGATATTATTCCGAGCCAAACCGCTGGTAAAAATTATCAGATTTAATGCGCGTCTTTTGCTGCCCCGGAGAGGATGACTGTATTATACATTCATGGTTGGTACTTGATCAGGTTTTCAGGATATTAGGTATTATTATTATAAGTATTATTATTATTATTATTATTATCATTATTATGAGTATTATTATTATTATTATTATACCTTTTTTTCTCCAGGAAGTCCAACATAAAAATGCGGAAATGGCCATCCAGACTGCAGCGCACACAAGCGAAGCGAGGGACTGAGCAGTACAACAACAAGTTGAGGAGAAGAGGTATGTACCCAGTCGGGTTATTATGACCTGTGTTAAACTGCGTGGGGAATGTGAAACATCGCATTATGTCAAATTAATAATATAGTTTATTAGTAAATCGTTTTCGTGTGCAAATCAGAATTTGCATCTCTAAAGCATTTGTTTACCGACCATTTTCCTCACTTAAAAACGCCACCGAGGAACTTTATAGTTTATTCCTCTGTTGAAAATAGCCTAAATTCATTAAAGTGTTAAAAGGAGAGAAAGCCCAATGACAGTGTTAAAGGGTCAGTCCACCCAAATCATGTAAAATAATCATATTTTCCACGCTTTGGACTGGATTTTAATCAACACGTTCTCCCAGCTGGACACATTACATTGGTCTCTATGTGCAGGAGGCTGTGAGACTAGTGGTCAGGGGCCGTCTACAAGGTGCAAAAATATTCAGTAACTTCACAATTACACAGGGTAGTGCCATCAAAATTACTTCACTCATCAGTGGTCTCCTTATGGTTGTACTACACCACTTAGTTTGGAATAAAATGCTTTTGCATAATTTTGGTGACTTTTTAATGGGAAAGATATTCACTATTATACTGTCAGAATTACTTCACACGTCGGTGACCTCTACCTCTACCTGGGTGTACCTGAACAAGAAACCGGACTGGACTGTCAACTCAGTTGCACTCTACAGAAAAGGCCGGAGCAGACTCTACCTGCTCAGAGACTGAGGTCTTTTGGAGTACAGGGGCCCTCCTGAAGACCTTTTATGACACTGTGGTGGCATCAGCCATTTTTTATGGAGTGGTCTGCTCAGGAAGAGACTTGATAAGGTGATCAAGAAGGCATGGGATGCCTCCTGGACCCAGTGGAGGTGGTGGGAGAGAGGAGGATGATGGCTAAGCTGTCATTCATGATGGGGAATGACTCCCACCCCATGCAGGACACTATCACAGCACTGGAGAGCTCCTTCAGCGACAAGCTGCTCCACCCGAAGTGTGTGAAGGAGCACTATCGCAGGTCCGTCTGTCAGAATCCACAACCAGCACTGCTCCCAGTAGACCACATACACACCAAAACTGACAATACATACACACCAAAACTGACAATAAATGCACTATACTGTACACTACTGTGCATACTGAAACTTCATCACAACAGCTGTGCAATAGCTATTTTTCCACTTTTGCAATTGTGTTAATAGTCTGTTTAGTGCCAATACCATATATATTCTTCCTAATTGTAATGTTTCACCTTGTTTATATTGTTCCTATTTATTATATTTACTTCTTTTTAAATTTTCAGATTTTATGTCCAACTACTTTTGTGTAGCTTCTGTTTTTGTACTATCCACTTTGCTGTTGTTCACTGCAAATTTCCCCACTGTGGGACTAATAAAGGAATATCTTATCTTATCTTATCTTATCTTATCTTATCTTATCTTATCTTATCAACCACTAGGGGTCTCCTGTTGTTTGTAAATACTACAACATTTAGGAGATAAACCCATCAGCATGAGCTCACACAGCAGTCAGACATGCTAATATTTAAATATCTACTCAGATTTATTTACCTTGCAATTGTGCAAATAATATGCAAGAGAAAACGTTTGAACAGCCCAGTGTTTACATTTACTCTTTACTCAAAAGTTCATTTTGGTTCACGATACACAAAAACCGTGGGAAAGTACAGTCACTGTTGGCAGAGAGCGATTCTTTAGCGCAGCTTGAAATCTGGGAAGAAGAAAACTGGGATGAAATTTCAGATCAGTTTATTTAATAACTGTAATAACCTTTCCAGTCTGAGAACTGCGAAATGTACTGTGGATACAGTAAGATTAATGGGATTTTGTTGTTCCAACTGTGGACATGATCACAAGCTGAGTGTATTTAGACACTGATCCCCTGGTGATTCACCTGAAGCAGGTCAGACTAGCATTTACAATAACAACCTGAGGCATGCATGAGGGAGAAAATGTGTTGTTGGTGTCAGTTATTACCAAGAGACTACAGTGTTGGATTTGTTTTTGCTGCACAGTATGCACCTAAAAAAATTAGTGACACATTCTTGCAAAGCTACGTTTCACCACCTGAGAGTTCATTGACAGAAATCCAAATATTTGGGATTAAAGTACTGCCAACACCAAGCACAGATATAACAACTTTTTTTAACAGCAGGGGTCTCTTGTGATCACAAAAATTAAATACATCATTTCATTAAACATGACAGCTCAAGTTCAACATCATGTTTATAACCAGCTCTCATAGAACTGAGAACTATGTCTAAATATAAATCTCTCTTTAGAGTATGCAACACTGACCCCATGTGAACTGTGTCTTTGAAATATAATTCATACCTGTAGCTTCTGGTCAGATCACAAGAATATTTATTTTATTGATTCACTATAGTAGCAACAGTGAAAATTGAGCAATTAGTCTGATTATTATAGTAAAAGTAGTAGTAGGTAGAGTGTTTTTGGCATCAATGGACAAAAATTACATAATAACCTTCCAGCATATTGTAATTCAAGTGTTCTGAGAGAAAACTAGACTTCTGCACCTCCTCATGGCTGTTTTCAGGCTTTAAAAATCTAGCCCATGATGGGAGACTTTGGCCAATCACAGATAATTTCAGAGTGACTGCATTCCTATTGGCTGTTCATTCAACAGAGGCAGCTGTCAATCACTCGCAAAGTCCAATCGAATGGTCAAACTAGGCAGCGCTGATCAAATATGAATTAATATTTTGTTAATGCCTATTTCAAATGAGAAAGTGATCTCAACATGGCTGTGTGGTCACAGACTTTCTCATTATACAGCTACACTTTACACAACAAGATGTTTCTGAATTTGAGGAGAGAAAAAGGCATTACAGGGGAGTTTGTGAGTGATTGACAATCAATGTCGCTCTGTTAAAAGATCCTCCTTCTGTTTTTGCTCATTTACTGCAATTCACAGTTTCATTTTCAAATGCATATCAGTGTTTTATGTCATTCAACCATAACATAAAAAGAAACATTCAATCCAGTGAATATTATGTCAGCATATCTTTGTCAAAGTTATCATACTGTTCTGTGTTAATACACTTTTTCATTTAGTCTGTTCTTTGACTTTTATTGTCATAAAAATAGTGTAACTACTGCAACTCCTGAAGGTCTTAACTCTCTGCTAGTTTATATTCTTTTGTAGTGAAATGAATGGAAAATAATGAAAAAAACAATCATTAAAGGAAATGAAACTCTCTGATATGCCTTGGATGATACTTGGCACAGATGTAAAGTCGACAGGACTTGTATTAAATAAGCTAAAACATGCAACTCAAACTTTGCCCAGACTATCTCAACAAAAGGAGGTGCTGGATACAACAAACAGCCATCTAAGCTGAGCTTCCTCAGCATGCTATCGAAATCAAAAAACCTTTACTTAAGTTTCAGAAGAAAGCTGATGGGGTATTTCATGTTTTATATCAAGCAAGGATCTTATACATGTTTATCAGTGTTTCTCTTTTCTTAAAACAGAGGTCTAATATTCAATGTAAAATATTTGTCTCAACACAGATTATTGTAACACAGACAGGCAGGCACAATGGTTGACAAGGCTGAGACTGGTCATCAAATCATTAGAGTGAATAGGTAACAAAGTTCAGTGTTATTAACAGCCCCCTCCCTCCCACTATTTACCCGACTGAAACCTGAGATCGGGTCACTCTCGTTCACAGTCCACTTCATTCACCACAGTTTCTCCATCTGGTAGTGCAGACGTGAAGTATTGTTTCTCAAATGGACGTGTTGGCCACTCCTGCAGACAGACAAGAAGGATGGTACCTGTCTCTGATGGCGCCCAACACTAAAGGACCAACGTTCGCCTGGCTGGACCCATCCAGAATCTACTGCAACTCCCAGGTATGGTGCATGATCTCTGGTTAACTTGGTAATGTTTCTGCCGTCTCCCCTCTCACTGAACACAGCATAATTTACTCATTTAGAAAAGAAAAAGACTAATTCTGTGTCCATTTTATATCCACCCTTTCTGTGTCTTTGTACTCGATCCAGGCTCTTGCAGACTGTGTCAAAGACCTCATCAGTCCATTCCACAGCGACTCCATTGACCTGGTTGCTGGGATAGATGCAATGGGATTCATTCTTGGTAGGAAACACACCATTCATTTTAAGAAAGGAAATACAGAGTAGGCTAAGAGCAGTCCCAGTTGGTGTCTCACACCAATTTTATTTTAAGATTCAAGTCAAGTCAATCTTGTTTGTATAGCCCAAAATCATAAATCACAATTTTGCCACAGGGGGCTTTACATTCTGTACAGGATACAACGCCCTCTGTCCTTTACAATGCGACCCTCTCATCAGATAAGGAAAACCCCCCCTACGAAAAAAGCCTTTTAACAGGGAAAAAGGAAAAATGGAAGAAACCTCAGGAGGAGCAGCAGAGGAGGATCCCCCTTCCAGGATGGACAGATATGCAATAGCTGTTGTGTGTACAGAGTAACATCATAATGAAAATAAAACATCCTCCTCTTCACACCAGATAGACAGAGCCAGAGCTGAACGACCTGTATTCTTTGAGTGGAGAGTCCTGATTGGAGTATAACGTTTAACTAGATCAGACAAATAGGAAGGAGCGAGGCCATTTCACAGGTCTTCAGAAGCACTTTAAAGTCTGATCTGACAGGGATCAGGAGCCAGTGTAACAAAGCTAAAACTGGTGTGATATGGTCAAATTGTGTGGTTTTAGTTAAGATTCTTGCTGCAGTGTTCTGACCCATCTGAAGGTTTAGTGAGCACATTTATGGTGGAGTGGCAGGGTCTTAAAGCAGACTGAAAGAGTTCAAAAAGGTCACCAAATAATATATGGTATGAAAGTTGCTGAGACGCCACTCTTTCTAGTATTTTAGAAAACAATGGAAGGTTTGAGACTGGCCGATAGTTATTTGGAGACCCTGGGTCAAGATGTGATTTTTTTTTGTCATAAAGCTAGTTAACTAGCAATACCAGTCGGAAAAGACAAGTTGACAGTATTCAGCATTGTAGGTCCCAGCAATGGCCATAGATCTTTATAACGTTTAGCTGGTAAGGGGTCGGAGGAAGATCCAGTTACTCTGCTAGTGGGTTGTAGGTAGGTCAGGAAACCTAACCCCTGACTGAAGATACTAAATTTAGATACTTCATGGCACATGGCATGGTAATGTTTAGTTCATAGTGGGAGTTAGCCAAAGATGGATCAATTCTGAGACATTACTCTGTCATTGTGGATGAATATTTCTGATCATTGTATTTTTTTTCAGGTGCGTCTGTTGCCACCACCCTCGGAAAAGGTTTCCTGGCTGTCCGTAAAGCAGGACACCTGTGTGTTGCCACCCAAAACCAAAACTACACAGACTACTCAGGCAGAGAAAAGACAATGGAAGTAAGACTGGATGTGCTAAAACCAGGTTAATCTCCCTTTTTACTCTTTAACTTTCTCCCAGCTGGATAAACCGCATTTACCCAGCTGGCAATGTTTGGACACCACATGTTGTGCCTGCTACATCTGAAGATCTGTTTTAAAAAGACCACACTTCAGTTTGTGTGCACTGACAAGCATGTCAGTCAGTTTAGACTTATCATCATCTGGAACTAAAACTCTGTACAGACAGACTTGATTTAGGTGAAAGAAAAGCTTCAGTGCACAGCTGTATTTATATGTAGAATTAAGATAAGTGCAATTTAAATATTATGGTTTGAAGAAAATTGTGAACATTGTCCATATTAATATAATGTGATGGAATAAAATTGCTTGTTTTATTCAACCAACAGTCTTCAACCCAAAGATATTCAATTCATTATCATATATGACAAAGTCAATTTTTGAAATCCTCACATTAGAAACTGCAGCGAAAGCTTTTGCTTGAAAAATGACCCAAATGTTGAATTGAGGTTGCTGATTGTGTCAACTGATTAACTGATTCATGAACTCAGTGTCTAAAAATGAACGTAACCCTGAACAATACATGTCCCAAATGATTTTCAGAGTTCAGGTCCATTTATTCCCTGTTACACAGCCCCCTCTAGTGTTAACACGTGAAATAATCATTCAGCTGATGTTGGAGTTGTATCTCTGACATCATGTCAATCATTATGAGGGTTGTTTTATTCATCTTTGATACACTAAAGGTCATCTTAGTCCATAGATGTAGGTATTTTACATTCTCGCTGTCTATTTCAGACTATTATTAGAGAGAGAGATATTTATTTATTTATTATTGTTGTTCTTTGGCCGAGGATTAGGCAACGAGCGGATAGATGTAAATGTTTAAATTTGATCATTTACTTCATTCATTTTTGCAGACTACTCCTTTTTATTTTTTAACCTCGACTAAAATGTTTATTTCTAGCTATGTCCTCTCTATATGTGAGGTGTCTTAAAATCCTTGACTTTGTTTGCCTGTGAAAGTTGTCAAACAGAAGTTGGTTGACGTGTCTCTCCTTCCTGCAGGTCTGAGGGTGCTGCTAGTGGACCAATGGATAGAGACTGGAGGCACGATGAAGGCTGCCATCCAGCTAATAGAGAGGCTGGGAGCCACTGTTGTAGGTCAGTCTAAATGGTTACGTTATAATCAGTGGTGGAATGTAACTAAGTACATTTACTCAAGTACTGTACTTGAGTAAAGAACGAGTTTGGCAATATTGTACTTGAGTATTTCCATTTTATGCCACTTTATTCTATTCCATTACATATTCAGAGGCATATATTACTAGTGCTTTTTACACCACTACATTTATTTGATCATTTTAGTTACTTTGCAGATTCAGATTATTAATACAAAAATAACATAAACAAATAAAATATGATAAATTATTATAGATTAAGCTAGCCAGCAGTATATGCAGTTATTTAAATGAGCTCCACTTTTACCTGCAACTCTAAAGTGCATCAGTAATAATAATTCAGTAATATATATAATTCTGATATGAGCCATTCTGCTTATGTACTTTTACTTTTGGAAGTTCGTCAATATGAAATTCAGAGGCGACAGCTGAACCAGCAGCTCGTAGCTAATGTTGTTAACAGTGCAAACAGTGAAAACACTACTGACAAAGCTAACACTGTTAACCTTAAGTGTTTTTGTCTTAACACTGTTAAGACAGGCAATAAAACCACTATAGTTAGGTTTAGGAAAAAACAACATTGTTGGGTGAAAAACTACTAACTTTGTAGTGAAAATGACACTGAACATTGTGAACACGGGACACAAAAGAACAGCTGATTTTAACGGCGGCCTCCTGGACGAAAGCCTTGCATTCCCGCCCGCCATGTCTCTTTTTGTTCTTAAAGTCACCACACTCCTGGCACACTTTCCAAGAGCGTTTAACGCAGATGGGTTTATATTGTAGTTAATGCCCGGTGTGTGTCATACCGACGGTAAAGGCTGCCTCAAGTGTCGGTAAAGAGTCAGTATTTGACATCCTGGGAATGAGAGTGGGCTGGTGGGACACGTTCACATGACATGCATAGTTGGCCTGGTAATGTCAGCAAAGCATGGAGAAGCATGGATTACAACACTGGGCAGCTGTGGCTCAGAGGGCAGAGCAGGTCAGCCAATCAGAAGGTCTGTGGTTTGGTCCCAGCTCCTCTGGTCACATCCAGGTGTCCCTGAGTAGGACAGTTAACCCCAAACTGTTCCCTAGCCATCGGTGTGTGAATGAGTATTAAGATTAGATCCTGATGGGCAAAGTTGGCACCTTGCATGGCAGCCTCCGCCATCAGTGTATGAATGTGTATGTAAATGGGGGAATGCTGACATGTAAAGTGCTTTGACTGGTCGGAAGACTAGAAAAACGAGTCCAAATGCAAGTCCATTTACCATTTTTACCATAAGGCACATACAGGAAGAGCAACATGATTCTCTGCTCAGGTAGACATTACTCCTCTATGTCTTTACATAGTAGATAGTTGTTTGCAGCTATATTAATGCTCTGGATATTGTATAGAGAACCAGATGTATATTTTGATTATAATGTAATTTTACAGTACAGTATGATTTTAAATGCAGGACTTTTACTTGTAACAGAGTATTTCTTTTAGTTTAGTAAAATAGTTGAATACTTATTCCTCCACTAATGTAACATAATTCAACGATCCTCAACATTTTAAAATCAATATCCCTTTCTGGTTCCTGCAGGGGTAGCAGCTGTGGCCATCGAGAACACTGAAGGAGGAAAGTGGATTAAAGAAAATTATAAATCCTCTCACTGCATCCCTGAAGAGCTCCAGAGCCAAATTGACGGGAAGTATCTTGATTCCTTCAAAAGCTTCAACTGAACCAGACAACGTGATTTCTTCACTCCAACATCAGCTAAGAAGAAAAGAGGAATAGTGATATATTCTATCAAGACAGTTTTATCTGCTTTTAAATAACACTAGCTTTACTATTTTTTTATTTAAACTAACGTATAATTTTGAAAACACAGTGAAATATTTTTTTAAATATTTTTATTACAAGTAAAACATACCAAGAGACATTTTAATGACAATAAATGCTCAAAATATTCATACACTATTTTCATTTTCATATAAAATAATGATAATCCAAATTCAGTCACTGATTTGATTGTTAAAAAAAAAGTAAAATGTACCTTGAGTATGAAACACACTGTAGATAAAAGGATCGTCATGTAATGAGTAACAGGATAAGAAAGCATAAAAAGCCATTCCTGCTACACGAAGTTCTGTTTGTTTTTTCAGACTTTCTTCAAATCTTCAAACCTTTCTTGTGCTTCACTGCGTAATCTTATGTCTTACATGTCTGAGCTACAGTATTATGAAAAGAGGTGAAGTACCAAGTAAAAACAGTCACTTAAAATAACAGACTTTAAAGGTAAAACAGAATATTATTGTGAAGAAAAATGTTGATTGTTAAAGTACAGCAGCAAGACTGACTATTTAATCATCCACACATCCACCATGTTAAAAACATCCACAGTCATTCTTTGGCATCTCCGCAGTACCAGAACCAGCCATTTTTATGTGTAATTGCTGTGTCACTCTGTAACTCTAGACAAGTTAAACTGAGCAACACCACAAGAATCCACATCCCACAGAGGAAAACGCTTTCTAGGCCAGGAAAAACTGAACTGTAACATGTGAGGAAGTCCCTCCTCCTGCTCTGACCACAGACATCCCTCCAGTCTTTGTGCCTCTAAACTCCTGCCTCCATCTTTACTGACAGCAGTTCGGTTGCTTCTTCTTAGATGAATCTTTGTACACGTTGCTTGAAGTGCTGTTAATTCCTGGAACAAACGAACAGCAGGGTGTTAAAAATGTGACCAATGTGGTGGTTTTGATGATGACCGAGAGATGAGTTCAGATACTCACTGACGACGCCCCCAATTTGCCTCGATCCACTTTTCTCCAACTCGGCCAGAACATTGGTCTCGAATGCCAACGATGCAACTCGAAAGAAAAACTCTTTGACGTTTTCCCCTACAGTGTCGAGAAAATATAGATCAGTATGGGACTGTGTGGAAATTACTGGGCTGGGGAGGAGGGCTGAAACATATAGACATTTTAAACAAGATGCTCTACAGGATCATTAATATTAGATTCTCATCTTCACCTTGACGTAGAAAAAAAAACCTGCCACATCCTCATTTTAAAGATTAAAATGTTGACGGTAAATCATATTAATACAGTCCAAATCACACATTAGGAGGGGAATTAGCAATTGCCAAATGTCCAGTGTCCAGTTATCGAACGAAGCGCTACTAAATAAAATCTAATCTGATTTAATTTTTTACTCTGAACCGTATCCTTACTGAAACACCGGGCTCTCCCAGATAATGAAATAATCACGTAGGTTTACATGAAGCTAACCAGTTCTGTTTATTTCAACTTAGTTTCTAAGAAATCGTGATTTATCCAATATTATGCTGCTGTTGCCATGGAGAAACATCCAATCACATCTGTGACAGAGGTGTAACCTTGTGATTGTATGTTCCTTGCCAAAATGCACCTTGGGAGTCGTAGTTACATTTTTATGTACACAAGCTTGTACCTTACACTTTTTATCAAATAAACAGGTATTTTCCAGCAGAGTTCTTGATCTATTGTACATAACTGTCACGCAAGTGATGGCATGTAACACTGTCTGTGAAAAATGAATGACGAATGGGATGTTTACTTCCTGATATTTTGGGGGTGCCCAAAATATCACACACGTTTCAACTCTATATGATACAGTACATGTAAATTACAATAGTTGGCTAGTTAAATAAATGGCGTGTCCTATTAGAGAGATCCTGTTCAATCCCTACTAACTGCATAGATCCACATTTATTATCGGAAAACTGACATATTATTCTGACTAACAACTAGAAAATGAAGCCCTGATGACACATGGTTATGATCAATGCTGCATACAACAGGCATGTTTTTGACCCAACTATTCAATCCTTTTTTTTTTTTTTTTTTTTTTTTTTTTTTAGAGTAAATTTCACAAGATAATCATTAAATTAAACGGTAAGGAAAAATTAAAGACCTTACTTTTCTGACCCCACCTTAAGGCCTCCAAGTCAATGGTGGAGTTACTGTATTTAAATATAACACACCCACCTGTCAGTGATGACACAGCCCAGTACTCTGCTCTGATCTCTTGCGCTAGTTTGAGGGCGTCGTGTTCAATCTGAGAATACTGAGCAGGAGACTGTCGGAGGAAGACAAAGTTAGTTGTAATGTAAACACAAAGGGTCTGTTTTCATTGCTGATTAATCTGATGATTATTTTCTTGCTTAGCTGAGAAATCATTTAGTATATAAAATAGTAGAATAGTTACAAACTCCAAGGTGGGGCCTTCAAATTACTTGTTTTGGTCAATTAACAGTCTAAAGTCCAAAGATATTCAGTTTTCTGTCCTATAAGACAAAGAAAAACATTAAGTTGGGAAAAAAATATTTTTGGTATTTTTGCCTGAAAAATGCAATTAATCAGTTATCAAAATAGTTAACAATTGATTTTTTTGTAAATCACTTAATCCACTAATCTAATCTGTTATAAAAGCCAGAAGATTGGTTCAAATAGACAAAAACTAAATACCATATGTCAGCGAGCTTGTACCAGCGCAGCACAAATCACAGTAAAGTCAAAGAAGAGACGCAGATTCCAGACTTCTTGAAACAGCGTCTGCTTCTTACTTCCCTCCACTGCTTAAATACACTTAGAAATGTCTGCATGCCCATCATTTCAGCCTCTATCAGAAAAGCTTTGGAGGAAACTACATTCCTGAGGTTAGACCCGGGACACAAACGCTTTGTGCTGCTGGCAACAGTCCAAACATTTGACATTCGACTCCAGTAAAAGACACAGAAACGTCCACAGGCATGTCCACTTTAAACAGTGAAAAGACGTACGCTCAAGTCTTTCTTTGTGCCAACGAGGAACAGCTGAACAGCGGTGGGGTCGTTCTCTTTCAGGGCGTCTTCGAGCCACTGTCTACAGACAGAACAAGACAATTTAAGTCCTCCAGTTGGGACCAAAAACTGTACGAGCACCAGCAATCTGCTCATAATGAATAAACTTACCTCACATGGCCCAAAGAGGCGATGTCATTAACATCAAACACAATAATCACAACTGGAAGGAGAGAAAATATCACATTAACAGTTTTTGACTTCAGTACATTTCTTATTAGTGTGCTGCCCTGAAGCAGAGAAATCTCTCACCCTGCGCTCCTCTGTAGTACGTAGAAGCAATGCACTTGAACCTCTCTTGGCCTGCTGTGTCCCAGCTGTAACATAGAAACAGACATGTGAGCAATCAGTCGCATCAGACTCAGTTCATTTTGATTTTTACGTATAAGAATGAAGACTTACAGCTGTAGGCTGAAAGGAACGCCCAGCACCTCGAAGCGCTCCATCTCAAAGTCAACACCGATCGTAGCCTTGTAGTTTTTATCAAAAGCATCTTTGCAAAATCTGAAAACATAAAGAATATCTTCAGTTTACCTAAATGAAGGAGGTTAGATATATATATTTGAGTTGTCTCAACAAACTTGCAAAAGATTTCAATAAAACATAAAAGCATTCATGTCCACATCGCCATCCAATGAATTCATGTGTAGATCCACCACAATATGCTTTTTTATTTGTGTGAACTGGCCCTTTAAAGGATTGTGTCAATTATTGCCAGTGATGGGTGAAGTACTTAATATCTTTTACTAAAGTAAAATAGCAATAATAGTCTGTTACAAGTCCTACAAGATTTTACTTAGTAAATGTACAAATGTATTTAAAGTATTGAAGTAAAAGTACTTTTTGGGCCTTCCAGTTTTCTATTATCACATATATCATATTATTGGAATATTATTACTGATGCTTTAACATGTAAGCAACATTTAAATGTTATATTACTTTGTACAATGTTGGATCGTTTAATCCATAGCATAGCATTATGTTTTATAAATTAATCGTGTGTTTTGTTAGTAACTCCAGCTCTCAGATAAAAGAAATACTTGTAAAAAGGACCTCTAGATTATACTGAAGCACAAAACTTGTGTAGCTGCTTTCCACCAGTGTCTATTACAGTGTTTACTTTAATGCAGATTTAACATTTCTACACTTTTTAATAATTAAACAACAAACTTCCTTGAATGACGTACATGCGCTGAGTCATTTATTTATTCCCAGACCTGCCCCACTCAGTGTTTTTGAGCTCACCTATTAATCAGACAGGTTTTCCCCACAGCCAGGTCACCCACAACAATGACCTTAGAGATTTTAAATCTGCTGAGAAGAATAAAAGAAGAAGTAAATAAGCGCCACACATCCAGCATCATCCTGACTGGCTGCTGGTTGCTGCTCTCACCCCACGGTGCCGGTACGCTGCTCCTGACAGGCCATCTTCACTTTATTGTTGAAGTCCTCCTCAGTGTGGAGAGCTGCATCTTTCCTGAAATACTACAGGAGAAGAAGAGGGGTGTGTGAGGCTGCTTTAGATGCTGTGGGTGATAATAACAGTAGATGATTTTACCTGAGGGAGCTGAGCAATGATACGGTCCCTTCGGACAGGAGGAAGAACACTCATGGCTGAAACTCGGGTGGACATGAAGCTTTGGGGTAAATGTTTAGTAGAGGGATATGTGGTGAGCTGGACGGAGAGAGGAAGACATGTTAACTAGTTAAAGCTTCATAATATCTAGACTGTAATGATTTCCAGACCTGGTTCTCACTGTGTTTAAACATTTTTCTGACATTTTATGGGCAGATAATTGGTTAATTGGAAAAAATGACATGGAAAAGGAAATAATCATTAGTTGGACCTCTATTGAGTATCCATCCTGTGTCCCATGCTGTCTGTCCGTGTTGAATTAAAACAGAAACAGTCACATTTTACAGATTAAACAAGCAATCAAAAAACAGTGGACGGGTTAATCGATAATGAAAATAATTATTTGCTGCAGCTCCTTTGACAGCTGTCCTTTTATTATTGTTTGCTCTGTTTTTATGTTGCCTTTCTGCAAAATGAGTTTCCTCTAGTGGGAAAATAAAGATCTGAACTGAACTAAACTGAATGTAAATACCTTGTGGCATGTA